>CAKAOJ020000035.1:1172500-2552500 GCA_916701645.2 Sebastolobus alascanus | reverse complement strand
CTTTCCTGGTCTAACTTCTTCCACCCATGCACCCTTTCTTTTAATGTTTTTTATAAACCCTCAACCTGCCAGGGACTGCAGATGGAAATTACCCTTTATGGCTAAATCTGGTACATTTACATGATGGACCTAAGTGCTCATGTTTATTAATGTACATTGTCCGTTCTTAAATAAATAAACAATTATCATTTTCATTGCACGTGGTGTCTCGTTAGTATAAACTGTTAATATGCACGTCTTTCTGGAATGTAGAGTCTGAATGCACAACAGTTAATACTTTTTGTTTTTCTAACAGATTTCCTTTAGCGGATAATGACCGACTGATGCAATGGTTGAAGAACGTGAGGAGAAAGGACTGGACCCCATCTAGCAATTCACGTCTGTGCAGTATGCACTTTGAGGAGGATCAGTTCTTCTTAGACAAGGAGGTAGAGACATTTTAATGCACTAATTACACAGTCAATTCTTAAAATGTACCTCTGTTTAGTGGTGAAAGTTGCTGAAATCAGTGCTTGAAGTGGGGGAAAAAATTCTAGTACTCCCCTTGTTCACATGTTGCCGTGCGTATCGGCCGGTATAGCAATCTTTATTACATTCTGAATTTCTACAGTGAATAAAATATACTAAGAGATATTAGGGTTTGGGGGTCCTCCCCCAAGAACATTTGAGGGTTTTGATTTAAAACTATGTAATTTCACATCATTTTGGTCGGACCATTAATATTACTATAGGATAGATGGATAGATTCAGAATCAGAATCAGAATCAGAAACTCGTTTACCTACACACTGCTCCTTTAAATCACAAAATACACCATAAATTGTAAAGGAAAAAAAAAATCCTATCATGTGTATCACAATCTACCTACTGATGTTTTCTGTATTTCCGATTAGGGCAAGAGGAAGCTGAAGGACACCGCTGTGCCTACCATTTTCGTCTTTCAATCCCATTGGTTTATACAGGAGGAAATTAAAAGGGGCAAGTCGGCAAGTATGACCGTGGAGAACAGTGACAGTTCGGTCTCTACTTCTGGCCCTTCGCTTTCTGCACCCAGCTATCTTCCTCAATCTCTCAGGAGGGCTGAACCTGTTGCACATTTGTGTTCTGTGTTGGATTATAAGGCCGTTACCACCACTAACAATGGAGCTAATTATAACACTGTGAAGCAGGAGTCTAATGAGAAGAGCAGGGCCATTGACAGGCTCCTTCCTGATGACATTGTTAAGGTTGTTGTCTATGATGATGACGACATTTATGAGGTCATCCCTGATGACACGACTCCGTGTACCACAAGCAGAGGCACACAAACGGCTACGGATGATCAAAAAGACCTCTGCGTAAAACAACAGCAAACCTCTGTGTGCAGAGGCACGCAAACGGCTATGCACGATCACACCTACCGCCGAGCAAAACAACAGCCGATCTGTGTGAGCAGTGCAGATCACAGCTACGTTGTTTCGGATTCTCCCAAAGCACTCAAACGTAAAGTAGAGGCAATGGAGGATCAGCTCGTTGCAGTTCACAAAAAGCTTAAGGTGAAGTGTCAGACGACGAGGAGACTGGAGTCGAGACTCTTTTCCTTGAAAATCCTGACAAAGGATGTAAAGACAAAGTTGAAGGCAGCTGAAAGAGCTCTTGCAGCAGCCCATAAGCAAGGGAGGTAAGGTGCAAAATGCCCAGGAGTTTATATGTAACAGGCTCACAGCTTTGGGGGGAAAGAAGCTGTTCTGAAGTCTGTTCATGTTAAGTTTCTTGGTTTACTTAGGTCGTTATGAAAGGGACAAAAAGGCAACATGTCTGAGTGTATTTAAATATAAATTTGCCCCAGTTACAGCCTCTCTAAATAAGGGATGCTCTTGGAACAGCCCACTGATATTAACTGTAATAATTAACTAAAGCTAGGGTCGGTAATGCTGAGAAACTAACGAGTACACACAAGGGATAATGCACTGCGAGATGTTGTGAAATAAACCCCGACGCAAAGCGATGCATCGCCCTGAAGGGGTTTATTTCACAACAACGACCTGCTCGCTGTACATCATCCCGCTTATTACACGGCTACTAACTTAAAAAATCATTAATTTGAGACAAAAATGGTCCGCCAGAGTCCAACATCAGAGCTGCGCCCATAGCAACGGTCTGTTATATATAGCAACGGTCTGTTATAAAGAAATAACAGACTGTAGGACGCCGTGATTGACCAATCAGAATAAGGTATTCAACAAAGCTGTGCAATAATAGATTTTAAAAATGATCCAACCAAAAAAACAGCCCAGTGTTGCCAACTCTTTTCCAATGAGTAGTAGTAGCAGCACTAGCTCCAAAAGTTGCTAAATATAGCGAGAAAGTCATCAAGTTGGCAACACTGACACTCCGTCACTTCAGACCTCCCTCCAAATCCACTCCCCCAAAATTATCATAATGAACGTAAACGACAAACATGGCTATTGTTAGCACTCACAGCTGTCATGCTAACAGCTTGTGGAAGGCTCCAGTGACGCGCAATGAGTGCACGGGCAGAGTGCACGCAGGCAAGCAGGCCGAATGAAATGATTGGACGGGTTTATTACAGTCCTGCGACAGCCAGAGATAAGGATTTTTTTCTTATTTATTGTCAGGGCACTTGATTTATTTATTGCTGTCGAGATGTAATAAAACAAAAAATGTATTTGAACAACACTACCAAGCCTACCTTTAAAATGATTCCGCTCAGCTGCAAGTCTCTGCATCATAAACATGTCATGTCTTTTAGGAAACACGAGGTGTGCGTGATCCTGAAAAAGAACAACGATGTCCTGAATTTGGCTTTCAGGTTTAAAATGGATGAGTTTTATTACACTATTAATTAGGGATGCACCGATCCGACTTTTTCAGTCCTGATAGCGATACCTGGGCTTTGGGTATCGTTCCGATACCGAGTGCCGATCCGATACCAGTGTTTAGTAAGCTGTATGCCTCACTGTGTGGAAGTGACTGGGATCATTCTGTTATGTGTAAGACAGCATCAGGCTTGCCTTAAACATCGCTTTCCTAACTTCCTAACAAAAATACATACATAAATAAATACATAGATAAAAATTTACGGAATTGTTAAAAGTAAAAGTAACTCTGTAAAAAATCTTCAAAATGAACAGGAATTAATTTTTTGAATGCAGCAACAACTTGGTCAAAACTTAATCAGGAATTAAAATTCCAGTATTTAATGTATATAGTATATAAACATAGAATTGAATTGAATAGATCAGCCCCATTGCCACTGATATCCAATCCAGCTATGTGAGTCAGTATCGGCCCGATATCCGACCCGGTATCGGTACATCCCTGCTATTAATGTCACTTAACTTCAGATACGATGAAGTGTTCAGGCTGCTGAATAGATGAACACTTGATCCGTTCACGCCCAGAGAGAGTAGGCGAACGCCGGTCAACTGCGTCTGTAGTAGAGCCGGCATCTGTCAGGGCCAACACCCGCATCCCTGAGTGAGACACAGAGCGACATACAGAACACACAGGGAGAAGGAAACTGAACGTCACCAAAATTAACAACAAATTTACAATGTGGACAGAGCAGAGAGATCAGGCCGGGGTAGAGGAACAGATCAGGCAGAGTGCAGCAGGAGTGGAGTCTGTTTTAGACCGTGAGGAAGGCATTGTGATTGACGACGATATTTCACAGTTATCAGTTAAAAGGAAAAGTCTAGAAAGTGTCGAAAGAAAAAACTCAGTGTCCTTCCTCTCAGTCAGAGGAAAAGCACAGAAAACACACATGGAAGTGACAGTGAGACTGCATTTCTGCAGGAAACAAAGAGGATGAGGTTCATTAAAGTGGGAAACCTTTTCCCAGATTTGAAACTGTTTCATGACTCAGTCAGTTTCATTTCATGAAGAACACAGAAATCACCGAGCAGCCTCAGGAGATTTTCCGTTTAAAGAAACTAATGCAGAATGTTAGAGCACAAATTGCAGAAGATGAATACATCAATTTCTTTTATATTTTTATATTTCTTTTTTATCAAGAAGCAGCAGAAATGGAATATAATATTCATAACAGGGCTGTCAAAGTTAATGCAATAATAACGTGTTAGCACCACTAATTTCTTTAATGCAACTTGCAGTTTTTAAGGTTGTAGCGGGATCAGTTTTCAAGCTAGAGTGAAGATACTGGCATCATGAAACTAGAAAACCATGGTATCAAGCATTCATACTATAGCTTGTCGTGAAGGAGGCTAAATAACATAACAAAACAAACTTGCGCTAAATTTTAGCATGGAAAAACTGGCATGGCCATTTTCAAAGAGTTTCCTTGACCTCTGACCTCAAGATATGTGAATGAAAATGGGTTCTATGGGTACCCACGAGTCTCCCCTTTACAGACATGCCCACTTTATGATAATCACATGCAGTTTTGGGGCAAGTCATAGTGAAGTCAGCACACTGACACACTGACAGCTGTTGTTGCCTGTTGGGCTGCAGTTTGACATGTTATGATTGAGCATATTTTTAATGTTAAATGCAGTACCTGTGAGGGTTTCTGGACAATATTTGTCATTGTTTTGCATTGTTAAATGATTTCCAATAATAAATATATACATACGTTTGCATAAAGCAGCATATTTGCCCACTCCCATGTTGATAAGAGTATTAAATACTTGACAAATCTCCCTTTAAGGTACATTTCGAACAGATAAAAAATGTGTGATTAATTTGCAATTAATCACGATTAAATATGTTAATCGATTGACAGCTCTACTTTTTAGTTTAAGGCTAAGACGTTAAATGTTACTTTTCTTCAGGAAACTCACAGTACTGCTGACAATGAAACTAAATGGAAGAGGGAATGGAGTGGGGAGGTTTTTTAAGTCATAAGAGCATCAATAATGGTGGAGTTGGAATTTTTTTTCCAGATATGTTTGCCTGCTTCCTGTGCTACTGAGGAAGTTATTAAAGGGTCCTGAATCCTGAATTTGAAAAAGTAAAAATGTTTTTTATAAATGTAAACGCTGTGTTGAATAATGTTAACACTAATTGCAGCAGTGAGGAAAATCAGTTTCTTCCAGGAGTCGTGTTATAAAGCTAGTTATCGATTTAAAACACCAGGTTAATGTATTCAAAGGTTGTTTGATAAACCGATCATTCTCTTGTACAGTGATTATGTTTTTATAAAGGATGTGAAATGTAAATAGTGCTTACTGTCAGTTTAATGTGGCTCTTTTGTCTGATGATGCTTTTAAAAAAAGCTTTTAAGTTCTTTTGGAATAACTACAAGCAAAAATGGGAAATGAAATGTCAAATTTTCACATTTCTTTTGGGTCAAGCAAAGATGGCCATTTACCTCCAGTAGGAGGAATGAGATAGAAGATTCTCTGGACTGTGATGCAAAGCTCATTTTCATTCAAATGTTAAGGAAAAACTGATCGCAGCTTTCACAGTCTGACAAATAATGTGAAAGAATTCACAAACACATGGTGATATAAAAACATGTTTTATGTTCTGTGGTAAAAGACAAGTTGGTGTTTGACTTGAATTTAATTTAATTTGATTTATTTTGTTTTCTAAGAAAATGTTTTGAGCAAATAAAGTCGTTTTGAAAATAAATTTTGTTTCTCTCTCTGGTCTGGAGGTTTTGGCTTTTAATATATTGAATAATACTTTCAAAGATTCGGTGGATGAAAGAATTTAAGAAGCATGTTTATATAATTCTATTGGTGGCATTGATTTTTTTTCTGTTGACAAAATCCCAATCATTCGCTAAGCAAGCTCTTTTAGTCTGGGTATTAGTCTATAAACAATTTCAGTCCTCACAGATACTTTAACTGGAATAATATGGATTTTTATAGAAAAATAAATCATTGTTTTATCACTCATGGAATTTTGTTAGCTGGTCAAGTGATAAACCAAAATGACATAGCTCCTCTCAGTATCAGAGGCACCCGTTTCTATCTGTCTGTGTCACTGGTTAGCTCTCACTTCCTCTGGTGCTGCCATGCATGCACTGCTGTTTAATAAACATAATATTAATATCTTGGGTGGGGGGGGTTCTGTGCTAGCAGAACAGCTAACATCCTCTGTGACGTCGAACATGACATCACAGAACACAAGAATCCCTTACCATACAATTTCTCTGATATGCTACATGTAACACTCTTAAAATCAAATAAGCTGACAGAATATATCTGAATAGTCTACTATGTGTCACAGCTTCATAACTGTCACCAGTGGTGGAATGTAACTAAGTACATTTACTCAAGTACTCATCAATTGTGAGATGTCAGCAGTTCTGACTTTATGCATCATGTAAGCAGACAGATTACACACAGTATTTAGGCTACAATAGAGGTAGTATTAAGCACAGCACGGAAATGTCACCTGATGCAACAACTTTATCAATTCATAAAAAAAAAAAGACATGTTTGTACTTCAACTTGTAACCCACAGACATAATCGTCCACTACAAAATGTGCACATTGCATGCACTGGCAGGACAGAGCAGCAGAGGTTCCGGCCGGATCTGCTCCGAACAACCCAGCTTTTGCTGTAGGCCAACAGATATTTTTTCCATTGGTTTCATTATTGCATATATGCAATATTTTTTTTTCTTCAATTTGATCTGTCACACTCACTCACTCAGTCACTCAGTCACTCACTCACTCACTCACTCACTCACTCAGTCACTCACTCACTCACTCACTCACTCACTCACTCAGTGACAGACTTTTGGGTTTGTAAGGCTTGCCCTATGCGGTCCAGCCCAAAAAAAACCTCTGTAGCTCAGAGGACCGGCCGGAGCCTCAGCTGGCTCCAGGCTCTCTCTCTCTAGGAGATCTGAACCTGATCAGCAAGGCTCCTATTTTGAAAACAGCTGACAGTCCTCTGTAGCTCAGTGCAGAGCTGGTCGGAGCCTCTACTCCAGACTGACCTTGACCTTCCAGTCAGCCTGCAGCAGAGGTTCCGGCCAACCCAGCTTTTGCTGTAGGCCAACAGATATATTTTCCAATGGTTTCATTGGAGCATATATGCAATATTTTTTTTTTTGACAGTTTGATCTGTCACACTCACTCACTCATTCACTCACTCATTCACTCACTCATTCACTCACTCAGTCATTGACTCACTCAATAACTCACACAGTCACACAGTCACTCAGTCACAGACTCCAAAAGGAGATCTGAAACTGAGCGGCACAATCTCCTGTTTGGGAAAACAGCGGTAGTCCTCTGTAGCTCAGTGGAGACTCGGCCGGAGCCTCTACTCCAGACTGACCCGGCAAGTCAGCCTGGAGCTGTCCTCTAGGCTGACCTTTCAGTCAGCCTACAGCAGAGGTTCCGGCCGGATCTGCACCGAACAACCCAGCTTTCCAGCAGAATCCCGATCGGGATCTGAAGCTGATCGCTGCGCTGCTTCTATAAGTAAACTTTCGAGCGTGTACCGAAACGTCACTCATGACATCAGAGACCATAATCTCCGATCAACCAATCAAATTGTATTCAACGTCAGCAACATTATTGAATGATATCATGAATAGCTCTGATCCAGAATCAGGACGTCACAGAGGATGTTAGCAGTTCTACAAGTTATTGGGCGGGGCTTATGTTCCGTGTCCTGTGTGACGTCACTAGCCTCCCAGAACAGGCGCACAAGAGCACAGAACCCCCCCACCCAAGATATTAGTAATATGTTTATTAAAAAAATAACTAGTAGTGCAAGCATGGCAGCACTAGAGGTAGTGGGAGCTAACCAGTAACAGAGACAGATAGAAACGGTGACTGATACTGAGAGGAGCTAAAATGTTACAATTCACAACTTCCAGACAAAACTGCTTATTCATAACTGATGAACAACAGTTAAAAGGAGGTTCTGTTGAGCTTTACACAGTAACATCTATGTGCTGTAACATCGTGGTATAAAAGGGTGTGCTAGTGTGTTAGTTTAGCGAACATTGTTTAAGTTGTTTACATAAACTTCCTACCTGTGCTGCGTCTGCTCCAGGGTGTTCGGCCCAAAGAGTCCCCGCGGGGTAGGAAACGCCAACAGAAACGTTCCGGGAGAAACCAAGTGATACCTGGAGGTAAATAGCAGTTAGTGGATCATCGTAAAGAGTATGTGTTACATTTTATTCTCTATTTATTGTCTATGTATATATATTGTAATTAGCCACGTGATTCTATTTTGAGAACACCTGCTAATGGAGACATCCAGTTTAGTGTGGGCCTACCAGTGACAGTATAAAATAACTCCAACAGACTCAGAGGAGAAGTTAAAAGCTCAGTTTTTAGTGAAAATCCTGAACTCTACTCCATGCTTTATTTTTTTTTTTTAATACTATATTTTACTATATTACTATATTATATTTGTTTTTTTTGTTCGTTTTGAAACAACAGAGCAAACATTCACAAACGTCCCCAATAACAACATTCTCGGTACAAAGAAACTTAACAAACATAATATTAATCTAAAATAAGCCATTATAGATACAGGAAAAAAATACATATACAAAAAATATAAAATAAATAAATAAAAATAAAAAATGAAATAAAAAGAATATACACAAGTAAAAAAAATGAAAAAAATGAAAAAGAATAGAATTAAATTATATATATATACATATACAGTATATACACATACAAAAATATATATACATATATATATATATATACATACATATACGCATATACAGTATATACATATACGAAAATTACAGTATATACACATACAAAAATATATACATAATCAATTAAAAATCAGAGTACAATTCAGTCATCATCCTATGCTCTCTCCTTATTCATACATGCTTATTAAACTGTCTGCTGATTATGAGATCCTTCTTCTTCTATACAATGCAATACCATATTTTGGCCAACAGATGTCGCTATATTGACTGTCACATTTACTTCCACAACACTAAAGGCAATCACAACTGGTTTACATATTTCTTCATTTTTTTCTATTTATTTATTAATGTCCCCTTTTTGTTAGATCATTGTGAAGATAGGCGGTGTTTCAGTGGTACACAGTAATGACATCGAAGTTGGATTTCTCAAATGTGATGGTTTTTCAGCTATGATACAGAACAGGAGTGGACATATTTGAGAGAAGCTCTCACATCGTCTATAAAGACTTGAGTGACAGCAGGTTATTGTTGTATTTACTGTATAAATACAGAAGTGCTTCATGATGACATGCTCCAAAAACAACACCTGCAGTTTACCAGCATTACTGGCAGTGCTCCAGTTGTGCAAATGTGTCTTTTTGCAGGAAAATTGGTCACATTTCCTCGTTCTGTTTGAGAAGTCAAACAGGTTTGACACACTACATTCAAATGAATGATTCACCCCAAGATTAGAAAAGATTGGACTTGAGTTGCATAAAACCTGTAATTAAACCTTAGGAAAGCACCAGTTATTCCAAAATGTTAATCATGTTATTGTCCTCCCTTCACAATAAAATGTCCCTGCTCTAATTGTTGGGAGCTCTGGTCTCTATGGTTTACTTCTGTTAAACGTAGCTTATTAACACCCTGTGTAACCCTGTGTATTTAAATGAACAAGAGTGCAGTCTTATAAACCTCCTGAAGCAATCAAATTCATGCAACTCCCCCTGTAATCAAGAAGTGATGTGAAATTTCAGCCTCATGTACACAGAACAAAATAGAGAACCCTAACATGTTCAACATTAAATAAATAAAAACAACATTATGAAATAATCATATGAATAAATCATGCAAAATATATAAATGAAACAATACTTTTTGAAGACATTTTTCATCTCAAACTTGTAATGAAATGTGTTATTGGGAAAAAAGGCCATAATGAAATAAAAGCAGACTTTTTAAAAAGGGCATTTTAAAATCAAAATGTCTATTATGAAAAAAAATTAAGTCTTCTAAATGAGTTGAGTTTTAATTATTCCTGTTATAAATGAGTTTATTATTATAAATTATTTTGTAAAAATGTATTATATGTTTTTCTAATTTATTCCTCTGATTATTAGTTTCACAATTATTTATTTATTTGAGCTCCAGAACAATAATACCAACAGTAAGTTTTACATATTTTAAATTTAGGAAGAAAAAGTATATGTATTGGAATCATGACACAAAAAGTAAGATTGGTGCATGTTTAGTATGTATGTTTGTTTATTTGTTTCACACATATAAAACAACAATACAATACAATTCACATGAAAGGAATGTAAAGTACGTGTGAGTGTGTGGTAGAAACCTATAATGGCTTATATTAAAAAAACACACCTAAAGGACATATAATAGGTAAAATCATGACTATCATGACAAGAATCACCAGTACATTTTAGATATTAGTGTTAAAAACATTTCACATATAAAAATATACAGTGTAAAGTGTAGAAGTAAAGTTCAAACAAAACAACAAAAAAATACAAAGAAGCAGGAATAATTGCCATATTTACAGTTTCTAACTATTCTAGTGATAATTTTTTTCCCAAATGACATGTTTTTGTCGGCAGAGCATTTCTAAGTCTCTTTTTAAACATAGACAATGATACAGAGGAATTCTTTAAATGGAGATTTTCATTCCATAAGATAACTCCACAAAATCTGATAGAAAACTGACCACGGGATGTTTTATACAAAGGAAGATGAAGATTCTCAGCCTGTCTGATTGGGTAATTATGGAATTGAGAGTTGTCAACAAAATAATATCTAAAACTGTTAGGTAAATCCATATATCTCGCCTTAAAGACAAATGTACAGGTTTGAAGAATGTAGATGTCAAATATAGTCAATAACTGCAATTTAAAAAAAAGTTGTGAACTTGGTATAATAGCATTCGAAAAACAAACATGACTCTCAATAATCAAATAACCACAACAAACCCAAATCCTTTACCTGTTTTGTAAGTGCTTTATTGTTTTTTAGATCATTTCGAAGCAAAATGAAAGAGCAGATATGAAGTGCAAATGCTTTCTCATATGTAAACAGCGACCGACACATGCCAACGCCTGAATAAATTGTTCTACTCAACATCCTTTGACATCAAATAATAATTACGCTCTGAGAAGATAATTGGTGCCTTGTGACTCCAAGTGTTTCCATGACGAACTGTGTAAAAGGTGCATGACGGCAGCAAATAGGCATAATTACAACACATAATTCTCTTTTCAATGATCATTCTATTGACTTTTAACCCACTTCTATGCATTGGATCAGCTTTGTATCATCTTAATCCATTCAAAAGTCCAATACTCTTCATTATAATACAGTTCGATGGTGAACATATCTGAGAGACTGTAGTAGTCTTGATGTGGTTGTGTTTTATTGGGGCCAGAGCAATCTAAGGCCCTCGGCAAGATTTGAGCTGGTGCCTCTTGCATCGCAGCCACCTCCACCACCAATCACTGTATTCATACACAAACACCTGAATAGTCTTTCCAACTTTCCCTAATGAATTTAAGGTGGAAGTAACGTTGACTCTAGCTATTTATGAAATTAGCGAACGTTACTATCATCCAAAGTAATCTAGAAGCACTCTGCATTCAATGCGCCAGGGCAGGCTGTTCTCATACGCCGTTTGTAGCTATACGTAGGAAAAGTGATGCACTATAATTCGTATATATCCCACAAAATCAATTTGTATGTAATCCACATAATTGTGAACCAGGAAGTATAAACGTCACGTAGGGAGGAGGTCGGGGTGAATGGGTGGGTCAAAGAACACCGGACCTTCGCCCAGGAGACCGGTGTTCGTATCTTGCATTAAACCAGAAATCAACGTTGATTTATTTGTCACGCAACTTCTTGAGGTATTTTAACCCAAACCCAATCTTTTCCTAAACCTAAGTAGTTTTGTTGTGTATAACAAAGTAGTTTTGTTGCTTAAATCTAACCGAGTTTTTTCCTGTGAAGACAGAAGTTTATTTTGAAAAGACCAGAGCGGAAATTGACATGTGGGTCACGTGTTGCTGGATATTCATAGGAAAACGCACAAAACATGAGGACTAACTTTTTGTAAAATATCATACGAACCATATTAGGATACTTTGGTCAACGTTGGGCAACCCAGAAAATAGGGCTTATTTAATAGGCCAGGTAGTTATGTTGTGGGATTTTAGTGTAATATTTCAAAATAATAGTATTAAAATGGTATGAGTAAAAAAATAGTAAAAGTTATATATGTAAAAAAAACAAGCTAATAATCGCCTATAAGGCGGCCTAAGGCCGGCTCTGACTGGGGCCGCTGATGCATTGGCCTTGGATAAACATAGGTGTCCATCCTTCCCCAAGTGCCCTTGCCGGAGTTCAGCCAGGTGCTGTCACCGTGCTTCTGCATCACCTCCTCTCCCTCCTCTTCATCACTGGATGCTGCCTCATAGTCCTCCTCTGAGTTATTCTTTCCAGTGCTGTCTCCACTCAGGCGAGACATCTCATCTTCCTTATTCCTGGTGTGGCAGAGGTTGCAGACCCTCAACAGCTTGGTGGGGTGAATGTGGCCTATCACCGCCCGCTGCTTGGAGCACGCATTGCAGACCAAAAAGCCACATTTTCGGCAGTGGTGTCGGCGTTTGGTCGTAGTGAACTTCTTCAGGCAGCGCATGCATTTGAAGGCGGCCTGGTCTGGGATCCAGGTGACGGCAAAGGCGGAACTGGGTCGGCTGCTGCCGCCCTTCAGCAGGTTTGACCGGCAGTCTTCGATGTGCTCCATCCAGGCCTGCTTCTCCTCGTACGATTCGGCGGACACAAAAAACGACTTGCGTGGTGTACGCATCAGCCATTGGTTCCCCAATCCCTCACTGTTCTCCATGTCCTCCAGCTGGATGTCCTCTGAAATTACAGTGAAGATGGCATATTGGTAACAGCGCAAAAACATGTGGATACTATAGCATGGTCAACACGCTCGTCCAGAAAAACAGATTTCTGTGCTTTTCTACCTGTAAACTTCTCATTTCTGCACAACAGGACCAGGCATAAATTAGAGTTGAATGCAGTTCAATCAACAAATCAACACGTGTTCTGACTTTGCCTTTGTGGTATTCAGATACATAGATAATTTTGTTTTATAGACTGAGGTTTGAGATATCGAAATATTGAGATATCTGCCTTTGCAATGAAGGTTTTCATTGTGTTGCGCAACTTGTATTGCCTTGTTCTGAAAAGGCAACACCAAAGCAACAGTAAATACTTGGCTCACTATGGCTTGTATGGAGCTATAGATACAAATGCTAGTTTGATCACAAGCTTTCTGTCAGCCACAGGAAGGAGCAGATGAGTTGCTCACCTAGAGGGATGATCTTCTGTTTTTTGTGCCAGCGGCCGTTCAGTATGATGCTGCCGTACACCAGCACGTCGTTGAAGAGGAAGAAAACCTTAGGTTGGGACTTCCGGCGACCCTGCTTAATCAGGCGGCCCTGTCCGATCAGAACCCGACCTGGCTTGGATAAAGGCCTTCCTGCCGGACCAAATGAATTCTCAACCGCCTGGATACGCTCACGGTTCTCCTTCTCAAACATTAACGGGTCCATCGCGGTGACCGAATATCTGTCGTAGCACTGTGATCACACATAAACAAGGTGTCAGCGGCAGGTTGGGTGGTGTCTTATAAAGGATTGTTTCCTGATGACGCAAAGGGGACTTCGTTGCAGACAAACACGTTATACAAGAAATAAGGAGAGGTGTGGGGCAGCATGTTGAAGCACATTTAGAAGTCTGTTTATTTAGGATATAGGCTTATACGTTTTCAAAGTTACTGCAATTTCAGAGCAAACAATAACAGGTGAAAAGTAACTTCAAAACAATTTTGAGCTACTTGTGCTTTAGTATTAACATTTTACACTACTTTATACTTCCACTGTAGTACATTTCAGAGGAAAATAATGTATTTGTTACTCCTCTGCAGTTATTTAACAGACACAGTTGCTAGTTAAATATTTAGATAAGGAATTTAAACGCAAAACATATGATCAGCATTTGTAAAAATGTATTATATGTTTTTTCTAATTTATTCCTCTGATTATTAGTTTCACAATTATTTATTTATTTGAGCTCCAGAACAATAATACCAACAGTAAGTTTTACATATTTTAAATTTAGGAAGAAAAAGTATATGTATTGGAATCATGACACAAAAAGTAAGATTGGTGCATGTTTAGTATGTATGTTTGTTTATTTGTTTCACACATATAAAACAACAATACAATACAATTCACATGAAAGGAATGTAAAGTACGTGTGAGTGTGTGGTAGAAACCTATAATGGCTTATATTAAAAAAACACACCTAAAGGACATATAATAGGTAAAATCATGACTATCATGACAAGAATCACCAGTACATTTTAGATATTAGTGTTAAAAACATTTCACATATAAAAATATACAGTGTAAAGTGTAGAAGTAAAGTTCAAACAAAACAACAAAAAAATACAAAGAAGCAGGAATAATTGCCATATTTACAGTTTCTAACTATTCTAGTGATAATTTTTTTCCCAAATGACATGTTTTTGTCGGCAGAGCATTTCTAAGTCTCTTTTTAAACATAGACAATGATACAGAGGAATTCTTTAAATGGAGATTTTCATTCCATAAGATAACTCCACAAAATCTGATAGAAAACTGACCACGGGATGTTTTATACAAAGGAAGATGAAGATTCTCAGCCTGTCTGATTGGGTAATTATGGAATTGAGAGTTGTCAACAAAATAATATCTAAAACTGTTAGGTAAATCCATATATCTCGCCTTAAAGACAAATGTACAGGTTTGAAGAATGTAGATGTCAAATATAGTCAATAACTGCAATTTAAAAAAAAGTTGTGAACTTGGTATAATAGCATTCGAAAAACAAACATGACTCTCAATAATCAAATAACCACAACAAACCCAAATCCTTTACCTGTTTTGTAAGTGCTTTATTGTTTTTTAGATCATTTCGAAGCAAAATGAAAGAGCAGATATGAAGTGCAAATGCTTTCTCATATGTAAACAGCGACCGACACATGCCAACGCCTGAATAAATTGTTCTACTCAACATCCTTTGACATCAAATAATAATTACGCTCTGAGAAGATAATTGGTGCCTTGTGACTCCAAGTGTTTCCATGACGAACTGTGTAAAAGGTGCATGACGGCAGCAAATAGGCATAATTACAACACATAATTCTCTTTTCAATGATCATTCTATTGACTTTTAACCCACTTCTATGCATTGGATCAGCTTTGTATCATCTTAATCCATTCAAAAGTCCAATACTCTTCATTATAATACAGTTCGATGGTGAACATATCTGAGAGACTGTAGTAGTCTTGATGTGGTTGTGTTTTATTGGGGCCAGAGCAATCTAAGGCCCTCGGCAAGATTTGAGCTGGTGCCTCTTGCATCGCAGCCACCTCCACCACCAATCACTGTATTCATACACAAACACCTGAATAGTCTTTCCAACTTTCCCTAATGAATTTAAGGTGGAAGTAACGTTGACTCTAGCTATTTATGAAATTAGCGAACGTTACTATCATCCAAAGTAATCTAGAAGCACTCTGCATTCAATGCGCCAGGGCAGGCTGTTCTCATACGCCGTTTGTAGCTATACGTAGGAAAAGTGATGCACTATAATTCGTATATATCCCACAAAATCAATTTGTATGTAATCCACATAATTGTGAACCAGGAAGTATAAACGTCACGTAGGGAGGAGGTCGGGGTGAATGGGTGGGTCAAAGAACACCGGACCTTCGCCCAGGAGACCGGTGTTCGTATCTTGCATTAAACCAGAAATCAACGTTGATTTATTTGTCACGCAACTTCTTGAGGTATTTTAACCCAAACCCAATCTTTTCCTAAACCTAAGTAGTTTTGTTGTGTATAACAAAGTAGTTTTGTTGCTTAAATCTAACCGAGTTTTTTCCTGTAAAGACAGAAGTTTATTTTGAAAAGACCAGAGCGGAAATTGACATGTGGGTCACGTGTTGCTGGATATTCATAGGAAAACGCACAAAACATGAGGACTAACTTTTTGTAAAATATCATACGAACCATATTAGGATACTTTGGTCAACGTTGGGCAACCCAGAAAATAGGGCTTATTTAATAGGCCAGGTAGTTATGTTGTGGGATTTTAGTGTAATATTTCAAAATAATAGTATTAAAATGGTATGAGTAAAAAAATAGTAAAAGTTATATATGTAAAAAAAACAAGCTAATAATCGCCTATAAGGCGGCCTAAGGCCGGCTCTGACTGGGGCCGCTGATGCATTGGCCTTGGGTAAACATAGGTGTCCATCCTTCCCCAAGTGCCCTTGCCGGAGTTCAGCCAGGTGCTGTCACCGTGCTTCTGCATCACCTCCTCTCCCTCCTCTTCATCACTGGATGCTGCCTCATAGTCCTCCTCTGAGTTATTCTTTCCAGTGCTGTCTCCACTCAGGCGAGACATCTCATCTTCCTTATTCCTGGTGTGGCAGAGGTTGCAGACCCTCAACAGCTTGGTGGGGTGAATGTGGCCTATCACCGCCCGCTGCTTGGAGCACGCATTGCAGACCAAAAAGCCACATTTTCGGCAGTGGTGTCGGCGTTTGGTCGTAGTGAACTTCTTCAGGCAGCGCATGCATTTGAAGGCGGCCTGGTCTGGGATCCAGGTGACGGCAAAGGCGGAACTGGGTCGGCTGCTGCCGCCCTTCAGCAGGTTTGACCGGCAGTCTTCGATGTGCTCCATCCAGGCCTGCTTCTCCTCGTACGATTCGGCGGACACAAAAAACGACTTGCGTGGTGTACGCATCAGCCATTGGTTCCCCAATCCCTCACTGTTCTCCATGTCCTCCAGCTGGATGTCCTCTGAAATTACAGTGAAGATGGCATATTGGTAACAGCGCAAAAACATGTGGATACTATAGCATGGTCAACACGCTCGTCCAGAAAAACAGATTTCTGTGCTTTTCTACCTGTAAACTTCTCATTTCTGCACAACAGGACCAGGCATAAATTAGAGTTGAATGCAGTTCAATCAACAAATCAACACGTGTTCTGACTTTGCCTTTGTGGTATTCAGATACTTAGATAATTTTGTTTTATAGACTGAGGTTTGAGATATCGATATATTGAGATATCTGCCTTTGCAATGAAGGTTTTCATTGTGTTGCGCAACTTGTATTGCCTTGTTCTGAAAAGGCAACACCAAAGCAACAGTAAATACTTGGCTCACTATGGCTTGTATGGAGCTATAGATACAAATGCTAGTTTGATCACAAGCTTTCTGTCAGCCACAGGAAGGAGCAGATGAGTTGCTCACCTAGAGGGATGATCTTCTGTTTTTTGTGCCAGCGGCCGTTCAGTATGATGCTGCCGTACACCAGCACGTCGTTGAAGAGGAAGAAAACCTTAGGTTGGGACTTCCGGCGACCCTGCTTAATCAGGCGGCCCTGTCCGATCAGAACCCGACCTGGCTTGGATAAAGGCCTTCCTGCCGGACCAAATGAATTCTCAACCGCCTGGATACGCTCACGGTTCTCCTTCTCAAACATTAACGGGTCCATCGCGGTGACCGAATATCTGTCGTAGCACTGGGATCACACATAAACAAGGTGTCAGCGGCAGGTTGGGTGGTGTCTTATAAAGGATTGTTTCCTGATGACGCAAAGGGGACTTCATTGCAGACAAACACGTTATACAAGAAATAAGGAGAGGTGTGGGGCAGCATGTTGAAGCACATTTAGAAGTCTGTTTATTTAGGATATAGGCTTATACGTTTTTAAAGTTACTGCAATTTCAGAGCAAACAATAACAGGTGAAAAGTAACTAAGCACAATTTTGAGCTACTTGTGCTTTAGTATTAACATTTTACACTACTTTATACTTCCACTGTAGTACATTTCAGAGGAAAATAATGTATTTTTTACTCCTCTGCAGTTACTTAACAGATACAGTTGCTAGTTAAATATTTAGATAAGGAATTTACACGCAAAACATATGATCAGCCTATAAAACACAATTCACTGTTTAAACTGATTAAACATCCAACAATATATAAAACAGTTCAAATTAGCTACAGCTCGATCAATTACGACATTAAAATGATGGCTTTCATGTTAATGCATCAATAATAATGATCCAATAATAATAATACACTGACAGGGGACATTATTATGCTCTGCATAATGAGTAGCCTAATTTCTCTTTTGATACATTACATTTATTTTGTTGCTAATAGTTCTGTACTTTTACATAAGTAACATGTTAAATGCAGCACTTGTGCTTTTAATTAAGTAATTATTTCATTACTCTATGTCATCGAATATGAAATTATATTTTATTGAAACAAGACAGCTATGCTAGCAGCTCTGTGAGGCTGTATTTAGGGCACTGCAGTGCATTAAGCTAAATGCTAACGTCAGCATGCTAAGATGCTCACGATGACAATGCTAACATGCTGATGTTAAGCAGGTTTGATGTTTAGATTTTATTTTATTTCAAACATGTAAACAAAAAAATATATGTAAGAAAACACAACAAGAAAACCCAGCAAACTTATACAGCGCTCAATAAACAATATAAATAAAGGCGCTAAATTTGATATTCAGAGCATTAATAGAGCAGCAAACAACTATTGTCTATGTAAAGATATAGAGGAGTAATGTCTCCCTGAGCAGAGAATGAAGTCACTCTCCCTCTGTGTGAACTTCTCCATACTTTGTTGACATAGCCAGGCCGGCCGTGCACGCTTTTAGTGCATGTGAGCGTGCCCCAATGGCTAGCTCACGGCCGCCGCTCTGCACTGCTCTCATAAGACGGTTAACACCATAACACCACCCTGAACAACGGCGTCGTCACGGCAGCGTAGCACCCACCCTCCGGTTCCCCCCCAGGTAAACACTGTTATCTCTGTCAGCAACTTCCGCTGTTGTTTGGACTGTTAGCGTTGTTAGCACTATTAGCTGAGAGCAGCTGGCTCGCCGTCGCCATGTTGAGAGCCGTTGAGAGGCAATAGAAATGCTCCCAATCCCGTATTTAGCACCTTTAAGTATTTCATGTTCAAATGTTTATCATGTTTACCATGTTAGGTTAGCATGCTAGCAACATTTGCTGATCAGCATACAACACAGAATAGGCCTACAGCTGGTGCTGATGGGAATGTCATTAATTTTGCAGGTATTTGGTCATAAACCAAAGTACTGGACAAATTCAAAATTTGACCTGATAATGGCGCTAGATGAAACGTCAGAAGTTCTGATCTGTTCAAAATAATAATAAATAGAACAAACTAGAATACGTGAATTTGAGCAATTATGAAATTTGATGTCAATATAAGCTACAACTTGGATGAAATTGGAGGAATAAAGCAGCAATCTTCAATACAAATGCGTCACAAGAGACTGAGACCCTTACACTAGGCCTATATAAAAAAAAAGAATACTGACTACACAAGATATTTCAAAATCTGACATGGTATTAGGTTATTAAGTTGAGCAGCTCAGCCAGCAGCTGGAGTGAAAACAAAAACAAACTTTGCTGCCAACTTAGTGACTCACATACCTGTCACAACTAAGTCATCAAGTCAAAGGCACTTCCTTGATCAACAGTGATACTATAAAGTGTGTAAACATGTAAGTGTAAACATACGCATGGGGATCTCCAAAGGGTGGGGGAAAGAGGTTTCGATTCCCCTTCGGATAAGGAAATAAATCTAAATCTGCCTTTTTATCACTTCATTAGCATCACACAAAGCTTTCAGTTTAATATTCTGTATGATAAAACATTACTTAGGCTATATAAAAACAAAGCATATCATGGAAATCCATACAGAAAACATGAAGCTACATCCAGCCGCTGGTTAGCTTAGCTTAGCATTAAGACTGGAAACATGGGGAACCAGCTAGCCTGGCTCTATCCAGAGGTAACAAAATTTGCCGACCAGCCCCTCTAAAGCTCCCCAATTAATATGTGTGTCAACTGCAGTGTGACAACCAGCGGAGGTTCCAGAGCCAGGCTAGCTGTTTCCCCCTGTTTCCAGTCTTTGTGCTAAGCTAAGTTAACTGGCTGCTGACTGTGGCTACATTTTATGAGAGTGGTATCGATCTTCTCAACTAACCAAGCCTTATTTCGTCCAAATGACATAATAATTTTGTGTTCATCACACTTTAAAGTATTCATTGGGTTTTGTGTCATTTAGCCTTTTAGGCTAATAAAGAAAAGATAAAATGTTACAAAGCTTCTTCTCTTTTTCTCTCTCTGTTATCTCTGTCGCACCACAGTTGAATGTATTGTCCTTTTGCATTAGTGAAGAAAAACAAAAAAATTACAAAGATAAGGAGACTGGAGTCCATGACTTGTCTGTGTAGATACTCCAGAGCTGTAAACATGAAGGCCTCGCTGCAAAACAGATATAGGCTACACTTCACAAGAGGCAGTTTCAGGCAAGAAAAAATAACCCCAAGTCTCCATATAATGTGTAATGTAATGTAATGTTTAAAGGAAATGAATAAACCAAACTGAATAGCCACTTTCAGTATCTGGTTTATATGTGGAGCCACTGTAAGAAGTGTATTTACTCTGAATTCAAGAGGTATTTATCAACTGTAATGACATCAATTGTTTGATCAGGGGCAGTTGGTTTTGTTGTGTGTAGGTCAGAGAAATATGACTATTAAAAATAAGCTTTGAAGAAAAATCTTTGTTAATATCTTGTGCAAGCCAAAAGTAAAGGACATATTTGCATATCAAATAAAGGTTTGGCCCTTGGTTTGGCAGGGCCGGCTTAATACATAGGCCATATAGGCGGTCGCCTAGGGCGCCACCTTCTGGGGGGCGCTGGGCACCCTCTAAAAAAAAAAAAAAACCTTCCTCATTTTCTGCATTGAGGTAACAAATGAACAAATAAAGAAAGAAATACACTTTTCACCCATGTAACTCTTTCGAACACATAGGGAAACAGAACCTCCATGTCAATTCTACTGCCCGCTCCAGCTCCTACACACACACACACGAATAAAGTGTACTAAACGGAAGTTAGCTAACTCGCCGTAACTTTAAACTAGCAGCATTTACTCTTAAAACAACTATTTTTAAATGCCAGTTGGTTGAAATTAATATATTGACAGGTTGGAATAGACCTTATAACATTGTAGGAAACAAAAATATAAACAAAACAGTACGATAATTAATGGGATGGATAAGGATAATAAATGAGCCAAAACAAATGACACCCATCTCTCCAACAGGATAATTGTACAAAAGGGGAGAGGGGAAGGGGCAAAGGGGATTTACAGTAGGGACTACAGAAGATTAAATGGAGGAGGGGCTCTGAACTTCACATATACTGGAGTTTGGAGGTTCTCCCAGTCAAAATAAACTGTAACCAGAACAATTTTGTTTAATTATAAAAACCAAAGAACAAGATAGATATAGGGTACATAATGATTCTCTTACATAAGGAAGAAAACGGAGAAAAAAGTAGGAAAAAAAGAAAGCCCAATATAGAGGTATGATGTTGGCCTTCAGTGGCACCAAAAGGGCTAGAGCCAGCCCTGCCCTGAATCATATGTTTCTTATCTCTTTTTATTCTTTGATTCTAATCTCTTATCTAGAAGCCACGGATCTTAAGTTGCACAGTTGATAACTGGTTTTCTTTCTCTTCCTGGAGTTGGCAGATTTATAAATACTCAGGAGGAAAACAGATTATGTGAACTACGTGACACTGGCATTCACAACCAAGCAAACCTCAAGGAGACAAAGTCGGCATATTTGGATTTTCTCTAGGACAAAAGTGAGCGGTATATCTCTTACAGTCCAGTAAATGCTCCTTCACCTTTTGATATGTCATGTTCAACAGGGACATCTAGTGGCCACAAGTTTTCAAAGCAGTTCCATTAGTAAGTGCATGTTTTATATCCAGAGTCCCGGGTTATAAAAGAGCACACACAGAAGCGTTTTATTCATCTTTATTTAATTTCATCACACTACTCTACAGACTTACAGCAATTATAGAATTACAGAGACAATTATGTGGGTCTATATGCAGGATGGAAAAATAAATTCCTATGCAGATATTATCCCCACATCACTTTTTACTTTGCGCAAGACTTTGACATGCTGGCACACTTTTTTTGGAAATGTTTACTCGTGCTTTTTTTGGCAAAGAAAATCAGCTGTGGTGGTTTGGCTTCTAATAGGGGATTGGTCCGTAGTAGGCGGTGTAGGCGGCGATGATTCCCTGAGTGTCCATCATGTCCTCACAAGCCAGGTTGGCCTCACACACTTCTCTCAGGCTGAGTGGAGACAGAGAGAGATGGGAATGATCACAGAGAAGCAACACACACAGTAGATGCTATTCATACAGACGATGCTTCAAGTCATACATGAGAACTTTCTGTATAATTCTTGAGTCAAAAATGTTAGATTAACGTTAGATTATAAAACACATACTGTATGCTATTTGAGGGACATACCTCTCCAGCTGTGTCAGGGTTAACTCTCCAGCAGCTCTCTTCTGCCTCACCACCGTGGAGGCCTGCTCCCTCTCCACAAACAGACCTGCACATTTAACATAACTGTTTTTTTTTAATTGTATAAACATAC
This sequence comes from Sebastolobus alascanus, assembly GCA_916701645.2. NCBI lineage: Eukaryota > Metazoa > Chordata > Actinopteri > Perciformes > Sebastidae > Sebastolobus > Sebastolobus alascanus. Next base: position 2,529,973 of record CAKAOJ020000035.1, on the reverse strand, counting down.
AAAATGTCTATCAATCAACTCAAATCAAATGCATGCGAAAGATTCAACCTAGAAATAGTAACTCGGCAGAAATCAGTGTTAAACTATAGAAAAGAAATCCAGATGCTGCAGTAAAATATGGATTAATGTCGATTTAATGCAGCGTATGGAAGAGTGAAATATATGTTTAAACTGTCTTTATCATTATTCTATATGTTTGTGTGTGTGTATATATATATATACATATATATATGTATATATATATACATATATATATGTATAAATATATTAGGGCTGTCAATGTATGGCATCATACGAAACTAGAAAACCTAAGTAATCCATTGGTACCAACCATGTCATACTAGCGTGTAGCTTATAAATAATGCTCCAAACTTATTCTAAATTTTGTCGAGGAAAAACTGGCATGGCCATTTTTAAAGGGGAGACCCCTTTGACCTCTGACCTCAAGATATGTAAATGAAAATGGGTTCTATGGGTACCCACGAGTCTCCCTTTTACAGACATGCCCACTTTATGATAATCACACGCAGTTTGGGGCAAGTCATAGTCAAGTCAGCACACTGACACACTGACAGCTGTTGTTGCCTGTTGGGCTCCAGTTTGCCATGTTATGATTTGAGCATATTTTTTATGCTAAATGCAGTACCTGTGAGGGTTTCTGGACAACATTTGTCATTGTTTTGTGTTGTTAATTTATTTCCAATAATAAATATATACATACATTTGCATAAAGCAGCATATTTGTCCATTCCCATGTTGATAAGAGTATCAAATACTTGACAAGTCTCCCTTTACGCTACATTTTGAACAGATAAAAAATGTATACTGTATATATTTTTTCAATACAATATATATACAGTATACAGTATATATATATAGTATTGAAAAAAGATATATTTTATAAATATATATTGTATTGAAAAAATATATTATATCTATATATATCTATCTATAGATATATATATATATTAAACCTTTATTTAGCCCAAGACCCATTGAGAATGAGGTCTCATTTTCAATGGTGCTCTGGTTACATATCATACATAAAATAATTTTATAACCACAAAACAATAAAATAATAATAATTAAAAAAAAAAAATCAACTATCAATTTATTTAAGAAATCAGATTAGTATTAAACTAAATGTTAAACTAATAATCCGTTAAACTATTTTATTGCTTCATCTGGAAATGTTTTCCACTCAAACTGACTCAAATATGTCACATATTAATGTGACATTGATCATACAGTCAAAAACAATATTGCTGAATCATGATCTTACCCTCCTGAGCGTGGCTGTCAGCAGAGTGGGAGCCAGTGGAGGCATCTGAGGGAAAAAATATGAATAATAAAGAGTTTTATTTTATTATTTTCAATACAGGAAGTGTCACACTCTCAAGTCATTCCTTTTAAATCAACCCTCTGTCTTTACTTAAGCCAGTAAAAAACAAATCAGTTGGCCGCACCTTTATTAGTAGAATAGTAGTAGTATTTTTTAAACTTTGTTTGCAGATATACTTGAAATAATATAATAATATACTATAATAATGAGCTTTTCTATCAAGCACTGTTGTGCAGCTCTTACCTGAAGTCAGACAGATGACAGCCAGGGAGCAGAGAACCAGGATGACCAAAGTCTTCATCTTTCAGCTTCTTTCTTCAGCGTCAGCAGAATCAGGCAGCAAGTTCGACAACTCGACAACTTGTCACTCTTCTCTCTCTTTCTTTCTCTTATACATATATATGCATAAACACACACTGGGTTTATAGATGCGGCCCTCACTGTGACGCGGGTATGTGATTGGTTAGGGAATCATGTATCACACACCCACGTCGATGCAGAGACACACACCTCCACACACATCACGTATGCAAAAACACATTTTATGTGTAAGTTTGCATAAATGGACACACAAGTATTGAGAAAGAATGTGTGCTTCCAAAAGGTGGGTATTTGTTTTAAAGCAGAGGTGATGAGAAATAAAATGTGTGTGACTCACAGCCACAAAAATCAGCCACTGGATGTCTTTCAAAGAAAAATATTTGACACCTTGTTCAGGTCACTTTAGCTGCTGAGAAACCAGATTGTCCTTGTGCAGTTTTCTTCTCTTGAAATGGAAGGTTTTTTTGTACAAAGATGAAAGAAAAGTAGCAACAGAAATAAAGAAGAAATGCTTAAAGAGAAATATAGAATGATGTGAAATGACTACTCGCTGGCAGTAATAAAACATTGAATGAAATCTTAGGAATGCAATGCCAGCTGGCCGCCTGGAGAGGTCAGAGTTTTCCAGCGCACCCACACATTGTTACATGTAGGTCACTAAGTGCACACAGCAGAGAAAAGCATGTAACACAAACTGAATGGGAGAAACCGCCGTCCCACATGATGTGACATGATTTGAATCCGAGGGCTCTCTGTTTTTCTTGCAAACCGCCACAATTTCCTACAGTAAGAAAAGCAACATTTAGAGACAAACCCCAGTGTGTTTGAAGATTTGTGGGAGGGCAATTTGAAATGGAAAGATTATTTTTTACCCAAAACAAGAGGGTGGTTTGCCAATGAAGTGGCAGAAAAAGCTTAATACAGTGGAGTGGAACATATTCATCAAAACACAACTTGTCTCTAGAAATGTTTTGTAATCTTAAACCATTTTTTTTTTAAAAAACATCTTTTGTATTTTATTGGTTAATTAGAAAGGGATGTTGATGCTAAATGTAGGCCACAACTCACTATACAGCATATTATTACATTTCCAAGAACTTAAGAACTTCCTTGATTTATGATATGAAAATGATATGAGATTTTCTCCTTGTTGCTTTTTCTGACTGGATATTTAGATTCTGGACTGGTGCTGACAGTACTCTACGGGGTGTAATTTGACTGTCTGGGTCAACGTCGGTGCATCGACGGACCTCAAGGATTCAACTTTAATTGTGCACATCTGCGGCCTTGTGGCAACATGAATAAACAAACATCCAGTATGACCGTCTTTTAAGGACGGTGCCATGCCGACGTCCACGGAGTGCTGACCTGTCTTTGTTTGTGTGACTGTCTGCAGCAGCAGCGAGGATGCATTGCACAGATTCCTCCTGAGATTACAATCAACCACGTCTTCACTACAAAATCAGCAGTAATATGTGTCCTTGTTTAACCCCTCAACAAGCCACAGGTGGATACTAACTAAATACTTAGTTCTCCAGTACTATACTCAAGTGCGGATTTGAGGTACTTTTAAGCTGCTTTTGGAGGTAGATATTGTACTTTTTACTCTACTTAGTTACTTTGCAGATTTTGAATTTACATTAAAAACATCAACAGTTTATAAGACAAAATACACTGTTAAAGATTAAACCCAACCCAATCTCATGGGAAGGCGTATATACACCACAAGATTACAAGGACATTCCGCGTGTAATGAGGACGCATTTCAGGCTTTTCGCGTGCGATTTTTACGCCACGCAAAAAAACTACGGTAACAGCCACAGTTAGGTTTAGGCAACAAAACCACTTACTTAGGTTAATGAAGACCATCATGGTTGGGCTTAAAATAAGTACGTACACTAAATAAAATTCGTACGAAAAGAACGTAACAGAAGTACGAAAAACACATCACTAACCTCACTAAAAAACACGTCACAAACGTCATTAACGTAACTTCAAAATAACTCAACAACACTTTGGGACACGAACACCGGTCTCCTTGTTGAAAGTCCTGTGTTTCTTAGGTTTAGGAAAAACATCATGGTAGGGCTTGAAATAAGTGCTTAAACTAAGTAAAATATGTACAAAAACAACGTAACAGATGTACGGAAAACACGTCACTAACGTAACTTCAAAGTAACTCAACAACATCGGTCTCCTGTTGAAAGTCCTGTGTTTGTTCCCTCTCCCGTCCACCATAAGCAGTCTATCTCACTTTTTATTCTACGTCACTAGCTCTGAGCGTAGCATATTTATGCGGAAGCATTTACATTGCAGTCATTACAGACTACACGGCGTACAAATGACCCGCCAAAAGCAAGAACGGTGTTCTTATAACACACAAAATGACTTGCGATTACCATGTCTTTCATACGCCTTTTACTGCGACCGGGCTGATTAAACTAGCGGTTCAGAACCTTTTTCAGAACCGTGTGAGTGTGCAGTTTGGGGCTCTTTGTCACGTTTCAGATGTCTAAGAGTTGTTAGTTCCAACAATAAGACATTTCCTCAAGAAACGTCTCAGATGGCCTAAGAATGAATACATTTTTTTACAGCAGAACATTTTTCTTTTTCCAAACCCAATAAACTAGAAAATGGTATATAAGCAGAAAAAAACGTTATCTAATAATGTCACATTTAAATTACAAACTATTACTGAAACTCTATTTTCTGAATGAAATCCTTTCCTAAATATTTTTCCTGGCTGTTTTCAAAAGCCTCTATGTTAATCACCTAAAATGAAAAAAGGAAAAATTTAGGGCTGTCAAAGTTAACGTGATAATAACGCATTAACGCAACGTTTTAAAGTTAGAGTGAAGATACTGGTATCAAACTAGAAAACCTAAGGAATCCATTGGTACCAACCATGTCATACTAGCTTGTCGCGAAGGTTAAATAACACTAATTTGGGCGAGGAAACACTGGCATGGCCATTTTCAAAGGTGTCCCTTGACCTCTGACCTCAAGATATATATAAGATATATACATACATTTGCATAAATCAGCATATTTGCCCACTCCCATGTTGATAAGAGTATTAAATACTTGACAAATCTCCCTTTAAGGTACATTTTGAATAGATAAAAAATGTGTGATTGATTTCTCAGTAATTGCGATTAACTATGGACAATCATGCTATTAATCACGATTAACTATTTCAATCGATTGACAGCCCTACAAAGTATATATTTGCTTAACGTACCCATTGAGCACTATTCTTGGTGTAGCCTTTACAACACATGGAGCTGTAAAGTTATCTTGAGCAGTCACAGAAATTGGACCAGTACTATCATTCTAACATCTGCCACGCATTGCAAACACTGACACTGAACGCCAAATGTTCTCACACACCCATGTGGCAAAGAAATTGCACAAACAGGATTAAGAGAAAACCCAATAAAGGGGATTTTATTCAATCATTTCAAAGCAGTGTAAATAATCACTGACAGCAGTGCTGGCCTGGATAAACAAGTGGATAATGTGAGAAACGGTTAGTGGATAGTGAGCGAAAAAAGCTCTTCACTCGTGCGCATCACATAAAGCTCATAAATGCTGAGAAGGTGTGATAATAGTGGATAAAAGTTATCATGAGATTACACAAGAGATGAGCCGTGAATCTTCTACACGGGTGTAATGATGGGTTGCGAGCCACACTGTGTCTATAAAAATGTGTTTTCTTCTAGGAGTCATTTTACATCCAGAAGAGGCCACAAAAACAGCCACATAAATTATAGAAAAGTCGTGATGTGTGGAATGAAGGAACGCGTAGACGATAATGACGAGTCTGCGTTTGACAGACTTTCTGTTCAGTACCGACGGGTCGCGGCTGGTCTCTGGGGTTGAGTTCGGGCGGCAAAGTATCTCTGGTAGGCCTGCTGGAAGCCGTGGCGATAGGCGTAGAAGCGGCAGGGAGAGTAGTCCTCGCAGGTCTCTGCACGCCTCTCCGCCGGAGACTTTATCGTCCTGGACAAGAGGGGGGGTGGGGGGTGGGGCAGATATACATCACAGAGGCAGACACGGATAGTTAGAAGGAAGGATGGTGAGAAGAAGGAAGAGGAACGTAATCAGAAACAGCTTGTGTCTTTGTTTTGTCGCATTTCTTCTTAGAATCTTGCATTTAGTTTCAAGCACATGTAGACGTTTAATAGTGTAATTAAGTTTTGCCTTAATGCCTTACTATGATGTCTGTGCCTCTATGTGGTTTTACATATGTTATGTGCTGTGTCTGCATGTCTGTGGTCGTGTCCTCTACCTCATCAAGTTGTAATGGTTGTGGCCGTTCCCTCTGGGTGGGTTGTATACGTTACCCCTCTGCGGCGTGATGAACGAGTTGGCTTGGTTCGGAGGCACAAACAGATCTGGAACCACAAACGTTTACTAGACAAAAAAATCCCAATTTTAATCGGGTAAAGGCATGCCGGGTTAAGGGTAGGGGGTACGTTAGCGAGGGCTAAATACATTATATACTGTATAAACAGGCGGCGTCATATCTGTTAGAATTGCATGCATGTTTTTCCATGAACGAGAGACAACGTTTAATCACCTTCGACGGATTCTGAGCTTTCATGAGACTCTACGGGAAAAACATGGAATCAGGTTAATCGTAAATGATGATGATGATGAATGAGATATGTATTATATGTTATGAATAGATGAATGATGAGAAAAGCGAGGACGTCGGCGGAGGATCCCTACCGTAGCAGACGCAGAAGGAGACCGCAGCGCAGAGTGCCAGAAACTGAAGAAGGTTCCTCATCCTGGGGCTTGTTTATTTGTCCGTCGTGCTGGAAGAGAGGAGAAAGGTGTTTCGGTGAGTCAAGTCGGCACCGAAGTTGAGAGTTAAATCGGAAAAGGAGGAGAAAAATGAAAGAGAGAGAGAGAGAAAGTGGCTCAGGTTTTGACACTGAGGGTAAACAGGAAACAACCACAGATGGCTGAAAGTGGCAACGTCTCTAAATCGGTGCCTGTGGTTTTGTGCATAGGACCGGTATATATACATCTATACATGCTGGCAAGTTACTGCAGTGGACAAACCAAAGATATATATATATTCATAAGACCAGGGCCATAAACGCCACTGAATCGCTAGTAAACTCAGTTTCTAGGGAACAGAAGATCTGTCTAACAGCTAATAGAGTCCACATAGACTGAAGCTTAACGCAGGGAGATAAGTGGTAATTATAGAGAGGCAGACACACACACACACACATCTGCGCTGGATCGCATGCATAAGTGACCTAAGGTAAGGTGTGTGACACCTGTACAAACAGTAACGCCAGATGTGTGCAACAGGCCAACACACACACACGCTATTCGCATGCCTGCACTGCAGAAAAGCTTTCATCCCCATCTTCTGTTTGTGGGATTTGGACGGGATTCTGTTTCAGCAGCCCTCCTTTTTCAACCGTCAATAGCAGCTTTCATTATACATAAACACACACATACACACACACACATACTTACACACACACACGGCGCGCATAACATCAGCCCCTCAGGCATATTTTGGCTTACAGTCGTACCCAGACTCACGGCAGGCGCAGAAACAGAGAGCCTCGGGCCCAAAAGTTCACAGAGACTGGCAGAGACATCTACACAAGTTTGTGTGTGTGTGTGTGTGTGTGTGTGTGTGTGTGTGTGTGTGTGTGTCTGTGTGAGGTGCTGACAACAGTGTCTACAGAGTTTTATGCCTGTCTGAGTCTTAGTAGGGGTCCTGGTGGGTTCGTATACCCTGCGGGCAGAATGTGCCCACCACATTGGAAAAAGCCACAGGCATGATGCTGTGCACGCACACAACCAACCTGAGGCCACATATTAAGTACTCTTTACACAAACAGACTGTAGGCCTGTTGTGCTATGAGGACTGCAGCATTATACAAAAAAAACAAAAAAAACATCAAAAATGCATCAGCTAGTAAATAAAATCAGCAGCCTAAGTTTGGCTTGTTTAAAAGAACTACTTCTACTTTTCACCAAGATGATTTGTTTTACTCACCGTGAAAGGTAATTATGGAGTGAGAAGTCTCGGAAATATCTCTCTGTGCGTGTTTTCTCCCAAGGAATATTCCCCAATTCCTCACAGCAAGGCTTTTATACTCACCTCTCTTCCCCCCCACCCCTTCACTTCTACCCACCGACTCCCTCCCCCCTTATAGCCCTCGCCCTCTCTCCTCCCTCCTCATACTATCAGCCCTCTTTTCCACCGTTTAATCAGACCAGGGTATTAGCTCACTCTCTCCCCCCCCGACTCCCACACCCTCCACCGAAAAACACAGAAGGTGACGGAAAGGCGAGGAGGAGGAATTCGAGGAAAAACGAGCAGGAGGTAAAGAGAGGAGGGTGAGGAGAAGGCTGGCACGGGGACATCTAACCTGCTTCATAGCAGGTACATGATAATATTCGCTGCTGTTTGCCAGCATGATATGAAAAGACCATCCATACACACACAACATGGACTGACTCTGACACGTTTTGGCCCCCAAATGTCTCTGACAAACAGCAATACTTGGGTTGGTATTTTGTTCTTCCAGAGAACACGGACCGTTGTTTAAAAGCAGATATGGGGGGAACTATCCCTTTAACATTCATGAATAGAAGCTGTGTTCTCATGTAGGCCATGAACTCAGTTTGTGAGTCAGCTCTGTTGCACGAAAAGGAGTAGGAATGACACGATGTAAACGGATACGCGTAAATTTGCCACGCTCAGAGCTATTGACGTAGAATAAAAAGTGAGAAAGACTGCTTATGGCGGGCGGGAGGGAAAGTGGATGGGGCCAACAAACACAGGACCTTCAACCAGGAGACCGGTATTCAAGACCGGTGTTATGTTTGTAACTTACGTTAGTGATGTTTGTCACATGTTTTCTGTAGTTATGTTACGTTGTGTCTGTATGTATTTTACTTAGTTTATGTACTTACAGTATATTAAGCAAAACCACGACAGTTTTGTTGCCTAAACCTAACTGCGGACGTTACCGTAGTTTTGTTGTGTGGTGTACAAAGGACACGTGAAAAGTGGTGTACAAATAGCACGCGAAACACGCACGCACGAAGCACGGTGACACGTGGAGTGCTGCAGGAAAGAGTCCTAAAACCTGGAAATGCGACCCCTTCTCACTCCAAACTCGTCAAATACCGCCGTTTGGTAAGTGCCCCTCGGCATCGGAAACTGACGCACGGAGGCGCCCTTTAGCAACAGTATGTGACGAACCGCGCTTTCAACTAACTCCAATGTAAACCCACCCGCGGCGTTATTCGACGGTTGGAGCAAGTGACGTAGAATTAATAGCGTGAGAATACGTTCAGGTCAGGTGGATGGGTCAAACAAACAAGACTTTCAACCAGGAGACCGCTGATCGTTGCCCGTGTGAAACTAAAAGTAATGTTGACTTATTTTCGCTAGTCAGTGAAGTTAACATCAACCTGAACCATTTGCTAACCCTAACTAAGTGTTGCCTAAACCTAATTTCCTGTGAAAACTGAAGTTTATTTTGAAAGGACTTTATGCATGTAACGAGTGTATATTGACACGCCGTCCCTGGTCCGTCCAAAAGTAACGCAAGAGGGGGACCCCGTGCGTTGATCTCCGATGCCGAGGGGCACTGACCAAGCGGCGGTAGCACTTCTGGTTCCCTCGTCTGGAAATCAATGGTTTTTTTGAATGGGTTTTTAGTTAGATGCCTAAGGCCTAAGGACATAAGGTCTGTGGTTAACACAAGCTGAAGAGATTTTAATGTTTTGTTCTACGATATAAAATACGCCAGTAAATACCCCACTCGTGAATTTTGAAAGCCTTTACGTCTCTTAAAAGAGGCGGTTGCTAACGAGTGACTAAATGAGACTACTAAACGTCATCACGGCGAACAATAGTCCGCCTTTAGCTTAGTGGTGGTGAGGTGAAATCATGCGACCGTGGTGTAGTTCGTTTATAGCCCAACGTTAGCTTTTTACTTCTGGCGATTGCATTCACGCTTCAAAAATCATAAAAGTGGTGTTTATTTGTGAAGATTATCTTGCTGAACAAAACGTGTGAGTATCATAAACGTTTGTATGTGACAGAGCTTATTTTCTGCAATAATCCAAAACCCAATGGTAAAATCCCCATTGGGTTTTTGTCGAGGGAACCAGGGCGATGCTAACATCCGGGTTGGCCAACAAAAATACGTCGTCCCTGCACCACTCTATGTCATGCTATTTAAATACGTCTTCCCATGAGATCGGGTTCACAAAAACACATCAGTCCACTGTATTACTGCTACAACATAACACAACACCATTTTGGACACTTTACACTCTGGCATGTATTAATGGCTGTAATTTAATGACTCAGCAAGTCTTTAGTTCCACCTACGTTAAAGTGAAAGTAGGCACACAGAACAACATCCCCGTGGTGTAGGCTATATCTGAGAGTTACGTAACACCACATCACATTTGGCTGAGGTAGAACATCTGTGAATAGCTGCGTGAAAAGCAGACTCTCGCCCAACAGTAAACAAACCAGAATAGGAGGACGGGCCATGCCAGGAATCAGCTGGACTCAGACAGACAGATAAACATTAAGACAGACATAAAGATGGAGATAAACCCCGCCGACAGATAAGAGAGACATTCAGACGGAGCTGAGAGAGAGAGAGAGAGTGAGAGAGAAAGTACATGTTCTTGGATGTTTTTGGCGCTGCGGCTGCAGACATATTCAGTGATGTGGTCATATTAGGCTGTTAACTCTGGAACCACTGAGCAGCGGTTTGGTCCTCTAGTGCAGATATTAAATGCCCAATTTCCACAGACAGATACCAACACAAAGGAGGGAAAGAAGGATGAATGAGAGGGACTGTTTTCGTCTAGATTTTAAAGTCTGAATTTGTTCTTAAACTGAAAGGTGGAGTGGGTGATTGCATGGAAAAAAATAGTCAAATAGTCTTCACCCTTCTCCTCCACATGTTCTGTCTTATTTATGCCCTCTCTAAAGTCGTATTGCTGCTGTTCTCCTCATTTGCACCCCCCTCTTCAGTACTTTTCCCTTTTCTCACTCACTCCTATGCAGTCGATGTCCTGATCTGACCAGTCTCCCCCTCAGCCTTTCCACATCTACGCGGTGCAAGAAAATATCCAGCTCTTGAGAAATGTTATGAATGCACGTTAGATGTTTTTTTTGTAAGCAGTGAAGCGTGCCAGAGGCCCAGATAAATGATAAATGAAAAACAGAGGGAAGTGAAAAACAGGATGGGATACGCCCCGCGGATATGTGCACGATGGTTGTGACTAACAGAGAGCACCTGTGCAGTACATCTGCGCTTGGCCTGAAGAGTTACATTACAGGAGCAGGAGCTGATGAAAAAGCCAATTCAAGTAAGCAATGTGATCTTGGAGGGGGGAAATTACTGGATCAGACTCTACTTAGGCTGAACATTATGATAGCAAGAGTCTGTGGAAGAAGAAGTGCAGGGTGTGGACGGAAGACGGAGGAATGGAAGGAAAGATTGAGCGTTTTGTTGGGAGAATTAATGTGAAAAAAAAAGTGAGGGAAAGTGCATGAATTTCATAATGAGGGCATGACCACAAATGTGTAAACTCCCCAAGTAATGTCTGCAAAAACACATATTGCAACCTGTCTGGGCAGGCTCGTATTTCCCTCAGTGGTTGGGCAGGTGTAGCTGCGGCTGCTCCGTGGCTGGAGGTCTGAACGCAGACAAACACTAACTCAACAACAACTCCCAAACAAAGTTTAGCCCTAAACTGGCAAGACCAGATATTTTTCCCACTATTTTTACGTCTTACTTTCTTGTTGCTGTGATTCACTTTTCAAGAATTCTATTTGAAAACAGTAGACCGGCACATTAAGGAGTGAGTGACTCAGATAGAAAACATCATGTGAGGTAAGGTCTGTCTGTGGGACGGAGGAGGATGGCCAGACTGGACGGAGGACAGACATTACTCAGGACTCAGGACCTCTGATGGCCCTGTTGTCCTGCGGCTGTGAATTTTAACATATGAATGTCAACATGGCATCGTGCAGATTTATGACTGTTGCATAACGCTGGCATCCTGCACGGATCTTCAAGCCTGCTATTTTGTTATTGACTGATTTGATCTGAATCTCTGGAATTTGCACGCGCAAAGATAATCTGTTTCATTATTTTTCTTGTCGGGAAGTCATTTGAAACAAAAGGCAGTTTTTTCCCGTCAGTTCTTTTTTTTCCCTCTGGTGACTCTCCAAGGCCTCGTCATCTATTGATAAAATCCAGGGCACACATACAGTGTGAGTATGTGATGAACAAGGATCATGCATCAGGCCCAACCTCAACTCTCAGCCCTACCTCCATGCCTGCATACTCTGTGCTAAAGAGATATGGAGGACAAAAAAAGTCATAATACTCTTGTAATAGACATTTACTTGGCATTGACTTGAACTTTGTTTTAGGCGACACTGCAGCCTTCATTTAGAAGGGAGGAGACCAGAAGCACGAATGCACTTTGCTTACATGAATAACACAAGGCATCAGTGAGGAAAGTAAAGTCTGTTAGTGTATAGTATGCTTGGACACCAAAGCCGACCTCTTCAACTTAGAGTTACTGTAGCCTCTGGAGAATTGCATAGTGTTGCCTAGTTGAACGTTTTCTTCAAGAAAAGCTGCATAGTTTTGGTTCAACATTTTATGAGATATGCTTCGGTGCTTTCTTGCCTAGAGTTAGTTGAGAAGGTCGATACCACTCTCAGGTCTGTACGGTACATATGTAGCTGGAGCCAGCAGCTGATTAGGGACTGTACAAAAATTGTTGAGGTGGGGAGGGCGACTGAACCTTTTACAAAAAACGAAAAAAGAATCTCCCCGCTGGTCATAGACAGTATGTAAACAGTGGACGTAGTCACCATGATGTCACCCATTGGTTTGTTGACTGCCGTTTTAAAGCCTCAAGTTCAGCATTTTGGCCGTCGTCATCTTGTTTTTTTTGCAACCAGAAGTGACACGAGAGGGTGGAGCCAAGTACAACCGAACGCTGAATAATACATTTTTAGGCGACCAAAATGTTACAATTAACTTTCGTGAACTGAAAACACACTGTGAAAGGGTTAAAGTTCTAAGACGAAAACGCGGACAACTCCCAGACCGGACAACGCAGTGGTAGCGACCTGTCAATCATAAGGTAGTCCCGCCCTAAAGCATACCCTGCTTTATGGTCTATTTGACTCTAAATGGGACCATAATTTACTAAATGAACATCATGCTGTATTGAAGAAGACTTGAAACTAGCGATTGAGACCATAAACTCATGTTTACAATGTTTACTGAGGTAATGAATCAAGTGAGAAGTAGGGTCATTTTCTCATAGACTTCTATACAATCTGACTTCTTTTTGCAACCAGAGGAGTCGCCCCCTGCTGGATATTAGGAAGAATGCAAGTTTAAGGCACTTGCGCATTGGCTTCACTTTTCAGAATCGGTGGTTGCTGCCCGCCGCTGGTAGGTGGATTTTGTTATCTTTCAGAGCTAGCCGTTTCCCCCTGTTTGCAGTCTTTATGCTAAGCTAAGCTAATTGGCGGTAGCTTCATATTTACCGTACTGTACCGAAACTCTCAGCAAGAAAATGAATAAACATATTTCCCAAATTGTTGAACTATTCCTTTAAATTTCTTTGCTTTTTTTTATTCATGCACCTTTGCAACCCATCCAGAACCCATCAGTCTTAAAATGAACCATAATTTCCAACGTTCTTTAAACGCATCATTGCAGTGCTAACCGGAGCACGTTGCTTATGATAAAGAACAGCTTCTCCTCCGGCAATCATTTCATTAACGTAATTCCTGCTGTTGCATGACTGAGTAGAGATATATTTGGTTTGCTAATTCCTCTGGCCGAATCAATGTTTAGAGGTGGATTTTAGATCTCGAGCCACAAATGACTCATAATATTTAAACACTCTCATGATCCAGAGTATCCTTCTCTCCAAACAAATCTTCTAACTGTCAAGCTGATTGGTGGTGGGGATAAGGGAGCGAGCTGGCTGAACGCTGTGCACCGTCTCACCTCTTTCCCTCCATCTCCTGTAATCTCTCACTGCTGCAGCCAACCTGTTATTACACAGAGATCACATAAGAACACATAATTCCAATTAGGAAATAGTTTGCTTCAGTACGAGGAATATGGCATCAGGTTGAGTCCTGCATAATTATGGGTTTAATCTTCAGTGAGAGGTAGCTTTCACAAGATCGCTCTACGTTCATCTGTAGCCCACGCAGGTGCATAGTTGTTTTTAAACCTTATTTTACGTCTACCTAGAAGTCTTCATATAAACCTACCAGGATTTGGATGTGCTTGGCTTTGGCATTTGAGCTGTTAAATGTTACACACAGACTAAATTATTTAAGCCTGTATGTCTTGAATGCGCCAATAATAGGGGTCAATTGAGGAGACGCTGCGTGTGTGTGTGTGTGTGTGTGTACGTGTTTCAGTATAATCTGCCTCTATTTCTCATAAGAGCACTATCCAACTTTTTCTTTTTATGTGCTGTTTGCTTTGGTGCCCCACTGCTCTTCTGTGGTGCCAACTATAACAAACTGACCTGCAGGGCATGTGACCAACACCCACCTACTCCTGTCAGGAATCTCACACAGACACACACACACACACACACACACAAACACTCACACACACACACACACACGAATGCACTGAATCAGATAGCGTTCACAAACAGACAGCACAAACAAGCGATCGCAGACGGCGGCTCGGTTTATGAAAAGGCAGACCAGTACAGTTATATGAAAGCGCAGCAGATTGCTATGCTGTGGAGGAATTTCCTCGAACCAAGGTCCCCACAGTGATTGTTATGCACGGTCACAAACACACTAACTGCAGCAATCTGTTCATCTATAAACAGCTTCTATTTTTTTCAGTCTGTCTTCTTTCTGTCTCTGGGGACGGCTGTAGCTCAGTGGGTAGAACAAGTCGTCCTTTAACCACAAGGTTGGTGGTTCGAGCCCCGGCTCCTACAGACTGCAGGAGACACTAAACCCCAAGTTAGAAATTCCCAGGCGCTTGCAGCAGCCCACTGCTCCTAAAATACTTAGGATGGGTTAAATGCAGAGGTCAAATTTCATGTATGTACCTGTATGTACTATGGGAAATAAAGGTTTCTTCTTTCCTTTCCTTCTTCGTTTTAGCAAAGTCTCTCATTCCTTTTCCTTCTATCTTTTGTATCATCTTAACAACTTTCCCCCTCTCTCCATCCCATTAAAAACAACAACAGTATCATTGTCCATTGTTGTTCTGCATCCTTTCCTCTTGGCTATGTATTCCTGACAATTATACAAACCCAAACGTCTTGGACTCTTCATCGGTTCTCTTTGGGTTTCTAAACTTAAACGTTACAACTTCAAGCTGACTGTGCAGCCAGCCGCAGTATGTAAATGGGTTTATGTGTCCGTAAACTGGTCACAACAGCATTTCAAACTGAACAAAATGTTCACATCAAGTTCAACTTGGGTGAACTCGGACTTACAAATTTACGCCTTTGACCAATAGCAAGCAGTCTTGACAGCGCTGACCTTTGAGAGGGTAGTGTCTAGAAGGGAACCCGCGAATTGGGGAAACTCTCGCGAGGTGGTTAAGGTCAGGCATTGATTTTGAATAGTTAAGGTTAGGACAGGTCATTGAGCAGCGAGTCTTGCGAGAGTTTTTGCAAGTTTTCGCAGATCAGAAAAATAAAATTAAAACTGATGGCTTTTTAAATCTATTTTTTTTTAGAATATAATAGGCCCCGACTGGTCCCCTCGTGCATAGCCAACGTGCACTCTGGGAATTACAGCTGCTGGGAATCTGAAACGCAATGAAAGCAACAAACAACGCGTTCAGCAAAAACGCCTTTGTGCATGCTCGTCGCTCCTGCGCCATCTGTGGAGGTCCCGCGCCACGGTTCCTTGCGATATTATAAACAAAGCTTAATCCAAAAAGTCTCATTTATCCAGTCGTATGCTCAGTACTTCCCAAACACATGCATCTTCGCTAAAACCTTACTATTTAAAACACTTTGCAGTGTACCGTCTCACGCTTGCTCAGGTGCGCTGTTCAAGTCCAAAGTTTTTTTAAATAGTAAGCTTCAGCAAAGATGCATGTGTTTGGGAAGTAGTGAACATACGACAGGATGAATAAGACTTGGATTATACTGCACGAGTTATGTGAGTTTGTAAACGGCTGTTTTGATATAGTTTTGCTGCTGTTAAATGCGGCTCCCCATTTACTTCAATTCATCAAGACCTTTTTCTGTTTCTGGATTCTCCGTTTACCTTGGAGGCATGCGAGAGAAATAAAGTTTTCTTCAAGAATTCAAGGTAACACAGGGTGAGGAATTGATATACAAATTGTCATTTTGGGGGTGAAGTATTCCTTTAAAGGCTGCAACAGTACCTGTCCTAAACCATTTGTAATTTTGATCTTCTCTGTCATATTGTCAATATTCTGCTACTGAAATTTCAGTTCGTCATCTCTTTGTGTGCGTCGCCCTCTCTTTATCTGCCAGTTTTTCCATCTCTCTGCAGCCCTCTATCTTTTCTCTCCCTTTGTGGTTGTCAAAAGCGGTCAGTATAATCACATGTATGCAGCCACTAACACAACAGGCCGAGCGGCGAACCAACACATCGTCTGCAACTGAGTGGTGACACGCAGGCAGCCAGTGTGCAGAGTGACAGGGAGCCACGGGGCCCGCCAGTTGCACCCAACAACCCCTTCAGCTTCTTTCAGGCTCACATTTTCTCAGCTGTCATCTTATTTTAGGGTAGCACTGTCTGAGAGAAAAAACCTACAAGAGCTCTATCCCCGAATTACCAAGGCAGGACGTGTCATGATAAAGTTGCATAATCCTGAGTAGCCCGTTCCTTACCAGTAAGTTAGAGATGAGATCGGGGACCAAAATAAGTTTTATTAATTTCAAGTTAAAATATTTCTAGTTTCTAATTCTCATTTTCTAGACACACTTCAGAAATTCCTAACATGAGTTTAATGAATTTAAGTGCCCAAACTCATCAAATTAAGTTTCCTAAGAGACACAGTTATCGTATTCCTTCCCAGCATGCATTGTTTGAGATTTAAATCTCTCCAAAGACCATTCTTTTTCTGTAATTTGAATATTTTAATACATAGCCTATTAAGCTAAGTCATGGTTGCTCCATGATCTTTCTTTACGCCCCTACACTTGTAAAATTTATGTAAACTACCTCACATATTGTTTTAGCACAAACTGTGGTACAAGGGTGGCTCCTGCAGCCTCATTGGTTGAACTTAATATTAATCTAATATAAATTCGACTTATTTTCTTTAAAATGTTGGTTTAACATTTTCACAAATAATAATTCAACTTTGAGATTAAGTTTAGTTAAATTAAGTCACATATTTAAAGGTGCAGTGTGTAGGATTTGGCGGCATCTAGTGGTGTGGTTGCAGATTGCAACAAACGGAGTACCCCTCCGTGAGCCGCCGAGAGCAACACCGTGGTCAGAGGCCATCCTTACCATAATAACACAACTTTAGCAGCAATGGAAGTCAGACGGCGGCTGGCGGTACCACAGTTTTGCACTCTGCGGCTCACGTTACCGCAGTTTCACAAGCGTGTAAAAGAACTACGGTGGCCTTCAGGTAACGTACAAACGCGTAAAGGCTTTCTCTAGAGCCAGTATTTGGTTCGCCCATTCTGTGCTACTGTAGAAACATGGTGGAGCAACATGACCGACTCTGTGAACAGTCATGAGTTGAAACGCCAATAAATATTGGACTTTTGACATTAGTCAGGTACATAACATAACACAGCACATAAGCACTTAAAGCTGGGGTTGGTCATTTTAAGAAACTAGCAAGAGTAAGCTAGATTTCAAAACGTATCCAAGTGAAACGTATCCTGATTGGGCTGGTTTGGTCATTTTAAGAAACTAGCAAGAGTAAGCTAGATTTCAAAACGTATCCAAGTGAAACGACTTAAAATCCGCCCAATTCAATAAAAACCAGCCCAAATCATAACCTTGCCAGAAACCTGTGTAAAAGAGTAAAAACATTATGCGCAATAGAAAATACATCGTAAGCATAGAAAGCTTCACATCTGCATCAAATAACCAAAGATAAAGTGTTGGATAAATATGCTATTGCAACCCACAAAGAGTGCAGTCAGGCAACCAAATACACAAATTCTCATGTCGATGATGATGATGACGTCAAGGTAAGTAGGTCCTCCGTTATTCCTAACCACGATTGAATACAACTCATGTCAATCAAATATTTCTCAAATTAAATGAGTCAATAATATGAGTGAGTGGATACAACAAAGTTTACTGAATTTTATATATGTTTTTTTGACCATAAAATTACAGCTTGTTTGATAATATTGTTTTCACAGTATCTTCAAAATCCCGACAAATGTTGACAAAAGCAGCCCAAATTTCATCTACCAGCCCAATGCTATTTTTCCAGCCCAACTTAATCAAAAGTAGCCCAATCGGGCCGAAACCAGCCCAATCTGGCAACACTGAAAGTAGCTAGTAGCATTAGCTTCAAAAGTCGCTAAATCTGGCGAGAAAGTCGCCAAGTTGGCTACACTGACAGTCCGTCACTTCAGGCCTCCCTCCAAAGCCACTCCCCCAAAAATAATGATCATAATGAAGGTAAACAACTAACATGGCTATTGTTAATACTCACAGCTGTCAAGCTAGCAGCTTGTGAAAGACTCCGTTGACGCGCAATGAGTGTTCGGGCAGAGTGCGTGCACATAGACAGGAAGGTAAGTAGACGGGCAGGCACGCCGTATAACCGGATTTGTTTATTTTATTTTGTCAGAGCATTTGATTTATTGATTTGCTGTAGAGATGTAATGAGAATTTCAACAAATATAACAAAAATGTTTTTGAAGAAGATTACCAACCCTAGCTTTAATAAGCTGATTGTATATCAAGTTATGTTGCTGAGTTTGTTTTCAAGTTTGTCTGCCCCCTTGAGGTCAAAGATAGAAACTAGATATTACTGTTGACCAGATATAGCATAAATACGTGGGCTGTATGTCGTAAACCAAACCAATTACAGGTTTACACAGTGGAATATAAAATGTCGTGGTCTGTACCAACATGTATTGGTATATATTGCAACTAAAGCAATTATGCATAAGCTCAGGCCTTAGCAGAGGAGCCTCTATCCACTGCAGCTCAAGCCCACATAATATTGTGCAGAGGATTAGAAGTCCACACACAGAGAGCGCTACACACAAAACCACATACAGTACTTTATTCATAGCTGACTCTGGAATGCATGGATTGTGTGTGATGCTGAGCTGTGGTCAGATATACAGCGGTGTGAAACCTCATCTGTCCTCTTTCAACCTCTAAACTAAAGCAGAGTTTTTCACCTGCAGGATGGCTGCAACACGGCTCTGCTGAGTGAGACTCATCTGCCCCCTGCAGGTGTAAAGGAGTGATTACCAGTGGTAATGACACTAACATGCATGCATCAACAAACGCTATTATTTATTGACTGATATAAGCATACATGTACTGTATATATATATATAATTGTTTAGAAGATATAACCCTTATCCAAATGAGTGGGTTCATACTTTATGAGGGCCACTCCTTTATTTGGATTTCTTGGCTTCTCTGTTTGTCTCTTTCTCCTGCTTGTGGTCTCGGATATGTTGCCAACGCTGTAACTCTTCACTTAAAGCTTCATTTTCTGTATTCTTGCACCGTTCTGCTGCCAAATGAAATGTCAAACATGTCCCTTAAAGTAAGATAGACACCAGTGGGCATGAGAAGTCTCAATTTTCTTGACTTATTTTGGCTTTTCCGCTCATTTTAAAGCAACATATGAATGGGTATATTCATGCCAGTGTTGCATATACTTTAGTTCCCACAATTAGCTATATGAAAGCATCTCCTCATGAATCCTCTTTCGAGACAACTCCTCAGAGTCTTTCCATGTCTCTGGACTTTTATGCTATTTAGCTCAAGGAGAGCCTCACTGTTAGCCTGTCTCTCTGGAGCTTTCCTGACCTCTCCCTGACTGCCTGAGAGCCGCCAGCTAAGACTGGTAATGAGATATTAGCCCTGACAGCAGTAACTGGGGAGAGGTGGAGAGTGCTATTCCCTTATCTCCTCTCCTCTTTTCTCTCTTCTCTCCGAGCACCGTCGGAAGATTTACCTCCCTTCACTCTTGTAGGGAGCTGTAGCATCTCTTCTTTATTTCCCTCACTCATTCTCATTGTGCTCTCTTTCCTCTCCTATAGCTTAATGTCTCTTCTGTCCCCCTGGTTTTCTGTGGGACCCTCTTTCTCTCTCCATCTGTCTCTGCCGCCGTGTGCCTGCACATTGTAACAGTGCGAGTGGGTGATGGACTAAAGTGAAACTTCCACCTTGGCTCCACATGCCTTACAGCTGGGATCTAGGTGCAGAGGAGGCTGTCAAAGTTCACTGTAGTGTACAGGAAACTAAATATACTGTAGCAGATTTATGTCCGAGCCATTTAACAAACTGTACAAATATACAGCGAAATGTCCCCATGGACACATTGATCTCAAATTCTTGCTGCTTTTTTAATAACAAGTCATAGCACACGATGGAAAGCCTGATGTAGAAGGTTTTGGCATGATGAAAATGTTTTTTTAATATCACGTTCTTGGGAGCTACATTTTTCAGTTTGGGTTCTTTTGTGTTTCTTTTTGGTCATTTTGCATCTCTAGCTATTTTCTGTCTCTTTGTATTCGTTTTGTGCCTGTTTGTAGACATTTTGCATTTCTTTGTAGTCATTTTGTGTTTCTTTGTCATTTTGTGTCTCTTTGTAGTAATTTGGTGTTTCATTAGTCATTTTGTGTCTTTTTGTAGTATTTTTTTGCTTCTTAGTAATTGTGTCTCTTTGTAGTCATTTTGTGTATCTTTCTTGTAATTTTGTCTCGTAGTAATTGTGTGCCTCTTTGCCTCTTTTGCCTATTTGTCATTTTGTGTATCTTTGTTGTAATTTTGTGTCTCTTTGTAGTCATTCTGTGTATCTTTGTTGTAATTTTGTGTCTGTAGTCATTTTTTGTATCTTTATGGTCATTTTGTGTATCTTTGTTGTCATTTTTTGCATCCTTACTGTAATTTTTTCTCTGTAGTCATTTTGTGTGTCTTTGTTGTTGTTTTGTGTCACTCTGAATCTCTTTCAGTGACAATTTGCAGGTGAAGCAGAACTATCGTGTTCTGCTGTTGGTTGAAAAAAGAACTGGAGATGAAGAGAGACGCTCTGACTTCTGTCAACAAAAACAAATATTGGGTTGGACTTGGTTGGCACACTCAGTATTAAAAGACTCTCAGACTCTTCAGGGCTTTCTACTAGGCAGAACTTTTTGTTGAGCTAAAGAGACACCTTCATGGACTAAACTCCAAGCGTGCTTTGTGAGGTCACAGGGTTTGTTTTCTGTTTTAAAAGGCTCGGCATGGTGTCGATTTTATTATCTCACAGCCTCTCACAACATATAGGAGCTATAATGTGTATTCCTCGGCTTCCTGGGCTTTAATGGCTGCCTAAGAGCGGCAATCACTGCATCGCATTGTTACAGACTCTGTTAAGTATTAATGAGTACATTACTACACTGTGGGCTGGAAATGGGATGTTTAGCTAGCCAAGGGCGTATCCTGCCTTGTACGCACACATGGGACTGAATAATGAAGCTGAACAGATTGTGAATTTATGGGCTGCGACCGAAGACATAAACATATAAATAAGCATTAATCGTGTTTATCAACAGTATATCAAATTATGCGGCAAAAATTGGCACTGGTATTTGTGTGCGAGAGAAAAACACCATGCACTGAAATAGGAGTGTTTTTTGAAAAGATGTTGAACACTAGTTCAAACAGATGTTCCTGTTAAAAGCTCTCAGGATGTTTAAAGCAGTAAAATAATGAATTAATCAATCCATGCACTTTTGTCTCTTTGTAGTCATTGTGTGTATCTTTGTAGTCATTGTGTGTATCTTTGTAGTCATTAAGTGTCTCTTTGTAGTCATTAAGTGTCTCTTTGTAGTCATTAAGTGTCTCTTTGTAGTCGTTGTGTGTATCTTTGTAGTCATTAAAGAGGCTATATGTAAGAATCAGAAATTGCTTGTTCACAGCGACACCTGTGGCCGCAATGTCAACGAAAGTCAGCGTCCTGTGGCTCGCGCTCGCGCTTTCGGCTCGCGCTACATTGACATGAACGAGCACCGGTCTAAACAATGTCATATATGTTTAGCATATATGCTAAACATATATGACATTGACAGATCAGTAATGAAACTTTTTAATTTCTAATTTTTCCTATCTTTTTTTATATATACAGTAAATATGAGGCTTTAGGAAATAAAATAAAATAAAAAAACATTCATGAATAAGCGTTTCCTTTTCATGTATCATTCCTTTTCATTCCAATCCAGAAATGAATGCAGCATTTATAAGCTCTGCAGGCAAACACAGGAAACATGTGCACAATGTAAAATTAAAGGGAACAGAGATGCAGAGAGCTGCTCTAGTCTCACAGCGTGCGATATAAGACTGAAAACACGGCTGCGTGACACCGCCGAATGTAAAATCACATCACATCAAGTCAAAGGACTAATTTCCCCCTGGTGTGCAAAAGCCTCAGAGGGATGCCTCTGAGCACTTGCTACGCTGAATAACCTTTTTGCTTCCTCATTTCTCCTCAATTCAACCTGCTTCCTTTAATCTTTTAGCACTCCTTTCTGCATTCAGACGCGCAGAATCCATCCTCTATCTGCTCTGCCCTTTTGCTCCCGCCTTTTTTTTTCTTCTCCTGGTTGCCTCGCAGCTTTTTGCAGCAATGTAGTGGACTGATTTGCACGCAACGCTTGAGATTTGTGTGACATGCAGGCAGTGAGGACTCTAATTACAGCGAAAGCATTCATTCTCTTGACGTGTTACGCATGCCAACCCACG
Organism: Sebastolobus alascanus; assembly: GCA_916701645.2. Classification (NCBI taxonomy): domain Eukaryota; kingdom Metazoa; phylum Chordata; class Actinopteri; order Perciformes; family Sebastidae; genus Sebastolobus; species Sebastolobus alascanus. Next base: position 2,507,333 of record CAKAOJ020000035.1, on the reverse strand, counting down.
CACATTAATCCCTGAACATGTTCCTAATATTTCTCCCCCAGTATAATGTGTGTGTATTTGATAAAATCGAGCACTTGTGCTACAGTAGCATGCATGAGTATGCGTGTCTTTTTGCGTGTTAGCGTGTATTTCTGTTTCTGGGTTGCCTCAGCCTCTATTAATTGCCATTAATGCCGTTTCCATTGCTTTGGAGCCCGTGCGAGCGTCATCTATCCTCTATCCTGTCCTGTGTCATGACAACGTCAGCCTCTCTGATTTGGTGATATCCAATTAGTCTCTCCCTCTGAGGAGAAAACGCTCGCCGCTTCCAATCTAATAAGTATCCTCCCTTAATACCAATGGAAGCCTTAAAGACCAGATTACAGCCTCACCCAACCTACCCGCTCCCTCTCTTTTCAAATCTACTGTACCTCACTTTCACTGTTTTTGCTTTCTAAACCTCTCTCCGTTGCTCTACACCCACTCTGAGCACTTGGCTCGACTACTATCACAACGTGGGCATCCCGAAGTGTGAAAGAGGTTTTTCAGGTGGATGAAAAAACCGAACGCTTCCCTTGTCAGGTCAAGTTTATTCTCAGTGATTATCTCTCTTATCTCTGAACACATTTTGGACCATTCTGGAGCCTAATGCACACCTCATGCGTATGATGCAGATGTTCCTCAGCATTATGTGTAAATGGGTCTTTATGTTTATCACTGCAGCTATATACAGTCCCTCAGGGATTAACCAATTCAAATGTGGTCTTTGTGGTCATGTTGTGTCTCTTTGTTGTTGTCTTGTGTCTCTTTGTGGTCATTGTGTGTCTCTTTGTTGTTGTCTTGTGTGTCTTTGTGGTCATGTTGTGTCTCTTTGTTGTTGTCTTGTGTCTCTTTGTGGTCATGTTGTGTCTATTTGTAGCTATTCTGTGTGTCTTTATAGTAATTTTTTGTATCTTTGTGGTCATTGTGTGTATCTTTGTAGTAATCTTTTGTATCTTTGTTGTAATTTTGTGTCTCTTTGTAGTCATTTTTTGAGCCTCATGCACACCTCATGCGTATGATGCAGATGCTCCTCAGCCTCATGTGTAAATGCGTTTTTTATGTTTCTCACTGCAGCTATATACGGTCCCTCAGGGAGTAACCAATTCAAATGTAAGTAATGAGGAAAGCGGATTCATTTGTTATGGGGTTAAAGTCATGAAAAATGCATAGGAGGCTGGGAAGCCGTTGAGGAAGACTGATGAAACAGCCGTTACTTATAACGATGTTGATATTTGTTAAGAAATCGAACCAATCCTCCGACTATCATCCTCTCTGCTCAGTAAATTATTTAATCTTTAAACAAAGAGGAGGGCAGGGCAAGCCTCTTTCTGTCTCATTCTCTCTGTTAGTTCATCTTTCTGGTGTGCTTCTCTCCTCAGTGAGACTCTTCACCCGAATAGAGCCCTCCTCAATCTCATGTTTTAGTAAACTGCTTTGCAGGTTGTGTGTATGGCGTTTGATGAGGCCAAAAGATCTGCAGAAAGGCGTTTTTATTCAGTTGTAGTGAGCTACTTGCTTTCCTTGACTTTGTTTCTAATAATAGTGTGGCTATGTGTAATTATAACTTGTCTTCCTTTTGCCTTTAATTTAGGCTCTGATTTATTTTGCTTCCTAGAATGTGACTGCCACTAATGCAGACTAGTTGTATGGGAATGTAATTTTGTAGGAGACAGGGTTCCTGTAGCTGCTCCTGCTTGAGGCTAGCAGCTCGAGATTACATTAGCCGCTAATAGCATAACACACCTGAATTTCTGAACGAACCGTCGGTCGAGTTGCATTGTGGGTAATGTTTTATATGGAAGAACAATGTATGAAATTAAAAAAAGATGAATCTCTCTGGTTCTGATGCATCGATTTTTATCCTTTTTTTAAATGTCCATCATGAGTCTGACAATGTTATAGAAGCACAATACTTGGTGGAGTATTCTTCAAATGATCCGTTATATATTGTAACAAATCAATTGTTTGCAATGGACATTCTCAATTACGTTTCAAGGGAAAGTTATTTTCTCCAGGATTCAATCGCAGTTTTAAACACGTGGTTAACGTTGTAAATTGAAACAAAACAAAACACGTAGCAAAACTAGGTTAACTTTTAGGTTTAGTAAAAATAACATAATTTGGCTTATAATGACTTGACTTATGTTTGTTGTGATATTTAATCTTCGGATGGAAATTAAAATATGTGAATGTTGACTTTTGGTTTAACTCAGGACACAAACAGCGGCCTCCTGGGTGAAAGTCCGGTTTGTTTGACCTATCCGCCACCCCGACCTCCTCCCTTTGCGGACTTCTGCGGTCTATGATTACAAACGTATCTGTGATGCGTCAGAAACAAATGTAATCTGCAAAAAAATATATATCCCTCGAAACATAATGCACAACGCTGTTATGTTGTATGGGAACGTAGACAGGGCGGTCTACGGAGGTCTGGTAAACTAATTTCTTTCTAAATCAACACCCCCAGATTTGTTTCATTTTCAAACTTGTAGTCTTCGAACCCAACCACCTCTGACTCAAGTGACATCACCTGAGGCAATGTGTCTCAGACTTCACACAGCTCCCTCTGCAGCCACAAAAAGGCTTTATACAAGTTTTTCCACATATGCATCATTCTAGAAATGTCTTTACTTCTCAGTCTGCATCCTTAACAGCTGTATATCATAGCCTTACATTGCATGTAAAATGTACTCCTTCACAAATATATTCAAATGCAAGATTATACCTCTGTTAATAAAAGAAAAAAATATCCACAATCAGAACTGTTACTTCTCTATGATTTCTGATTCATCAAAGCCAAGGTCAGATCTGCACCCGTTTTCTCCCCGTGTCTCTATACTTCTTGAAGTTTGTGTGATACTCTGTGTTGAATTTCAGACAATAACATTCTTTCCTCTCACCGAGATTGAAACCTATCATCCTTCATGTCAGACCTCACGTCAGCTCGGCCTACTCATCTTTACATCTTTTTGAAAACGGTCATTGTGTGGATGGATTTTGATGCAACACTGTACAATCAGTGAGGCGCACGTTTTCCCATAAAGAAATTCTCATTTTGTCCTTGCTTTCATTTCTGATTCATATAACATCAAAGCCAAGGTCGGGGTTCAACAAATAGTATTCAGCATACGCTGTGCAACATGAATCTCAATGTTTATTCTCCTGTTTAATATTCTGACTTTGCTATAATGGCTGCAGGATAGCAAAGTCGTCTGTCTCCTTCCTCTCCTTTTGCACAATGTTTTCACTCCTGCCTCAAATGAAATATGGCATATTAATAATTGCACACCCACACACTTGCTGCTGCACATGTAGCTCACAGCTCGCCTCAGTCTGTGAGGCGAAAAATAACAGGATTTTATGGCAGAGGGGGCCTCGCTGTGACTCTTCTGTGAGAAGTTCTGCATTTCTGCAGCGTAATCCCAATTTTTTGAGACTCGCTTAGGAGTTTCAGAAGAAAAGTGGGATAGTTTGGCAAAGTGCCAGCCAGGGAAAAACACTTTAGCTGTATATAAAATGCATGGGCACACAGGAGAATCAAAAGGTAAGATTGATTTTTTCCCTCAAGTGGAAAGGCTGCCCGTTCTCACGAAAAGGCATAAGAATGCCACGTTAATGCGCAAGGCGTTTAGCGTGTGATACGAATGCCTTTCTTGCTTTTGGCCTGTCATTTGTACGCCATGTACAATTCTACAATTTCATTTAGCGGACGCTTTTGTCCAAAGCGACGTACATCTGAGAGTTTGTACAACACAAGCAAGGATCTAGATAGGAGGGAGCAACGTGAGTAAGTGCCAACAACAGCTTGAAGTCCGATCTGACACAGGTGCAGGGTGTATAGAAGCAGATTTTTTTTTGTCATCATCATCATCATTAAAGCAGCAGTGGGTAGAAATGGAGCAAATATGATTAAAAAAAGTTATTTTTATAAAACGGTCTTTATATCCTGACAGCAGTGCATGAGACTGATCTGGAGTCTGCCGTCCAGCTGCCGTCTATGAGAACCGGCTGTCAATCACTCGCAAACTCCGATCAAACGGTCAAACTAGGCAGCGCTGATCAAATATGAATCAATATTCTGTTACTGTAATGCCTATTTCTCGCCTCAAATGTTTTCAGAAACGTCTTGTAGTGTACTGTTTAGCTGTAAAATGAGAAAGTTTGTGACCAGGCAGCCATGTTGAGATCTGTTGAAGAAATACCAAGCACCGCCCACCAGCCGGAGCACAGCCAATAGGAACGCTCTCTCTGAAATGACCTGTGATTGGCTAAATTTTTACAGTCTGAAAACAGAGCCATGAGGAGGTGCAGAAGTCGAGTTATCTCTCAGAACACTTGAATTACAATATGCTGAAAGGTCTTAACGCGACACAAAATCACACAAACACGACTGCAGCAATTGCAGAAATTCTCCCTGAGATAAATAAATTCATAAATGTCTTCTATATGATTTTCACCTGACAGCTTTGTGCCATGGACAAGTGCGCTGACAGAAACGATATACACGAAGACATAAAAATACAACCTGCGTTCTGAAAAAGGAGGAAGACCAGACTTAAACAGTTCCTGAAAATGTTTTGAGAGACGCCTCATGACGACAAGCGACATAAGCCTATGAAATGAGATTCAGGTCAATCTGCCCTTCAGAGAATTCTGCCCAGTGTCCAATTAGTTCAGCACGCTGGCTTCTTAAAGTCTTACATAACACTGACACACAAAGGAAAATTCCCTGTACCCTGGAACGATGCCATAAACACAAATAGAGATTAGCAATAACAATGAAAAGGACAACTCGTCCTTTTATTACTGCAGTAAAAAATGTGTCTCTATTGCAAGGTAAACTGGTAAAATGAAGCCACAAGTTCCTGAAAGCTAAGTAACTCAATCAATATGCTAACAAGTCAACACTATGACATTACAGGGAACGCCAGCATGTTCTTTTTTTAATGCGTATTCATCAACAGAGAAATACGAAGAAATTGGAATGCTTTTAAAAGGAAAATTAAAATTAATCAAATAGAAAATGAATATATTTACTACAGGCAAATCCCTATATAAAATAAATTTGCTAGTTGCCATGAAGGTAAAAGATTTAGGCTAAAACTGAAGGGATTTTGCACTTCAAAGCTTAAAGAAGCGTGGCAGATGGGAAATGGAAATGCAAAATGTGTTTGCATGAATGAGTAAAATCATTAGTTGCATTTGAAGTGAATTTCTGTGAGCCATGCCGTGGAATTTCAATTGAATGGGAGAGAGAGAAGAGGCCCGTGAATACTGACTGAACTGAAATTAAAATGACTTATGTAAAATACAAAGCAGGGTTGTTAAGATTCTAATATCTAATATTAATGCAACAGAAACAGCGGTGATCTCTTATGAATAATGTATGTAGCGCATCTGAAAGCAGTTACACAGTAGCCTAATCAAGAGATATAAAAGAGGTGGCAGATGACATAGATCAGGATAACAACTAGGTACACAATATAAAAACATGAAATAGAATAAATAGAAGATTGCGGCATCAAGGCCATAACAAATGGGGAAAAATAACATCACAGATCTGGCAGATCAAACAGAATAACAAACTTTACAAGAGTGGGTTTTAAGAAGAGATTGAACAGGATGCTACTACTGACTCTTTGTTTCAGAGTTGCAGAGTCGTGACCAAAAAAGCTTGACTAGCCTCAGCGTTGAGTCTGTCTGAAGGATCAGGAGATCCTGAATCCAGAGCCAGCCAGCCAGAGGAGATAGGCTCCCATCTCATGTGGTTAAAAGCCTCCTTACTAGAGTCACAGCGGTGTCTCGTGTGAAACAGGAGCTCCGTATGAGGGATCAGCCTAAACTGAATTGCGAACAAAATATTTTTTTGAGTGAAAATGAAAAACTCTGTTACACTCAGCACAGACACGAGAGCAAAGAATATGCATCTGCGAAACATGTAACCGTTTATGTGGCGTGCATGCATGTGACCACGAGTAGGCTTGTGAAGTGTGTCACCGATTATTGCCAACCAGGGAGGGGGCAGCCTGGTCACACAAAAAGGCGTGTGAATGACACGATAATGCGCAAGGCGAAAGCGCGCAATAAGAACGAACGCCGGTCTTGCTTCAGGCGCGTCATTTGTACGCCATGTAGTCTGTACTGACTGCAATGTAAATGCATCCGCGTGAATATGGTACGCTCGGAGCTAGCGACGTAGAATAAAAAGTGAGAAAGACTTCTTATGGCGGGCAAAAGGGGAGGTGGACGAGTCCAACAAACACAGGACTTTCAACCAGGAGACCGGTGTCCGAGACCAGCGTGTTGTTTTTTTAAGTAACATTTTTGTAGTTACGTTTGTGTATATTTGTGACGTGTCTTCCGCAGTAATGTTATGTTTTGTTATGTTTCCCTACGTATTTCACTTAGTTGACGTACTTTAAGGCCAAACATGAGATTTTTCTAAGTGGTCTTGTTACCCCCTGCTGGTACTGCACCTTCATATACGAGTGTAATATTGACACGTCAGTGAGGCAAAGCGTGACACACTATCCTCTGGCGGACAGGCTGCTCTATTACACGCTTTGGCATGATACTGGGTTTGTGTAGGCCTACTTCTACTGTTGCCAGGGGTTACTGTAGGTCTATGTGGAAAGACTGTTTCAGTGGCTCAACTAACGTTAATCTGAAAAAAAAAAAAAAATGAGTAAGCTAGCAGAATGGATAAATATATTAGCTAAAAGTAATGGATAAACAGTTGGAATATTAGCTAAATGTAATTAATAAAACAGCTGAAATAGCTACAAATAATGAATAGGATAAGCGGTTGAAAAATTAGCTAAAAGTAATGAATAGGCTAAACAGTTGGAATATTAGCTAAATTCAATACATAAAACAGATGAAATAGTTAGCTAAAAATAATAAATCGGTAAACGGTTGAAGCTAAAAGTAATGGATGAATTGTCGAAAAAATGTCAAGCTTCTGCCAGTAGTAGGAATAAAGCAAACTTGACTAACGCAACCTAAACGCTGACAGCTCAACGGTATTGAAATTTTTAAATGAATTTAAATGAACACAGGCTATTTGGAACATGACTGGTGGTGTTGTTGAAGGGCTACTTGAGTTCATCTGACTGGGCTGTGGGCTTACGTCTGAAAAAAAAAAAAAAGGTTGGGGAAGCACTGACTTAGCGTATGAGGGAGCAGTGTTGAAGTCAGAGGTCAATATTGCTGTCAATGCCCCGTCAGCAAGTGTTCAAATGGGATTAGGAAGTGTCCCGTGTGTGTGTGATCTGCTGTACGTTGCGCTCTGAACGTGTCCTACAACTGTCAACACCAATTCTGGCCCACCACCATCTGACCTCATATTCACCAGCAGACAGTCTGAGCTCTTTGCCCCTATTCATATGGTGCAGACATGTTATGACATGTTAGGATACCTGTGGTTAATGCACAAGACTATTATTAGTCTATGTGCTACATTATACACACATTTAAACTGATATTTTAACACTCACCCCAGGAAGGCTTGAAAGGTGGCTGTTAAAACTTTGTAGTTTCTGTCATGAAAAAGCTTCCAATGGTGTCAAGATTTCTTGTTAGAAAAAGCATCAAAACATCCATTAAAACCTCTTCAATCATCCACTTCTCTGCTGAATTTCTCCAATATGGCTAAATACCTGCAGAAACAGTGATGGGCTCAGGCTGTCTGAGGGGCACCAGCTGCATGCGGTGGTGCTCTAGCTTGTAGGGCAGCCTATATGGCACTGCATCGCGTCTTCTCAATTTTAAGGCCACCCTAGAGGGTTCATCATGTTTTCTCTACTGGAAGGGCACCCTGGAGGGCACTTAATCATGTCTTCTCCATTTAAGGGCCCCCTAGAGGGCATTTCAACACACTTTCTCTATTGGAAGGGTACCCTGGAGGTCTCTTCATCACATTTTCTCTACTGGAAGGTAGGGATGTGCATTACAAGCAAAATTACTATTCGAAAATCACTGGGATTTATTCGATTATTATTCAAATAACGGGAAAACGTCATGTAGCGTCGGCACATTTTCCCATCTAACGCTATGGATTAAGAGTTTTTTTCAACCATATTGTTGGAACAGTGGAAGAGGCCGGTGGAAAGACAAACCGAGACGTTTTTGGTGAGTTTTATTTTGTTTCTGTCGGGTCTGAATGACGATATGCTCCGCTGCAGGAACAGCTGATCTACCTGCTGAAACTACTAGGAGCGTGGCGCCGCTTGCACACGGAAACGACGTCGGGGTGCGCTCGGGACCCAACTCTCGGGGGTTTGAGCGGCCACACAGACACACACACACACACACACACACACACACACACACACACACACACACACACACACACACACACACACACACACACACACACACACACACACCCCTGCGCTGACAGAAAAGAGCCTGCAACGGTTAATACAAGGGAAATATATATGTTTTAAGATGGGACGAATAGTCGCATAAACTATTGATTTTTTATATTTAACGACTATTCGAAAAATCAAAAATCATAACCCATCCTTACTGGAAGGGCACCGTGGAGGGCACACCATCATGTTTTCTCTACTGGAAGAGCACCCTGGAGGGCTCTTCATCACATTTTCTCTACTGGAAGGGCACCCTAGAGGACCTTGCATCATGTTTTCTCTACCTCAGGGGCATTCAAGAGGGCACTTTTACTGCGTTTTTTTCCGAACATGAGGGCACCGAGGGGGGGGGAGGGAGGGCAGTCGCACCCCCAAGTCCACCAGTGTGCAGAAATATTGGGTTATAAGTGTTTGGAACATACAATCTCTCTCCACCCATAATTTAATAGAGTTATCTTTATGAAGACCATTTCCTCTATCCTACTGTAACCACAAACATCAACAACCACACTGTAGATGGGTCATTATTTAGCAATACAAAGCTGCTGGAAATACAGTTTACATTTCACCGTTAGTGTGTGCAGAGAGAATCGGAGCACAGTAAAGGGTTGACTGGAAGCTGAGTGAATTTTAATGCGTCTGGGGTCTCTTCCCTAAAACCTTAATTCTATCTTTAAATCTTGTGCTAATGGTCACGTTCTCCTATTTTTGGGGGAGACAGCTTAGAATTTACACATATAAATTTGTCTTGGACACAAAGCGTGAGTTCAGCATCCGAATCCAAAGTGACAGTAGAGACTGTGGTTCAGTCCCGTCTAGACCCTTTTTGAATAAAAAAAAAAAAAAAAGGTGCATTCATATGCCGAGAATAGTCACTCATGGTCTCTTTAAGCTTATTGCGGGGTGGGAAGCAAACCTCCATACATCCAACAGATCATATGTTGGCTAATGTATGCCTGCACTGTATATGGCGGTCCTCAAGCCAGAGAGCTTAGACGTAAAAAGGGTATGGTTTCCTCTGAACACACACACACCCACACACACTGTAATTCATGAGCTTCATGAAAGAACAGATTTGTCTATTGAAGTCGTACTTAGCTGATGTTTGACAAGCTTTAATATGCTGCCTGTGAAGCTGAACAAACTCAATACCCTTTGCGCCATATTGCCGCCCCTGTGCTATTTTACGGTACTGAGTCCCTCCCTTAAGCTAATTAGTAGCCTAAGCATTAGCATGTTCCACGCAGACATAAGAAGAGTGGGCTCCAAGATTGACATATTGACCTACAATCAACACTGCACAGGGTACGGTTCAGTCCAGTTCATTGCTGAGGAGTATTTTGCTAATTATCTGCCTGCATACTTTAAAGAGGCCACAAGTAAACAAGCTTAGGTGAGTTAACTGTACTTACAGAAGTATTTCTGGAAAGTGTCCATAACATTTTCAGCATACTGGCACGTGTAGTAGATTTGTGATGTGAATACATTGATGAAACAGGTGCTCACTGTGGTTCCCAACCTATAGGCTGATAATCCAGAGTTTACATTAACAGCCTGTGTCCTTAAAGAGGCCAGCTTCGTCCTACCTCCAGCCTACATACTGTTAAAGAGGCTTAGCCATTGTCGTGTGCTGCTTTAGGGACCAGACGCCCATCTTGCCCTCAAAACCTCAGCCGATCAACGTGCAGCATATGATCGACCCCAATCCAAAACAAATATATGAAATGATAAATAATCGCAAAATAAATGAATGTTTTCATTATAAAGGGATATTTTAAATTTGAAAACCAACTTACTTTCATCATTATTCTAAAAAAACAGATAACTCTAATCACCATTTAGTGGCCCTTGCTTCCAATTTCACTTGAGTTAATCAGTTGGAGAGAAAACATGACTGGATAGATATTTAATAACTATGATTAGTAATTAGAGCCACTTAAAGTTACTACAAGGAACTTTTAATAAGTTATGAAACAGTCTCAATTTAATACTGATGCCTCTTTATGACCTATATAAGCAAACAAGACCATCAGCGAGAATATTGGCGTTTTCTATATAGTTATTCTTAATGAAACAAAATCAGACAAAACGACTCACCAGAAACTCCTTCAGCTCAGACTCCAGCGGGGCCTCCGACAGCTAACAGCCTGCCGTCCCAGATCCAGCTGGCAGGAAGTAGAGAGCTCTGCGCCACACACACCACAGTGACACCACGCTGCTGGAGACCCAGGACGTTTTGCTGGGCCCGCTGGAGAGGTCGGAGGCACGGGAGAACCACAACCAGGACTGCGCGGGGCAGACTGTCAGACCCTGTTGCAGTAAAATGAAAGGTTATCTAAAGCAGGTTCTCAAACATTTTTGGGGCCAGGGATTTCCCAAGGACCCCCTCATAATCGTAACACTGATTAAGAATATGCCATTTGTACTCTTAGATGCCATTTGAACTATTGGTATTCTAAAACTTTCCAAACAGAATATTTCAGACCTGTTTCACAGTGACAAAGAGAAACACATTTCAATTTGAATCACGTTAATATCACTATGTTTTGCCCTGATATTCCGGGTGCTTTGTAATTAGATGTAGCTTTAGCTTGGCTGGCTTCATGGCTTCGCTACCGCTTTTGTCCTCAGGGACCGCCAAAATAGCTTTAAAGATGTAATTGTAATTATGAGCATTATGCTATGACCCTTTGGATAGCATTTCATGGAGATAATTGCTAAACAAGTTGCTAATGTTGTTACAGTTTTGGCAATGTCAGTTAGTTGGTCCAGACTGAAATATCTCAATGTCTACTCAATAGATTGCCATGACATTTTGTACAGGCATTCATGTTCCCCAGAGGATGAATCCCGATGACTTTGGTGATCTTCTGACTTTTCAGTTAATGTCAGAAGATCACCATAAAGTAAATAAAACTTAAAGTAAATAAAGTCAAATGTTAGCATGCTAACATGCTAAACGAACATGGTAAACATTAGGCTATAGGCCTACCTGCTAAACATGCATGTTAGCATTTCCATTGTGAACATGTTAGCATGCTGTCGTTAGCATTTAGCTTACAGCAACGCTGTGTCTAAATAAATAATTCAATTCAATTCAATTTATTTATATAGCGTCAAATCATAACAGAGGTACAGCCTCACCTTTTTTTTTGTCTCTCAACTCCAGTGTCATGTAGGCTATACCATGTTTGTAGTTTGATGTGATGCTGTCACCTTGGTTTCATCTCCCTTGAAAACATATAGAATATATCAAAAAATATATATAAGATAAGAATTCAAGATAGAATGCAAAGAGAGGTAAAAATCAATTAATTCATGAATATAAGACATGAAGAACAAAAGAATGAAACAAGGAACAAAGGCGACTGAGGCCTTCTGTGTGGAGTTTCTCCTGTGTCTATGTGAGTTGGTATTAAAGTCTGTAAGTCTATAAATGTCTCTCAAGTTTCAAAAAATGGTTGTTGGATAATTTGAAGAATTTGGACTAAAACGCCTGCTTACATAACTTCCCATCAGCGCTCTGTGGTTGTCATGGCTTTTTCTCAGTACTTGTCCCTCTTCCAAACAAGCTAATCCGGGATCCTCCCTTTAGATCAACATTTTCCACACGCAGCGGCCAAACCATTAAGAGAGAACTTTTGAGAGAACTGGTGTGATCATTATAATCACACCAGTTTAGATGTACTGTACCGATCAGGCGAGGTACATTTAAATATTGTTCTACATCTTAAAGGGAAACTACGCCAATTTTCAAAATTCATACATGTTGACCTTATGGTCAAATACAGTTAAAAAAAAATTGTAAACATGAACAACTTTCTCCCAAATCCAAAAACTAGAGGGCTAAAACTCAAACCTGTGATGTCATAGGGTACAAAGTGTGGAGCTGCTCCATATACGAAGAATTGGTAGAGATGTCACTGAGAGCCCCTAGAGGATTATTCTGAGTATATGGGAACATTTTCTGTTTCACAACTAACAACACTACAATAGAATAAAGCTCATTTGGGTAAAAAAAAGAAAACAAACATGCAATGTCTCCCATTCATTATCTATGGAGCAGCTCCAGACTTTATACCCGATGACATCACAAGTTTGAGACTTACTTCTCTGGTTTCTGGCTTTGAGAGAGAGTAGCTCATGTTCACAAATATTGATTGAACTATACTAGTCCTAGTCCATGGAAATAACATATTGGAATTCTTAATTTAGGTGGTGTTCCCCTTTGAAACTCATTTTCGTCATTTGACCTCTCCTTAAATACTGGCAATGAAGTTAAAATACTGGTTCATGAGGGTTCTCGTTCACCTCGTCCAAGGAAGGAGTAACTAACTATCTAGAGGCATGAAGTCGAAGGCAACTGGACCTGCTCAAACTCCAGGAGCACGTTGCGTTTGATTTCGCACTTCTAGTTAGGCGACTGGTGTTAATCAGTTTAATCACTGCACCACTGACCCTCCCACATGCGGGTGCAAAACCCATGCTGTGAAGCTCAGACACAAATAGCCTTTTAATCAACTCTGGAATCAACTGGAAGAAATACTTAGAAAATGACATACTTAAGGCTGAAAGTGAACGGAAAAATTTGATGTTTGACAGTGTTTGACATCATGGTGGAGGGAGAAGCAGGTCACCTATACTTTTTGGTATAACAATAACAACACTTCCACATCTAGAGATGCCCGGTAGCTTGGCTCTTCGGCTCAGAGCCAAAACCCGATTAAGGCAATGATTTATCAAAACCCTTTCTTAAAATGTCCTCTAATTCACAATCAGACATGCAACTTATATTGCAGAAAGAAGAGGCTACTTCTATAGAGCTTTATGTTTTTATCAAATTAAAAGTAACAAGAGACTATATTCTTTCATATAACAGAAGTAATCTAATAAGAGTGTTGACCACAGGTCAATGGTGGCTCCAACATCCCACACGTGAAAACAGCATCTCACATGGACCTGAAACGCGAACAGCAGGTCGTCTCCTCGCAGCAAAGCTGAATGCAGGCTTGCTGAGGTTTAGAGGGATAAGCCTGATCAAATCCTTCCAGATTGATCTTTGACACCGTCTCCCCGGGCAGGGAGGGCGGCGGTGGGCGGGGGTGATGAGAACAAGGACAATTAGGGTCAGGTAGGGGTAGGAGGGGGGAGAAGATGCTGGCTTTGGTGGAGACGTTTGACCTTTTTCAAGTGCCCATGTGACTGGAAAGAGGAGGATGTGGGGATTAAGGATGGAGGTATAAAAGCACAAGGGGGACAACACGCTTCACAAACTCAAGAAGAAGAAAGTAGCAATCTCTCTGAGCAGAGATCGGCGGTGGCCTCTTGGGATATCTGTGACAACAGGTGAGAACAACCTCATTGACTTGACTTACTAATGACATGTTTAAAACTTTAATTAGAACCGATTTTATAATGTTTCCATGGTAATAGTGACCATTTGTGGAAACGATGCAAGAATTCAGATGAAAATGACTTAGTTCGATGATAAGGATGGCTTTATGGCAGATATGCATTTGTGCATTGCTGGCTACAAGGAAGACGAATGACTGAAAACTATGACCTGTTCTGCTTTTCCTGTGCAAGCAACGTGGTTTGATGTTGCACTTTAAAAAGTTAAAAAAATGGATAAAAAATGAACAAAGTGTAGGTTTAAGTACAGATGTAGTTCAGAAATTCAATAGTTTAAAATAAAAACAAAGAAAGTGCCTTCAAAGACATGAGTAGAAACTTAAAGGAGAGGTCAGGAGTGTGTATTTTCTAACGCCCGCCCGGCGCAAAGAGGATTGACTTCAGGGGCAACAGTCACAGCAACAGATGGCTGATAACATGTCGGGCAGCGTCTCCACAGATCTCTACACATGAGAGCAGGAAGATAAGTCCGCTCTTTGTAACCCGATCCACAGGCAACCTAGATCTGCTGCTGCTGCTGCTGCTGCTGCTGCAGGTGGCGCATATGTTTGCGTTGCATAACATGCCAGAGCAGGGTGTTTTCCACCTCTGTCAAATTGCCCTAACAGGATTCCCAGTGTCGGCAGTCAGGGGAAGGAGGGTGAGAGCAGGAGCTCGGGCAGGATACTGCTTATGATCAGGTTGGGGATGAGGACAAGAGGGACAGACATGGACAGAAAACAACACCATGACTAATGTTTATGATACAGGCTCGCTAGGTTAGCAAGAGGAAAAGAAATTCACTGATGATGTGACTGGAATAGTTAATAATTTAGTAATTAAAATTAGATATCTAAAGTACCAAACAGCAGCAGTTGCATGTGTGTCTAAGTTGATGAGCTAATGGAAAAGTCTGAGGTCCCATTTGGCATCCCTGTTGTTCAAGAAGGGCAATTAGTCCGCTGCGGATCAGAGCGGGATTAGAGCTAATCTGGTTGTTTAAACTAATCTGCATGATCTCCACTGATTGGCATTGAGAGCTGGAAGGAAACAGGATTAGCAGAGGGCAGCAGAGAGGAAGAGGGCAGAGGACAAAAGAGGAAGCCACGAGAGGAAACTGTGATCTCTGTGTGTGTGTGTGTGTGTGTGTGAGATGACCCTTTTTTTTCCCCTTCTGTCTTTTTAGAGACCCTCAGCAGAAATGAACGCCGCCCCCCCTGCAGGAAGCGCCCTGGCCCCCGGCGGATCGACCGGCCCCACAACACCCAAGAAGGGACCACCCAAGTTCAAGCAGCGGCAGACCCGTACATTCAAGAGCAAGGCCCCGAAGCCAGGCCAGAAGGGGTAAAGACAAAAAACATTTACATTTATGCATAAACGCAAACAATGAAATCAGGCCACTGACCCTCGCTGTTTCCTCTCCTCCAGCTTCGGCGACGACATCCCCGGCATGGAGGGTCTCGGAACGGACATCACAGTGGTGTGCCCATGGGAAGCCTTCGGCGACATGGAGCTCAGCGACCTGGCCAAATACGGCATCATCTAAACCTGCTGCCTCCTGCCTTCCTAACCTGCCTGTACCTCTAATCCTCTCCGCCCTGCCTTCTCTCCGTCCCGGCTCGGCACGCCGTGATAAGGCTGCCAGCGAACCCCCTAATGCCCTCTCGTCTATCTACCTCATGCTGCACTCCACTAAGTGGATGGAAAGCGTAATAATGTTTTTATATGATTATACGATACTGTTTATATATATATATATATATATACTTGAAATGAGAAGACGAGAAAAAGAACTCCACATACCTTATCCCCTTCATCCATCTATGACAGTCTTCTCCCGACTTCTCCTCCCTCCTCATTCGGACTCCCCTCTCTCCCCCCCGCCACTCCTATCCCACGGCAATGGACGCAAGCAAAACACTAGTTATGACTAGCTTGGATTTGCTTCTAGCTGTCTATTAAAATGTAAATATTTTGATCTCAGCGTTTGAACCTTTTGACCTTGTCTCCCATCCCACCTTTTGTACTTCCTCCCGCTTTTATTTTGCGTTGTATTTTCTACTCCTTGTGCACAAGGTTACTGTAAACACCACGGGGATGCGAGGAGAGCGTGCAATATGCTATGATGGTGAAAACTATAACGTACTTTCTTTCTTGTGATCATGGAGGATGAACTCCCTTTCATCCCATCTCTCTCTCCTTGCTGCTATCTGAACCCACGTCCCTCCTTAGAGAAAGCAAAAGGCATATAACTCATGTTTTGCGTTGCAAGCACAATACCACAGAAGATGTACTGTGAGCTGGTATGTCCCGATAGCTGCAGTAAAATGTGTGTATTTTAAGTACACATGTTGTCCGTCTCTTTTTTTTTCTGGAACACCAAATAAAAGAGGGAAAAAATCATGGCGGTCTTGTAATTAATCACAAGCAACAATATGTCAAACAAAAGGTAACAAACAACAATCATGACTTGATATCAATAATATGAAACAAAATGAAAATACTCTCCAACATTTCCCTGCAGTCTTCTAACTCAAATTGATGTCTTTTGTGTCTTAGCTACAATGCTGTCTAATAATAATTACCGCTCACTTTAAGGCTTCCCGAAAGCAACACGCTCCCACCAGGCTCTTTGTTTGGAAAAAGAAAACAAATCATGATATTAACAAGAAACTTTGTTCTTTCTCATCTCACAAGGAATATAAATTATCTACTAAGTATAAGATTTGGCTCACAAATCAAACCCCTTACAGTATTCAAACAGTAAGTCCTAGGGCTTATAATATGTTTCTCTGTTGAAAATATGATATCTAAGATGTTATATAGAATAATATAATAATTTTCTAACCATATTATTAACCAACTAAAATAGTAGGAGACACTATCAAAGCGTTTGCTTTGTAGTTAAATTACAGATACAGCACTAGTTGGCTCAGTTGCAAACAAACTAATGTTATAAGTTGCAGGTGCACACAGTAACTGTCTTGCCCACAAACAGGGCTAACGTTAGCTAGCAGCGCCATAGCCAGCTAACTGTTAGCAACCACTGGTTAACGTTAGTAATCTAGCTAAATTATTACAATGTTTTGTCACTCACCGTTTCAATGCTTTGGGAAGGGTCCTGGATTGTTGAAATGGATCCTTTCTTCAATATTAATTTAAATAATGCCCCTGATTCAGTATTCCCGTGTAAAATGTGCTGTACACACCCGAAAAGACTGACTCGGGACAGGTCGAGGCAAGCTTCCAAAAGTAAAATTCATCCACTTGTTCAAATCCCTGCAGCCAGGAATAATGCACTTTTCGTGACCAATTTCAGCGACATGGCTAACGTTACTCTCTCCCGCTTGTCTTGCAATGATGCACTTGGCTAGGAAAGGGGGCGGGGTCATGCAAACGTTCACCTTGACGACTATTGGTTATCAGGTTTTGAAGTAGCACCGGATCAAATTCTTACTGGCTTGTAAAGCTGGGAGGCGGTCTAGTTGTGGGGGAGCTAGAGGAATGGCAGTAGTAAGCATTTTTACACCCCAGAGTATGTAACAAACCCAAAACACAATCTAAACCCATTTACCCAGAGTCTACAGCCACGCTAGCAGCCCTGTGAGGCTGTATTTAGAAACAGCAGTGTTTCGAGCTAAATGCTAATATCAGCATGCTAACATGCTCACAATGACAATGCTAACATGCTTCATTTACCCTGTTCATCATCTTAGTTTGGCCTGTTAGCATGCTAATGTTTGCTAATTAGCAGTAAACACAGCACACATTTGGTCATGAACCAAAGTATTGGACAAATTGAAAATTTGACCTGATGATGGTGCTATACGAAAGGTCATGGGGTCATGAAAGTTATTACACCCTGAGGTGGACATAAATGTCTGTACCACATGTCATGGCAATCCACCCCATAGTTTTACAGACATTTCACTCAAGACAGTAAATGTAAACTTCATGGTGGCACTAGAGGAAAAAGTCAAGAGATCACTAAAGTCAGTAGGATTCATCATCTGTGGACCATGAATATCTGTATAATATCCATTAGAAATTCATCCAATAGTTGTTGAGATATTTCATCCTTAGACTAGACCATAGAGTGTACATAAGAAGTGCGTAGTCACCGTGGCGTCACCCATTGGTTTATGGACTACGGTTTTGAAGACTCGAGTTCGGCATTTTGGCCATCGCCATCTTGGTTTTTTGCCGTCGCCATCTTGGTTTTTTGCAACCAGAAGTGATATGAGATGGTGGAGCTAAGTACACCCGAACGTTGAATAAGACATTTTAAGGCGACAAATTGTTACAATTAACTTTCATGAACAGAAAACACACTGTGAAAGGGTTAAAGTTGTGAGACGTAAACGCAGACAACTCCCAGACCGGACAATGCCGTGGTAGCGACCTGTCAATCAGAAGGTAGCCACACCCTAAAGCATACCCTGCTTTATGGTCTATTTGACTCTAAATGGGACCATAATTTACTAAATGAACATCATGCTGTATTGAAGAAGACTTGAAACTGGCGATTCAGACCATAGACTCATATTTATAATGTTAACTGAGGTAATAAATCAAGTGAGAAGTAGGGTCATTTTCTCATAGACTTCTATACAATCAGACTTCTTTTTGTAACCAGAGGAGTCGCCCCCTGCTGGCTGTTAGAAAGAATGCAAGTTTAAGGCACTTCAGCATTGACTTCACGTCTCAGACCCGGAGGTTGCCCACTGGATTAGACTCATGGTGCTGGCGTTGCTAAAAAGACCCATAACAGAAATAATGTTGTAGATGTTCTGTCAATATCCTTTAACACTGTTGTCCATCAACAGCTTTTCCCAGACACTTGGGTTGCTATGGTTTCTCTTTCAAAATAATGACCTGGTATCAGCACTGAGTGAACCTGTACACAAATATTTCACTTCTTTCCACTTCAGCCCAACCTTAAGACAGTGACCGGGAATTGTGTGGGATACTTCAAATAAATGATGTCATGCTTGAATACCTCTGGTATTAGGTTACACATCAGGGAGACAGATTTGAAATATTCAGTAGTTAAGACATTAGTGTTGTTACATACTATACATACATAGAGTACCTATATCTGCTCCTACAGCAAACAAGCTTGATGATTAAAAAGATAAAGCTGTGTTTTGCAGCACTAGAGTGACTTTACAGTTGAAGAGTGACTTAACCGAACACACCCTGTAAACTCTGTACGTGTACAGGCATGAGTTGAGGTGTTACGTATGGGCTTGTAAGAAGCAACAGTCGAAAGCACTCTCCATTCTTGACGCAACTCCCCCTGCGGCTAACCCAAGACTTCCAAATGTTGTTGCTTTGATTTACCAGTAACTAAGGTGACGACCGGTCCTGTTCTGTATCCCGATGAGACTGGGATGAGTCAGTCGGATTCTCACCTTAACTCCCTCACAACAACGAGCCCCTCACCCCTTCTGAGCGTGTGAATATCTCATTCACGCTCTGGTTGCTCCACAGAAAGTGCACATGTTGTCGAGAGAAGGGATGCAAATTCTTATAGGAAATGGATTCATAACTAGGGAGGAGTGAACTCTCCCTCCCTGTGGGTGTTTGTGTATCATCACCTCCAGGTGTTTGTGAGCCCCACCTTTAGTCTGAAGGAGGGGCACGGAGACAGAGGAGGGGTCTGACTGACAGGAAGGTATGAGTGGGGGTGCAGGTTTCTCTGCTCTTACCTGTTGATGAAAGCAATCCTCTCTCCCGGTGGCTCCGGACCTCAGCGACTCCATCGCGTTCCCACTCTTCCTCATCGCGTGCTCTTCCTGTTACCTGGCAGAGATATGGGAACATCGTTAGGTTAGGAGGCGCATTAAGCGGCCGTTTATTGCAACACTTCAAGCCAGACTTGAAAATCTAGACTTTTGAAGTGGGATTTGGAAGTGTTTAATCTCACATCCCAAAGGATAAAAGGTAAGCTCCACTGTTTTTTTTATAAACTTTTGGTCCAGCTTTGGAGATGGCCTCTTATTGTCGGGTGTAGCTTTAATAGTTTAAGTCAGTGGTTCTCAACCTATTTCCCTTAAAGCCCCCCCCTACTTGTGTCTGAGCTGAGCCCCTGATCCTCAATTTGAATAAGTTTATTCAGTGTATAAAATATGAAATGAGTTAGTCTTTCTTCATTAAATCAACTTTCTTCAATGAATAGAACTCATTAGTTTTGTCAACATGAATAAAGTGATGACCTCTTAACAGTTTTGCCAGATACACAATATGATCTCTTTTTTTGGCAACGACTTAATTAATTTAGTAGTAGTTAGAGACGAAATTGATTTTTTGTTATTGTGGTTAAATAAATGTAATTTAACATGTTGTTAGATTGCTGCTAGAACGCCCAGCCCACAGGTGCTTCACGTGGGAGCGCCAATAGGTTTTTGACCACAGTGAAAATGTTGTTTTTGAAAGGCTAAACGCCAACAAATATGGATTGAAACTGAATATTTCATTAGATTTTGCTACTAAGTAGGAAATAAAATGCCTTTTTAAATAGTTTTTGATACATCAAATTTTGTATAAATTATCCAGTAAGTGTGTTATTATGATTTTAGTTACACATGAGCAAATCTAATTTTGACAACTCAGGCAAATCCCGCCGCACCCCCTGTGATCTTTGTCGTCCCCTAAGAAGGGCCCGGACCCCAAGTTGGGAACCACTGGTTTAAGTCATTGTCACCAAACATGAACATCTATTTTCCTTATAATACTCAATGACATTTCTGGAGTTTATGTGCACTCTATGTTATCGGTTTCGTCTTATAACCGCTATTATAATTGACTAATAATCAGCATAAAAATGACATTACAATAGGCTAATCAAAGCCTCTGTGCCCTCATAATAAGATGGAAATAATCTCCTTAAGTGGTGCGCTTTGCCGCCATTGTTGTACAAATCTTTCCCCCACTGTGTGATCTCCTGACTATACAAATGAAGGCCAGTGTTAGAGCAAAGTTGAGGGCCTGGGTCATATTTAATGAGTAATAATCCCACTAAAGGTCATCTTTGATTCTCTGACGCTGAAACAAAGGCTCTGTTACAGGCAGGAGGAAGTAGCAATCAGCTATCAGGAGTGAATATCTCTCACCTGTACTGCATATAAACCACAACCCCCCCTCTATGTGTGTATCCTTGTTTGTCTGTGACAGTTTTATGAGCTGATGCAGCACAATAGTTGACTTTCATGTCTGCTGCTCTGTCCCAGCTTCACCTCCATGTTGCAGTAGTTTTTTTCCTCCATTCTTCGCCCGGGTCTAACACACTCCTCTGCCTTGTTCTGGCATGTTTACGCACTCCCTCCTCCTGCGCTCTTCACTCTTGCTGTCAAACCGCTCTCCCCTTTTTTCTTCTCCACGCTGTGACCTCTGTGTCTTCCATTTCATCCTGCTTGTTTTGCGCCGTCAGTCAGCGCGCTGTTGACGTGCTTAAGGAAACTTCCATTTGATATCGTTGAAATATTTTGTGCTTTTTGTCTCAGGAGAAAAGGATCTTCTATATCAAAGGACAGTTAAAAAGGAAAGACTGAATCCCCAAAGTGAATATGGCCTTTTTATCCGAGAAGCACACATCCCTTTTCCCCCTCCTCCTCCTCCTCCTCCTCCTCTATGTCCCTCTCACCTGTCTGTGCCAGTCAACCAACAGCAGCTCAACAACCAACACCCCATCAACTTCCTCAAATGTTACTTCCATGAAGGGCGTGCGAGGCTGCGGCAGAGGGCTGAACCCCATTTATAGGTACCTGTGTGACCGCCGGGCAGCGTGGGGTATTGTACTGGAGACCCTGGCCTCTTCAGGCTTCCTGTTCAGCATGGGTCTCCTCCTAGGCCTGCTGATCTGGTCCCTGTGGATCTGTATTTCATCGAAGAACCAGCGCAGCAGCATCGGCGGCACCTTAGCTTGCATGTCCATGTACTTGTTGGCCACGGCCGGTATTTTCGCCATCACCTTCGCCTTCATCATCCGCCTAACCCCTCAGACCTGCCCCACCAGGCTCTTCCTCTTCAGCGTGCTCTTCTCCCTGGCCTTCTCCTGCCTGCTGGCTCGCTGCCTCGCTCTGCTGGGCTTCGCGGCGGCCCGCGGCTGGGGGGAGCCCGCCCTGGCCCTGGGGCTCTTCACCGTGCAGGTCATCATCTCTACCCAGTGGCTGATCCTAGTGCTGGTCCGGGACAAGAAGCCGTGCGAGTACAGCCAGGAGGAATTTGTCATGCTGCAGATCTACGTGCTGTGCCTGCTGGCTATCAGCTTGATCCTCTCCATGCACTTCCTGTACCGCACCTGCTTCACGTACACCTACAGCTACACGGGGGCCGTCCGCCAGCAGAGCCGAGCACAGGCCACGCTGCTCTTCCTCACGCTGCTGCTCTCCGCCTGCATCTGGGTGGTGTGGATCACTATGCTCATCAGGGGGAACCCCGAGGTGGGCCGCCGGCCGCAGTGGGACGACCCGGTGATCGGCATCGCCTTGGTGGCGAATGGCTGGGTGTTACTGATGGGGCACGGGTTGGCCCAGATCGCCTTCTTCTGCAGGGGGGAGGCCAAGTCCAAGGACATCCCTTTGAGCTTCGCAGGCTGGACCAGCCCCAGCGCTGATATCCCAGGACTGGCGAGCCCGAAGGCGGGGAGAGAAAACGGAAGCTTTGAGAGTGACAGTGACGACAGGAGAGGTGAGAGACTGTCTGTCTTCATTAGCCAAACTGTGTGGTGCTTATTGAAAGGTTGTGAATCATGCTAAGGGGCGAGGCTTGATGAAAATTATTAAGGCTGCAACTAACAACTCTATTCTCAAACGATTAATTCATTTTGATTTGGTGGATAAAATGTCAGAATTTATAACACAATCTCAATCACAATTTCTCAGAGTCCAAGGTGACATCTTCACATTGCTGGCTCGGTCCAACCAACAGTCCAAAACCAAAGATATTTAATTAACTATCACATAGACGGGTTTCTTGTATAGAAATATTACTGGGTGTGTGCGCTCTCAGGGGGCAAAACCGCTTAGGTAACCGTTGTAATCAACATAGATTTTGCATTGTTTGTACATTCTTGTTGACTATACTAGACCCCTGCAGAGTCCGACAACCAGAAACCATTATCATATGACGTATTAGTATGAGATTTGTTTATTATTATCACCTGTTACGAAATGGGTAACTTTAGATCAAACATAAGTGTGATTTGTCTTGGGGGATCTGTGTCTGTTTGGTTGACACTCCCGTCAGACTTTAAGTTACATGAGGCCCTCTTGACGGCCACCGCCAAAAACTTTTTCCTTTAATATAAAACTGGAGACTTGGATTTTGGTCTTGTTATTAATACAACCAGCAGCTCTTTGTATGTCGGGCAGGTGAACATTAACATTAGACCCCTGACGGCTCTCTATTTAATAGCGTGTTGCTGGTTGCTAGCTAACGTTACTGGTTAGCCCTCAGTCGGAAACGTAAGGCCAAAAGTCAATAACAATATTGCAGATATGTCCGATTCAAATGTAAACGAACATTAGCTAACGTTAGCTTCCACGGCCGCTTGTTGTTGTGACCACAGGGGAGGCGGAGCGGCCGCCCCGGTAGACTACCAGACGTCTTCCCTTTAAAATGTAAAGTCAACGGCATACCGGAGTGAGCTTTCCCTCAACGTAGTCGCGTAACGTAACAGCAATTTAGAGCCGTAACGAAGTATTGCATGACCTTTAAGTTTTAAAGCAACGTCTCTAAATATATATAAATATTCCTTAGAGTGTGGGTTGATCACCCTGTTGTTGATCAGTTCATTTTTATCCATCTGAGGAGCATGACAGCTCCCCGTGACTAGAATGCTTTTGCCCATGAGGCCTGGATCCATAATCTCCTTCTGATTTTAGTAAAGGCATGTGATCCCCTCTGAATATTAAACATTTTCAATCCATCTTTTCTGCAGTTGGTGCAGTTTACTTACAGTGTGTTCCAATCCGCGTACTTCTGTACTTACACTTACTATTTTGAGTGCATAAGTGTGTTCACACTGTGAAGTACGGCAAAATGCAGTGCACTGTAAGTACGCGGATGTTGTACTCAAAACGGTCAAATCGTTGAGTGTGGAACGCTGGACACTTCTCACCCTCAACGGTCGTCATCTTGGCTACGGAAGGGGCGGGACCACGACCACCACTCAAACATGTGAAAATGGCGGCAGATGATGCAGGAGCTTTTGCGGAACTGAACAACGTACCTTATAGATGCCAGCTCATGTGCCAGCTGCCGTAAAACCCCGAAGAAGAAGAAGATATTTTGGCGGGTAGCGAGCATGGATGTATTAAAAGAACGGTAGCGAGCCGCGGTGAAATGTTGCGATCGTCATTTCCGGTAAGGGCGCCGCAGAGTATTCGATTTGAGACGACCCTAACCCGTTGAAATTTATGCACTACTCAAGTAAGTATAGAGTGCACACAGTGCACTACATTGAAGTGTACTTCCAGAAGTACGTGGATTGGAACACACTCCTAGAGCTTGGCTCTGCTGGACATGCCATGCCCTCTGCCCCCTAGCTGCGTGCGCATCTCTGTGATGATGTGGCACAGAAACCAGTCTTGTAGCAGTACCTGTGAATTTTTGGCAATTTTCTGCTTATGGACTAATCAATTTAGCAACTAATTGTTTCAGCTCTAAGATTAATAATAACACCTCATAGAATGAAGTCACTTAATCATTTACATTAGCTGTAAATACCGGCACTATGATGACAAACTGGCCTGGTGGAAAACGTGTCTTTTTGCTAACATGCTGATGACGGAATGAGTGCTAACGTTAGCACAAACCATGAACTGTTCGCTACCTAATAGCTTATAGTAGCCTACAGTTTAAATTAATGAAAACAACTTACCCAAAATCTCAAGCACTGAACCAATATGCCTCCAGGCTGCTTTCTGTTCAAGTCATGGTGAATACGGTTGGTAAAGCCATATAGCTCCGAGTAGCTGGCAGAAGTCACCACAGTGAGAAAAAGACACAACGCTAATGACGTCGGGCGCTTTCCCGCTTTTTTTTCAACTTGAGGCGTTCAGGGCGCTCCTGTAAAAACGAGAGGCGTTCAGAGACACGAAAGCAGCGTGCAAAACCCTTCACCGTCATTGAAAACAAGCCTCCCCAGACTGTCTGATCAGGGCCTACAGGAGTAGGAGCCATCTTGTTGCAGTTTTACACTAAGTTAATGACTTTAAAAACTATGTAACTTTTTTCTGACCTGTGGCCACAAGTGACTATTGTGGAATAAAAGTAAATAAAACCGTAGCACAACTAGAGAAGAGTTAGCAAACTGACTATACTGTCAGTTATACAGCAATATCTATCTAACGTTAGCTAAAATTGGCTAAACAGCCTCGACCTGCATTAGAGAAGCACGCAGTTAAAACCATAGACATATACGAGCCAAACACAGAGGAGCCTTCCAATGTTTTACGTTACCTGAAGGCCACCGTAGTTCTCCTACACTTGGAAAGCTAGGGGTGAACAGAGGAGTATTAAGTTGGTTGCAAACACTGCTCCTTTAAAGGCATACTTCACCCCCAAAATTATAATTAGTACATCAATTACTCACCCTGTGTTACTTTGGATTTGTGAAGAAAACTTTGTTTTTCTTGCAAGCCTCCACGGTGAACAATGAATCAGAAAATCGAGAAGAGCCTTTATGAATTGAAGTAAATGGGGGCTGCGTTTAACAACAGCCAAACTATATGAACATAGAACATGCATTTAAACATGCATTTACAAAGTCTCACACAACTCGTGCATTATAATCCAAGTCTCATTTATCCAGTTGTATGCTCATTCCTTCCCAAACATATGCATCTTCGCCAAAATTGTACGATTTAAAACATTTCCGCATAAACAGTCTTACGTTTGTGCAGACGCGCTACTCGTCTATGCGAGTCCGGAGGAGTACTGTTTAAGCAGAAGTGTTTTAAATCCACTGAAAGACATCCTTTATGCTGAATTATAACTACAAGCCAGAATGAATACAGAGCCGATGTCCAACATTACAAAATGAATTCCACTATCAGTCAGCTCAGCTCTCACCGTGGGTCTATATGATGAACAGTATATAATGAACCGATAATTAGCCGACTGTATCGTGTGTCTCCCTTCAGGCAGGAGGACTGAGCAATCGCTGCGATCACCCTACGAGTCTGGATTCTCCGTGACAGTGAGTAATAAACCATTAGGATTAACAATCCCACTTCACACACTCTGCAATTAAGCACCGTGACCTTTCACTATACTGGAGGCAATTAATAGCCAAGTCATATTGTAAGGTTAATGAAAGCACAGTTGTATGATGGGTATTAACCGCACTGACATGATGAATTTGTGATTCCATGTTTCTGTGTGTGTTTCAGGACATCGACCCTGACAAAGATTACACCATCCCTCGCCCGCAGACCACCAACTTCCTGGAACCTTATGAAGAATATTGATTAAATTCATTTTCACGTCTGGTTCTTACACAAACACACATGCACATAACCTGATATATAACATAAACCAAAGGCGAGGGTGACCCAACTCATGCACTAATCTGTACTTGGCACATGTTTTCTACGTTTCATTTTCTTGTGCAAATGTAAATATTTTCGTAAGAAATGTTGTTTCAAGTGTGCCAGAAGGATGTGAAATCCTCTTTTCCAAAAAGAAGAAAGACTCAGCAGAATGACTCATCTGCTCGAGTTTCATCATGAAGGGCTGGATGGGTTCAGATAGTCCAGCTTTCTTCTGGCGGGAAATCCACATAACAAATGCTTAGTAGAAGTGAGTCTTTATGATGGTGTGTGTGTGTGTGTGTGTGTGTGTGTGTGTGTGTGTTGCTCTGAGACGGTATATAATAGCCCCGAGGCGATGGAGGAAGCGTGAAACTGTCACTCTGAAGGTGCCAAACTGCTGAGCGGAGCAGAGGCATCTGTGAGCCGTAGAGAGAGGAGGGATGAAAGGAGGAAAGGAGAGAGAGGAGAGGAAGAGAGATGAGATGAGATATGACAAGACAAGAGGAGGATAGGACAGGAGACCTGTCAGCACCGTGGGAGGCTCGTGCCACCACTGATTAACATCTTCATACTCAAAGTTACAGTCGCTGGGTTCTGTTGGTGCTGCTGCTGCTGCACCGAAAAACAATGGACGTGTTGTGTGTGCATAGAGAGATACGAGGTATAGGAGCCTCTTTCCAGCAATACACGATGACTTTCTACACATGCTGGTGTTATCAATAAAAGGTTTGTCTTTAAAAGATGTTTGTCATATTCTCAAACCTTTGTTTATCCCACTCACAATCTGCACAGATGGCTCACCAAATTTCAGAGCCATGCCTGCAGCCACAGGGAGGCAGAGGTGTAGTACCACACTTTAACCACCAGGGGGCAGTGTTTAGGCACACCAAGACAAAACTAGTCAGAAGTGACTGCCAAACTTATACTGTGTGAAAGAATAGGAGTATTAAAGCAATAGTAGCAGTGTAATACCATATAACACCTCTTGCCTATCATATAATTTACACAATAGAGAATATATAACACTATTTAGATCTAACAGCAGTAAAAGTTTCAGATAGATTCAGTCTTTTTCTACCCAGTGGCCTGTAGTGACCCTGCCACCCACAAAAGGTCAATTCTTCACTTCAATAGATGCAATCTTCTCACACACACACACACTCCCCACCTCTTATCAGACGGCCTTCAATCTATTCTTCCAATTAGCCCGACTTCAATTACTCAGAGCAGAGCGTGCCATCAAATTTGGCAATTGGCCTCTTGTGCATTAGAGCAATTAGCAGGGATATGAGGTTTCCCGCCACATTCAACCCATTTACGGCCATTAACTCCAGATGCAATTAAAGATTGTTCCAGATTGTCCCCCCCCCCCCCCCCAAAGCCATGAGGAAGTTGGAGGTGGCGGAAGAGCTTATCGCACAGTAGATTTTTAGTCAGTTCAGCCCAGCCGAGCGGCGTTAATCGCCGTTGCCTCCCATCAATCATCTGACTCACACTGGCTGTCGAGAAGTTTGTGCTCAGTGTGAGAAGTGATTCTCAGTTAGTCTCTAATCAAAAGGTTGCAACATTACTCCAACCTCCTATACCACGTTTAATCACACAAACAGCTTTATCTCTTCTGGGTGTCTATTCAAAGCGGCCTCTCTCCTGATTGGATAACCTCGTTCCAGACAAACACTGGAAAAGAAAATGATAAGCCTGAACACAATAGTGGGAAGGAAATACCATAATGGTTACCAGCTGCAGAATCGAGACATATCTGGGTAGTGTGCTCTATCGCCTCCTGATATATGAGTGCACAATGAAAAGCGCAGGTAATAATAGAACATTCACAGACCAGAATAAAAACCAAACAGTTTATTTATTATATACATTCAATAATAATGAAGAGAATAAACAGAAAGGCAGACACAAGGATGGCAAAAAATAAAACAATGTGAGAAAATACATGTCACTTATTGAAAAAAAAAAAAAAAAATCACTTGGATAAATGAGCTTTTAAGAGCATCTGACATTCCAAAAAAAAAAATCCACATGCAATTCAAACTCATTTATGAAATCCCTGTACAAAAAAAACAACTCCCACTGGGTTGACTTGAGCACAGTGCAGGAGAGTCGGGGTCAGCGGCTGAGGAGAACTTCTGCTTGTGTGTCTGCTCCAGCACACCTCTGCAGCATTTCCCAAATGAGATTTACTCCAATTAGAAGAGACAAAAACAAGCAAAGGCAACCCCGCAGCAGGAGCCGCTGCAGCTGCTCAATAACGATTATTACACCACCTCAATGCAACGCTTTTCTGCCTACTGGATGAGCGAGGTGGAGACGTTGCTAAATGAGCATCTCTGTGGGGCGGGTTCATAATAACGCTCTGTAGCAGCTGCTGCCGCATCACCAGCCTCGGCTCTGCGCGCAGGATCTTTTCACATCTTAAAGCTGAGTTATCGTTAGGTGTCGTTAATGTTTTCTGGGTTTTATTGTCATTATAAAAGCTAACCACGGGGGCTCCAGACACACCAAATTAAACTTTACGCATCTGATACGGCTGGTGATTACCGCAGCGACTACAGAGGCACAGAGCAGCGATAACCCAGGTTATTGAAGCGGACCGAATCGGCTCCCATAAAGCGACTGCGGGCCACTTGCTTCTCCCCTCCTCACCCAGACACTCTCTACCGGACCTTCACTGAGATCACTCCCGTCACCTCGCATCCAACACAGTCTCACGGCAGTTCGTCAAATAGTCATGAAATTTAATCTACTTGATTCGTGTACATTTGAATTTCCCCCTTTTTTTTCCCGTGACGCTCAGCACAATTTTCAACCACGTATTTTTCATGCGTTTTCCTATGAATATGATTTTGTGCTCTAGTCTTTTCAAAACAAAACTACTTGGTTAGGTTTGGGAAAAGATTGTGGTTTGGGTTAAAATAACACCGGAAGTAGCGTAACTTAAGCTCGGAAGTTACGTGACAAAATCTACTTAGCTAGGTTTAGAAAAAGATCGTGGTTCAGCTTAAAATAACACAGAAAGTAGCGTAACTTAAGCATGGAAGTTACCTGACAAAATCTACTTATTTAGGACTAGGGAAAGATCGTGGTTTGGCTTAAAATAACACCGCAAGTAGCGTAACCCAAGTACGGAAGTTACGTGACAAAAACTACTTAGTTAGGGTTAGGAAAAGATCATGGTTTTGCTTAAAATAACTCCGGAAGTAGTGTAACTAAAGTACAGACGTTACGTGACATATAAATCAACATTGAGTTCTGGTTTCACACGGGACATGAAGAGCGGTCTCCTGGGGGAAAATCTGGTGTGTTTTTTTGAACCACCCATCTACTCCGACCTCTTCCGCACGCTGCATTTGTTCTCTTTATACTTCCCAGTTCACAATTTTGTGATTACATACGAATTGATTTTGTGCTGACCATCACGACTAAAACATGGGAAATTTGTGTCTATGTACACGAATCAATACATTACGTTTCTTGACTATTTCACAAACTGCTGTGCGACTGGACGGCCGCTTAACATAACATCCGAGTTCTTTCCTCCTCCTCCTGCTTTGTAAACAACCCCCCCCATCCTCCTCCTGATCTTCCTCCTCCAGCACTATGATTTGAGTTCATGCACAAATGAAAAAAAAGGATTCTCTTGACTGACACCCTTTCTCTCTCACAAAAGCATGCATAGCAACACTTCTGATAATACTTGTAAGGAATAATAAGACAAAAAAAGAGGTAATGCGCGTCAAAAATACTCATTGGACCTACTGCACACAGTTTTCACAATCATACAAAAACATCATTACCCCCCCTTCCTCTTCCTCGCACTGTCCGCTCCACCCTGAGCGCACTGTACCCCCCCCTTGAAAAATAAAAGAAAAAGAAAAGACAGCAGGGGACGTTGTTATCCTGTCAGCTAATGATTAATGGCTCAGCTTCTCACCTTCACCATCACAGCCACAATGTCCCTCCGCTAACCACCCACACATTGATTCATTGTTCAAAAAGCTGGCCGCCGCTGGGCCGCGGGGCGCTTTCGACATTGTGTGGATGCTTCCCTCCATTTACTTTGCCTGTAATTTGGCCCTAATGGCAAATGTAATTCAAAATATCCGCTCCTGTCTTTCTGCATATCCCTCATGACTCCATCTGCTCTGATTTCCCTTGTCTGCAGCAAACACCTCCGCATCGACGGCGTTTCATGTGTTAACTAAAAAAAAAAAAAAGCCAATAAATTAGACTGAATTCAATTTAACCGGGTTTGTTTTTGTGTCGTTGGGTCAGAATTCCCCGACCATTTAAATGTGTTCTCTTGTCTTTTTGTAGACGCTGCTTCAATGGCATTTTCCCAGGCTGCTGTTTCGACACTGTACTGAAAAATACAGCTTCAACCCACAGATTAAAAACAAAGTAAAAGGCACACACACAACAAAAAAAAAAAAATCAACCACAAAACTAAGAAATACATCAGGACCAAAAAAATGTGCTTTCTTCAGAAAAAATCTTTGGAACCAAAAAAAGGCAAATAATATGAATAACAACATAGTGAGAGTATATGGAGATGTGATACATACAGGACAGAGACTTCTAGGTCGTTTTATGATGCCTTCACACAGACTGGTAACTTTAAAACTATTCGGACCGAACAATCCCAGAGAGCATAATGGAGGATTTAAAATTACAAAATGATGTGGACATTAAAAATGAGGAATATAAATAGAAAACTGATAAATTCTCATTACTTCAAGACTCCATTACACGACTTGTTTCAAACGTATTCTAATCTGGGCCGTTCTGTTGGGATCTGCTGAGTTTCCACGCACACAGAGAGAGAGAGGGAGAGAGAGAGCGGCGCTGCCTGAAGCCTGGAGGCAGAAATATCTCAATTGGCCAGGAGGGATTCCCATTTGGCTGACTGGCAGATAGATGATTAGTTTCCCGCGTGGGTGTTCCTAAATCTAGTTCATTTGTGTTCGATGGGTTCTTTGTCCGTCTGACCCGTTCACTCGCCGCATCGCTGCTGCTGCTGCTGCTGCTGCAGCTGGAATGTCTGACGGTTCAGGAGACGTAGAGAAATGGGCCGAGTCCTTTTTTGGAAGAAGCGCTGTGAGCAGATCCAGGATGAGCCGTTTAGAGGGGAGGTGCACTCAATCCTCAAAATGGACATACATAATATAGGGTCAGTTCAAACCGACTCCCATCTTAGTGTTGCAGTTACAGTAATAAATGTGTGGACCAGCAATAAGGACAATGGCTCCGTCGCTGAAGATAATGGACAGTTTCAACGCGTCCACGTTATATATAATGACATTTCTATGCAACTTCTTCTTATCAATAACAGCGAAACTAAAAAGATGAAAGAAAAAACTGAGGTAATGCAGAAAAAAAAGTCACTTGTTTTTTTTTTTCCTTGTCATTTTCACGCTTTTTTGAAATTTTTTGTTTTCTTGTGTTTCCTTTTAAATTCGGAGGGGGGAAGTAGTGAAATGTTGGAGAGTTTTTTTTTTTTTTTTTTTTCCCATGCCGTGTTTGTTGTTGCCAGGACAACAGTGGTTTCTGCCGGCCAGATGCTCCCAATTCCCTCCAGCTGAATGTTCCAGCTTTTACAAAAACAACAAGAATAATTCCTACATCTTCTGTATTGAGCAGTCCGAGTGTCATTATTATACCGCGATGCTAAACCAGAGGGACGTCTCTGCTGTACAGGAGCTTTACGTCAATGTAGTGTTTAAAAACAGGAGTACCTTTTTATAGTAACGCTGTGCTGTGGCGTCATTCTGTGCAGGCCGACACTAAAGGAAAATGTAGAGGAAACCATATACTTGGTGTTGGATGTACTATAGGTCTGATTAGGTCTGATAGGGCAGTGGATGTACTGTAAGTTCAGAGACTTATAGGGAAAAAAAAGAAGGTGTGCAGGATCACACAAGAACAGCAGTCCGTCTCCTTCCGGGGTCCCGTAGTGTTTTAAAAACCGTCCTAAATAGTGTCCCGTAGCTTTCTACGCGGGAGACACTCGCTGGCAGTTTTGTCTTTGTTTCCGTGTCAGCGACAGACAGACAGAGGAGTAGAGAAAGTTTGAGACTTTGAGTTGATGATGTGGCAAATGACCTCTCTCTCTCGCCACAAAAAGAAAAGAAAAAAAAACAAAAACACATGAGTTGTCACTATAGTCCGCCTGCAGAGAAATGGAGGGGAGCTGCTGCCAAACAAAGAGCTTGAAAAAAAGGGTTTTTGGAGCGATGTGAAATTCCTCGGGTGTGATTTGTGGTTTTAGTAAGGAGCGAACCTACTGTATCCTGCCCGGTATAAACTGGCCTGAAAGAGACAGAAGGGACGACACAGTCATCGAGTGGAAACAATGACGTTACAGCATAATATTATTGTTGTGAAAAATATAAAATGTAGTCTACACAGTTGTACTACAAATCCACAAATGACACATTTCTTCTGGACCCACTTGCAGTGCAATGTCCTGCTGAGGACACGCAAGAAAAAGTCCCATAGTGGATCCAAACAAGAGCTAAACATGGGCAGAGCCTCTCAATAAAGAGATTGCCTTGCATCTGAAACCTTCCCTCTTTAAAAACACAACTCATAAATTATGTTCCACGCTGGCGGTTTCGTAGAGCTTTCTCTACTCACCATGGCTCCCACTCCGTAAGCAGCAGCAGCTGGAGTTAAACCGTGGTAGGGATCTGTAGTGTACACCCGGCCGTAACTAGCAACACAAACACAAAACAAAAGAAATTACACATTTGAGTTAAACCGATCACGCAGTGCAGCTGTTGTCATCAGGGATGGGTACCAAAACTCTGTATTAAATGGGCCGTGGGGCAAAAATATGAGAGACCATAGTATTGATGAGCTCTGACGTTATTGTTTCTTTTATCTGTACTTTTGAATGTTTTGGTGTAAATTATTATCACGCTGCAGCATCTCCTCTGCTCTCTGTGTCGGGGCTGAGCTCCTCCAACTACGCTCGTTACTAACAGTGCAATAAAACCTTCGCGAGTAAAAAGCCAATACTTTATCAATACACCTGTTCAACAAGCATAAACATGATGTAAACATGTAGAAAAGTGATATTTCAATCTGCTCTGTCCGCAGTCTCTCATCCACCGCCGCTATGTTGTAGACAAGCACAGCGCGCTAACTCGGCTAATAGCGAATTGTTACATACAAGCTAAAACAAAAACAGTCTATACGTAGTCTAGCTTCCTTCTTGTAAACTGATCATCTGGCTGAGACAAAGCAGCCCCTCCGTCCTCTACTCCATCAGCAGAGGGAGGAGGACAGAGGACAGGAGGAAGGACTGATACTGACTGATTATTGTTTATTATTATTATTGATTTATTTTAATGATATTTTATATTTGTTTCCAGTAAGATATTATTGAGTTTATATAATGATTTGCTGTTGTAAACATTACTGTTGCTGCTCTAGAAACAACATTTAGTTGTATTTAAAATATAAAAAATTCTATTCCTGTTCTGAATTTCTTCTTTTTTTTTTTTTAAATAATATATTAAAAAGAAATGATTTAGTAATGAAAAAGAACCGATAAGAGTATTGATAAAGAACCGAACTGATGAGGATTATCGATAATAGTAGTTTTGATAAAATCATAACGATACCCATCTCTAAATGTCATTAACTTGTATTTATGTTGCTTTTGTCAGATGATGTCGCAACCATAAAATAATGACTTGGTCAGCTGAGCTGTCGGTCACTCTCCTTACCAGATGTTGGCTGTGATGCAGTTTTGTTGTTTGCCCCCCCCAAAATAAAAGAGGGTGAAAAAGATGAAGCTGTTTTTATAATGTTCAGGAGTTTTACTGTGGGCAGAGATCTCTATAAATATGACCTGGAAACACGAGCGTGGACACAAGTTGCCACAAGAAAACGCTGGTTTCGCGTGAAAGCTCCACAGGGCACCTTTAAGACAAGTTTGCACTTTGTTATTGTCCTGTATTATACTCAGTGTTTTGCAGTTTCTATTAAGAATAGATATGGTTTCATTCAGGTTATTATGAATGCGTAATCATTCAAATACATTCATTTGGCTGCCTGACCACGTTGCCATTCAGGTAAATGTAACACTGCGTCCAATCTCCTCCTAACATACAAGCTTACATTTAAGGGTTAAAGTCCTGCTGGTTTTCACTCTTATCTTTATCCATTAGCATCCATCCATTAGTACTGCCTTACTGAACATAAACGTCCTTATACGTCCATTAATTCTGTTACCGGTATTGTCTCTCTGTTATCAAAGAACCAGGACATAATGTATTAACCCAGGGGCCTTGGATTCATCCTCAGTTTATCTTCAGCCAATCAGGCTCACATCTGCACTGAAAGAGATTTCTGACACTACAGAACATCTTTACATCTCAGCAGTTCTGTTGTACAGTCTAGTGTGTGTGCGTGTTTGTCCTGGGTTGACCTCACCTGTCACTGTAGGCGGCAGCTGCGGCGGTTGCTCCGGTTACGGCGGTGGGCTGGGCGTAGCGATAGGCGGCGGCGGCGGCAGCAGCAGCAGCAGGGTAGCCTCCCTAGAGACACACACACGCACACACACAACAAAACTAAGTCATGTGCCTCTGAGGAGGAAGACACCTGGGCTAAGGTGTGGAAATGAATGGGGGAGGTGGGGCGCCATATAGAGATAGAATATACTGACATTTCATTCTAAGAAATATTATATATATGCAAATATGTGTCTTTTCTGAATGAATTCTGTAGATATTACAACATAATTACTGTATATTTCCACATGTAATATTTCATGCACAATTGTGCAAAATGTACAAAAATGTCAAATTTGAAAATAACGCATATAAATGACAAATTTCCTTGTATTCGGTAAAAAAAAATGACTTTAATAATAACATTTCCTTACATATACTGTATGTATGCCCAAACCCGTTTATCATATAAATATATACATTCACAAGTGAAATACAGCATGTGTCAGTATATTGCATTTCTGTATGGGGAAAGGCGGGGGTGGTTTGGTGCTGGATTTTGGACAGGAGTGCTTTATCAGTGAGACAGAGGGAGGAAATTGGACTGTCGAGGTTGAGTTAGATTGTATTATTACCACTACGGGAGACAGGGGGGTAAAACAGTGGAAGACAAAATGTTCACACAGCTGAGGCCGTATAGAAAGCTCATTGTCTCGTCAAGACAGAAGATTAAAGTAATGATTGGATGTGTCAAGAGAGCGCCTACAGTTTGAGGACACTAAAGGAGTCACAAGCTCTAGTGGAGACACATTTATTAATATTATTATTTGTGTTCTTTCACATGGATTTAGGAGACAGAAAAAAAGAGGGGAAGACGGGGGGAAAAAAAGTCACACACACAAACACACCCACACAAGCCTGTGCCGACTAAAAATCATCTCCTCGCACTGAGACCGCATGCATGACCCCAAATTAAAGTCCAAACCTACTCAAAAAGGAACACACAACACCACTGCATTTGGACCTGATCAGAACAGAGCACAGCAAAGCAAACAACAGAAACGCCCCGGCACTCTCCGAGACGCCTGCAGGACACCGGCGGAGGGGTGGGACAGAGAGAACGAGGGTTATTAGGGGGAGAGAGAGTGAGAGCGAGCAAGGCCTTCTGTGTGAGTGGAGGAAGAGGAGGACATGGAGTAGTAGTACAGTATGCCTGCATGCAGCAGCTGATCAGCACATGCTTCAGTAATCATCCTGGGAGGGGGTCGGGAGGTGGTTAATTCAGGAAGAGACCATGTTCTCCGTTTCAACTTGAAGGAGTATCTCACATCCCGGGCTAACACTGACTGGACCCTTTCTGCAAAAATGGTCCAATTTTAAAGGGATAGTTCGGGTGTTTTGAAGTGGGGTTGTATGAGGAACTTATCCATAGTCAGTGTATTACCTACAGTAGATGACGATCAGCACGGAAGCAAAGCAATGTACTGCTGTGGACGGGGCCGGCAGCAAAACGTATTTTAGCCGCCTAAAAGAAAGGCCCACCTAAAAAAATCAATATCAGTTTAAGTGTACGCTATATTCAGAATATTTTTGCTGGTTTGCCTTGCCGTGAGACAGCTATACAGTCTATGTTTCCGACGGGGAACTGAAGTCGTTATCTATGCTCTTCGCCAAATCAACCAGACTCCATTGAAAAAAACTGTAATTTTACCTGGCAGAACACAGGAGTTGCTGGTCTACCGCTGCCTCGATCGGTTAGTTTGTTTGTGTTATTGTGTGACTTTGGATACTTCGGATTCACCAAAAGTCACACAATAACACAAACAAACTAACCGATCGAGGCAGCGGTAGACCAGCAACTTGCGTGTTCTGCGAGGTAAAATTACTGTTTTTTTCAATGGAGTCTGGTGGCTTTGGCAAGATGGATACAACGGCTTTAGTTCCCCCTCAGAAAGGGCTGTCTGACGGCAAGGTTAAGTGGTGAAAATATTCTAAATATAGCATACACTTAAACTGATAATGATATTTTTGGAGGATCTTTCTTTTTGGTGGCTAAAATACATTTTGCTGCTGCCCCCGTCCACAGGAGCACATCGCTTTGGTTCCGTTCCAGTAGTCCTGTGTGTTTCTCCAAACTGGGGGCGTGGTGACCGTCATCTACTGTAGGTAATACACTGACTATGGATAAGTACCTCATACAACCCCACTTCAAAATTACCGAACTATCCCTTTAAATGAATGATGCAAGAAACCTATAATTCAGAATAAACCATCATGGTTGCATCCAATTTGTATTTTCCTGTTTTTTTTTTTTTATGTATAAAATGTAGGTGTATTGTCATTTTTGCTGACAAGAGAAAAAAATAAGGAGTTTCTCCAAAACAAGCCGACCACCGAAAAGAGACCAGGTTCTCTTTTGAACAAACTGGTAGGAAAAAAAATACACACTCAATGCAATTTAGTAGTTTAGTAAAACAAACAAACAAAGCCCTTCCCCGCAATCGAAAAGAGTGCACATTTCAGTTAGTAGAAAAATAAAGATAAAAAATTCAAAGCGGTGGTAATTTTGTTTTAAAACAACTAAAAGACAACAACATGTTCCAGATCAGATCAGAAGATGATTCATAAGATCAGAGGAGGTAGTACAGTAAAACAATGCACACTGTGGGTTTGGTGTTGAGTTGACCCTACCTGAGGCAATCTGGGACTAAGGACTGAGTCCTGAAACACTAGTCTATAGAGAGAACAGAAACAACCGTCGTCAACCTGGATACACACACACACACACACACACACACACACTCTTGTTCATACGCTCAGACACACTGACGCACGCTGCCGCATCCGCCCACAGAGCAGCCCTTATAGCGGTGTTTGACACCCTCTATCCTATCATTAAGATTTCGCAGCTATTTTTAAAACGATGCAACCTATTTCGACCCGAGCTGCGTTTCGAACTATATAATAAGGGATGTTTTTGGCAAGAAAACAGCATGTATCATTCACCTTTATGCAGGCAGCTCTGTGCAGCGCATGACTGGACGCACATGCAGAATCAACCCCAGAGGGAAAAAAGGAGCAGGAGAAAGCTGTGAGGGGGGGGGGAGGGATAGAGAGGGTGTGTTGGTGGGAGGTGAGTTTACTTACATATAAGTCGGCAGCTCCGTAAAACCCATCCTGATACACCACGCTGAGAGAAGAAGAAGAAGAAGAAAAAGGGAGGGACGGAGAGGGGGGGGAGAGGAGTAGGGGTGGTGGTGTAGTGGAGGGGGTGCAAACGGAGTGGTGCACAGTCCCAAAAACCAGAGTGGATGAAGGTCAGAACACAGCAAAAAACAAAAAGATGGTACAGGAAGAGAGGGAAAGAAAGAGAGAGAGAGAGAGAGAGAGAGAGAGAGAGAGAGAGAGAGAGAGAGAGAGAGAGAGAGAGAGAGAGAGAGAGAGAGAGAGAGAAAGTAGTTATTTCACACCCATGCAGCATGCAGAGGAAATACAACTTCCATTTAAGCTCCACAACTGAAACTAAAACCATTAAACAATAGACTCGCGGGGCTAATAGATTAAGTTCATTGAGCTGAAATGAGACCATAAAGTGCTATTGTTCCCCAGCTACAAGGAAAATTGAGGCAGTAAAGAGTGCTTTGAATGGATCGGTTTATGATGTCTGAGAGTTTTCAGTGGAGCAGATATGGAGAGGGGTATTTCCTGCAGCCCCGCAATTTCATCTTGTTTAGCTTCATCTGAATATCATCACAGTAGAGCAGCCGCGAGGCCATTAACCAATCAATCCCGCTTTGATCCGAATATCGTTGCAGTCGCAAACCCCATTAGCCAATCATCACGGCACAGCGACGACATGCACGGTACACAAAAAACAGATCACAGTCGACGTGAATAATTGGTAGCAAATGTGTGAGCAGGGTGACTGCTTCTGCATAATGGCTGAATGAGGTTCGTGTGTGTGTGTCTATGCAAATCTGCTGATGGTGGTTATCTGCGAGTTTATTCAAATCAACCCTCAATGGTGCAATCCCATCAGTGTGTCACACTCTGCTGAATAGCTTGTGAACCGACTGACAATGTGCCAGTTGGACCGCTGAAGAGAGTGAGTAATGTGCGAGCATGAGGAGTGTATGAATCTGGTCAAATAGGATCTGGAAAATGGTATTCATGAGGTGTTCCTTAATAGATTTACTAGGCACTAAACTAAACAACTGATCTTGATTTTTTTCTATTTCTAAAATGTGTTTAAAACAAATACTGTTTAAAACAAATACTGCAGATCTGGGGCAGCTACAAAGGAGTGATGTCACGAGAACCGATACTTTTATACCAAGTCGATGCCAAAATTCTGAAAACGTGAAAGTACTCGTTTTTCTACAGTAGCGCAGGTATCTTAAGTACCGTCAGTGCTCGAGACTAACTGAGCCCCGTCGTCCCAGGGGTGTTAGGAAATGTGTTTGGGACACAGTAAACTCACGCACCCTATTTATTCCCTGATAATGCTACATTGTGAACAACAAATCTGTGTTGAAATCGGCAGGAGGAGAGCAGCCGGTAAGCAGCACGGAGTTAACAGCTAATGTTAAAGTGGCAGTAGGCAGTATATTTTTGGCATCATTGGGCTAAAAGTCCATAATAACCTTTCAGCATATTGTAATTCAAGTGTTCTGAGAGATAACTAGACTTCTGCTCCTCCTCATGGCTCTGTTTTCAGGCTTTAGAAAATCTAGCCCGTGACGGCAGACTTTGACCAATCACAGGTCATTTCAGAGAGAGAGAGCGCGTTCCTATTGGCTGTGCTCTGTTCATGTGACCGGAACTTGGCGTTCCTTCACCAGATTTTACAATGGCAGCGGCGTCACAAACTTTCTCATTTTACAGCTAAACAGTGCACTACAAGATGATTCTGAAAACATTTGAGGCGAGAAATAGGCATAACAGTCACATAATATTGATTCATATTTGATCAGCGCTGCCTAGTTTGACCGTTTGGTCGTAGTTCGCGACTGATTGACAGACGGCTCTCATAGACAGCAGACCTCAGATCAGCTCTTACTGCTTGTTTTCCTCCGGTCGGTGAAATCTTGCAGATGCCGTTAGGAGCACCGGAGGACACAGAGGCACATGATTTTTTTCAGGTTACCTGTTTCATGTACTATTGTCACGATATAGCGACTGTTTTATAAAAATAACTTTTTTTAATCGTATTTGCTCCAATCTCGCCTACTTCAGCTTTAACGGGAGGTGCCATTGATTTAGACTATGATGTGTTCAGGCTGTATTCAGTAAAAATTATATTTTGGGCGAAGGTAAATCACCTTATCATGATGTGTTCAAATGTAATCTTGTAAAGTGTAGTTTTTGTCGAGAAACTTGAATAAATCCAGTTGTTTGAATGAGATGTTTTCACAGTAATATAAAATAGACACTAGAGAGGGAATTCTGACGTGTTTAACTTCCCAACAAAAAACAGTATGCAAACAGTAATAAATGAGTGGATGTTGAAGTACATGGGATTTATTTTTTTTTACTTTTGTTTTTTACTGTGGTTTCGAATTGGTATCGAGAATCGTTGAATTTCACTGGTATTGGTATCAACTACAAAATTTCTGGTATCGTGACATCCCTACTACAAAATATGTGAAGTCAACCACACTCGTTTATAAGCGGCGTTTCTTTCTTACCCAGGGTAGGTAGGGATGGCAGGCTGAGGCACGGCGGCCCGCACAGCGCTGTAGACGGGCCGGCCTCGGCCCCGGAGGTGGGCGCCGCGGAACGCAGCCGCTGTAGTGGCGGCTGCTGCTGCTGAAGAGTAGGGAAACCCTGGGACTGAAGGAGGAGGTGGAGATAAGGAGAGAACGAGGGTGATTTAGGGAAGAAAGATAATGACGCAGGCAGGAAAAGGACAATGTGAATTGAAAAAGGATGAATTAAGGAGGAAAGACAGAGCGAAGAGAGAAGGGGAATAATCCCGCTACAGCCTCGAGGGCTTGATATCAATAAAAGTGTCAGCGAGGAGAAATGCTAGGCAAGCAGTGCATTAATATAAATTACAGATGGGAATGTGATTAAAATGTAAAGTAGGCTGTAGAGACAGATTTGAGCGTGGGTGAGGGAGATGGAGACGGGCTGTACCTGCGTAGATCTCTGGTCCGTACATGGCTCCCATCATAGGACTCAATTTCCACCCTGCTGCTGCTAGTTACACAGAGAGGAACTTCATTAATATGGGCAGTTCACAAAGATCCTACAGTATATGCGTGCTGCACTTACATGGTGTCTTTATATAGAAAAAAAATGTATGCACACGTTTCACTACACTATCAGCGCTGTCATTCACCTTTATTGTGGGCATTCATAGCTCACTAGGTGCTTAAGGACCAGTTTAATCACGGCGACACAAAAGGAGAAATGGGTCAATAGTCGAGCACCACAGAGCAGCGTTTCTTTAAAAATTGATTGTAATGGCTGCTTGTGTTGAGGCTGCCCAACAGAGCGCTACCTTGTTTTCATAAGACAGATTCCCTTAGCAAGACCAACTCTAAACTATAGTGGAAGCTCTGCCTATGTTAATCTGCGAGGTGAAGCAGCCCAGAGTCAGCACGAATATTCAAATCCGAACATTCAATTTTTGGTCAAGGTACGGTCATTTAAGCATCAAAATGCCATTTTCCCCAAGCCCTTCTAAAAACATTTTCCCCACGTGACCTGATGTAGGTTTCTGCATGATGATGCTGCTACATATACAGTTTATATACAGCCTTATAGTCAGGATATAAACGTTACATACAGTAACTTAGGTGGCGATCAGCACGCTCCCAGTTTGGAGAAGCAGACAGGAGAACCGACACAGAAGCTAAGCAATGTACTGCTGTGTGGACGCCACGTTAGTTCAGATCCGAAAGTCACACAATAACACAAACAAACTAACCGATCGATGCAGCGGTAGTCCAGCAACTCCTGTCTTCTGCGAAAAAATAAAGTCAAATTACTATTTTTGTGAATAGAGTCTGGTGGCTATAAAAGACAGCGATATAACGGCTTCAGTTCCCCGTTAGAAAGGGCTTACTGATGGCGAGATAAAGTTGTGAAAACATTCTAAATATAGTGTTCACTTAAACTGATATTTATAGCTAAAATACGTTTTTCTGCTGCTCCACAGCTGCTTTACCTCGCCATCAGACAGCCCTTTCTGACAGGGAACTGAAGCCGTTATATCGCTCTCTTCAAAGCCACCAGACTACATTCACAAAAACAGTAATTTTACCAAAAATGTCTTGTGTTTTGCAAAAGGCAGCATTATACATTCAACCCCGATTCAAAAAATCTGAACTAACCCTTTCAGTTATTTCCAAACTTAGCACAGCTAACTTTGACTCAGCTAGTGCCATAGCTTTCACATTATTCATAA
This sequence comes from Sebastolobus alascanus, assembly GCA_916701645.2. Lineage (NCBI taxonomy): Eukaryota > Metazoa > Chordata > Actinopteri > Perciformes > Sebastidae > Sebastolobus > Sebastolobus alascanus. The sequence goes on along the minus strand of CAKAOJ020000035.1, from coordinate 2,465,125 downwards.
ACTTATTGATTAGCTTCGAATCGCTTACTTTGCTAATCTACGTCACTGCTTTTTGTGGCTGAGTGGGCGTTTCCATTGGAAGAAACGGAACAGAACGCAGCTGGACCCGCCCCTTTAATAAACCTTTTATAACACACTATAACATAGTTGTAAATAACACGGTAAAACACAGTTGTAATGATATAAAACATGTCTACATAGGAGAAGTTATAATTGCTGACAAATAGTATATATTAATCAACATTTAAACATGTCCTTATAGCTGCATGCAACTGCATTACAGTGTGTTATAAACTATTTACTAAAAAAGGGGGGATGACTGGGGTTAAGCTCACAACACCTCTTTCTCTCAACTGACATCATGGCTGGTGGGTGGTGGTAAAAATAATAAAACTAATAATAAACTGCATGAGATTGGTTTGCTGGCAGCCTTACATAATGTGGTCTGCAGCAGAGCCTGCGGGGAGGGAACACTGTGGCTGGACTGTGTGTTTCACGCTTCCTACACATCTGCCTCTCCCTGTGTGTACCTATGCTGTTTGGATTATGAGGCGGGCCACGCTTCATTGTTAGTGTGTGTCAGTGTGGTTGTTACCGTAAGGCAGCGTGCTGAGAGCCTCTCCGTTAGGGTAGGGACTGACCATTTTCTTGTTGGTCATCACCCTGGCGGTGGCGTTATTCACCTGGGGGACGGAGGAGCAGACGGTCAAAGACGCAGACACAACAACACGACACAGGAAAGTAAAAAAAGTACAACACAGACTCAAACGCGGGGGACTAGATCACAAGGCTGATATGTGTATGTGTGTGTTTTTTACAGTAGGATTACTAGAATTATTGCCTCCATTTTTCTACTCGTGCATCTCCGATGTTGACAATGTTATTATCTGTGTACAGTTACTGGGTCATTAAAAGTGAATACTGGAGTCATTTGGAGTTCATGCCCATTTACTTGTGTCAAAATCTAGTTTACACCATTCTACCCTACATAATAAGTCTGTCACACAACCTTGTTTTTATTGTGAAAATGCACACTTGGCGGCGTAAAAGCTGGCTTGAATGTTGGCGTCATGTGTAAAATACTGCGCACAAAAAAAGAGAATAAAACGTGATGAAATAAACTGTCTAAAATGTAAAAGTCACTGGTGTTAAACTTAACCAGTGTGATCAATGTGAACTAATTTAACTCCTGACGTGGATGCTAACTGTTTTAGTGTTCTGTGTTTGTGTGTAAAAATGGGTGGGGGCTGTTATGGGGGATTTTTAGTCATCATGCAATTAAAAGCAAGTAGCCCAGTAGAGATTTGGTGATTCATTGTGGAGAGATATAAGGGCTGCCATGGGTGACATTGGTTATGTTGTGGCTGTGACTTCACATAAAGGGGGGTGGGAGCAGAGCAAAAGAAACTAAGCTGAATTTTTTTTTGGCATGCACAGGTGAAAGTATAGTGGCTTTTTTACATGTTCTGCGCATGCTGGCTGACATTTCTGTCCAATGCTTATAGGCTTTCAATCCAAGATGGCTGATAATCTCCTCTCTGAGCTTCAAAGGCTCACACTCCGGTCCCTTGATCTATCCTCATCTTCCTTTGATGGGTTTTAAGAGAAGGAGATTGTAGCTCTCCGTAATAACCCGTACTGTCCCGGTGTGATGTTGAAGCTCTGCATCTGACTGTGCGGCGAGCTAAAGATTAATGACCTTCTGGCTAAATGAGGGGAGAGCGTGTGAGACAAAGGAGGAGAGAAAGAGCGACTGAGGAATGAGAGTGCTTGTGTGCGCATACACGCTTGCACTCCCATTTAGGAGACCATTAAAGCCGAGACTGCCATTCGCGCTGCCTCTCTCAGTGAGTCATGTTCTTTATCTGCAGAGTTTCATTCAAATGGAAATGAGGTTTACCTCATTTTCCCCTCATTGCAAATGACAAGGTCAGTGGCAAATGATTCAATTAGCCTAGCCTGGCTAGCTATCTGACGCAACTGTCCGAAGGTGTCTGAGTGGAGGAAAAGTTTTGTGTCAATTTTTATCCAGACTTATCAGAAGTTTTATGTTTTCTTGTAACTGCTCATGATAATGAAGAGTTTCGCCCATAGAAATAGAATAAGAGTAGAACAGACATTCACATTCAAATCAACGTAGCAGGGTGGTCAGAGTGTAAGTCATCTCTATGCGTACCTTGCCATTGCTACCATTGTAGCGGGCTAACTTCCGTATAAACTAAACCCACTCACGGCAAGTTGCCGACTGTTTTTGCGGATGGAGTCCAGTGGCTTTGAAGACGGCGCTATAACGGCTTCAGTTCCCTGTCAGAAAGGGCCGTCTGATGGCGAGGTTAAGTTGTGAAAACATTCTAAATATAGCGTACACTTAAACCGATGTGGATAAACTAAACCCACTCACGGCAAAGTTGCGGACTCACTAAGGTACGGTTTTGCAGTAACGACTCAAACGAGCAGTGGAGTAATAAGTCATGTTATGAAACATAGAGAACCAGAGTAAACATGTAAAATGTAAAAACTTAATGCTTCATGCACAAACTGCTATCGCCAGAAGAGTGACAACTCTGCTCGGCTCATTTTTTGTAACTAGTGTAGCATTAAAGCATGTTGGAATTAGCTAGCTAGCTAGCTAACTAGTGGACAGCTGGCTAGTTAGCTACTTTGCTAATTCCATCATGCTTTAATGCTACTAGCTAACTAGCTACTAAGTGACTTACTGGCTAGCTAACTAGCCAGCTGTCCTCCAGTTAGCTGGCTAGCTAGCTTGCTAATTCAGCTATGCTTTAATGCTACAATGGTTACAGAAAATGTGCTGGTGGGCAGCGTCAGCGGCAGCGCCAGCGGCAGCGCCTGGTCTAACGGTCCCTCCATCCGCTGCTCCAGCAAAGAGTATAAAAGCCAAGAGACGAAACTCCAGTGTTTTTTTGACAACAGCCACTGCTGCCATTTTGGACTGAAAATATTGATAATATTTTATTGTTCAACATGACAGAATATGATAGAATAGAAATCATTTAGTTTTACTTTTGTACGGCACTTTTTAGGTGGACGTTTTACTGGCGTCCGGTAGTCGCTTGCAGTCCAAAATGGTGAAAGCGTAGCGTTGTTGCTGGACGCTGATGTGGAACTGGAATGAACAATCGACTTTCACTTCTTGGCAATATACGTTAATTGGCTCCGGAGAAGCACAAGCTACCTAGCTAACGAGCAAGCCATCCGTCTCTGGCAGGTGTTGTCACCATAACTAACTACAAACGCCATTTTATTTTGTACTAGTCAAATGACCACGGGAAACAGTTTAATGTCCGTTCTACTCCTATTCTATTTCTATGAACACAACTGTCCGTGGGTGTCCGAGAGGAGACATTTTGAAATGTAAAGTTAATGAATCAAATGAATTAACTTTTTTGTGTCACGGTTTTATGTTGACTAGTAACAGTTAATGATAATGAAGAGTTTATCTTATGTTAATGGTGGGTAATGGTGTGTGTTCAGTATACAGTATATACCCGTGTTTGTGTCATGTGCAATCAATGAAATTGGGTAAACGGTTGACAGGAACACATGCAAATCAACAGAATATGGAAGGCAAATTTCATAGTGTTAATAATTAATAAAACATTCAGCCTTTCTCATCCCACATTTGCCCTCCCAGTCCAGCCTGAACAATAAACCAGGACAAAATGAAGTCACATTTCCATATGAAACCAAACTTGTGGGGTTTACATACCTAAAAAGAAATATTCGAATAAAGAAAAAAAAATACAAGGGAGAGAAAGAGGGGGTGCAAAAACATTTGTTTGACAAAATTAATAATTATATAACACAGAAATTACACGCAGCCAAATATGGGCGCAACACATGACCAAGAGTGAGTAACAAACCAAAAAAAGTAAAAAATTCAGCCAATCAGCAAGCGTCGGATGCAGCATAGAGACCAATCAAAACAATCGCAGCACTCCCACATCGAATACATACGAGACAAAGATGGGACAGATAAGTTAAGAGGAAGGGATGCAGGTGAGAAGTAAAGAGACAGAGCCAGTCCATATACAAAAAATCAGGAGAACATAAAGATGGAGTGAAGAGAAAGAGAAAAAAAAGGAGAAAATTTACATGAGCAACACAAAAAAATAACTAATAACAATTAACTGTTGTAAAACAAAACATATATCCCAAGGTGCATCATTCAAATAAAGCAATTAGATTTGGTGACCATTCTCCTGAAAATCTCATTATATGTGGTGGGTTGAGAAACAGAGCACCAAAGGATGGAGGGAACAGAGAGAGAGAGAGTGAGAGAGAGAGAGAGAGAGCAATCCTCATTCCCAAAAAAGGAGAGAAATCAAATAAACATGAGACACTATGCCAGGCATTAGAACTGTGTGTCACAAACTAAGACCAGTACACTACGACTACAACTACAACTACTAGTACACAGACAATCCACTACAAGAAAACCAAACCAAAAAAGAGAAAAACAAAATGGCAGCATAATAGAGACCCAAAACACAGTAAGGTAAACCCCATATCGGTTTAGAAATGCATATGGTTACACAACACTGGCAACACTGATTTGATAAGTGACCACACCTGAAGCAGCATGGTTTCTAAACAGGTTTTATTATTACATAAATTAAAAACAAAAGAACAGTTCCAGTTGAATTTATAATGGTACTGCAAAAGATGACGTTTTTTGCAAGTCTAGGTATGTACATTTGGAAAGTCTTTGTCTTGGGAGTCAAGATAAGAGCGTCATAGCATCCTTTAACAGTCTGCAATACGGTGTGCCAGGATGCTGGCTAGCCACAGGCTGAACGTTTCTATATCTAACTCTAAAGCAAGAAATCTCTGTCTGTCTATTGGTATGTGTGTGTGTCCTTCACTTATCTCGAGAACCGCTCATCCGATCGACGTCACACTTGGCGGTTGTATTGCTGGGGACTCAAGGACGTGCAGTGCCAAATTTGGTGCAATTTGGACATGCGACAAGTTAAATATGAATGAACTTTGAATAAACAAGTGAACAGCGCTCTGTGCAGCAGTGGGGGCGGGGCTTCAGGGCTCTGCAGACTGAATTGAGCATGTCGTCTGCAGCAGGCAGAACGCGGCTCATTCTGCAGTTCACTTTTGCTGCTAGATGCTGTATATAGCCGGCTAACGCTACATGGATGCTGGATAACGTTACAACCAAACTTTTCTTCACTTCAGTCAACGAGCATGAGCGGATAGCCTAAAGGTACAGCGTCACTCTGCCATTGCAACTCAAATTGTGTATGTTTTTGTCACACTAACTTATAATATAATAATATCATATTAGTATTAATATATTAAATATACAATATTTACCCCTGGCAAACTACCTCCACTCATTAAATCTATGCTCAACTTAATAACCACGGTGGTTATGTAAAAGCAATACCTCCGCTAAGTGTATTTCACTGATGTTGCAACCAGTACTACTTGCGCGACTTGGGTGTGTTTTTCCGCCATGAGTAAGACTGTATTTCCCTGCTGTAAGACTTGATACTAACTAACACTAATAACGCTACTGCCGGCAAAATACCTCCACTCATTAAATCTGTAATCTACTTTATAACCGCGGTGGTTATGTCAAAGCAAGTGTATTTCCCCCATGAGTAAGACTATATTTCCCCAAAGTTAGACTTGATACTAACCAACACAAATAACATTACTACCAGCAAAATACCTCTGTTAATTAAATCCATGCTCTACTTTATAATCGCGGTGGTTATGTCAAAGCAAGTGTATTTCACTGATGTTGCAGCCGGTACTACTTGCGTGACTTGGGTGTGTTTTCCCCTGTGAGTAGGACTGTATTTCCCTGCTGTAAGACTTGATACAAACCAACACTAATAAAGTTACTGCCAGCAAAATACCTACACTTATTAAATCTATGCTCTAATTTATAACCGCGGTTGTTATGTCAAAGCAAGTGTATTTCACCGATGTTGCAGCCAGTACTACTTGCGTGACTTGGGTGTGTTTTTCCCCTGTGAGTAAGACTGTATTTCCCCACTGTAAGACTTGATACTAACCAACACTAATAATGTTACTGCCAGCAAAATACCTCCGCTAATAAAATCCATGCTCTAATTTATAACCGCAGTGGTTATGTCAAAGCAAGCGACTAATACGCCTATTTGACATTACCTCCACTAAGTGTATTTCACTGTGTTTTTTCTAGTGAACCAGAGTGTATTTCACCGGTGTTTCTGACCGTGAGTTGCCGTGACTTGGGTGTGTGATGCAACTATGTCATGGCAGGTGTATTGCTCAGGACCCAAGGAAGTGCAGTGTCGAGTTGTGAAGTTGTTTGTATGAGCGGTTCTCGAGAAAGCTGCAAGCAGCAGCACCACAGGCCAAGAATTCGGCCCGTTCTGAACAGGCATGTTTTGAACGGGCACTGCACTAGTTAGCTCAAAGCCTGAATACACTCCTTACCTAAACCTGTGATGTCTTAACTCACATGTTTCCAAATGCACATTGAGTCTAATTGGCTAATATTTGACAAATGTACACTGCGCTAAAAGCAGGCAGGTCAAATAAATAAATTCAAAACCAGATCAGCGTTATTTGCCCTGCAGCTCGGGGGCCTGCATTCACTCAAAGCAATCGTAGGCAGCAACGGGGAGCAAAGCTTCATATCATTTATGTTGATTTTTTTTTTTTATTTGTTAATCAAGGAAATGAATACTATATACATTGAGTCCAAATGGAGAATTAATCAGATGGATTGTGGATAGCCGTGTCATTGCATAGAGGAGGGTGATTACATTCGGTCATTCCCAGTGAGGTGTTAATGACATGGTGGGGGGGGGAGGGACGGGCATGTGGAGAGAATATTACTGCTAAAAGATCCAATCTGTTGAAAGACGCTGTGTCCGTCTGTCTGTGTGCCTGTGATACCGTGTTGTGCACTGGAACGTTACATAACAGCAATAGCTTTTCTAGGGCATTACACTGCGTGGGCCCGTCACATTAGAGTCAGTTAATAAATACTGTACTGTACATACTACTGTATCAAATGCCCATTTCAGGGGTGGGGTGGGAAGGGGGATCAGTTCAGTGATAGATGTTTGTACACAACTTACCGTTGCCGTAGAAACAGCGAGTGGTTACCGTGGAGACTGACAACAACACACAGAAGTCGTCAGGGAAACAGAAAAAATATAATAAATAAAGGAACAAATAATCCGAGGAACAAAAGAAACCTAAATGCCCCCCCTCCTCCTCCTCTTCCTCCTTGCCCCATGTGAAATAAAAACCTGATAGCAGCAGTGTTACAGCTCAGAACAGAATATAAGAGAGAGAAGAAAGAGGAAGAAAAGGGAGAGAGGATGCTAGCTCTAACGGAGCTCAGAACATCATCAGACCAGTGACAGGAAAGTAGTCGGTGCTCTAAAGAACAAAAGGAGAATGGAAATATGGGGCAACGTTGCCTTAACCCCCAAAACTAGCCTGTACAGCGAATTCAAACAATTCCAAGGAAAAATCAGAAGAGCAGATACAAATGCACAACACCCTCCTTCATAAGAGCAGAATAGTAAAAAGTTGGTTTAGCGCTGTCTGGGTCTATCACAGTCAAAAAGGATAAGTGGACGTATTTTGGTTGTGACTCATTCTTGTGTGGTAAGGTTAAGCCACAAGAGAAGAGCGCGTGTTTGGAAATTGGTCGTGGGTAGAGCGGCTGTAATTTCCAGTTGTCACCAAAAAATAACATACTGAAGGTTGTTTGATAGTCAAACAATAAAAAATAAGACAGAAAACAAAACAGATGACAATAAATGGAAACAAGAATAAGGCAGACAGAGATGATGGCAAAAAAAAAGGTTAAAGTTAGAAAAAAAGCTACTTTCAGATTAAACACAAAAGGACAGGAAGACAAACTTGACTGGCAACAAGAGAATGAAGTGATAAGGAAGAGAAAGAGAGAGAGAGAGAGACACAAAGAGGGTTGGAAAGGGCAAAGTGCAAACTCTCTTTCCCCTTTTCTTTCAACCTTTTCTACATTTTCACTCATGTACGAAGCAAACACACGTGGATACTCACACATTTCATTCGTTAATCGGTTCAAATCATGCAGTAACAAAGCTTTGATAACAAAACAGGACCGGTCAAATCCAAAGCTGGGGGGGGAGGGGGAGAGTCATCTTTATGAAACTGGGACACAAGGAGCTGGTAAGCCTTCACCTCAGGCCTTCGCCCATCCAGCGACTCACAATCGTACCAATTCAAACGATAGAAATACTGAATACAATCATCCAAACGGTTCAGAGTGTATATAGAAATAAATAGAAATGATTTAAGGTCCAGGCCAGAGTGAGCTGAAGGCCAACTGTGTCCCGTTGAGGAGTGCGTGGTTGGTGAGGATGTGCATGGTCACTGGGCATGCAGAACCACAGGCACAACTTCTTCTCATCCTTTTCCACCGCACACATCCATGCACTGATGATGACACTCTTTAATCTAATAGCTCCCCCGCCCCTTTGCATGCAGAGCCGCACCACACACACCTCAGCTATTCTGCTCTATTGTGTCCAAATGTCTGACTAAAACTCTGCGCTGCGGAGGAGCAGTCACTTCCCGTAACACTCGAGCCACACAGATCAACCACAGACACACAACCTTAGCGCAGGAGTTAGTGAATGGGAGTCTATAGGGGTTTAGCATGGTCTCTGTGCCCGCCCAACCGCCATCTCCTCGGTGGCAGTGTGCGCACTGTCTGCAACCACTGACGCCTACTAAGTGCTGCGCTTTTGTCCTTACCATAGCCCTCCCACACTGTGGACTCATCTACAGCAAGAAGACCAGAAAACTACCCAGAAAATCTGCGGAAAACAATGTAAAGCTTTTGTGCAATGCTGACTGTTTGGTGCTGATTAGAAAATTAATTTAACTATTATGGTTATAATAAATTTGTATTATAATAGCCAGTAAGGATGTCACGAGAACGGATACTTCAGTACCAAGTCGATGCCAAAATTCTGAAAGCGTGACGGTACACATTTTTCTATAGTACCGCATGTACCGGGGATCAGGGCTCCAGACTAACGGCGTCCCGTACAGCTAAAGTACGGAGGTCACATTGATTTACATTATGATGCTTTCAAGCTCTTTTCAGTAAATATGAGTATTGGGCAAAGGTAAATTATAATGTTATCATGATGTGTTCAAATGATATCTTGTAAAACGTAGTTTTTGGCGAGAATCAGGAATTAATAATACATTTGCAAGAAACCAGTATGCAAATGGTAATAAAAGAGTGTATGTTGAAGTACATGGGATTTATTGTTTTGTTTGTTTTTTTACCGTGGTGTCCAATGGGGTATCGAGAATCGTGGATGTTTCACTGGCATTGGTGTGGACTACTGACCTGACCCGCCAGATAGTTTATTACACAGAACCATCTGAGAAGTCGTCACTGTTTGGAAAAGGGCAGGCGCTTTCAAAAAATACTTGGCAGGTGATTGGATGAACCATCTGTCAATCAAACTCTTGCCAAGGCCAGTCGGGAGAAGAGCGAAAACATCACTTCTATCGAGAAGAGCCTGCAGCGTCGTTCTTTCCTCTTCTTTCAATATAGAAATACTCTCCACTTCTGAAATAACAGATGCTACTGCAGCAGCTACGCTAACCTCTTCAGGAGTCGCTATTTTTGTTAAGAACAAACAGTCACCTCTCTGTGTTTCATCACAGATCCTCACAGGACTCTGACTGATCCGTGGTCTGGCTTGCCGGACACAAACGCATCAATTGAAGCCCGACAAGACGGAATTTTGTGTGCTATGTGTTCCTGCGATTCTCACGTGTTCTCGTGACATTGCGAGAATCCAGCTGCCGTGACATGATAGATCGAAAACTAAATTTCTAGTATCGTGACATCCCTACTAGCCAGCAAACATCTTGACCTTCAAATTGTTACCTATTGAGAAACAAGTAAAGACATGTTAAAAGTCTGTTTCCTGGACAAAAGAATATTGTTCTACACATAGCAGGACTCAATCATCAGTAAGAAGACTGCATTATTTTTGTATTTCATTAAGTTTATGCAGCATAAACGTAAAGATTTTCCTGATATGTGGCTGCGCAAATGAGACCATGCAGGGACCCTAATGCACTTCCTGTACAGCCAGTCGTTGCAGCATAAGAATGAAATATGTGACTACACATATGTGACTAAATGGTTTGGAGAGATTCTCTTTGTAGTAGGGTGACCTACAGTCAAAGTAACACCAGTCAATGATGCCAAAATGTTACCTCCCGAGGCAGAAAGATGTTATGAGTGAGAGCAGCTCAACCATGTATGTTAGAGCATACGCACAATCACAGAGACAGCCATGATGAGTGGGTGGAGATGCACTGAGGTGTGTATGTTTGTGATACACACTGTTGCAGCTATATATAGGCCTATAGGACTCTATATATAGAATGAATGGTGATGAGATGGGGTCACAGAGAAGCAGGTAGAGACAAAGTGAATTGTAGTTGGGCCACTTACATGGATACATTGGAAGCACACAGGAAACTGACTTCTTCATAGCGCAGAGTTTTATTCCAGACAAAGAGAAGTACAGTATAACTTTAAGCACAACAATTCTCTTTCTGTTTCACAGAGGCTACACACAACACATGCACGCTATGGGGCAGCTGAGCTACGAGAAGAACTACGAACCGACTCCCATGGCATGCACAAAGAATAAGAAATGTCAGCAGCACTCGAAGTTCAGCGAACCTTTATAAATCATTCAATCAAAAACAAACTGAAAACTAAGAATTCAGCCTTTCTCTCAGTGAGTGGAGCAGGACTATGAGGCACCCAGGTGCAACTGATTTCATGCCAACTGAACGAGTAACAGTCCCATCACCAAAACTAACTCAACAAGTAACTGTACAGAATAGACATGCAAGAAAAAACATCCAGCTGTCTGCAGTACTGCCTCAGTTAGGCTACATATTATATTACCATACTAAAATACCAACCATGCAGCCTAAAGCACATCAACTAAACTCATGCCAGTGGATAGCAGTGAACAACACAGTCACGCACAATAATAGCTAAGTATTTATGTATAACCATGGTATACAATAGGCCTATATTTCAGAGTTTCTGAATTATAATACAAATATATGATAATAATTTCTAATTTCTTTAACGCATATGAAACTAGAAAAACCTGAGGAATCCATTGGTACCAACCACGTCATACTGGCTTGTCGCGAAGGAGGTTAAATAACGCTCAAAACTTACGCTAAATTTTGGTGAGGAAAACAGTCATGGCTTTTTTCAAAGGGGTCTCTTGAACTCTGACCTCAAGATATGTGAATGAAAATGGGTTCTATGGGTACCCACGAGTCTCCCCTTTACAGACATGCCCACTTTATGATAATCACATGCAGTTTGGGGCAAGTCATAGTCAAGTCAGCACACTGACACACTGACAGCTGTTGTTGCCTGTTGGGCTTCGATTTGCCATGTTATGATTTGATCATATTTGTTATGCAAAATGCAGTACCTGAGAGGGTTTTCTGAACAATATGTCATTGTTTGTGTTGTTAATTGATTTCTGATAATAAATATACATTTGCATAAAGCAAGCATATTTGTCCACTCCCATGTTGATGAGTATTAAATACTTGACAAATCTCCCTTTAAGGTACATTTTGAACAGATAAAAAATGTGATTATTTGTGATTAATCGCAATTAACTACGGACAATCATGCGATTAATCGCGATTAAATATTTTAATCGATTGACAGCCCTCTTAAAACCATAATTCAACAAACTCTGAAATGATATGACCAATTAAAGCAAGAGAAACGCAGCAACATCTGCAAGAAAGGAGAACCGCCAGATGGCATTGCCTCAAACAGAAATGTCCGGCCCTTTCTCCTCAGTTGAAAAGAATGTATAAACACAAATCCGCGATTTGTCCTGCGCCAGCCTTTTGTCTCTCTTCAAGCCCCATGCACCATGAACAGACACACTCTACAGACTCCTGGACCCGCCATGCAGCCGACGCATGACTCTCCAACAGCCCGACACCACTACTGGAGCACGACATGCAAAGTGACGACTGGAAACAAAGACAAACTGCTCGCTGATAAGCGACTGATATATCATGCAAAACGTTGGGAGAGAAACAAGAGAATCAGGTTACAGCGATGCCAGGGGACAACACAGGTTTGTTGACTGAACGCAAGGAGCGAGACTGATGCAGGGTTAAACTGGCTCCATCAGTATCCATTCAGCTTGCTGATTGACTGAAGGTGGAGGTGGGCGGAGGGAGTATGTTGTACCAGTGGTGGATGCAGATGGCCGTCTTTCATTCTCCATCACACTGCAGCAGAACTGAGAGTACAGAACTAGCCAGCCTCATCCATCATGCAGGACACGCACGCACGCACACACACACACACACACACACACACACACACCACGAGGAAATCACCACAGTAAGCCCATGCAGAAATCCTGGCTTACAGCGACGTGGGTCAAAGATCCAATATGGACTGGCAGATTGACACCCCAATTAAAAGAAAACTGCTTTTTCAAAAAACTCACATGCTTCAGTTAAAAAAATATTAAATAAAATAACCTCAACACACATAAGACTTTACATACATAAAAAAAAAAGTGCACAGATCTTTGGTAAGAATCCAGACTTCCATAAAGTGAACATGCGTCAGTGTTGCTGTGATTTCCCAGCATGCTGCTGTTGCACCAGGAGCCATAAGCCTGTCACAACCACTTAGCCACAGCACCGGGGAGAGAGGGGGGAACACAGAAGGATTTCTACACTAGGGGAGAAAAATAAGAGCATCTGACAGCAATCTGCCATGCATCATCCTTTCACTGCGTTCCTCTCGTGCCCTCCGGTGCCGACTACACAAACATCATTCCAATGTTGCGGGGAGAAGTTGTAACGTCAGTGTTGCGCATCAGTGAGGGGGGGGGGGGGGGAAAGGTGAAGGCAACAGCTTAATGTGGAAAAAAAAAAAAAAAAAATGCTGCAGAGGAAAAAGTACCCAGCATGCCTTATGTAGTGTTCTTGCACCCCCGATCATTCCCACCACAAAAACAACAACAAAAAAAAGGAGGAAACAAGTCTTTTTGAAATTTAAAACATATTGCAGAGGACCAGGGAGTGGGATACCAGTGGGCTGCATCAGAGCATATCACTACAGGGAGGATGGGAGCTAGCTAGCAGTCAGTGATCAAGCAGAATTACAAGTACAGAGAGAAGACAGAGGAGAAGGAGAGAGAGAGAGAGGAAAATTACCTCAATCTTACGACCTTCCACCAATGTGCCGTGGAGTTTTTCCCTGGCTTTCTCTGCGTCTGCGCTGGTCTCAAATGTCACAAAGCCAAAACCCTGTGGTACACGGCAGAGGTTAAAGAGGTTGGAGGAGGGGCACAACATAAGGGATTGGATCCTTAGACCTTGGGGTGCGCTCTGATATTGATTGAAAGGCGGGTCCATCCGCGTTCTGTTCGTTTATTTTCAAATGGAAACGCCCACTCAGCCGTTGCAAAAAGCAGTGGGTAGGTTACCAAAGTAAGCTAATCAATGAGGTTATGAATAATGTGAATGCTAGCACTAGCTGAGGAAACGTCAGCTGTGCTAAGTTTGAATGTAACTGAAAGGGTTCGTTCGTATTTTTTGAACATACTACCGTGTTCTGCGAGGGAAAATTACTGCTTTTGTGAATGAAGTCTGGTGGCTTTGAAGAGAGCGATATAACGGCTTCAGTTCCCCGTCGGGAAGGGCTGTCTGACGGCGAGGTGAAGCGGCTGTGGACGTACACATATTTTAGCCACCTAAAAAAATCAAAATAAGTTCAAGTGTACTCTATATTTAGAATATTTTCATCACTTTACCTCGCCATCAGACAGACCTTTCCGACGGGGAACTGAAGCCGTAATATCGTCGGCCAGACTCCATTCACAAATATGGGGATTTTACCTCACAGAACACTGGAGTTGCTGATCTACCGCTGCATCCATCGGTTAGTTTGTTTGCGTTATTCTGTGACTTTCGGATCTGAACTAACGTGGTGTCCACAGTAGTGGGCCCTCATCTAAGTTACTGTAGGTAATACACTGACTATAAGGATATATACTGTATATACTGTACATGTAGTAGCGTCATCATGCGGAAACCTACGTCATGAAAACGTTTTTAGAAGGGCTTTGGTAAATAGCATTTTGACGCTAAAACAATACATACTTTGACCAAGATTTGAATGTTGGGATTTGAATACATAAGGAACACCACTGGGAAGCTACAGAATGATATAAACACCTAAAAAAAAATAATGGACCCGCCCTTTAAGAGATAATTGGAGTTTCATAACAAAGATTCCCCGTGTGACGTGCTGATACTACATCACATTTACAGAGAAAAAGCATGCAAAGTGAGAATTACTGTCAACAGTAAGGAAGAACTGCAGTGTAGTTTCAGAGAATCAAATCTGTGCACTTACCTTTGAACCCCTCTCATTGAAAATAATCTCTACATCCAGAATCTTCCCATATTGCTGCAATTAAATGTGAGGGAAGAAATTAGCAAACATATACAAGCAAAGAAAGCAGTCAATGACATCTCTGAGTTGTCTCATGATCCTTACGTCTCACTCTATTAGGACAAAGTCAGAAGCTTCTGACATTGTGTGAGTTACAACTGCTCAGCACTAGGTGTCACTATTACACAAAAGACGACTTCCCACATTTCAATGTGTTTCCTTCTATCCCTTAGCCTTGAACTCTGCTCTGTCCCCTTTGGCAGGAGGACAGAACCTGCCAAAATAAAAAATAAATGAATGAATAAATACATGACTCAATTCGACTCATTATATGTATCAAAAATAATATTAAAAATAAATGTAGGCATTCATAAATTGATAAAATGTGTAAAATGTTTTAATTTGCTTCTTTATTTTTTTACCTTTGCATTAATTCCTTTATTTATTTACTCTTCTGTTTAATTAAAAATAATTGTCATTTATTTATGTATTTATTTTTAAATGTATATATTTTTGCATTTATTTTTTATGTATTAAATAAATACTAGATGCAAAAAATAAATATAATAATAATAATAAATGTAAAAAAGTAATAAAATTAAATACATATATAAAAAAAACGGAAAATCAAATAAATAAGGGAAATAATACAAAGATAAATAAATAAAGAAGAAAATTAAAACAGAAATATCAATTAATGTCACATTTTATCAATTAATTAATGGCTACATTTATTTTTAATATTATTTTTGCTACATTTAATGACATTTATTTATTTATCTATCGAGTCATTTATGTATTTACTCATCTATTTTTGATTTCGGTAGGTTCCGTCCTCCATACCCTTATTCCTCTCACTTCGTCTCTCATACTAACACACTGATACACATAGCAGCCCCTCAAGAATCAAGAGAACGCCAATGAGTGTCTTTACTTTGCGGTAGTTTGACTATTTTGTCTCTCCCTATAAACCACACCCCTCGTGAGCCGCCCCAACAGTTGGCGGACCCGGGGTGTCTAGACTGATTTATTGACCCCGTTAAAAATGAGGTCCACAACATTCCCAGCGTCTTACCCCGAACATCTGCCTGAGGTCAGGGTCCCGGAAGCGGAAGGGGATGTTTGAGACGTGGAGGCGTTTCGGGGTCCCTTTGGCCTCTGAGGGGTCTTCTACAGAGCCTCCTCCTCCTGTGCCTCCTGTGCCGCACTGTACTCCCGCCTCACCCTGGGACGCCTCCTCTGCCTTTCCCTGAGGGAGGGGGGGGGGAGAGAGAAAAAGACGGAGAGGTGAGGAAGGTGAGAGAGGTGGAGGTAAAGGTGATCAAGGTGATAATTATTTTAGCAAGTTAAAGCTCTGCTGCACCTCTTCTTTTAAATTAAACCCTAATGGAAACAATGCAGACTTTATGAGCACAAAATGCAAAAAGCTGTATGTGTACAGTGTTGATATCATCATGAAATAATTATTATAATGTCATAATATGTAGAGTGAAGATACTGGTATCATATGAAACTAGAAAACCAAACTAGCTTGTTGGGAAGAACGCTAAATAGCGCTCCAAAGTTACACTAAATTTTGGCGAGGAAAAACTGGAGTGTCCATTTTTAAAGGGGTCCCGTGACCTCTGACCTCAAGATATGTGAATGAAAACTCTGAGAGAGTGAGAACTGTATATTTTTAGATAAAACATGTTGACAAATAATTGGCAGTTGACAAAAGGTAATATATAGCAATATATCGCAATATATATTATCGCAATATCAGCATATCGTAAAATGTTTAAAATCGCATTAAGATTGTACCGTGATAATATTGTATCGTGGGGTCTCTGGTAATTCTCATCCCTACTTGTTAGTATGCTAACAATTACTAATTAGCACTAAACACAAAGTCCAGCTGAAGCTGATGGGAATGTTTTTTTTAGGTGTTCATAGTACAGTACTGGACAATATTTTCACGTCAAGTTTTCAAGTCCTTATGATTCACCCTCTGGCTACCACCAATGTCTGTGCAAGATTTCATGCCAATCTATTCAGATGTTTCACTATAAAATAAAAATGTCAACCTGCTAGAGAGGCTACAGGTCAAGTAAGGACTGTTACCATTAGTATAGGACTACAACTGCAATTTCATTGAATACAAATATTTTACATCTTACAGATCTTTCTAGGGCTGCACGATTATGGCCAAAATGACAATCACGATTATTTTTTTATCAATACTAAGATCACGATTAGTTATGATGATTATTCATTGATTTTTAGGGACAAAATATTTTTATTGCACTTTCACATTTGAATAGACTTGTTACCCAAAAAATGAAATCAACAGAGCACCGCTCTCACTTCCATGCTACATTCCTGCTAATTAACAAATCTCTGCATCAAAATAAGATTCTCCTTCACCTGAATTAAGTGCATTTTATATGTCACAACAACAGTGTATTTCTCTTCTACTCTTCTGCTCTGGACTGCAGCCGCAACATCCAATGAAGTTTTTCACAGGCTGCCGTTGCAGTGTGCGGGCACAGCGACGTGGCGGCTCCCCAAAAGTGAAGCCCAAATATCTCGATCCCCCCCTGGTGGCTGGCTGTTAATCTAGGAAGCGCTTGATTTGATACGCAGCGGAGCGCGCATTTTAAACGTCAATATCGCAGTCGATCATGTTCATTTAACTGTGGGAAGCCAAAATCGTGATTGCGATTAATATTCAATTAACTGTGCAGCCCTAGTTCCTTCACAACTTCAAGACAACAAGAAATCAAGTATGAGGAAAAACAGACACAAGAAACTATAGCAACATCCCACACATCTGACAAACTACTATAAAGATAGTGCTTACGTTGTTGTTGTTGTTGGTGGTAGTGGTGGTGGCTCCGTTAGCACCAACCACTACCTCTGCTGTGACTTGGCCCCCAGCACCAAACATGGCCCCGGGGACAAACTCTGTCCCTGGTAGCCCGTTTTGAGGAGGGGGAGGAGGGGGGAACGCTGAAAAGGGTGGGGCCACCAATCCCTCCTGTGCTCCTGTCGAATCCTGAGAGCCCTGTGGGAGCGGGGGGAGGGAGGGAGGGGGAGGGGAGGGGAGGGGAGGGGAGGAGAGGAGACAATTTAACATATGTACTCGGTAAGCAGTGCTTGTAGCGTCCTGATGAAGGCAGAATGAAGGGGTTAAAATCCTGCCTATTACATTTCACTCTCTCTCCCTCACCACTCCCTGCTGTCCTCTCCCCCTCCCTCTACCTCCATATCTCTGACAGGCATGAGTTTTCAGTCAGCCGACCATGAAATATTTACAGCAAACACATCCATTATTAAGAGTCAGAAAATTCGATACACGGTTTGAGATACAAAGATGGTTATGGGATGGATGGACACGCAGGGAGATAAACGCCCAACTGTGCCATGTTAACCGTGACATGTTTACAGCTGCTGCTGCATTGTGCGAATGCTTGTTCCTGTATTTTTGGGGGATTTCTCTTAGAGGCCATCTATAATTCAGATTAACTGTGTATCAGCTGGGACTTCAGCCTCAGGTTCTTTTTCTCTACGCTGTTACAACTCTATCAGCAGCAGGATCGTCCACAGATTATTAAAGCTCTGCTGCTGCTGCTACAGCGCACACACACACACACACACACACACACACCTTATCTTGTATGTGTTTGGGTGTGTGTATGTGTGTGGTGACTCTGCAATGTCGCTGCTTGCTTCAATCATTTCACACACTCAAGGGCATCTTGGACTTCACAAAATCCTTTTACAGCAAAGAGTAAAAGAAAGGGATGGACAGAGAGATGAATAGGTAAGCTGTAAAAGAAAGAAAAAAAGCGAGTGGGTTTGGGGTCAAGGCTGCTCCCTCCACACCAGGCCGGGCAGCATGACACGCAGCATCCAGCACCATTAACCACTGGTCTGGTCTCTGCCGTGGGCCGGATCCGGGCTGGGTGACGCCTAGAGACACTCGGTCTCCAGACAGCCTTTTTAATTAGACAGAGTAACTAAGATGCCGCAAAGCAAACGAGCTCTCTCTCTCCCTCCCGCTCCCGTTCTCTAATCCTATAGCCCGACTGCTCGCTGTTCTTCTGCAGTGTCTACCGCATTGGCTGTAAACAGCCAGCTGAGGCTAAAAGGCCCCATCTGCAAGACAGACAGCTTCTGGGGTCTGGCCCAAAAAGATAGAGGCGGCATCAGAGAGAGGGCTGCGCGATCCAAAAAACAGGATGGAAAAAAAATCTGGGAAACTCGTCCGCTGCCACTCTGGCCGTGGTGAGGCTGAATGTATGTTAGGGAAGAACGTGTGAAAGCAGATTGTGTTTCGCATCTGTTACTGTATCTAGTGATTAGGGCTTGGCAAGAATTTGGCGATACGATACATATCATGATACAGGGGTAACGATATATTGCTACTGTAAGCAAGGCAATATATTGCGATTTTTTTAAAAATAAAGAACACTCTACCATATGTAATACTATCTGAGTAAAAAAAAAGTCACTCTGTGAAATGGCTACTATGGGGACTAACATCGTTACACATGAATACACTTGGACTCATTGGATCCACAAGAGTCTCAGCTTTCCAGTCATACCCAATTTATGCAATTCTAAGACAGTTTAGGGACCCCAGTACGCAGAAATATTCAAATACACCATTTTAGAATAGGTGAAAAAAACACATTTGTACTGCATGCAAACAAAATTGCATCGTTTTTGCCCAAAACTGCATGTGATTATCATAAAGTGGGCATGTCTGTAAAGGGGAGACTCGTGGGTACCCATAGAACCCATTTTCATTCACATATGTTGAGGTCAGAGGTCAAAGGGCCCCTTTGAAAATTTAGAATTTAGATTTTTTTGTGTCATATCATGACAATACCTTCACTCTAGCTTTATAACTGAGCCCGCTGCAACCTCCGAAAGACGGAATAGCGCGCCGTCAGATTTTAAGAGTTTAAAAAAATCGATACAGCGTTTTGGAGAATCGATACAGGATCGCAAAACATAATATCGCGATACTCATGTGTATCGATATTTTCTTACACCCCTACTAGTGATGAAAGAGGAACCAACAAAAACCTGTTCAAAAAGAGACTTTACAGCCATTCAAATTCAGTGGTTAGGGCCTTAACCAACCCGGGCTAGTATATATCAAAGCCTAAGTGTACTTGTTAGGGCATGTGAGCTCATAAACATGCAGCAGCCTGTATTCAGCCACTAAAGGGTGTGTCCCTATAGGCATATCCTAGCCCAGGGCAGAGTCACACACACACCAAAAATGCTGGGCAGATGGAAATTAGAGAGAGTAAAAGAATCATAGAAAAGGGTGACAACAGAACAAGAAGGTTAGCGCTTTTGATTAGATCTTATCGTGTATGAACAAGAGTGCTCATCTATGTTTTAAGTCTTACAGAACGAGAGGGAGAGAGCCAAGGAGAGCCGGTACCTCGGGGCAAATTTGTGATTTGTGATACGGGGCTATGTAAATGAAATTGACGTCTTGACTCGACATGTCAGTGACTGGGTCTCCCTGAACTGACATATTCCATTAACAGAGATGCCGTATCATTAACGCTGATCATCATGTGCTTTTCGGAGACCGCTTTAGGGCACCGGAGAAGAAAGCAGCTTGCGGTTCATAAAAGCAACTTTTTGTTTGTTCTACCGCATGGTTCCCAGCTGAATAAAGCACTGGCAAGCCTGAGCCAACTGGACTAGACTTCACAACACAACGCTCCTGCATGATTGGTCATGCGGAACATTTTATAATATTTACTGCAGAGGTTTAAAGAACACTGACACGGCGCTTGTGACCATTTTCATTTGAGGGTTCGTTTTAGCTAAACAATAACAAACTGGATTAATTGTTGAACTCATAAACAGGCAGACGAATGGAAGCCGTCAGTGGATTAAGAGATGAGGACAGTACCCCCTTAAGTCTACACAGGCATTCCTCACCCGCCGACTGAGGAGCAGCACTGCCCTACATGGCAGCATCATATAGTGGAACGGAGCGGGGGAGAAAGGAAAAAAGAAATAATGGAAAAAGAAACAGGGGAGGGGGGGAAGGGGATTATGGGAAATAATGACGCGCTCTATTAAGAGTTATATCTGGTCCAAACTTTCCAGACTGAATTTTGACATTGTGAGATAAGATGCAGGATTGGAGGATACATTTAAACAAGCTCGTTCGGAGCAAAGCTGAAAACAGAAGAAGTATCGACTGAAATGTATCCGATATTACAAATAAAAAAAAGGACCATCTGGAGAAGGACCTGTTCATCCACACGGTTTCACTCTCACCTCATGCATGCACGCACACAAACCCGCAGCAGTTGTGTTACCTGAGACACCATATGTTTTTCCATACACGGAGAGGATGGCGGGGGGGGGGGGTTGGAGAGGCCTTTTTCACGGCAAACCTTTCAAGCGTGCGTCTGTCTATGTCTGTCTGCTGACGTTAGCCTCTAAGCATCCAACACACACCAGCCACAGAGACACAGCCGAGAGGTGGTGATGCTGCTGAAACTCAATCAATCATGCAAATTCATAACCGTTTGTCTATTGGAACTATCTGTATAGTTGCCTGGCTGAAAACAGAAATACTCTTTACAGCTTCTTCTCCCTCTGCAATCCGTCTCTTTTCTTTCCCTGTAGTTGGAGGACTAAGTATGCCTGCATCACCCCCCCCCCCCCCAAAAAAACACCCTCCTTTTTCCCCTTCCCTCTCCATGCTTGCCTGCCACACTTGATGAAAGCCAGAGGGAGATATTTTTTTCCTCTTCTTCTATAACCACCTACACCCGCCCCCTCAAGTCACTCAAAGCTCCTACTGCAACGTGGTGTCCATCAACGCGTAGGCCACCGCCCATCTCCTTATACGGTCGCCTCTGTGCAGAAAGCTCCCGTCTCTCCTTCCTGACTGCGGGCCAATCAGATTACAGAAAGGCGAGTCCTTAGAGGTACATCAATAGTTCAGTGGCTCAGAACCAGAGGACACATGGATGGTTATTTGGCAAGAAAGATGACAGAGAACGCTCTCAATACGCTGTAGTCAATGATAAAATGTGGGAAAACTTAAAAATGTCCCTACTTAAACATCAAAAAGATGTCATAATGTAACCACAGGGATCTTAAAGTGGCAGTAGGCAGTATATTTTTGGCAACATTTGGCTAAAATCCCATAATAACCTTTCGGCATAATGTAATTCAAGTGTTCTGAGAGAAAACTAGACTTCTGCATCTCATCATGGCTCTGTTTTCAGGCTTTAGAAAATCTAGCCTGTGACGAGAGACTTTGACCAATCACAGGTCATTTCATTGAGAGAGCGTTCCTATTGGCTGTGCTCAGGTCATGTGACCGGAACTTGCAAGATGATTCTGCGCTGCCTAGTTTGACCGTTTGGTCGGAGTTCGCGAGTGATTGACAGCCGGCTCTCATAGACAGCAGATGGACAGCGGACCTCAGATCAGATCCCACTGCTCGTTTTCCTCCGGTCTGTGAAATCTTGCAGATGCCGTTAGGAGCACCGGAGGACACAGAGGCACATGATTTTTTTCAGGTTACCTGTCTCATGTACTACTGTCAGGATATAGCCACCGTTTTATAAAAATAACTTTTTTTAATCATATTTGCTCCAATCTCGCCTACTTCAGCTTCAAATGCTTTCATTCTAGGGGTGTAAGAAAATATCGATACACATGAGTATCGCAATATGTTTTGCGATACTGTATTGACTCTTCAAAACACTGTATTGATATTTAATTAACTACGCTATTCTGTGTTTCGGAGGTTGTAGCGGGCTCAGTTTTAAAGCTAGAGTGAAGGTACTTGCATCATATGAAAGCAGACAACCTAAGGAATCCATCGGTTCCAACCATGTCATACATTCATGTCGGGAAGGAGGCTAAATAATGCTATAAATGTACGCTAAATTTTGGCGAGGAAAAACTGTCATGGCCAGATTTCACAGGGGTCCCCTGACCTCTGACCTCAAGATATGTGAACGAAAATGGGTTCTATGGGTACCCACGAGTCTCCCTTTTTACAGACATGCCCACTTTATGATAATTACATGCAGTTTTTTGCGTGTAGTATAAATGTGTTATCTTCGCCTATTCTAAAATGGTGTGTTTGAATATTCATGCATACTGGGGTCCCTAAACAGTCTTGGAATTACACTGTAAAGCTGAGACTCTTGTGGATCCGATGAGTCCAATTGTATTCATGTGTGATGATGTTAGTCCCCATAGTAGCCATTTCATATAGTGATTTTTTTTTTTTTTTTTAACTCAGATGGTGATGTGTTCTTTATATTTTGAGTTTTCCCAAAATTAGATTTAAAAAAAAAAAATCGCAACATATCTCGCCTTGCTTACAGTATCGCAATAAATTGAATCGTTACCCCTCTATCATGATACCCATCATATCGCCAGATTATTGTCAATACACAGCCTTATTTCATTCCCATTTAAACTACAGGCAAACCCGATGCCGTCCGTCAGTGTCAGCCGCTCTGTGGCTGTGCTGAGATCTGTGACATGCAACTCGTCTGTTTTTGACAGTTCAGATCATCATCACCATCAGCATCATTACCATAATCACACTGACAGCCCTTTCTCTGACACTCTGACTCACCTTGGGCAGGGTAACAGGACCGAAAAATTAAAATCCCCATATACAATTCTGATTTTTTTTTTGTGACAAATCACAACAGACCAAAACATATGTAGAAATTGAATCATTAGAAATGAAACAAATAATAGGCTGTGTTTTCAGTAGCATCACGTCTTGCTTGTGCAATAACAGAATAACAAAAGAACTGCAACGCTTGCAAGGCTGTCATCATTTTTCTGGCTTCATTTGACAGCTGCTAATAAAAGAGCAGCAGGGCAGAGACAGGGGGAGACTCTCAACCACGCCAGATGTTATAAGGGGAACTATTGTCTCATTTCCACCGCAGGGGTCGGCTCGACTTTTGGTACCAGGTATTCTCAGTGAAGGCGGGATTCCCTGCTTTGACATAATCTTCAACGTGAAACTCGCTGAATCCTTTCATTGGCAACCAAACAGAGGAACATCTGCACTTCGTCAATCGTATGGCGCAGTTTTGTGGGCTGCCATTTTTTTATCTGGGTCGAGTGAATACAAAAAAAAGGCGGTCACTATTGACAGTATCTTGGCTATTTGAGAATGGTGGGTTTGTGCAAGATGTCCCATGACCATTCTCTCTGATCAAAAAGTACCAGGTACTAGCCACAACTTTTAGTTGAGTAGAGACGTACTGCTGTCATAACTGTGTATAAAGACAATGGCTATTATTAGAGCTACAATGATTAAGTGATCAATCGATTGAGAGAAAATGAGTCTGAAGTTATTTAGATAATCATTATGGCTGTCCCGAATACCGTTATTTGGGCTTCGAAGCTTCGGTGAGAAATATTCGAAGCTGTCTGGCTGTCTCCATCTCCCCCGTCTCCGCGCCCGGGACAATGCCGCTGCCGCTCTACTGTAAACACACACACCTCTACACATAACAAACAGCGATATCTGCTTGAGAATAATTAATAATAATTAATGTCGAATATGAATAATGTTGTGGAATTATTCCTTATTTCTTTGGCTATTTTGGGATTTATACATTATTATTACATACTTATATATATATATATATATATATAAACAAAGCATTCGAATAGTGATTTGGAGGTCGAATACCATGGCAACGGCCAAAGCTTCGAAGCATTCGGGTCAGCCCTAATAATCATATAATTGTTTAGTCATAAACATTTGCTGATTGCAGCTTTTCAAATGTGAGAATCTGATACTTTTCTCTGTCATAAATGATAGTAAACTGAATATCTTTGGGCTTTGAACTGTTGGTCGGACAAAACAAGATATTTTAAGAAGTTTGCTTGGAATGTTAGAGGTTATCCTTTAGGGCTGTCCTCGACCGAAGAAATTCTTAGTCGACTAACACTCAACACTCCAATACAATTTCGTCAACTAATTGATTAGTTGATTTAATCGACAGATCTGTAAAACTGAGTTTCTCCGCAAAGAATCGCACAAAATCACCACTTTAAATCTTGTTGTTTACCAGAGATGTGCTCATAAGTCTCTTGGAAATAAGTCATTCAGTATGATAAAAGCATAAAAAATAACTAACTGACTAAAGAAATCTGAGCCAAATGAGACCAAAACAGATTGATTAGTCGACTAATCGGCTAAGAGGGGGCAGCCCTACTGGCATTTATATATTATTATTATATTACAGGCAAAACGATTAATCCATTAATTTAGAAAATAATCAGCAGATTACTCAACAATGAAAATAATCGTTAGTTATGGATGATGACAACTGAAGCAGGCTAAAAAAAAATAATAAAAAGGTTAATTTAAATAAAAACTAAAACTATATTTCAAAAGCGCATCTAAATGTGTGTTTTATATTTTTATGATGTCCTTGTTTTATGATCCTTTAATCTATGTAAAGTGTCTTTGAGTTTCCAGAAAAGCGCTATACAAATAAATGTATTATTATTATTATTAAATCAAAATAAAAAGAACTAACAGAAATACAAATATAATGGACTAAAACAGAATATTGGTTCCTTCTTTATGAGGCTTAATTCAGTCAGTTACTAATATACAGTATTACGGTGAGGCTGAGTACCAGTGTAGAGGCACTTGTGAACAGCTGTTAGAGAAGCTAAATATTCCTGACTGGATGCAGACAACCCTCAGCTGAAACATGATGAAGTGTCTACAATGTTTCTACTAAAATGGTGAAAAAGGCAAACTCAGTCCAAATACACTTAACCTCCCTCTGGTTCTCAGCCTGACCTACCAGAGGCATGACGTTTCATCATGTGTCACGGTAGGACTACCTCTGTAGCGCTAATGTGCTCACTATCACCCCTCATACCTACATTTACACTTTTTACCCAACGTTTTAATCCAGACTTATTTACGCCAAGAGTCCATAAAACCAATACTAAAGACAAACAAAGACAGAACTTGAATGTTTTAATATGCTCGCTGCGCTGCCGGTACCGCAAGAGGAATCGTCAAGGAAAATCCTGCATTGCTAATTGTAGAGTAGACTCACCGAGATGTTGGTTTTTTGTACCCTGCTGCTGTCACGACTTCTGCAGAAGAAGTTTAAATAAAAAAAAAACCCGACGGCGCTGACTTGCTGCTGCAGTGTAAGATAGGGTGCAGAGTGTGTGTGCAGAGGTACGGCGTTACAGTGCTGCTTGTCATGCAGGAGTAGGTATCCGAAGAGATGCTGCATACATTCGGGGCTCTGCCGCACCACGTCTGTGCATCGCGTCGCTCGCAATGTGCCTTTTCTGTTGCGTATGTACGTGCGCTCCGGTGTGAGGTAAGTGTTTTCGCACCTCGACCCACTGCATACAGCCTTGGGCAGTGGCAGTTAAGAGCGGCGTTAGTGTCGGACAATATCATCACGGCTGTACGGACAGAGGGAGAACAGTTAACCCCGAGGTGGAGTAGTGGCACAAAGTGCATTAGACCACCAATACTGAGGACTCTGCACTTTGGTTTAGGGCTCTATCTGACTGTGTTTCTGTGAGATGGGAAGTCAGTATTATCTGTCACTTTCTACACACAGAGAAACACAACCATAATCCCGCAGGATAATTATAATGAATAAAGCTAAATATACCGTTGGTTAAACCGAGAGTAGTTTGTGTTGTTCCAACATGACACTTACAGCAAAACACACACAGGTACCTGTCAATTCGTTATGACAGTGCAGCTGTGCAACTCTGTCCAATACTCGTGTTTGTGCAGCTACACTCTCACAAAGCACACAGCACCCCGAGGGGTAACAGACCTGGGTGTGGATCCCTCGCAAATTCCTTGAAGGCCCCGTTGTCGTGTTGCCGTGTTGTCGCTGGCTAACCGAGCAGTCTTGTGGAGATAATACGGGAGGTGGAAAAGTTAAGCAGCCTAAACACTCAGATGCCACTCGCTGTCTTGCAAAAGCACTCAGTGTGACAGCGGCTTGACACCTTTCCTCACGGGCTCAGCGCTAAGCGGGTGGGTTATAGGGATGATGCAACAACTCTGGACGTCTACAAATACAAAGAGAGGGAGAGAGAGAGAGAGAGAGAGAGACGTTGGGATAAAATGCTAGTGCACTGAGTGTGCACACGTGTTTTCTGGCAACCGGTAAAGCTGACATGTTTTTTGTTGAACTGTGAAATTAAGAAAGAAAAGAATGAAAGAAAGGAATGAAAACAGGCAGACAAACAGAGGAGTTTTCAGAATCAGCAGGCTCATTATGGAGCCATGTCCACCACCCGGCCCAGTGTGAGGGGCATCCACACAGTCCAAACATCACACCATATCTGGAACAGCTCAACTAGGGATGTCACAATACCAGATATTAAGTAGTCGATACCAATACCAGTGAGTTTCCACGATTCTCAATACCAATTCCATACCACGGTAAAAGACAACAGTAAATCCCGTGAACTTCAACATCCACTCCTTTATAACTGTTTGCATACTGGTTATTGTTAGGAAGTTAAACAGGTCATAATTCCCTCTCTATTATCTATTTTATGTTGCTGTGAAAACAACTGGATATATTCAAGTTTCTCTCCAAAAACTACATTTCACAGGATCACATTTGAACTAGGGCTGAACGATTTTGAAAAAATATCCAATTGTGATTATCTTTACTGATATTGCAATTGTGTTATGATTCGCGATATGATCATTTTTACATCATTATTCTCATTTTCATCGGAAAAACATGAAATTGAATGATTATGGTGTGATTTTTGCCGGGATCTGTACCAAACACAGATGTTTGCTTAAGTCTGTAGAATATGATGTGTAGGCCAGGACATCCCTGCAGCACCACAATATTTCATTTAATATAGTATTACGACATACATTTGGCCTTTAACAAATATTGCGCTTCCTGCGATTTGAAAATTGCAGTAGGCCATATTAGGATTTCGATAAAATTGCGATTAATTGTGCAGCTCTAGTAGATACACATCTTGCAACAACCAAAATTTGAATCAATCAAATTAATTTGATATATCAACCAGCCCTAAATTCCACAGAAGGGTAATGACTAGTTCACACCACACGACTCTAGCCCCGACAAAAGCCCCAGATCAGAGGCAAATCGCCGTTGGTTTGGCACTCGCACATCGGCGCTCGAGCGCTGTTTGACCTGCTCAACGACGAAAACCGACGATGCATTGCAGACACATTCGAGATATCTAGCATGCTAAATATCTGGACCTGTCGGGGGGCTACAGCCAATGAGAGCGCAAGAATCAGGATGAGGGGAAAGCTGGCGAAGGGGTCGCCTGTAACAATAGGAACTTTACTGTATGTGTTACATTTTCAACGTGGACCAAAGTTGTTGTTACACCTACGGTGTTGGATGTGCATGAATACAGTGGAAACCGCTTATAGTGATCACGTCTGTCCGGGTCAAATTGATGAGCGAATGATTATTATAACCAAATTTTTTTGTTGTGCTTCATTTCTCATGCAAATTACCATCTAATTGACATTTGTATATTTACTACATGAATACAAAGTAATGAAACGGACCGATTCGCTATTTACTGGCTCGCTGACAATTCTTCAGCCTTTTCCCTCATCAAGGGTGAGGCCTTGCCGTTTTTGGCCAGCTCTGCAGCGCGAGCGTGCACATGGGCATTACGTGACGAGGAATTATCAATCCACTTCACGAGGGCGGCTTCAACCACAGGTGCTTTACCTGTGCACATTCATTTTGTATTCCTCCGAAAATGACTTTCCTTTTCCCGTTATGATATCAATGTGCACGCAGCACCAGCCTCAGGTATCCAGCGGAAAGCAGACGGTCCGCGAGGTGAAGTGTCAAGGGAGTAAAGTAAAAAACAAAACAAAATTCAATTAACGTTAGTGTGACGTAGTTTTAAAATGTTTTTCCATACGTTGTCATGTGTGAAGAGACCCAAAATGAGCACTGTAAGCGGACTACTTGATCACTATAAGCAAAATATTTAAACAACATTTGTATAGGAGTGATTCTGTCCCAAGCGGTTCATCACTATAAGCGGTTTCCACTGTAAACATAACACAGTGACCACAGTACAGAGATGTGTCACCCAAAATAGAGGACGGTGCCGTTAAAGTTTATGGAGGACGGTGTGACTGGTGGTGTGTCACCTTTAAAAGTGCATTCCCATATGGAGCTATCGCCCCCCCACCCCCTCACACCCTTCTAGTTACCACCGCCATCCTCCATTTGGCGTCATTCTCTTTGAAGACGAATAATGTGTTTAGCTTACAGCTGCTCTCGCCTGCAGGGGGGGGTGGGGGGGTGGGGGGGGCGACAGGGGAGTGGGAAAGAGGGAGAGTGAAAAGAGAACAACAACCTCTACTTCCCCATGTTGAAGTAGAAGAAGTAGAGTATAAAGATTAAAGACTAATATTCTACAAAGTTACACCACTGTCACTGTTTACACCACCGTCACTGTCTATTGAGTGTTAAGTGTAAACACTGCAGTGACTACTATTAGTATTGGTTGGTACTGCGGGTGATGCGTCAGCGCTGATGAGCAGGGATTAACCAATGAGAGAACGTCCTATGAAGAGGTCAAATGCAGGTAGTGTGTGTCTGTTCCCAAAACACAGTGTTGCTGTGTGTATTCATTTATAGTATCTATGTGTCTGTTGTGCCATAAGTGGGGGAATCGGGGGGGGTGGTAAAGTATTCTGGGCAACAACTGCTGTATGTGTGTGTGCAGAAACAACTGTGCCTTGACACCTGTCTCCCTCACTCCAGACGCAGATGAAGTTTAAACGGCGTGGACAGCTTGGATGACAACGTTGACCCGCTTGACAAAACCCCAGCCTCCACCTCCGTGCTCTGTGCGTGACGTGACATGACACACGCGCATATACATAAGGAATATAACATGACACTGTGTGCAGTCAGCGTGGCGAGAGCACGCAACGCCAACTGTGCATGCACGTCAACGCGGGGCGCCCCGTTTCCGAGCGGCGGTTGCTGCTCCCTCGTGTCTGCGTGTACCTCCCTTTACCACCTAGGGGTGTTAAGAGAAAATATCCAATGTCGCGATATTATGTTTTGTGATACTGTATCGATTCTCAAATATGCTGTATTGATTTTTAATAAATAGTTTACAAGCAAAGATTAAATGAGGCAATACTTTATTTCATTTACAAAGATATGCACCCTCTCAGTGTATGTGCCCTCTCAAAGTAGTGCTGTGATGTTGGATGTTACAGAGACTGTGATAAATGCAGATATCACTGTTCAGATTGCATAGATAAGCAATCTCCAATTTTACGCATATGGTGGCGTTTTCTTTGTACTATGACAGTTTTCCTAAAATTTGATTAAAAAAAAATTGCAATATATCACGTTGCATACAGTATCGCAATATATTGAATCGGAACCCGTGTATCGTGATACGTATCGTATCGCCAGATTGTTGCCAATACACAGCTCTATTACCCCCCAAACACCCCCCCTAAAGGCCCAAAGGAACCCGCGACCAGCGGAGAGCAGGACATGCTAGAACAGAGCCACAGAGCAGCTCTCATCCTCGGGCTGTCTCTCAGCTAAAGTAGCACAGACACGCCCACCATATGCTAAGAGCAGCCTAGCACACATCAGCTGTAAACATTACACGCTGCAGTGTATTTTAATATAGTCAAATGTCAGCAGTACAAAAACTCGACCGATGCCTTCTCTGTGCATCGTCTCCACTCCGGCGACACAAGTGTTGCACAACTACAGAGTGGTAATAATAAGCAATTAGCATGATTTCTTCCAAAAATAATTAAAGACACTTGAGCGCGAAGGGTTAAAAAGTGAAAGGAGCAGAGCTGCAGGGACAAGCCCTGCTGTTAATCTGATGCCCTGCCAACTATCTGACAAAAGGCCTCACCTGGGCCAAGACACAGCGAACCGAAAACAGGCCAAACCATAAACAGCACCGAGCTAAACTAAACTAAGGGAACTAAATCATTAATTATCTCTTGTTTACCTAGTTCTGGTCTCGCAGTTCTCGACATGTGCACAAAGTTGTTTGTAGGAAGAAGTCGTAACTTACCGGTAGCATTGCTTGGTAGTACAGCCCCATCATTGTCTGATCTAGAGGGACAACCGCTGACCAGCTTCTCCACTTTCCTTCTCCTCTCCCCGTGTGTCTCTTCTTTTGCCTGTGCTCTAAGACCACGAGCCGACGGTGGCTTCAGTCCACGTCTGTCTCGCACATTCAAATTCTCCCTCGTTCACTCCCTCTTCCTCCTCCTTCCCCTTTCGCCGGCGTTCCCTTCTTCCACTTCTCCAGCACGCAAGCCTGTCACTCCTCCGCCTCGCTTTTCTCCGTCTCCGCGGCCCTGCTGCTCTGATCCCCCTCGGGCCTTTCTGTCTCTCTCCTCCTGACAGCCCGAGTCTCTTCTCTCCTGTCTCTCTCCTTCTCTTTGCTCTGCGTCTGTCATTCACACGCTCGCGTTACACGTCCTGCTGCTCCCCCTCTGCTTCCCTCTTGTTCCCGCCTCCTCTTTTTTTTTTTTTTTTTTTTTTTTTTAAACTTTCCCTCCCTCTCAGTCTCAGTCCCTCCTATCCATCAAAAGCATCCATCCTTCCAATGTAGCCACCTAACCCCTGCTTCTGGATGGAGTCACAAAGCGGTTGTTGCCGTCTCCTCAAACCCCTGGAGACAGAAAAGGAACAGGAAGGAAGGAGGTGCCGTCTTCTCTATCCACGCACTGGCTGCCTGAGAGTACAGAACACGAATGCGACCCCCACTGCATTGCAGCTTTTTTTTGATGATTTATTTATTGCGTGGCAGCCTGTCAGCTCCAAAAAGCAGCGGTAGGTAGGTAAGTCGGTAGACAGCTAGGTAGCTAGCTGCGTGGGCAGGCTCCTAGATCACCAGCTCTCTGCTGCGGCCGCCTTCATCACACAGATGGAAAGTCTCACAAAACTGAGAGAGCGCCAGCCCCCCCAGACTCCAGCATCTAAACCTCAACCTGCACATGAATCTGTATTTCGCTGCATTGCGCCTTTTTTCCTTCTGGCTCGGGCTCAGTTCCCTCCACTTCCCACCACTGTATTGTTAGGAGGCGCTTAATTTGCAGAGATGAGAGTGCAGTTCCTTGCACCGCATTTTCATACGGGAGGGACTGAACTCTGCGGGAAAAAAAAGCCATGATGCCAAGCTTTCAGACATCTGCTGAGGTTGGCGAGAACTGGGTCCAGGGGGATGGAGGGATGGAGGGAGGGCAAGATAAGTGATTGGAGGTGGTGGTGGGGGGGGGGGGGGATAGGGGGCAAAAGAAGGGAGCTGGGCCGGAGTTGGGGGTTGGGGGGGGCAGTGGATGCGAGCGAGAGATAACGGGATAGAGGGATAAATGGATAAAAGGGCTGGGTGGAAAAAAAGAGCCAGGGATGACAGGATTAGGGCTGTAAGTGAGGAGGATGAGAGGATGAATAGGGGATGATCTGAGGATTAAGCGCGCAGACTGAACACTGTGATAAACACACGCAGTCGCGCACACACACAAACACATGCGCATAATGTACACAAAGATGTGCCTGTGTGATCATATGCGTGCTGCTGCACTTTGGCTGGCACGCAGACACACACAGAACCAAACAAAGGGCTATATACCCACCACACACACACTCATCAGCTAATTCAAACAAAGGCCTGCTCCTTCAAACACACCATCTACAGTTAATCAATAGCTCAGTCTCAACTTTTCTATGGGAGAATTCCAATTACCCGTGTGAGGGTCATGACCTGCAATTAGATTTTAATGCAGTATTGCTATTGCTAAAAAAATGCTCAGGTGTGTAGCAACTATAGCTCCTTTGTCATTGTGAAAAAAAAAAAAAAACACCAACTAACATCTGGCTTTTGTCTTCAGTGAGAAAGGTTACTATCAGCATCATTCCCGGGACAAACGACTCTGCAGTAGTCACGGTAATACATCGGCTCCAGCTCCGATCGGCAGTGATGGAAACATGACATCCAGGTGGACATGCTATTTTCGCCCCTTTTCCAGCGCAACGCTATGTGACGCGTGTTGAAGTGAACGTATAGTAAATAAAATCAACGAGATTTGGAGTGTTATTATAATTTATTAACGTACAAAACATACAATTAATAATATGCTCTCCACAAAGCCACCAGACTCCAGTCAGACAACAGTCATTTTATTTTACCTCACTGATCATCAAAACACTTCATTCAAAAGTAAGAAACAAACTAAAACTCGTCACTTCGTCGAACTAAACCCTTAATTCACCGAGTTAGATGTGAAAAGAATCAGCCGTTATATGTGCTCCTCGAAGCCACCAGACTCCATTGACAGAAACAGTAATTTTACCTCGCTGATCGTCGTAAAACACACTTCATTCAAAAGTAAGAAACAAACTAAAACTCGTCACTTGATCGAAAAAAACCCTTAATTCTCAGTTAGATGTGAAAAGAAACACCAGTTATATGCGCTCCTCAAAGCCGCCAGACTCCATTGCCAGAAACAGTAATTTTACCTCGCTGATCGTGGTAAAACACACTTTATTCAAACTCGACAGAAACAAAATAAAATTCGTCAAAACCATCTTTGTGAGTCTTTCCAACGATCACCAACTTTGGTTTGAGAGTTTAATAGAGAGACTGAATAGATAGCAGATAAAAAAAAAAGTAACCACCGTAACGTTCTACTGTTTACTAATCCTGCTTCCTGCATCTGTGACGTCGAACGAGACACACCAGAAAAAAAAAACACAACAGAAAGGGCAGTGCAACGGCACGGCATACTCACAATGAGAAAGCAGTCTATCGCCTATTTTAGTGGGTTTTCCTGTGTTTACAAAAAACTGCAAATATGTGCTAACTTTGCTGGAAAAAGGGTATATAAACTTGTTTGTGTGTGTGTTTGCTGTTAACCCTGATCATCTCTGTGACCTAAACAGCAGTTGACTGACATGTATGGCCCCCAGGGGTCAAAATGGCCATTCACACACACATACACACAAACATTTACCCCTCAGTGTGCAGCAGCAGGGACCCACAGCAGCCCGTCGCCACTTAACACACTCATATTGACACAGGCAGACCTACAGGCAGTTCAAACAATGCATACATAACACTAGACAGGAGCATTACCAAGACAAATGTACTGCAGCAATGAACAAGCCAATCGGGCGGCTAAAGCGAGGCTGGGCTAGCTCCGTTTGCATGATAACCAGCAGCTACAGTGCAGGAGTCTGCTAATAAGTGTGCTCGAGGGCAGAATACATTAGCGGGGACGACTTTTTAAATCATTTATTAAACAAATGCAGCAGCGATGTGCGCTGGCTTTGAATTTAACGGATGACAAGGGGAGCTCAGACGTACTGCGGATCAGAAGTGCTCTCTTCCCAGGTGTTTGTCTTGCAAGCAGATGAACCCAGGCCGGGCCAAGACTGGAATATAAGACTGTGTAACTGACTATTGTATGATTCTGTGCCCTGCGGGCGAGCCATCTTAAATAACTTGCTTCCATTTCTGTTTTACCTCTGCTCCACTTCTCTGCCTCATCCTCACATTCCTTCTTTCGCCTGGAATCTCTCTCTCAATCTTTATTTTTTGGTTGTCAGATCAACACCCAAACGAAATACTGGACACATATTGAGATCGACATAAAATGTACTTTAAACCTGAAAGCCAAACGCTCCTCGAGTCTCCTTCTCGCACTCTGGGAGAGCTGTATTCCCAAGAAAGGGGATACCGAGGAGTGGAGAATATATGAGAGGGGATGAGGCCTGTGAGAATCTCCCATGTTGTGATTTGGGGATGGAGGCTGGGGCGAACAGACCAACACTCCCCTCCTGTGGCACTGCCAGAGAGCTGCACATCCCAAACACCAACTAGACGCGCACGTAACACATGCACGCACGCATGCACACAAACAAGAGACTGAAGGCGCACGCACCCCGGCTCTCAGATGCGCAGGCCTTTCTCCAAAACACACTCGAATGGGCTTCGACACACGCGAGCACTGAGCTGGTCTGAGCCGCTCAATGTGCTCTGCTGCTTGGAGGTAGATAAGAAAATAGTCAGCTACCCTGCTGCTACGCTGCACACATAAGGCACTCATTACTGAGAGCAATATGCATGGAGAGACACTCAGAATGAGGAAGACACAGAGAGACGGAGAGAGAGGCATCAAAAGAGGGAAAGTGTGAGAGGATAGAAACGGTATCGTGAAACGGTGCTGCAAACAGAGCGTTCAAGGCTTAGTTTAAAGAAGGTGATAGCCTAATTTCTCTTTCTGAGAAGAGAAGCTCATCACTACCAGCTCTCCTTTCAACAATTCCTCCAACAGCCATCATTTATATGCGGCGGAGGAAAAATAAAAGAGCAGAGCTTCAGAATTGTCTCCGTAATGATGTGGTAGTGTAACAGAGCCTGCTACAGGACTAGATGGACGACACCACTAGGTTCCCCTGGCTAAGAAGAATTAAAGGGCAGGTCCATTATTTGGGTATTTTGAGGTTTTTATATCCTTCTGTAGCTTCCCAGTGGTGTTCCTTATGTATTCAAATCCGAACATTCACATTTTGGTCGAAGTACATATGTTTTAGCGTCAAAATGCTATTTTCCCAAGCCCTTCTAAAAACCTTTTCCCACGTGACCTGGCGTAGGTTTCTGCATGATGACGCTGCTACATGTACAGTATTTATACATCTTTATAGTCCGTGTATTACAGAAAGTAATTTAAATGGCGGTCGACACGCTCCCAGTTTGGAGAAGCAGACAGGAGTACCGGCACAGAAGCTAAGCGATGTACTGCTGTGGACGCCACGTTAGTTCGGATCCGAAAGTCACACAATAACACAAACAAACTAACCGATCGATGCAGCGGTAGACCAGCAAGTCACGTGTTCTGTGAGGTAAAATTGCTGCTTTTGTCAATGGAGTCTGGTGGCTTTGAAGAGAGTATAGAATGGCTTCAGCTCCACGTTGAAAAGGGCTGTCTGATGGCGAGGTAAAGCGGTGAAAATATTCTAAATATAGCGCTCTCTTCAAAGCCACCAGACTCCATTGACAAAAGCAGCAATTGTAGTTACAGTATACATGCAACCCCACTTCAAAAAATTCGTACTAACCCTTTCAGTTATTTTCAAACTTAGCAGAGCTAACTTTGACTCAGCTAGTGCTAGCTTCACATTATTCATAACCTTATTGATTAGCTTACTTTGGTAACCTACGTCACTGCTTTTTGCTAACAGCTGAGTGGGCGTTACCATTTGAAAACCCCGGAAAAGAATGCAAATGGACCTCCCCTTTACGAGTTGGGTTTCTAAAAGTATGTATGTTATACTGTATACAAAAAATGTCACACTTTCGTTCCAAATTTTGGAGGAACCAGACTATCGAGAGTGCAACTATCCTTTCATGGATTCATTGTTGTCTCAATTTTCTATCTTCTTTTACAAACCTCAATGAGCTTTTGATTTAAGGTTGTTCAAAGGGGAGCTGAAAACTATCTCAAGTGACTCAAGGTTTCTGTGATCTATTATTTTTTAAGGTTCTTGTTACAGAGGTATTGCAAGCCGTCACTAATCTCTTACCTGACTGTGAGGTGGGTATCCATGGAAACCGGGGTTTAAAGGCTCGTTGTTCTGCAAGAGACAACGGGAGGGGAGAGAGCGGTGTTAAGTGCTTTTGAAAAATGAGTGGATGCAGCATGACAACTTTTACATTTTGGGTGAAATGCACAAAAAAAAATCACCACCTAGCATGTTTTCTAAGTAACTAGAGAAAAAGCGAGAGGTATTATTGTATCTAAAGCCAAACTCACTACGATTCAAACCATTTCAAAAAGCTTAAACAATCTCCAATAATTACTACAACGCTTTTGTTTTTCAACGCCCATGATTATGAAAAACTAAAATGCAGAGTGAAGTTCAAACAAGGACAGAAGACACTTCCCTGAGGAGTGAACTAAGTTAACAGTTAACAGCAGTCTGTGTGGATGCCGTGACTGGTGAACCACTACGGCAGAGCTTTCATATCCAGCCGTACGAACCAATCAAAATCCACTAGCAGAGGGTGAGCCCCCCCATCCCTCGCCGACCCTGCCCCAGAAACCAGTGTTGTGGTTAATTGCTCTGTAATTACTTTTAATTAGATTATTTCTGTCTCTTTTCTCTCCGACTATTATTTTCCCCTCCGTGTCATTTTTTTTTGGCCCGGCGCGAGCGGCCATTGTTTGCAGCAGAGCTAGGTGAGGAGGAGGAGGAGGAGGCAAAAGAAAAGACAAAGAGGGGGAGAAGGAGGAGGACTGGAACAATGGGCAAAGTTAACCAAACGATGATATTTTGACAGCAGAGAACGAGAGAGAGAGAGGGAGAGAGATGACACCGGCGCAGTCTATCCTGCTGGCATGCCTCGCAGAGAAAACATGACCGCCTAGCGAGACTCATGCCTCAGCTCTCCCTGAGGCATCACAAGGCGAGCAGGGGGGGAGGGGGAGAGAGGGTCTGAGGGGGTAAAAGAGAGAAAGAAAGACGTGTGTATATACAGTATATGCGTTGGGGGATGGGATGGTAGTCATAGAACTGCTGATGTTTTCATTACATTTAATCTGCAGGACTGTGAGGAGCGGACGAAATGTTTCAAATCCATGCGCCCGAAGGCACTCGTTCATTCAGCAAGCAGCTTGATTTTGGGCCGCGTGATGCCGCGGCAATGAGAGGGGCAGATTTGGCTCCTGAAGAGTGTCAACAGAGTTCACTTCCCGGCCTTGACCTCGAGCTGCCTCCTGCCGGAAATCACTTCCCGATAACGTCCACAGCCAATCAAGGCCAAGTGTCTGAGACGGAGGGCCGCGGTAACGGCAGAATGACACACTGTTTGTCTAAACATACGAATACGAACGGCTATCAAAGCTGACACCAAAGAGCTAGCTTATATATGCATTGAGACTCTTTTGAGAGACTAGGGCTGTATTCGAAACCACATACTGCATACTACTGACTAATTTCACCACCCCTTAAACAATTTATTCTAACAGCTCGTGGTGAAGTTAGACAAAGAGAGACGGTACATATAAAACATTTCTCCACAAAATTGCTTTTTCAGTTAGAGCAACACAATACTGGAATGATATCCCTACAAATATTAGAGTAATGTTAAAAAGGGTCATGTTGTCTCAGCAGGTATCTCTCTGCCCCGTCAGAGGCAGCTCTCTCCCTCGCCTCTTCCCTCACCTCTTCTCCAGCGAGCTAGCTCGCGGGCGATTGTGGAGCTTTTCAACCCCAAAAAGGCAGATAATCACAGGTTCCCTTTAATTTTATAATGGACATTTGTGTTGTGATATTTAAACAAACTATCCGTCAACAAGGAAATAAAAGCCCCTCGTCTACGAGACCGGTCTCTTGAGAGAGCTCCAGCCAGCTCATAGCGGTCTGTGAGCGTGACAGCCCGGCTGGCGAGGTAGCGACCCCGGCAGTCGCTA
Source organism: Sebastolobus alascanus (assembly GCA_916701645.2). Taxonomy (NCBI): domain Eukaryota; kingdom Metazoa; phylum Chordata; class Actinopteri; order Perciformes; family Sebastidae; genus Sebastolobus; species Sebastolobus alascanus. The sequence goes on along the minus strand of CAKAOJ020000035.1, from coordinate 2,427,044 downwards.
GCTAGCTGTAACTGTAGTTTGTGGAGCTTCTAAACTCCAAAAATGTTAGAGCAAATGTTCGATTCGCCATCTAATATCGTAAAACTGGCAAAATTCAACATCTACACAGTTGATTTCTCGCCTAAATAATTTCAGAAGTGAATTAAGTGATGAAATAGCTACGAAAAATGTAAAATAAACTTGCCGTTTTGGGCTGCTGTTGTTGTGACCATAGCCTGTACCGTTTCAGTGCTTTGCATTGTGGGATACAGTAGGCGAGGTAGACCGATCCGATGACTACTTGAGATTTTTTTTCAAATCAGTATTACATCCGGGTATATTTGGCATACTGTAGATTTTGCTTTTGTTTGCATGCTGCATACTGCATGCTACATTTTGGCCAAATCAGTACGTACTACTAGTATAGTATGCGTTCTCTAATACAGCCTAGGACTTGGAGATGTGTTGGCTAAGAGCAAAAACAGATGTGGTGACGGTGTATGGATGAATGAAGGAGTGTCTAGACGGAGTGGGATCGAGGGGAGCCAAAGGGGAATGAGAGCATGAGGGTAAAAAAAACGGGCTCATTTGTAAACAATAGGTAAGAATGAGAATTTTTCTTTTGATGCAGTAAACTCTGACTCTGTGTGTATTTTTTGTCCACACTCGGGGGGCTGTCTTCCTTTTTTCCCCCCGTCTCAAACAGCCCTTTCTTTGTCTCCTGCACTCTCCACTTCCTGTTTCATCTGGAACCAATTTCCCCCTCGTGCCTCGTCCCCAGGGGGAGCGCTCTCCTTGGTGCGCCGCAATTACAGGGGGGAATGGACAGTCTTATATTCAGCGAAATACGGACTGTGTAAAGAAGCTGCTGGTGCTCTCCACGCCACAGATGGAAAGGAGGCTGTTCAGAGCAGAATCTCACGTCGACAATGCCTTGGGCAATGTCAACGGGAATGAGAAAACTCTTCCTATTCTAAATAAAAAAAGAGATGCATGTTGGGAGTTACCAACGCTGCATTTCAAATAGGACTGAACGGACACTCCGGTTTCAGTCAGTGCACCAAAAGCTGTAGTTGTGCTGGTGAGACAACGCAGCTGAAATAAATACAATTGCAGCAGGTGATTAAAATGTTCAGTGTTTTTATCACAGTCGGAGCGAAGGCGCCGCACTAGCTACAAAAACTGGGAGGAAACCTGGAACGCCAGTGAAATCTAAACCAAAATTATACCCAACCATCAAATTATAGAGTCACTGTTTCTGCAGTGGACGGAGTGGAAAGAAGAAAAGAGAAAGAGGAGGAGGAGGAGTTTACATAGAAGAGCATGAGGAGGGAGAGTAGGGTAGCAACATCTGGAATCAATCTGTCTGCAAGAGAAGAAGAAGGAGGGAGGGAGGGAGCATGGTGGATGGACAGGGGGAGGACAGAGGAGAAAGAAAAGAAAGAACAGAATGAAAATAAAAAGCAGAGACAGACACACACAGGAGGTGGAGGAATGTGGGGAATAAGACGGCCAAAGCCAAGAAAGGGGAGAGAAATATAAAGCGGTAAAACGTTTGCGAAATGGAGACAATGAGTCATAAGTGAGGAATGCCATGTGATTTATATTTTCTTAAGGGGTGGAGGAGGGGGAGGGGAGGAGGGGTCTGAACTTGATACCTAGTTTTTAGAGACTCTTATTTACTCTCACCAAAGTACACACACACACACACACACACACACACACACTCCCTCTGCTCCATGGCATTGCTTTTAAGTATATTACATGCCTTGAAAAGTGTACAAAAGGCACCCTCATTTATGCCTGCCATACTTTTTTTTTTAAATAAATAAATAAAATGAAGAACGAACACGGCATGCTGCACTAAGCCTGTCCCGGTTGAGAGCCGGGCTTTCGTGCTGCACTTTGTTGCAAAAGTTTCCATTAAGTTAATTCCATATAGTTTGTGAGCGAGGAGGAGCCTTTGAAGGCGCCGGCTGGCTGGCTGACGGTGAGCGCTTCAGACTGCACTGGCAGGAATCAGCAAAAGCACAGAAAACCAGTCACACACACATAAAAACACACTCTCTCTCTCTCTCTCTGGCTGTCTGTCCCCCTCTCGACTCCACGGAGGGCAAAACTAAAAGGGCGTCTCTCTTGTTTATTTTCACTCTCTCCGACTTGCTATTTTAGGAGGAGAAGGGAAAAGGAGTTTGGGAGTTGCTGGAGCAAACGGGTAGGACTCGAAGCAGGGGTAGAAAAAAAGGAGCAGCAGTGGTGAAGGAAGGCAAAATGACATGAGGTCAACAGATGGTGAGAGGGGAGGGAGGCGGAGGGAGGAGGGGAGCGGGGTAATTACTGCTGCAGGCATCCAGTGGTCCCTAACAGAACAGCCTGAGGAGGTGGAGTAGGCCAAGGTTTGGCTTTGTTATGGCCTCAATCTCATCACCAAATGTACGAAAAATCCCACCTGCCACCACCAACACATCATTACCCAACAGGCCAAAATCCTGTCACCCTTTCACGTAAACAGAAGGTGTGATGGGAGATCTAGGAGCCAGAATCAGGTCAGATTACTGTTTAACAGCCTAACTAACATCACAGGATCAGAGACGTGGAAAACCAATCATTCATAAAGTGTTACTCCATGAAGTCAACAAATCAGTGGGAAACAAATGAACACTGTTGGAGAGGATCAAACAGAGCCACCATATAAAATGTAGAAACTGAAGTAGAAGGAGTTAAGAGACCAGGCCAAAGGGCACAGGACACAAAGTGATGGATGTGATTTATCAATGCGATCTGCTCGAAAAAGGTATCAAAGCCAAATGATGATGCTGAAAATGACAAATGCAATGGAGATATAGGCGATGTGTGGGGACATAAAGACAACCAAGAGGAAGGGGAGAAAGCCAAGATGAACTGCAGTGTTTCCCCTCAGACAGAAGGATTATTTCTTAAGACAGAACCTTTTTCAGAATGGGGAAAGCTACAACTACAACTACTATTTATTTTTTAATGCCAGAATCGATATATTCGCTTCATTTTAGTCTATGCGGAGGTAGAAGGAAGTTACCGCTTTTATTGTTGTAGTCTGAGTAACGTGACGTCATATCCGTTCCTTATCCGTCAACAAAACAAACCGAACGGCGGAGGGTCCACGTGGATACGACCTTCACCCTCACAATTTAAATCCAACGTGGTAAACACTACACATACAGTAAAGTATGGAAACACTCGACAGGAAAAGCAGAGCTAGACGTCATGGCTAAAGCTGCATGCTAACTCTGTCACGGACAGGAAACGTTATCATATTGCGGTAACGTGCAGTCAAGCCAGCCGTCACTCTCATCTCTGTGGTCAAATCGGCCGACGCTACAACTGTAGAGCACCAATATACTGACATTTATGTTAAATGCATTCAAACGGCCCCGATGTAGCTGACCATGGATGTATAAAGACAACGGAGTTAACGGGAGAGCTAGCGACGGATTTGGTGAAGTTAGCGGAAGTATACACGTGTGAGAAATAAGATTGATGGATTATATTCACCAAGTATAAAACATTATATGTCCCTTATAAATCAAAAACAAAATACCACTAATTTGTGAGGGAAATGTATTAATAAATAATTCCTGACAATGACTGATATATTTGACTTCAGGACGTCTCTGACTACATACATGCTGAAAATCAAACATTTTTACTGAATCAATTTAGATATTTTCCAAAGTAAAAGTCCCTAGAAGTGTATGATTCAACTTTTCCCCCATGGTCTAGTGTTAAAAAGAATTCTCAATAAATCGTAATATCGAATCGCATACTTAAAAATCGCAATACATATCGAATCGGCACCCAAGTATCGTGATAGTATCGAATCGGGAGATAGGTGTACCGTCCCAGCCCTAACAACTACCTAATTTCTTTTTTAGTTATAGTTTATGTTCTTTCTAAAAGAGTAGGAGTGTTAGACGCCTCTGATATGAACAGGATACAAGTTAGTTTTTCCAATCTGACACTGACAAAACATGTGGCTGTAGGGCATTAGCTGGATGGATTTATTGATGACTATCTCCTCTCCTCTGAGTGCGAGGCCTGCTAATAACAACAGATGATCTGGAGTCAAGAATGAGTGGGCCAATGTGCAGCATCCTCTACATAGCTACAAGGGTTCCTGCAGCAGCAGACAGTCACCTCTGCTTGGGCTGCATTGTTCTCAAAATGTTTCTGAGAAAAAAAGCATTACAATTGCAATTGAGAATTGCAGAGTTCACCGCAATATAGCTTCTTAGTAGTCAGCACTGGCTAATTAATTTGCCTGTTTCAGATACCAAGAAATACTTTTAATCGCGTGTCCTTTGTGGAATAAATATCTTTTTACTGCGAGTAAGAATATCTGAATAACTTCAATGCCAGTAATTCATTTTTAAGGGTGGGTCCATCTGGGTTCTTTTCTATTCTTTTTCAAATGTAAACGCCCACTCAACCGTTAGCAAAAAGCAGTGATGTAGGTTACCAAAGAAAGCTAATCGTGAAGCTAATCAGTGAGGTTGTGATAATGTGGACGCTAGCGATAGCTGAGTCAACGTTAGCTGTGCTAACTTTGGAAATAACTGAAAGGGTTGGTTCAGATTTTTTGAAGTGGGGTTGTATGTATACTCCCGTGTTCTGCGAGCGATCTAACTAAAAACCTATTAAAAAAACTCATCGACTTCGAGATGAGGGAACCGGAAGTGTTAAATGTTAACTAATTTCCGGGGTTTTAGGACTCGTTCATGTAGCACTCTATATACTGTACATGTAGCAGCATGTACGTCAGGTGATGTGGGAAAAAGTTTTTAGAAGGGCTTGGGAAAATAACATTTTGATGCTAAAACATACGTACTTTGACCAAAATTTGAATACATAAGAAACATCCCGGTGAAGAATGATATAAAAACCAAAAAAATAAATAAAAAAAAAATAAATAATGGACCCCTCCTTTAACTAAAATTCTGGCAGTGTGTTTTATTTATTTATTTCATTTAATTATTTTATTGTATTTCAAAGTTTTTAAGTCATTTAAAAGTGAGAAGCGGTTTGTCTCTTTTTTTTAACCTCATAACTTTCACCAATATGCTGCACAGGCTGCTTGATTGTTGTCAGATCTAATTATTTCAGTTTGCATTATGTTACGGCGCCTAATAACCGAAGCTAGAACACACGTCTATGCGAGGTTTTCATTTCATGCTCTAACAGATCAGCCAGTAGTAAACTTATTTGATAATGTGTCACATCAGAGTACTCAGCATCAACTGATCCTCTTAATGAAGTACTTGGTACACAGATTCTGACTCGGTGTTAGACATGGCTGATGGCTGACCTTAAAAAGGACAACACATAACACGTAACTTAATGGATCTGGGTATATCTCACAACTGAATTTTCATTATTCATGACGCTGTGGCAGCTGACAACACCGAGGCAGTGCATCACAGATGACCCCCATGTAAGGGGAAACACTGAATTGACATTTCACTCTGTGGGTGGGTGGAGACGGGAGCACATGTGACAGTTTGGGGGCAGCCGTGGGGAGGAGGCATGAAGGGGGGGGGGGGGGGAGTGGTGACATGATGACCATAAAGGGAGAGTTAACATGCGAGTGTCATGTTAAGGAGCTGAGACCAGTGTGCTTTACAAGGGTACAGCGAGAGAACGAGAGATGTTCTATTTCATGAATGGGGCCTTTCCTCTTTTTTTTCCTCAATCTGATTATTCCTTTATGCTTTGGCAATACGGCTGTTGCACAATAAAGCTCAGAGAAAAGAACTGAACACACACACAGAGAGAAAAAATATGAGTTGAGCAACTTTGTGTGGGTAATTTTTAGCTAATCGTTGCCGGTTCAAAAGTCAAGGGTGACTCCGCCGCTGTGCTACGGCTCAAAGTCTAACAGCAATCATTAAACAGTAGTAGAGAGCACAACGTGAGACGAGGCAGGATCCTGCACGACCTTCTGTAACAACTGTTAACACACATCAGTACGGCCTCTGCCTCGCTGTTATGCTGTTCCCCTTCTGTGGATTTTTCTTCTTTTCTGTGAATAATTCAGGCGGCTGACTTCGGAAGGACTCTTAGACTTTTAGGCTACAGTTACACCTGGGCTCTCTGGGAACATGAACGTTACTATTGGAGCTCTGCACTTGGCTTATCAGCCATTATGAGTGAAGGCAGCAATAGCATTTTATCTTGCTATTTTACAGTCAATGATTAGGGAGACCGAGCAATGATTATTTTAATTATTTTGTAACGTTAGTTTGCGACGTCTATAACATGACAACAATAATAAACGCCCATCAAAAAGACCAAACTGATGTCTCATGTTGTACAGTTTTTCCGACCAGTCAAATACAAGTTAAGTGATTTTGAATATATGAAGCTGATAAGAGCTACAAGAACAAATACTTCGGTGGCAAGCCGAGGCCGAAATTCTGACGGTACTCGTTTTTCTACAGTATCGAAGGTACTGTCAGGGCTTGAGATTAACAGTGTCCCGTTGTCCCGGGGACAATATAAAATATGTTTGGGCCGCAGTAAACGCACTATCGATGCGTCCAGGGGACGCACCCTATTTTTTCCCTGATAATGCTTAACGTTAACGTTAGCTGTTAGCGCCGTGCAGGACTGTGCAGCTCATCAGCTGCTAACAACTAACGTTACCTCGCTCTCGTCCTGCCGATTTCAACACGGGAGGTGCAATTTACATTATGACGTTATCAGGATGTGTTCAAATATAATCTAGTATAATTTAGTTTTTTGCGAGAAACTTGAATAAATCCAGTTGTTTGTCAGCAATATAAAATAGATAACAGAGAGGGAATTATGCAAAAACATTAACAAAAACCAGAATGCAAACGGTAATAAAGGAGTGGATGTTGAAATACATGGGATTTATTGTTTTACTTTTGTTTTTTACCGTGGTATCGAATTGGTAATGAGAATCGTAGAAGTTCACTGGTATTGGTATCGACGACTAAATTTCTGGTATCGTGATATCCCTATTATAGATATTATAATAAATGATTTTAGTAATCAATCAATTATAAAAAAAATATCACTTATGTATTTTTATGGACTTTATTGTAAAAATAAATAATACACTGTATGAGTTTAAAATCTAAACAAGATATTCCAGTCGGAGAATAAGATTTTGTACACTTAATAGCGAAAAACTATTTTAAATTTTGGGTGCAATTTACCTCTAGCACCAATGAAAAAAGTCAACACACATCTCCAGAGCATCCTTTAATGCCCGTTTTCTAAGGCAAGTGGACGGGAGCCGACTGTCAGCAGCAATACATTTTCATTAGCGACCAATATGACACGCAAAATTTCTCACTGGGCTCCTGGGCAGATAAAAAACGTTTACATAATTGCTCTACAGAAACAAGCAACACTCAGAAAACTGTGGTGAGCAATCGGAAACTAAAACTCACTACTGGTCTGGTAATAAGCTATCTCAGTAATCTGTCCGTTCATATCAACCCACCCCTCGTCTGCCCCCCCCGCCCCCCCCCTCCCTTTGCTCTGGCCCGTTAAAGCGATCAGTCTGGTTAATGCCCTCTCCTAAATGAGCTTTGATCTCGTTAGCGCGACACAAAGCCTCTTTACTGCCAACGATAGGACAAATCGGCTCTCCGAAACAGAGAGAGAGAGACGGGCCGGGAGAGAGAGTTATAAACTGATCTACCACTGCATCTGAGTGGACCACAGCACTGCCTCAAGGGGAAGCATTATACTACAGAGAGAGGTGGATAAAAATTTAAATAGATAGATTGAAAGAGGAGGGGCGAGATGAGAAGGAGACGAGGAGGAAAACAAGAGACGGTGATAGATGTTGTGTAGATATGAGTGATGGGAGGTGGACCGAGAAAGGGAGAGCTAATCAAAGATGGCAGGGGGGGTGATGGGAAGGGGGTTCACCTCACTGGCACACAGTAAGCCCCGTGAACCGGGAGTCAATTAGCAATCTGGAAATATGCTTGGGGGAGAAATGAGAGGACAGCTAGGAGGGGAGAGGGGGGTGTGAGGGGGTCTATGAGGCAGAGTGGGGGAGGAGAGCAGGAGCAACAAAAGAGGAGAGGAGGCAGCACTCTCATTTATTATTACAGTCCTGATTTACAGTCAGCCCGGAAGGTCGGCAATCTACTACCTCCAGCCCTCGATGTGAATACTATGGTAATTGTTGGGTTAGTTATGGGGAGCATCCGCTCAACTCCTCTTCCTCATCCTGAGCACGCACAGCGAGACACTGCCATGCAACTACCATGACTGCATTAGCCCTCAATGTCATTTTCTTTTTCTTTTTTATTTACCCTTTGCATAAAGTGTTATTCGACAATTCATCATTCGGAGCCCGTCCTCCTGCTTATCTCTTCCCTGCCCAACTGATGGTGTCATTCCTGCCATCCATCACGTTCCTCTCATCCTTTATCACGGTCCCTGATGGATGTAAACTAATGGCTCTGATTTCCTCTCTGTCCGCTCTCTCCTTGCATCCACCCTTCATTTCTCCCTACATCTAATCCATCACGGCCACATCTGCTTGAGTCTCCTGTAATACACACAAATAATATTGTGTCCATTCAACCCCCACTCTTTATTGCTCTTTGTCCTCCACCTCCTCGCCCCCTCTCTCTTCCCATGTGCATCCACCGATCGCTTTCCATCCATCAGCTCTCCCCGTCTCTGCTCCTCCTCTTCATCCTATTTCCAGTCTGACCCCCCCCACCCCACCCCCCCCCCCCTAGTGCCCAGCGATCAATACCACTGATGGGCAGCGAGAATCCTCCCCACGCCACGCTGCTCATTGTCACATCATCTTTGCCGGCGGGTTCTAACCTTTCTCCGTCATCAGCATCCATCCTCTGCGAAGCTCGCCGAGCATCACGGACCTATTTGTCATTGCAGCAGGTCAGCCGCTACAGCCAATTAAAGTATTTTACCAGTTCCCCTGTATTCAATTACCTGCAGATGACCTCAAACCATGTCCGCCTGCCCTTCGACTACTGTTCGTGCTGTTTCACCCGGACTAAAACACCACACGTCAGCTAAAATTTCCCCCCGTGCTGTCGGATTATGGACACTTCAAACAAAGCGCGTGTGTGTAGGTGTAAGGACGATGTGTAGTGCATGTGTTTATGAGAGAGAAATGAATAGTAATAGATCCAGGGAGAGCGAGCGCGAGAGGTGCACCCGGTGCCTCGGCAGTCCCCTGGTTTACTGTAATACACACAGATTAGTCCGGCAGAGGCACGAACGGTTGCTGATGCTGCCTCAGCAGTCGAGTCATGAAAGCAGGGGAAGACCCGTGTTAAGGAGGGCCCCCCTCGAGCCCCCTCGCTCCTTCAGCCGACACCAAAAAGGCTCTGTTCTTTGTCTTTCACTGTGGTGACCCCTCCCCCAATCCCTGTCTGCCTCTCTCTCTTAACACCTAGCGACAATCAGGAGGGGGGCGATAAATGGCACATGCGGTGTGTGTATCAGGATTTGATGCCATGACTCACTGTAAATTATCATCATAGGGATCTGGGTGATTTCATCCACGTGAATAAAAGCAAAAATACAGTGTGAGAAAAGCACAGGTTTACTCTCCGTGAGACAGGCGTGATGAATGGGTCTGATCTTTGCTGTGCTGCTGCTGCTGCTGCCTGTCATAGCAATGGAGCCTGTATCATATTACCTTTGTCTGGCTCGGTCATGCTCCCTCACTGAGCAGCTCCAGGAGCACAGCTACAGTATTACAAGCAGGCCACTTATAAGTCTTTCATTTGGTTTCAATTAAAGGATTTTTCTATATTTGCTGCAATGATGCATGATTATGTTGTAGATGAGGGGGGGGAAAATGGGGGCCTGTCAAAACATTATCATCATTCCCTGCTGATGCTTGGGAACAAAAGCTTTTACTGAAGAAGAAGAAGAAGAAGAAGGAGAAGAAAGGGGAGGGCAGATTATACTTTGTGACAAAGCTGCACACATGGAGCTCAGATGGAAACTAAACAATACAGATATACTGTATATAGATAAGATTGCATTCTTACCTGTCCAATGTCACCACCAACAACAACAGCCCCGGTCCCGTCTATCCTGGGTCTTTTGCACTCCGCCCCGGCTGAGTCAGTGAGTGCAGCCGCTGCCTGAGCGTCGGGCTCCGGGTCTCCTCGCTTCATCCCGCGGACAGCTGCTGCTGGACCTCCGGCCGCTCCGGCTGCTGTATCGATGTCTCTCTCCATTATCCCCCGACTAACGGGGAGCAGTATAGATGCGACGTCGGTCGACATTAACATTGGACGGCAGACAGTCACCAGTCAAAAGTCTGTTTGAATTGTCCACAGCTCGATATATTCACACTGGATTTGTCTTCTCCCCCCAAAAACAAAAAAGCCTAGACGGATACAGTTGAACTGGTTTTACATAAATATATAAGAAGCAGCTGGTTCTGTTTATTGTCTAACTTGGCGTTTAGCTATTCGAGGCTGAACATTGTGCCAGGTTTCTGGACAAAGAACATGAAGTACAGCTCCCCCAAAAAGTCGCCCAAAACAGTGACCTATTTCAATAAAAAAGATCACACGTCCCGACTCCTGGATGTCCTTACGAGCTAATTAGCTAGCTACCATTAGCTAGCGTGCTAGCATTACATTCCGCTAGCTCTCTCCGTATAAACGCTGCTCTGGGGGGGGGGGGGGGAGCTCACCAGTCTGTCGCTGCCAAGAATAGAAAATGTTGGAAATTAGCTTCGCGTGTTCCGTCTCCTTGTACAGGGCCAGGCGGTCCGTCCTCACGTCGTTTTAACGTTAAACCCCTGGTGTTGTTTCCTACCAGCCGTCCCCCTCGGTTTCACTCCCGTCTTCTCTCACAGTCCGTTCCTTCTGCTCTGGATGTGTCTTGGCGACTTGGCTGCCGACGAACACGGTTTCCTCTGGTCTGAGTCCCGGTTGGTTGTGACTCGTAGCCCGCGTGTGTGCGCTGATCCGCGGTCAGATTTGTCTGCGGACACCGGGAAGGGAGAGAGAGGACAGTGAGAGTGAGGTGAGGCGGGCTGGTCTGAGGTCTGCGTTTTCCTCTGGATGTCTCCCGTCTTTTCCCCCTAGTTCCCACCACCACCACCAGAGCTCCCCCCCTCCCTCCTCCTCCTCCTTCATCCTCACGTATTTACAATGTTTAAACGAATTAGAATGAATATATTACAATTACATATTATTATATATACTATACTGCTCACAACACTAACATTTGCGACTAAATATTTCAGAACAATTAAATAATAATGATATATTTGAAAAGAAAGTTAAAGTAAAGACTACATTTTATCACTTTTCCTTTTTTCACATGGTAACGGTATAATGTATGTTTTATACGAAAGCAGATGAGTTATACATTTTTTTTTTTTACATGTAAGGTCTGCAACGCAGTATCGTTTTATTAAATAATATTTTTATTTAAGAAAAAAATGCATTTTTCACAATTATTTGACATAGAATATTTTCACTTTCTCCCACCCCCCCCCACTGCCTAGACAAAATAACGTCGAATAACATCTACACAGGTTATGATGATTGAAAATTAAGTGGTAAAAAAATAATAATAATAATAATAATAAAAAAATACAAGGCAGTATCATAACACAATATGTATCTGGTGTGTCAAAAACACACACTCACACACACACACACACACAAATAAATTATTTAATGTATTTGCACGTGTAGATGATTACATTCTTCAGCCATCTATAAACATATTCAGTTTATACATTAAATTAGTAGTTTGTATGTGTATTTTTGGAGCATGGCCAGGTGAACTTTTGGTTATTTATTGCTAGGCTAAATAAATAAAGAAAAGTTTCAAGGACAACAAGAAAATATAAATCAAAAAGAGCAAATTGGCTCCTGCAGTCTTCGGGTTGGATTATTATTTTTGAAGGAATGAAATACAGTGCAGTCATGTTTTTTAATGTTTTTGCGCCCCCTGGTGGGTCTTATATGACAGAGCGTCTGAAGGGTATTTCCATCTTGAATGGAAAAAAAAAATCACTACTCTCTTGTGAAATTGTTGTCATATAAGTCATACAAAAGCAACACCAATCAAATAGGGCTGCTGTTGTGTAGAGAGGGTTTACAGTGGCAAAGCTCCAATAACAGAGAGGGGGGGGGATACATCAAAGAGAAAAATACTGTGTCGCAGCTGTCTCTCTCTCACACACACACACACACACACACACACACACACACACACACACACACACCTATGTGATAAAATCTGATTCCTCACTTCACCTGCCTGCCTCCGAACAGATGATTGTTGTCACTTTAGGCCGACTGCCGGTGTGTGTGTGTGTGTGTGTGTGTGTGTGTGTGTGTGTGTGTGTGTGTGTGTGTGTGTTTTCTCTCTCTCCCTCTGAGTCACTCACTCTATCAACCTGTGTCTGTCTCCTGCTACCTGTCCCTCCGCCACCAACTGAAGCTGCAATGATGGACGGTGTCAGTGAGGTCACATCACTCCACACATACGCCTGTTTCACTGACGGAGGCCGTGAGAGCCGCAGGAGCCATTACTCTCTTTTATAGCCTACCGCCGCAGACCTCCAAGGGTCATGAGAAGATATTGGTTGTGAAAAATACACCGAGGTATCTGCAGGAACATCTGTATTTTAGTGGGACTGTGTATCTCCTCTGCGGTTCCTGTAGTATTCACATTGCGCACTTTACTGGTAGCATTATGTCCTTTAGTCTCGTTTTTCACAATTAATCAGTGTGTGTTTGTGCACAGTAAAAAATGTTTGGTTTAGAGCTGAAACACTTAGTTGATCAGCAGAAAATGTAAAAACTATTTGATTATCAATTAAAGCAGCAGTAGGCAAGATTGGAGCAAATATGATTAAAATAAGTTATTTTTATAAAATGGTTACTATATTCTGACAGTAGTGCATGAGACAGGTAATCTGAAAAAAATCATGTGTCTCTGTGTCCTCCGGTGCTCCTAATGGCATCTGCAAGATTTCACAGACTGGAGCAATCAATATGAATTAATATTCTGTTACATCAGTGCCTATTTCTCTACACCACGTTCATAAGGTGCGAGCATGAATGACCATGTGTCATGGTCATTCATGCGAAAACACTGCTGGAAAAAAAAAAAAAAAAAACACCTTCAGAAGATATATAGCTGTAATATATAAAATATGAGTTTTCTACCAGTTTTTGTTTTCAAAGTTTGACATACATTCCATTCATCTTGCCCCTTAAATTGATACTTTTGTACACACTTTATTTACTTCAATGGAACACTTTCTGTTGTTGTTAGTTTTGATAAATTATATTTAGTCTCATAGATGTTTCAATTATCACTGCAATTAAGCACTGCCTGATTTGTGCTTTCATAATCCAACTTTCTCTCTCTCTCTCTCTCTCTCTCTCTTTGCGAGTGTGTGTCTGAGATACAAGGTTTTCACTCAGAAACGATGATCATTTAGATTTTTTTATTTTTATTTTTGGGGTTTTTTTTCCAGTCCCGTGACCCTGAGGAATTAAATAACACACATGGTGTTGGTAGGTATATGTTCCACCACATACACACACAGAGAGAATGGGAGCAGATGGGAACAGTGATGCTTTCCAGATCACTGAAAAACAAATGTACCGCTGCCAATCCTCAGTGCACTGAGCATTAGCACAAAACATGAAACTGACTGCAGTGAGTGTTATATGTGTTATGAGTAAAAAGAGTATAATTAAAGTTGCAGTATGTGAGATCAGCGCAAATATGATTTAAAAAAGTTATTTTTAGAAAACGGCCGCTATATCGTGACAGTAGTACATGAAACAGGTAACCTGAAAAAAATCATGTTCCTCTGTGTCCTACTGTGTCCTCCGGTGCTCCGAACGGCATCTGAAGGATTTCACTTACCGGAGGAAAACAAGGTCCGCTGCCCAGCTGCCTTCTATGAGAGCCGGCTGTCAATCAATCGCGAACTCCGACCAAACGGTCAAACTAGGCAGCGCTGATCAAATATGAATCAATATTCTGTTACTGTAATGCCTATTTCTCACCTAAAATGTTCTCAGAATCATCTTGTAGTGTACTGTTTAGCTGTAAAATGAGAAAGTTTGTGACGCGGCCGCCATTGTAAAATCTGTTGAAGGAAGCCAAGTTCTGGTCACATGACCGGAGCACAGCCAATAGGAACACTCTCTCTCTCTCTGAAATGACCTGTGATTGATCAAAATCTGCCGTCACTGGCTAGATTTTTCTAAAGCCTGAAAACAGAGACATGATGAGGAGCAGAAGTCTAGTTTTCTCTCAGAACACTTGAATTACAATATGCTGAAAGGTTATTATGGAATTTTTGCCAAATTATGCCAAAAAATTGTTGCCTACTGCCACTTTAATATGTATAAGGGAATCCAATAAAACTGGCTAGTTTATGCAATGGATGACACTCATTAATCTGTACGGGACTTGCTAATACTTATCTAAGACTTACCTAATTTTATAAGAATGTCACAAGACTGAGTTAAAGTCTAGTTTTAAAGGTACAGTGTGTAGGATTTAGGAACAAGTGGTGTGGTTGCAGATTGCAACCAACTGAATACCCCTCCGCTCACTCCTCCCTTTCCAAAGACTGCGGTAACGTGAGCTGCCGAGTACAAATCCGCCGTTTCCCTCACTCAGAGGCCATCCTTACCATAACAGGAACAAACAGTTTAACAAGCGTGTCGGAGAACTACGGTGGCCTTCAGGTAACATAAAAACATGAAAGGCCCTCTCTTGAGCCAGTGTTTGGTTTGTCTGTTCTGGGCTACTGTAGAAACATGGCGGAGCAACATGGCCAGACTTGCTGATTTATGTTTTTGCCCGCGGGTGCCCAAATTATGTGAATCTCACCAAGGTGATTATTGTCACAAAATGACTTTAATTGCGTTTGCTTTAGTAGTTATCAGCGAAATGCGACTCTACTCTGCTATAAAATTACAAATGTTTCCTACAGGAGTGTGTGAGACTGTGGTGGGTGGACCTCAGACCCTCTAGGGGGATCCGGGGGCATGTTTCCCCCGGAACATTTTGTACATTTTAAAGTTAAAGGGACTGTTTGTAAGAATCAGAAATTGCTTGTTAACAGCAACACCTGTGGCCGTTAAGTCAACGAAAGTGAGCGTCCTGTTGCTCGCGCTCGCTCTACATAGACATGAACGAGCATTGATCAACACATTGAGGTGACACACGTCAGCTAAAACCACAATATCACTCTATATTTCACCTGCTTGGCAGTAATGTTAGCTGATTAGACGATGGTCTCTCCATGAATCGATGCTGATACTGTGTTTCCTGTTTCAGCCTCCCGACCGTGTTCAGAAGGAACAGGGGAGACACCGGAGTTTTGGTCGGAGACGATAACGTTACTCGCTGCGGAGCACAGTCTATTCACTCAGCAGCAGGAAAAGACACGGGAAACCTCTGTTGGTCTGGAGGAGCTGCAGCATTTATTTCTGCACAAATGTTCACTGTACATTCACTAGATATTCACAGAGCTAAACTAACTCTTCTGCAGTGTGTAGTGTGCGCGCATGCAGATAGGTGGAGCGAGCTGAGCGATACATATACATATATATATATATATATACATGTGTGTGTATGTATGTATGTATGTATGTATATATATATATATATATGTGTGTGTGTATGTGCATGTGTATATGTATGTGCATATATACATACATATATATAAAAATAAATATATTATGGCCTGTTCATTCATATGCTCATTTATTATGAATAAAAAATGATATTGTGAATATCAGTCAAGGTCAGGTGTAATTTTAATTAGTTTTCACAGGTAGATTCTGACTGAATTTATTATTATTATTATGACTTAATTATGTAAAAGAAATACAAGTATTAGCATTAAAATATACTATATATATTTTTATATATATATATATATATATATATATATGTCAAATGATAATAAGAGAATAACAGGGTCCATGTGTGCACATTGTACCAGCAACATATGTTGACATATGGAAGGCCTCCTGCATTACACATCACATTACTTTTTGTTCTGTTTTACTTCAAACACTTCTATACTTTTGCTTGCATGATATTTTCTTTCAGTGAAGTATTATTTCATTGTGGCACGGATCCTTTTAATTCAATATGTGATGCGAGAAAGTCATTATGGTATAACAGTCTACGGTATGTTAACAGGACGTGGAGCAGTGGTCTGAGGGTTGTATTTGTTTTTACCTTCAGATGGACAAACGCTAGACGTGGATAAGCGTCCTCGTTCCAGACCCCAACCGGCCCGGCGTCCCACGTCACATCCTGCGGAGGATCCAAGCACCGACCTCTGGGAGTGGCTCCCCACCTGGCACTGACCCTAGGTTTTCTCTTAGACCATCCCCTTGCTTTTCCTCTCACTCTTCTTCTAGCTCTTCCTCTAACTCTTCTTCGACATCGTCAAGGTAAGTTTATTTATTATTATTATTTAAGCCGTCCCAAGACAGTGGCACCCAGTGGGCCTGCAAGCCGTCCCAAGACTGTGGCACCCAGTGGGCCTGCAAGCCGTCCCAAGACTGTGGCACCCAGTGGACCTGCAAGCCGTCCCAAGACTGTGGCACCCAGTGGGCCTGCAAGCCGTCCCAAGACTGTGGCACCCAGTGGACCTGCAAGCCGTCCCAAGACTGTGGCACCCAGTGGACCTGCAAGCCGTCCCAAGACACCGGAGGCCCCCAGAGAGCCGTTATGGAGCGCCCCTGAGCCAGAGTGGGCGAAGAACGTCAGGCTTTTCACGGAGAGGAGAAACCAGTTTGACAGCTGATGGCGCCAGAGAGACACTGCACCTGCAGGTAAGTCTCCACGTAAGTCTCCAGGTAAGGGCTGTCACTATTCTTTCTATTTTCCGAATTGAATTGAATTTAGTTGAATGGAATTTATTTGAAATTGCTTTGAATCAAATTTATTTGAATTATTTGAACTGAATATGTTTGAATTGATTTCAATTCTTGGAATTGAATTTATTTGAATCATTTGAATCAAATTTATTTTATATATATATATATATATATATATATATATATATATATATATATATATATATATATATATATATATATATATATATATATATATATATATATATATATATTACTTTGTATATAATTGCTTTGAATTAATTGAAATTAATTTATTTGAATTTGCTTGATTTTAATTGAATGATTTACTTGTATTTGAATTGATTAGAATTGAATTGAACTGAGTTAGATTAAAGGGCCGTGCGCTGGTGAGAATCGTGTCCTTGTCTCTGTACCATGACTCAGTCGGGGTGCCTGCACAGACTCACAGTGATCTGGGGGGGATAGCGTGAACCTCCAACGTGTTTCGCCCTCCCAGTGAAGCTCCTCTGTGCAGATTTAAAAGGATGTTCACACCATGTCAAGGGGGTTCAGATGTCTGTCGACGAAGCCCACCTTAGACCAAGAAGAGTCTGCAGGGACAGGGACCTCAGTGCAGGGGTCCACACTGGCTAGAGAAGGGGAAGATGTAATTAGAATGGTAAAAGCTGTTATAGTAGGATTGGCAGGTACACAGACACAGACACACACACATACACATACACTGAGGAGAGGAGAGGAGAGGAGAGGAGAGGAGAGGAGAGGAGAGGAGAGGAAGCATGAATCCTCTGATATAAAACTTAAATATCAATTTCTTTAAATTATTTTCTGATACAAATGGATTATTAATCCATTCACCTTTATTCTCTTAAGATTTTAACTGTCATTTCCCCTTGTCTGTATTTTTTTTATAAGGAGAGGAGAAGAGAGGAGAGGAGAGGACACTGCAGACCCTCCACACCCTGAACACAACCTGTTTGAACTGTTACACAACTCTGTACACCAAAACAACCAGACTCAACAACAGTTTCTTCCCTCAGGCCGTCACTCTGATGAACACTTAAATCAATCATACATTGTCAATAACACTCTAACACCAAAATATCAACTGCTGCTGTTATAGATTATAGTTATTACAGTCTTTAATGCACACATTTTTTTATGTGTACATATTAGATGTTTTATTTTTATTTTATTGTTGGTCATTGGTGCTTTTATATATATATATATATATATATATATATATATATATATATATATATATATATATTTATAAATATATATTTATATAATATTTATATATACACCCATTTTTTCACATACTTGTGTACATACTGTAACAGTGCTATCTATTCTTTATTTGTCCAGCTTTGTTGTCCCTGTTTTTAGCTGTTATTTATACTTATATAATAATAAAAACAAACAGTGAAATTCCTCGTATGTGCACACGTACTGGGCAAATAAATCTGATCCTGATTCTGAAAACCCCCCCACTGCATGAAATGAAACTCTCGCTGTCCAGCAGCAGTCTCTGTGGGGACCAGTCCATATTGTTTTAAAACAAGACAATGATTATCTCATTTCTCAGTCAAGGTTTAGTCACAACTCTGGACTAATGATTGTATATTTCATTTAAATGGTTTAATTAGCTGGGCATACTGGGCAATATGGATATCTCAGTAAATAATAACCATCAAGTATTCAGCCAGTATAACCTAGTATGAGTAGTATTTTATAGCCATAGCCTATAGGATTATGTTCACATTGTATAGCCAAAGCTAATTGTATAATATTGAGAGGACTGGACTAATTACCAGGCAGCAGAGCTAAAGCTCAGACTTATATGTTATTATTTTCTTCATTTTATATTTTCTAAAATGTCTTAATGTGTTATTAATATTCACTCATCTTAAGATCCTACAGAAAATATTCTATTCAATAAATATTGTTTGTTTATACCTCATTCTGTTCTGTATAGTGTTACATAGGGGCACTTTGACTACAGTTGTCCTCTCTACTTTACTCACTGATCTGGTAACATTAAAGAAATTCACTTAACAGAAATTGCATTCGAGCATAAAGAGATCCTCAAGTTTAAATAAACAAGTGCTATTATTAATATTATTATTAAAGATGGCTCTGAGTTAGTCATCAAATCAATTTCTGTTAATTTAGCTTTCTAATATCTTCGAATATGTGATCTGGGGCTAACCTCTTCCTCTGGATGAAATTACAAAATGCATCCATAGTTTTCTCATGCTAGTACAGCCAGATAGAAGTACCAAACCACCTGTTAAAAGGCACCAGGATACAGGAAATGACATCTACTCTGTTAAAAAATTCAGAGGGAGGACCACCAGACCCCCCTTATTTGCTTCCTACGCCCAGGGTCTAGGTCAGAGATTCCCACAGTGGGGTCCCGGGACCCCCAGGGGTCCTTAAGGGGGTTCCAGAGGGTCCCAAGCAAAAAGGGGAATCATTTATTTTCAATATAATTCCATCGATAAGTAACACAATGACAGAATGTACGACTATTTTGGTCATGGGGTTCATACACTTAACTTCATACACAAGTTAACGTCATAATAATGCGTTAACGAAAAATTTGTTTTAACAAATTGAATGTAGCGGGATCAGTTTTAAAGCTAAAGTGATGATACTGGCATCATATGACACTAGGAAACATAAGGAATCCATTGGTATCAACCATGGAAAGTTTTGCGATGAAAAACTGACATGGCCATTTTCAAAGTGGTCCCCTTGACCTCTGACCTCAAGATATGTGAATGAAAATGGGTTCTATGGGTACCCACGAGTCTCCCCTTTACAGACATGCCCACTTTATGATAATCACATGCAGGGAGGGTTTCTGGACAATAGTTGTCATTGTTTGTGTTGGTAATTGATTTCCAATATCAAATAAATACACACATTTGCATAAAGCAAGCATATTTGCCCACTCCCATGTTGATAAGAGTATTAAATACTTGACAAATGAGAGATTGAGATTTTCAACAGATAAAAAAATGTGTAATTACTTTGCAATTAATCATGATTAACTACGGACAATCACGCAATTACTCGCGATTAAATATTTGAATCGACTGATAGCCCTAGTAATAACACATCTAAAAGCAAAAAACCATGGGACAAAATCTTATCAAATGGTGGTCCGCGGTCTAATGTGTGTTAGTTCAGGGGTTCTTGATGTGAAAAAGTTTGGGAACCACTGGTCTAGATCTAGGTCATTCACTTTCCCTCAGGATGTGGCATGTTGATACATATTGGGCAGCAATCTCCTCTTCTCTTCTCTTCTCTTCCCTTCTCTTCTCTTCTCTTCTCTTCTCTTCTCTTCTCTTCTCTTCTCTTCTCTTCTCTTCTCTTCTCGTCTCTTTAATTTTGAGAGGTCATTAAGCTCTTTGAAATCTGGAATTACAGAGCTGAACTTGTCAAAGTAAATGTTCCTTATTTCATTAAATGTTTCTCTCTCTCTCTCTCTCTCTCTCTCTCTCAAATTCAAATAAGCTTTATTGGCATGAATGTTCAGGTTACATGATCGCCAAAGCTAAATTACATATTATTGAATAATTACATTTCACACAAGAAATACTCATAATATAACAAATGAATTTGAAACACACATTCTTTTACATATGTAATCAATCAGAAACATGTTCAGAGCTTGTAGCACCTCTTATTGTATGCCAACAGTCAAAATATTTTGCAGCTGATATTGCACATTGATTTTTCTCCCCATATAAAAATGGTAGTTTCTAAGGATATATATATATATATATATATATATATATATATATATATATATATATATATATATATATATATATATTTATATAATTTATTTTATATATATATATATATATATATATATATATATATATATATATATATATATATATACTATTTAATTTATTATATATATTTTTTATTTTTTTATTATATATTTTATTATATAGATAGAATATATATATATATTTTATTACATTCTATCATTCCATCTATCTATCTATCTATCTATCTATCTATCTATCTATCTATCTATCTATCTATCTATCTATCTATCTATCTGTACTGCAGAAACATGTGTCTATATGTACTATTCACACATTGGTAGAAAAAATGATATAGGTAATGCAGGCGGGATTACAGTAGTTTAAACATATTTAACAGATTTATATGACGTGCATTATTATTGAATGAGCTAACAGGGAGAATATGTAAATCAACAGGAGTTTTTGCATGAAGATAGGCTACTAGTCCCTGAGATACAATCGGGGTCTCTCGCACAAAGTCTGTCTGTATTGCAAAAGTGCACTGCATCATGTTGAATTGTGTAACTAGGTAGAGAGAGAGGGGAAGGAGAGATTCACAGCACATTTCCTGCCCTTTGTTTCCTTTCTTTGTTCTCAGCTGGGGGGTTTAAGTTTCACATTTAGCCTACAATGAATCAAAACTGATTTTATGTAGGCTATGATAAAGAATTGCAATGGGTTACAATGTTCTGCTTGGCCCTGATTTGATGTGGCAAAAATATCATTATAGACAAAATCTATAATGATATTTGTGACACATCAAATCAGTTTGACACTCAAACATGGACTTATATTCATAGTTGGTCCGGCAGTTTACTGTCATTCGTTGCATCACCAACTCAGCCTTTAACACCCGTAGCTCTCATTTCCTAAAGTTTCATTCTAACTCTCATGTCCTTGTGGACCCTCACCCCCCCGCTATACGTCACCGCCTGCTCATAGGTGTAACCTCGTGTCAGTCACGCCTCTCAGCCAATGAAAAGACCGAGCGAGGTGAAAGAGGCGGGACATTACGCACACTGGGCTGTAAAAACGAGAGGTAACAAGAGCACGCAGCCACACTGAGATCCTGTAGATGTTTTCTTCCCACTAGCGACTTGAGGAGAGACCGCGAAATCCTTTTGACAAATACAGGTATTTATTATATATTTTTTTAGTTAAAGTCGTGTGTAGCATGGCTGCCACGTTACTTAGATATATTTAAAAGAAAGAGCGCTGTTAAGATGTTTAAACGTAATTGCTTAATACGCCGTTTACTTAACGTTACATGTGAAATATAAAGGTTGCAGTACGTGTGTACATGTGTGTATGTTTAATACAGGCTAAGTACAGCGTGCCACGGCCTGCACAAGTGATGAGGTAATGCGTTTATACACCTTTTACAGACTTCACAAGTACACGCAGCTAAGCAACCAGCTGGTCGTCATGGCACTGGATGGATGTGGCCTCGTCTGCAAATATATCCTCATCATTTTCAACATCGTCTTTGCGGTAAGTCTGTCAAATCATGGTACTGCGTAGTTTTGAGAAAACGGTGGAAAAACGTTTTTTTTTTTTTTTTTTTTATAATTATTATTATTTGACTATACAGTATTGTGTTGTTTGTAAGTTCTCATGGGGAAAAAGCCAAATAGTTTATTTGTAGTTTTATTGTTGGTCAAATTAAAAATTACAGTGCTGTTCAGTTGGCTCCCATTAGGTTTCGTTTTTGCAGAATAGCAGCTCAGGTTACTTTCATTTCTTGAAATCCACAACACCTGTCAATGCTTGATGTTATGCTACCCGTCTCTACTGTCTAACACACCCAACGAGATGAAAAGAAACCATAAGAGAATTGATACCTACCCTATATTTAAAGAGGACCTATGGTGCTTATTTTCAGGTGCATACTTGTATTTTGGGTTCCTACTAGAACATGTTTACATGCTTTAATGTTCAAAAAACACTTTATTTTTCTCATACCGGCTGTGTTGCAGCCCCTCTTTTCACCCTCTTTCTGAAACGCTCTGTTTGAGCTCCTGACCCCCATCCCCCTCCCCCCAAATAAAAGCCCAGTCTGCTCTGATTGGTCAGCTGGTCCACTCTGTTGTGATTGGTCAACCGAACCGAACTCTTTGGACTCCGCCCTAACTAGCTTTGTTTGAGGGCGTGCCAACCTAACCGCTAGGCAGGTATCATGCAAATGTATTACTTGGTGACATCACCACGTTACGGAAGAAAAGGCGGGACTTCAAGTAAGGCGTTTCAGGCAGTTCAGGAGCAGTGAGCAGTTTAAGTGATAAGCCGTTCCTCTGAGCTCTGCTTTTTTATTTATTTTTTTGGCTGGACCGCAGAGGGCCAGCCCTACAAACGCAAAAGTCTGTCCAGCGCGACGAAACTTGGACCAAGCTGTCAAACTTAGCGATGTAGTTCTAAAATGCAACGAGATTCAGCAGTGGCATAGCCTATTTCTCGCATAAAATGTTTTCAGAAGTAGATTTTGGGGGATTAAGACGGAATAACAAAAAGTTTATGAGCAGTCCGCTATTCAGTTTGAAACGGCAAGCAGAAAAACAGGGACCAATCAGGTGCATTCTACGATAGGGTACCAGGTGAGTGGAGCAGCGCGTCCCCTAGTCGAAGAGACGAATCTCCGGTGTTTTTTTAAAACAGCCGCTGCCGCCATTTTGGACTGAAAACGCTTATTATATTTATAATATTTTATTTATTCAACACAGGCCATTTCGGTAGAATATGATAATAGAATAGAAATAATTTAGTTTTACTTTTGTTAGGCCCTTTTTAGTCGCTTTCAGTCCAAAACGGTGGAAGTGCAGCTCTGCTGCTGGGCGCTGATGTTGCAATGGAACGAACAATTGACTTTCACTTCTTGGTAATATACGTACTTTGCCCTAGTGTCCTCACCAGACCTGGTGGACACGTACCGCCGCATTTAACATTATAGACAGGACCACTGACTATTTGTGTGACAATTTAGCCACAAATTCTCAGACTGAACATACATGGTCCAGCCGTATACTCGGTTTTGAACGAGTCTTGTTTAATATTTCTTTTAACCAGTTAATCGGTCAAAATTCTTATTGTTGGTTAACAGTTGATTATTACATGTTCATTATTAATATCCCTACACAAAAAAAACAATATAACACACTAAAGGAAAGGGGAAAAAGCACAATAGGTCCTCTTTAACTCGCTCTTTTCTGCTTTTCATGTGCTGTCTTGTCAACTGTTGCATTGTGTTTCAGTGTATTTCTGTTGTTTGACAGGTGTTTACCTAGCTGTCCCACAGTTGCTCTTCCGCATTCTGCACTTTGTTCACTCAAAGAATATTTTTGTCTGTTCACCTACACGCCACCTGTTATTTTACACAAGGTGTATAAAAAACTCATCTTCAGCTGCTGTACAGAACGTTACAGTTTTGGAGATGTGAAACCGTGTGACCAGGAATGTCGGTGTACTGCACAGTGAAACTGGTTTTATTTTTATGTCTGTGGTTTGTGGTTTGGCAGCTGTTGGGGTTTGCCTTTTTGGGTCTCGGTCTGTGGCTGAGGTTCAGCGGTAGCACCAGGGGTATCTTCGAAGTAGGGGACCTCAACTCAGGTGGATTTGTTATGGGTCAGTACCTATGTTACGCACATTTGTGTCATTAATCCAAAATAAATGCATGAAGACATTTTGCCTCTGATACATATTCAATCATAGATCTGTGTCTCTCTCTCTCTCTCTTTGTTTTTGTATCAGTTGTGACTATACTGATAGCTCTCGGCGCAGTGATGCTGATTGTGGTGGCGTTTGGAGACTACGGTGCCTGCAATGAGAAAAGATGTGCTCTGCAAGTGGTGAGATGTCTTCACACAGTAACTTCCTTGTAAAGTGGGGCTACCGCCTTCCTGTTGTGTGATTACAAAAGCCTGCCATTCACAGCTCTCATACTGTAACTAGTGCAAAACCAACTTTGTGTTCATCTGAAGAATCTTTAAGATTTGAGGAAACAGCCGACGTTCAGTTTTTTCCATTACAGCGACAAAAATGATGGGCAAAGTAATAGAAAGTGCGAATGTCACAAAGTACCTCAGTATACGTTTTACATAATCAGGAAATACAGTGTGCCAATGTTCTCTCTCTCAGTTCTACAGTCACATAATTACTGTAAAGGCAACAAGGACGCACGAGAACCGAATAACTAAAGTTCCCCTCATTTAAAGCTGCATTCGGTAACTTTGAGCAAATATGATTAAAAAAAAAGTTATTCTATAAAAAGGTAACTATATCCTGACAGCAGTGCATGAGACAGATAATCAAATATGAATCAATATTATGTTACTGTTATGACTTTTCTCTCCTCAAATGTTTTCAGAATCATATTTTAGTGCATCGTTAGCGGTAAAAATGAGAGCTAAAACCAAGCACCGCCCACCGGCCGGAGCAAACTTTCTCATTTTACACCTAAACAGTGCACTAAAATATGTTTCTGAAAACATTTGAGGAGATTGGTTGTTTTTATTATTGTTTTTATTCAGGCACGGTGAAAACTTGCAAATGCCATTAGGAGCAGCGGAGGACACAAGAGGAACATGATTTTTCTTACAGATTACCTGTGTCATGCACTACTGTCAGGATATAGTGACCGTTTAACAAAAATAACTTTTTATCATATTTGCCTGACTCCAGCTTTAATAATGAAGTCACTGCTATGCTCACCCTGCTTCCTCATCAGCAGACTGGTTAAATGACAGACAGTCAAAAGATTTATCAGTTCACCTGGAAGGCTAAGATATGTAGCAGTGATTAATAAGCGCTGGTCAGTGGAGGTGACGTGGGTGAGTTGAGCAGTCCTGTGATGTTTCAGAGCAGCTCAACAGACTGAAACCTGAGCACAACAAACCCCATCAACCAACATGCCTATTCTTGTCTTTTATAATCAACAACCAGGCAAAACAACAAGCTACTAGACTACTCAATTGACCCAGATCTTAGATGACTTCGTCTACAGAAGTTCATCGAGCTAGCAGGTCTTACATAACGTTTTCTCAAGTGATTAGCAAATAACTGAGGCAGGGCTCTTTTATGAAGACTAGTGAGCTGCTTTCTTTTCAGAGATAGAAGCCTGTTTTTCATTCAAGGCCAAGTGTTCAGAGTTGTCTAGTAGATAAGACCAGCCGAACATCTGAACACACTGTTAGAACATTTCTGTTCCCTCCCTGAGGTTCAGTGCCTTTGCTTTTTTAGGGCAAAGGGTTAAAGTCATATGGAGGAGTTTTAATTCTTAGTGTCAGTTGTCTCTTGGTACCACTTTATCTCTTCACTTTCTGCTTAAAATTATCTCATTATTGTGCTTCCATATCAAAATGTACCTTAAAGGGAGATTTGTCAAGTATTTAATACTCTTATCAACATGGGAGTGGACAAATATACTTGCTTTATGCAAATGTATGAATATATTTATTACTGAAAATCAATTACGAACACAAACAATGACAAATATTGTCCAGAAACCCTCACAGGTACTGCATTTAGCATAAAAGTCATAGTCAAGTCAGTGTGCTGACTTGACTATGACTTGCCCCAAACTGCATGTGATTATCATAAAGTGGGCATGTCTGTAAAGGGGAGACTCGTGCGTACCCATAGAACCCATTTTCATTCATATATCTGGGGGTCAGAGGTCAAGGGATTACGTTTTTTCATCGCCAAAATTTAGTGCAAGTTCGGAGCGTTATTTAGCCTCCTTCGACAAGCTAGTATGACATGGTTGGTACCAATAGATTCATTAGGTTTTCTAGTTTTAAATGATGCCAGTATCTTCACTCTAGCTTTAAAACTCAGCCCTCTACAACCTAAAAATCCCAAGTTGATTCAATGTGTTAAAGAAATTAATGGTGTTAAAACAAATTTGCGTTAAAGCGTTATTATCGCGTAAACTTTGACAGCCCTAAATTCGAGATATCGTGATACACAATGACGACGTCTAAATTGATAATAAGAAGCTCATACTAACTCAGATTTCTCAGAAAATCTGATCAAACTCAATTAAATCAAACTATTGTTTTAATCTGAATACGCTGTTTATGTGCATCATGCATGTAAACATAGTCAGCGTATAGCTGGAAATATTTATTTTTCTCTCTAATTTCACTTGAAACTGTGAAAAGTGCACAAGTTCTTAATAAATGAGAAAATACTCAGTGCTTTTCAAACATCACATATTCAATTCACACAAGAGTATACAACAATAGGCTTTACCATGTGGTTATTTCATATAGACTATTCATTCATTGAACTACAAGAAAACGCGCTATATCGTGATATATATCGTTATTGAGATATGAAATGATATCAAGATAGAAGATTTAGGCCCAGCCCTAAACTAGCAGACACATATTTTCTCCAGAATTGTAACCACAAAGTTTTGAAACCGCCTCAGTTTCATGTTGAGAAACCCCCACAGCACAGCAGTGGGAAACTAATGGATGCGAGGGAGGAACGAGGGAATGTAAAAAAAAAGATCCTTTACTTACTCATAGATCTGCCTCTGGTGAGCTGCACTTTTGGCCTTCGTCTTGATTTGGCACTCTCGTTTTCATTCATCCTCCTTTCTGCAAGTGAAAAGATGTATGCTATTTTATGTGCAAATATACAGTCTGGTGTGCAACATTATATCCCCAACAATGTGGGTATAGTTAACTATTAATTAATTAAACTATAAACAGTGGGGTTCAAATATGTTGCACGATCAAATGCACAATGCCTCAGTGTTTTTTCCTGATTTCCTGTTCAATGGTATTTTCCAGTTTTATCTCATAGTCTCATCTCAGTGTCCTTGTAGGAAAGTTCAGAGGCATTCCTAAACTGTTACGTAGCACAAAGGCGGGAGGCTGAGGGGACTCGTGTGCTGTCGGAAGAAACCGACTGTTGAAAACTCTGATTTATTTCGAATTGTGAATGTGAAGCTGATTTCAGGCTTGAGTCAACTAATAAACAGGGAGTGAACTTTTATTATGACTCCCTAACAATGAAACTGACAACTTCTCTGTATATGTTTTATGAAGTGTATCGGCCTGAACGTGTCCGAGAGGCTCTAAATCATTACTTATTGCACTTCAGAGTTTTGAGAGTTACATGGCTCAGTGGCCAGTGAAATGAATAGATTACCTCAACATGTTTTATGAAAGCCACCAACCTTTATAGATGATTTATGAAAGAGGTGAAAATATTACTCTTTAACTAATTGTTTTACATATTTTTTTGGGCTATCAATCGATTCGAATGTCGATAGTTAATCGCGATTAATCACAAATTAATCGCACATTTTTATCTGTTCAAAATGCACCTTAAAGGGAGATTTGTCAAGTATTTAATACTCCTATCAACATGGGAGAGGGCAAATATGCTGCTTTTTGCAAATGTACGTATATATTTATTATTGGAAATCAATTATAACACAAAACAATGACAAATATTGTCCAGAAACCCTCACAGGTACTGCATTTAGCACAAATAAATATGCTAAAATCATAACATGGCAAACTGAAGCTCAACAGGCAACAACAGCTGTCAGTGTGTCAGTGTGCTGACTTGACTATGACTTGCCCCAAACTGCATGTGATTATCATAAAGTGGGCATGTCTGTAAAGGGGAGACTCGTGGGTACCCATTGAACCCATTTTCATTCACATATTTTGAGGTCAGAGGTCAAGGGACCCCTTTGAAAATGGCCATGTCAGTTTTTCATCGCCAAACTTTCCATGGTTGATAACAAGGGATTCCTTATGTTTCCTAGTGTCATATGATGCCAGGTTTTCCTCACCAAAATTTAGCTTAAGTCTGGATCATTATTCATCATCCTTGGCGCCAAGCTAGTATGACATGATTGGTACCAATAGATTCTTTAGGTTTTCTAGTTTCATATGATACCAGTATCTTCACTCTAGCTTTAAAACTGATCCCGCTACAAATTAAAAATCCCAAGTTGCGTTAATGCGTTAAAGAAATTAGTGGTGTTAAAGCGAATTTGCGTTAACGCGTTATTATCGCGTTAACTTTGACAGCCCTAATATTGTGCAATGTTAAACATTCTTCCTACCAGTTAAAACAAAAACAAGCATACATTTGCATGTCCTTGT
Source organism: Sebastolobus alascanus (assembly GCA_916701645.2). Classification (NCBI taxonomy): domain Eukaryota; kingdom Metazoa; phylum Chordata; class Actinopteri; order Perciformes; family Sebastidae; genus Sebastolobus; species Sebastolobus alascanus. The sequence continues at coordinate 2,398,199 of CAKAOJ020000035.1, read as the reverse complement.
TTTGATGCACATGTATAGTAGTGGGAGAAAATGGTGTGTTATGCTGTTTGTTTATTTGTTCATGTGTGTTTATCAGTGTATTAACCTGTGCCATTAAGATAATTAGGTTTATTTACCTTATCTTCTCCTTTCAGTTCTCCGTCCTCCTGTCCCTTCTGGCGATGGCGTTAGTTGCTGTTGGAGTGATTGCTTATTCCCATAGGGATGCGGTAAGAGGGAAAGGGAAGTAGGAGGGGAGGGACACAAAAAAAGGATGAAAAATTGTCAAAAATAAAATCATTAAAAGGTTAATACCCTATATTTATGATCATGATATTTTGTTTCATTATTAAAGGTTGGAGCGCGGTTTGTGGAGTTCTACACCAGCATGTATGGCCTGTATTTGGCTAACAATGGAGATCCGGTCATTGGTGTCACTCTCACATTCATCCACAAGACAGTAAGCACAAACTCTATTTCATTCTTAAAAAATATGCTCAAATCATAACATGGCAAACTCAACAGCTGTCAGTGTGCTGACTTGACTATGACTTGCCCCAAACTGCATGTGATTATCATAAAGTGGGCATGTCTGTAAAGGGGAGACTCGTGGGTACCCATAGAACCCATTTTCATTCACATATCTGGAGGTCAGAGGTCAAGGGACCCCTTTGAAAATGGCCATGCCAGTTTTTCCTCGCCAAAATTTAGCGTAAGTTTGGATTGTTATTTAGCCTCCTTCCCGCTATCCACTAGTACCACATGGATGGTATCTTAACTTTAGCTTTAAAAATGAGCCCGCTACAGCCTCCTAAAGATCGATTGTGTTTATGCGTTAAAGAAATTAGTGGCGTTAAAACAAATTTTCGTTTAACGCATTATCACGTTAATTTTAACAGCCCTAATAATTACTCATTTCTTTATTTAATATTAAACACTTTAGGGCTCCATATTGATGATATAAAGTAAAATATCAAAAATGATTATTCATTTTGAGTGTGTTCTTAATCTCCCTTCTCTGTAGCTGCACTGCTGTGGACTAACAGGGGTCACGTTGGTAGAGTTGGCTCAAAGCACCTGTCCTGAACCAGCTGGATTTTTTGAGCACTTTAAGATGGATGTAAGTAGTTGCCAAGAAACAAAGCTGTTCTAATGAGGGTATATGTGTTAAAATTTATATGGTTTTGAGTTCATCTTTGCGTTATCTGTGTTCACGTAAGACACTAGTACGACGTAGGGTGACCACTTTTCTTGTTCCTACAACTGGAAACTGAACTGCTGTATTCTGTAGACTCTGGGTTAGCTACAGTATAGAGGATGCTAACAGTTTCTCCTGTCTTCCTACAGAGTTGTCCTGGGATCATCATAAGTTTCTTGGACAGTAAAGCAACACTGGTGATGGGCGTCTTTATTGGAACTGGAGCTCTTTTGGTAAGCAAATGTATTGCATGTTGCACATTTCTACACTTAAACGCGGTTAATGAAGTTAATGTTTCGGCTGAAATACGCCGGTGAAAGGAAAATTATTATTTATCCAAAAACGTATAATTTACATTTTTATGTTTAAAGATATCACTCTGCCCATTTTCATTGCTATTTAGTATTTAGAAAGTGCAACAACATGCAAACAAGAGCAGAGATGTACTGTAGATGCTACTGAATTGTGTAGAGCCACCAAATCAGACAGCCAATCAGCAGCCAGATACAGATCATTGGCTTTTTTGTGCTTTGATTGGCTCGTAGATAAAGCACAGCGGCCTGCAGAGACGAAGACTGAGGCAATGTGTTGTCCTCTAAAAACATTATCTGGCGGAGCTATCAGATTCTACATTCAAATATTTATACCAATGGCCCATTATTTTGAGTTTTTATGATAAAAAAAAAAATCAAATGACGTATTGTTTCTTTTAAATATTATTAATTAAACTATATATACAACAACTAAAATATATATACAAAAACCTTAATTGATAATCCAATTATTAACAAGCCTTAGAGTCTACAGCCATGCTAGCAGCTCTGTGGGACTGGAAGCACAGTTGTGCTTTGAGCTAAATGCTAATGCTAATATGGCCACAGGCACAATGCTAACATTCAAGTGTTTAACCAGTATAATATTTGTCAGGTTTACTATTTTAGTTTAGCCTGTTAGCATGCCAACATTAGCTTATTTTTATTGAAAACAAAGTCCAGCTGAGGCTGATGGGAATGTCATTAGTTTTGCCGGTATTTAGTCTTAAACCAAAGTATTGGGCAAATTGTAATTTTGACTTGACAGTGGTGCTAGATGTCACATTAGAATTTATCCTCTAGGCACCTTGGATATCTGTAGCAATATTGACGGCAATCCATCGAATAGTTGTCAAGACATTTCACTAAAGTCTCCAAAGTAATAAGATTCATCCTCTAGGAACCATGAATGTCTGTATCCTACCAAATTTCATGGCAATCCAACTAATACTTTTTAGCATGCCTACACGATAAAATGATGACCACGTTAAACATTATACCTGCTTAGCATTAGCATGTTAATATTGTCATTGTGCGCATGTTAGCATTCTGACGTTAGCATTTAGCTCAAAGCACTGCTGTGCCTGAAAAGGCGGGTCCATAATTTGTTTTGTTTTTTAGGTGTTTTTATTACACGGCTGTGTTGAATCCTCGATTCTGATTGGTCAATCACGGCGTTCTGCTGACTGTTATTTCTTTATAGCACACCGTTGCTTTGTATAACAGACCGTTGCTATGGGCGCAGCTCTGATGTCGGACTCTGACGGACCGTTTTTGTGTCAAAATATAGATTTTTTCAGTAAGTAGCCGTGTAATAAGCGAGATAATGTCCAGCTAGCAGGTCATTGTTGTGATGAGAGACCCCGACGCGCATCGCCCTTGTCGGGGATTCTTTCACACCAATGACCGGCTCGCTGTACATTATCCCTTACATATCATTCTGTAGCTGCCCAGTGGTGTTCCTTATGTATCCAAATCCCAACATTCAATTTTTGGTCAAAGTAGGTATGTCTTAGCGTCGAAATGTAATTCAAGCCCTTCTAAAAACCTTTTCCCACGTGACCTGACAAAGATTTCTGCATGATGACCCTGCTACATAAGCTACAGTATATATACACATCCTTTATGGTCAGTGTATTACATACTGTAATAACACAACACACACTAACCGATCGATGCAGCGGGAGACCAGAAACTTCCGTGTTCTGCGTGGTAAAATTACTGTTTTTGTGAAGGCAGTCTGGTGGCTTTGAAGACAACAATATAACTGCTTCAGTTCCCCGACGGAGAGGGCTGTCTGACGGCGAGGTAAAATGGTGATATATTCTTAATATAGCTTACACTTAAACTGCTACTGTTTTTTTTAGGTGGCTGATATACATTTTTCAGCTGCTCCCGTCCACAGCTGCTTTTTTCTTCACCATCAGACAGCCCTTTCCAACGGGGAACTGAAGCCGTTATATCGCTCTCTTCAAAGCCACCAGACTACATTCATAAATGCAGTAATTTTTACCTCACAGAACACAGGAGTTTACATACAACCCCACTTCAAAAAAGCCAAACTAACCCTTTCAGTTATTTCCAAACTTAGCACAGCTAACGGTGACTCAGCTAGTGCTAGCGTTCACATTATTCATAACCTTATTGATTAGCTTACTTTGGTAACCTACGTCACCGCTCTTTGCTCACGGCGTTTTCATTTGAAAAAAAACTCGAAAATAACAAAGATGGACCCGCCCTTTACATACAGTCTCGCATAGCTGCTAACATGGCTGTAGACTCTTAGTCTTGTAATTAGTGAAACCATATTCTGAGCCGCCTCACCACAACTCTTCCTGTTCACTGTAAAGTGCTTTGAAAATTGTCATCCCTAAAGAACAAAAACAGTGAGCCTCATTAATATTGTATTGCAGACATACACATTCACTGCATACAACACAGTACATAATGTAATACTATCTAGCGTTTAATTAGCATTAAATTACAGTCACAACTGACTGATGTGGGGACAAGGAGGAAAAGGGAGACTTATATGTTGGTGAAAAAACAGCTCCGTTCAGTTTCTTGCGTATAGACGAGCTTAATTTTGACTTTTGCTCTTGTTGTTCATAAAGTTAATGACCATGTTCTAATCAGTCTCCACCCCTCTGTTTGTCTCTATACAATACTCCCGTCCTCCCCCTGTCTTGCTTTAAAAAAAATCATTTTTTTCTTCACTCTTTCGTTCTCCCCATCATTGGTTCCCAAAGATCATAGCTCTGATTTGCAGCACAACCCTCAGTAGACAGATCCGTCAGTCCGCCTCATCCCCTCAGTACATCATCGTGAATCACTCCACGTCTGTCCTGGCTAACCCTCAACCATCTCAGCATGAATTGGCCTCCACCTCCTACTCCTACCCTGACCAGGATCCGGTTATCTTCACCCCTCTCTCTGTAGTCAGCATCCCTGGGGCTCAGGCTTAGTGCTCTCTTGTAGGTTTTTACTCTCACTGTCATGCTGTCCTGATTTTATTCCGCTACGCTCTGGCATAGAGAATACTCATTTTATATTTTTATTAGGGCTGTCAATCAATTAAAATATTTAATCATGATTAATCGCATGATTGTCCATGCTTAATTGTGATTAATTGCAAATTAATCAAATTTTTTATCTGTTCAAAATGTACCTTAAATGGAGATTTGTCAAGTATTTAATACTCTTATCAACATGGGAGTGGACAAATATGCTGCTTTATGTGAATGTATGTATATATTTATTATTGGAAATCAATTAACAACACAAAACAATGACAATTATCGTCCAGAAACCCTCACAGGTACTGCATTTAGCATAAAAAATATGCTGAAATCATCTTCACTCTAGCTTTAAAACTGAGCCCGCTACAACCTAAAGATAGCAAGTTGCGTTAATGCCTTAAAGAAGTTAGTGGCGTTACAACAAATTTGTGTTATCATGTTAACTTTGACAGCCCTAATACTTAATCCATTCTCTTCTCTGCATGGTTACTGCAGGTGTATCCCTTTTAAAAAGGAAAAATCCACCCTAAAAGGCACAATAATAACAACACTCCCATCCATTGGAACTGTTGTTGTATTTTTTTTTTTATATATATACACATTTTCAACAATCATGCAAAACTAAGCACATAAAAAAATCAACTCTCTTTATTTGATCATGATTAATCGCATGATTGTCCATAGTTAATCACAAATTAATTGCACATTTTTAATCTGTTCAAAATGTACATTAAAGGGAGATTTGTCAAGTATTTAATACTCTTATCAACATTGGAGTGGGTAAATATGCTGCTTTTTGCAAATCTATGTATATATTTATTATTGTAAATCAATTAAACAAAACAATGACAAATATTGTCCCTAAACCCTCACAGGTACTGCATTTAGCATAATAAATATGCTCAAATCATAACATGGCAAACTGCAGCCCAACAGGCAACAACAGCGGTCAGTGTGTCAGTGTGCTGACTTGACTATGACTTGCCCCAAACTGCATGCGATTATCATAAAGTGGGCATGTCTGTAAAGGGGAGACTCGTGGGTACCCAAAGAACCCATTTTCATTCATTCACATATCTTGAGGTCAGAGGTCAAGGGACCCCTTTGAAAATGACCATGCCAGTTTTTCTTCGCCAAAATTTAGCGCAAGTTTGGAGCGTTATTTAGCCTCCTTCATGACAAGCTATTATGACATGGTTGGTACCAATGGATTCATTAGGTTTTATAGTTTCATATGATGCCAGTATCTTCACTCTAGCTTTAAAACTGAGCCCTCTACAACCTAAAAATCACAAGTTGCGTTAAGCGTTAAAGAAATTAGTGGCATTAAAACAAATTTGCGTTAATGCCTTATTATCACGTTAACGTTGACAGCCCTAATCTGTATATCTACAGTTAAAGAATACAAATCCAGGGTTGGATTTTTCTTTCAAGCGTCTGCTTGTTCCTCATTGAACATTTTGCCTTTCTTTAATTCCACACAAGCCTCTCTTTGCCTGGCTGCATGCAAATTGATAGCATGGGCTGGTACCTCTCTCACACCAACTCATTCAGTGGCTTGTTTAATCCTGGAGGCGATAAGGAGCCGGAAGCAGGCTCTTTGTCCCATCCCTGCTCTTTACTTCCCCTCCTCCTTCTGTGTCTGCATGACAGATTACTGCCCTGGTCTGCACCATTATCCTCCTGCAACAGACCAAGAGAAACCAGCAGGAGGTCACCGCGTACTATTCCAATGTGTACTAACAAGAGGATTCGACCGTTACCCTCCTCTGCCTCATCGACGACGAAGACCATCGCTGGAATTCAGGCTCAGCCAGCAAATAAATGTTTACAGATTTGTCTGCATGTGAACTACTGATCACACTAGTTTTACAACTGAACTAGAATTTTATTTTATATCTTAAAACATCACACTGTGCTAATAATTCGACCCATTGTGAGCAGCATCAATATTTTATTGCGACATCTTTTTTCTCAAATAATCATACAGTAACTCTTGGTGAAATGGATGTTGCTTATAATTAGCTATTATTCATCTAGCTAGAAACTGTCACAGCTAGACAGCAAGTGCGTTCTGGCCTGACAGGCCTTTACATCATTGTGGGCATATGATAAGTAATCTGACGCATTCGTTTAATAACAAACTGCATTAGGAAGAGAATGGGAGACTTTTTGTTTAAATTTAACTTCCACGTGTCTGTTACACATTTCAGCAGTTATGTTAATGAGCAGTGTTTTGTACCATAATGACATTGCTGCTGAAGTGTTTTTGTGCTTTTGTCTGTTGCTTCATGTGGAAGAGTTAAATGCTCACTGAGCCACTGGCAAAAATCACTGTTTGAATTAATATAAATGCAAAAGGGATCTTTAAAATCCATTTAAGCCATTTCAAGTGTTTATTTAAGGTTAGATCACATGAAGCTTTACTTTGTCGTCACTTTCTTTATTGTTAATTCATTTTTATGCTAGAGGTTTTAATGTTACATTGGTACACCAGTCAATTTTCCTTTGCTATAGTTTTGCAAAAATTGCATTCCATTTTATTTCTTCTACTCATGTTTGTGCATCCAGAGGACCACTGGTCAGAAAGTAAAGTCAAGGACCTTCTTGAGTGTGACAGAAATATTCCGCTGTCATCAGGTACTGTTTGAGGCTGTTAAACCGACTGTATAAACATTTAAAGTTGCATGTTTAGAGCTGTTAAATGCTGCCTTCCTGTAAACGCTGGTCTGATACAGAGGGGAACACTTTGCCATTAAAGGATAACTTTGGTATTTTTCAACCTTATTTTCCCATGTTTTTGTGTGTAAGGGACTAATAGACAACAATTTTTGAAACTAGTCCAGTATTGAGGGAGAACGCTGCAACCGCCAGCCACTAAACGAGCTGTAATGTAATTCATTTGGGGCAAGCTGGCACCATCAGTTTACGTCCACTAAAAATCTCGCGTTGCATCCACATTGTCAAAATCATCTAAATATTAAGTCAGGACATTGAAAATCTTTAAGATATCTTCTCCCTCATTCACGTTTCTACCGTTGTCTTCCGGCAACATGACACAATGACAAACGGAAGGCGAAAGATAAGAAACATGTTTTATTTTTCTGTAGGGTCCTTTCCATAATGTTGTCAGACACTCTGATTCGATCGATTGTTATCTCAGATAATAATCTGAGCCCGTCATGGCAAAAACAAGCACTTTTAGTGGACGTAAATGACGGTGCCAGGTTGCCCCAATAGGATTACATTACAGCTCGTTTAGCAGCCGCCAGTTACAACGCTCTCCCTCAATACTGGACTAATTTCAAAAGATGTTGTCCCCATTAGTCACCTAGACACAAAAACATGGGAAAATAGGGTCCAGAGTTATCCTTTAACAGACATTATAGTTCATCTTTTTCATTCCCTCATGTGAAAAGCTTCATGCCAAAATCTTCTGTGACCAAATAGAAGTGCATTAAGCGTCCTGTATAGAAAGAAGATAGCAGAATTGCTTGAGTGTTTTCTTTCTCTGTACTACTAACTATTGCATTGCACTATATTGTTTTTACGTTCACAAGTTTTTAAATAAATATTCCATAGAGGGATTTTATCCTCCTCTTCACTAAGACTTGTGTATCGGTTATTTCCATGAAACAAAACGAGTGCAGTTGTGTTTAAGTGTTTATTTCATTGCTCACACGTCACTGTTGGGACCTATGAGGAGAAAAAAAAGTTGTGAGTCCTGTTGCTAGCAGGCCATGTTGTTTGTAAAGCTCTTTAAAATGAATTATGCAATACAAAGTGAAATATAATGACTTAATTGGGTAATGGGAAGGAAAACTGTGTAGTCACAATACATTTAGTACATTCAAAAGGAACCCATCTGTGCACCTTTTGTGTAGAAAATGCTAAGTGAATCAGATTAATTGTTGTAGGGACAAAAGCTTTCTGTTTAGTCAGACCTTTACAGTGTGGAACCCACAAGCTTTCAAATTATAATGAATATATTTCTAATTAAGAACCTTGTTTCTCCTGTGTGTTTTCACTGTGTGTAACTTACTGTTGATGCAGCCGACAGCGCAGTCACCATCTGCAGCAGAGCACAACTCTGTCAAGCACAAGAAGTAGATCTGAGGGGAGGAAAAAAATTAAATGGTTTTACTACATTATAATTACAGTAATCCTCGTCTCCACCATTAAAGATGCTTTTTATTTTAACAGCCACATTATAAGTCACTCCAAAGACAACAATAGATGTTTACTTGTATGAGCATGTTTGTTAAGTGGGAGTTACCTCTGGATCCTCCAGGTGAGCGTGTCCTCCTTCAGCCATGTGGGAGGGACTTTCTGCGGGCAGAGACAGGAAGCCAGAGATCACGATCTTCCGTATGTGGTGGGGGTCAGGGCGTGGGGAAGGAAGCAGCTGTGAATCACCCCGGCTGGGACAGCTGTACGACACACAGTGGGGAAAGCACAGTTACAACTGAAAATCTCTACAGGAAAAACATGCAAAAAGCAGAACGTGCTCCTTTGGATTTACTGCTGCAAGATTAGTTACACCCAATAATATAATAGTGCTGGACTAAATAAAATGTTACGTTTGTCCTGAGGATGGCTCTAGAGAAGAGTAGTATGAGCAGAGATGTACCCCGTCACTTTGACGATCATCTGCCAATTAGATCTTATTAGATTTCTCCAGAACATTAGGATTCATCCTCAAGAGACGGTTAATGTACCCAGTAGACTTTTATGAAAACCCAGCTAACAGTTTTGGAAATGTTTTGTCACGATAAAAGAGTTTAAAGGGGAAATGCTGACTTAACGATGGTGATGAATAAAAAGGGAGTTACCAAATTCTCTATGAATCATCTCAAGATCATGAATACCAAATGTCATGGCAATGTGGCCAACAGATGTAAAAAAAAAAAATCAAGTTTACACCCAGCGTCTGTCAGATCAGGCCATTATCACATTGATACTGTGTAGTCTGATCCTGGGATTAGGCCCATTATTAGAAGGACAACAATCATTTCCATAATTTGCATCCAACTGTTCAGATTTCATCTAAATTCAATGAAAATTCAAACTATATTGGTATATGAAGGACAATAGATTATAATATACTGACGTGGCCTGTTGACTCCTGCGGCTGCATGTGAGAATCAAACAGTCACATTATACAACATAGCGTATGGATAAAGTCAAAAGCTTGGTGTAGTACAATAACACACTCACTCAACAATGCAAAGTATTAACGCTACATATTTAATCAGCCAAAGGGCATAAATGAATTGGTCGTTCTTAAAACTCTAAAGCTTTGCGGCTAAAAAGCAACATTCGGGGGGAATCAGCACAGAATAACTTTTAAAATCCAAAGGCACATTGATCTTTGACATAATCCCATGAAACGATTATAGCAAGTTGCAATCAATCATCCTGCATAGTCTGTGTTTAAAGAGGACCTACTATGCTTTTGTGTTTTTTCCCCTTTCCTTTAGTGTGTTATATAGTTTTTTGTGCATGTAAAAGGTCTGCAAAGTTACAAAGCCCAAAGTCCACACCAAGCTCAAACAGGGCATTTCAGACAGAGGGTGAAAAGAGGTGCAGCAGCACAGCCGGTATGAGAAAAATAAAGCGCTTTTTGAACATTAAAGCATGTAAACATGTTCTAGTAGAAACCCAAAATACAAATATGAACCTGAAAATGAGCATGATAGGTCCTTTTTAATGCTCAAGACTGAAGCTGCAAAGCCTGATCACAATACAAACAACTCTAATGTATTCACGTTAACTCCATTCATTTTCCTCTATCTCTGTGTAACATACCCGTCATAAACCAGCATCCAGCTGGTGTATGGAGCTCGAGTGTAAGCCAGGCAGGAGTGAACCCGCAGCACCAGGCCGGGCTCTGGGGGGTCCAGCAGGCTCACCTCCACATAAACTGGTCTGCCTCGCATGAGGCTGAGAGGCAGGTGAGGCTCAGGGTGAAAGCCAGTGAAGGACTCGTCTACCGAGGTAAGGAATATTGTTGCTCAGACATCGACATGCTGATTTTGAACACCAGATGAAAACGTCAAAAGGTATGATGTGCTATTTAAAGAGAATACACGGAAGACAATCACCTGTGGCAATTCTCAGTTGCACAGCGATGGTGGCTGGTGTAGACTGAACGGGAGGTGGAGGAGGTTGATCCATCACATGCAGCCTCACTTCACCTGGAGAACCTGGAGAGGAACTACACTCCACCATCAACCTGTGGATCAACACAGGCAGCTGACGTACTGAAGATAGTGGGTCATAGAAACAAATTTAGTGGATGCAGAGTGTGTCAACATCCCAAACTAAGCTGAGCATCTTTGACACATAGTAATTATTTCATGTCATATCGCTATGTGCCACATCTTGTTTACTTGAGACAATGATTATCATTTATCCATTAATGTTGCATCTCTGTGGTGTTTTGTGAGCAGCTGCTTCCAATGATTTGTGCCTTTCGCCTCCCATCAAACACATCTACAGCTCTGTAATCTAATTACTTTAGTAACTTGTGTATAGGTAGTTGACACTTTGAGATTGTGAAGCTATGATTTCAGGATAACTGCATGCATCTGTAAATACCTGTAACATTTGAGGTAACATACATTATAGGGATGGGTTTTTTGTGTAATTTAATTTCCTTCCCTTTTCTGTTAGGTTTCATGCCCTTAATCATAAGAAATGAAAGTAAAATAAGCATGCGTTGGCAGGCCAGAGCATTGACTCCACCTCCTGGCCAAATGCCATTTGAAAGCTTGAAAAAAAATTCCTGTGACATCAAAAATGAGCAAACAAAAAAGCCAATATTCAGAAATTGTTTTTTTTGCATTTGACTGATTGCATTTCAATGTTTAATTCACCAGCAGACTACCATCTGTAGATGATTTGTTGAAGTCCTTTGCCGAGGAATTGATTCTTTGATTCTATTGTGTTCTGGGTGAGAACAGAATTTTTATCTAAAACAGTGGTTCCCAACCTTTTCTATCCCTTTTCTATCATTGAGTAAACTGATGACCCCTGACTAAGTGATATATTTCATATTATATTCAATGCATAACAATAACAGTACAGAACAACTGATAAACTGTACAATTAACCCAAATACTGAACAAAATAACTGCAGGAAGTTTGTGTAAAACAAGTGATTTGGATGAGTTTTGAGCAGATTATTTCCTGTGAATATTGCATCAGAGATGAGTTTTCCGTTGTTTTTTAGGAGCTTTTAATATAATTGTGTTAGTAGACTTCTTTTTTGACAAATTCATTTTTGACAAATCTTTGGTTGTTTTAACTGCAAACTTTTCTAAAGACTGTTCATCAGAGAGAGAAGGCTCTGTGAATATAACTTGTGTTCAGGTCTTCACTGTGTCCTTATCCTTCTTATATCTTAAATAATGATCCAAACTTTAAAAATAACAATTTCATTTAGTTTTTAGAGCTATAGGCCAACTGTATATATTCTTTAAATAAGTTGTCTTACACCCCTTAAAATAAAGAAGGCCTCGTGACCGTGACCCCCCCCCCCCCCCCGGGACCCCCAGGTTGGGAACCAGTGATCTAAAAACAATGGAATAAACAGCCTAAAAGCAGTAGTAATAGTTTGCATCACAAAGCCAACAGCAGAAAAAAATGTCAGCCTGTAAAAGACACTCACAAATGATCAATATGGTAAAAAAAAAATCTAACTCATAGAGCTGAGTGCAAACCAAAGGCCTGCCTCTAGTACAAATTTTGCAATGCAAATGTTCGACTTCATAGCGAGAGAGAAAACAAACAAAACATGCCCAAACAACAGAGGGTGGCAAAAGGTGCCCTTTTAAAATAAAGTTAATATATTACTCTGAATGTATATATATAAAAAGTTAATTTCAAGTTTCCTTTCAACAGTAGTGCCATACCTGACAGGAGAGTTCTCAAGCACAGAACTGTGGTCTTGTTGAAGAGAGTGGACACCATGGACTTCCAACAAATGAACCACTGTCTGACCAAACACCTAACAAGGATGATATGATATTGGGAAAAATGATTTCCATCGTTTCACAAAGCAACAATGTGATGCATGTCTCTCCCGTTAACTGCAAGTGATCAGAAGTGAGATCATCCAAAGCCTCATCACTCTATTTAGCCACACTAAGGTTGAATAACTGTAGCATACATAGAGGTGTTCCTTACATGTCTGTTTACTCCACAGCCCTCCAGGGGGACAGTGTAGATGTCAGGGTCAGAGGTCAGCTTCTGCAGCGTGCAGGACACATTACTGAGCTCAGATGGACGAGCAGGGGGGGCCACTGTGGGCTCCAGCACAGAGTCCGGCACCGCGAAGATTAAATGCTGTCCCACTATACAGTCTGTTGGCACACACACACACACAAAACTTTTTCTGTGCTGCACTGTTTTGATTTTGACCACAGTAAAAAAAACAAAAAAAAAAACACTGATTAAAACCAAGCATAAATATTCATTCATATTCATGGAGTGGTTTGGGCGTAGGCCTCTAGCCTGGAAACCCACACATCATCACACATCAATCATCAAATATCCTGATTTTCTTCATTGTCAATTCAATTTTGTCAGGCGTGTGTCGACAGGATCGGTTTTTGGGAGAGACTCACCCTTCACAGCGTACGAGCAGCAGCCCAAAGAGTCAAAATCTGACGCGGGGCCAAGGCCACAGGGCGAGGCGGAGGGAGTGGACGAGTTGGCCTTGAGGTGATCTGAGCGCACAGAGTAAACAAAGAGAGGAGGGCCAGTTACACTTGAATGCTTCTATTCAGCCGCTGAGAGATGACAGATTCATAAATTCAGAATTGGTTTTGGTGTCTAGTTACAGCCAGGACCAGATGCTAGACCTTTAGCCAGGACTGAATAATGTTCTGCCCCCTTGTGGTCATCTGAAGTCAAGACACTAACACTAAAAAAATACATAAACTTATACAAAGGCAACACAACATTTAATAGCTGCTGGGATTTCTCTTTCACCTTTCATTTCATTATCCAGCCTCTCTTCTACTTCTTCTCCACCAGGACGCCCAAAAGGATCATATGGATGTTGCTGAGTGATATAATGGGAATTGAGGCTGTGAAAGGGACCGTGCAATAGCTGAGGGATGCTGGGATATCCAGCCTCAGCAGCATGAACCATCCAATCCATCCCGCTGTAGTCTGATTTTGATGCTCTTTCAGAGTTCATACTGACTGCAGGATGTACTTCCTGGTTGTGTACCGACACTTTAGGCTGGTAATACAGGTGGTAATAATAGTAGTAAGGATGTAGGGGGCCATTGAGAGCATCATATATTGGCATTGTGGGTGGAGTAGTGGTCTGATGTTTGCGATAGGACGGATGCCGTGGTGGTGGGGAGGAAGATGCTTGTGGCAGAGGGTCTAAAGCTTCTTTGGATGAAGTTGGAGACACGCGATTGTCAGCGCTGAGTAAACTCTCAGGTCCATAATACATCTGATAGTAGTGATAATAAGGGTGGTAGTAGTGTGGGTAAGGAGGAAGATTGCGGTTGGGTGGTGGAGTGGGGAAAGAGGGTTGTTCAGGAGGAGGAGCTGCGGCAGCGTCAGGTCCAGGAGGGTGAGTGGCTGGGAGGAGAGTCACAGGGGCAGTGTGTCTCTCTTCATCATCATCATCTTCAGACAAGGGTGGATGTTTGATCCCTTCTGGTCTATTTTTTTGAAAGTTAATAACTTTATCTGGGCTTTGCAAATCTATGTAAGGATTTAAGTTGGATTTGTCATGAACTTGTGATGAGCGAGGACGTGGATGAACAAAGGTGCTCGACTTTGTGTTTTGATCGTCAGGGAAATTTGTTTCTTCAGCCGCGTCGGGACTGAGAGGAGCCAGTCGCTTGGCCTCGCCCCTAGCAATATGTGGAAAGTAATAGGAGTAGTGGTACGGATAGGGCTGTGGAGGATGAGGTGTATCAGGTGCAGTTTTGGGAGGACTTGTCGGAAGGGTGTAAGGATGAGAGGCGGCCTCGGGCATGGGCTGAAGGAACTGGTGTGAGTTAACTCTGCGGAGAGTCTCAGACTGCTGCACGCTGGGGGGGAACACTAGATATTCAGGGTTAGGAGGATTAGTTAAAGACAGTTCTCTAGGAAGCTTAGAACCTGGATCGGGGTCTTGAGGTGGGCCAGGAAGAGGGATTTTAGGGTGATGGTAGTAGTGATAGTATTGATTGAAAGCGTGGCTGGGGGGCTGGAGAGGAGGTGGTTCAACTTGACTCGGGAAGCCTGTATCTGAGGGGGGAGGATGTGCGGCACTGGGCCTCTCAGAGACAACTAAGACGGGAGTTTCTTGCTTTTGTTGCAGATCTGGATCCACCCGACCTGAATCCTCCGCATCGTCTGTAGAAGACAGAGAACTGTGGAAATGTTTATAAGACTCCCTGACAGGAATCTGGTGGGGGTAGGAGTCCTGAGAGTCTCGCTGGGAATCAACAGGAGGGAGAGGCTGTGGGCCAGATGTAGGGTCAGGGGTCGAGGGTGAGGGAGTAGCGGGGTTATGTGCATCATGTCCATCAGGACTAGGATGCTTGTGGTGATATGTAGGGTGGGGATAGTAAGGCGGGGCCAGGTAGAAAGGTGGAGCCCATGGTAAAGGTACATGCTCAGCTGGCCCTCTGGTTAGATGATGAGGGCTTTTGACCAGAGGCTGATGGGTTAGCGGGACTTCTTCAGGACAGGCAAGTGTGAATGTCTTCTCTCCCATCCGAAGAGAAAGGGTGTGTTTTCCATCCTGAATAAAAGATGAGAGGTTTTCTGTGTGAGACTGTTACCACATATATGAAGTTATGTTTAGAACTAGATGGTAAATCTAAGTATGAACTCAGTATTTCGACATGCTACAAACACAAAATATATTCAGTTGCAAATATTGTGCAAGGAAGTAAACAATATCCATATCTAGCGGTTGAGGTGAGGAATGTTGGAGAGGTCCTTTCATAGATTCTGTAGACTTCTGACAATTGTTTGGAGAACCTCTGACCAATGAGGCTGATTTGTGTCTTTTTATCCTCTCTCTCTCTCTTTGTCTTGATGTTTTGACTCTTAGTCCTTTACCCCTGATGAGATAGTTAAACTTCCTTTATAAGTAGATGCAGTTACATCTGTAATTTGTGGCATTTTTAGATGCCAGTTATATGACTTTATTACACAGCTTTGTTGAATACTCAATTCTGATAGGTCAATTAAGGCGTTCTACAGTCTGTTATTTCTTTATAGCAGACCGTTGCTATGTATAACAAACTGTTGCTATGGGCGTAGTACTGATGTCGGACTCTGGCGGACTATTTTTGTGTCAAATTATTGATTTCTTAAGTAAGTAGCAGTGTAATAAGCGGGATAATGTGCAGCTAGCGGGTCATTGTTGTGAAATAAACCCCTTCAGAGCAATGCTTTGTGTGTCGGGGACCCCTCCGCTTTGCGTCCTGCATCTCCCTGTCGGGCTTTATTTCACAACAATGACCCGCTCACTGTACATTATCCCTTACTTAGAGTGCATTTAGTAGTTCAAGATAAGAAATTAAAGCAAAGTCTCTATATGTGTTATGTAATAAACAAATAAATAAATTTAGACTCACATTGGATCTATATGGATTTATATTCAATTTAATTCATCATCGACTGATGGATTAATTCAGTGTATGGTATTTCATTTATTTATTTCAAATGATCATTTTGATTATTGGTTCCGACTGATGTTGTACTTGTTTCACTCCTCCATCAACATGTTTCTAAATTTCACATAAATACAAACAACATTTTTTAATATCATGTTACACCAGTCACAGACTTTGGCATCATCCTTCACGGTGAAGTAATTGCTGAGTGAGTCATTAGTATTGATCAACGAACTTTTCAACGCCTTACAGATAAATATGCTATGGGGACATTAAAAAAAAACAGACACTTTGTGCTCTTTCACATACTGAAAATGTCATTTCAATATCTTATTAGTCACAGTGACTTTTCTGAAACTCACCTTTATTGTGACACCACACGCAATGAATGGAGCAGTGATAACCATCTCAGCATCCCGTCTGTCCAGTGTGTAGCCACACTGCTCGGCTAACACCACCAGAGGGGTCCATTCTCCTCGGACTGTAGTGGAAAGGAGAAAAAACTACTGTCATATTCATGTTAAAAGTCTGTAAACCCATTGAGACATTCGAGTGAACTGAGTGCTAACGCGAAATTTAGCTTTTGTGTTTACCGTTTACCCTCAGCTCCTCTGTAGCGTAGAGTCCCTGCACTTTGACAGTCATACCATACGGGGAGCAGCAGAGGGAGGAAGGGCCCACGGCCTGAGGCTGGATCTGAGAGGCTGGGCACGACATCTTGACTGGAGTCCCCCTCCATAGCAGAGGCAACACGTAACGATCATCCTGAACACATGTTTTAAACAGCATGCTTTTGTACCTTTTACTGCTGTTGGCTAAAACATTCCACATCCACGAGAGAAGACATGCCTATAATTAAGTAACAAGCTTTTCCTCATTAAATAAGCATTAAAAACATGAGTCAACGATCCATGTAAGTCCCCCAACTTATCTTGTCAAGATGACATCAGAGTGTAAGAGTCATTTTAGTTGAAATGTATGATTCATCTTAACCCTGTTACTAAAAAAAGATTGTGTTTTGGTGCAAGGGAGCAGTCATTCTCAGTGTAAAGACTATGATCAACAGGGAGGCTTCAGTGGGATTACAAATCAGTCATGAATAAGGTTGTAACTAATGATTCTTCTCATTGTTGGTTATTTTCTTGATTAGTTGTTTGGTCTATGAAATGTCAGAAAATGGTGAAAAAGGTCGATCTGTGTTTCCCAAAGCCCAAGATGACGTCCTCAAATGTCTTGGCTCTGCACATGAACATCAGAAACCAAAACATGTAAACAACTTTGACCCTCAAAACATGCAGAGATCCTGAGACAGTACTAGCTAGTTGGTTGAAGTCTGCTGCGATAAACTAGTCTGTGCATTGGTATCTGATAGGGCTGTCAAAAATTTGTTTTAACGCCACTAATTTCTTTAAGGCATTAATGCAATTTGTGATTTTTAGATTGTAGCGGGCTCAGTTTTTGTTTCAGAATCCATTGGCACCAACCATGTCATACTAGTTTGTCGTGAAGGAGGCTAAATAACGCTCCAAACTTACGCTAAATTTTGGCGAGGAAAAACTGTCATGGCCGTTTTTAAAGGGGGCCCTTGACCTCTGACCTCAAGATATGTGAATGAAAATTGGTTCTATGGGTACCCCCGAGTCTCCCCTTCACAGACATTCCCACTTTATGATAATCACATGCAGTTTGGGGCAAGTCATAGTCAAGTCAGCACACTGACACACTGACAGCTGTTGTTGCCTGTTGGGCTGCAGTTTGCCATGTTATGATTTGAGCATATTTTTTATGCTAAATGCAGTACCTGTGAGGGTTTCTGGACAATATTTGTCATTGTTTTGTGTTGTTAATTGATTTCCAATAATAAATATACGCACACATTTGCATAAAGCAAGCATATATAAAATATATTGTATGGACTCAATACCTCCTGTGTGACATGGCAGGCATCATACTGAGCCTTCAGACTGAGGTCTCTCCATGTAGTCTGAACGGAGTAGCCACACTGTGGCGGTAGCTGGGACAGGGGCACGGATGACTCGTTCACTGAGACACAAAAAGACACCAAAACAAAACCTTAATTTAACCCTTATGACAAAAAAAGGGAAATAAATTCACGTCTAAACACGAGTCAACATCAGCTGCTACTATACAGTGTAGTAGATCTCCAAATTCAAGCTATGTATAACAATTCTATCCCAGACATACAGCTGGAGTATTTGTAAATAGAGAAGCTGTATCCTCACCTCGGTCCAGTTGTAGTTGTACGGCCCGTCTCCTCCTCACGGTGAGGGTCATGGCATCGTCTCCACACTCCACCACGGGCTGCAGCCTCAGCCAGCTCTCCTCTGAGCCGCTGACCCGCTGACCTCTGGTCCTCTCCTGACCTCGCTGAGCCTGGACTGGTTGCACAAAAACAAACCACCTCAGAGTTCACAACCGAGACATAGGGCCTCCCAGTAGAGGAATCACTGACTGCAACGTTTTTTTTTTTCAGATTTAGGAAAAGAATATCATATTGAGATTAGAATCTGTAATGAATATGTGCAAAAAACAGTTCACACAATCCCTGTAAATTAAAGAATATGCGAGGATGTTTTGAAAGTTTCTACCCTCCACTTAGGGAGGTAAGACATAAAAATTGCATATTAAACATACATCAACACATATCTTTCTGGACTATTATCCCTGGACATTACATATTCTTTTTATTCATAACACTGTAAACCTTTGCACATCCCCTAGAATATATTCTTGCACATTCCTGCCTAGCTCTCTCTTTTTAAACAGTTATATTGTACATATTTCTTAATTTTTTAAATAGTATTTGTTGTATTTTTATTGTTTGTTTTTTTTCTATTCTTTGTTTATGTTTCTTGTCTATGCACCAATACACCAAAGGAAAATTCCTTGTATGTGAAAACCTACTTGGCAATAAAAAGGTGTTATGTTGAAGTCTGTTCCCCGTTGAATGTTGTTTCCCTCGGTGGTTAGGATAGGTTCAGGTTTAGGTAAGGGGTACACATACTGACGGGGAAACAGTATTCGCCATAACACCTGATTCTGAACCTCGAAACTGTGAGGAGACCCCCAGCTAGCTTAGCTCACCTGAAACAGCAGAATCTGCTTGGTAGCCCACATTAGTGTTTGTTTCCAGTTGACCAGTAATATAAAACTTGCCGGGGACGATATGCTCAATTTCCCCTTTGCTGCAGTCTTCATTTGGCGGGTTAAGTGAAGTGTGCGTCCACTCCCCGTCGCTTC
Organism: Sebastolobus alascanus; assembly: GCA_916701645.2. Lineage (NCBI taxonomy): Eukaryota > Metazoa > Chordata > Actinopteri > Perciformes > Sebastidae > Sebastolobus > Sebastolobus alascanus. The sequence goes on along the minus strand of CAKAOJ020000035.1, from coordinate 2,378,785 downwards.
GCCTCACTTTGTTCCGGTTTTTGTTAGTTGAAGTGGACGCCATTCTGGGTTTCGTCGTCACAACGCCGCTCCTGTCATTGCGAAGAGCCAAATGAGAGTTTGGTTGGGAGGAATAAAGAGCGGGCGGCTCACACCAGCTCCCTGGAGGTAAAGTTATTGTTGTGATGGAGTAAATGAGAAGGACACCGAAGCAGTATCCTTTTTGTTTCAAATGCATTTTCAAATAAGAGTTTCTCTCTGCGCACCAAAACACTGGGACAGAGGGAACAGCAGCAGTGCTTTAGTAGACTTCCTGCCAACACACCTGTTCACTAATTGGCCTTAATGAGCCAGACTGCGCATGCGCAGTAGGTAGCGGGTTATTAGCGCAACTGTTGCAGATTTCCCACGTTTCAAATGTATTAAGTTTTGAAATTATTAAGTGATTTAAGAACATTTATTCAAGAAGGCCTACTGAATTTTCTAATATTTACATTTCTGCTACTTTATACTTCTACTCCACTACAGAGGGAAATATTCAACCTTTTACCCCACTGCATTTATCTGGCAGATGTAGTTCCTACTAGGGCTGTCAAACTATTAAAATATTTAATTGCTATTAATTGCCTGATTGTCCATAGTTAATCACGATTAATCGCAAAATTAATCACACATTTTTTTTATTTGTTCAGAATGTACCTCAAAGGGAGATTTGGCAAGTATTTAATACTCTTATCAACATGGGAGTTGGAGTTGCTCAAATTATAACATGGCAAACTGAAGCCCAACAGGCTGTTAGCAGATCCTCCAATAAGAGATTTCCCCTCCAAACTTCAGAGGGATTTATTTAAATAGCTGCTAAAATTATACAAAGTTTCGCGAAAAAAAGCAAAGATTAGAGAAAAATAAAAAGAATATAATTTGTCAATCCCTCAGATTTATTTTGTGACCTTTTGGAGGGGGCCCAACTAGCTCCACCTAGACCAGCTACAAACAACATTAAAATGTTACATCAGTAACAACAATCTAATAATGTAATATATGATAAATTATCAGTCACAAGGGACAGCTTTCTGCATAAGTACGTTTACTTTAGTATGATCTTGAAACCCATTGAGTAATGGCCTATTAAAAAACTTTTAACACAATCTACTTTTCTGTCCACTAGAGGGCGGTACTACATTGCACTAAGTCAGCAACTGTAGAGTGTCATTTGCACTGATAAATTCATGTAGACTCATCCACACACACACACACACACACACACACACAAACACACACACACACACACACACACACACACACACAATAACTTGTTTTCCATCTGTTTGATACTATTTACCATAATGAATAATTGAATTATTCTTAAAAAAAGACATTTACACATGCAATAAAGGCAGGATTGATAAAGATTTAGAAATGTTTTTGTTATATTAGTTGAAATTCTCATTACATCTTGACAGCAATCATTAAATAAAATAGTTTAGTAGTACAGTTTCAGTGGCTGCTGCAGGACTGTTATAAACCCCCCTGAGGCAAATTTGTGATTTGTGATTTTGGGCTATACAAATAAAATTGACTTGATTGACTTGATAAACCCGTCCAATCATTTCATTCGGCCAAAATGAAATGATTGGACGGGCTACCTACCTACCTACCTACCTACCTACCTACCTACCTACCTACCTAACTACTTACCTACCTACCTACCTACCTGCCTGCCTACCTACCTACCTGCGTGCACATTGCGCGTCACCGAAGTCTTCCACAAGCTGCTAACTTGACAGCTGTGAGTACTAACAATAGCCATGTTTGCCGTTCACGTTCATTATGATATAATTATGTTCGTAATGATAATTGTGGGGGAGTGGCTTTGGAGGGAGACCTGAAGCAATGTACTGTCAGTGCTGCAGACTTTGCGACTTTCTTTCTAGATTTAGGGACTTATGGAGCTAGTAAGCAGCTAATGCTGCTAGCAACTTTCATTAGAAAAGAATTAGTAACACTGGGCTGGGTTTTTCTGTCGGGATCATTTTTAAAAATCTAGTGTACTCTTTCTCAAGATCACCCACCTCGCCTTTAACTCAAATACATATCTGCCCTTCTGGCAGATCTCATGCCACCCTGACATTCAGCTCCTTTGACCTTTGACCTCTTTATAAATAATCTCCTCACTGTTGTGTCAAACTGAACACATCATCTGATTAGAAATAGAAATAAGTCATACAGTAAGTCAGGTTGGAAGATTAATTTACCACCTTAACTCCTGTATATCATTTACATTCATTTGCATTTCATTGTTTGGTTTTATACACTTAACTGAAATAAAATCTCCATTGCCAGTGTTCCTCCCAACTACCATCTGGCCTGGAAATAAATGCATCTAATAAAAGTTTAATAAACTCTAGATGCTCCATGTATTTGTGAGAAAAGACCGATATCGTCTGCGAACTACTGTACGCAACCAAACTGCCAAGAAACAGGAGCTCTGCTGCCAACAACACCATCTGACAATTAGTGTGACTCTGCCAAGCTGTGATCAGTCATCACACTGTGGTTATGATGTTATCAACTGAGGGCAGACTGGTAATGTTCTCACAGTTTCTCACTTCTTAGGGCTGTCGTTCCACCTCTACCTCAACGCTAGGTTAGATGAGAGCGGCGGGGAATGAGATGAACCACCGCGGCCGCACAGTTTGAATGCTTCGAACAGCTACACTTCATAAAGAGGCTCTGAAGCTGTGTGTGTGTGTGTGTGTCAATGGGCTGGGGGGAGGGGAGGGGAAGGGGGGGGGGTTGATCAGTTGATGATGGGCGCGGCAGTGAGATGACTCATATTTGGAGTTGCCTAGCTACAGCCAGGAGTTGTTTTCTTTAGACTCGGAGCGAGAGTACAGTGTGTGTATGTCTGGATTTCATTGAGAGAGCGAGGCTTTGTGGGGGCGACATAAACGCAGGGGTGGCACTGAGCAGGAAACAGGAGGAGCAGAAATGTTCCCAAAGAGGAGAAGAAATCACGTGAGGAGAAAACTGGAGTTAAATGTAGTAATGTCAGCGAGGGAGGGGAAAGAAAAAGAAGAAAAAAAGAAAACGAGTGCTCAGGGTGAGGAAGTGAATCAAGAATGAAAACCCCTGGCCAGTAACCATGGAAACGGGCCGGCTCGACTAAATATGAGGAATTCTTTTTTTATTGGATGTAAACGTTGGCTAAGGCACCACAGCTGACACACACACACAATGTTCGCCCCACTGGAAGCTTTACGCTGCAGCCTTCAAAAAGTACAGTGCACCACGTCTGCTTCATAATAGACTCCTGAAGCTGCTGCTGGCTCATTTTCATTCAAACCACAGGCAGGCAGCCAACAGGGCACATGCAAATGCTTTGAGAGAAATTCTCTTAGCTGCATGTTTAGCATATTCTTTGATGTCTTAATTTGATTTTGATTGCCCCTTCACTCAAAATCTGTCTACCTCCTACATGTGTTTCTGCCCTGTAACACATTATGTAGCTTCTTTTCTCTTCTCTGATTCCAATATTTTACCCTCAGGACAAACAGAAATGTAGAGTTATGCACAACATTTATAACAAAACATAAAGGTTATGTCCGAAATCCCATCCTATGCTATTTAGTACGCTAAAACAGTATGTGAGATATTTTAGTATGTCCGAAACCTTAGTATGAAACCAATACGTGAATTGCATACTATTTCCGGTGAAATATTACAGTATGCAACGCTGGACACTACGGCGGCATAAATATCCCACAATGCAATGCGGTAGTAACAACAACGTTTATAACGGACGTTGACGGATGGCTCTTCAATTTAAATGTAAGTATGAGATTTCACTTTGCTAGGTGTAATATATATTTTAAATTAATTCAGAATTTGATTATCACAAATCATTGTTTCGGTCACATGAGGTTGGCACGGGTTACCATGGTTACACGTCTCCAACCAGCAAGGAGGCTCTCAGGAAGTGACGACGTATATTACTGCTCAGTGCGTCCAAAAACATACATGCTACAGTGGTAGAATAGGTAGAATACTATGAATAGGATTTAAAGCTGCAGTTGGTAACTTTGAGCAAATATTATAAAAAGTCAATTTTTATAAAACTGTCTCTATATCCTGACAGTATTGCTTGAGACAGATAATCTGTGAAAAAAATATTTACCTCTGCCTTCTCCTAGTGCTCTAATGGCATTTGTAAGATTCCACCGTTTCCCAAGGAAAACAACCAATCGGAGCCGAGCAGCCTCTAACACAGTTGTCAATCACTGCTTGCCAAACTCACGAACTCCGATCAAACAGTCAAACTAGGCAGCACTGATCATTATGAATCAAGATTCTGTTACTGTAATCCCTATTTCTCACCTCTAATGTTTTCAGAAACATCTTGTAGTGTACTGTTTAGCTGTAAAATTAGAAAGTTTGTGACCCGGCAGCCATGTTGAAAACAGTGGAGCCAAAACCAAGCACCGCCCACCAGCTAGGCAGCACAAATTTGTGGGTAAGTGGATGTTTAATGTTGGGTTATTGTCCCAAAAGCCAGGTTTCCACCAAAGGTTCCTGGGACTTTTTAGCCCCTAGAACTACTTTTAAAGAACTAAAAGGTTCCTTCAGCCCACTGTAGTCTGCGTTTCCACCGCGGTCTAAAGACCTGCGAAGATTAGGCAAATTAGTCCGCTGACGTATGAAAAAGCAACATGACATGACGAGGGCTGCTGGTGGTCACAACAGTAAACACACTGCAGCCTGCAGTGCGGTGTGTCCGCCCGTTTCATCCACAAGACACATTGAAATAAACATTAGGTTTCGTCTCACTGCGACGACATTTACTGGTGCATAGTATTCACTGATGCACGTTGAATGGAATGAATGAAAAGCAGCGGAGGAAAATGAAACTAAGAGCATCTGTCTCCACAGTAAATCATCTGTTGAGTGTTTGGTGGTTATTAATTTGTGCTTTATATCATAACAGCCGTGAAACAATCAGAAAATATTTTTTTTTTCTCTCATTCACAGCACCTCCCCGCTCTCTCTCTCTCTGTCTTCTACCAGTCACCCTCTCAATTGTGCGATCTCTCTCTTTTTCTCTCTGTCTTTTTTAAAATGAGTAGGGAAGCTGACAGCAAAGCCTAACTTTACTTTTAATGTTATCAAACAAAGAGAAATGCTGTCCCCTCGTCCTAAAATGGTCCGAAATCCATACTAGAGTACTTCCTTGTTTTATGAATGCAGCGGTACACGAGTTGAAGTAACAGCGCTGTATGTGTGTTTTACCAATCAGCAACGGTCAACCCTGCAAACTCCACCCGAAAGTTCTGGTACTTTCTAAAAGTATTACTCCCCTGACCAGGGCCTTTTTGGGGGGGTAAAAAGGCCCGGAAAATGTCCCAGGAACTTAATTTAGACCCTGGTCCCTGCGGTCGAAACGCAAAGAGTTCCTCAAAAGGTTATTAGTTCCGAGGGAAAGTTCCTGCAGTCGAAACAGGACTTATATAAATGATTAAAATGTGCTAAATGCGAGATTGGGAGTATTTTCTATTGCCTTTTCTATTGCTCTCAACATGGCGATAGCTGAGCCAGCAGCTCACAGATAACGGTGCTAATAGCGCTAACTGACAGAGCTAACTGTGTTAACCTGCTTGGGAACTGGAGGTTGGGTGCTACGCTTCTGCGATGGCAACGCCAGAGACCGGGACGGCGTTATCAGCTGTAACCGCCGTAGCAGAGTGGCGGCCCATGCTCACATGCAATAAAAGCTTGCGCAGCCGGCCCGGCTATGTTAACAAAGCACGGAGAAGCTCGAATTACAACACAGAGAGAAAGAGAGCAACTTTATTTCTCTGCTCAGGTAGACATTACTCCACTATATCTTTACATAGACAATAGTTGTTTGCTGCTATATTAAGGCTCTGGATATCGTATAGAGAACATTTAACTGCTCATCATAGTGATGGCTTGTGAAAGAAACTGTTCTTATGTCCGGTTGTTTTGGCGTACAGTGCTCTGTAGCACCTTCTTCGGGTGCTAGCGATGTATGTCGTCCGCATAGCTATCAAAATTTACAGTGTTGTTGTATAATTTGGCTGAATGGAAGCATGTTTAATTTAAAAAGGAGTGGACCAAGGACTGAACCCTGTGGAACACCATATGCAATGTAATGGGTATTTGAAACATAAGACTGTGGGTCATTATAATCCTAAATTGAACCTGTGCTTTTTGCCTTCCCGGTGGTTAGCTTTGCCGTGCTGCCTGTTCATCCACAACTTAATACTTCAACTTTTTGAATATGCACGTTTAAAAAAAAAACTTTATTTCCTTACTGATGGACTGAGGCTGAGGTCGCCTTCAAATAACAAGTTATTGTTTGACAGAGGGCCACAGCATGGACACACACTGGGGAGGTGAACAATACTGGAAAATGAATGATCATCTCCCTCCTGAGAGAAGGACAGTGGGGAAGGAAGCTCTGAGTGTTTGTGTTTTTGTTTCTCCCGTGCCTGTGGCAATGTGTCACTCCCTTAGAGAATGATGAGTATGCAGTATGTACACAGCCTACAATATGCATGTTTGGGTTTTTTTCCTAGAAACTGGGCCCATGTGTCGCTTCTTTTGGAGATACAAGAGGATGTGTACATGTATGTAGGCATGCGTGTGTTTGAGATTGCGTGTGACTGACATTATTGCGCTGTAGCCTATCATACAAAACCGGCCCGGTGACAATGGAGGCAGGGGCGAGGGCGATGGTCGACTTCTCCAATTAGTCAACAGCCTGGGGGCGAGGTAGTTACAACACAAAAAAACTACAGACACTGGCCCTTGTGTTTGCTCTGCCTCATTCAAAAGAACCCTCACACCTAAAGTCTTTTAAATTACCCCCGCAAATCCTGTAAACATACACTCGGAGCTGTTTTCTTACAATAGGAGTTTAGAAATCTCAGGGCAGGGCGCGACATTGTGTAAGACGGAGAAGGAATGAGCAGAAGGGAGACAGTCAACCACAGAGACAGAGAGCTTTACTATTGTGTAAAGCAGCAGTGACTTGACTGTGGTCAGGCTCACTCCCCTGGCATGTAGGCACCGCTCTGCCGGCTTTGTTTCACACAGTCGTGTTGAAATACTCCCTCGCTGAGACTCCTCGCAAACACCCAATCAAAGGATTTTTGATATTACTCAACCAAAAAATAGCGATCTGTCTTCCTATAGGCCTTGTTTGTCTATTTAATTTATATTTTTGGGGATTTAGCTGGCTTTTTTTCAGGGCAATTTAACAAGAGATGAATGTCAAACAACGACCAGTAATTAAGAATGCAAGACTCAGTGCCACAGATTGTTGAGGATGTTGGAAAAGTCACAGTAATTGTCCGCTTGACAGGTCACATAAATCATTTTCCGCAAGTGTTTTTCAGTCAATTTTTTGAATGGCAGCTCTTTAATGACCCCACAGTGTATAGTAAACTGCCCACTTGAACTCATAGAACCACCCTGAACCAGCAAACCCTGAGAAAGGATTTTAAAGGAATCAGTATTAACACTTGTGCACACAACACTTAGCAGATCAGACAATATCACAACTGTTCCAAGTGATCTTTTAGGACTCTGGTTTTTCCGGTACTGATCAGCAACGGCAGCGCGACAAAGGGACGATTGTTGAGCAAGCCACCCCATTGGTCTTCTCCAGTTTACACAGGCATGTGATTTGCCAACTTGTGTTTAGATCTCAAAAAACGTGTTGCGGCTAAGCTCCTGCCCCGCCTCCTCCCCCGATACATACAGTAGACGGTGGCGTCAAACAACTCGGTTTTTACTCTGAGAAATGATAGCAGACAGATGCATGACTCATGGCATTTCCTCTCCCAAAAATACACCAAGAAGTGAAAAAAAGGCACGTTTCTTGCATAACTCAAGTGGCGAAAAGTTTTTTTTCTTTTACTCCACAGGCATGCATTTTTCTGAATAACTCTCAAGTTGTGCTTTGTGGAACAGGCACGAGGAGGGAGTGCCGTATCACACTGTATGGTACATACAAGCGTTGGCTTACCTCACCTACAAGGTGGGGTCGACACGCCCAGAGCCGAATCAGGTCCGACCACATTCTCACTTCTCTCTTTTTTTCTCAGTTTGTCTCCCTCGTGTTGTTCTACGCTCGGTATCTACATGTCGTGTGTCACAGTTGTAGTTGAAGATGTATCATTTAAAAAAAAAGGGTCCTGAAATGATCACATGCACCATCCTCGCCTGCATGGAGGGAGTTGTCTGTCAGCTCGGGTGGAGCTGTTTTTGGCTACGTGTAGTAGACGTTGTGTAGATTTTGACAAGATAAGACAACTGTATCCCAAACTTGAATTGCAAAATATCAATGGACTGGCATTCTTTCCCATAGGGATTTGGGATGGGCACTTGAAACGTTAAGTAGTATGATCAAGGTGTGGCATGTGAAATTCAGACTTTTGAACAGTAATGGATGAATACTCAGTAATGTGGGTGCATTGTATATTTACTGTGGCTCCCATGACGTGTGATAGTGTTGTCATGGAAATCGATGATGTGCATAAGTCACAGAAGTGTTACCATGGCAGAGGCTTCATTTAGTTTCACATTTCAGCGCTGGCGATGTTTAGCATTCCAGCTTCCTGAGTCCCTCTCTCTACATATGAGAAAGGTTATTTTCCATGACAACCACATTAAAACACAGATTATTCATCTTTGACAAAAGGAGAAGAGCCTTCCTAAGAAAGAGGTCAGGCCATAGCGTTTTTATGTGCGTGTAGCCTCATGACACCAGCAGAACGTAGCCACACAAGTAGCCTCAGTATAAACCCGAGCAGGCTCTGCTGCCTTTCAAGGTCGCTGTATTGGCAGGTAAATCATCACCTCTGAAGCCTGTTATTATCCTGCTGGCTCATACCTGAGGCTGAGGTGGCCTGACATGATACTGACCAGGTGCTCTGCTGAGCCTTTGACTCAGACTTCTACTGGTGTATCTGCATATTTTTATACTCACTAGAAGCAAACAAGTGACCTCAGTCTCCCAGTCCACACCCAGAGTATTTTTGTCTACTTGTGTGTATCTGACTTTCCTGCCTGACTTTTAATAGCGCACTCGCTTTCACATTCTCATATTTATATCTTTATCATTATTTTTGTATTTAAACAGGCAGAGATCATGATCTCCTGCTCGAGAGAGACCTGTGTACAAGAGTAAACATTACAGTTTAAAGGGACAATTCTCCCCAAATTCAAAAATATATATATTTCCCTCTTACTGGTAGTGCTATTTATCAATCTAGGTTGTTTTGGTGTTGGCGATATCGGTCGTAGAGATGTCTGCCTTCTCTCTATTATAATGAAACTAGATGGCTCTCAGCTTTTGGTGCTCAAAGCGCCAAAAACATGCATTTGAAAAACTCAACAGCAATGTCTCTTTCCAGAAATCATGACCTGGTTACTCAAGATATTCCACAGATCTTGTTACGAGCAGTTTCATGTAAGAACTACTTTCTTTCTACCAAACTACAACCTCCAACCGTATCACCACGCAGAAGGAAGCGTGTATCTACTCATGGACGAGAGGCTCGCGACAGCGCGAGATGTTAACATTAATGGCGCCCTCCTCGGCTGAGCTGTAATGTTAGCTAGTTCAGTGGAGCTAGGTGAGCTAGCAGTATCGAGTATAGATGCACGCTTCCTTTTATGCAGTGATACGGTTGGCGGGTGTAGTTCGGTAGAAATGAAATAGTTCCTACTTGAAACTGCTCACAACAAGGCCTGTGGATTATCTGTTGTAATCGAGTCATGTATTTATGTTGCTTTGAGCACCACAAGCCGAGTGCCATTTAGTTCTGTTATATTTGTGAGAAGGCAGACATCTCCAACACTCTGCAGCTCACACCAAAACAGCCTAGATTGATAAATAGCACTACAGGTAAGAGGAAAAGTATGTATTTTTGATTTTTTTAGGGTGAACTGTCCCTTGAAAGTTGCTCTATACGATATCCAGAGCATTAATATAGCAGCAAACAACTATTGTCTATGTAAAGATATAGAGGAGTAATGTCTACCTGAGCAGAGAATGAAGTCACTCTCCCTCATGTGTGTTGAAATCCGAGCTTCTCCCTGCTTTCTTGACATAGCCGGGCTGGCCGCACACGCTTGTAGTGCATGTTAGTGCATGTGCGCGTGCCCCATTGGCTAACTCACGGCTGCCGCTCTGCACTGCGCTCATACGGAGGTTACAGCTGATAACGCCGTCCCGACCGACAGCGCTGTCGCAAAAAACATAGCACCCACCCTCAGGTTCCCCCTCGGGTTAACACTGTTAGCTCTGTCAGCAGTGTTGCCTTGGTTTTCACTGTTAGTACCGTTAGCTACAAGCCGGCGGCTCAGCCGTCGCCATGTTGAGAGCCGTGCGGAGGCAATAGAAATGCTCCCAATCTCGCATTTAGCACCTTTAAGTATGGAAACACACACACTCACACACATATTTCACATTAAGAAAAGCAACTACAAGTGGAATTGCAAATACGTCATTTAGTGTTTACATTCATACTGTCATTTATCCTTATTTCCATGCTTCCATTCATACTTCCGTTTCAGTAAATGTATTTCTACTGCCACTTTAACTTCAGTATTTTAGCATTTGAAATGTTTCAACTGCAAGCTTTAAGCAGTGAGCACGTCTTTTTGATTTTCAGAAAATCTAGCTTTTCTAGTTTTTCAAGTATCATTGCTAAACGCTGAACAACGTGTTTTTCCCCAATTAATTATGGACTCCGCCCAAAACCTTTACAACCGTTTTAAAATCAAACCACTTCGTAAAACTATAAAAAAAATCTAGTTAAATCTGGTGTGCTTCTACTAGGCTGTGTTGTGAATTAGTTTTCAAAATTCTGACTGTGTATACAACATACATAGATTGTCACATTTGAGCCTGATGTGAGACACCACCCTTTGGCCTAGTTCTCTGAGGACAACAGTATTTTTTACTTCAGCGTGCCTGATGATAGGAACTTATTAGGTATGGGTAGCGATGAGGCTCTGGCATTTACACTCCGTCCCTTTGATGTCAGTGATTTGCCACAGGAACCACATTTCGCAATCAATGAGCTCTATGACGAACAAACAAACATTATTATGCGTTATTATGTGATGTGATATTATTAGATTAAGTCTCAGACAGACCCTCAAACTAAACTAAACGCATGTGATCTGTTCAAGGAGCAGATGACTTTTGACTCGTTGGAATCATTAGGACCGTATCAATCAAAACCAGCTATGAAACAATGATGGAGAGCAATAATTAATGAACTTGCAGCAGTGTGAAATGTCTCCACAACCCCCCCTCTCCCTCTTTTAAATTCCCCTCTCATTGCCTTCAAGTCTTCCTCCCTCCATTCTCATTCCCTCCCTCTTCTTCCCTCCTTCTCCCTCACTCAAGCTACGACTTGCACTCATTTGCCCCCACCTCCTTCTCCCTCGCAACCAACAACATTCCTTCATCCTGAAACTCCTTCCTCTGTAACAAAAGCGGGAAAAGAAGGAGGGCGGAGATCAGGAAGAAACACTACACTTAACGTCTGTGCGTGCCTGTCTTTACGCGACTCTGACCGTTTGTTTATATACACAACATCAACGACGTGATTGCGATTAGGGCCGGGGCTGCTGCGAGTCTGTCGCCATGGCAGCACGCGGAGTATCATTGTCAATAATGTTAAATGTTATGGGAGTTCCCCCCTCAAACATCAGTGAGTCATCAGCTGCCCTACCAGAAAAAATCACCACCAGCAGCTGAGTGACAAAGACATGAGACACCCAACACAAAAGGAAAAATATATATCGCCTGGCCACAAAAGTTGTGGAAACAGTGGCTGAGCTGTTGCATGTGTGTAAAGTAGACAGAAAGAAGAGGAGGGTGGGACAGGGAGCAAAGAGTAGAGTGGGAGGAGGGGAAAAAGAGGCAGAGATTATGTGATCAAGACAGCCAGAAGCTTGTCTGGGCTGGGTGTGGACTTAAAAAGAGGGCTGGGTAAAAGTGGGCGGCAGTAGTTCCTAGTGTTTGTGCATTTAGACTCTGAGTCTGAAATTAGTAACTCTGAGAGCAGGAGGAATTGGACTCAAAGAGAAACACAGCCATCCAACAGTAAGTCAAAGTTCTTCTCCTTGTGCTTTTTTTAATCCCTCTGCATGTCTCACTTGTCTATAGATGCTTCAGAATGATAAAACAGTGTTTTTTTAATAGGAGCTCTGCACGTTTGTTTCAGTATTTCCCATTTTTAGTCAAGAAAAACTACTGCTAAGTAAATGCAGGTGTGTGTGTGTGCGTGTGTGTGTGTGTGTGTGTGTGTGTGTGTGTGTGTGTGTGTGTGTGTGTGTGTGTGTGTGTGTGTGTACCTCCGCCATACCGGTTCAACTTCTCAGGCAACTTTGCTACTGTATTTCAGTAACTCTTTACTGGCCAGGTGTGGCCGCTTTCCAGATGTGTCAAGTTCCTTTAGCAGTGCTAAAGTGACTGGTTTGAATGCAAATTGTGTTTTAAAAGGCACAGGACTACTTTTCAAATGGATTTTTAGCATCCTCAAACCTAGCCTCAACCACACTTATTCCATTTTGCGTAATGGAAAATATGCCACAGCCAGGCCAGATGTAAAAATCCCAGCAGCAAGCAGTTGACACGTCTTGTTTTTGAAGAATTTGGAAAACGTCTGATCAAAATATTCCACGAGTGTTTTATATTAAGGAAACTGCTGAGCATTTAACTTCACTTGGTATTTATTCCATCCAGAAGTTGTTCATTAAAGTTTAGCCATCTGGCAGAAGTCTATACAAATATTTATAAACTTTCACTTCCTTGTGAAGCAGATGAAAGGTGGGGAATATTTGCAGAGATGTGCCAGGCAGTGATCACATATGCACCAGCGTGCCCAGTGTCTGTATATTTGTGTGTGGTTTGCGTGCGAGTGAGCTGGCGAGTATGTGTGTGTGTGTGTGTGGACCCAGCCCTTGACCACTCCTTTTACCGTGGAGGGAACCAGCACATTCCAGATGTGCCTCTTCCTCTGTTCACACCCAGTGCGGCCTCGGTACCGCAGATAGTTTACACACAAGTCAGAATGCTACCAAAATAAACTGATCAAATCTATATGTCAGGGCAGAGCCACCTGTGGAGGTTCCATTAAAGTAGAACCATTGCAGTTATAGTAAAGAGGCCTAAGGAACAGTGGAGAGGAGAAGGTTTATATCGTTTTTTGGGGTTACGGTGTGTAATAGTAATAATTCAAACCAGGGGGATCAGGCGTGGGCCAGAGAGGCTGCTAGGATAGCAGGTATTCTCTACAGTTATTTTAAGGAGTGGCGGGTTTCTTGGAAGCACAAGACAAGCCCAAACTCATCTGCCCGCCATCAACTTCCCTCCTAAACACACACACTCTCTCTCTCTCTCTTTACCAACACTATCTGTCTGCTCAACTGATTTTGTTTACTGATCTTAACTGCACAAATATACCACACATCAAGATTATCTCGCTGACTATTTGCAGGCATTTCAACTGCGTTAGCTGTAACTCAAAAGTAATTAGAAGTTGTGAAGCCACACCCAAAGTGGGTGCCAGGTTTTGGCCTTGCGTTGCTGCTCTGAGTGTGTTTATGAAGATGTGTGTGTGTGTGTGTGTGTGTGTGTGTGTGTGAGCTGTCATTAATGGCTGCCTTTCTGAAACCGGGCAGGAAGTGTGCAGCCTTTGTTATGGCCACTTTTGATTCTTTCTGCTCATAGTAGCTGCCAATTTGCTCAGTGTGTGTCATTTTAGCTTGAGTGTGAGTTAGCCCTCCAGTTATATTCATCCTGCATAATGAAGGGTGGAAAGTTGTTTAACAAGTTTCCTCTTGTGCCTCTCTCTCTCTCTCTCTCTCTCTCTCTAGCACCGTCATCATGCTGATCCTCCTCGCTGGCATCTTTGTCCTTCACATCATAGGCATCATCCTCCTCCTGGTGGCCACCATTGACAATGTAAGTACATTTTTTCCCCGCGTTTTTTATTTCCGCACACCTGCGCGACGCAGCGCTACGCGGGCTCCTCGCAGCCTCGAGGCGTAGTCGTCCCTGCATAATCCCTGACTTCCTCCCTAGTTTGAGTGTCAGAGTGACAGAGCTGAAGAGTTATGTGCACATCTCCTCGCACGCTGACAGACAGCAGAGAGTCGAGACTTATGAGTGATTGGCTGCTCGCTTCACTCGAGGCCCTCATTCCTTCTCTGTCAATGGTCCGCTGTTCTTCCCAGGGCCTCATATTTGACATTTCTGGGAGACAGATGGGGCCGGCCACGGTGTCGTCACCCCGTGCCACTGAGGGCGTTTAAACTGCAGGCCAGGTGTCAGTCAGACGTTGCTCTTACACATGTAAATATGTCAGATTCTTGCCGGTGTTGTGGTGAGCGTTGCATACCGGAGTGAGACCTGTGGAATGCCTCAGTGACAGGCGGATCTGCGTTCCTCCCTCCGTTTTGCCTGCAGCTGCCCCAAAAATGCATGTCAGAACACAGGGTGAACACACACAGCTATGTTTACACACTCTCCTGCTTTGAATTCTCCTCATTTCTTCTCTATCTCTCCCCCCAAATATTGATTCATTAACTTTCCTTCAGCATGTAGGAACCCATTTATGCAACGGCTGCAACAAAAAGTCGAAACATTTCAAATGTAAAATGCTGTCGCTCTGCCTTTCCCCTCAGGCCTGGTGGATTACCATCGACACGTCCACTGATGTGTGGGCCCGGTGGATCCAGACAAACTCAGTGTGGAACTACACCGACCTTCCCACGGGTTCAACCTACCCACAGGGTAAGCCAAACACACCGCCCGTGATGCAAAGAAGCCGAGTGAGGAGAACCTGTTTGCACGCGTACAACACTTCAACAAAGTCGTATTTACTTCCCAATAAAACGATGAAACGTTTGCCTACAACGTTTCATGGATTTTCTGCCACACTGTACGACTGTACCGCCTTTATTTGACCCCAGTGGCTGAAATAACCGCATTTCATTAAAGCCCCTGAAAAAAGTGTCTTTAATATTTCTATAAAACATTAAATGTTCATTCCTAAATGTCCACGATCAAGGTTAAAAAGATATCTTTTGGTATCACTTATTAAATGATACTAAATCTTAAATCCTGATTGACGCACAGAAGTACTTGACATCACCTTTCTTTTTAAGCGTTCAATACAAACCTTCAAGTGATGTGAAAAAGATGTGTACAAACATGTAGCTGTGGTGCCATTTCTTCTGAAATCCTCCCACAACATGTGCATGTAAATGAATTGGGGACACGCAAAATTGCAGTTATCCAAATTCATTTTTTTTGCATTT
Organism: Sebastolobus alascanus; assembly: GCA_916701645.2. Lineage (NCBI taxonomy): Eukaryota > Metazoa > Chordata > Actinopteri > Perciformes > Sebastidae > Sebastolobus > Sebastolobus alascanus. The sequence goes on along the minus strand of CAKAOJ020000035.1, from coordinate 2,363,437 downwards.
CAAATTAAGACCATTATAGTTCAAAACAATGCTGCCATGTAACACCAAAGAGATCAAATTGTGCAGCAAAGCTGAAAGTAATGACTTGTGTTTATCTCCTGAACCTCATGTATGCTGATGTATAGTGAGCGGTATAGCTTTGGTTGTACTGTAATTACAACTCTAGACCTTGAAAACATACAGAGTTGTTGTTTGTCTTTACACAGCGTCATAATCAGCATGTTTTAAATTACTAAAACGTTTTGGGTGCAACATCCCTGCCATTCAGCTTTCAGCATTTTTCAGCATTACTGTTTCCTGGGTGTGTCAGTGTGACGTTTAGCACATCATCTTCATTGTGTTGCCCTCTCCGTCTCCCCCTACAGATTACCTCCAGGCGGTGCAGGCCAGCTCAGTGCTCGCTTGTATATTCTCCATCCTGGGCATCTTCGTGTTTGTAGCTCAACTCTTCACCCTAGAGAAAGGACAGAGGTTCACCATCTCCGGCGTCTTTCAGCTCCTCGCCTGTGAGTATCTTTGCTTTGTATCTTCACTACTCTTCATTTCTCTCTTCCTCTGCCCCCTCTCTGACGTCCACGTCTCCTTCCCCTCCAGGCCTGTGCATCATGATCGCAGCCTCCATCTACACGGACCGCTTCCACCTCGACGAGAAGTCCGGCTGGTACGGTCACTGCTACATCCTGGCGTGGATCTCCTTCGCCCTCACGTTCATCTCCTCCATCATTTACTTTGTGTTACGCAAGAAGACAGCGTGAGAAGGACACTAGCGCTAGACTCCAACCAGCCCAAAACCCCTTTGGCTGGACCTACTCTTTCAGTTGAAATCTGGTTTTAGTTACAGATGGTGTAAACAGTGTTTATATACATCAGATTTGAGCTGCTGGTGTACATTCAGCTACAGATATAGCCGACCTGTTGATCCTCTCAAATACGTACTAGCGTTTAATTGAGTCTGCTGTCAGATTGTCAGGAGTGTTTTGGATATTTCCGCAGTAAAAGGCAAACTCAATCAATCACAGTTGTATTTGAGTGTATTTTCAACCCAGAGTTTGGGCTGGATTTCTGAGGCATCTAAAGATTAAGAATATTTTTGTTGTTAACTGAACAAATTTTCCTTATGATATAAGATGCCATGATAAATTAAGATCTATATATATTCTGGCTTTTAACAAAAGCAGGTTGAAGAGTAAAATCTGTGGTCCTTTTTGTTGTTGTTGTAATGTACATTTACATATGGATATGAGTGTTGGATACAAAGGGGCGAGTTTGTGATTTTTGTTTTCGTTATTTTATTGTTAGTTCATCAATTTTATTTCGTTTATCTGCTCTGGTCTTACTTTACATAACGTGCCACTAATTAAACAGAGTGTACATGGCATCGATCGGCAAAGCTGTGCCTGTTTGAAGTCTCAAAGATCTGTTCAAAAGTCCATTCATATGTCGCCTGTTGCAGATTTGTGTGTAATCTAATGATAAGACAATGTGATGACATAAAATCAGTCAAATAATACAGCTGAGTTTTGTAATTATTTGACATCAATCTGGTATAAGCGAGGAAGTGCAATGCCAAATCATAAACGAGCTCTTACACTACATTACTGTTTTGACAGTTGATACAAAGCTTTTTTTAAAAATAGGTCAAAGTAATGAACCCCAAAGTAGTGGGATTTAAAATAATTTTCTGTTCTGTCCATGAGAAATGCAGCAAACACACCAATATTTTAGAGATTTTTAGTTCCATTAGTATGTATGAAACCTTTTACCTAAATCCACTAATCAATTATATTGTCTGACTGTTAATCCAACCATTTACCGGTAATATCTGCTCTGTTTCCGCCCAGTGTGACAGGAAGGCACCTGCCTTGACTCTTAAAGTGTGAGATATACTATGTAAATATGTTTTGTTTCCCATAATGCTCTGTATGTCTTATGCTGTTTTATTTTTGCTACCGTTATTTCTCATTATGGATGGCAATGACAATGACTTTTACAATATTAAAACTTGATTTTTAACCAATTATTGATATAATTTCTTGTTTTTTCCCCCCTATATTTTTCATAAGAATTGAAGAGTAGTTGTAAATGTGTTTAATTATATTCTTTTGGCTACTTTGTTTGAATGATTGTTTTTCATTTGAGGCTTTGCAGACAAAAAAACAGTGAGATGTTTCAAACAGCCAGCAGTCTGATGATCCAATTTATTACAATTTTGTGCATTAGTCAAAAAAAGATATCTACTGTTTAAAGGTGCTAAATGCGAGATTGGGAGCATTTCTATTACCCCCGCAACATGGCGACAGCTGAGCCGGTGCTAGCAAAAAACGTATATTGATAAGAAGTGAAAGCGAATTGGTCGTTCCATTGCAACATCAGCGCCCAGCAGCAAAGCTACACTTCCGCCATTTTGGACTGAAAGCGACTACCGGACGCCAGTAAAACATCCGAAAAAATTTTTTGCCCGGCGAAAGTGAGCGATGGACATGGAAAAATCCAGCACACAGATTTTGAGAGCAATCTCAAACTTTTTCATGTCAAGGACCTCCAAAATAGATGTCCAATAGACTTCAGACCATGGATGTATAAGAGGTTGTGTCCTGAGCTTTTGCCCTGCGTGTTAGTAAATAGCCTACAACTACATTAAATTCTGTTTTATGTCCTGCTACTAGCACTACTAGCTACTGGCCGATAGCCGGTTGTTTGGGAACAGAGACGTTAATACATCCACCACGGTCGAGCTTACAGTATACAGCCTATGGGTGTGTTATAAGATAATAAAAGTGATGAATTACAGCCAGTATATCCATTATTACAGCCGCATACAGCTAGCAGGAAGCTGGTAGAACCGGATATGTCATATGAGCGTGCAGGACGGTGCAGTCCCGTGGGTCTGATGCACGTTCATTATGCCGAGGAAAATAACTCTGGATTCAGCTATTAGTTCATTTAACAACTTTTAGGACATAATTATTTAAATGAGGGCTATTTAAGTGTTCGTACTGGGATGTTGATTTACTTAAAAAAATGATCGTCTGATTTACAGACGTCTCTTTATACATTCATGGTTACGGGCTCAATGGCGTTTTTCAGTCCAAAATAGCGGTAGCACTACCGCATCGCCATCTAGCGGCTGTTGTCAAAAAAGCACCAGAGTTTCATCTCTTTGCTTCTATACTCTTCGGTTCTAACAGCGCTAAGAGTGAAAACTACGGCCACTGGCCCCTCTGCTTCACCTGGGGGGGAACCAGAGGGTGGGCGCTACGCTTCTGCAATGGCACCGTCAGTCGGGACGGGGTTATCAACTGTGACCGCCGTATGAGTGCAGAGCACTGCATTTGTCAACAAAGCACGGATAAGCTCAGACTTCATTCTCTGCTCAGGTAGACATTATTCCTCTATATCTTTACATAGCAAACAGTTGTTTGCTGCTATATTAATGCTCCGGATATCGTATAGAGCACCTTTGAACTATAACAATTGCAAATAGTTTTAGTAAGATTTTGTTCTAAATAATACAGTTTATTAAGTATTTCTGTACTATATTCAGTTTACAATACAATAGCGTCCTCTGCATTTACATTTCCCTTTGTGATTATGATCAAAGCTGATTCATCGGGTCACTGAACTGCTGACTATGTAAATTCAGACCGTAACAAACATTAAACTGCATTGCCAAGACAGGCGCAGGTCCTCTAGTCACAGAAAGACTCCAGTCTGGATATATGCAGTAGTTCAAAGTGGGCTGTAGTCGTCCTCCGGCCTGTAATAGTCCTCCTGGTGTCCTGGTAGGGTCAGGTGGACGGAGACGGACGGGGTGGGTGATGGAGACGGAGACGGAGACGGAGAGGGGAGCGAGAGGCAGTGGAACGGGGATGCAGGCGCAGGGTGGGAGGGAGGAGGAGGGAAGGAGTCGGAGTGGGGGAGGGGTAGGGAGTGGGAGTGCGTGAGCCTCGGAATTGTGGCTGCCAAAGCTGCTGGCGGGGGATCGTAGTAGGGAGACAAGTGGGAGATCCGGGGGGGAGACGGGGGACCTGCCGGGGTCATGGCTATGCTCGCGGGGGTGTAATAAGGTGGCAGGAGCCCCACGAAGTTAAAGCTGCAGGCGTTGAGGCTGGACATACGTCTGGGCCCCACCATCAGGACCTTCTTGGTGTAGTTGTTCAGAGTGGAGACGCCGGCTGACATGCAGACAGTGAAGGCAAACCAGGCCACACTGATGGAGACAGACAGAAACAGGAAGGGGATCACAAGCAGGTGGTTTGCTTGTTGTTGTGTGTTGACATACCTGCGCAAAAGGTGTGTAACCAAATATTTACTGGGTTCATTCAGAATTTGAATTGAGGGAAAAGACAACAACTTGTAAAACTGGAAGAGCTCGATTGTCTTTTTTTTTCAAAAAGCAAAAAAACCCTCAAACCGCAGAAGAGAACAGAACAGTTATATTATATTATATATAGTTATATTGTATTATACCATTATATTCAATGGTATAATACAGTTTGTCCAGTGGGATGACTGTTTGTCTTTCTTTTTGAACTCGTCCAAAGAATCTGATTTGCTTGTGCCAAGTAGACACAGGCGAGGTGATAGCGAAATAAAAAAAAACAGGATCTCGCGATGGGATGACACCAGCTGCGACGCCAAATCTGGCCAGGGACGTAAAGTATGTGTGGGGGGCCAACGGCCCCTTCCCCACTTCCTACCCTCCTACTTACTCGGACCACACCCATCTTCGAACTCGGCCTTCATTTTTCAACTTTTGTGACTGCATCCTACATGGTTGGGACGCTATCGCGGTGATAAAATCTGTCCACAGACAGACAGAAATATAAACACCTGGCAAAGTACTCAAAATAGCTTCTGTGGTTGTTCCCGCTACAGTAGGTGTCTCCAGAACCACATTTTGTCATTATGACACACAAACACAGATTAACAAGGTGAAAACAACACCAGCCACACGCTGTGACGGCTGCTTACAAGAGTGAAAGCTGCAAGATGCAACAGAAACGACATTTTAGACATTCATTCTGTGCAGCTTTTCTGGTATATAATATATTCTGTGTAGTTTTAAGTTGAGAGAGTTTATGCCTTATATAAGAGCATTTATGAATTTCAAACAGAAAGACTTATTAGACTTATTATCTTATTATTTCCCACTGCTGGTAGACCCTCCAGCAGGCTTTTATATAACTTAGGGATACAGTTCAGTAGTTTGTTGTTACTGTAAAGTAGAGTATACACTCAATTTTAGAAGATTTGGGTTCCTGCAAAGAGCCTCTATTTGACAGAACCATGCGACGGACTTGAAAAAATCTAAAACTAAAAGACATAAATATAGAACACTTCTCTAATTCCTTTGTTATACCGGGGTCTAAATGAATCATCACTGAAGCAGGAAGGAAGACACACAGATTCCTCCATGTTCTTGTGACACTGTACAAGAATGTCAGTGATGCCTTCAGAGGGCTGTCCGTCATGCACGGTTCCTTATTCACGAAAACACTGCAGAAGCAGGAAGGTTGTGAAATTGGGATTTTAAATGGACTCATTTAATAGGAGCTCAAACAGAACGTTTCAGACAGAGGGTGAAAAGAGGTGCTGCAGCACAGCCGGTATGAGAAAAGTAAAGCATTTTCTGAACATTGAAACATGTAAACATGTTCTAGTAGAAACACCAAATACAAGTATGCACCTGAAAATGATAGGTCCTCTTTAAAGGAACAATATGAAGCACTGACAGCTAGCATTTAAAATGGGTAACAGTGGGTGCCCCGCTAGCTCAGTTGGTAGTGTGGGCGCCCATAAGGCTGAGTCCTGACCGCGGTAGGCCCGGGTTCGAATCCGACCTGTGGCCATTTCCGCATGTCGCCCCCTCTCTCTCTCCCCCTTTCTAGACTATCCACTGTCCTCTAAATAAAGGCTTGAAAATCCCCAAAAAATAACGTTTAAAAAAAAAAAAAAAAAAAAATGGGTAACAGCAGTCCAAATTGTAGCTGAGGCCCGTCCGCTCCTCCGCTGTGACTGATAGCAGTTAGCGCACGTTTTCGCTATTTGAGGGTTACCTTTTAGACACGACGGCGTTAGCCTCTGGCCAGCAGCGGTAGTCGGAATCATTTCACCGGCTATGTGTCTCAAATACTGGCTGCCTTGATGACCCAGCTGCACACGGACAACAGAGAGATGTGCCGAGGCTTTTAAGGCTTTTAATCTTACGTTAACGTTATCTCTGTTGATCCAGTTTGTTTGCTTGCTTCCATGGCTGCAGAAGGCTGTGTTTGTTTGTGTGCCAATTTGTTTCATATGTGACAACGGGGGGGTGTCGAAATGGGCAGCGGACGGGATCACGACGTTACGGACCGGAACGGAAATTTTAAAGGAAAACATACTGGCTGTAGCATTGTTGTCAGAGAAGCCAGTATTTCAATGCAGCGTGTTTCCTTAATCTCTGATGACATATCATGGTCATTTTATGATTTCTTACAGTAAATACATTACATATTGGTCCTTTAATATTTGCTTTATAAGTAAATGCACAACCAAAACCCTCAGTGCACTATGTTCCAATAGTTCATACTGAGGATCTCAGAACGCCTGGATCCTTTTGTAGTCTAAATCGGGCCCCACTGTGTGTGTGATTATAGTGTACAGTGTGTTTAATGAACTCACTAGAACGCCCAGGAGTAGCCGTAGCTGTGAGGCTTGAAGTCTTCTGGTCCCATTGAGGCAGTGGTCTGAAACACCTGCATGAACATCATGTGACCCACCATCCCGAGCAGACCTGTGAAGGACAGAGGGAGGAAATACACCAAACTGGTTACTAGTCGTTCTATGTTGTTATTAAAGTCTGATTCAATTAGCCATCTACAGAAACACTGTACCTGCCAGGACTGTGAAGACAGCAGCAAAAGAGTTGAGCAGCTGGCCCCAGCGCTGCGTGGAGGGGCACCAGGCCCTGATACACAACTGCATGGACAGCAGCGTGCAGCTGATCACCAGCAGACCGACATACATGATCTCCAAGGATAGAGACAGCCACATCATTGCTGTGGAGGGAGGAGAAGAGGCTGAGCACAAAGACGGACGAAGGCTTGGATTTTAAACGATCAACCGAGAGCAAAGCGCCCACGGAAAAAACAGGAGGACGTGATGAATTCATTTACCTTTTTCAGATTCAGGAGTCAGAGTATAAAACGCTCGACACTTCTCCTCTAGGAATCAAAAGACAAACGTAAATGTAGTAATAAACTCAAAAATGTACAATACATTAGCTTTATACCAACATTGTCTCTCCATTTCCAAGAGGAACTGAATTCAATAATACTTCATCCTGTGCATATGCAGTAGTGTATATTGTACATTTAAATGAACACTGCAATCTAATTACTGTGTGAATAAGCAGAAAAGTGTTTGCATGGCCTGAAGTAACCAGATGGGAGATTATGAGATGTGTTTGGTATAAATCTGGAAGGATGTGGCCCGGGGGAAAAATCTTAGTGGCACCACAAAATGAGACTTTGTCAGCGTGTTTTGTCTTTCATTTCACTCATTAATTTCAACATGAAAGTATTTAGTTTTCACCCCCAAAATGTGTTCTTCCCACCACTGCTAGCAGTGCTATTAAAAGAGAAGCAAAAGAAAAAAATAGAGGCAACCTGTTTCTGCAGTCGGTTAAGCTTCTTTGTGGCTTGTTTACCAATGTGTTTACATGACAGCTGCAACAATCAGAGTAGCGTATTTGGCTCTAAACTATGGTGGCTCTGAAAGCTTGAAAACAGATGCAAACAGACAAAGCACAAGAAAATGAGGAAAACATTTTCATTAACTTAACACATGCGCAACATTTAGAGAAAAAAAAAACACTGCAAAATGAGACACAACACAACCAGTGTCAAGTTGGTGCAAACATTTTCTTCATTTGCTTGTGTTTTGTCTAATTACACTGTATTTGGTTATGCTATGCTTTATGTTTTTGCATCGAGGTTCTGTATTTGGTTGTGTTTTCTCACTTTGCAGTGTTTTGTTTGTTTCTAAATGCTGTGCATGTGTTGTCAGATTGGTCAGTTTGAGGTGACAGTTTGCATAATGTTTAAATGCTTTGAAGTGAACTGATAGGAGATTAAATTTTGTTTGGTGTAAGTCTAGAGGGATGGGGTTTACAAAAAAACTCAGAAGCCTTGGTCAGAGTGTCTACTGAATTTTTTCATTTTGGTGATTTTTAAAATTTCAACATAGAAGCCTTTTCTTTTCATCCCCAAAAATGTGTTTTTTCCCTCCACTGCAAGCAATGCCATGAAAACCTGTTTCTGCAGTCGGTTAAGCTTCTTTGTGGCTTGTTTACCGATGTGTTTACATGACAGCTGCAATAATCAGAGTAGGGTATTTGGCTCTAAATTACAGTGGCCCATAAGCTCAACGCACTGTGACTTAGAAAACAGATGCCAACAGACAAATCACAAAGAAATGAGGAAAACACTGCAAAGTGAGAAAACACAACAATTGTCATTTGACAATTAGTGAAAAATGTTTTTCTTCATTTACTTGTGTAATGTATTGTATCTGGTTGTGTTTTAAGTTTTTGCAGCGTGTTTCTGTATTTGGTTTTCTAAATGCGTATATATATGTATATATATATACATATATATATGCTATATCTTACCAGCATTTGGCTGGTTCTAATTTCCAACCCTGGTATACACATGATGCTTTTGCTTTGTAATGATTTTAACAGTGAATAAAGACCTACCCGGCTTTACAGGAACAGTGTCCTTAATTTCATTGTCTTCTGTCTCGTTCGCCAGGTTGATGTGGTGGTTCACTTTTACACTGTGTTCTGTAGCTTTACCTTCTGTCTTTATCTTTTTAACCTGTTTTTGCTGCTGAATCAGTTTGACATCCTGAAATATCCTCCAAACGCATATTGTAGAACCTTTCTGTCTGCTTCTCTCATTTTCTCAATACAAAATTTCCCAAAAAAATAGCTTGATATTTATGCAAGGAGTACAGTTAGTGACAGTGTGGGCTCTACGGTAGCTCTGACAGCATGACGGAAGTAGAAGTGCGGGGCGGGGCTTAGCTAAGAGTCAATTGGGGAAGTGAGAACAGGTGAGCAGGAGGTGGGGTGAATGCAGGACAAGTGAAACTGACCAGGGCGGCGTAGGCGGGAAATCACACAAAGACAAGAAGCAAGAGGAGTGAACTGACAAAATAAAACAGGAAATAGCACGTACCCAGGACCATGACAGGACCTCTACATAATGAAAATATCTTCATTGATACATCAAAGAAGGACATGTATAGCTCTTGTAGCAACAGGGGCAGATTAGCAGGATTGGTGTTTGCTTTCACCACTGCCAACCATTACCTATTGATTTATACAATTGACCACATAAATTAGTTAGAACTTTTGGCTGAACTTCAGTATCATTCAAACTCAGTCCTTGCAAATCAGCCGCAAATGAGACGGTGAAAACCCGGCCGATGTTTGTGAATCCTATTAACCTTTCTCTCTCTGGGTTTCTAATCCATAATTGAGTCATGCTGTTAAAGTCTAAATCTCCACAAGCAGAACACACACTGATGATAATCCTCTTTGGGCTGCAGCACGCACCCAAACACACACTCACTCAGACACACAAATTCAAATTAACACACCCGAGGCCTCAATTCATCCCACCACCTTGGATTGCCTCTCCTCCTGTGACCTACTTCATTGTCTGTCGCACTAGTGCCACAGTTAGTTTGGTTCACTTCCTGTTTCTGTGCCAACCCTTATCTCACCTTGGGAATATCCTGCACTACACACAACCTGATCAGCACAAATGACCAGGGGCAAGCTTATGAAATCCCTCACGATGATACTGATTGTTTTCTGTAAACACGGCTACATGTATAACTGAGGTCTGTCCGTGCTTCTTACAAATCCTGTGTTCGTTCATTTATTAATTTCCTCTGCCTGCTTAATCCTTTTCAGGGTCACCAGTGACACATCTGGGCTTTTTTTCTGTCTGCAACTTCAACTTTTGACCTTCCTTTGTGATCAGTTAGGTGTTTTATTTTCAACTGATTGAACAGGGGATTTATTTTGCGTCACATCTTCACCTTTTCAGACACATTCCCTCCTTTTAGACATGTCTGAACAGTCCTACAGAAATCAATAATATGTTCTAAATATTCCAAATCTGTGTCACATTTCTCCTCTCTTACCCCATGCGTCTGCGTAGATGTCTTCCTCGCAGATGAGGAACAGGCCAGTATGGAAGGTGGGGAAGACGAAGCGGTCGTCCCCCGTCTCCCAGGAGAACTGGATGTCGTCGGAGTCGGAGACGCCGGGAACGGGGATCAAATCAATTCAAATCAATTTTATTTGTATAGCCCAAAATCACAAATCACAAATTTGCCTCGGGGGGCTTTACAATCTGTACAGAATACAACACCCTCTGTCCTTTACAGTGCGACCCTCACATCGGCTAAGGAAAAACTTAACCACAAAAAAACCCTTTTAACAGGGAGGAAAAATGGAAGAAACCTCAGGAAGAGCGGCAGAGGAGGGATCCCCCTTCCAGGATGGACAGACGTGCAATAGATGTCGCGTGTACAGAGTAACCACATAATGAAAACACAACATAGACAATTTATGACAAAAATGAATACATCTAATGTGAATATATGTGAGAAGGTGGGTCCAGGAGGATGTCAAGCAGCTTCCAGGCGACACCAAACAGATAGAGCCAGAGCAACACGACCTCCTCTTGACGTCAAAACCAGTAGAGCCAGAGCAGCACGACTTCCACTCCACGCCAATCAGATAGAGCCTTAGCTGCGTAACCTCCTCTCAACGCCATAAAGGTAGAGCCTGAGCAACGCAACCTCCTCTCCATGCCAGATCGATAAAGCCAGAGCAACACGACCTCCTCTCCACATCACGATAGATAGAGCCCGAGCAACACGACCTCCTCTCTACCATGCACCACCAGAGAGTCAGAGCAACGTCACAGAGCGACTGATGGTCCATCAGGAAGCCTGATTCAAAGGAGAGAGAGGGGAGAGAGAGAGAGAGAGAGAGAGAGAGCGAGGCACACAGCAGTGCTTGTGGGACATCAACAACAGAGGGTTATAGAGAGGCAGCGGCTTAAAATTAATAATGGTCTCGTCGGCAGGACTGCTAGGCTGAAATAATAAATTGAGACTGAAACCGACCCACCAGCTAACTAATTGAAAGTTAGGGCAAAAAGATGGGTTTTAAGTTTGGATTTAAAGACATCCACAGAGTCTGACTGTCTGATGTCTATAGGGAGGTTATTCCAGAGGAAAGGGGCTCGGTAAGAAAAGGCCCTTTCGCCTGCTGATTTCTTTTTCACTCTGGGGACAGACAGGAGTCCTGTATTCTGAGAGCGGAGAGTCCTGGTTGGAGTATAAGATTTAAGTAGATCAGACAAGTAGGAAGGGGAGTACCCATTTACAATTTTATAGGTCATCAGAAGCACTTTAAAATCTGATCTAACATGGATCGGGAGCCAGTGTAATGAAGCTAAAACTGGTGTAATATGGTCAAATTTTCTAGTTTTAGTTAAGATTCTAGCTGCAGTGTTCTGAACCATTTGAAGGCTTCTGGTACTAGAACGAGGCAGACCTGAGAGCAAAGCGTTACAGTAATCCAGTCTGGAAGATACAAAGGCGTGGATTAGAATCTCTGCATCGGCCATGGATAAAGAAGACCTGATTTTAGCGATGTTGCGTAGGTGAAAGAAAGCGATCTTTGTGATGTCTTTAATGTGCTGATCAAAAGAGAGAGTTGAATCAAACATGACGCCAAGGTTCTTAACTGTTGAACTCTGGGATATCACACAGTTATCTAGAGTTACTGTTACCTGGTCAAATTTATGTCTGTGTCGAGCAGGTCCAATGACCAGCATCTCCGTTTTATCCGAATTTAGGAGCAAGAAATTACTTGACATCCAGTTTTTCACCGCAGACAGGCAGGCCTCTAATTTAACAATTTGTGATCGATCCTCCGCTTTTATCGGCAAATACAGCTGTGTATCATCAGCGTAACAGTGGAAATCAATTCCATAACTACGTATAATTTGGCCCAGAGGTGCGATGTAAAGAGAGAAGAGCAAAGGGCCAAGAACAGAGCCCTGAGGTACGCCATATTTCACCTCAGAGAATATTGATGTCGAATTATTAAAAGAGACACACTGCGTTCTTTCAGATAGATAAGATTGTAGCCATGCTAGAGCAAGCCCAGAGATGCCAAATGTGTTCTCTAGTCGGTCAAGGAGTATACGATGATCAATAGTGTCAAAAGCTGCACTTAGATCCAGCAATAAAAGTACCGAGGTGGAATCTGAATCCATGTTTAGGAGCAGATCATTTACGACTTTAGTAAGCGCAGTTTCGGTGGAATGGCAGGCCCTAAAGGCAGATTGAAAGGGTTCGAAAAGATCACTAAATAATATATGGTCAGAAAGTTGCTGAGACACCACTCTTTCTAGAACTTTAGAAAAGAATGGAAGGTTTGAGACTGGTCGATAGTTATTTAGAGACCCTGGGTCCAGATGCGGTTTTTTAAGTAGAGGTTTAACAATGGCTGTCTTGAAACTAGTGGGGACAGTACCAGTCGTAAGAGACACGTTGACAATATTCAACATTGTTGGTCCCAGCCATGGCCATAGATCTTTAAAAAGTTTAGCTGGTAAGGGGTCGAGGAGGCAGGTGGTAGGTTTAGAAGCGGAGACCAGTTTAGACAGAGTTTCAAGAGAGATGGTCTCAAAATGTGTAAAGACAGAGGCTAATTGGGACTCGACGCACGGAGATTGCATTGCAAAATTTACAGCTGTAGCTGGGAGCGAAGAACTAATTTTATATCTAATCTCATCTATTTTTCTGCAAAAGAAATCTAAGAAATCATGTGCTGTAAAGGATGAGCTATTAGTAGTCGGCTGTTTTTGGGTGAGTTTGGCTACAGTGTCAAAGAGAAATCTAGGATTGTGTTTATTGTTACTGATTAATCGAGAGAAATAAGCTGTTTTGGCAGCGGACAGAGCACGCTTGTAAATTAAGACACACTCATGCCATGGTAGGTAGTTTACTTCCAGTTTTGATTTACGCCATTTGCGTTCCGATCTCCTGCAGGCTTGTTTAAGAGCGCGTGTTTCATCATTAAACCACGGTGTAGACCTCTGTGACCGTCTGGTTTTAGTAGTAAGAGGTGCAACTGAATCTAGAAGATTAGAAAGGGCTGTGTTTAAGTCAGTAGTACAGTTTTCAACAGGACCTGTCGCTGTAATGAAAGGAGCCAGAACCACAGGTAATCGCTCACCAAGTTCAGTTATAGTCGACGGACCGATATGGCGAGTGGTAACTACATCAGCACCCGGGGATGCAGTTGTGGTGCTTGGTGGCCGTGCAGAGAGGCTTGGGCAACTTCTGTTGTCCCACGCACCAGTAGGAGGACATGAGGGCGAAGCCACCCGTCAAGAGAGACACAACCGTCTGGATGAAGGAGAGGCGAGGGGAGCGCATCTGCTGCAGGAACGCCATCACGCAGGGATTAAATGAGGGCACGGGCTGGTGGAGGAAGAGTAGGGATGGAGACAGATGTGAAAATATTCAAAACATATTCAAAAAGAAAAAGTAGCAGCACTGTATGTTAAATGTCTGACAAGGGAATATCTGAATGTAAATTTTTCATAGTTAATCTACTTGACTTTAAGTACACCTCCACTCCTGCATGTCACTAAAAATATCACTAGCTTGTTCTTAGTTTCCAAGGAGAAGCAGCTCTGCCCAATTGCCTGAGATGATTAGCGAGCGGTTGCGGGGGAGCCAGCGGTTTTACATGACTAATCACATTTAAAGAATAAAAAGACTGTGACAGAAAATCAGCACACTACTGGTAATTGGTGGTGAAGACAGGCAGCTGAATCAGAGGAAAATGGGTGAAAATTGCTGTCACCATGGAGCCTCTCCAGGAGACAGATGCTCAAACCAGTACCTCTGAGCACTTGACGTCAAGCAGTGAATTAAATTTGAACGAAGGAGAAAAAAAAAACACTCACCTCCTTCAGCCTCGCTTACTTTGTACTTTGTCCTCAGTTCCCTCACGGAGTTGAGCGTGGAAGGTGAAAGAAACATCCGGCCCCGCTCCTCTACCCGTCTGCGCTCCCTTTCACTCTTCATCAGATAGTGGGAGTGATGGAGGATTTTGGCAATCGCGCTGACCTCTGTGAGCGGAGTGACTGTCAGTCTTTATGATCCGACCCCAGCGGTCAGACACAACTGTGAACGTAGCACACAGACACACACAAGCACACACACACACACAACCTCCTCTTCTTTAATCCATCCGTATAAATCCAAACCAGACAACTCTGCTCCATCTGTTTTCATTATGATTCCTAGACTCATTTTTGATCTATTTCATTCACCTCTCCTCCTCTTATCTGCCCCCCTCTTCCAATGCTGTCCTGTGAAAGGATGCAGCACTCACTGATGTTTTGATGTGAAAATCAACATGACCTTGAAATGGTGAATACATATGTCAGATACACACTATTACTTGGACATTATTGCTTTGCAATACCATATGTGTACACCACATTTTCAGTGCCAACTATTTGAATCTGAGGTGGTGATTCCACAAGAGGGGGCTCTAATGGTGGGTTATTTAATAACTGCACTCAACTGCAATCACTTCACTGCAAAGGTTTGCTGTTTAACACTGTTACTTATATCAAATAATATTATATATTGTTACAAATATTTTTTTTAATACAATTGAACTGAACATTTTTAGGTTGGTTTGGTCAAGATTGCATGCATACTACGTTGAGTAGCTGAACATTTCAACCACTTATCCATTACTTTCAGCTCACTATTTAAACTGTTTATGCATTGACATTACTTTGCATTTCACTATTTCTCCAATAATTTTAGCTATTTCAACCATTTTCCCATTACTTTTAGTTTCAGCTGTTTATGCATTAAGTGTTCGGTATTTCACCATTTCCCCAATAGTTTTAGCAATTTGCACCATTTATCCATTTCTTTTAGCTAGCTATTTCAACCGTTTTCCTATTAGTTTTCTAGCTAACTATAAATTGTTTATGCATTACCTTTATCTATTTCAACCATTTAGCCATTACTTTTAGTTAACTATTTCAACTGTTTATGCATTAGGCTACTTTTTAGGTATTTCACCATTTCTCCTTTATTTTTAACGATTAACCATTTAGCAATTACTTTTACTCAACAATAGCTATCCATTATTTTTGAGAGCTAACCCTTTTGACCATTTATACTTTTAGCTATTTCAATTGTTTTCCATTACTTTTGGTTAATTATTTCAACTGTTTACCATGACTTTTTGGGTATTTCATCATTTCTCCAATAATTTTAGCTATTGGCACCATTACTTCAAATGTTTAGCCATTAGTTTTAGCTAGCTAGTTCAAATGTTTAGCCATTAGTTTTAGCTAGCTAGTTCAAATGTTTAACCATTAGTTTTAGCTAGCTAGTTCAAATGTTTAGCCACTAGTTTTAGCTAACATTAGCTATTTCAACAGTTTAGCCATCACTTTTAGCTTACCATTTCAACTGTTTAACCATTACTTTTAGGTAGCTATTTCAATTGTTTAGCCATTGGCTTTAGCTAGCTATTTCAACTGTTTATCCACTACTTTTAGCTAACTATTTTGACCATTTAACCTATCGATTACTTTTAGCTAGCTACCTGTTTCAATATATATACATACATACATACATACATACATACCAATATAACGCTTCTCTACTCTTCCCAGCTACCCTGTAGCAGCGTCTGCAGAAGTGCCCCTGGCTGGGAATCACACTGTCCTACTGTAAGCCACTGTAGCAGAAAACATTAATCTTGGTTCATAATAGGGAGCCGACAGCAGTTTCATTTATGACAAAGAAAAACCTGCTCTAACGCACAAATTTATACCCGATCATATAAATGCCACTATGATGTTTTAAAATTGAGAAAAACTGCTTTCACCTTTTATGACCATTGCATTTTTACACCTATTTCAACTTTCACCTAAGCTAAATCTGACATTTTGGTTTTCTATTTTAATATCGAAGCTGCTCTAGTTTCTTTATGTCAAATTATTCAGTTTGACACTTTTTTTCAGACACAGATTGACAGAATTGACCTGGTACAACAGTTTCTAGCCTCAAGAGAGTGCACCCATAACCCGTCATCTAAAGACAGTCTGGTGGAGTCAGAATGGGGTTATGCACTCAAACTGAAAAGGCGAGAGGAAGAAACAAAGGAAAGAGACAGAAATAGAGACGGAGATAGCTTGTGTGCGTATGTGCCACAGAGAGATGATTGAGAATACATGTGCAAAAGAAAAGAAAATAAATTTGTGAAAGAAATCAGGGCGGGAAATTGTCTGATGAAACTGAAACAGGTGGTTTTATCAGAGCAACAAAAATAAGTTTCAGAAATAAGAAGAGGAGCGTACTTGAAGCATTTTTTAAGTGTATTCATAATTCATATACATATTGACAGGTTTCTAATACAGCATGGTTTGATAGTGTAACTGTCTTCTCAGCTTGACTTCTTTTTTTTTTTTTTTTTTTACAAGAATAACAATAAAAAATGATAAAGACAACACCATGTACGACTCACTTTTAAATTTTATGGCAATGCTTCTTTTGAATGGATTTTGCATCTCCCGATCAAATCGCTGCTGCTGTCGCTCAAGAATGAAACCATTCAGAAGTACTTGGTAAGGCTCGCTCCCCATTGGTCAGTACGCTTGGCCAATCACAGCCGCTCATATGACACCATCTCCAAAGTTTCCAGTTCCAAAAAAAACGTTTTCATCGCTGTACGACCTGTCAGTCAAACGTAAACTTCCTATATAGAACGTGTGCACCCAGTACACAGTTCCACAACGATGAAAACTCTTCAGCGTCCCGCTCATCTTCTTCCTGTCAGCACGGTTAAAGATGGCGGACACGCATTAGTCCATAGTGTTATCTCCTCCTCTTACAAGGCTCGGTCCTTCTCTTTGCACGTTACGAACATTTGTACTTGAAAAATAAGATTGTGTCCATCGGATTCGTCATGAATACTATCTGTACCGTAAAAACCCCAGTGATGAAAAATAAGAACACTTTTCAAAAGGACCAAAAATGGAATCAAAGACCCAGATATCGGCATTTTTTTTTCAGTTTCTCACACACACGCGCACACACTCGCACTCATTTCTCACTCATACACGTGACTTTTGAAAGGCAACAGATGTCCGTTCTCCAAGGCAATAATGTCTTTGTGGCAAACTCGACCCTGACATTCCAGACATCACTCTGGCTCCTCCCTCTCCAGGAATAAAAAAAAAAATGAATCCAATTCATGTGTTGACTGAATATAAAGTGAGATACATCCATTTCATTTTCATGAGTAAATACTGATGAGGATACAAAATAATAATGAGGACTAAAATAATAATTGTGGTCATCCTAATATCATGAAGATAAAATACTACTTATGAGAGGATACAAAATTCTCTCCTTTTCTTTCCTGGGTTTGACACCCAACTTGCTCCCGATACGCCTCTTCAAAGCAAAAAAAAACAAAACAGGTAAATGATAATACAGATGATGATAAACACCTCGAGGGTGTCTGAGGAAAATCAAAGTGAGCCTAGAGAGGAAGTTTGTTTCTTTTGTTCTCTACAGAAAAGTTCCTCCATCAGTCTCATTTTATTCCGCTTCGATCTCTGTAGTTTTTTTTTTCTTTTACTTGTAGCTCCGTTCCTCTATGTTGCACGTCCATGTTTTTTTCTTTTTCTGCTTTTAAGTAAAGAGCGACGATTCTCTTAGAAAAAAAAAAAAAGGTTTCTTTTCTCCATTGTCTTTAAATGTAAATAATGCTGATTCCCGGTGAGAAATTGTACATTCCCTTTTGTTGTTCTCTGTCACAGATGCCAGTCCTGTCCTTTCACATTTCGGGCTGCTTCACAAACAAAAGTCTCATTTGTCAGTCTTCTATTGTCCAAACTAACCTTGGAAAGGGAACACAGACAAATTGAGGTTAGTATCATCAACAAGGGCCGACGCATTTTGATACAAAGAATGACAATGAAATGCTTTCACATAGAGCAGTTTCTTTAATGGAGACGACCTCTGTGAGAAGTGTTTTGAATTGGACCAATAGGCAGATAATCACAGGTTTTATTACTGCCAAACAGTCCTTTATTGATTATCTGAAACACTGACAGACTTCACATTATTTAAATGTGTATGCGCAAGTTGAGGCATGCACCCAAATCTCTCTTTCATTTTAATCCAATGAATTTGAAACTGCCAATTGATCAAAATATTTAATCGCAACTAATTGCATGATTTTCCATAGTTAATCGTGATTAAACGCAAATTAATCGCACATTTTTTATCTGTTCAAAATGTACCTTAAAGGGAGATTTGTCAGGTATTTAATACTCTTATCAACATGGGAGTTGGCAAATATGCTGCTTTATCTAAATGTATGTATATATTTATTATTGGGAGTCAATTAACAACACAAAACAATTACAGATATTGTCCAGAAACCCTCACAGGTACTGCATTTAGCATAACAAATATGCTCAAATCATAACATGGCAAACTAAAGCCCAACAGGCAACAACAGCTGTCAGTGTGTCAGTGTGCTGACTTGACTATGACTTGCCCCAAACTGCATGTGATTATCATAAAGTGGGCATGTCTGTAAAGGGGAGACTCGTGGGTACCCATAGAACCCATTTTCATTCACATATCTTGAGGTCAGAGGTCAAGGGACCCCTTTGAAAATGGCCATGACAGTTTTTCCTCGCCAAAATTTAGCGCAAGTTTGGAGCGTTATCAAACCTTCTTCGCGACAAGCTAGTATGACATGGTTGGTACCGATGGATTCATTAGGTTTTCTAGTTTCATATGATACCAGTATCTTCACTCTAGCTTTAAAACTAAACTTACGGCGTTCAAACGAATTTGCGCCAACGCATTATTATCACGTTAACTTTGACAGCCCTACCGAAAACATGTCGCCGGCGCGAAGGCATAAAATGTATTTCAATCGAAAATTTAGATTTCGAACAAATCAAAAGGAATATATTTGCGCAAAACATGATGAAGTAAAGAGGAAAGGTTGCAAAATCCTTAGCCTACCATCAGCATTCTGCTGTAATCTTTCTAAAAGAGAAAGAAAAGGAGCTATGTGGGGTGTCTTTAGTTTCCATGAGGACGAACTGATTGAAAGTGAGGGGGAGGCAGTGAACGGGAGTGACAGGCAGCAGTGCAGCCACTAAGGTGAGGTGAGGAGGAGAGTGAGAGCAGGAGGATTTTTTTTTCTGAGAACCAGCCAACAAAGAGTCGAGCAGCTATTGTACTGCAGTGTGAAATTAAATTGTCTGAATTGAAAAAGGTATAAACAGCCCCGAGGCAACACATCAGTGCCCATTCACTGACGGTCCATTAATGAGAAACCAGTCTCCAGTCCGCCAAATAATGTTGCTCAGATTAAAATGTAATTTTGGTGATCGAACCCGTTGGGCTGTGAGGTTTTATACTAGAGAACAGCATTACATTACATGTCAACACCCACTGAGGGAAGTTGTGCTTTCCAGTCTATATGATTTTATATGGATGGACTATTCTGGCACACTAGCTCACACTTCCATTTCATTCCATTTCTTTGTAAGTAAGAAATAATAATAATAAACATATTTTTGAATGGGGCAAATAATGTGTTAATGAGAACACCCTGAATGCTGCGACAACAGCCGTGTTTCCATTCAATTGTCAAGCGAATTTTGAGCAAACTTCTGAAATGTCGCAAAAAAAGAAATGCGAATTATAGCTGCTGCGAAGCTGTGGGTCGGGGCCGGGCATTTTGAGGAGGAAGAAGAAGAAGGAGGAAGAAGAAGATGGGGAAGATGAAAAAAGGAAGACAAATGCGAAGTACAGGACAGTCCATCACCATTAATCCTTTCAGGCATTAGCATGGTCATTCTGCCTCAAACTCACAACTTCAGACACCAAGAACATGTCACTATCTTAGTGAGCTTCCTGCCCGGGCAATACTACCACTTCACTCTATGACATCACACTATGACCGAGGCAATCGCCAGGGCTGCATGTAAAAGCAGATTTCAAACTAGTGTCAGAAATTCAGTTTTCGAGGCAAATTTCTGAGAATTTGCGTACTTCATCTAGACAGCACAGAGATGTCGGTCAAACTGATGCTTAAAAATGCTTGATTCCATTGAATGCAATGGTTCCCATGAGGAGAGAATTCAAAGCAATGTAAAAAAAATACAGTTTGTTCATGAACATTGGAGCAGGATTTAGCGAGAATTTGCAGTAGCTGTGTACAGTACTGTTTAAACTAAAACGTTTTGATGCACTGTGGGTTCAATTTTTGGTAATTCAAAAATCTGGCTGGATTGTTTGTGGAGGTCTGAAGATGCAGCATAGCAAGTTTGGTGTCAATTGAGCAACAAAATGTGGGAGGTTTAATAAGTTTTAAAGTTTTTGAGAAAAACAGAGTGATGGACTTGGTCAGGTTGAAGCATCTGAACATTTCTGCACACGTGGGCTACATTTTGGTGGAAGGTAGCATGTATGGCTGATTTCTAATGAATTTTCAAAGTTTTAAACTTTAGTATGTTTGTGAAGGTTCTCAGTCATCCAGGTCATGGTATCCGAGTAAGGGTTAAATCAGCAGCAACTGGACTTGGTTTAGATTCTTGAAGACGTTTTACTTCTCATCCAATAAGCTTCTTCGGTTCTGGCTGAATGGTAGGGGAACCCAGGAATTTAACCTCTGTGGGGTCGTTAGCAGGATAATAGAAACCACTCAGTACATTGGTGCTCCAAGGTGTGACGACTATAGTTACGGGTCGTTAGAGTCAGCTGATGCCTAGTGTGAATGACTGCCACATGGGTCGTTGGAGTCGTTAGAGTCAGTTGAGTTTAAACTTTAGGCATTTGCTGTAGCGGACTATTGGCCTACATAGCCAGTTGAGGTGAGTTTAGCATAGGACTGGACATATGTGCAAATTTTGGTTTATTTTCATGCATGGGAAGGCAGATTTCCTAGGAATAATAATATTGACAAAAACAAGAGGGACCGGCAGCATGCTGCCCGGCCCCTAATTAGGCCCGTTTCCATCAACTGGTTTGGAGCGAATAAACTAGGCTACAGCGTAGTTTGGTCAGAAGTTGGCCGCTATAGGCTGTAATCGGCCAGTAAACAAGTAATTTACTGGAGTAGAAGAAATAGAAACAAAATAAGTCGGCTTGGCCATCTAACCCATGTGCGACAGAATAATGAAGAGAGGTCTTCAGGAATTTGTTTCAATTGGGCAAGTTTTAGTCGTTCTTTAATGTCAGCTAGTACTGGCCATTTTTCATGCTGTCCGGTGACGAAGACAAGTATTTGCACATTATTGGAATATCTCGGAAGACGCCGACAGCGGAAGCAGCTGATCAGTCTCACATGACTGATTGATTAAATAATCGCTACGTCAGAATATATTCGGCAAAGGCGTTTCCATAATCCACTTAGTGCGTCAACGCTTTTACAACAATAAAAATATGTGAATGGAAACACGGCTTATGACGCATGCTGAAAACACACACAAACACATACAACAGAGTCTAAACTCACAGCTCCCAGACTCCGGTGTCTCTTCTTCTTCTGCGTTTCTCTCAGCCTCTCTCTGACTGCTCCAGGTACACTGACTTGGCTGGCCGGATGCTCTGGGTAAACTGAGTGAAGGAGAGAGGAGGAGAGGTGAGAGAGAGAGAGAGAGAGAGAGAGAGAGAGAGAGAGAGAGAGAGAGAGAGAGAGAGAGAGAGCGAGAGCGAGAGAGAGAGAGAGAGAGAGAGAGAGAGAGAGAGAGAGAGATAGATAGATAGAGAGAGAGAGAGAGAGAGAGAGAGAGATAGATAGAGAGAGAGAGAGAGAGAGAGAGAGAGAGAGAGAGAATTGTCAGGGTTAGAGGAAGAGATTAAAAGAAACTGAAAGAACAGTGATTGGGTGGTGGGGAACTTGAGAGGGAGGATTTTCACTGAATCACACAAAACAAAGACCAACCTCTCCTTCTTTACCTTGTGCTTCGGACACCTCAGTGAGAAGTTATCTTCATTCAGAGAGCAATCTGGAAAGGAGACAGAGAGCGGTACACACAGAGCTCTTACAGTAAAAAAAAAAAACAATTTAATTTAACTAGTGCCTTCTATTTTTATGCTGCCATTACTGTTTTTATTACCGCTTTTATTTTCATGTTTAACTACACCTGCAAAATTTCATTGTACCGGAATATAATGACAATAAATCTGATTCTGATATTTGTGATTTAAACCGCACTAACATCGATTATTAGGAAACAGTATTTTCCATTAACTCACTTTTTACAGTGTGCCTATATTTAATGCATCCACTCACCTGCTTCAATAGCACACAGGTAGTGGTAGCGAAGTGTACAGCCTTTACTGTAGCAGCCCAAGGTTGAGCCAACCATCTCACAGTACGAGCAGCACTGAGCAGAGACACACAGAACGGCAGAGGCGAAATCAATAAACACATAACACTATTGATAATACACTGTCGAGCATTTCTTGTGTCTTTTAAACAGCAACACCAGAAATAAGTTATAAAGCTGAAATATCCCAGAACAAAACAGATACGGAGGACACTCACTGTTTCTCTGGCGCCATCTAGTGCCTCCTGCAGGCCGTACAGTCTCCCGTTGACGAGATACACTCCACTGGTCCACACTATGCATCCTTCGTGGACCCACAGCTCCTCCGGGTCCATGGGCATCTGAGGCAGCTGGGCGAGTTGTGCCAAGGGTCCCAGGGAGTCCAGGGCGGGCGGAGGGGGCTGGAAGGGCAGGGACGCCTTACTGTTGGATGGCACCATCCTGGGGGAATCCTCGCTGGATTTGTGCCTCCTTTTAAAGCGGGGGTGTGAGGTCAGCTTTCTGTGTTGAGGTCGCTGTTGGGCTTCGTCTGTCGGCTGCTGCTGCTGCTGCAGCTGCAGCTGTTGCTGGATTTGCGGCTGCTGCTTGTCAATCTCGAGGTCCGGCTCTCTCTTGAGTTTGGGGATAGGCCGGATATCTAGATTCATGTCCCAGGTTAGAGAGGTTGTTTTACTGGTGTAAGAGGAGGAGGACGAGGAGCAGGAGGAGGACGAGGAGGCGGTGTTACTGAACTTGCCAGTCGTGTGCATCATCATTTCCTCTCTACCAGCTGTGGGGGCAGTTCTGACTGTAGCGGTGAGAGGTATTGGGTTTGAATCTAAGCTGATGGCGTAGTCACTCTCAGCTGGGGGCTTGGTAAACTGAGCATCTTGTGTTTGTGTGTCTTGGATGGAGCCCAAAGCATTTGAGCTCATGTCTGAATTTGGTCCTGTTTTGTTTGTGCCTGCGGTCGCTTGACATTGTCGGACCTGGGGCTGGTTCTTGGGGAGCTTTGCGGCGTATTCAGGTGGATAGAAAGGCCCGTAGAGATCCCCGAGGTGTTTGTAATTTGCCCATTTCTGACACAGGCAGCAGAGCAGGCGGCCGGAGTGATTGGTCTCTGTAATCACGGGGCCTGAAACAACACAGCCAGATGAAGGGAGCGCTTTTCCCGACTGGAGTGTAGTCTCCACCTCGTCTGTCTCCCTTTTCTCTGATTCTCTGTCTCGCTTAGATAACTGGGAGGAAAGAGCTGAGGTCAGGAGAGAATCAATTCCACTCCCGCCTGCTTTCCCTCCGACTGCACTACGCTCTCCTTTCATCTTCTCCTCCTCGGCGTTTACAATGGTGCACACTGCCCCAATCTCTGGTACTTTGTTCTCAACATGTATGTGCGGAACAAACGGGCCCTTTCTGTTTGGCTCCACAAATACTCTATTTGTGCCAGGGCTCCCTCCTGCCCCTGAAGGTGTATCTGGGTCGTCTTTGGCCAGCGGTGGTGCCCTTGGTGCTGCTCCCCTCCTCCTCCTCCTCTGTCTCCCTCTTGCTTCTAGTGACCCATCTTCAGCTTTCACACCTCTGCGTCTCCTTCGCACGGGTTTCACCTCGATCTCTGGCTGTGTGTCCTCGCTCTCGACATCCACTTTCACAATCTGGGTTAAAATGGGTGGGGTCAGTGGGGGAGTGCTTCTATTGTCTGTCAGAGGAGGTGCTGCAGGGGATGGCGTGCTGCTGGTAGTTTCCACCAACGGTGGGGTTGTGTCATCGGCTGTAGTTGGAGTGGATGGGGCTTGAGGAGCACCCGGAGTTGTGCTCTGAGCCTGGCCTTGAGGCTGGCCCTGCCCCTGTACTTGGGCTTGGCTCTGGGCCCGTTTTTGTTTATTCACACTCCCTACGGGCCTGCCCTTCTTCTTGCCAGATGGGAAATAGCCTTTCGGCACGTTGCTGTCTTGTAGCTTAGAATCTTGTGGCGACAAACTGGACCTACTAGAGGACATCTGATGTTGCCTATTCAGCATGTGTCCTTGACCCTGACTATGGTGGGGCGGGGTGCTTCCATAGTAGTCGCTGCCAGGATAATCATCAAATCCTATACCAGATTCTTGAAGTTTCTGTCGAAGGAGGTTAGCAGCAGACTGCTCTCCTCTTCTTGTCTCGAGCTGCTGGTAAGTGTTGGTGAAATGTTGAATGTCTGACAGGGCGGATGAAGACGGCGGCGGGGAGTCCTGGACCGGGCGGGGAAGAGGTGGAGGAGGGGGTAAAGGTCCGAGCAAAGCGAAATCCTCCTTGTCACCGGACGCCGACGCCACAGCGGCTCCTAATCCAAAGTCAAAGTCTTGTTTTATGGTTTGGGACGTCTGATGGGGATCACATGGGTAGGCAGACGGAGGTAAAGGCCCAGTCTCATCAACTCCTCTGAAGGAAATCATGTCGTTTAATGAGTGACTTTCATCCATGTAACTATCATCCCCTCCTGCAACCCTAGGGAAATGTGCCAAGTCTTGGTCCTGTGAATCACTAAACGGTGGTATTTCAGAGTGAGAAAAGCCTGGGTAATGATTTGACTCATCATCAACATGGCCTGCTGGCTTTTTGATATTTGGCGTGATTTTCTGCACTATTGCCTCTAGTTTCAAACCTCGTCCTTTCCTGGGGGGCAAAGCCTTGGTGTTACCACTTGCTGGAGATAGAGGTTGTGTATAGGTACTCTCTCCGGGCAGAGGGGAGGAGAGCGTGGGACATGGGATATCTGAACTGGATGAGTCATCTTCATTGTGATGGCTAGACTCGGACTGAGCCCCGGGGGAGTGATGGGAATTTGTGGGAGCCCTCTGCTGAGACGCATCCTGGAGCTGCCTTTTGGCGGGAATGGGAGAGATAAAAGAACGAACTCTCCGTCGCAATATCAGCGGATTTGTGTCTCCAGAACCCCCGGCTTTAGTCTGACGCTGCACCTGTGGCTGAGTGGAGTTCATGTCGGCGGGAGGCTTAGCGGAGCTGGGTGGAGGAGGCGGGCAGGGATGTTTGGTTTCCTCTGCGGCTCCTCTGGAGACCTCGGGTTCAGCAGCATTTTGGCCGTGAGTCATTTGTGGAGGAACAGGAACGTGTGCAGCGACAGGAGCAGGAGGAGGGGGAGGAGGAGGAGGAGGGGGAGGAGGCGGTTGTGTTCTGTAAAAGGAGTCTCCCTCCATGATTCTAGCGCTTTCCTTTCCAGAGTGTGTCGACTCCCACATTTTCAAATCAAAAAAAGCACTTTGATGATGGAGTGAAGTTTTGGTCGGGTGTTGTTCACCGGGCATGTCAGTTTGTGACATCATCCTCGGTCTCTGCTCAGATTGGCTGACCTTGTGTCTTCCTGGAGAAGAACCAGGCTGCATCATCAGCTCCTTTGACGGCCTGTTCATTGCTTTTACCCAGTCATTCATGTCATGGGGGTGATGAGGGGGGCCACGAGGGTGAGGGTACATTTGAAGCTTATTTGAGGACTGAGTCTGGGGGGACAGATTGTGGTACGGGTGGTGGGAGGGAAAATGGGGGTTACTGCGTGGCATCATATTCCCTTCCCTTGTATCTCCAAATCGATATCCCGGAAAACTGCTGCCACTGCCAGTTGATAAATCAACACCATGGAGATAGGACTGATGCCTTGAAGGTGAAGATAAAGGGTTAGAGCTCAAAGGATGAGAAGGCAAGGGTGTGATATCAACATTACCTCGCCTATAAGGGTCAGCATTCATCACAACGGATGAATGAACAGCCTTGGGATGATACTCCATATCAGCCTCATTAGCCCCACCACCGCCGTGATGATCAGTTTGTAAATGTGCAGCGTCTGAGCCGGCCTCTTTTGATGCCGTTTCCATTTTCACCACTTGTTTCTCTCCGATATCCTTTTTACTCAGATCATTGGCTGCTGCTGGAGAGGAAAATGGCTGTTGAATCACAGAGGCTCCACTCTGACTTTTCTCCCGCTCTCTCTCTCTGTCACTTTCCCTGTCCCTCTCTGGTGTGCTGCGTCGGTTTGGCGACACATCACAGATGACGGAGCGCCGCTCTGATGGGGCTAATATGGAGCCTGATGATTTCTGAGACTCAGTCGGACCGATGCTGCCCGTTAGCGGCTCTAGCTCTTGCAAAAGGAGCTCCTGCACAGCAGAGGACGGAGTGGACATGTTAGATAACGCTTTTCTCTGTGGTAGAGAATAGTCAGCTAAGTTTATGTGTTTCGTTGGGGGTTGCTGAGACTCTGCAGCCTGTGTTAAATGGCTCTGAGACACACCCACTTCAGATTTCTCATTCGCATTTTGCAATATCTTAGTAATGGCCACTTCTGACTTCACATCTGTGGTAAAACCAGGCTCACTTCCATGCCTCTGGTTTGGATGTGGGTGCTTTCCAGAGCTACCCATTTGTCCAGAATGAGCCGCGGCCTCAGTTATGCCATACGGGTGTCTGCTTTGAAACTGTTGTTGAACTTGGAGATGGGCAGGAAACGCCTGCTCTGGTCTGCCATAACGTCTATCTAAATTGTAACCTTGAAGAACCTCTTGTAAAAGGCTTGGAAATTGCTGTGAATTATCCTCGTGACCTTTAGCTCCTTGCCCTCTCTTCACCAAAGCCTCTGCTACAGAGCCAACATCTTTTGGATGCACAGGGACGTAACCAGCTTGTGATTGTTGGTACCCTAAATATCTGGAATTTGATTCCATCACGCCAGCTGGGCCAGCCCTCCCTCTGTTTTTCATTGACAAATCTGAGCCATATGTTGATTCTGGGTAGCCATATTTATGTTGTCCAGACTGGGGAGGATTTTGAGGCCGTCCAAAATTTGATTTCTGGTGAAGGGAGGAATATATACTCAGATCTACACCTTCCTCCCCGTTATGGCTGCTCGACTCTCTTAAGAACGAGTGTTTCTCTTCTATACGGTTGCCTTGGGGATGCTTGCTTTTTTCAGCATGACTTCCATCAGACCGAGCTGAAACAATCACACCAACACTACTGGCAATCTGGTGTTCCTCTGACATGTGCTTTTCTCCCCTCTCGTTATTGTGTAATCTGGATGCAGTGTGCAACCTGTTTTCTTTGTCCTGACAATTTTGTGAATTGACTTCTCCACCTCGCTGCATTTGGCTACTGCCTTTCCCCGTTCTGTCAACTGGGCCTTCATTTTCAATTTTGATGACTTCATTTTTTATATCTATCGCCCTCCTATGGCCGCCTCTGTGGTCATTATATGTTAGACCCGGCTCCGAGACACAATTTGGCTGTGGAGGAGGAATACTGGAGGAGGTGGATGAGGGGGATGAGGAAACTGGAGGTGTTGAATGTGAAGTTGGGCCAAAGGACGGAGATGATGATGAAGAGGGAAGTAGAGTTTTTGTTTCAGAAACATTTGGTTCTTTTGATGGTGAATCGGAGGCGACTGTTTTAACAGCTGATGTTTGCCCAGTCTGTGTTTGACTCTGAGAGGGAGGGTGGTAGCCAGTTGGTTCAGATCCACTGCTTGCGCCGCTCATCTGCCTCACTCTCCCATGTTCCCCCTCAGAAAACTGCTCCTCGCGCTCCACCTTGGTCCCTGATGAGCCTCCAACTGACATCAACAAGGAGTCTTCATCAGCGCCAGCATCTAAGCTGGCACCATCACCTATCCCCAGTGCACTTCCATCTTTAACCGTGCTAGTGCTCGAGGCTGCGCTTGCATTTCGACTCCTTGGTTGTGATGGGGGCACGCTGTGAGTTGCCTGTTGCATCTGCCCCACGTCTTTCCCCTTCTTCTGTGAAAGCACTGAGTCGGTGAGGAGCATGTGCTGAACTGTGTTTGGTAAATTGGCTACTTGTGAGCTCAAGGCATTGAGACTATTCAGGCCAGCATCCTGCATTTTGTCAAGAGGAGAGGATGAATAAATAGAGGAGACTTCCTCTCGGGATCCTATTCCTGCACCTAGACCCAATTTGTTGCGGCCTGTTGGAGGAAGACTGCTCCCTCCGACTGCACTCATGCTGTGAGCTTTGTGACTGCCACTGCTACCACAACTACTGATGCTGCTATTTGAGTTGGGCGTGGGACTTAACTGTGGCATGGTCTGCAGTAATCTACCTTGACCATGGCTGCTACGGGGGTTTGATGTAGGAGGATGTGAGGGACCGTGACCTGAGGGGTTTCCATGTACCTCTGAGACGCCCATCAAAGGGGAAGGAGAGGAGCTACAACTGGGGGAATGCACTGCAGAGGCAGCTGGTGAGGGGTTGGATATTGGGCTAAAGTTTTGGTTAATTTGGGTTTGTTGCGCATTGGGATGCATCGGGGATTTGGCTATTTCTTGAGATGCTGCTTGAGGTATACTGGGATTGGAGGCTTGGTGATGTTTAGCATATACAGAGCCTGGAGATGGGCCCTGGTGCTGCATCTTGAGAGAGTTGTCATAACCTACCCCTAAATTGTGCTGCGAGTTGCGGTGCTGTAGTGTGGCTTGCTTGTGGAGTGAAAGTGTCTGTGGGGAATATCCGGGATAATTCGAGGCGTGGTAACTCTGTTGAACATTCTCCATTGGCCCCACATTGTTAGCAGCAACTGAACTGGAGATTGAGTTTGAACCGGAGTTGACACTGGGAGAACTGTTGACTTTGGGATCGAACCCCGCGCTAGCAGCCCCGTCGAGATATCTCTGCGGAGGGGGGCTGTACATTCCTGATGACCCCGTGGATGCTCCACCCTGCGGGGAGTAGTGTGGGTACTGAGGGGTCATTCTGTGCCCGGAGTGTGGATAGCTCCTATGCTGCTGTCCATGGTGGACAGCCGTGAAGGTTTGTCCAAGCTGGCGGTGCTGCATCTGAGAACCCGGCACTGACTGCATTGCAGTATTCTGACTCATATTGTACTGATGAGACGGAGAGAACGCTCCGGCACCAGCACCTCCACCTGAACCGGCACTTGAGCCATAGTCGACTGGATATGGTGACATCAGGCCAGATGCTGGTGCAGAGCCAGATCCCGCGTGCCGGTACTGGTGAGGTATATGTCCATCGATGTTAGGGTACCCAAATCCTGCCCCATAAGCCATGGCCCCTCTTCTGTGCCTGTCCTTTCCACCCATTGAAAAATAATAATCCATGGCGTCCTTCCTGTAAGGGTTGTTAGCGTTGGCGCTGTGAATGTTACTCTGTGTTGGCGGCGCCTCCACAGCCCCTCTGTTTCTCGCACTGTAAGCAAGCATGTGGCTTGCCTGACTTGGGTGGTGATGGCCTCTATGCAGGCTCTGCTGTTGCATCCCAGCGTAATCATCTGTCATCCTCGGGGAGATCTGGGGGTCTGCTGGCTGAGGGGGATATGGAGTTCCCCCTCCTGCCCTCCCACTAAACCCCGGGGGGAGGGAAGGGGGAACCGGGCTGTTCGAAAAATTCTGCATTGTTTTCCCAAGTTTGGATTAAAAACGGAAAAAGCTGTCAGCGTCTATACCAGGGAATGCTTCTGATCAGAAACTGGAAGGCTTACGGCAGTAACCATAAATGACAAAGCAAAGAGAGTCTATGGCCTGGCAGTAAAACAAGCAAATGCTTTGAAAAACCAAAGAGTTCAAGATGAGGAATATATATATCGCAGATGTTATAATCACTTGTTTTTGTAGCAGAAAGCGGGTAGGGAGGTTGAACAGACGATGATTTTATCAATATGAAAAGGCCAAATGGTAAAAGTCTTCAATGTGATGATGCTGTGGTTGTTTTCACTTTTTTTAAAAAATAAAAAAGGTTCACTTTACAGCTGGGTCTTAAAAAATGGAATTTTCAACAACAAAAAAAACAATGTAGTGAAGCAGGTTTCTACTGCAGAAAAATACAAGATTAAAACTGTGCAGTCATTCCCATGAAGCTGGAGCAGTTTGGCACTGAGCAGGCAATGACACACCACCATGTGAGATGTTGAGCCTCAAATGTCTTTACATGTATACGCGCTGCTATAATAACAACAGCTCAAGCAAACAGAGCTATGTTAGGATTGAATTGTGGTCCAATAGCATCTTGTGCAAAAAAATCAAAAACAACTCAATAGAACCATTGAGAATGTGTTGCGTCACGACAATCCTTCAGTTCATCAATATGTTTGCCGGGACCTGACTCACACCTGTGTGAGACCAAAGCTGCAGTAACTTGAATCAAGAGGTCTGAGTACCGACCCTCACTAAACACTCCCAGAGGCAAACACTCCATTGATATTCTCTTCCGCTCTTGGATGTAGAGTGTAATACTTTTTGAGAAGTTCTTTGTCTTGGTCATTCCCTTTCAAATACTGTTTACTTTTAGTTGTCTTTTGCTACGGCATGCATTCATTCGGACTGTAGAAGTCTTTGGTCCCTATTTAGTAAGTGTTCTTTCCTCGTGTTCAGATTCTTCTTGGTGGCTCTCCTGTATCTTCAGCGTGTTGCTGTCTTACCTTTGTTTCTTCCTGTCAACCATCATTTAATTCTACCTAGTTCCATGGCAACAATTTTCCAAAAGGAGGGTAATCCATTTATTCCACTTCGAGTTCCGTCAATTCAAGCTCCTGTTTTCTTCAGTATTTCCATGCAGATAAGTTCATTTTCCAGGAGCTGCTGACCGGAAGCCTTCGCAACTCTGCAAATACAAAAGATGAATCAAAAAAAGTTGGCACACAAAAAATGATAAAGTAATTTATTTACTATTCCTTGTGCTACAGCTCTGTTGTTGTACGACTAAAAGGCCCCTTTGGCTTAGTTTAATATTCTGTTTGAGTATATTTATTCAACAATTCAGTTGTGAATTACAACATATTTATCAATGCAACTACAAAAACAATGAAATTAGTTTTAAGCCTTTGCACTGAAAAACTCACTGCTGATCTAGGATGATAAATTACAGATTACATCAGCATCTCCCATAAGTGGACTTATTTTTACCACTAAAATCACACAGGTCCATCACAAATATACCCACCAAACCAACAATAATAACTTCCCTGTTGCGCGCACTTGTCCCTTCAGCCTAAAAAGGCTCGCTGGCCTCATATCAACACCCCTGTTTTAATATGCGCTGGGAGTACAGCCTTTTACTGTGGTTGGAGCTTTAACAATACATGCCTAAGCTGTCTCTCCTGACTGATAACAAACAGGGTTGGTGGAGAGAGAAGTGGGTTAGCGGCAGCATGCAATTAAGGCAACAAACAGACAAGGTCACAAACATGACTTCACATGTAAACAAACAACCCAGCGGAGCCAAGACAGAAGCTCCCACCTCTTTAAAAACGAGACTGAATACCATTAACGTTAGTGTATTAAACTTGCTTTAACAGGCTTTAATGGTTATGGGTGATAATTAAAGGCATGACGCCATCTTTATGAGGTCGGTGCCCATAATTGCCATGTGTGACACGAGCCTCTTTTGTGCACTGTAAAATGGCTAATGGCCCTAACACAACTTTAGGTGACTTTTGTTACCAGACAATAACGAGCCCCCACTGTTTATGAGTGCAACTATTAGTCTATGGGTAACTAGTGTTAATTGTCAGTCTGAACCCATCTTCACTGATGTAATGTAATGTATAGCTTTTTCACCACAGAGAAAGTGATGAGCAGTTGAATGACCATGGGAAAAAACAGGACCAGGGGGGGCTACATAAACAAACTAGTCATACCTTGTACATCTATTTGAGTCAAACATGCTGCATATAGCTCTATGTTCAAGTATCACAACTTAAGGGTCAAAGCTAGTTGGTGGTGCAGTGTCAAATTGGAAAAAGTTAGAATGACACTATTGCTCTCCATCCAGCCTATTAGCCGCTACCTTGATTACTAATTAATCACAGCAGCTCACTGAGCACGACCAGGCAGCAGCAATCACAATACAAACAGTGCAGCATTAATAAAAAAAAAAACTGGCTCAATGCAGTCTGTCAGCCAAGTCAATCAATTTGCATTAATTGTGAAAAGCACACGCATTTTGCAGAGGATAAAAACGCACAGTTATGCTCGGATTGACATCAACACAGCACTAGCTTTGGTACCTTAGCAGCTACATTAGCCAATAAGCAAGGTAT
The DNA here is from genome assembly GCA_916701645.2 of Sebastolobus alascanus. Classification (NCBI taxonomy): domain Eukaryota; kingdom Metazoa; phylum Chordata; class Actinopteri; order Perciformes; family Sebastidae; genus Sebastolobus; species Sebastolobus alascanus. The sequence goes on along the minus strand of CAKAOJ020000035.1, from coordinate 2,330,908 downwards.
ACGCATTACAATTAGCTCTGTAGTGCTGCCTCTCTCTTAGCTCTGTGAGGTTAGCGTTAGCTTAAAACACCTCACCAATTAAATATGCGATGCAGCCGCATATGTTGTTGGGAGCTAGCTGAAGCTACAGCCACTAGTTAGCATCCTAGCAAGCCAGCTAATTTTGCGTTTATTACGAGCATTAAGAGAGCGAAACCGATAGTCAGAGCAGGCTAAAGGCACACGGGAGGGCAGCCAGCCAGCGTTTAGCTACAAAAGAGAGGTGATTAGGTGCAGATGTTTCCCCTCCTCAGTGGGTTTTTAGCTAGCATAAATATAAGAGAGCTGGTTGCTGCATGAGAAAAAGCTCATCACGCAGCCTTCCTTGAATAAACAAGAGCTAGCCGAGTCAGTCCAGCTAGCTAACTAAATAACATACCTGAAAACGTAGCAACACAAGGCCCCTCGAAAGAAAGTGGAAAAGGCTGTTTTTGTGACAATCCCCGCTGCTGTTTGTGGCAGGAAACCCCAGCCTCGAGTCGACTGCTCCGCCGCTTTTCCCCCTCACCCTCTCCCGAGTCCAGACAACCCCGACCAGCGGCGGCAGGAGTCGGGGGGCCCCGTCACGACGCTCAGATCCCGGGGCCTTTCCTTCCGATTGCCCCCTTTTTTTTCTTTTGTCCTCACCTTCCAAAAAATGATGAGAGCAGAGCACAATCGGGGTGCCTTGTAGGTCCCGTAGCCAGTGAGGTCCATACACCCCCGCCCCCTCCCCTCTTGTTCTCCCTCTCTCTTCCTCTTCCTCTCTCTCTCTCTCTCTCTCTCTCTCTCTGCCTCTTTCACACACCGCTGAGGTGATTCCACCTATCTCCCAACTCAAATTAAACACATTGCCATCTCTCTCCACAAGCCTCCGCCAGCACGCGAAGATCTCTAACGTCAGTTTCCGTCACTAAATTTGCATTTGCATGCCTTCATCAGCAGCTCGACCCATTCGTTTTTCCTGTTAGACTACTGTTTTTTTTTTTTTTTTTTCTTGCAACAGAAAGACCGCCTTGAAAATGCATACACACTCATATTCCTGCACCCCCCCCCCCCCTCCCTCATCTCCTCTCTCCATCACATCCCCTCCACCTCCCCTCCCTCTTTGGAGCTTTTGCTATTCCATTGCTTTTCTACCATAAAAATCTAACATTATAGTCATATTGCAAAATGCAGTTTTTGCACGTCTGGGCTCAGGGGTTTGATCACAGCTCCTTTGTTCTTCCAGTGGAAATGAATTAGGGTAGCCTAATGAAGGCACCAGGGTACAAAGGCAATATGGAGAGGAGACAGGGCTGAGTGGAATGGTAGGTTGTGTCTGAAATGAATAAGTCAATAACAGATAAAAGACAATTTGTGAGCAAATGAATAGGTACGGCCGCATTAGAGGAAGATTGCAGTGCAATGGATGAAGCAGTTTATTGTGGTCTCTCAGTGCTGAGACCCCTTTGTACACACCGTGCAGCTATATTGTTATTTTCCCACAAAGAAAAGCCACTTAAATCATTACCATCACACTCAGCCATTGGTTAATGTTTGACTCGACACGCTCGGAACATCATCACGGCCAGAACGACAATGGAGGTGCTACAAACAGAATCCCTTCCCCATTAAATTTATTGTGTTGTCTCTGCCTGAGCTTATCTGCTCTCACACAGGGGCCAGCGAGCGCAGCGCAGACCCACTCGCGCTCTCCTACCATCATAATGATGTGCCCTATGCCCCCCCATCCATGGTGCTGCACTTTTAATGTACTGCGGTGTGTCAAACATGCACACACAGGCGCCCACACGCACACTCAGCACAACATATATGTACATACAAAGCACAAACGTGCAGTCACACGCACACACATCTGTATGCAGTCTCTCACTTAACCTGCCAATCAACAAGAGCAAAATCTCTCAGTTTCCAAACAACAGTTCAATACATTTCATTCCCTCGCAGATACACGTCTATTTCTATCATAGTTGCCATAGCAACTGCATCACAGAGCCTTAACTGTGGATAATTTTTAGGCGACGTATCTACACTTGCTTTTTACATGTGTGATTTCATTTCATGCAGACGTTCTTGTTTGTAAATCTTTGAATCGCTCGCAAGCACGCGTGTGTGTGTGCTGCTTCTTGTATTTGCCACTAAAGTCGAAGCGAAAGAGCTGAGAGAGGCGAGATAAAGGGCATTGATACTCTGGGCCAGCAAGTCAGCCAGCCAGGCCTATCCAATCAACAAGAACGCCTGCTGGGATACACACAGACTCTCTCCATCACGGACAAGGGCACAAAATCTTCTACAGAGGAGGCTCACGGTTGTAAAGAAAGCAACACTTAATGCCCTCCACATCTTCCTTACACACACACACAATCGTGTGGACACAGTCCTGCAGAGCCATCCATGTTTCAGTGTGCTTTTGTTTTGAAATTGCATTGGTACAAACTGAGACAGAGCTTGTACTGACACTAGAAAATGTCTCTAAATCCTTACATTTATTCATATAATTTCATCTCATAGACCGTTTGAATGGAATCGCATTGCTAGGCAACAGCTTGGGTCCATGTTTATTTCCTGTCAGCTTATGTCATTCACATTCACTGCAACAGGAAATAAACTGGGACACATTTGGAGTGTTTACAACTGTGAAATGTTCTATAGTGGAAAAACAATGTTTTATGCCTCAAAATGACACAAGCTTCCTTCATGGATCGATCGTCTGTGTGCAGACTAGTTGAATATGTCGGTTTTGTTGTCTTATATCCATCGGTGATGTTTTTCAATTTAAAATGATGATTAAAAAATATGAGAACTTCAATTTTTTTTTACTGTATTGTCATTACAGGAAACATCTCAAAGCCGTGATACATTGTGTAGCTACTGCTTGATATTGTCACAACTTGTGTCACCCCCCAGCACTTTATCTGCTGACATGAGATCCTTCAATAAATATGAGAATAAACAATATGTTCACTACATCACTGGTTCCCAACCTGGGGGTCCCAACCCCCATTAGGGGTCGCCAAAGTTTCACGAGGGGGGTCGCGAGGCCTTCTTGATTTTAAGGGGTGTATGACAACTTTTTAAAGAAAAATACAGTTGGCCTATATCTCCGCATTTCATTCATTTCAGTGAAGAAAAGTAAATGAAATTGTTATTTTTAAAGTTTGGATTATTATTTAAGATATAAACAGGATAAAGACACGGTGAAGACCTGAACACAAGCTACATTCACAGAGCCTTCCCTCTCTGCTGAACAGCCACTTCCTACATTAGAAAACTACACAGTTAAAACAACCAAAGAGCTGATAAACTCATCTCTGACGCAATATTCACATAATCTGACCAAAATTCATCCAAATCGCTCATTTTACACAAACTTCCAGCAGTTATTGCGTTCACTATTTGGGTTAATTGTACAGTTTATCAGTTGTTCTGTACTGTTATTGTTATGCATTGAAAATAATACGAAATATCCATAAAATATGTCACTTAGTCAAGGGGTCGTCAGTTTACTCAATGATAGAGAAGAGGTCCCTTAAGGAAAAAGGTTGGAAACCACTGCACTACATTATTACGTATAAGACCTTCACATTTACAGAGTCCAACACAACTCAGTTAGGTAAACTTGTGAATGTTATATATGAGAGACTTCGCATGAGACAGCACAGTCTGCATTTTTACTTTTACAGAAATCTGAGCAAATATGTGCACACAAAGCGAATATGAATAAAGCATTCACACAAAAATGAAATGCATTGCCCTTGACACGTCAATACTAAATGAGGACATTTTTGCATCGGTGCAAACATTAAAAAGAATTAATTTCAACATGTCGAATGTGTCCGTCTGGTTTTCTACAGAAGGTCTACACAAGCCTGAGAGACGCAGGCAAGTTGGACGTTACTCAAGCAAGTGTATGGGCAATTAAAACACAGCTGGAACTTCCTTCTATAACCTGAGTGCACGGAGAGAGGAACGGCGGATAAGTGCCTGCACGGCGTGCTCGCCGCTTTCACCGTGAATACAATCCACTCTTAAGTGTCACTTTAAAGTGAAGGTGTGTGGCTGGTAAGAAGGTTCTTTCTGCTACTGAATAATGCCTGTGGATATAATAACCAATAATGACTCCATTTTGAGTGCTGATGCTTTGATAACAATACTGGGCGAAGGCCGTTTAAAAAAATACTGTATATTATGTTAGGTGTTTGTGAGTTTTATATGTACATTAATTATTCCATGCTGCAGGCCACCTACTATTCTTAATAGATTATTTTATTTATAGGCATGTACATATAACCCGGTGGTGCAGTGGTTAGCACTGCCGCCTCACAGCAGGTTCAAACCCGGCTTGGGGCCCTTCTGTGTGGAGTTTGTTAGCGTGGGTTTACTCCGGGTGCTCCGGTTTCCTCCCACAGTCCAAAGACATACAGGTTAGGTTAATTCCATCCATCCATCATCCGCCGCTTATCCTATTCAGGGTCGCGGGGGGGGGATGGGGGGTCGCCAGACTATCACAGGGCTGACACATAGAGATAGACAACCATTCACTCTCACATGCACACCTACCGGCAATTTAGAGTCAACAATTAACCTAACCTGCATGTCTTTGGACTGTGGGAGGAAAGCGGAGCACCCGGAGAAAACCCACGCTAACACGGGGAGGACATGCAAACTCCACACTGAAGGGCCCCAAGCCGGATTCGAACCTGCGACTTGCTGTGAGGCGACAGTGCTAACTGTGCAGCCCGGTTAGGTTAATTGTTGACTCTAAATTGCCCGTAGGTGTGAATGTGAGCGTGAATGGTTGTCTGTCTCTATGTGTCAGCCCTGTGATAGTCTGGCGACCTGTCCAGGGTGTACCCCGCCTTCGCCCAATGTCAACTGGAATCAGCACCTCTGCGACCCCGAATAGGATAAGCGGTTACAGATAATGGATGGATATATATAGCCTATATCCAAACAAAATACTAGCCTGGACAACATTAGCATCCTGCTGCATCCAGTTCACACAGCAACAATCAATGACGTGCCCCATAGCAGCAGTGATTTGCAGTTTCCTTGATGACCACATGGAGTCAGAGTCATACAACAAACATGCAGCTGGGGCTCTAATGCTCAGGAGCTGGCCTTGCATTACAGCAGCAGGCTGAAGAAGAAGATGAAAAATACAGCCCCTCCATGTTATTTTGTCTGAAATCCCAGTTCATCAGTCCCTTTGAAGTGTACGCTTCTAAAGTTATGCTTTAGTACAATTTCACAGCCTTTGATCCTTCTCCATCCGGAGTGTCCTGCGATATCACAATTAGTGTCCCACGGACATTAAGCATTATATCAGTAGAAAGGCACGGCTTTGATAATGCACGGCTGAAAACATAATTCGCAGGACACAGAGAGATGAGATCTTGAACTTTGATTGCTACCCGGCGTGGTGCCCCCTTTTTACAATCTCAGTGAAACTCTCCCAGATCAAAGAGCATGACGCAGCCCGGCTGAAATACACTCGAAACAGCTCCAACTCTGAATCTGTGACCTTAACAGAGGCCGGAGATGCAAAGATGTATTGTCCTCAAAGGGACAGGAATCAGAATTCCATCTGTCCACCACCATTAGAGTCCCATCGAACAAGTGAAGTTTACCAAATCTGTGAATGAAAAAGCATAAAAATGTACACAGCAAACACACATATATATACTCACTTCTGTGTGATCCCTTTGCTTGCATTGCATTGAACTGATCCACAGTGCTGTAGGGATCAGTGGCCAGCAGGCACCAGCAGGGGACGCCCTCTCCTAACTGTCCATCACCGATCTCACATAACTCTCTCCCACACCGAGGCCGGCTGCCACACTCTCCTCGTCTCCTAGCAACCGCAGAACCCTGCCTCCAATCACTACGGATACCGGGAGGGATGGAGGGGAGGGAGGGAGAGTGTGAAAGAGGCAGAGGGGGGAAGAGGAAGAGGAAGAGAGGCTGGCTAAGCATCAGCATCCCAAGCAGCAAAACTGGAAGTGTGCTAAGATTAAAAAAAAAAAAGTTGATGCAAGGGTTTCAGATGGTGGGTGATGTTGGGTGGAGGTGGGGGTGGGGGTGGGGGGGGGGTGAATCACAGAGCCAAGCTTCTCAGGGAAACATTGAGATCATAATTCAAATCAGGGATATATTACAGAATATGAAGTGGAGGAGACTGATTGCCCCAATTAAGCCTGTTTGTCTTGAGGGTCCCCTTTGCTTATAGCCTCCACAGCTCACGCCCCATCCCCCCCCCATCCCCCACCCCCATCTCCCCCAGCAGCTCCTCCTGACCTCTCCCCTTCCACTCTCACCCACCTTCTCCTGTAGCCTATTAAATTTGATGGCGCCATCATCATCTCTGCCCCGTCCTTGCGACTCGTGGTGGGCCTCTGTGCTTTATCACTCCGCTCTTCCTCCTCGGGGGGGTCCGTCCTCTTCTCTCTCCGGTGATCTATGTACCTCTCACACACACGCATGTGCACACAGACAGAGACAAAAATCCCACATTGCATCACACACATGTCACATTATATTTACACCGGTATGCTGGAGATGGCACACACTCGCACGTCACAATACAGCAACAAGCCCCGTACGGCGTTCTGTATACATGTCATGCATGCAGAACACACACACACACACACACACACACACACACACACACACACACACACACACACACACACACACACACACACACACACACACACACACACACACACACACACACACACACACACACACACACACACACACACACACACACACACACACACACACACGCAAGCTTTCACACAGCCTTCGTGTGATGCGACAGTGACCTTAGACGCTGGATCTCCTCCCTCCCCCTGTGGCGGCTGTCATGTGGGGATGCACCACCTCACAGATACACGCATGACAGGGTTTAGTCAGGAAGACTGAACCATGTTCAACTCCAGTGACACAACAGGAGCCACTGAGTGAAAGCTGTAACTAGTGATATGATACCTAAAAAAAACAAAATGACATGAGACAGTTAATAAACAGATACAACATAATCCTACATTTTATAATATTATTGCACATGTGAGTTACTTCTGATGGCAAGATGCTGTATGTGTTGCAGAAATATGGAAATATAGAAATATGATAGTGAGTGGAAATATTTAACATCACCAGCCTGTTAAATGTTGCATCTTGTGGTTACTGTACATTTCATTTAAGCAGGAGAGCCACTCTGCAGCAATAATACACGTTTGCATAGATGCATTAAAAAAAAAGAATATGTGTGGATCACATCTATAAATCTTTATAACAGTATGAGCAATATTATAGTGGGGGGTAGGCAGTATATTTTGGCATCATTGGGAAGAAAAATTCCATAATAACCTTTCAGCATATTGTGATTCAAGTGTTCTGAGAGAAAACTAGACTTCTGCACCTCCTCATGGCTCTGTTTTCAGGCTTTAGAAAATCTAGCCGTGATGGGAGAATTTTGGCCAATCACAGGTCATTTCAGAGAGAGAGAGCGTTCCTATTGGCTGTGGTCCGGCTGGTGGGCGGTGTTTGGTATTTCCTCAACTGATCTCAACATGGCAGCCGGGTCACAAACTTTCTCATTTTACAGCTAAACAGTACACTACAAGATGTTTCTGAAAACATTTGAGGCGAGAAATAGGCATTACAGTAACTATTCATATATTTCAACATATTCAATTTTCATATCGATTCATATTTGATCAGCGCTGCCTAGTTTGACAGTTTGATTGGAGTTCGCGAGTGATTGACAGCTGCTCAGAGACGGCAAGGCTCCTGCTCTGCTCTGATAGGTTGTTTTCCTCCGGTCGTGTGAACTCTTAAAGATGCCGTTAGGAGCACCGGAGGACACAGAGGCACATGATTTTTTTCAGATTACCTGTCTCATGCACTACTGTCAGGATATAGTAACCGTTTTATAAAAATAACTTTTTAAAATCATATTTGCTCCAAATCTACCCACTGAAGCTTTAAAATGCATGTTAACAGTGTTGATAAGAATGGGAGTAACAGTGACATTTAGGGGTGTAAGAAAATATTGAAAATATTGAAAATATTGAGTATTGTAATATTATGTTTTGTGATACTTGCATTGGCAAAGAGATGTGCCCTCTCAAAGTAGTGCTGTTGGATGTTACAGGGACTGTGATGAATGTAAATGCAGATTCCACTGTTCTGATTTCATGAAAAAAGTCAACTTTATTTACTCAGATTTTATGCATATGGTGATGTGTTCTTTGTACTATGACAGTTTTCCTAAAATTTGATTTAAAATATCATAATGAGGGCTGCCAATCGATTAAAATATTTAATAGCGATTAATCGCATGAGTGTCCATAGTTAAACATGATTAATCGCAAATTAATCACACATTTTTTATCTGCTCAAAATGTACCTTAAAGGGAGATTTGTCAAGTATTTAATACTCTTATCAACATGAGAGTTGACAAATATGCTGCTTTAGGCAAATGTATGTATTGATTTATTATTGGAAATCAATTAACAACACAAAACAATGACAAATATTGTCCAGAAACCCTCACAGGTACTGCATTTAGCATAAAAATATATGCTCAACTCATAACATGGCAAACTGCAGCCCAACAGGCAACAACAGCTGTCAGTGTGTCAGTGTGCTGACTTGACTATGACTTGCCCCAAACTGCATGTGATTATCATAAAGTGGGCATGTCTGTAAAGGGGAGACTCGTGGGTACCCATAGGACCCATTTTCATTCACATATCTTGAGGTCAGAGGTCAAGGGACCCCTTTGAAAATGGACATGACAGTTTTTCCTCGCCAAAATTTAGCATAAGTTTGGAGCGTTATTTAGCCTCCTTCCCGGCATGCAAGTATGACATGGCTTTCTACTCATGGTGGTGAGGTTTTTTCTAGTATCATATGATGCCAGCATCTTCACTCGAGCTTTAAAACTGAGCCCGCTACGACCTAAAAATCACAAGTCGCGTTAATGTGTTAAAGAAATTAGTGGCGTTAAAACAAATCTGCGTTAACGCGTCAACTTGACCGCCTTAATCGCAATATATCGCAATATATTGAATCGTAACCCCTGTATCATGATACGTATCTTATCGCCAGATTGTTGCCAATACACAGCCCTAGTGACAACAATAGTACCACTAATTATGATATAAGTAACAGTTATTTGGCTACTACTACAATTATTTCTGCTTATGACAGACTAGAAATGTTGATAATGACGTGATACGATATGATTCGATATGATTAAACTCGACGGTTGAACTCGCTGTACAACACCATTTCATTTCAAAGTACATCCTGTGCTTCCGAGTGCTGCCACGGCATCAGACAAATACATCGTCCTTTGAAGAAATCTGCTCCAGGAAGAGCGTTAATATAATACGCCTGCAAAACTTTAACTCTGAGGAGATGAAGGAGGGAGAGGGAGGGGGAGAACATGTGTATGTATGTATGTGTGTGTGTGTGTGTGTGTGTGTGTGTGTGTGTGTGTGCAAGAGGGATTGATAAAGAAAGAGAGAAAACGCCGGCTGCTGTTGCCGAGGCAACCATCTCTCTCCCCTCTCCTCTTTAACCCTTTCTCCTCGGCACTTCCTTTTCACCTTCTGTCTTTTACCATGGCAGCGATCTCTCACTTGTTGATGTCCTATCACTCCATCTGCCCCTCTCTTTATCTCCATGCAGCTCTCCATCTCTCGCTCTCCTCGTCTGCTTCTCTCTCTGCAATACAAAAGCCATGATTCGTGAGCTATCCGGTCTCATCTTCATCACGATTATTCATCCTCCTGTCGGCACACCTGTCATTTTGTCTGCACACGTGCGCTTTGTTAACACTGAATCATTCTGTGCTTGAGAACAGTGACTATTTGTGCTAAACTGTGTTAAGTATCAGGATGTCATTGTTTCACTGCAGGTGTTATTGAGGATTTGAAAACTTTAACACATGGGGCAACAACATGACTGCTGCTGGCGTGCAGGGGGAAAGTGGTTAACTGCCCTGAGAGAATAAATGCTGTGTGGTCAGTATGGAGGATGTGAATGCCTGTATATTTGAAATACTGAGCAAATGTTGTTTTTTTTTTTTAAATGAATAATTTCCTGTGTGCTTAGATGGTTCTGCCGGTGACCATTTCTAACACATTGTCAGAAAATAAGTTGATGGAGAAACAATCAGTAAATTGGAAATAGTTCGACATTTTAGAAAATAGGTGTGTTTGCTGTCTTGCCGAGAGTTAGATGAAAAGAGTGACACCACTCTCATGTCTAAACGCTAAATATGAAGCCACAGCCAGCAGTTGGTTAGCTTAGCTTAGCATAAAGACTGGAAACAGGGGGAAACAGCTAGCCTGGCTCTGTCCAAAAGGAACCCAAGCACCTCTAAAGCTCACTAGTTAAACATGGTAAAGCAACAATTTGCAGTTTTTTTTTTACATGGAGATATGAGCTAGGCTATTTCTTGGCCGGGACGAGTTACTTCCTGGAGTCTCCACTGATTGCCTGACAACTGGTACCAGCCAAGATATAGTCCGGCACATAACCCCCTGTAAAATAGTCATGCTTAAACTTTGATTTTCGTTCGGATTAAATAAACAGAGCCAGACTAGCTGTGTCCCCCTATTTCCAGTCTTTGTGCTAAACTAAGCTAAACCAACCCAATCTCACTCCCAACTCGTCAAATACCCATCGACATGGAGGCACCCTTTAGCGACAGTATGTGACGAACCGGGCTTTCAACTAACTCCAATGTAAACCCACCTGCGGCATTATTCCACTGTTGGAGTAAGTGACGTAGTATTAATAGCGTGAGAGTCCGTTCAGGGCGGGCGGAAGGGGAGGCGGATGGGTCAAACAAACACAAGACTACAACCACGACCGCTCCCTAACCCTGCTTAAGTGGTTGTGTTGCCTAAACCTGTGAAAACGGAAGTTTATTTTGAAAGGACATTTGCATGTAACGAGAATATATTGACACGCCGTCCCTGACACATCCAAAAGTAACGCAAGAGGGGGACGCTGTGTGTCGGTCTCCGACGCCGAGGGGCACTGACCAAGCGGCGGTATTTGACGAGTTGGGAGTGAGAATGTGTTTACTAAATGGCCACCGGCTGTAGCTTCATATTTAGCGTACTGACACGAGAGCGATACCGATCTTCTCGTCTAACTGTAGGCAAGAAAGCAAATAAGTGTATTTCCCTCAGTGTCAAACTATTCCTTTAAAGCATTTCCCTTATTGCCACCCAGTTCTAATCCTGAATTTGCAAACATCAGCTAAATTCCAATCAATCTAAAATTCCCAAATGAATTCAAGTTCACTCCTGTGTAACCGTTTGATATGATGGTCGTCTGCCAGTGCAAAATAGGACATTTAGAGGTCAGGAGAAAAAAAAACAGCGCCATCCTCAACTCTTGCCAATTTCCAGTATTTACTCTGTCGCTCTTCGAATGCTGCATCATGAAAAATAGCTGCCGCCGTCTAAGAGCCACAATCCTATAGGCTTTGTGTGTGTGTGTATTGATCACATGCAGTCTCCTCACACTGCATACATCATGAATAATGGTGTGCCGCCCAGCTGCTGTGTGAAATCAGTGGCTGATGTTCCTCCACAATCAACATGCAGTGTCCAGCCAAATTAAATCTCAAGGAACAGTTTGTTCGCAGTGTGCGGAGGTGAGTGTAATCAGCACGTCACACACACACACACACACGCACATCTGCCTTCCAATATACCAAAATGTGGGAATTAAGTCCAAATGCATTATTGGTATGTAACAATATTACTGTAAATAATATACTTTACATTTCATCGCTGCCTCAGACGCTTCTCCTCTCTGTTTTTTTTAGACATAATACATCCCGTTGCTAGGTAACTGTTAATTGATAAAATGCAGGTACTTCATAAAGGACATTGAGAGAGATACTGGTGCGACACACAAAAAGCTGAGCAATATTCTGCAAACAAATGAGTCTTCTAAGGTCACAAGTTTCAAGGATGAAGCGGGTTGTATCACTGAAGGTGAAGCTCGCTTTATTGGACTTATGGAAGTACTGTAGCCCCCTCTGTCATCTGTCCTTTTTACCCCTCTTCTCCCTCCGTCCTGCTCCCCCCTCATTCTCCATAATCCAGTGAACTCTCATCCATAACTCACGGGCCCCTCTTCCTTTTATTACCGCCATGCCCCACCGCCGCCACTGCCACCGCCACCACCTCTCCCTCCACCCTAATAACTCAAGCTGACGCACAATATAAGGGGGCATTGGAGAGAGAGAGTGGGATAAAGAGAGTGAAAGAGACAGAGAAGTAGGGTTGAAAGAGGACAGAAGGAAGGGAAACAGTGTCAGTGTTCGTAAAGAGTATCAGTAGGAAGGAGTGACAGGGCGAAGCAACGCCGAGAGGCAGATAGAGAGAGAGGTTCTGCCTCTGATTGGCTGTTGAGTTAGAGCTGTCGAAGGTTTCGGCCTTCAGATAAACCCATGTTGGGTTCAGACGATCAGGCTGTCTGGCTCTCCAGTCCGAAAAAACCCAGCTAATCCTTGACAGTATCCAAAACCACCACTCTGTAGCACAGTTACTGATATTCCACATTTACGGCGGCGTGCAACCTCACATGTGAATCCCTATCTTACTAATACATCTCGTCCTTTTTCCCGCACACCTCACTCCCTCCATCAATAATTTAATAAGTCTTGCTCGCCAGTGTGACTGAAAAATTAATGTGAGCTAGGAGTGAGGGGGGGTGCAGTTCCAGGGATGATGGATGAGGAGGTGGGTGTCATCATAGCCGGGTGGGGGACAGGCGGGCTGCTGAGTGCAGGTATAGAGGTGAGAGCAGGTCAGATATTTAGCATACAGAGTGGATGCTAAGTTTGGTAGTTATAGTATTGTCCAGCAGGGAACCTCACTCCCAGCATGCACTGCGGAGCCCGAATGTGTTCGCCTAGTTCGCTCTCGTCAGCAAGTTTACCGTCACGTCTCTGAACTTCCAGGTTCCCTGGCAGACACCTATTTCCTAGCTGTGGTCTGTGGGGAGCGCAGGTGAGAGTCTGCTCTGGGAGACAGTCCAGCCACTTCATCTCATCTTCACTATTTTGGGAGGAAGCTGAAATGAGAGTCTGAGCTCCTAAATGCAACTCTCTCATGCTCCTGTTCTCTTTCTGAAAACCCTTTCTCTTTCCCTCAGTCAGTCACTCCTCTCTTAACTCCTTCCAGCTTCCCTCTAACCCAATAACTTTTTAGCCACGCTAGCAGAGTAGTAGTAGTAGTAGAAGTAGAGTAGTTTTTGGTCCAGACTGAAATATCTCAATAACTATTGGATGGATTGCCACAAAAGTTTACACATTCATGTTCCCCTGAGGATGAATCCTAATAACTTTGGTGATCTCCTGACATTTCCTCTAGTGCCATCAGCAGGTCAAAGTTTTCACTTATCCTATGAAAATCCTCAACACCTAATGGATGGATTAGGTTGAAATGTTGTACAGACGTTCGTGGTTCCCAGAGGATGCACCCTAATGACTCCCCTGACTTTTCCTCTAGTGCCAGCATGAGGTTGACATTTGTGGATTTGAGTCAAATAGCGCTTCAAATAACTGTTGAATGGATTTCTTTGAAATTTGGTACACACATTCATGTCCCCCTCAGGATGAATTGTATAACTTTGGAGATCTCCAGACGTTTCTTATTGTATCTATCAATGCACATTGATCAACATCACTGTAAATGTGCCAGCATTAGCCAAAAGGCTAATTTTCAACTGTTGTCCCTCAGCCTGATGTTAAAATTGGCCGTTGAAACAACAAATATTACACACAACAAATAAAGTTACCAGGTTAACATTTGAATTTGTCAAATATTTTGGTTTATGACAAAAAATGAATGACATTCTCGTCAGTACTTTGTATTAGTGCTAATTCGCGAATGTAACACACTAAACTAAGATAGTGAACATGGTAAATATTACCTTCTAAACATTAGCATGGGAGCATTATGAGCATGTTAGCATGCTGACGTTAGCATGTAGCTCAAAGCATCGCTGTGCCTCAGTAAGGCCTCACAGAGCTGCTAGCATGGCTGTAGACTGTTGTCTTGATGTAGTCGGTGTTTAATTGGTATAATCTCACTGTCACATCACTCCAAGTAGTCTTAGCAGCTGACAGTTTCTTAAAAAGCATCTTTGTAACTTCTAACTTGTGACCAGGGAGTTGCGTTAAATGTTGACAGACAGGTGGTTGGCAATCTAATGAGAGCAGAAATGCCACGACTGAGCGCAGAGATGATGTGTCGCTAACATAGACTGTAATAGCATAGCAAACGCTAAGTTACAAGCTAATGCTAGCTAGCTTGGTTAGCAAGGTGCATCCGTAATTCACGTTAACCATGATATTAATTGGGAAGCTAATTTTGGCTAACAAAAAACAAGCTTAAAATGAAATGTACTTACTGAACTGCCGACTCCTTAGTGTGTCTTTTAATACAACTGAACAGTGAACAAGACATTTGTGGGCGACCAACATATTACAATTAACTTTCATGAACTGAAAACACGCTGTGAAAGGGTAGCGACCTGTCAATCACAAGGTAGCCCCGCCCTAAAGCATACCCTGCTTTATGGTCTATTTGACTCTAAATGGGACCATAATTTGTATATATCATCTATTGTTTAATATACTCTTTACAATTTTTTTTTATACAATGCAACTTATCGTTAAGCTACTATTAATCACAATGTAACATGTCAATCACTTGCACTTTATTTACAATCTGTATATATGTATATGCCTATCTACACACACCAATATACCCTCACTTGTATTTATTGTATTATCAGCACTTTACAAATTTGCACTCTGGTTAGATGCAAAACTGCATTTCGTTGTACTTGTACCTGTACTATGTGCAATGACAATAAAGTTGAATCTAATCTAATCTAATCTAATCTAATTTACTAAATGAACATCATGCTGTATTGAAGAAGACTTTAAACTATAGCGATTGAGACAATAAACTCATGTTTACAATGTTTACTGAGGTAATAAATCAAGTGAGCAGTAGGGTCATTTTCTCATAGACTTCTATACAATTTGACTTCTTTTTGCAACCAGAGGAGTCGCCCCCTGCTGGCTGTTAGAAAGAATGCAAGTTTAAGGCACTTCCACAATAATTGGCTTGACCACGAAATGTGCATGTTTACTCACATTTAACACCCATCCTCCATCTCTGACCAGCTGAGAACCCGAGAGGTAGGGAGCGCTGAAAGTCTCTGGAAGTACCTGGCAAAGTAATCGTTGAGTCATTCGTCATTGATCAACAAACACATCAAATCATTTTGTACTACGGGGCAGTAAAAATCTTACTGCATCTTTAAGTCACTCTGCTTGTTAAAATGTCAAAATGTAAAATTTACAGACTACACAGCCCAGCTGTACAACAGCGTGAAAACGAAGCAGTTGTTTTTTGGATGTGAGGTGTTTTTGTAATGTGAGTAATCACAGCTAATCACACACACCTCCATATTGATAATGGCTTTCCATTTCTATGACACATCATAATTCAAACTAGAAGCTGGTGTTTATGAGCGTACAACGTCGAAGACATGTTGTAAATGCACACTGCTGAAAAAAGAGCTTAAGACATTAGTAGCCGAGCTAAATGCACATGAATTCAGCTTTGATTTTCTCTGGGATGTTTTGCCTGTATCCTCCTGCTTATTATTCATACATTTAAATACATTTACACGAGGGACCTGCTCAGTACAAGCACAATATTACACTATTGGCAACTGAACAGCGTTGGAGACCGCTGCTGGAAGACAAATGCCCCTTCTCAATGTCAGTTTGATGGCAATTGCTGAGACAGGGGAGGGTGTTCTTCATTTACTTCCATCAACCAGATTTTTCAATCTGTCCCGCTTGCCCGACCTCAGATAATTATTATGCATTGTGAAAGACATCCCCAGCCTCACTGTTGATCTCTCCTGGACAAATACATGTAAAATCATTATAGTGGATACCAAAGATGGGCAACAGCTCCACCCCTTTTTGAATAGGAGAACACACAACAGGTCTGAGGCAGGTCTACTGGTGTGTGTGTGTGTGTGGGGAGGGGGGGGGAGCTGCCTGAGAGAGCAGGCTGAGAGAACCCCGAGGGGGCTGGACGGCATCAGACGAGGCTGTGTGGAGCGCCAGCAGCAGTGCGGGTTGTTGAGGGGGCAGACCCAGACCCAACCATTCCACCATACAGTCACCATATGGCCGTCCTCT
Organism: Sebastolobus alascanus; assembly: GCA_916701645.2. Classification (NCBI taxonomy): domain Eukaryota; kingdom Metazoa; phylum Chordata; class Actinopteri; order Perciformes; family Sebastidae; genus Sebastolobus; species Sebastolobus alascanus. Next base: position 2,314,607 of record CAKAOJ020000035.1, on the reverse strand, counting down.
CCCACTCTCCCAGGAATTCCTGCCTGAGAGAGAGAGAGAGGCAGCTTGTGTGTGACAGAAAGATCATGCATTTGAGTCTGTGAAAGAAAGCAAGAAAAAAGGAGTAGGACTCAACAAAGGGTTTCAGATAATGCAAGTGTCTGTGTGTCCACTACAGTGGGCAGGGGGACGTGAGAGCCATGCACAAAAGCAGCCGATTAGACTGTTATCAGGCTATTAAATAGGCGTCATCAGTCGCTATAAGCACCATAGATGTGGGTCAGTAGGGGCCTACTACACCCAGTAGTAGGTTTTATCATCTATTCACATGGTTGATCACCGAAAGATGGTATAAAAGAAGACAACAGCGACCTCTAGTGACCATAGTAATTATGACAGGAGCAGAAGCACCCAACACGTTCTCAGACCCCTCGGCGTCACTTTTCGATCGCAGTAAACATGTGCTTAATGTTGTGAATTAAATACAAACACTTGTTTAGGATTAGGCAACAAAACCACTTAGTTAGATTTAGGATAAAACAACATGGTTGGGCTTAAAATAACTACGTTTTTACAGTGAAAATGTGACCGGAAGTTGTGAACAAAACAAACGAACAGCTGATTGTAAAGCGAAAGTGAAACGTAATGCACGTGACACGAACAGCGGCCGGGGTCGGGGTTCGCATCCTGTGTGAAACCAACAGCATTTAGTTGTCTATGTTCACAAGCATTAGTTTCACTTTTAAAACGTAGTTATTTTAAGCAAAAACACAACATTTTTCCCTAAACATAAGTATTTTTGTTGCCTAAACCTAAAGAAGTAGTAGTTTTGTTGCCTAAACCTAAAGAAGCCTTTTTGTTTTTGTTTTTGAGTTCAAAACGCAATGTTAGGTGCAATTTTGCGTGTTAGAACGTGTCGCTTTCACTTTTACAACGTAGTAGGCGTAGTAGGCCCCTACTGATCCATATCTATGGTGCTTATAGCGACCGATAACGCCTATTTAATGGCCTGATAACAGTCAAATTGGGTGCATAAATACACCAGCAAAGTGAAATAAATCAACAGTGTGTGTGTCAAGTGTCAAAATTCAGAGGTAAACACAAAAGGCTTAAAAAGACTCAGTGCGAAACGCGTGAAACTTACAGTTTTTTATTATTAATACTCAACACTTCATTTTGTTCATCATGTACAAAGAGAAAGAATAGTCTTATTTGAGCACTTATAATTGTAGATATCAGTATTATCCTTATTAGAAGTACCTTAATGATGCTTTTTTTTGCAATTTTGTCATGACGTGGTTAATTTCGTTATTGAGATTACTTTGATCGTTTCCATACAAAAAAAACAACAAAAAAAAAACAAGGTAAATGTTTCCCCCAATATTCAGTATTTACACAACCTGTACAATTATTTGTTTTTGTGTCATTTTCTGTTGGTGTAAAAATTTCGGGGATTTATTTCAAAGAAAAGGGCCACAAAAAGAGAAAAGCATGGCCAAGAATAATATTATGTATATCATTATGTATACAATTGATACTATTCATATGTTACATTTTTTGTCATCCCACAGTAAATTTGATTAGTGAAGACGTGTGTTCACCTTGTGAAATACATTTAGTAGCAACCCCTTATGTCATTTTCATTCAGGTAAAGCAATGATGGAAAATAGCAATATTAACAAACAAACAAAACTGTACACAATTTAATAGAAAAATTTTGTATGCATCAATATAAAGCAATATCAATACATATTAATACAAGTACACACAGGTTTAAAATATGAGTAAACAAGTGAATTGGAAAATTATAAGCAGCTAAATTACATGGACCTTCACAACAAATCGATCATATAATATCACAGTATAATTCTTCCTATCTGCATGTGACTTGTTGATAAAAAAAAACGTGATTAGCAACTCAAGAGGTTAAAAATATTGATGTAAAATCCTCCAAAACACACACACAAAAAAAAATACATTTTGACGAGTCAGTTTAACCGGTACATCGATCCCTGTAGCTGACCGTGTCATGCTCTTATTTTGGTCCCATGTGTCAGTATCCCTGACAGAAAAACACAAGTCAGCTGAGGTGACATTTACATCCTCCACCTTCAGGATGTTCCAGTAACACTAACTTTCCAAAGCCATTTCTTGTGTTGTAAAAATGTGACACAGTGTTTTTGCTCTGCACGACCTAACAAAATGCGTTGTGGCACGCTCGTGTGCAGAGAAGTGACTCCCGGGACCGATTCGGCCGTGAGGGAAATATGGACTTCTGGTGAGCCGTTCTTGCTCTGCATCACCGGCCCAGCCTGCAGCAACGGCCCGGCCTGCATCACCGGCCCGGCCTGCATCACCGGCCCGGGCCTGCACACGCTGGCTGCAGAGCCGAGCAGCTGGAGGTGGTAAAGGCCTGAGGGTAGCATGTTTACCACAGTGTCAGGTACACTTTGACTTCCCAAACCAGCAGCTGGAAGCTGGTGCTAGCTCGCTCCCTTCCAATGCATGAAAACACAAGTGATAAATTGGCACATACAGTGTACAGTAAGAGCTTTTTTTCTGTTTGGTTATCCTGTTTATTGCAAATGAGGAGTGGTGGCTTGTGTGAAAAATATGCAAACCTCACAGAGTTTACGTGCACACGGATACATTTTTCACTTTTCAATCAACCCTCTAGACGTGAAAGCAGTTGAGGAGAAAAACAGAAAGAGAGATGAATTTCTTCTCTCAGGGCCGGGGCCAAGATTATGGAGACTTATTAGAATCAGTACCATACAGAAGAAGAAGAGCGGGGGAAATAATTTCCAACTGCATGGGGACAAAATTGCATACGTACACAACAAATCACAAAATCATATTTCCCGCCTCGTACCGAGAAACAAGCAGCGCACAAAGTTGCAGAAATACAAATTAGAATCCAAAGCTTTTAAGTGTTTCCAGCTGTCAAATAACACAGTTTAGTAATATGTGAACTAAAATATAGCAGTTGATTCCCTCCGAAGCAGAACTCTATGTAAAATGTGACATGACAGAACAAATGTTGCACCTTTTAATAAGGGGTTGCACAAATGCATTTCAGCATCAAATGAGATTCTCAATAAGATGAAACTACACTCGCTCTGGTTTTTCCACAATATTGTGCTGAAATCAGCGCGCATTTGTGTGTGTGCATGTGTTTATATATGTGTGTGTGTATATTCGTTACCACAGTGATGTCTATCCCAAACGTAGAGAGGGAACAGGATAGGCCGGGCCGACGATGGCTCTAAATTCTGTGTGCAATCACCGTAAAGAGCCCGGGCAAAAAAAAACAAAAAAAATGGGCAACAAAAAAAACACAAAATATCTTGTACGTTTTTAACAAGGATCGCTGCTTTAAAAATGAAGGATCACAATATACTGCCTCTATATGCAAATATCATCTATGTATACACTTAATATTGTATCCCATAAATGTGTAGTTAATTGATCTCAAAAAAGCATGAAGAAGAGCTTACCTTAAAAAGAGAGAATCTAACACAATTCAAGGGAAACTTAGCAAAGACTCCTAAAACTAAACTTTTCCCCTTTTAATCACCAAACGTCTACACCTACAGTAAATTATCCTCCAACACTTTAGTGAAAATATGAAAAAAAAAAGCATAAGTCTTAACATAATCAGTATACTGATCGGTAAAACTATCGTAATTAAGTAAACATGAGACTTAAAGAAAAAAGAGGTTCAATTATATCACTTATGATTAGTAATATTTGTGTCTTAACTATATTTTGCATATTTTTGTCTTTTGTTTGTTTTTATGAGTTTTTATTGTCGTTTTGTTTATTTCTTAAATTGCTGTAAAACATATTGAAAGTTACATCCTGTCTGTCTGTTTACTGTACAAAGTGAAAAGATTTTTTTTTTTTTCAATAGATTTATTTACAAGGAAAAGATTGAACGTACAAATGCTGACGCTGATTGATGCCCGCTCCGGAGTCGCTCTACCGCTCGTTCTTATTTCCTCGTCGTTTCCTGTTCGAACTTCTTACGCCGTCGCGCTGATAATGGTTGACCTGAACTTTCAAAAATGTGTGCGTATAAAAATTCCAGAGATCCCAATCGGTTTATTAGGAGAGTCATGTGGGTGGGGGGTGTGGGGGGGTGTGGGGGGGTGGGGGGGGTATGGATCTGTTTGATTTAAGGCTAACTCGATCAGTCTCACGTTGACGGTGTTATCGGTGGAGCGAGGGGAGGAGGAGGAGGCGGCTGAACTTATGAATAGTTATCAGCAGGTTAGTGAGGAAAAAAAAAAACAGCTGTTATCATTCAGATTTGCTTCCCTCCACACACACACACACACACACACACACACACACACACACATACACGCACGCCAACCTATTACACTGGTGCGTTTAGATTCGGGTATAAGATAGAAGTCCGCGATGACAGAGATCACACTCTACACACTCCAGCAGCTCCAATCTCAGGCCAGCACTCCTGCGCAATCTCACCGCAGCCCTTGAACTTCTGACACCGCCAGCTAATCGAACATCAAACCTTTAAATAACTAATAGAGGCTTCTTTATTCTGTACAGTAATATGATGAGTCATCATCAGACAGCTCTTGGTGTGTGTGGGGGGGGGGGGTGATAATGGGATGATAAGGCATGTCTACTGAGTGCCTACACTGAGTAAAAAGGTCCTGTGCAATAAAACCTCTCCAGCTGAAAAGACTATCTACATCATTCAAAGTGAAAAGCTTTCGCAAGATGGCCGCCTTCCGGCCGCCTTCCGGCCGCCTTCCGGCCGCCTCCTCTCTCAATTAAACATCCTCCTCAGCTCGGCGCCATTATCACGGGGCGACGACACTTCTCCTACACATTTTGTTGCCGACATAAACAAAAGTGCATATATTAAATCATACACAATGTACAAACTAAGCTTTCTGTGTTGCGCCTCTCGGGCCGCTTAGCGAAAAGTATAACGCTTTCTACGAGATACTGGCGAGAGAGGCCGAGAAAAAAAGAAAAGAAAGTGAGTGCCCGGTGAGTGTTATCATGTAACCTGAATAAAAGAAGTGGTCTAAAGGCTGCCGTGTTGCGGAGTGAGACGCTATCTCCTGAATAGTTCAAAATCGTTTTACGTTAAGTTATAAAACATCTCGTCTCGTGTCGAAACCATCCGCCGCAGCGTCTCAAGCCTGCTGGAAAAATTTTCACCGCAGTTTTGGCTCATAAAACGTGAAGGGAAACGGCCGAAAAAAAGCACGCCGGCGGTCCGTCCCGGTCACCGCCTGGAGGACACAGGACACATCCACTGGAGACCATTAAGGCACGTCCTCCCTCTCAGTATCTTCAGCTTCGGACGGAACGCGCCGTTCACAGTTAACACAAGTTCAGACCGACAAAATCTGCGTGTGTTTAAGTGTGTGTGTGTGTGTGTGTGCACTTGATTTGTAATGTCTTGAAACATCAAATAAGGATCTGTCAGCTTTTCCAGATCCCGTTTTTTCCACGAGGAGCAAATAAATGTATGAGCATGGAGTAAAATATTCTACAGAAGACAGAAAAATAAAGGAGTTAAGGACTCAGTCTTTCTGGCTTGTTGGTTGAACAACCGTCCTGCTGCCACCCGGCGCACACAGGAATACAACTACAGATACTAAAAAACAGTAGTGAAATATTATACCAACAGAACATAAAACAAGAAAAAAACTTAGTGATATCATAATCAGCACTAACATCTTTGTTATTCACAATGTTATCAAGATTATTGTTGTTCTTATACCCTGTTTTTTTTTCTATAAGAATATCTTATTATCATTCATGATTGTATTTCTCATAGCAAACAGCTCTTTTGGCGTCGGGGATGAGGAGGAGGAGCGGGGGGGGGGCCGGGAGGAAGAGGAGTGTGGGACGGAGAGGAGACGGACGGACAGGCCGGGCTGTCTCCTTCCAGCGAGAGAAGTCATCTCCCGTGTCTCTCTGGTAAAAACGTGACAATGTCTCCTTTCTGCGGTGACACAGGGGCAGATGGGCAGTTCGCTCTCGCTGTCTTTCCTCAGCGGGAGCTCTCGGACGGCCGTCGCATCGCACCAGCCTCACGCGTCCAATATCAAACGAAGATGAGGTGTCGCCTCTTTTGCGATAAGGACCGTTGACTTCTGCCTCACTGGTGGATGAAACGACGGACGAGGAGTCGAGTGCATTTGTGATGTTGAGGGCAACGTTGATTGACTGTGTTTGGACATAAAAGTAGAGTAGCTTTGGCCGTTTCTGAGAGAGGGTTAACATCCCACACCTCCTCAGGGAGTCCTGATTTTTTTTACCCAGATTAGTTTTTTTTGCAAAATCAAGATCCCCCCCCCCCTCTTAATTTTGTATTTCACAGCTCTCTCCTCTCCTACCTCATCGTGCTGTCCCAATATGGGCCAGGGTTGCAGTGTGTGGACAGTGTCTTTAAAATCATCCCTGATCTCCTAACACTACACGCCTCCCCCTCCTCCTCCCTCGCCAACCGTCAGCTCCTCCCTCCCTCCATCCATCCCCCCCTTTTTTTTCTGCTCTCACACGTCAGACTCGATGCTGGAGAGTTTCTCGTACACATGGCCATTGCTTCCGTTGAAGGGACGCGGGGGGCCGACCCCCAGCATGGAGCCGCCGTGGTGGTTCATCCCACCGAGGCTGAGCTCTTTCGGGAACCGGGGCGTCACGTTGGACATCACCCCGGCCGTGGCGGACGCCGGCAGGTACGACGTCGTGCTCATCTGGCTCCTGAAGTCACTTCGGCTGTTTTTGGGAACTTGTTGTTGCTGCTGCTGTTGCTTCTTCATGTAATATTGTTTGGCTCCGTGCATCAGACACTGGTCGTCGCCGAAGGTGGGTATAAAGGGGTTTTGGTTCACCCTGTCGGGGTAAAGAGATTTGGATAAAGAGAACCCTCCCCCACCTCCTCCTTCCATCAAAGCCCTATCCCTGTCTCTCATGTCTCTCTCTCCGATGGAGCGGCGGTGGAGGCCCTCGCCGCCTCTGAACAGGCCGAACGGCGAGCCGGGTCCTTTCCGGCCCTCGCCGCCGTAAAACAACGGGTCCCTGTCTCTTTCCCTTTCTCTTTCCGAGCCCCCGTGGCGCTCGAATATGTGTGCGAAGGGGCTGGTGCCCTCCATGTAGCGTTCTTTCTCCTTCAAGCTAACGCTCCTGGGTGGGGGCAGCATCCCTCCCATACCCGCACCACCCATCCCTCCTCCACCACCACCTCCCAGGCCCCCCATCAAACTCCCCATCCCGCCTGAGTCCTCTTTCTGAAGGTCGACGAACGCGTCGTACGAGTGCTGCCGCCTCAGCGGCTTGCCGAATCCTCCGCTTTTCCTCCTCTGCTGGCCCTGAGATTGAGACGGTGGGGCCGCGCCCATGCCGCCCCCACCTTTCCCTCCCCCCATCTGTTCCAAGAGGTGGTTGTTGTCCTCGCTGATGTCGTAGAGGTTTCCTGTCTTTTTGCAGCCCTCGCAGCGCATGCAGGTCGCGGAGCTGGGGCGGCTGTTTCCTCCGCCCGCCGAGGACCCGCAGCTCATGCCGCCACCGTACCCGCCGCCGCCCCCTCCTCCTCCGTGCATGGACATCTGCTTGCCCACTCCTCCCCCGCTGGCCCGACAGTTCCTGCACTCCCACTCTCCCCCTGCCAGCCCGGATCCTCCGCCGCTCTTTGGATCGGACTTTTTGGGTTTGCTCTTAAGAAAGTCATCCACCGGAACCAGGGTGGTGCAGGCCCCCACTCCTCCGTCTCTGCTCCCGGGTCCCTCGGTCAGGTCCACGTGTTCCCACTGAGGGACGCCCTCTTTGGGCCGAAACTGGTCCAAATAAAAATCCCTCACGCTCTCCTTTTCTCTGAAGAGATAGTTCCCCTCGTTGTTTCCTCCTCCACCTCCTCCACCTCCTCCTCCTCCTCCTCCTCTCTTCCGTTCTGAGGGCAAAAGAGGCGGGGAGGTAGAGCGGTGGCCGTGGTAGTGGTGGTGGCTGATGTGGTAGGGTTTCCTCCTGTAGCCCAGCTCGATCTCGTCCAGCTCCCGTCTGGACTTGGCAGAGGCCGGCCTCTTTTTCAGGCTATCGCGGTACTGTTTGCGCTTCTTGGCGTTACCCTCCAGGTTTCCATAAGTCACCGTGTGCGTGGAAATGTCCGAGACATCCGACCGTATATTCCCATCGTCGTCACCTCTCCCTCCACAGTAGCCGTGCCCGGGGACGAATGTGGAGCTCGAGGCGCCTCCCTTGAAGGAGAACTTCCCGTACAGGTCCGGCAGGCCTCCCTTGAAGCCCTGGCCCGGGGGAGGAGTCTGTCCGGACAGCAGGTCAAACTTGCTCATGTTCCTGTGGGTCAGCGCCGAGCACGGCTGCGTGGTGAAAATAGGGGCCACCCCTCCGCCCAGGCTGTCACAGTCGAACATGCCGCCCTCCAGAGAACTAGCACTGCCCAGACTGTGGGGCCTGTTGGGAGGCGGCCCGTTGAGCCCCAGCGTGGAGCCGTGGTGGTGCAGGTAGTGGTCCTGGTACAGGTTGCTGTCCTTCAGGTGGAGGTTGCCAAACGTCCTCTCCACCTCGCTGATGTAGTCGCTGAACATGTTGTCTTCAGGCGGGTACGGCGGCTTGCAGTCCGAGTGGCCCGCCAGGCTGCGCCGGTGCTCGGAGATGTCGTAAACGGAGGACTCGCGGCGGATGAAGTCCAGGGCGCTGTGTGGCGAGCCGTTCACCCCGGACAGGGATGCCATGTTCTTGGCGGTGCGTAAGAGGCGCATGATGTTGGAATGGGTGTTGTTCATGGTGGCCGACGGGGAGTTCAACGCCGAGCTGCTCTTCTCCTCGATCTGCACCCCGTGGATGCAGCTGTAGATGCCCTGTGAGGGAAAAATACAGGCAAGAGGCAGCGTTACAGAGTGAACATGTGGTGAATTTAACCATCATTAGTCATTAAAGCTGCAGTTGGTAACTTTTAACGCGTTTACGCATATTCGCTGGTTTTTTGCTTGGTTTTGGCTTTTCAACATGGCGGCCGGGTCAAAAACTTTCTCATTTAAATACGTTTTTTCATCGACTCATGCACTACTGTCAGGATATAGTGACAGTTTTATAAATTAACTTTTTTTTTTTTAACATATTTGCTCAAAGCTACCGATATTTAATAGCTTTAATATTGTATTCTAAGTTGACAAAAACATGAGACTGCAGCTGCATCCTGACCGCCCCGCTACTTATAACTTACGTGACGTGAGTACAGCTCGTTCTGCTGATGCTGTCGATACTTTGCTCAATAAATACAGTATATAATAAGTAAATCAGATGTTACATGTAATTTATAGACAGCAGCATGTAGTATATCAACTGGTAAAGTGAGACGGTGCAAGAGAGCATACAGTATGAAGATTCAGGGAGGGCAGTGTAGCCGCACGGTGGATGATTGATAAAGGCAAAGGGGCTGTAAAAACTCCTGGGTCCTACTGGTCAATACCTTTAATCAATGTGATTAGAATTCAGCCGAACAATATCCTCCGGCAGTTATTAAACACCTCAGTTCCACTACCGCCCGACGCCGCGACGCGCGAGAGAGGCCAAGCCAAGGAGACGGCGGCCGAGCGTTACGGTGACAGAAAGATAAACTGCTCCATTTGCATTCAGTGATGTACGATACAATATTCAGATAAAAATGGATGTACGGAGGAGAGCAAACCAGGCATGATGGATGGGGACGGTAAAGGATCGGATCAATTCCAAACAATGATTTTGCTCAGTTTTTCAGGACGTCTGTAGATGACTATGGAAACAAAGGGACGCTTTGACCGCTGTTTAAAGACCGGAGATCAGCTGACCTCCGTCCTGTTCGCCACTGCAGAGGTCAGGGGTCAGCTGATTGTCAAATCTGCTCTGCTGTTAAAGCTATGACTCTTCCCGACCTCCTGCTTTTATCCACTAACATGACACGTCGACCCTCAGCTCTCCTTTCCGTAGACGCTCCTTTCTGCTGGTTAATTAGCTTCATGGAGAGCGCCTGCATCGCAGCAAGAAAAGCCTTCATCCCTCATTCCGCTTTTATAGGTTATAACTAGGGCTGTCAATCGATTCAAATATTTAATCACGATTAATCGCATGATCGTCCATAGTTAATCGCGATTAATCACAAATTAATGCAGTCGGTAACTTTGAGCAAATATAATGCAAAGTTCAGGGCTGTCAATCGATTCAAATATTTAATCGTGATTAAACGCAAATTAATCACACGTTTTTTATCTGTTCAAAATATACCTTAAATGGAGATTTGTCAAGTATATAATACTCTTATCAACATGGGAGTGGGCAAATATGCTGCTTTATGCAAATGTACGTATATATTTATTATCAATCAATCAATTAACAACACAAAACAATGACAAATATTGTCCAGAAACCCTCACAGGTACTGCATTTAGCATAAAAAAATATGCTCAAATCATAACATGGCAAACTGCAGCCCAACAGGCAACAACAGCTGTCAGTGTGTCAGTGTGCTGGCTTGACTATCACTTGCCCCAAACTGCATGTGATTATCATAAAGTGGGCATGTCTGTAAAGGGGAGACTCGTGGGTACCCATAGAACCCATTTTCATTCACATATCTTGAGGTCAGAGGTCAAGGGACCCCTTTGAAAATGGCCATGACAGTTTTTCCCAAAATTTAGTGTAGTGTAAGTTTGGAGCGTTATTTAACCTCCTTCGCGACAAGCTAGTATGACATAGTTGGTACCAATGGATTCATAAAGTTTTTCGAGTTTCATATGATGCCACAACCTAAAAATTGCAAGTTGGGTTAATGCGTTAAAGAAATTAGTGGCGTTAAAATGGATTTGCACGTTATCGCGTTAACTTTGACAGAACCTTTTTATAACTTCTTTCAGTTTCACAGTCTGTTAACAGCATGTAAAGCTTGACAATGACTAAAACCAAGAGAGGTAACATAAATACAAAAGGAGTCATATTTCAGAAATAAGGGATTTGGATCTTGAAGTGGAGGACAAACGTATACACCCACCTGCAAGATATTTCAGTTTTTTTTTTTTTCCCAACTTAGAGCCATCTTTCAATGTTTATCTGGTCCTTCTCCGCCTCATCTGTGTTTCTTTTTTCCATCTGCCTGTTTATACAATTTGTCATCGCTTCATATCTTTTGTTTTTCTTTCTTTTATTGTCTTGATTACACCCCCACCTGCTGCCAAATCTGTCACGTCCTCCCTCCCGTGACGTCTATGACGGCGATGTGTCGAGCGATGGCGAGCGATGTTTGAGAGCGAGCTCAGGATGTGTGTGGTTTTTAAGCTTTTTTTTTCGTTTTAGGCACACGCACTAATAAGCAACAACCACGACTGGGAACGAGAAGTTAATACTGTAGCGCATCGACTCTTGGACGTTTAACAAAGTGATTGCTGCTTCGTATTCAACAGCAGATTCGGTCCACTCCACATGCCCACATAATGTAACAGTTGGCAGATTGCTGCCGGCCCGGCGCTGCAGTAGCTGATTATTTGGGCAGCATGTGTGAATAGCAATAACTGTGGCCTGAGGGCTCCTAAGAACTTTCAATCCACCGGGGGATCACAGTAAAATCTATAAGTGATTATACTGGTACAGAGAGGCAGGAAATCAACAAAGAACAAGCTGCCCTCCTATGTATGATTGCATATAGCGTAAAGGGCCTATTGTACATGCTGCAGCTCTTAAGTTAATGCTGCCTGTGTGTGGTGGAAGTATATGGTGCTAAATGCAAATGAACCGAGCCATGATGTGATGTGAAAAGTAGGAGTGATTAAACCTCTAACACATTTACTGTTCTAAAGTCATTAGAGGCTTTTTAAAATCGATATAATTAATTTGTTTCAGCGTTGCAGGTGGGACCTGGAGGAGCAGGTGAACGGGGGGAGAGCCGCTCACAACGCAGCCTCGCTGGGAGGGAACGCTAACCGACCGTGAAGCCATGACCGCGGCCACGTGACTCACGCCGACCGTGACAGATGTCTCATTTTTTACACTGCCGAGCTTAAATGTTAATTGCCGCAATAACAATAAAGTTTATTGGATTATGCTGTGAAATTAAAAAAGCGGAATCAATGAGTGGCAGAGCGAGGGGAAGGGAAGGGGGGGGGAAAGGAATGAAGAAACGGCCAAGGCTGGAGAGAAAACACTCGAGTAAATGAGAAGGAGACAATGGCCGAGGATTGTGGGAAAGATAATAAACTGTAATTTCCACTGTTGTTTGTTTCGCGACGCCCGAGCTCGCTGCTACGTATGCAAATGAACCCTCTCGATGAATATTTTAACATACTGAATCATTTGGCTGTATTTGTGGACACTCGGCGTTCATTTGTGTTGTCACATTGTAGCAAAGACAGAGGTAATTTCTGTAAATGAGAGCAATCGCTGGATGTTAACACAAAGCGTAATTGCTTTCAGACCCAGTCCCCATACAAATTATAATGATGTTATAATAAAGAAAAAACAACACCAAGCAGCCTGTCGTTGGAAATGAGAAGTCAACTGACATTTTAGCGACTGATATTTCATGCTCCTTCTGCACAAACAGAAGCCGACACGCACACGCGGCCGTAAACAAGACGTTAAATTAACACCGTACAAAATAATCAAAGTTGGGCACTGGAGCGTAATATTAGAGCAGAGAGGGGAACATGTTATGTTGGGGTGTTTTTTTTTCCGTAGCCTTGCTTTCTTGGCACAAGCAGCCCCGGCACCACAGCAGCATATCGAATGTGGTGTGTGTGTGTGTGTGTGTGTGGCAGCAGTGTGTGAGTCTCTGCTGTAAATTAGCCACGTGGTTCAGCCTGCAGCGGTTCACCTTCAGAGGCACACAGTGAATTACACCGAAGCCATGTCAAAACAATTGGAATGCAAATCAAATACCTCGGGGGTGACTTTGGTCTCCCGGGATCCAGTAATCTACCCTCTCCGGGTTCCGTGGCTGATTTTTGTTGAGTGAAATATTGATTTTGGCTCAACAATTTGTAAATATTTACCCCGCGGACGTTAGAGCGGCCTCGCCGTCGAAACAAAGAGGGAAAAAAAGGTCCAATTTCTGTTTGGAAGTTGAGAGTTTGGTGCGGTTACACGCTCGTTTTTACAATTTTAGCATCTCTAAAGCCTGGAAGGATGAAGCGGAGACATTACAGACAGTAACGCTGATGATGAAGGGCTGAATGTGCAAGTGATGAAGGTCACTTTACAGACGAGGAGGAGTCAGTGACGCAGTAGTAAATTGGAGAAATATAACCTATTCTGGTGAGAAAGTGTTGTTAGTAGTCGTTGACTTTGGCTGCCATATCATGCTAGCATTTCTCCTAGACTCTTCAATATCAGTCCCTTTATTTATCCTTTAATTCCTCATCAGCACCTCTCTCTACATCCTGACCTCCTTCTGTCACATTTACCCCCCTACTTTCCCCCGTCTTTCAACCCATCTGAGAAAAGACTAACTCAAACATCACCACATATACTTAAAGGGATAGTACAGGTGTCTTGAAGTGGGGTTGTATGAGGTACTTATCCAGAGTCAGTGTATTACCTACGGTAGATGACGGTCGGCACGCCCCCAGTTTGGAGAAACAGACAGCAGTTACCGCACGGAAGCAAAGCAATGTACTGCTATTAAAACCTATTTTAGCCACCTAAAAGAAAGGCTCACCTAAAAGAAATCAATATCAGTTTAAGTGTACGCTGTATTTAGAATATTTTTGCTGGCTTACCTTGCCGTGAGACAGCTATACAGTCTATGTTTCTGACGAGGAACTGAGGTCGTTATCGCCAAAGCCACCAGACTCCATTGAATAAAACAGTAATTTTACCTAGCAGAACACGGGAGTTGCTGGTCTACTGCTGCCTGGAGTCTGGTGGCTTTTGGCGAGAGCATAGATGGATACAACGGCTTCAGTTCCCCGTCGGAAAGGGCTGTTTCCGCTTCACTTTACCTGTTTGATGGTAAAGTGAAGCGGTGATAATATTCTAAGTATATGATACACTTAAAGATAGGGTCGACGATGTTGGAAAAATAGCATAATTTGAAAGTAGCATCGCCTCAGGAGCTCCGTCTAAACCCACCCCCTCCCCTCGGGGCTCCTTCCAAGGCAACGCCCTCCCACACACATGCACGAGCACCGCCGCATCGTAACTACTTCACAGACACAGAGCGTAGAGAGGACCTCAACTCAACAATGCTTCCTCATGACAAGTAACCGCGGCAGTGCTACTCCAGGAAACGTGCGGCGGCGACGCGCTTTGAGTTCAGGCTGGTGCACGCCAAGGGTAGAGTACGAGCAGGGAGGCATCTGATTGGTTCTTTCCACGCGGACCTCGAGGCAGTGATTGGTAGACGTTTTTACAGGATTACAGCAGCTACAGTTGACGGCTCTTTTCCGTTCCTTTTTCTGAGCTCATAGGTAATGGATCGCTGTCGGGGTGTAAAGACCATTTCAACCAATATAACAAATAGTGTATACTGGATAAAATCGTCAACCCTGCCTTTAAACTGAAATTGATATTTTTAGGTCGGCCTTTCGTTTAGGTGACTAAAATACGTTTAGCTGCTGCCCCCCGTCCACAGCAGCACATTGCTTTGGTTCAATGTGGTAACTCCTATCTGCTTCTCCAAACTGGGAGCGTGTCGAGTACTAACAATAACCATGTTCATTGTTTACGTTCATAATGATAATTTTGGGGGAGTGGCTTTGGAGGGAGGCCTGAAGGGACGGACTGTCAATGTTGCCGACTTGGCGATTTTCTCGCTGAATTTGGGGACTTTTGGAGCTCGTGCTGCGTGGAAGTCACCGTTTCTTTACATCAGCAAAATTTGGAAAGTGCGCCAGGTGGTCAAGTGTGATATTACTGGGCTTATGCTTGATTTGATGCTTGAAAACACAAGTATGGATGTGAAACGCATCAGCTCCAGCCTACTGGCTCTGTCTTGAACAGAACTTACTGTCAATCAGAATATTTGTTAAAAAGTACCATGGAAAGCTGATGGATATTTATCAGTGGAGAGTGTTCTCCAGTAGTGGTAAATATTCTCTGTGTTGCTGTACAGATGGAGACATTTATGATTTATCAATTCATTCTGACAACATTTTGGATATCAGCTCTAAAGTCTGAGCACATTTTCTCGTCATCTTCCGTTCTCCCTTTCCCCCGCCCCGTCTCACCCTGCTGATGGAGAAGACGAAGCCCGGCTGGCCGGAGCAGACGCCCATGAAGCAGAAGCGCAGCTGCCAGTAGAACCAGTGCTCGCAGATGAAGGTGATGAGCGACAGAGCCATGGCGGCGCCGAGCATGTAGAAGACGCCGGCCATGTTGTCCACGTCCAGCTGGCTGGACATCACCTCGTTCTTCTCGTGGTGGCAGATACCCGTCAGCCACAGGGACTCCAGCTCCTCCATCTCACCTGGATGGGAGGATGAGGCAGAAGAGGGGAAGGAAGGAAGGAGGGAAGGAAGGACGGTAGCAGAGTCGATGGAGCAACGACAAGAAGGAAGAAGGAGGGAGATACACGGAGGAGACGAGAGGATGGGGGCGCGATGACGACATGCGGAGAAGTGTTTTTGTGATTCGGACGGGAATTGAAATAAAGAACGGGGTGTGAAAAAAGTGGGAAAGAATGTAAAATATAAAGGAAAGAGGGGGGATATGATGTAATAACAGGATGGGTATTGGAGGACACGAGGGATGGAGAGATGATGCAACAGAAGAAGAGAGGAGGGAAGATGGCGGGCAGACGTTGGGAAGAGGGGGGGGGGGGGGGGTCAGGGGAGTTAGAAGTAAAATACAGCCTTGAATTTCGCAGTAGGCTTCATTGCAGACAGGAAAAGAGTAACACACACGCTACTGGTCACATGTTAATTACACTGATCTTTTTTGCACTCATTTCTGCAAATAACTGTGTGTCTCTACAGTGTTTACCACACAATATGTAGAAACATGCATCCATCTATGCAAACTGTAAAAAAAATGTTTGCATATGTATGCAATGCCTGTGCACGAATGTGTGTGTGTGTGTGTGTGTGTGTGTCCGTGCGTCTGATGCCGGTCCCTGAGCTTCTGGTCTCTTTTGTGGGTCACCTTCTGTTTCATCACGAGCTGTTCTCTATCAAAGCCGACTGTGGCAGGACAGGCGTCGCTTAATTAATCATACATTCAGCCGTTGTCGCCGCACGTCAGAGCGACTCTTGCACCGGAGCGCTGGCTGGCCTCTGAGCAGCAACAAGAAGCTCCGCAGCATACAAACTCAGGGAGAGGCACCGCACGCACACACACACACACATACACACACACGCAGGCAGAAATACAGGCACATTCACACAGCAGCCACTACCTTATATCTGCTGAGAAGCTGATTGTGAAATGCAACCGTTCTGTAGCTGTTTTGACGTGACAGGGGTGTGCAACACAGATATTTGTATGGCAAGAGCGTATTAACACAATGGCTTTGGTTTATTTGTGTTGGCGCAACGTATTGGGGGTCATTGTGTTCATGTTTGTTCTATCTGTTTTAGGGCTGTCAAAGTTAACACGATAATAACGTGTTAACGCAAAGGCCAATAATTTCTTTAACGCATTAACGAAACTCGTGATTTTTAGGTTGTAGCGGGCTCAGTTTTAAAGCTAGAGTGAAGATACTGGTATCAAATGAAACTAGAGAACCTAATGAATCCATTGGTACCAGCCATGTCATACTAGCTTGGTGCGAAGGGAAAAAAAAACTGGCTTTACAGACATGCCCACTTTATGATAATCACATGCAGTTTGGGGCAAGTCATAGTCAAGTCGGCACACTGACAGCCTCGGCTGACGGTATTGACAGCCCTAATCTGTTTTTATAAAGCAAAATCTTTTTTAGAGAAGGGGAAAATTCTCTGGTATTTTGTAGTGACAACTTGGAAAATGCCCCAAAAAATACTTGGACATGGGACAGTGGAAAGTAAACACAAACATGGTGAGGGGAAGCAACAATTGTCCCTGACTGGATTCAAATCCAGGTCATCACGGTTATACACTGTGTGTGCTCTGGACTGCTAGGAAGGTCCAACACTGTAAAAAGTGACCTTTAATAAAGAATAAATGCATTATGGCTCCACTCCACTCCAATCTATCTCAGCTGTGATCATTAAGTTAGGCAGGTAGACTATTAAACTAAGAATTCTTCGGGAGAATTACTTTTGACTGATGGATGTGTTTCATCAGTCAAAAGCACAAGCCCACAAACACCTGAAACACCCTCTTAATACATACAAAAACATAGTCTCAACTATATTACCATGCCTATAGGCCCTTATCACAGCAGACAGTTTGACTTGTCATAGTAGGAAAAGCACAGGTGTAACTAATAACACTAACGATGGCTCTCCAACCGTGAAACATCGTTAACTTTATTTTTTACCCCTGTGCTTCCCCAACTGTGACATCTCAAAATGACCTCTGTAAAAAAGGCCTATTATAACAAAAATAAGACACAGTGATTAAACATGAACATTCATTCTTGACCTACAGTAGGAAACAGTAGTTTTGGGATGTTTTGTGTATTTATCTCAAGCAAGTCTGTGGTCTCTGCAAGTTGATTTTTCAGTGTTTATTTTAAGACTGTTGAGTTGAGGCATTTAACAATACTAGACTTGAAATATGAAGCTAAAGTGTGAAGCTAAAGCTAGCAGCCAGTTAGCTTAGTTTAGCATAAAGACTGGAAACGGGGGGAGAAACAGCTAGCATGGCTAACAAAACATGCCTTCTGTACCAGCATCTCTAAATTCACTAATTAACAACATTAACGTTATATCTCATTTGTTTAATCCTAATAAACCTGAGTGTAAAAACAACATTCACTATTTCTATTTATAGCTAACTATTTCTTTATGCTAAGCTAAGCTAACCAGCTGCTGGTGGTAGCCTCTTATTAACCATACAGACATGAGAGTGGTTTCAATCCTCTTATCAAATTCTCCTCCAGAATACAAACAAACATAATTCCCAAAAACTATTCCTTTAACGTTTATGGTGCCTCGCTCTGTGGACAATAACTCAAGGGGAATAAAATAAAGGACATTGGAAGATTCAATTGAAAGAATAATTCAGCTGACGTTTGACTTGAATCACAAAATGAAAGAGTCAGTTCAATGAGAACTTAAATAAAAACCATCAGCTCATAATCTTTATTGCCTGTTGTCTTCTTTCCCCTTCTTACTTTTATGCTGGGCACACACTACACGAGAATCAAGACGATTTTGTGTCAGATTCCCACCCCCCTCCCCCCTCCCAACATTTGTCAGCCACGCCCCGATTTGTTGATGGTGCTAAAGATTATCTTTCCAGATATTCCTGTGGTGTGAGGTATGTGAGGAGTGTTTTTACATTCCCCGATCAGCTCGGAAGTTCATCCTGGCCACATCGATTTCAAATCGCAAATATTAAACATGTTCAGTATTTATGATCGGATATCTTGTTGTGTATGGGAACCCTGAGGACAACCGATGACGCAGTCACGTGGGAAAGAACAATAGCCAATTGGGAACCAAGCTGACTGGAGAAGGAAGTACAACTGCTGTCATGGCTAATGCTAAACGCGAAGCATAAAGTAGTAATAAGATGGACTCAGAAATGGAGAACCAATTTGTTGATTTGTGGCAACAATGTGAGTATTTATCTAACGTGTCTCCATGACTTCATCCATCCATCCATCCTTCGTGAATTTTCAGTACAAAGTAGTGCAAAAACTAACATCGCTAATTCTTCCTGCCCGTCGTCCTCCATTTTTATTTACACTACAGTCACGTTTGATCGCGAAAGATTTTGCGAGATTTTCTGTTTTTAGAGTCGGGATTCTTGTTGTTCATGAATGAATCTGTTAGTGTTTGTTGTGCTGTTTTGGCCAAATCGTTGCTCACCAAACACTATAGGAACAAAAGTGTTAAATTTATCATAACATGTCGTTATGTGTGGGGTCTCTCACATTTTCAAAATCTGTTAAGATTTGAAAAATCTTTCATTGTGGGCCAGCCTTTAGTCACTTTTATTTTTAGTCAAAAGCCATATTAAAAAAGAGAGAACGTTTGAGAACTGAGGAAACCTCTCATCATTGATGCCTGGTGTCTCTGAAATGATGCAACAGGTCTGTCATTGGTTTCAAGGGCGAAAGGTCATTAAACTCATCTCATGTCCTGCAAACGACTCCAAAACTTTCCATCCAACGGCCAATCAGAAAATCACCGATCAAAACTGCCATTTCTCTTGCACGACAGCTGTGACATAATTTTTTTTTTGCTCAGGCCTGCGTCAGACGTCAGACTACCCAGACTCCCTTCCAGCCCTCGTACCAGGCCACCGGGCTCTCCACGTGAGTCTGATCGCTTTCTAGGCCACCAGGAGGGGAGTGGATGGCGAGGCGTGGCAAAGTGACATTGAAATCCTGAGAGGGGCGAGACGGGGACGCTCGGTTCCTGTGTGAATGCACTGGCACAGGGGGATGTTAATGTGAGCCGACCCATATTCAAACACACGTGTGCTCATAGAAAAGCACACAAAAACTAGTCTTACATACATAATCAATAAGTCAGAAACAATACACACACACACACACACACAATACTCTTTGTATTTAGGTTGATAAAAATAAACCTGTGTCATAAATAGTCAGAAGCTCTACACCGCTCTCTCTTTATCTCTCTAACACACACACTCTCGCTTACACACATAGGCCCTCTCGTTTTCAGAGGCCTGACCCATATTCACATGCGCACGCTCGCACACACACTCACACACAAACCCGCGCACACACGGTGTTGAAATACACCAGGAGCTATGCTGGCACCCCTAACTGGGACGCACTATAGTGGGCCCCGGAGGGCCCTTGGTTCAGGATGCTCACAACACGCTGGACCGTGCCCAAATAAACTAGCAACAACAACACACACACACACTCACACACTCACACACTCACACACTCACACACACACAGCAAACTTCCATTACATTCCCCCATTCTGCATTGAGCTGTACATCAACACTGGACATTGTGAAATTAGTCCGTTAAAGTCGATAAACCGAGCGAGCAGCTGAAACACTTTGACTTGTTTATGACGAAGAGTTTTTGCTTGAAAACCATAAAGCATGTAGTATAAGGGTTAGGAGTGGACATTTTGAACACGTTTCATTTCATTCCCTGCTCGTTCTGAGATTCATTAATACTCCGGCTTGAGCCGACAGGAATGAAGTGTTTCAAAAGAACAAACCCTGGAGAGCTTGGACAGTCTCCCATAAAAGGCAAGCGGGATCATAAAGCAGAGGGCCCCCACGGTGGAGCTAAATCTCAAGTTATATTCCTGGCAGCGCCGTCTTACCTTTTCTGTCTGTTCTTGATATATATGAGAGTGGAATTACACGTACATTTGACTTGCGGAGCCAATTAATCACCACAACTGTGATTCGCAGACAGAAATTACTTAGAAGAACTATGATTTTGTTCCCCCTCTACCCCTCTCTCTAAATCTTACTGTCTGAGAAGCCCAACTTTGCCTCAGTTTAGAGCAGACTTTCTTGAAAATATTGTACTTTACACTAATACACATGAGAAGTAAACTTAGCCACTGTTGTTTGTCCCTACAGCACAGCCTGAGGCAGGATTTGTTCAGAGCATATTGGAATTCTGATCAAAACTCTCTGTTGCAAACATCTGTCACAGTTTACAGACCAGCTTCAGGTGCATTCATTTTCAGTTTTGCCTGCAAATAAAGTGGTTTAGATCATCCGATAACTTATTTACTTGTACGACTGGGTTTCTTGCCCCATCAGACTTTGCTTCAGCGATGCTGCCATGTTCTTGCCATGTAACTTCTGGAGTACAATATTATTATAACCGAAACAAAATGAAACAGCCAAAGTCGATAAAGTAAGACCACAGTTGAAATAAGCCGGACTTATCTGTTAAAGAGGACCTATCATGCTTATTTTCAGGTGCATACTCCTATTTTGAGTTTCTACTAGAACATGTTTTCATCCTTTAATGTTCAAAAACACTTTATTTTCCTCATACAGCTGTGCTGCAGCACCTGTTTTCACCCTCTGTCTGAAACGCTGTGTTTGAGCTCCTGAAAAGCTCAGTCTGCTCTGATTGGTCAGCTGGCCCACTCTGTTGTGATTGGTCAACCAAGCCAAACTCTTCAGACTCCGCTCCAGCTCCGCTCTAAATAGCTTTGTTTGATGGCGTGCCAAACTAGCCGCTAGGCAGGTATTATACAAATGTATTACATAGTGACATCACCACGTTACGGCAGAAAAGGCGGGACTTCAATCAAGGCGTTTCAGGCAGTTCAGGAGCAGTGTTTCTGTGGGGGAGAGTAACTCCCTTTGGCCTGGACTTTGGCCTTTGTAACTTTGCAGACCTTTTACATGCACAAAAACTATATAACACATTAAAGGAGCACAAAAGCATAATAGGTCCTCTTTAATGTTTTGCTTCATGGCTGTTAATAAGAAGTTATGTTCTGGTCCTTCCCCTAGAAAAACCTTGCATTATCTCAATGACTAACTCATGCATCTTTGAGTTGTTATTTACACAACTCATCACATCAGCACAGCTGTATGCATGACAGAGTCTCTGCTTGCTGAGTGCATTAAACTGTGCACCAGCTATGAATAAAACAGCGGAGGAAACAGCACGTCGTCTCACCGTCTCCAAAGAGCATCAGGATGGCCAGGTCCACGTGCCTCTTCCAGATCGACTCCTTCTGGATGGCGATGCCGTACCCCGTGGTGGCGAAGATGTAGCCGCTGCCAATGGTCACCAGCTTGCAGCCCTCGTCCCTGCCAGCCATGTAGTTCAGCACGGCCGCGTCGTAAATGAAAGCGTCTAGTTTGCTAATGAAAAAGAGAGAGAGGGAGAAAGAGAGAGAGATAGGTTACAATTAATTAGCACTTCGGAGTCAGACATCACAGCTACAACATTCCAATTAACCTGCTAAATAGCACTAAGCTGCTGATAAGTGTAATAGACTTCCACTTGGTTTGCCAAAGACAGGAGCTGGCACACAGTCTGGCGAAAAGGCACACTCGATGAAAGAGGGGGAGTGAAAGTATTATTGGAGTTATTCAGCTACAATATGTTTACATGAAGACAAGTAGGAGACAAAAACGGGACTTTAGCATTGATTTGAAAAAAAAAATATATATTTTCCCCACAATTTACATTTACTATTACAATACGTGACTGCAATAAAATTATCATTGTTTCAAACTCTGTCGTGCTTTTGATTCCCTTTGTCATTGTTTTGTGTTGTTAATTGATTTCCAGTAATAAATATATACATACATTTGCATAAGGCAAGCATATTTACCCACTCCCATGTAGATAAGAGTATTAAATACTTGAAAAATCTCCCTTTAAGGTACATTTTGAACAGATACAAAATGTGAGATTCATTTGCAATTAATCGTGATTAACTATGGTCAATCATGCGATTCACTGCGATTAAACATTTTAATCGATTGACAGCCCTAATTGTAACGTAACTCAGAAACTGAGACCTTCCTCGACTTTCTCGGTTGCCTAGAACAGCCTGTGGACTGATTTCTATGAAAAGGTCTCAGGAAGTGTTTTTCCAGGAAAATCTAAAGGATGTGACGTTTATGCGCGGTCCTGAGTTCCTTGCCTCTCTTCAGCTCCCCTACAGTGCCAACAGTATGGAGCTAACGTAGCAAAATACTGTCTTGAGTGGATAACGTCAGCTAATTCGTCCAGGGTCCGTGTACGTTTTGATAGTTTGTTCATTGGATTTAATCCAAAGTGGCAGAAAGAAAAAACCCACTCATATTTTTGTTTCGTCCTCCCCGCCGCTAGGAAACTACTTTGCTGGGAGGAGAGCAGCCGAAGAGTTAGCGGGTATAGCAACTTGAATTCATCCAGCACAAACCCCACCTAACCTGACCCGCCAGATGGTTTGCTACAAAAAAAACACATCTGAGAAGCCGTCAGTGGAAACTGTTTAGAGAAGGGCAGACACTTTCAAAAATACTTGGTAGGTGATTTGATGAACCATCTGTCAATCAAACTCTCGCTCAAGAGAGAAAAAAGTCTTCAGTGTCGTTCTTTGCTCTTCTTTAAATTAAAAAGCACTCTCCCGTTCTGAAATAACTGATGCTAATTGCAGCATCTACCCTAACCTCTTTAGGAGCTGCCATTGTTGTTTAGATCGAACAGTCGCCTCTCCGTCACACACCTAAAAGCCACGCTTGTAGCTACCGGTAGCTCCTCACGGAGGGTCCGTGTTCTGGCTTGCCGGACACAAACGCATTACTTGAAGCCTGACAAGATGGATTTCGTGTGATATGTGATCCTGCGATTATCGTGTAATCTTGTGACATCGCAAGAATCCAGCTACCATGCAAGGTAGAACCCCAGTGCTTGTCTGATCCCGGACCGCCCGACTCACCACGGGATCAGTAAACTGTATGTTGCTGCTGTTACACAGGTTAGACCCAATAATGGTGCTGGCCACCAGCCCGCTGTGACCCCCTGCAGAATGAAAACCTATTTTGGAAAATGCTAAAAATTAGAAGGTTTCAATATAATAAACCAATGACATAAGAGATGTTTACATGCGGGAGCCAAGACATACACATGTACCAAATAACATTGTTCAGTATCTCTGGATGATAATAACCATTTTGTCAAACGGGGACTTACGTTTAAATCATAAATGTGATCCTTTAAATTAATTTTAATATGGAAGTCTTTTGGCAACTTTGGTTTTACAGTGAAACCAAATGAACCACTTCAGCGTGCAGTTTCTCACCCGGCCTTGAGACTCCCAAGAGCCTCGTTGACGTTTTTCTGATGGAACTTCGTCATGTAGCCGTGCATTTCTGGATAGTTGTTCCTGATGTTTCTCTCCGTGCTCCCGTTTGGGACGGTGCCGAACCGAAACGGAGGCGAGAAGTCGTTGGGACTCTGGAACTAAACATGGAGGACGGAGCGTGGTGAGAGAGAGGCGTGTAAAGCATCAACTTAACTCAATTAAAGGTACAGGTGAGGAAAAAGAAAACAAGCGTGGCACAACAGCGTCAAACAGAAGGCTTCCATCTTACCTTTTTGTCTGAGAGACCAGTTACCTGGTCCACATACTCCTCCTGGATCATGAAAGCAGCCAGGTTGGCAGTGTAGGAGGCCAGGAAGATGACAGCGAAGAAGGCCCACACCGACACCATGATCTTACTGGTGGTGCCTTTGGGGTTCTGCACCGGCACGGAGTTGTTAAAGACCAGACCCCACAGCAGCCAGATGGCCTTACCGATGGTGAAGGATGGACCGTGAGGCTCTGAAAGAAACACAGCCATGCTTAAAGGATATGCGACAGATCAGCTTTTGTTTCTACACCAGTGCGTGGGACACACAGTTGGTCTGCTTTTACTGGTGGGTCTCCAGCTGAGTGGGGATTTTGTTTACTTGAATGAAACTTCAAAGAGCACCTATTATGCTTATTTTCAAGTGCATCTTGTCAAAAAACTACTAACTACTAAAACTCTAACTAGCTTTATTTGAAGGTGTGCCAAACTAGCAAGTATTATGCAAATGTGTTACTTGGTGACATCACCGTGTTACGGAAGAAAAGGCGGGACTTCAATCAAGGCGTTTCAGGCAGTTCAGGAGCAGTGTTTCTGTGAGGAGAGAAACTCCCTTTGGTGTGGACTTTGGGCTTTGTAACTTTGCAGACCTTTTACATGTACAAAAAACTATATAACACACTAAAGGGGAAAAGCACAAAAGCATAATAGGTCCTCTTTAATGTCTTATTAATTCCTGCAACAGTATAAAACTGTTGGATAAATTGGCCTGAAATTTGGTACAGACATTCATGTCCCCCTCAGGAGGAATTGTAATAACTTTGGTGATCACTCAACTTTTTATATAGCAGCATAATCAGGTCAAATCTTCAATTTGTCCAATACTTTGATTTATGACCAAATATCCTGCTGAACTAATGACATTCCCATCAGCCTCTGCGTTTTTTTTGTGTTCAGTGCTAATTAGCAAAAGTTAGCATGCTAACAAGCTAAACTAAGCTGATGAACTTAATAACCATTATACCTGCTAAACATCATCATTTTAGCGTCTTTGTTAGCATGTTTCCATGTTAGCATTTAGTAAAGCCTCACAGAGCTGCTAGCATGGTTGTAGACTCTTGTTATTTTATGTCAATTACATCAGCTGTATGCACTGACCAAAAAATATAAACGCAACACTTTTGTTTTCGCTCCCATTTTTCACGAGATGAAATGAAAGATCTAAGACCTTTTCCAGCTGGAAAGCTGATGCAACAGTTGATTTGCACGACCAAAGAATTTCTGCACAAACTGTCAGAAACCGTCTCCGGGAAGCGATATTACAAATCCTACTATAGCGAAGGCATGGTCCAGACTACTCTGCCTCTGATTCGCTTCCCATGATATTCTCACCCTAACCAATCTCACGCCTCATGCCTAAACCTAACCAATCCAATCAATGAAGGCAGTGAGTACTAGCCAATCAGAGGCAGGGGAGGGCGGGCCATGCCTTTACTATAGCAGGATTCGTAATTTAGCCTCTAGTGAAGCTCATCTGCATGCTCGTCGTCCTCAGCAGGGTCTTGGCCCGACTGCAGTTCTTCGACGTAACCGACTTGAGTGGTTAAAAAGTTCATCTTCGATGGCGTCTGACACTTTGCAAAAGATGCATCCGTGAAGAGAATGTGTGACCAACAAATGCATATCTGTAGCCCGAGTCACGTGAAATCCATAGTATATATGGTGCCTTCAAATGGGGTCGTCACTGTGTTTAAGAGATGATTCCAATGAACGCTCCCCTCATGTCGTATTCACGACCTTGTAAGTGGAAAATTTCTGAAAGCTCCGAGTTCACAAGTTGTGACGTGTTTGTTGATGTTGTCAGAAATGGCGGCGCCCATGAAAATTCATTTTTCGGTGCATAATAAGTTGATTGCTATTGTAATTTTAGTCGAATATTGTTTTTCTTGGTAATTTTATAATATGTCTGAGGAAAATGTTGATATTCCCAATGACCTGATCCTTTTCCTCCGTCATTACGCCTTTGTATTTCCTGCATTATGTTACCCACTTGCTAGCTTGCAAAATTGTTAGCTTCTGTAGCTTCTAGACACCGACAGTATTGCCGTTGCCTAGCAGCGGTGTTCTCACGACTTAACCAATTGAACGCCACGCATATTGTGTACACGACTTCCCATGTTGTAAACACAAGCTCACGAGTTTCATTTGAAGGCACCAATAGTTCTTTTATTGTGACCATCCCAAGGCACACCTGTGTAATAATCATGCTGTTTAATCAGCATCTTGATATGCCACACCTGTCAGGTGGATGGATTATCTTGGCAAAGGAGAAGTGCTCACTAGCACGGATTTTAACACATTTGTGTACACCATTTGTGAAAAATAAGCCTTTTGTGTGCATAGAAAAGATCTTTTATTTCAACTCGTGAAATATGGGAGTGAAAACAAAAGTGTACATCTACAGTATATCACATATGTGAATGTAATTAATATATTTTTTATTTATTTAGGAACTATGTTGGTCCAATTCATCCCTGAGCTGGCAGCAGACTGGTTCATTCCAGCCATGTTGCTGCGATAAGCAGTTGGTTCATAACGTTTGTGTGGGCATGTGTGAGCGTGTGAGAGAGAAAGAGAGAGTGTGTGTGCGAGCGTGTGGGTGCGTATTGTTGTATGGGGCTTTTGTTCGTGGACAAACGGACTTTATCGTGCCAAATATCTCCTTTGTGAAGTTTGTGAAGAAAGTTGGTTTAAATGAATCGGGCAGAGACTTTACAAATCTGCAGTCGGGCCATTGATACATTATTGCGCCGAATCCTTTGAGTCCAAACTTCGATCTGCACTCTTCGTGATACCAAACTCCCACTGCGCTACAAGCAGATAAAACAAGGAGGCACACAGAAGAGAACAGCGCTTTAGGGAGGAGTACATCTTCTCCACAACATGATGAAGGATGAGAGGGATGGAAAAAAAAGATAACCATTGTCTAAATATAGCCACATCAGAGATAGAGTTGTGGGAAGACATTGATTTTTTTTTTTTGTTTCTTATCTTTTTTGGCTGGGGGAGATCTAACACTTAAACTAGCCCCTCGCTGTCAGAGCTGACACGTGATTTTGGGAAATATGGAGATGAATGCAAATGCGTTGCATGCAAAGTGTGAAGCGGGTGTGTTGAAACCCAGGCAGCGAGACACACCTGTGAATGATGAAAAGAAAAGAGAGCAGCGAGGAGGTGGAAGAGGAGCAGGGGGAGGAAGAGGAGAATGAAGTCATTGGGTCAGCGAGGACGGCTCGTCTATATGTGGAGGCGGCCCGCACTCTGTTTGTGCGCGTCTGTGTCTTTTTGTGCACAGTAAGACAATTTGTACATCTGCAGTGGTGATGTTACAGACAGAAAGCATTAACCGGCAGAGATGGACCCGCACTTCCTCGTTTGGTGCAAATGACTAGTTGCAACATTACTCATCAAACACTCTACTTTCCATTCGCTGACTTCACCAGCAGAGATGAAAGCATTTCATGTTTTTATCCCTCTTTGAATGTTGGAATTTGGTTTGACAGATAGCAGCACTTGGCTTCATTTGGATTCCACCATCAGATTGTTTTCATTGCCAAAACTATTGTACCGCTTTCATGTGCTGCTGATAATCTCACATTCAGGACTTTCAAGTTGGCTGCTTATAATTCTCCAATTCAGACGCTATTCAGAAAATCAGAAACCTAGAAAATGCCAGAAAATTAAGGCTAAGGCCAATATTCATTAGGGCTGGGACGATACACCCATCTCCTGATTCGATACTATCACGATACTTGGGTGCCGATTCGATATCTATTGCGATTCTACAAGTATAAAGATTCGATATTGCGATTTTTGTTAACTTTTTTAATACTAGACCATGGGACAAAGTTGAATTATACACTTCTAGGGACTTTTACTTGAAAATATCTAAATTAATACCGTAAGAATGTTTGATTTTCAGCATGTATGTAGTCAGAGATGTCCTGAAGTTATTGTCAGGCATTGTTTATTACTTTTTTTCCAGCAACCCAAAAATCTAAGAATAAAGACATTTCCCTCTCAAATTAGTGGTATTTTCTTTTAAATTTATAAGGGACATGTAATGTTTTATACTTCTGGTGAATATAATCAATTAACTTATTTCCATATATGTATTTTGTACATACAGTTCCCTTTGTTAACACCTTATTTTGAAAACCGGACGTAGTCACATGTGTATACTTCCGTTAACTTCCACTGTCCACAATACGATAACATTTCCTGTCCATGACAGAGTTAGCATGCAACTTTAGCTATGACGACTAGCTCTGCTTTTCCTGTCAATGTGTGAAACCCAAAGTGTTTCCATACTTTACTGTATGTGTAGTGTTTACCACTTTGGATTTAAAATGTGGGGGTGCAGGTCGTATCCACGCGGACCCTCCGCCGTTTTCTATTTTTTCGTTTCGGCTCGCGGTGGCTGGCTGGTTTGCTTTGGTTGACGGATACGGAACGGATATGACATCACGTTACTCAGACTACAGCAATAAAAGCGGTAACTTCCTTCTACCTCCATATAGACTCAAATGGAGCAAATTGATCGATTCTGGCATTAAAAAAATCAATTTCAAATTTATCAGTGCAAATGGTAGCTTGATGCCACAAGAAAGGGTCAAAGTATTATCAGAGGCATCTGCTTTAGTTAGCATATGTGTTAGAAGTGTGATTTTCAGATCCACTAAACATCATCACTGCTTATCAAAAGACGACGTGTCACCTACAAAATGTGCTTATACACTAGTAGTTTGCTTTACCAAATATGTTTTCAATTAAACGTTTTTTCCAATCTTCGAATGTGATGAATGTGGTGAGAGGAGGTCATGTTGCTCTTGCTCTATCTGTTTGCCGTGGAGAGGAGGTCGTGTTGTTCTGGATCTGTTTTTTAGCGACGCCGGGAAGCTGTTTGACATCTGGATCCACCTTCTCACATATGTTCACATTATATTTATTATTTTTTGTCATATGGATTGTCTATGTTGTATTTTCATTATGTTGTTACTCTGTATACACGACATCTATTGCATGCCTGTCCATTCTGGAAGAGGGATCCCTCCTCTGTTGCTCTTCCTGAGGTTTCTTCCATTTTTTCTTTTTTCCCTGTTAAAAGGGTTTTTTTGGGGGGAGTTTTTCCTTATCCGATGAGAGGGTCGCACTGTAAAGGACCAGAGGGTGTCGCTTCATGTACAGATTGTAAAACCCCACGAGGCAAATTTG
Organism: Sebastolobus alascanus; assembly: GCA_916701645.2. NCBI lineage: Eukaryota > Metazoa > Chordata > Actinopteri > Perciformes > Sebastidae > Sebastolobus > Sebastolobus alascanus. The sequence goes on along the minus strand of CAKAOJ020000035.1, from coordinate 2,285,252 downwards.
TGATTTGTGGTTTTGGGCTATACAAATAAAATTGACTTGACTTGACACAGATGATCTGTGTCATGTACTACTCTCAGGATATAGTGAGATTTTTATAAAAAAATACTTTTTTATCATATTTTCTCAAAGTTACCAACTGCAGCTTTAAGTAAAGGATCAGAATTCTTCTTCTACAACGGCACAGTGCAAAGACATTGTGGGGAGGAGGTCGAGTTGGGTGATTTGGGGGCATACAGAGCACAGGACTTTTGATTTATTTTAAAAGCCAGTGTATCTTGTGCTTCAATGGTCATCAGTGGTGACCTTTTCAATATTTAACCAACACCTTGATCTGATGACCATGAACCTAGCGCTTGGAGTTGAGTATGAATAATTACTGTAAACGCTTGAAAAACTGCCCTAATCTGGACAGCATTACTGCACATTTCCTTCAAAACAGATTTGCAATGGAGTGCTGAAAATTCTAACTTTAATTCCAAAGTAATACGTCACTTTTAGCACATATTGCAACGCTATCATTTCTCCGGTAAATTCAACCTGAGCGTGGCCTCCCATCTGGTGTGTTCTGAGCAAAAAAAGAGTGAGAGATGAGGGAGGCTGGAGGAGAGAAATGTCTGCATCCATTTCCATCTATATCCTCAAACAAGTGCAGCCCCCCAACAGGTACCATGCCTGTGTGTGTCTGTGTGTTGAGCTGAAGCCTCTCACCTTTGCCGTCAGCCAGACAGCGGTTGTAGCCCACAGGGCTGAAGTACTCGAATATAAACACAGCCATTGCTGACACCAGCAACAGCATCACGAACATCATCACCCACACATCCGCGCTGAAGGGCTCTGGAGGGCGAGAGAGGGAAGAGAGGAGAGATGAAGGGAGACCAGGGATTGAGGGAGGGAGCGCGGACGGACAGAGATTAGGAAAAGAGAAGAGAGGAGGAAAAAGTGGGTTGTAAGAACGGGGGAAGAGAGGAGGGACATCAGGGGAGGGAGGGAGCGGGAGAAAAGAGCGAGAGCGGCAGAGAGAGAGAGAGCGAGAGAGCGAGAGAGGAAGAGAGGGCAAGAGAGATATGCAAATGTGGAGCGCCAGATTGAGAAGAGGAAGGAAGAGTCAGAGAAATGGAGTAGGAGTGGGAAATATAAGAGGGCAAAGAGACAGGGAGCGAAAGAGAGAATAAATAGTTAGCCATATATTATCATGCACTCCAGTCTGCCTCCTCACCATACAAACTGGGCTCTGATCACTTGTGTCCACTAAATCACTTCTAGTTCAGCTTCTAAAGGTGTAAAGATGGATGTGAACCTAAAGCGACAAGATCCATATAGCACTTTCAATCTGTCAGGAGTGCTGGCGAAAAGACAGTTACATCAAACTCAAACCAAACTCATTCCAGAGAGTCTTTGAAAACAATCTGGTGTCTCCGAGTCAGAAAATCTGCGTGAAATTGACAAAAGTAGATTTAACATATTTTACAAATTTGCTCAATGTAAATGCCATGTACATTTTGCAATTTATGAACCAGTGTGTTTTTATTATAGCGGCCCTTATGGTGGTCATAAATATTTTTTTCACATGTGACTGGACTGTACCACCTTTCCTGCAAATTTCACCTTTGCACCTTGAGGGGTTTAGGCTGTTTTTTTTTTGCAAAATCTGGCTGAATAATAATAATAATAACTAGACATGCAAGCGGGTATACTAGAGTAGGCACCCAATGCAACTCCACCATCCCAGGAAGAGGAGGACATTAATGAATAGAGCTTAAAGGGACTGTTTGTAAGAATCAGAAATTGCTTGTTAACAGCGACACCTGTGGCCGTTAAATCAATGAAAGTCAGCGTCCTGTTGCTCGCGCTTGTGCTCGCTCTATATAGACATGAACGAGCATCAGTCAAAACAGCGAGGTGACACACGTCAGCTAAAACCACAATATCACTCTATATTTCACCTGCTTGGCAGTAATGTTAGCTGACCAGACGAAGGTCTCTCCATGAATCGATGCTAATACTGTGTTGTCCTGCTTCTGCAGTGTGTAGTGTGCGTGCATGCACGTGAGAGGTGGAGCGAGTGAGAACGAGCGCGGTGTGTGAGTGAAGGCAAGCAGGCAGGCAGAGGAGCAGAGCAGCATCGACTCCGGCCCTGGACACCAAAGCTACGGTCTCCCCTGTGCCCTCTGGCCGCGGTCGGGGGGCTGGAGAAAGAAGAGTTGAAACTGTTTTGCAAGACGGGCTTCACTAGATATAACTTTGCGGTTTTGGTGCTTCCGTGTAGTTTGTGTTGGAACAGCGTAGCCACACGCGAGCGTGCATGGGACTCCGACCCGATTTATACGTGTAATAAGTTACAAACAGTCCCTTTAAACAGCAGGTGTAATAACTGTTTTTTGGAAGATGACAATCCTACAGGACTGACCGTTGCTTTTATGTTTTCTCAGGACTGACCGTTGCTTTTATGTTTTCTGATAGCCTCATAGTTACAATATCAAAACATGTCAAAAACACAGCCTTCGTGTTCTTCCTTCAGCTCCTTACCTAAGAAGGCCGAGGGCGAAACTGTGCCGTTGCTACGGGAGACCATGACGCTGATGCCCGTCTCGATGAAGGGGACGGAGAAGTCGATGACCTCCGACCTCTCCTCGTTGATGGTCAAGGAGCCGACGGCCATGTGGGCGTTCTTTAACACCACCTAGTAGAGAAAACAGACATCCGTCATTTATACATTCCTCATCCATCCAGTAATGAACGGAGACAAATCTCTCCTAAAACTTTTCCCTGAGGGGGGAATGTCTTGTTTGGTGCCGCAGCAACAAAAACATTCAAAAAACAAATTCAATCAAGATAGTTAAGAATAGCTTATAGTGAAAAAACAGCACTAAAACAAGAGCATAAAAATAGCTTTACACAGCCATTAGTTCATTTGAAGGTGATTGTGCTGGGAGTCCATCCAAATGTGAGTGATTCTACTAAGGAAATGTGATTAGGGACAAAGGTGGACATCTTAACAAGGCTGATAAATAGCTTATTACGACGTCCCTTGCATTTCTTTGTCCATTTTGTTGTCGCGACTGTCCTTAGTCCACTTGATGAATGAATAAATGTGACTGAGCCTCTTCCGCAACCTAATATATCACGAGCAAGTATCAGGTTTTAGCGTCGGCCATTATAACCCAAGAGCAATATCTTCTGTCTAGACGCATCACTTTACACTCATGTTCATACAGACAGAATCCATTGTAGAAGAGGTCCAAACAGCATTTTTCAACCGACCGCAGCAAGTTTGATCTGAGTAAAAGGGTTGTTCTTACTTCTCCATTAACATGCATAAAGCGTTCAGGAGATACAGGCACTCTCTCTGTTAGCTGTCAAAAGGTATTCTGGGAAAAGTAGGAAATCAAACCTGACATAACAGCAGAACGGACAGGTTTGAAAGTGGATGCATTAAAAAAAGCGGGGAGGAATTAGAACGAGCGAAGTGAAGCAAAGAAACATGACGATGGAGACATTAGAGACACGTGTCAGATCTGTGCTGAGCACCGGAACAAAAACACTGACAAGTTATTAAGCTATATAACTATATATTAAGCTATTTTGTTGAGCTGCCTCTTGATGCGGTGTAGGTTATATGTCTATGACTTTTATTGTGAAAGGTCAGAACGGAGTGAGTGAAGCTGTTGCTGCGCTGCTGTTGTGGGAGTGTATAATGTGGGAGTAATAATGTGTTTGCGGTTATTTTATTACCCTCATAAAGTACAGGTGCAACGTAGCCCTCTGCTACACAAGCTGTTGTAGATCACCTCTCTCGATTAGTAACACACACACCAACTCACACACACGTCAGTTGAGTAGGCGGTCCTTCAATGTGGCTCAGGGTCGTGTCTAGAAGGTAACCCACAAATTGTGAAATCTGGCAAACTTGCAAAAACTCTCGGGAGACTTGCTGCCCAATGACCTATCCTAATCTTAACCATTAGAGGTCAATGCCTAACCTTAACTATTCGAGGACTCCAGGTCAATGCCTAACCTTAACTATTAGAGGACTCCAGGTCAATGCCTAACCTTAACTATTAGAGGACTCCAGGTCAATGCCTAACCTTAACTATTGGAGGACTCCAGGTCAATGCCTAACCTTAACTATTCGAGGACTGGAGGTCAATGCCTAACCTTAACTATTAGAGGACTCCAGGTCAATGCCTAACCTTAACTATTAGAGGACTCCAGGTCAATGCCTAACCTTAACTATTAGAGGACTCCAGGTCAATGCCTAACCTTAACTATTCGAGGACTCCAGGTCAATGCCTAACCTTAACTATTGGAGGACTCCAGGTCAATGCCTAACCTTAACTATTCGAGGACTGGAGGTCAATGCCTAACCTTAACTATTCAAGGACTCAAGGTCAATGCTTAACCTTAACTATTAGAGGACTCCAGGTCAATGCCTAAACTTAACTATTCGAGGACTCCAGGTCAATGCCTAACCTTAGCTATTCGAGGACTCAAGATCAATGCTTAACCTTAACTATTCAATGTCAATGCCTAACCATAACCATTAGAGGTCAATGCCTAACCTTAACTATTCAAGAATTCGAGATCAATGCCTAACCTTAACTATTCAAGAACTCAAGATCAATGCCTAACCTTAACAATTCAAGAACTCAAGATCAATACCTAACATTAACTATTTGAGGACTCGAGATCAATGCTTAACCTTAACTATTCAATGTCAATGCCTAACCTTAACTATTCGAGGACTCCAGGTCAATGCCTAACTTTAGCTATTCAAATAACTCAAGATCAATGCCTAGCCTTAACTATTCGAGGACTCGAGATCAATGCTTAACCTTAACTATTCATTGTCAATGCCTAAGTTTAACCATTAGAGGTCAATGCCTAACTGTAACTATTCAAGAACTCGAGATCAATGCCTAACCTTAACTATTCGAGGTCAATGCCTAACCTTAACTATTCGAGGACTCCAGGTCAATGCCTAACCTTAACTATTAGAGGACTCCAGGTCAATGCCTAACCTTAACTATTCGAGGTCTCCAGGTCAATGCCTAACCTTACCTATTTGAGGACTCAAGATCAATGCTTAATCTTAACAATTCAATGTCAATGCCTAACCTTAACCATTAGAGGTCAATGCCTGACCTTAACTATTAGAGGACTCCAGGTCAGCGCCTAACCTAACTTTTCGAGGACTCCAGGTCAATGCCTAACCTTAGCTATTCGAGGACTCAAGATCAATGCTTAACCTTAACTATTCAATGTCAATGCCTAACCTTAACCATTAGAGGTCAATGCCTAACCTTAACTATTCGAGGACTCCAGGTCAATGCCTAACCTTAACTATTCAAGAACTCAAGATCAATGCCTAACCTTAACTATTCAAGAACTCAAGATCAATGCCTAACCTTAACTATTCGAGGACTCGAGATCAATGCTTAACCTTAACTATTCAATGTCAATGCCTAACCTTAACTATTCGAGGACTCCAGGTCAATGCCTAACCTTAGCTATTCAAGAACTCAAAATCAATGCCTAACACCTTAACTATTCGAGGACTCGAGATCAATGCTTAACCTTAACAATTCAATGTCAATGCCTAACCTTAACCATTAGAGGTCAATGCCTAACTTTAACTATTCAAGAACTCAAGATCAATTCCTAAAGGAACGCCAAGTTCCGCTCACATGACCGGAGCACAGCCAATAGGAACGCTCTCTCAATGAAATGACCTGTGATTGGTCAAAGTCTCCCGTCACGGGCCAGATTTTTTAAAGCCTGAAAACAGAGCCATGATGAGGTGCAGAAGTATAGTTATCTCTAAGAACACTTGAATTACAATATGCTGAAAGGTTATTATAGAATTTTTTCCCAATGATGCCAAAAATATACTGCCTACTGCCACTTTAAGGTCAATGCCTAACCTTAAGTGGACTCTATGTAAGAATCAGAAATTGCTTGTTAACAGCGACACCTGTGGCCGCAGTGTCAACGAAAGTCAGCGTCCTGTTGCTCGCGCTTGTGCTCGCTCTATATAGACATGAACGAGCACCGGTCTAAACAGTGGGGCGACACACGTCAGCTAACACACAATATCACTCTATATTTCACCTGCTTGGCAGTAATGTTAGCTGACCAGACGAAGGTCTCTCCATGAATCAATGGTGATCCTAGTGTTGGCTTTTCCTGCTTCAGTCTCCCGACCCGGTCGGAGACAATAACGGAACTCGCTGCGGAGCCCCGTCACTTCACCAGACACGGGAAACCTCTGTTGGTCTGGAGGAGCTGCAGCATTTATTTCTGCACAAATGTCCACTGCACATTCACTAGATATTCTCAGAGCTAAACTAACTCTTTTGCAGTGTGTAGTGTGCGTGCGTGAACGTGGAGTTGGAGCGAGCCGAGCGGGTGAGAACGAGCGCGGTGTGCAAGCAGGCAGCAGCAGACAGCGGGAGCATGCTGGAGCAGAGTAGAAACTCCAGCCCTGGAGACAAAAGTTACGGTCTCCCCCGCGTCCTCGCCGACCGCGGCTGGGGTGGGCGAAGCAGGAAGAGCCAACACTGTTTTGCAAGACTGGCTTCACTAGATATAACTTTGCAGTTTTGGTGCTTCCGTGTAGATTATGTTGGAGTCTTCGCGCTCGCGTACCCACACGCGAGCGTGCATGGGACACCGACCCGGTATGATTTATACGTGTAAGAAGTTACATATAGTCCCTTTAACTATTCGAGGACTCGAGGCCAATGCCTAACCTTAACTATTCATCTCGTAGGTTACCCTCTAGACACGAATGTGGTCTGAGCGATCGGATCTCGATGTGTCCTCAATGCGTCTTGAGAGCTGTCCAGCTGTGATCGGCTTACGCAAGACGCATGTTAATGCCAGGACTGGACAAGGCCAGAGATGGAGCAGGAGGACGACACACTTTCCACACACCTAGTTGACACTCGTGATGCGCACCAGGGGAGGTAAAGACGGGAAGAGGGAGGAAGAAAGTGGGTTACCACAGTGGGTCATGGCTGCTTGAAATAGCCGCCCCAATGCCTCTCCTCCCTCTACCTGTCAGTGCCTCTGCACAGGTAGTGTATATTTAGCCCCAAATTTTACAGCCCTACAGCACAGGGGTAAAGTGGGACGAGACTGTCTTACTGAGTTAATAAGGCGTTTGTGACTGTGTGAGTCAAAGCTCCAGTACGTGCTTCAGCGTTAGTGTGTATGTATGTATGTGTGTGTGTGTGTGTGTGTGTGTGTGTGTGTGTGTGTGTGTGTGTGTGTGTGTGTGTGTGTGAGTGAGTCATAAAGGGAAAAAGACAGAGAGAAAGAGAAAGGAGTGAACCTTTGTTCTCCACCTGTGAAATGGACCTTTACATGCAGGGAAGAATATCACACATCTACTCTGCACATTATCTGCAGTTTTCAAAGTGTTTGTGTATTCTAGCATGTGTTTGTGTGTGTGTGTGTGTGTGTGTGTGTGTGTGTGCGCGTGCATTTGCAACTTTTCAATCTCGTTTGTTCTGTCAGCATGTAAGTACGGATGTGCATGTTCACTTGTGTGTGTGTGTGTGTGTGTGTGTGTGTGTGTGTTAGTGCCTCAATGTGCGAACGTCTCCCCGGGGGAAGAGAGAGCGAGCCCATCCAGCAGTGTACTCACTTCCTCTCTCTCCGCTCGCTCTCTCCATCTCCCTCCTACGACTTGTTCTCTCCGTGTTATGAAAGTGACCCATGTGGGTGTTATTGAGAATGAGTGAGCGAGGATTTGTGTATGCTTCTCAGCTGGTGTGTGTGTGCGCGCCAGTGTCTTTATGGCGAGGCCAAACTCATGTAATCAAGTGTATTGCCTCTAATATTTTAGATTAGGAGTATTAGGGGGCAGCACAAGTCAATGCAGCCCATGAAATGTGACACGGACTGCCAGAAACGAGTTATGACAAAATGTCGGTAAAGTGTTCATTGATTTTTTTTTCTTTTTGATCTTTTGTCTTTCCAAGATGTGGAAAATTGTGTGAAGGCCCTCAGTGATCTCTGTGAGTGTTCAGGAGTGTGCATAGGCACGTCCTAATGTGTGTGTATATGTGTGTGTTTGTGTGAGCATCAGTCGAGTTCGGTCCATTAAGGGTGTGAGATATACTGTAATTCTGGCTTTGTTCCAACTGGAGAAGGACACGGGTTGGTTTTGTAAGATACAGCAGATATACGGTGGTGTGTGTGTGTGTGTGTGTGTGTGTGTGTGTGTGTGTGTGAGATGAATTGACATTTCGAGAGTGTCCTCTCTGTGCACATATGGAAACAGTCTGCCTGTCTGTGTCCATGTGTCCGCATTCATGCATGCATTCTTTTATATCTGTGATCGTTCGTGCATAAGTCTCCCTTGTCTGCATGTGTGTGTGTGTGTGTGTGTGTGTGTGTGTGTGTGTGTGTGTGTGTGTGTGTGTGTGTGTGAGCTGCTGAGATGAATGTCCCCCCCCCCCTCCCTCCTCCTAATGACCGTTCATCTGTGGAGGTGAGAAGGAGACGGCACATTACGGCGCTTTTAGTCCGGGCGATAGAGTTTATTACAGGTGAGCACACTTACAGCTCAGTGCCCACTAAAGACACTGGCAGGATGACTTCAATGGCTTTATATAATAGATTCAATGGGTCAGCTTTAATGTAAATTGAATACCGCGTGAAAAAATAGACAAATCATCCGGTCTGTGACTTCTGAAGGTTGTTCAAACTTCAGCGTCCGCACGAGAGCGTGTTTTCAACCTGCGACCTTTTGGGCTCCTATTGATCCGTTCGCCTTTTGCTTCGTTAACAAAGTTAGACAGCACGAGAGCAGTTCGCTCTTATAGGTTGACGTATGAGAACTGACAACGACCTTACCTTAGGAACAATGTCGATTAGGGAATGTTTAGAGCCCAAAGTGAAATTGTTGCAGCTGGCTGAACTGTATGCACCCTCGGGTGATGTGCTTAGCCCATCTGACATAAGTGTCAGGCCTGTCGGGCAGAGGGGCTGACCCAGAAAGGAAAGCTCATAATTCAAGGTATGGAAACACACTTCAGAGAGGAAATGAACCCTTCAGGTATATTAGCTCCTATGGGAGCTAAATATAGCAGCACAGTTTATTGGGCAGAAAGGGGTGAACACAGACTGTGACTCTGTGTCTGCCCTTTGTCCTTTTCTTCCGTTGGAAAGGGCTGTCTGACAGCGAGCTAAAGCGGCTGTGGACGGGAGCAGGAGAAAAACGTATTAAAGCCACCTAAAAAAATCAATATCAGTTTAAGTGTACGCTATATTTAGAATATTTTCACCGCTTTACCTCGCCGTTTGACAGCCCTTTCCGACGGGGAACTGAAGCCGTTATATTGCGGTCTACAAAGCCACCAGACTACAATGACAACAACAGTAATTTTACCTCGAAGAACACGGGAGTTGCTGGTCTACCGCTGCATTGATCAGTTAGTTTGTTTGTGTTATTGTGTGACTTTTGGATCTGAACTAACGTGGCATCCACAGCAGTACATTGCTTAGCTTCTGTGCTGGTACTCCTGTCTGCTTCTCCAAACTGGGAGCGTGCCGACAGCCATCTAAGTTACTGTACGTAATACACTGACTATAAGGATGTGTATATATACTGTACATGTAGCAGCGTCATCATGCAGAAACCTCTGTCAGGTCACGTGGGGAAAGGTTTTTAGAAGGGCTGGGAATAACATTTTGATGCTAAAACATACATACTTTGACCAACATTTAAATGTTCAGATCTGAATACATACGGAACACGTCTGTGAAGCTACAGAATGATACGAAAACTTAAAAAAAAAAATAATAATAATAATTGACCGCCCTTTTAAAGGGACTAATTTAAAAATCAGAAATTGGTTGTAACAGCGACACTTGTGGTGTGTGGTCAACGACAGTCAGCGTCCTGTTGCTCGCGCTCGCCCGTGTGCACGTGCTACCTGAATGTGAGCGAGCATCAGCGAGGCGACACACGTCAGCTAAAACCACAATATCATTCTATATTTCACCTGCTTGGCAGTAATGTTAGCTGACCGGACGAAGGTCTCTCCATGAATCAATGCTGATCCTAGTGTTGGCTTTTCCTGCTTCAGCCTCCCGACCGCGGCCGGAGGGAACAGGGGGGGGGGGGGGGGTGGACACCGACACCAGGTCGGGGACGATAACGTAACTCGCTGCGGAGCCCCGTCACTTCACAAGAAACGGGAAACCTCGGTTGGTCTGGAGGAGCTGCAGCATTTATTTCTGCACAAACGTCCACTGTACTTTCACTAGATATTCTCAGAGCTGAACTAACTCTTCTGCAGTGTGTAGTGTGCGCGCGTGCAGAGAGGTGGAGCGAGCCGAGCGAGAACGAGCGCGGGTGTGTGAGAAGGCAAGCAGGCAGAGTACAGCAGAGACTCCGGCCCTGGAGACCAAGACTACGGTGTCCCCCGCGTCCTCCGACCGCGGCCAACACTGTTTTGCAAGACGGGGCTTCACTAGATATAACTTTGCGGTGAAATCAATAATGATACGATGGTGTTTTGCAGAGTGTGAATTAGGTGTAATCTTCATTTGCACGCTTCGCCAACAAACTATTAATGAGACTGTCGTGTCATTTACACATGCGTGACCACGACAAGCACAGAGAGGCTTTACTTGTTGACCTGAACAACCTGGCAGCTTTCCACTGACTGAACATTTAGTAGGCTTTCAGACTGGTGTGCTAGTATCTGACTAATACATTACACCAAATGACTGACAGAGCGGGCTGCCGAAACAAAAGCAAGAGACGGACGGGAAGACGAAGGCACACGCGCTCCTCACCTCTCCCACCATGCCGTTCCACGTCCCGTTGATCTTCTTGCCGTGTTTGCCGTTAGTGACCAAGTAAAGGTCGTAGGTGAACTTCACCGCCTTGGCGATCTTCTTCAGGATGTCGATGCAGAATCCCTTACAGCAGCGCTTTATGTAGATCCCTGAATCCTTCGTCTCATTGCTGCATAGACACACAAACAGATCATTATTTAATCAAATATGTAATTCTGTCTGAATTGGCATGAATTGTTAATTGTAGTCGTGATTTTGTGGATCTGGCGCTGTCACTCTCACACCGATGAAGTGTGAACTGATTCTACCTCTGGCTCTGTAAAGCTGTCGTGGGAAGTTAACATCATTCAGAGGCAAAATTTAAGCAGGTTTTTTTCTTTTTCATTTCTACTTTTGGTCATTTCAGCAGTAGGTAGATCTGTGAGTCTCTATCTATTGTGTGCAATTTTCAAAATAATTTAACACTTAAAGAGGACCCATTATGCTTTTGTGCTTTTTCCCTTTACTTTTGTGTGTTATATAGTTTTTTGTGCATGTAAAAGGTCTGCAAAGTTACAAAGCCCAAAGTCCACACCAAATGGAGTTACTCTCCCCCACAGAAACACTGCTCCTGAACTGCCTGAAACTCCTTGCTTGAAGTCCCGCCCTTTCTTCCGTAACGTGGTGATGTCACCAAGTAAGACATTTGCATAATACCTGCCTAGCGGCTAGTTTGGCACGCCTTCAAACAAAGCTAGTTAGAGCGGAGCTTGAGCGGAGTCCAGAGAGTTTGGTTCGGTTGACCAATCACAACAGAGTGAGCCAGCTGACCAATCAGAGCAGACTGAGCTGTTCGGACGGGGCAGGAGATCAAACAGAGCATTTCAGACAGAGGGTGAAAAGAGGTGCTGCAGCACAGCCGTATGAGAAAAATAAAGCGTTGTTTTGAACATTAAAGCATGTAAACATGTTCTAGTAGAAACCCAAAATATAAGTATGAACCTGAGAATGAGCATAATAGGTCCTCTTTAACTGACATTTTTTCTTCTTCTTGACATGCATTCTTATTCTTGTCTCTCGCTGATACTTAGGGTATATCTGAGCTTTAAGTCTCACAGTCTTTTGATCTGCTTCCGGCAGGGCACAGTGTTCCTCATACAGGTCCCGCTGAGCGGATCCACGTCTTCCACGATGACGAACGGAGCCTCCTCCAATGTCACGATGGACAGGTGGTCATCCTCCCTGTTCGCTGCCCCCCCATATAGTTCAAAGCGAGGCCACACGTGGTACTTCATGGACAGGGAACCGTTCTCCCATTTACCCACCTGCAGGGACACGCAGCAAACAAAAGACATTCAGATTAAGATATTTTTTTTTTTACCAAGAACTGCGTTCTTGATGTTTTACTAGGGGGTTAACTGTAATCATGGAGACTCACAGTCTGGACAAGTGGCTCATCAACACAATGTTAACAAATGTAACCGCAAAATACGTACATGAAATGAATCACCGGGCAGGAATCTAATTAAAAAATGAATTCAGATTAAATTCAACGCTGAAATGAGTCCAGGCCATCAAAAATATAAAAAAAAAAACAGTTGAAACACATCATCAAAAAGCAACGTAGACTTTGAATGCTTGTTATCTATGGAAGTTTTTATTGGACTTTATTAGTTGTAATCCACAGAAAACAATCCACAAATGTGTATCATGATTTCCAAATATTTCACTGTCCACAACTATGTATTTTTGTATTTGTGTTGTGTAAAGTCACATCACAAAAAATAAAGGGCGATTTGCAAATACGCATAACTTACTCTGTAAATACGTATTTTAAGGTTTACATGTAAAGTGATATAAACGCATTTGTGGATCCATTTTTACACGTGGAATGATATTCGCGCATTTGCAGATCTCTTCCTGTGCATTTATGGGCCACGTGACATTTGTAACTTTCCTCCTGTTTGTTTACGGAATTTTGTCCAATTCGTACCGCAGCAGATCTGTAGAAACAATCTGTAAGTATGAGGAGCATTTACTAGCTCCACCAGAAGGTGGCGACATTCCCTCACATGAGCTGACGGACAGCTGCTGGCTGAAAGCTAAAGAAGAAGAAGAAGAAGAAGACCACCAGGAGACAACCAGCAGCCTGGCTTCTGGAAGTGAAAGACGACGTGGAACATCTTTATTTAACCCAATTGTCGTGATTCAGGATCGGGTTAATCATCTCCAGGTGAGTGTGCTGTGCTGTGTTTGCTTGAGTGTATTGATTATATGGACAGTTTTACTATATTAGATGGCGAATCGAACATTTGCTCCAACGTTGTCAGAGTTTAGAAGCTCCATAAACTGCCGTGACAGCTAGCTAGCGCCTGCCGGGGTCGATACATCTCCAGCCGGGCAGTCACTCTAACAGACCCCGCTATGAGCTGGCTGGAGCTCTCTCTCGAGAGACCGGTCTCGTAGACCAGGGGCTGTTATTTCCTTGTTGACGGATAGTTCTGTTTAGATATCGCAACATACATGTCCATTATAAATTAACGGGAACCTGTGTTTATCTGCCTTTTTGGTGTTGAAAAGCTCCACAATCGCCCGCGGGCGTAGCTCGCTCATCAGCCGGGCACTGACGCTCACAGAGCGGCTACAGAGCAGCAGAGTGGCGAGGGAAGAGGAGAGGGAAGAGGAGAGGGAAGAGGAGAGGGAAGAGGAGTGGGAAGAGGAGAGGGAAGAAGCTGTCTCTGACGGGATGAGATGTATCGACCCCGGCAGGCGCTAGCTAGCTGTCACGGAAGTTTGTGGAGCTTCTAAACTCCGACAACGGTGGAGCAAATGTTTGATTCGCCATCTAATATAGTAAAACTGTCCATATAATCAATACACTCAAGCAAGCACAGCACAGCACTCTCACCTGGAGATGATTAACCCGATCCTGAATCACGACAATTAGGTTAAATAAAGATGTTCCACGTCGTCTTTCACCTCCAGAAGCCAGGCTGCTGGTTGTCTCCTGGTGGTCTTCTTCTTCTTCTTCTTCTTCTTTAGCTTTCAGCCAGCAGCTGTCCGTCAGCTCATGTGAAGGAATGTCGCCACCTTCTGGTGGAGCTAGTAAATGCACCTCATACTTACAGATTGTTTCTACAGATCTGCTGCGGTACGAATTGGACAAAATTACGTAAACAAACAGGAGGGAAGTTGCAAATGTCACGTGGCCCATAAATGCACATGAAGAGATCTGCAAATGCGCAAATATCATTTAACATGTAAAAATGGATCCACAAATGCGTTTATATCACTTTACATGTAAACCTTAAAATACGTATTTACAGAGTAAGTTATGCGTATTTGCAAATCGCTCTTTATTTTTGTGGATGTGGCTTTACACAACACAAATACAAAAATACATATTTGTGGATAGTGAAATATTTGGAAATCATGATACATGTTTGTGGATTGTGTTCTGTGGATTACAACTAATAAAGTCCAATAAAAACTTCCATAGTTATGCAGAAACATGTCACTCTGATTTGGGTTTTATTGGCTCGTTTTCTGTTTTCTGGGTTTAACTATGATTAGTCCATCTGACAATAAAACGACAAGAAGGTAACAAACGAACAGGAGCATTATAAAATGTATAAGTGAATATGGTGACGTAGAAACTTAGTGGGAAGAGAGGAGAGAAGACAAAAGAGGAGAGGACTGGGACCCCAGAGGAGAGAACGAGAACAAGGTTAACGGGAAGGACGAGACTGGAACGGGGGAGAGAGCAGAATTCAGATCGAGAGGAGAGGCTGGGGAGAGAATTTGAATGGAGAGATTAAACAACGAAAAAGAGAGATATGAGAAAACGGCTACATTTTCAGAGGGAAAGAGTCAAGCGAGCGCCTGCGTGACGGAGAAAGAAAGCCGGAGATTGAGCTCTTTCAGATGCAAAACGCTGGCTTTTCTGTAGTCCAGCTGTGGGTCTTGAGGGCCCTCCAGCCGTTGTGGCTCTACTCCACTGAATCAGTGTCAACAATTAGTAAAATGCTGCTCCTGTGAAGCCACACCTGGAGCAGGTGCCCTTTCCTCTAGAAGTGCCCACTAGGCCACTTTCATGGAGAGAAAGATGTGGGTGGAAATGGATATGGATCATCAGCTAATTGGACGCACTGTAATGGGAGAGAGGGCAGGACAGGGAGCTGAGGAGCGAGTGTGTAAAGTCAGTTCAATATGTAAATGTACACAAGGATATTGCACTCCAGGGAACACAAACTTGCCAAGGCTGCCTGGAGTGGACAAGCTAAGGCTGTGTATTATCTCTGGGGCACAATGCAGCCTTCTTCTATCTGGACAAAAAAATGTGAGTAAGTGAAAGAGATAGACAGGGATGGAGAGAAAGGGGGGGAGGGAGGTGGAGAGAAAAGGGTTAAAATCAGCCCGGAGGGTGAGTAAACTGGACTGGACACTACAGTCTTCACACTACTTCAAAGGTGCTGTGGAAAGCACGGTTGTAGGAGCTGGAACTCATTAGGATCCAAGAAAAGTGGTTCAGCTGGAAGTCAAGTTTAGAATTAAACATGAGTGAGGGAGCGGGCGGGGTGGTGGGGTGTAGACTGCAAGGGGAGAAAGAAAGAGAGGAACGAGAGAGAGAGAGAGGGGAGACGGGACGGGAGCGATTCACCTTGTTCTCTGATCAGAGGACAGAATATAGATTAGAGAGGCTGAAGAAAGAGAGAAACACTGAGAATAAAGAATAGGGAGAGTCAAAGGAGTCAGACTGCAGGACGCAGACACAATGGAGGGGGAGCAGAAGGAAACACAGATGCAGGCTGGTGACTTTGCAGGTGGCGCTGAGCATCAAGTTCATTTAAGGTTGTTGGTTTTCGGAGTATGACTCAGGATTGTTGTTGCCCCGTCTGCACCACCGCTTTCTCTTCAGAGAATCTATTCTATTTTTCCACCTATAAAATAGAGGTTTTTTTTTTAACCTTCATCTATTTACAGAAAGCTGACAGAGTACATATGAAGTTTGACTGGTATTTGTTCATCAAGACCCAGTAGAACCACAGTATTTTATAACTGAACTTTCACCCTCCCCGGTTACAGTTTTGTGCTTAAATCAGTGGGCGACCTCAGGGTCTGAAAAGTGAAGCCAATGCTGAAGTGCCTTAAACTTGCATTCTTTCTAATATCCAGCAGGGGGCGACTCCTCTGGTTGAAGTCCGATTATATAGAAGTCTTTGAGAAAATGACCCTACTTCTCACTTGATTTATTAACTGAGTAAACATTGTAAACATGAGTTTATGGTCTCAATCGCTAGTTTCAAGTCTTCTTCAACACAGCATGATGTTCATTTAGTAAATTATGGTCCCATTTAGAGTCAAATAGACCATAAAGCAGGGTATGCTTTAGGGCGGGGCTACCTTGTGATTGACAGGTCGCTACCACAGCTTTCACAGTGTGTTTTCACATCATGAAAGTTAATTATAACCTTTTTGGTCGCCTAAAAATGTCTTATTCAGCGTTCGGTTGTACTTAGCTCCACCCTCTTGTGTCACCTCTGGTTGCAAAAAACCAAGATGGCGACGGCCAAAAACCAAGATGGCGACGGCCAAAATACAGAACTCGAGGCTTCAAAACGGAAGTCCACAAAACAATGGGTGACTTCACGGTGACTACATCCACTTCCTATATGCAGTCTATGGCTTAAACCATGCATATTTTTCTTCTTGTACTTGAGAATATGCACATTTACAACCATCCCTGACCACGACTACCAACAAACCCCTTGTGGGACACAGGTGTAATCGTGGATAAACTGATTCCAAAATTACAGACAGACAGACCAACTTCACCGTTCGACCTTGTAAGCATAACGGATAGACTGTAAACTCGTCCTTCCCAAGGATGTGCATTTTCGTTTTCATTTGGAAAACAAGGTAATCATCTCTGTCAGAATGAATCTACGCCTCTATTTGTCTTGTTTGCTCAGTGCTGCATTACTGAGCACCTGCAGCTCCGTATAAGAGATCCAGAGGATCCGTTAATGACATTTGACCGCTGGAATACAAAACATGTCAACACTACGGCCTATATGCTGTTTTGTATAAGTAACATGGGGTCAATTTGAAGGGAAAGTTCGCCGCTTTTCAACCTCATCTCTATCTATCCGAGTTAGGGATATAGTGTGAAAAATATTTGTTGCCGATGGTGTCTGTGTCTCTGGGGCGCGGCTACTAAATCTGTTGTTCCTCCTACAGTGACGTAGTTGTTAGTAAAGAAGAACTACAGGCTGCTATTTCAGCTTGGATTTCTCAGGGTAGTCAGGTGCGTGCTCTAGATGGCGCTCAAAATCAGAACCTCCTTGTTCTCTTCTCTTGCATTGCAAACTAGCTACATTTCCAACAGCGAAAATGGCATACTCACTGAGTGAGTATTTTTGTCACCTAATAGCGATTGTAAGTTATTTTGTCAAGTTGCCTCTTCGTGAAATGCTGAGTGAATTTAAGTTGGGCCTTTATTGTGACAGGTAAAAAACAGAAGGAGTGAAGCTGTAGTGTGCTTCCAGAGTTGTTGGCGTCTTGGTTCATGCTGGTTCAGACTAAGGAGCCTCCGTCTTTAAGGGCCGTTACATACCAGCCTTTTTTTCCCCATGCGATTAAATCGCACATCAATATTTTGTTTTGAACTGTTGTCTTTGAGTACTTTCACATAAAACGCAAATATTACGCGGCGACGTTGTGCAGGACGGGTTGTGTTGCGCCTATATTTACGAAACAACAACACGGAGGCTCCGTAGTCCCAATCAGGGCGGCAAACTTTTACCCCTTTCAACCTTGACAAAGGAAGCCCAGACCAGATCCACTCCTTCTTTTCTTACCTTTCACAATAAAAGCCCTGGGCATATAATATTTGCATGCAAGTATTTCACATCGTATATTCGTCATGCTCCTGGTATGTAAAGGCCTTAAGTACAGGCGCAACCCTTAACGCTCGACTACACTATGTTTTGGCTGGGCGTCAGAAGTTCATGCGCAATGCATCCTGGTACATGTAGGCACTGCCGGCACGGCTCCACGATCAGGAGAACTCAGCTTTCTGGGTCAAAATAGGACCCACTGAGGAATTAACTGCTTCAATGGACTACATTGACCATCAACACTGATTGGACATCCACATAAAAAGGTGGTGAATTTTCTCTTTACGCAAATCCAACCACAAGTTCTGTCCTCCTCACAAGATGTCTGAGTAGCTGCCGGTCTGATTATTACAGAGATCATTTTTAATGGAAGCCCATGTATGTATGTGCAATGTGCTTCCTCAACTTCTAAAATGAACAGACAAGCATTCTTGCTACATCACCATTCTGGAGCTTGTGCTGCAGTGTGTTGCTCAAAGGCACCTTCGCCGTGTTGATAATATCTAATCAGAGCAGCGCCTATAAAGCTTAAGGCTTAAAATGCTTGAAAAGTGAAAATGGGATGATAAGAGATGCAGATAGAGAGACCGATACTCATGGACCAATCAGGTATTGTGCTTACAGCTGAATATAGACGCACACACACACACACACACACAACCTCGCACTTTCCTCCCCTATGTCTCTCTCACCCTGTCCCACTGCCTCTCCTTGTTGAGCAGAATGATGACCAGCTTGGGGTGCATCTGGTATCCGTCCTCGCTGAACGACAGATTACGCCCCTCGAACGTCACATTCATCAGGTACCTGTAGAGGGAAACATCGAGGGGAGAGACAGAGAAAGAGACTCACTGAGACATACATCACTTCCTGAAAAATAGCTCTCAAATATTTGATTTGCTCTATACATTAAAGTTTCATGGTACGTCAATTTATCTTATGAGCATTTAACTTTCCAGACAAACCCACTGACATTATAAAAATGCATCATCTGCCAGGAAACAACTATCAGCCAATGTCTAAGCAGGGTTTAAATACAGTAAATAGATGAACCTTCATTAGTCATCAGCTGCAGACAGACACTTGAGCAAAACAGCAGTGATGATTTAAGACAGGGCTGAGGAAAAACTATTTCAGAAAATGATCTCTTCAATCATCCCAGGTACAATGTATTCATTCTTACTGGTGTCACACCAGTAAGAAGCCTCACCGAAAAGCAAACAAGCATGTTTCCCAAAATGACAAACTTTAAGGTCACCTTAAAGTTTGTCATTTTGGGAAACATGCTTGTTTGCTTTTTCGGTAGAGAGTTAGATGAGCAGATTGATACCATAGCCAGCAGCCAGTTAGCTTAGCTTAGCACAAAGAATGGAAACAGGGGAAAACAGCTAGCTCTGTCCAACTGTAACAAAATCCACCTCTAAAGCTCACGATCCAACACGTACATTTGTTTAAGTGTAAAAAACGTTTACTTATTTTTACCTGGAGATATGTGCTGAACTTTTTCTTGGCTGGGAGCAGTTGCCAGGCAACCAGCGGAGATTTGAGGAAGTTATTATGCTGCCTTCAAATGGAACTCGCGAGCTTGTGGTTACGACATGGGAAGTCGTGTACACGATATGCTTGGCGTTCAAGTGATTAAGTCTTGAGAACGACGCTGCTAAGCAACGGCAATATTAACGTTACTGTCGGCGTCTAGAAGCCACAGAGGCTAACAATTTAGCAAGCGGGTAACGTAATGCAGGAAATGCAAGGGCATAATGACAGAGGAAAAGGGAATATCAACATTTTCCTCAGACATATCATAAAATTACGAAGAAAAACAATATACGACTAATATTACAATATATTAACTTATTATGCACCGAAAAATTAACTTCCATGGCTCCACCATTTCTGCCACTACTCGTGAACTCTGAGCTTTCAGAAAAATTCCACTTACGAGGTCGTGAATACCACAAGAGGAGAGCGTTCATATGGACCCTTCTCGTGAACACGCTAAACACAACCCCATTTGAAGGCACCATTAGTCCCGGCCAAGAAATAGTACATAACCGCTTGTTGTTTTTACACTTTGGTGTTTGTTCAGATTAAATAAACGAAATATAACGTGTTAATTAGTGAGCTTTAGAGGTGCTGGTTGGTGGATTTTGTTACGGTTGGACAGAGCCAGGCTAGCTGTTTCCTCGTTTCCAGTCTTTGTGCTAAGCTAAGCTAACCACCCTATGTTTCCCTGGCTGGATGGAGATGTCTGCATGACTGAATACCAACTTATCAAGGAAGCGATAAAAACATAATAAACACTGAACCATAGACTGTATATATAGATGGACGACACGTCTCCACTTCCTCCCGCTGTGCAAAATTGAAGCCAAAATATCCCGAATACGGGAGCTGCCATCTTGAGATTTTGACGTCATTTGGAGCCAGAGTCTGCGCAGTAGTGATTGGGGGGGCTGGAGCCGCGGTATCAAGGTCCCGCCCACACACCCGCCAGAGCCAGTCACAAGCTGAGCAGGGCTGCATCTTGCTAGCGTGAGCCACCTAGCTGCTGCGTTAGCACCACAGTAGCTGCTGTGGCTAGAAAGACACAACAACTAACTATAATATCTCTATAACTACATTTAAGATCAAAGTGACATGTTCTATTACACAGACTTGTGACAGTTATGGAAAGTTAAAGTTACATCTCCTCTCTCGAACAATTCCCGAGCCTCCGGTTGCGACTACTTCACTCCGAGCAGCTGTCAATCACAGCTGTCAATCATGACGTCCCACCCTGTTTTTATAGCATCAAATAACGAATTAAAACCAAACTTATCAGAAAAAATGAAGACTTGAACAACAACGTGATAAGAACTACCTAAAATGACAGAAACCATCTTTGGGAAAAATGTATTTGACGTTTACTTTGACTTTTTAGTTTGGCCAGTGTCACATCCGCTAACATGGAGGGGGCGGGGTTTATGACCAGTACTGCAGCCAGCCACCAGGGGGCGATCCAGATGTTTTGTCTTCACTTTTGGGGAGCTGCCATGTCGTCCATCTTTATATACAGTCTATGCACTGAACTCATCCATCCTCATGATCAACACATCGTCATGTCAGCAAAAAACAAACAAACTGCAGTCTTTAATTGAATGCCATTTCTAGGAGCTCAAGTGTCCCCTAAATATTGAATTTGAAATCATTGCTTGGACAGTAGTCAAATTTGTATAAACATGTCATTTTGAAGTTGTTGTTTATTTAATTGAAATTGCACTTTAAACAAGCAAATATAACCTAAATATTTCAAAATCAAATATGTATTATTATTGTGTATATGTATTCTTGTTTTATCTAGCTGGACACATGGATGACTTGATAAAAAAATAATCATTGAAATTGTTGAAATTTGGTTACATCACCTTAAAGATAAATTGACCAATTTTTACACTAAGTCTGGTTGTGTCCCGTTGACAAATCATACAGCGAGCTCTGGAGAGACGGGCAAATAAAGGAGGCACAAACATATGCAATGCAGCTTATGTCTATAGTACTATATAATACACCAACAGCAGTAGCTTGTCAGATCACTGTGTGTTAGCGTGTGTGTGTGTGTGTGTGTGTGTGTTTGTGTTTGGCTCTGTGTGTCTGCTGCTTCAGTCGGTGTGTTTGTGTGGCGCAGAAAGAGAAACCGAGAGAAAGCAGCATTGTTTCTGTCAGGTGAAATCATTTCACCTCCCTTCAAATAAACACAAACACAAACACACACACACAAACAAAAACACATACACACAGCACTCAACACTGTATTCTCTTGCAGTGATTATGGTGAATGTGCGTGGGAGTGTGTAAAGTGTGTGTATATGAGAACAGGAATGTTTATGTCAGGTGAACTCAAATCACTTCACTGTCATCCCCCCCCCCCACACACACACACAGACACATACACACGTCCACACAGCATCTCTTAACTCTTTCACTCCCTCACCCTTTACTCTCTCTCTCTCTGACTGTTTCCATGGAAACACTCTGCCTCAAAACCGTGCACACCATATATATGTAGATGAATATATAAATAACAAAAAAAAAAGGGTGCATGTGTGTGAAAACTTGGCTTGGTACCAGTGTGCTTAGCGGACTGGGTCATGTACTGTATCAGGATCACCAGCAGAACCAGTTTGAGTCTTGAGCCATCGTTGTCCTCGGGAGAGAGCGACGAAGCTCAACCTCACTCACTGCAGCTCTACAGTACCATAACGTTACACACCACCTCACTGCTGCACTCAAAGATCATTGTATTTTACCTTTAACCCCGTCTGACCTTTTAGCTGGAACAGATCACAGATCAGATCGGGAGGCTTCAACCGGAAGGACGCCACGCAGAAATATATTATAATTTAAATGTTGTTTCTATGAATCTATATGTCCATCTATGTACCTATGCAGGTCCTGTGTCCTCCATCATGTGACTCATGTAATAATCCAGCAATTACTCTAATGCCAGCCTCCTTATTCTATTTCCTGTATTAAATTTTGATATTTTCAATGGGCTGTGATGAGCCGAATCATCCAGCATCATAGCGTCTCATGCAGCCCCCTGTGTCCAGCTAACCGCCCCATCCTGTAGAGCCTTGGCACTGATACAAAGTGCACAGAATCTGCTGCATAAATCATAAGCCATTTACAAAATGACACGACGCTGCGCCCCCTTTAATCTTTACTGAGCGAGCTATTGTTACGTGCAACAATGTGGGGCCTTTGTGTGTATCTGTGTGTGTGTGTGTGTATCCTACACACGTTGACAGCAGTAACAGAGCGAAACACAAGCATATGTGTGTTGCCATGGCACCCACAACCACTGTGACTTCCAAGCCAATCTGCTGTGTTACTATGGTAACGGTAATCTCGCAGAGGGTGGGAGGGAAAGAGAGAGAGAGAGAGAGAGAGGTGGGATTCAAAGAGAAAGAGGGAGGGGATGGGACATATTACTACTAGACTGCAACGCTCTCTTTCCTCTTCCTCTCCCATCACTACTGTGTTTACAGGAAGGCACTTTATATTCCATCCATGTGACCACATCCGCTCTCTGTCACCTCCTCTGAACTTCCTGTATCACTACCAGTCAAAGTGGACACACATGTGCCTGCACACACTTATACAGAGAGGGTTTACTCAGCATTCACATCTCTACGATTTTGAAATCAATTTTTTTAATGCCAGAATCGATATATTTGCTTAATTTGAGTCTATGCGGAGGTAGAAGGAAGCTACCGCTTTTATTGTTGTAGTCTGAGTAACGTGACGTCATATCCGTTCCGTATCCGACGACCAAATCAAACCGCAGCCGGCAGCGAAGTAGAAAACGGCGGAGGGTCCACGTGGATACGACCTGCACCCTCACATTTTAAATCCAAAGTGGTAAACACTATACATACAGTACAGTATGGAAACACTTTGGGTTTCACACACTACCAGGAAAAGCAGAGCTAGACATCATGGCTAAAGCTGCAGGCTAACTCTGTCATGGACAGGAAACTTTATCGTATTGCGGTCAAGCCAGCCGTCACTCTCATCTCCGTGGTCATATCGCATGACGCTACAACTGTAGAGCACCCACATACTGACATTTATAATAAATGCATTCAAGCGTTCCCGATGGAGCTGACCATGGATATGTAAAGAGAACAGAGCTGACGGGAGGGCTAGCGACGGACTTGGCGAAGTTAGAGGAAGTATACTCTTGTGACTATGTCCGGTTTTCAAAATAAGGTGTTAACAAAAGGAACTGTATATACAAAATACATATATGGAATAATAGCCAACAATGACTGATATACTTGACTTCTGGACATCTCTGACTACATACATGTTGAAAATCAACATTTTTACTGTATCAAATTAGACATTTTCCAAAGTAAAAGTCCCTAGAAGTGTATGATTCAACTTTTTCCCACGGTCTAGTGTTAAAAAAGTTAACAAAAATCGCAATAAAACGTAATATCGAATCGCAATACTTGTAGAATCCCACCCATCAGCACCCGGGTATCGCGATAGTATCGAATCGGGAGATACATTAGGTTTATCGTCCCAGCCCTATATACTGTATATACAGTACATCCACATCTGGAAGCTGCCCAGTCAGTCCCATTATGGGCCACAGAGCAGGTCCACTGGGGCAGCTGGGTGTTAAGTACGTTGCTCAAAGCTGGACGACAGATTCCCTGCCTTCCTTGCCATGCCAGAGACACAAATAAACATGTGAACACAAACCTACACCCCCTCCCTCCATCTATCTTCTACTGTACAGTATGTGTCATGAGATGGCATTAAGTAACATGCATGCTGAGAACGCTATGCACGCATCCACCCACCCACTGACTCAACCCCTTGTTTTGATATCCCGTTGAACCAGTCAGTTTCCAGCTCAAGTTAGTATCTCGGAGAGTGTAACTCAGCCGGACTGTACAGCAGGTGAATTGAAATTCAAACAGCAGAAGCAGCAGCTGTCTCCACCTGGCGAACGAAATCAAGTGACACTGACCGCACTCTACAGTAACTGCCTCACATTTTTGCAGACATTTCTATTTTTTTTTTTATATTTGAGGAGAATTCTTGCCCCATTGTAAATCAGAACAACTTAGTGCCAGAAGCACACACACACACACACACACACACAGACACACACACTTGCCATGCTAACTCCATGCCCTGACACAGATACGTTTTAGCGCATGCTCTGGTGTGAATAATGGAGGAGTCGTGTGAAATATTGATAAGTCAGTTTTAATAAATTAACCCCGACATGAATTAGTCATGAATTACACTCCTTAGCAATTACTGTGGTGCAATGTACTTATTGGGTTTGCAGAGCAGGAATCTATACGGAGAATGATAACATGCCCCATATGGCAGACACAAAAATACTGTACAGTAGCTCTGCTGCGTGTCACTTGGGGTATACAGTGTGAATGTGAGGGGAGGTGTGAATTTGTTGTGTGTGTGTGTGTGTGTGTGTGTGTGCGTGTGTTCGCACATGTACAGTATGCATCTAGTGGTGTGTGTGTACTCAGACATGGGAGCTGAATGTGTAAAGAGTGTAATAAATTGTGCTAATGGGAAGAGAGCAGAGAGATGACAAGACGGGGACAGAGAAACAGAGGAGGGGGGGGGACTCCTTGATTTATTTTGGACAAATGACAGTCAGCACTTAATTAATAGTAATCAATGAAATTCATTTAAAATGGTAGCCCTTAAAGAGAGTGGATTCTCTACATTTCAGAGATAATTGATAAAACACTTGAGGATTCTTCTCATATCTGGCGTGGAAAAACTGGCACGTGCATTTTCAAAGGGGTCCCTTGACCTGAAAATGGGTTCTCTGGGTACCCACGAGTCTCCCCTTTACAGACATGCCCACTTTATGATAATCACATGCAGTTTGGGGCAAGTCATAGTCAAGTCAGCACACTGACACACTGACGGCTGTTGTTGCCTGTTGGGCTTCAGTTTGCCATGTTATAATTTGAGCATATTTCTTTATGCTAAATGCAGTACCTGTGAGGGTTTCTGGACAATATTTGTCATTGTTTTGTGTTGGTAATTGATTTCCAATAATAAATATATACATACATTTGCATAAAGCAAGTATTTACCCACTCCCATGTTGATAAGAGGATTAACTACTTGACAAATCTCCCTTTAAGGTTTAAAAAATGTGTGATTCATTTGCGAGTCATCACAATTAAACTATGGACAATCATGTGATTAATCGCGATTAAACATTTTAATTGATTGACAGCCCTAGTTTCCACATAGCTTCGTGTACGTATGCGAGTCAACCGGAAGTTCATTCCTATGGGAACCTCCGTGATCTCCGATGTGTTTACGAAACTACTCCTTCTGTTTTTTTGGTCCGTAATTTGCCTCGAGTACGTTGAAAACTTTAAACCTTTACGGCAGATTACAGACAGGCTGTATGCACTGTGTGCCATGAATTAGTGAATTAATAACTAATCGATGAATGTAATACAGCTCTATATATACATTTTTTTCAAAGTGAAAACTTCGACAGCATATTAATCAATTTTGTGAACTATTTTGTTTGAAGACGTATCAACCACTATGCATGCACTCTGTTCCACAGCTAGCATGCTACGAATGTTAGCTAAATATGCCATCGAACTTTTCACTTAGAAAAAATGTATAAATGTAACAGACAGTAACTCGTAGATATAAAAACACTGTTTTCTATCTATGCAGTAAATTCTCTTCCATAGCTGCGGTGGTGATTCTATCCATCTATAAAGAGATGCATTTCCCTGCGGTGAACATTAGGGGCCGTATGGACACAAAAAAAAACAGTGTGGAAACGAGGCGTTAAAGGTGCTAAATATATGCGAGATTGGGAGCATTTCTATTGCCTCTGCACGGCTCTCAACATGGCAACATTGCAGCTAACGGTGCAAACAGCGCTAAGGGTGCAAACAGCGCTAAGGGTGCAAACAGCGCAAACGGTGCTAACAGCACTAACAGTGAAAACACCAGCAGCAGTACTGACAGAGCTAACAGTGTTAATCTGGGGGGGGTGCTACGCTTCCATGGCGGTGCCGTTGGTTGGGACGGCGTTATCAGCTGTAACCGCCGTATGAGAGCAGTGCGGCAGCCGTGAGCTAGCCAGTGGGTTACGCTCACATGCACAAACATGCACTAAAAGGCAGGCGCGGCCGGCCCGGCGATGTCAACAAAGCACGAAGAAGTTCGGATTATAACACACTCGGAGGGAGAGGGACTTCATTCTCTGCTCAGGTAGACATTACTCCTCGATATCTTTACATAGCAAATACTTGTTTGCTGCTATATTAATGCTCTGGATATCGTATAGAAAACCTTTAAAGGACAAACTTAACTTAAGATAAGAATTACCATGAGAATTATAATAGCCTACGGAAGAAGGAATTGGGGGGAACAAGGACGCAGCAAAGGGCAGAAAAAGTGAGGAAATAATGTGATAGAAATAGGAGAGGCAATGATTATGTGAGATAAAATAAAGTAGAGGAGTGAATAAACCTGGCAGCGAAGAAGAGATTTAGTGACAGAGACAGAGAGACTGCGATAAAACTGAGAGAAGGAAGAGGGAGGAAAGAGGGCAGGAGCATCCTGACCTAGTTCCAATCAAGCCCCATCACAAACAGGTACCTTTTTAACGCCTCCCACTGGTCTGCCCCATAAACACACACTCAACTGGCTTTTATAGACTCATTCTGAAACAGCAAGAAGCACACACAAACACACACACACAAACACCCAGGTGGACACACTGCCCATCGAGCTGGCAACACACTCATCCCTCGGCTCAATCGGGTCACAATGCTGCTCCGGAGTGCACCGCACGCACACAGCAGAGCGCACACACACATGCAAAAACACACAAACACTCTATTGAAAGCCTCGCCGGGGCCACAGAAGTTCAAAAATGCCCACAGAGCTTAAAAGCACTTGACACCTTTCCAGATCCGAGCTCATTTGGAACCTGTCCACGTCTGGCAAGGTCAGGGCCACTGTTGTCAAACTCATGATTCTCACACTGTTGTGTATTGCTCACCAGCGCTCTCTCGTTCCATCTCTCCCTCACTGTGTCTTTTTTGGTCTCTGCGCTTTTGCTCTCTTCTTCTTCTTCTTCTTTCTGCTATCTTCATTTGTCAGGCTCCTACTGTAGCATTAGCTGGAATGTCACAGCGCTGGCTACAGAGGACTTAATTTACTTAGCCGAGTGACGTGTCCTTCTCTTGTGGTATTCTACGGCGCTCTAAGGGCTGAACAAGGAAATGCTAAGCAGCAGAGAGGGATCGGCATAATGTATGGCTCATAAAGTCAAGTAGATGGCCGTGACCGTACAGCGGTTCTTCATCATTCAACAGCAGACTGAAATGTAAACTAGATATGATTTACATATTTCCATGCGTCCCTCACTGACCTATCCCCGTTTGTATTCCGCAAGCTTGAAAGGCATGTGATGTGTGATCAAAACAACAAAGTCATGTGTGATCATCTCCATTAGTCACAATCCCTACCAGAAGACTGCTATACACAGCTGTAGGGTCCCACAGCTGCCCCACATGTTTAGCTTTGTTCGGCGCGGTTCGGCACGTATGTACTCGCTCATAACATGCAGCTTTTCACAAAGCTGTAAAATGAATGATGACAAGTGCCCCGTTTTTCAATCTGAATTTTTTTTTTTTTCAAATGTGGCGGCTGTTCTGGGAAATAAAAAAAAAAATCTCCTGTCTGTCTCGGATTAAATCTGAAGCGAGAAATAGGCCAAGCAGTTCCTGAGTCATGCTCGCTCTACAGTTAAATAGTTGCTCTTCGTGAGTTGGTGACTTCTTTGAGAGGGCGGAAATTCACGTCGTCCTCTAAACCGGTGTTTCACAACCTGGGGGAACTTGTACCCTCGGGGTACCTCTGCAGTTGCCATTAGCTCGGTTGGATTGAAAAAAAAGAATTAATGATTTGATTATAAAAAAAATACGTCCACATATCAAGTCAGCTCTACATCAGACCGGCACGTATGAGTACTTCGCAAAAAGACAAGACCACGTCCCCTTTCGGGGGACAGAAAACCGAAGATCCCATAGATGTCAATGCAATTTGACATATGTTAGGATTGTAATTATGACAAGTTCGTATGCATTCATCTCCTGTTATTCAAACGTTTGTTTTATACACGTCTAATAATTATTTTGCGGCCTTGCCTGAACCTGAGCGTTCGCGATAATCGATCACCGTCATGTCCCTTCAATCTTCCCCCGTCCAACACAGTGGCAGGATACTGCTTAAATCACGTTAGGCTAAGCGTTGTCTGTAAATAACCAACCTGTTAATAGCCAATTGTTTGATCTATAGGCTGAGATTTAGTGGAGATTTTTGGAGACGACTGATCTGGTCTGATGCTGCTACTGTGTGACTGTAGGCCTACTGCAGAAGCCTCCCACTTGCTAACGTTAGCTATCCATCAGTAGTATCGTGACTGTCACCAGCATCTTTTAGCTATTTACCAATGAATATTAACGTACCGTGTGTGCCTCAAATCTCAGTGTGAAACCCGCAACACATCAGCTTTTCATCATTTTCCTGTTTAATGTGACAGCGAGTTTCTTTCCTCCAAAAAGGGAGCGCAGCCTCGGCGATGACGTGATGCTGGTCTGGTCTATAGCTTGGCACCATAAAGGGATATGGTAGGAGAACAAATAGATCAGCGCTTTTGGATTTTTGTCGGTGCAACCCACTACACAGCAACTCTTCGGCATAGAGTTATTACTAGAGTAGAGAGTTATTACTATTACCGTTTTTTCTGATTTATAACAATTCATTTAAGTGTTATTGCAATTAAGAGTACATGAAAACTCGTTAGAAAGCGACCAGAGGAGTTGAAACAGTAAGCTAGAAGTAATGGCTTTTGCCACTCCAAGAAGTAGAATGCAAACTTGACCAAAACATTGACAGTTCAAGTGTATAAAAGTATTGTAACATCCACTATCATATCCACCTTTATATGATTACAGTTAACAGTTAAATAATATCCAGTTTGGAATTAATTCAAATGAACATGACAGGTGGTGTTGATGAAGGGCTGTGACCTTACAAAAAAGGTTGGGAAACACAGCTCTAAACCAGTCCCCATAGGTTTAAGAGTAGTCTGACCAGTAGCCAGGCCCGATTGATTTTCATGGAGTAATATCTCAAAGCAAAAACTGAGCTTTAGAGATCGAGGCTTTGTTTTTGAGCTATTACACGCCATTTTCGAAGAATTAATTGTGACCTGATTTATTAATGATGTCTGAATTCACTGGAGAGCCATTGGACATAAGGGTATCTTGCCCTACAAAAGAGTGTTTTGTTCCCTTTCCACCCATCTTTCATCTAATTCATCCACTGATTCACTAAGTAGTGAACCAACCAGGCAGTAGGACATCCATCCCGCCAACCAACCAAAGCAGCCAGCAAGCCAGGCAACCAGCCATTCATTCACTCTCTAGTATATAGACTGTAGGCCAAATGCTAATCTCTTGATTGAACACTTGAAGACAAAGGTTATCGCCAAACAAATTTAGTTAAGGCAGCGAGGGGCGAAGGATCTTAGCAGCGCTCGCAACTGATCTAATCATCAACACAGCTAAGTTGATTATAAAACTGCAGGTCTGGAGCGCAGACAATGGCTGGGGAGGAGCAGAGGAGAGGATGAGAGGAGAGGAGAGGAGAGGAGAGGAGAGGAGAGGAGAGGAGAGGAGAGGAGAGGAGAGGAGAGGAGAGGAGAGGAGAGGAGAGGAAGAGGAGAAGGTGTGAGGAGATAAAACAGAGGAGAGGAGAAGGTGTGAGGAGATAAAACAGAAGAGAACGGTGCTCGACAGAAGAGAATCAAGTGGAACAAAGGAGAGCAGAGAGCAGATGTATAAAAGCAGACCAGGGCAGAACAAAAGAAAAGACTACAGGGCAAGAGAGGACAGAGGAGAACATGACGGAGATGAGCAGAGTAGAGAGAAGCACAGAAAAGACCACAGCAGAGTTGAGAAGAACAGAGCGGTGCACGGCAGACCAACAGAACAGGGGAATTGTATTCTGGGGCAACAGCAGCTGCCATAAACTCCACTGTTATCTCAAAGCAGTGAGCAGCAGCGGTGAAACAAATGCAAAGCTTCAGAGAGGAGTGAACAAGCAAGACAGGGGTTGAAATGACATCTAAAGAGTTTACTGGAACGGACAACAAAGCTTTGCTGCCTTAGTGCAGAACGCAGTTAAGCTCGGAGCATAAAAATTATCCACATCCCTCATACAGTACAAGGTGCAATCCAAAAAGGTACGTTTCTACAGTAGGTTTCTGTTTTCACCTGCTGCTGTACGAGTGTGAATGCGAAAACTAGTGCTTCCTGGAGCAATGTTTGATTGCACTGAAAGTACGGGAGAAAGCATAAAGAGAGATGTGCATGTCTGTAAGTCTGTCTAAATACAAGTGTGAGTCAGTGCGAGAGGGTCAATGTATCCTCATACAACAGTTTGTGTTATGTCTTACGAAAAGTTATTCCTCATTTTTCGTGCGTTCTCCTACAAATGTCCAGCAATTTGCAGTCAATTTTCACACATTATATGCCTACCGTCTTTTCAAAATAAACTTCTGTCTTGATAGGAAACTACTTTAAACTACTAAGTTTAGGCAACAAAACTATTTAGTTAAGTTCAGGACAAATGAGTCACGTCTGGGTTGAAATAGTAGTTACGTGACAAATAAGTCAACGTCTCGGTTAAAATAACTTTGGAATTGGCGTTATTCAAGTACAGAAGTTACAAGACAAATAAGTCAACATCTTGGTTAAAATAACTTCGGAAGTGGTGATACTTAAGTACGGAAGTTCCGAGACAAATAAGTCAACGTCTCGGTTAAAATAACTTCGGAAGTGGTGATACTTAAGTACGGAAGTTACCTGACAAATAAGTCAACGTTGACTTCTGGATACGGGATACGAAAACCAGTAACCTGGTTGAAAGTCCGGTGTTTTTTTCATCGACCCATCCACCCCGACCTCCTCCCTACACGGCGTTTGTCACTCTTTATACTTCCTGGTTCACAATTCCGTGGAATACATACAGATTGATTTTGTGGGGTATATATGAATTACAGTGCATTACTTTTCCTAGGTATAGCTACGAACGGTGTATGAGAACAGCCTGAGAGGGCTCAATATGTATTTCTGGTTGTTACTGTAGTGTGAGCGCTGCTTTTCAAACCCCCTGAGTAGGAAACCAGACTGGTGTCCAAGAAGGACGGCTCCTTAGCACACACAAACTCTACAATACCGATACACAAACACACACACGCACATCTGGCCTTCACAGTCTCTCTTTAGCACAATAAAAACACATATACAGCTTCAGCCGACACACGCAGAGTGGCAGAGGGGTGAAGCTGCCCCTGAATATAATACTGTGCTGAGCTCTGGAGCACAGCACGACAGGGGCTAGTGTTCGCCGACTGAAACGCCATTGGGACCAATTAGGTAGCGCGCAGAGCGAAGCGCCGCCGAACGCCGCGCTTCACAACCAGTTCAAAAGGCCTGCTGCTGAGACGGACAGCTGAGGGGGTGGGGTTGGATTTTCCTGAGGAAGGGGGCATGTGAAGGGGGCGTTTGTGTGCGTAGGGTATTATTACATGGGGGGAGGATGATCACAGTTAGCAGGGGATGAAGGTGCATGTATGTGTTTGTGTGTATGTGTGTGTGTGTGTGTGTGTGCACGCCAGCATCTGCTGCATCTGTGGTTGTGCTGATCTATGCCAGGATGCCCGTGTTGATGTGCATGCTGAACCTGTGCACGTTTTCAAAGCCGCTGTGTGTGGCATTTCAGCATCCATAAATCACTTGCACATTAATTCGGAGACATTAGTGTAATTGTAAATAAATGACTGTAAACAAATGAGACCACATCTGAGACACGTGGCTACTACACTGTATTATACGCCGCTGTACGCCACAGAGCTAGTTTTCATGGGATGTGTGCAGCTTGCTTTAGGGCAAAAAGTGAGCTTGTTTTACAGAACACAGAGCGGGAAAAAGAACATTATTCCTGCAGTGTACTCAAGAGTTTCTCACAATAACAGATACTGTAAAGATTTTAAATCCAGTAGAGGGAGAGTGGGGACAAGTGGAAGTTGATCATTGAAATGCAGTCCTCATTTTAAAAAACACCAATTGTCCAATAAGTGAAATATACAAAGATACAAATTATCTTGATGTAGATAAATTGATTTTTGAATGTCATTCATTGAACAATTAATTGCAAACAACTACTAAACAGACACATGTGACCTTAGCCCAAGTTCTGGGGTTGTCTGCTTTAAAGTCTGCATTTCAAGACTAAAGATGTCACAACATATTCATGGTCCCATTTAAAAGGCTCCTAAAAAGGCAGCCCTTTTTTCATGAACTCCTCCTAGAGAAGCAAAATCTCTTTTGTTGCCCTCAGCATCCCAAAATCCACTGCACCACTTACTTCTCAACTCAACAATCACTGCTAATTAAATCACATTAAAGGTTCGGGGTGGCCCAGTGGCCTGATGGTTAAGGCGAACACCACATAACTGCAATGTCCAGCGGTTCGACTCCCAAAAGGGAGTTTTCTGGCTGATAATGAAAGTAGAAAATTGATACCACTTTCATATCTGCTCGTTAAATATGAAGCTACAGCCAGCAGCCTGTTAGCTTAGCTTAGCATAAAGACTGGAAACAGTAGAAAATGACTAGCCTGGCTCTCTCCAAAGGCAACAAAATCTGCCTAGCAGCAGCTCTAAAGCTCGTTGAATAACATGTTATCTCCTTTATTTAATCTGCACAAAAACCAAAGTATAAAAGCAACAATTTGCTGTTTTCCAGAGGGATCGTGTGTCCGACTGTTTATTGGCTGGGAGCAGTAACTTCTGGAGACTTGCTGGTTGCCTAGCAACTGGATATAACGTGTCAATTAGTGAGCTTTAGAGGTGCTGTTAGGCAGATTGTGTTACCTTTGGACAGAGCCGGGCTAGCTATTATCCCTTTTCTAGTCTTTGTGCTAAGGTAAGTTGACCAGCTGCTACATGTAGCCTTTATATTTATCCGACAGATATGAGAGGTATCAATCTTTTCATCCAAGATCTCTTTGCCAGAAAGCAAAAGTTGTTTCCCAAAATATCAAAGTATGTCTTTAACCAAATAATCAAATAAAAAGCCACTGCAATGTGTACATAATTCAGCTTGGACATGTTGATAAAAAATGCTACAAATAAATGGAAGTTATATAGATATACAGCTAACGTGGTACACTGTTTACCAACTGTCCATCACGTGTGATACCGACTAGACAGCTCATTTATTGTGTAGGTAACGGTTTCAAACTGCTCTCAGTAAACAGTGACAGTAAACTATACAATCCAGCCTCCGTCTCCACTCACCTGAGCACTTCGTTGGGGTTGCCTGAGATGGGGGTCTTCTTGTCAGGAGCTCCGTGGCACTCAGACTTCAGCAGGGTGTGAGGTCCGCGGTCCATCATCATGGTGGAGGTCGCCATGGTGATGATGGCCACGCCGTCGCGAACGCGGGCCTCTAGGCCGTAGTCCCACTCGTCGTAGGACACGGAGAGCAGACCTGGATGGAGAAAGAGGAGGGAGAAGAAGATCAGAGGAGGCGTGGAACGAAGAAAGACGGCGAAAAAGATGGCGAGATGGAGGGGGGACGGAGGGATTAGAAAAAATAGGGGAGGTAAGTAGATTCAGAAAATGAGAGAGGCGAACTAGATGATATGGGTAAAAGTGAAGAGACACAGGAGAGACAAACAGATGGATAAAGCTAAAGCGGGGAGAGAGGGATAATTCTGTTAGGGTATACAGAGTGTACATGTTTTGAACGCACTCCAAGAGACAGAGCACACACTACGTGATGACTCAGAGAGCAGATGAATCGCACTCCCATCCTGCCTGACTAAGCGTCTATCACCTTGCTGTGTTTGTCCATCTGTCTGTCTAAAGCGCTGTCTGTCTCTGTTTGTTGGCCTTTGCACTGTCTGTACGCCTGTTTATCTGTCCTCCTGTCTGCCTGAGTCCTGTTCTCTTTTGACAATCTGCCTGTTTATGAACAATAATTTGTCTCCCTGTCGGTCTCCCTGCCCGTCTCTCCCGGTGCCCTTCCGACCATCCATCAGCCTATTCGACCGTTTGCCAGGATGCCCGTCCGTCCTTCCTCCACCCCACTGTCCCTCTCTGCTGTTCATTATCATGGATTATAGCGATTAGATGGACGATACCTGGATTTGGAAGTCTTTTTTTTTTTTTTTTTACCTTTAATTACCTAGGGAAGATTGGCTGAGGATGTTCCAAACTCACAAGCGAGCAGCCTAGTGAAAGTCACCTAATCACAAAAGACTTACCTGTATGGGCCCTAAAGGATCTGATTTATTTTATCAACGTGTTTCTTAATCTATTCTTTCTATATCATTAAAGAGGACCTATTATGCTCATTTTCAGGTGCATACTAGTATTTGGGGTTTCTACTAGAAACATGTTTACATGCTTAAATGTTCAAAAAACGCTTTCTTTTTCTCATACCGGCTGTGCTGCAACACCTCTTTTCACCCTCAGCTCTGATTGGTCAGCTGGCCCAAATTCTTCGGACTCCGCTCCAACTCCGCTCTAACTAGCTTTGTTTGAGGGCGTGCCAAATTAGCCGCCAAGCAGGTATTAGAGAAAAGTGTTACTTGGTGACATCACCACGTTACGAAAGAAAAGGCGAGACTTCAAGCAAGGCGTTTTAGGCAGTTCAGGAGCAGAGTTTCTGTGGGGGAGAGTAACTCCCTTTGGCGTGGACTTTGGGCTTTGTAACTTTGTAGACCTTTTACATGCACATAAAACTATATAACACACTAAAGGAAAGGGGAAAAGCACAAAAGCATAATAGATCCTCTTTAACCTAAACTAAATAAAGAAAAACACAGAGAAACGCTACGAGAAGAGTCAATTCACTATGAAAATTAGGCTATTATGCATCTATTCAAACGCGGCTGACATTTTGATAATGACGTTCATTTATATTAAAGCACCACTATTGATAGTATGATTAACTCATGACAAATAGTCACCATTAATTGATGACACACAGTGCATGCTGCCCAGCGCTGAGCCTACTGCACAATGTTTATCTCTTTTTAATGACCAATCATTTAGCTCTCTAGTTCGCCGCTGTCTGGATTTTATCAGGTTGGAGCTAATGGGTGGGATTGAACTTGGGCTCGGCTCTCAAGGGGTCTAATTGTTTTGGATCCAGTTTAGAAATTGGATCTTTATTCGTATATATATATATATATATATATATTTTTTTTTTTTTTTTTTTTTTTTTTCAATAATTTATGCATGTTGGGTTTAGGGTCACAGGTCTTTATTGGACAGGGTCTAATGTTTTGGACATGTAAGGGTCGCCAGCACCCAATCAACCACGGAATTACACTACTGGCAAATTAGCACATCCACTGGAGCAGCTAGAAGCTCAGGACCGACCTCAAGGTTCACATCAAGGCAGTTGTTAAGGAAAAAGGGAGAGAGGCTCAGTGGTAGAGCGGTTTCGATCCCCGGCTCCTCCAGTCCACATGTCCAAGTGTCCTTGAGCAAGACACTTAACCCCAAATTGCTCCTGAAGGCTGTGCCGTCGGTGTGTGAATGAATATTTAGATTTGATGCTGATGGTCAGGTTGGCACCTTGTATGGCAGCCTCTGCCATCAGCGTGTAAATGTGTGTGTGAATGGGTGAAATGTCACTACATGTAGTGTAAAGCGCTTTGAGTGGTCGGAAGACTAGAAAGCCACTAC
Source organism: Sebastolobus alascanus (assembly GCA_916701645.2). Taxonomy (NCBI): domain Eukaryota; kingdom Metazoa; phylum Chordata; class Actinopteri; order Perciformes; family Sebastidae; genus Sebastolobus; species Sebastolobus alascanus. The sequence goes on along the minus strand of CAKAOJ020000035.1, from coordinate 2,249,198 downwards.
ATAAATGCAGTCCATTTACCATTTTACTTTCTCCACCCTGAATTGCCCAGCATGACTATTGATAAGAAGTGGACGTAGTCACCGTGACGTCTCCCATTGGTTTGTGGACTACGGATTTGAAGCCTTGAGTATGGCATTTTGGCCGCCACCATCTTGTAGCCACGCCCTAAAGCATCCTCTGCTTTATGGTCTATTTGACTCTAAATGGGACCATAATGTACTAAATGAACATCATGCTGTATTGAAGAAGACTTGAAACTAGCGATTGAGACCATAAACTCATGTTTACAATGTTTACTGAGGTAATAAATCAAGTGAGAAGTAGGGTCATTTTCTCATAGACTTCTATACAATCGGACTTCTTTTTGCAACCAGAGGAGTCGCCCCCTGCTGGCTATTAGAGAGAATGCAAGTTTAAGGCACTTCAGCATTGGCTTCACTTTTCAAACCCCGGAGGTTGCCCACTGCCTAACACACCTACTCTGAACAGCAATTGTCAAATCATAGCAACCGTAACTAGGTCTGACAATTTTCTTCTTCACATGTTGAAGCGGTGTGCATGGGGCTGTAGTAAAGCTCAACTCGGTAAAGAGTTTGGACGGTGTTTTTTTTTTTTAATCATCTCTCCAAAACCAAAGACACCAGAGCAAAGGTGTAAGGAATGGGTTAAACTGTGTGTTTATCTGCTCTGATGTTAAATGCAAACCTGAGCGTGCCCGGCTAACTAACTTCGTATCGATTTAACGTGGAAACCCTGCACATCAAAAGCCTGCTCTTATCTACAGTAAGCTCCCAGCACCGAGTGCCCTTATGACATCTGAAAATGGTCAATAACTGATGTTTCTGTTTGGGGACTCGTTGGACGCCTCTGGGTTCAAGTCACACAGCTTCTCAGTGTAGCACGGACTGCCTCCCAGTCAATTTATCTGTCCCTCTCTCTGTCCATCAGTCGGTCTGCATCTATCTGACAGAGTATGACCACATGTCAGCCGGTCCACTACCATGTCAGTGGGCAGAAATAGACAGGCGGCCTGGCAACCTGCCTTCCTCGCGGGGCCTCGGCGCTGACAGCTCCGGCCCTCCAGGACCACATCTAATGTCACACACTGTTGACACTTTCTCACACACTCACTCCCATCACTTGTTCCTTTTTTGCACAATTCCCTTTTATTATTTTATGGCGATAAAAAAAATTCTTTCATGGGAAGATGTATGTCTGTTTGTGCTGTACTTGTGCATGCACCGTGTGGTGTATTATTCTCTACATCTTGGGAACTGCTGCGCGACGTGTATATGTTCATACATCTCTCAGGACGTGTTTAAATGTCACAACACCGACATGTCAAGCGGCAGTGTTATAGCTGAACAGCACTGTGGCAGCTGTAAAGCCTTTTTTTTCTGGCCTGTAAACTGGCTACTGACTCGGTTTGAAGGCAAATGCTGTCTCCCTGTCACAGATAAGCTCACACATACGCACATGCAGAAGAAGACCGCATACAAAGCGTATCCACACACAGACAAATTGAGTTGGAGAACGTAATAGCAGAACTACCGTATCACTGGGTATTTTTGGAAACAGCTTATTATTGTCAGTGATGTCAGATTGGGTGGTTACGTTAGCACAGTGTGTGCAGCAGCAGTGTGTAACTGATCAGGAAGAATAGAGACAGAAAAGCTGTTAGTAAGAGAGGGAGAGCTGAGAGGGACGGGGAGGAAAAAGAGGGACAGAGTGAGCAGAGAGAAAAAGTCAGACAGCGGCGGAGACACAAAGATAAAGAAGCAGAAGAAGAAACAGAAAAAAAAGCTGAAGGGAGTAGAGAGTCAGGAGAGAGTCGGAGGAGGCTGAAATAGTGAGACAGAAACCACAGAGAAGCGAGGGAACAACAGCGTGAAATAAGGAGGAAAGGGAAGGAAAGGAAGAGAGTGGGAGGAGGAAAGATGGCTCCCCAGAGCGCCACTTAAGGACGACATCGGTGGAATTACCCAGGAGAATTGGAGGCTCTTCATCACACACGGTGCAAATTATTAAGTGTGCCTCATGAGCAAATTCGCCCCACAGCCAGCGAGCACCTTCTGCTGAACCCTGAACTGCTGGATTCACCCAGAGCACACATCGCCACGCCATCAGGCGCCCGCTGTGCCATGGTGTCCTTTCGCTCTGCGTTAGCTCAGCAGTTGGCGTGGTTGACCGCCACTACCGGCCTCATGTGGCTTTTATGACGTGGAGGTTGAAACTCGGGAATAAGGGTTGGTTGAATTATTGAGATCTGCAGTTGAATGCCGAATACATGTCTACAAATATAATGCTAGTACCTTGCTTTTATACAGCAGAATCTTCATTCGGGTTAATTCAGGCCAGTATTCTGTTAAAATCTGTTCTTTCTCAGAGCAAAAAATGCCTTTCGTCCTTGCAGTTTGCTTTTGTCAGAAGGTCAATGGATCTACAATTAAACAGCTAAAAAAACACCAAATTAAAGCCGTTTCACACCAAGCACGGATTTTCATTTTGAAAACTGAAACTAAAAACTGATTTAGTGGGCTCTTATGAATGCTTGCACACCCCTGTGGAACATTCGTACGGGGGAAAAAAATATTCGGACAGACCTCGACTTCAGTGGAATTCCGCCTGCGGAAATTTATGTTTGACCAATGAAATCTTTTGTTCCAACTGATCACCCCTGATTCTCCAAAATAATTAGCCTTGTGCTTCTGTTGAGAGTGTGTATTTTCAGAACAATGGGCGTTTGTTTTCGGGGTAATGGACTGGAAACCACTTATAGTGATCACGGTTACAGTGATCAACCGCTTATATGGATCAAAAAGCTTGGGACAGAATCATTCCTATACTAATGCTGTTTAAATAATTCACTTATAGTAATCAAGTAGTCCGCTTATAGTGTTCATTTTGGATCTTTTCATACATGAAAACGTATGTTTTTTTACTTTACTACCTTGATGCTTTGTCTTGCCGACTGTCTGCTTTGGATACCTGAGGCTGCATGCACATTGATATGGTGACGGGAAAAGGAAAGTAATTTTCTCTGAATAAAAAAACAAATGCGCACAGGGAACGCACCTGTGGTTGAAGCCGCCCTCGTCAAGTGGACTGATAATGAGGAGCCCCGGCAAAGGGGCGCCGTTCTGCATGCACGCTCGCGCTGCAGAGCCGACCAAAAACGTCAATGCCTCACCCTCGATGAGGGAAAAGCAGGAGAATTGACAGCGAGCCAGTGAATAGCGAAGCGATCCGTTTCAATACTTTGTATTTGTGTAATAAATGTCAGTTAGATGGTAATCTGCATTAGAAATGATGCACAACAACAAAAATTTGATTCTAAAAATCATCCGCTTGTAGTGATCAATTTCACCCGGACAGATGTGATCACTATAAGCTGTTTCCACTGTATTGGTGTTTCGTAATAACAATGGACCGTCCCCTTCTCAAAACCCAATAATGTACAACAAACACTACTACTGTACCTCAACAACCAAATAAAGGACATTACATGGCCTGAGATCGCCCAGCAGCTGTTATACGATGAAGATGCTAATGTAGCTGATATGCACTTGCTAACGTTACATATTGGTCACAGAACGGGGCTAGCCACAACAGCTAACATTAGCATCAAATTTGGGGTCCGATTAGTTGTAGTAGTAGTTAGTTATGTATTGTGTAGTTAAATTAACCCTTTAGACATTCTGTCTGTGTTTTTCTTGTGTGGATTGGACACGGGCACTAGAAGGAAACTCATTTGGGCCTCACCGCCGAAAATGGAACGCGGCAACGCGGATAAAATTCGCACACGGATTTTCCGTATTCTCGCACCGCAGAGGGAGTGGGAATGTGACGTCACCTACAGCAAGTCGGCCATTTTTGGAGGATAAATGGTGAGAGTGCCATCCGCTGGCTGTTTACTGCAAGTGTCAAAAGATAACAGGAAACACTGCACAGTGAGTAAGATTCAAAAGCCGAATTGTAGTTTATATAGCATAAAGTCAGACACAAAGGCAGGGTAACGTTATGGGATTCATTTTGCAAGATACCGCTAAATTAAATATGCATTATTAGCCGGCGTTTTCTTATTATTCAGTTATCATAAAATTAGCTAGCTTGTCTTTGTCCAGATGGTTGTGTAGTTGGCTTGTAGATCTTAATGTCATAAACCTTTGTAAATTGGACATCGGCCTCCAAAGATTTACATATTTTGAACTGCTGACGTTACCCTCCAATAATGACGGAGGGCCCCAGAATGCTCCGCGATCCCCCTTCCTTATTTTCACATGGCACCGGTGAGAAACGGCTTTTAGTAGTCTTTCAGATGCAACTCATTATGAAGGTGAGGCTGCTCTCAGTGCAGCTTTTACAGACCGTCACAGACCGAAGCTGTTAAGCAACATCCTCCCATCATGTCCATGTTATAGGCAGAGGGCAGCATTGACAGGCAGCAGCAGCGCTGTGAGCAGAAACTCAGCCCTCTGCACATACACACTTATATTCAACATGCAAACTAAACTATAATATCTATGCCATGTTTTACAAAAACATATTTCCATACATACAAAAGATACCAATTTTATTTAAGCAAACTATAAATGATTTATTTTGTTGTTTACGATACAGACTATACACACATTCTGCATCCCATTCATCACGCATCAAATGAGTGGATGACATTTAGCCCGCTATCCGTCATTATGTCCCGTGTGATTAATCCCATGATAATTCAATGTGAACTGAAAGAGGTTTGTTTGTGTCTATCAACGCAGCCACTCTGCCAGCTCCACTCTGTAATCATCCAGGCAGTACACGAGCGAGTCACGATCATCTCTCTGGCAGCATAAATCAAGAGCAGAGCTGTTGTGTGATTTACATAACTGATTTGGTGATATATCAAACTTTATAGAGTGTAACCTTAATTTGGAACAGGCAAACTGACACGCACAGAGTTGCCTTCAGGTAAACACTCTCACCCTCCGCCGTACGAGGCGCACACCGAAGCGCAGACACACACAACCCATTTGATTACACTCACCCATTATTTTCTCACGCAAATTAAACCATAAACCAATCGCACATTTCACAGACAAATGCACACACAGACAGACATCGCACAAAACACACTCGTAGAGGCACACAGACGGGCTCGCAAAACACACTTCCACAACTCCCATTTAGAGTAAATCATCCATGGATGCCGATGAGGGAGCAGAGGTAAAAAAGTTTGAGTTACGGTGCTTGAGCGGCACAACGATCTCAGGTTCCGCCTGGCCACCGTTTCCCAGAAACTGCCGAGGACAGGCAGCGGTGTAATATCTCCCCTTCACTGTAAATCAACAAGCCAAACACCAACAAATTATCAGGCTCATATGTCTGGCGTGAATATACTACCAGCTCTGAAGTTTTTCTGAGAGTAAAACAGACTCATCGTGGAAGTCGTGGAAAGTAGGGATGCTGATTTTGAAAAAAAATCTTAACTGATAACCGACCCTTGTTAACCGATTATTAATCGTTAACCGAGAAGATTAGTGCCTCGCATGCAGCGGTGCGCCAGCTGTATGGAGCACAACAGACAGCGGAGTCCCCAGTTCACCATCAGGAGAGCTACAATAGCACCAACGGTGCTGCGTGTAGTGTCGCGGACATGCAGCCACGTTCCCAGTAAAAGTTTCCAACGCACATTTAGTTTAGTTTAGCAGATTGTCTGCTGTGTGTCTGCCCGGCGTAACGATTCTCTGTCTGCCCAGATTAACGATAGCGATTGTCCGACAAACAAAGTGTGATTTTGTGCTACGTTAGCAGCTGTAGCTCTGCTGGTAGCTTCGTGATCGCCGCCGCTCTGTCATTGCGGCGTAACTTTTACGAGTGTTCGACAGACCGTATGTGTGTGGCGGCGGGGAGTGTGGGTTTGTCGGTGGCGTTAGAGTTGTGAACGTAGGTGTAGCAGACAGTGTGTGTACAGTTTATATGTCGGTGGATAAATGCTACGAGGCTACAACTCGCTCCGCTCAAGCGAGCCAGAGATCGGAGCCAACTTCCTGTATCTTGCAACTCCGGCTCCGCCTCTTAAGGTGCGCTCTTAAGGTGCGCTCTTAAGGTGGACCAGCTTTCCTCCTTAAAGAGACGAGCCGCTCCTCTTAGTTTTTCTCAGCTTTTTAATTCATTATTAATATTTCTTTTAACCGTTTTAACCGATAGCGTTAATCGGTTAAAGTTCTTAATGCGGTTAACGGTTAATTATTAACATCCCTGGTGGAAAGTTTCCATTAGTTCTCATGGTGGCACCATCACTAACAGTTAGATCCCCACTGAGAGTTGACCTTTCTAAAAGCGTCCGGCCACCCCCAAGTACGGAAAGTCCAGTTACATGAAGCAGTCTGACAGGTGTCCCTGACAGATCGCGTGAAAAGGTTCAGTGGATAAAGCACCCCAACTTAGATGTCACTTTGGTTCCACATTTGACCTTCAAAGGTTAGAATGACCTCCAGTGGTGTTGTGGTGGGGACAGCGGGGAGAGACGCTACCTCACTTCTTATTAGGAAAGGTCAGTTTGTCTCGCAGGAAAAACTACAAATAGCTGAAAATAAAATAACATCTTAAAAGGCTCGGCGTTCCTTCTGTGGTGTCCAGTGTGCCGTCAACAGTGCGACCACAGGCGCCGTCCTCATTGACGGAATGCAGATTTTCATTCCTGACCTTGGGGTGGTAATCTGACAAAATAAAGTCCACTTAGTGGCCGTTTCCAGACATTCAAATTGCATCTCAGTCTTCATTAGCTGATGATGAAGATTGAAGTACAACTTGCCTTCTTAAAGCGAGACAATGTGACTTTAGAAAGACGAAAGATCACATTGTTCCTCTTACAAATGGAAAGCATGCGTACATACGCTACGTGTCCACCAAAATCTACTTCTTAAAACATTTTAGGCGAGAAATAGGCTGTGCCACTGCTGAATCTCGTAACATTTTAGAACTATATCCCCGTTTGGGATCCAATTTTAATTCCTAATTGTGACTCAGTTTCCTATACTGTAGTACCCACATTCTCAATAGGAGGACTGCGCTCCGAATCCAGACCAAAAGACAATTTACCCTTAACAAAATTTCAATACAACCTGACCTGGACAGCAAACTCACCAACAAACACTTATATCAGTATTGGCAAACTGGCACCGTCATTTAGATCCACTAAAAGTGCTTGTTTGTGGGCTCTGATTGTTATTATAAGTGTCTGACAACATTATGGAAAGACTCTCGCTCAAGGAGAAGAAGGGTTGCCGGAAGACAGCGGTGAAAGTACAGAAAGCGTAGCTAAGTGTTATCCAAAAGATTTTCAATGTCATGGCTGAATATTTAGAGGATTTCAACAATGTGGACGAGGTCTTTGAATTCAATGGCTGCCCGTATTTATTTGAGCCAGAGTATACGGATATTCAGATTTCACAACTAGACTTCTCCTTGAGCGAGACTCAATAACAATAACAAAGAAAAGCAATAGGTGAGGAAAACATTCATTTCTCTCTGTAGGGTTCTTTCCATAATGTTGTCAGACTCTTACAATAACAATCTGAGCCTGTCAGTGGCAAAAACAAGCACTTTTAGTGGACGTAACGTTACACTGACGCTGCTCACTTGTCCTCGCAGCTGCCGGTTACAGCGCTCTCCCTCAATACTGGACCAGTTTCAGAGAATGTTGTCTCCATTAGCCACTTAGACACATGAGAAAAATAGGGTCCAGGTAGAAAAATACCAAAGTTACTCTTTAACAAAATTTCAATACAACCTTACCTGGACTGTGAGTGAGACACTGCTACCACGTCACCTCAACTCGTCATTTTTTAGGCTAATAGCCGCATTTAGCAAGCTTGTTGTCAGAGGTAGGTTGAAAAGGCGAAATGGCATCTTTAGAACGAGCCACGCAAAGAAAAGAGAAGTGAAAACATGCACTTGAGGATCAGTAGACGAAGAAATACTTGTTCATTGTATCTGAGAGAATCCAGAGACAGCTGGCCGCTGTGAAGAATGGTAAACTGCCACAACAACACCAAACAGGCCTCAAAGTACGCAAGTAAGAACCAAATTTTCAAATGCATCGAAATCTCTCATGGTTTCCTGTAGTGAACAGATTACAACCCAGTCTTCTGATCTTCTTCGGGAATGTCTTAAATGACAGGAAACCACAGTATTTTATGGAAACCAAGTAGTGTACATCAGTAGAGACATAATTATCTGACAAAACAGGCCAGTTCAGGACATCTTTTACCACCTAGACCGAGAACAAATCTCCTCAAATCTACTGTTATGTACAGAGCTATTACAGAAAGGAACTCTTTCCCTAATCAAGTTACTAAAACAAATACCAGAAGCACTTTCAAGCATTTAAGCATTAAAAGAGTATGAACGAACAGTTAATGATTCTTCTGGCGTGCTGATATTTTATTTATGTGTTTGTTTGTTTTTGTATGTGGTGTCTTAAGGTTTTAAATATGTATACCTCACTGCGTGGAAATCATTTGTATGTAAGATAATGTAAGAAAAGTGATTTTTGTATGAGATGTTCTACCTGTGGGGAACTCTGCAGGCACTGTGATGGTGTCTCCGGCTACCAGCGAGGGCACTATCCACGTGTAGCCGTAGCCAGTGATCCCGACAGAGTGAGCCACCTCGAAGATGGTGTTGGCCTCTTCTTTTGTGCAGTAGAGGAGGATGACGGGGCTCTGGAGCTTCTTCAGCTGGTTCTGGATCTTCGAATCTCCGTCGTCCATGGACATGTCGAGCAGCAAAACTTCCTCCAGTTCCCAGCCCACGAAGCTGTTCTCGATGGTGCTACGGACCTGGAAGGGACAGAGGAAGACGAGGTTGATCAGGAGACAGAAGAGACTCGTACTGTTACATTGTAATTTGACATAGTTCCGTGGTGGCTTTTGCATTATCGTATGAGGATTGACGAGGATGAAAATCCTCTAAATTGAGATTATTATAAAGGTTCAGAGGTCCAATTTGGGGTTCATACCAACCACTGAAAGCTTAGCAAACCTGTCTATAATGAGCATCATATATTAAAATTATATTTGTATGTGTATGTATATATATATATAAATATAAATATAAATATATATATATATATAAATATATATAAATAAATATATATATATATATATATATATATATATATATATATATATATATATAAATAAATAAATATATACATTTACTGTATATTCTATATTTATATATTTATATATATATATATATATATATATATATATATGTATATATAAATATATACATTTACTGTATATTCTATATTTATATATATATATATTTATTACTCAGCTTTGTTGAATATTCGATTCTGATTGGTCAATCAAGGTGTTCTACGGTCTGTTATTTCTTTATAGCAGACCGTTGCTATGTATAACAGACCGTTGCTATGGGCACATTTCTGATGACAGACTCTGTCGGACCATTTTTGTGTCAAATTATTGATTTCTTAAGTAAGTAGCCGTGTAATAAGCGGGATAATGTGCAGCTAGCGGGTCATTGTTGTAAAATAAACCCCTTCAGGGCGATGCCGCTTCGCGTCGTTGTTTATTTCACAACAATGACCAGCTTGCTGTACATTATCCCTTGTATAAATATATATATATATATATTTCTATTTATTTATACAGTAAATTTAAAGTAAAGTACAGGGCTGCAATAATTATTATCAGAGAAGCTAAATCATCTTCTGCTCTGTGTCGTCTTGCATTTACATCCTGACTATTTGAGTGCGGTTACCTTGGTGACAAAGTCCTGGTAACCGGGGTAGTACGTGGTGACGATGGAGAAGATGTACCAGTCGTACTCCTCCATGATGTTCAGCATGACCGAAGCCTGCTGCTCGATGGAGGGGCCGAACTGAAAGAACATGGAGTCGTCATCCTGGAAAATGACAAGAGACAAAAGAAGCAGAGTGTAAACGGTTACGTAACAATATTGGCCCGGACTTTAATTTAGCCGGCGTTACACACAGAGGAGAACAGACACTACTTAAAGGACGGCGGTGGGCTTTTGTAACATTATTGGTGGGAACATTAATTTAGCTGCCTTTATTCTCTCGCTCACAGAGGAGAGAGGCGAGAGAGGACACCGGTGGGCTTGTAATGATACCGGTCATGATTTTCATTAGTTGCCTTTATGACTCCTTTAATGAGTTTGTACACGGGGGGGTGGCTGGAGCAAATTCTGGCGACTCAAAAGCCGCTGTCCTTAATCTCATCGATCATTTTCATCAATTTGTTTTATCACAGCCGTGTTGGAGCAACGCAATTTCAATGTAACCTGCGAGGCGCTCGATATTAAGACAATGAATATATTTGAAGTGGCAAACACAGAGCTGCTCTGGACACGCTGTACATAAAACATTCACTAACTAAGCCGCTTCCCCTCGGAGTGGCTGAATCTAAATATGAGAGGATGTACAGCACTCCAAACGGCAGTACAGTCAGAGACAGACAGTCCAATGAATGTCGCTCACAGACCGATATCAGAGCCTCGCCACCGGTGTTGAAATGGAATATTGAGCCGGACAGAAGAAGAAGAGGAGGTGAGAAATGATAGTCTAGACGAGACTCTGCAGTTCTGCGACATGAGCTCGTTATTGTGCGGCCCAACTCCTGTATGCACAATGCACAGTGGCAGTGTTTACGTTCTTGGAGATATTCATGCTTCTAATTACATGAATGAGAGTGATTTTAGTTGTGCGTTTCGATTGTGGACTGTGTGTAAGTCAGTTGTAGCTGACAGCCAGGACAGGGTGTTGAAATCTTTCTGGCTCCTCAGGACTCTCTCTGCGCTTCACTCAACATCAAAGGCGAACCTGCCCCTCCCAGGGGACGCACACGGGTTGATCCGTTACCTTGTTCCCGCATTAATGAGATCAGGGCTATGCCGTCGAGGTGGCATGTTGAGAGCTACGACGCGCATGCGAAACACTTTGCCGGGCGCTCTCGCAAACAATGCGCCGCATCCGTGAGGTTGAAAACATGTCATTATCATCCCTCGCTGTGTGAAATATGAAAAAGCAGAAGGTCGGTGTTTCAAAAGTCATGAAATAATGATGCACACACAGATGTTGTACTCCGTACTTGCCAACCTTGAGAATTCAAAAATAGGGAGGATTTCGAAACCAAAGCAGGGGGGGGGGGGGGGGGTCTCCCCCAGGAAAATTAGAGTTTCAGCGACTTTGTTTCCTGCATTCTGGTGACTTTTAAAGCTGCAGTGGGTAGAAATGGAGCAAATATGATTAAAAAAGTTAGTTTTATAAAACGATCACTATATCCTGACAGTAGTGCATGAGACAGGTAATCTGAAAAAAAATCATGTGCCTCTGTGTCCTCCGGTGCTCCTGATGGCATCTGCAAGATTTCGCAGACCGGAGGAAAAACAACCAATCAGACCCGAGCTGGAGCCTGCCGTCTCTGAGCAGCTGTCAATCACTCGCGAACGCCGATCAGACGGTCAAACTAGGCAGCGCTGATCAGATAAGGATCAATATTCTGTTACTGTAATGCCTATTTCTCACCTCAAATGTTTTCAGAAACATCTTGTAGTGTACTCAGAAACGGCAAGGCTCCAGCTCGGCTCTGAGTGGTTATTTGGAAACCCATTATTTCCAATAGCTTGCACAACGCTACGACGGCTTTTCGCTGCGTTGAGTAAAGCCCAACTTTGGGCGCTGCACGCTGTGATGTGCGCTGCAAGCGACGAGCGCAGCTCAAATCGCGCTGTATCGCGAGTAGCTTTCTTCCGCCAGGAAACGACATTTGGTGTCGCTGTATAGAGTGCTCCAGGGACGACGTATTTTGTAGGCCACCAGGAAGTTAGCATCGCCGTGGTTCCCTTGACAAAAAGCCAATGGGATTTTTCCATCGGGTTTTGGATTATTGCAGAAAGTAAGCTCTGTGATAAACAAACGTTTATGATACTTACACGTTTTGTTCAGCAAGATAATCTCCACAAATGAACACCACTTTTATGATTTTTGAAGTGTGAATGCAATCGGCAGAAGTAAAAAGCTAACGTTAGGCTCTAAACAAACTACACCACGGTCGCATGAGTGCGAGTATACACAACGAGGCTGTAAAGGCGGACGAGTCGGCGTGATGACGTTTAGTAGTCTCATTTAGCCACTTGTTAGCAACCGCCTTTTTTAAGACACGTAAAAGCTTCAAAATTCACAAGTGGGATATTTATCGATGTATTTTATGTTGTAGAACAAAACGTTAAAATTAACTAAAAACCCATTGATGTCAAGATGAGGGCACCGAAAATGCTAAAATGCTAACCATAGCTTTCCAGGTTTTAGGACTCATTCCTGTAGCACTCTATTGTTGCCCGGGAGGAAACAGTAGGGCTTATACACACTGTACAGTGCCAGAAACATGTGTTGATAACGAAAAAGGAAAACAAAAAAAAGTGTGAAAATTTGTCATAAATCGGGAGAATTACGGGAGAATTGTGACCCCAGGAGGAAACTGTGAGAGGGAGATGATAAAACTGGAGTCTCCCGGGAAAATCAGGAGGGGTTGGCAAGTATTTTGTACTAAGCTAACTTGCATTTGTTCCTCAACTTCCTATCTCCTCTCTGCCTTCTTCATTTTCCTCTCACCCTCCATCCATCTCTATCCATCTCTTCTCTCGCTCTGCCGTCCCATTTGTACCAGTGGAATTACTGCCAGGGCACAGTTATAATTGAATTTCCAGTTTCGTGCACTCCCGCTCCCCCCTTTATCCTCCGTACAGCACCCGCCACCCTGTCCCCCCCCCCCCACCCATTTCCTCTGGCTTCCTCTCCCTATCTCCCTCTTCTTAAGAGCAGTATTAATGTACTGTCCAACGCACTCATTCGGAGTGCCAGAGGTCTGCAGAATCTTCATTAGAGAAAAATACATGCTAAAAGAAGAGCGAGACAGAAGCAGGGAGAGGAGGAGAGATATGGTGGTGAAAAAAAAAGAAAGAAAAAATCTCTAGTGGGAACGGGTTGAATGATAAGAAACCTTGGGTAAAATGAAGTGCTGCGAAACACCTCTCTTCATTTACAGCAACAATAATTAGGGTCTGGCCGCATTATCACCTCTGTTGGCACAGGGTGATCGATTAGCGAGTATTAAAATTCCCAGAGGGGGTGGCGAGGCCAGCGAGTCAGTCAGCCAGGCGTAGGGAAGCCAGCCAGCGAGGCTTTGAACGAGCCTCCCGAGCCGATCGCTGTCTTCTCTGTGGATCCGCGGCTGACGTCAGCGCTGGCTACTGTACACAGACAACAATACACTACAGCACACAATACGGCGGGATGAATGGCCGTTGGAGACACAGGGGAGAGATGGAGAGATACGGCGAGAGATAAAACCGTAGAGGAGGGTGAGCAGATAACAGAGAAGAGAGAGAGAGAGAGAGAGAGAGAGAGAGAGAGAGAGAGAGAGAGAGAGAGAGAGAAACTAAAAAGGGAAAGAAAGGAATTAAGCAAGCGAGAATAAAAAAGATAGAGATGTACAAAAAAGCAGCGAGGACGGAGCTGAGAGTTGAAGCCTCCAGAGGGACGGAGGCAGAGGACAGTGTGGTGACAATAGGATGAATGGAGAGGAAGAGGGGCAGCCTGGCAGACCGCTGTGATCCTGTATATGGAGCGAGTGAGCAGTGAAGGGGCAGGAAGCCAGGAGCCGGTGAAGGTGTGTGTGTGTGTGTCAGGCAGTCAGCCAGCCATTTAGGCAGGAGGAGGCTAAGCCTGAGTTGTTCGACCACAGAGGACCGCTGCTGTCAGAGAGGGGAAGAAGAGAGACGGGACACATGTGTGTCCTCCTCTATGGGAAGCGCGCGTGTGTGTGCGTGGGGGGGGGGGGGGGGGTGGATACAGACATATCTGTGTGTGTTTCATTGTGTGTGTGTGTGTGTGTGTGTGTGTGTGTGTGTGTGTGTGTGTGTGTGTGTGTCTGTATCAATGCATATGTGTATGTTTGTGCCTCTAACTTTCGCTAATTTGTGTAGGTTTGGCATCAGTTGGGCTATCTGTTACATATGTGTGTGTTTCTTCGTGTGTGTGTGTGTGTGTGTGTGTGTGTGTGTGTGTGTGTGTGTGTGTATGTAGTCCATGGTTGACGGGCCTTGCTCTGCCCCAGAGCCTCCAAATGAGTACACTCAACACACACTCCTGGAGCAGTTATTTGGCTTGTAGGTGGAGAGAGAGTCAATAACTCAGGTATTTCAATTACACACACAGGGGCACATCAGTGACTGCAAAAGAAATAGACCTACTTCCAATCTTACTCTGGAATATGCACACACACAAACACACTTACACACACACACCGGTTACACACACACACACACACACACACACACACACACACGCATACACAAATTTGAACGGCTTTAAACACAGTCACCGACATCCTCACACACATTCGTATGCAGGCACACAAGCACAGCTGCGTTCAAAAGCCACCCTCAAATAGAAGGGCGCACTCGAACGCACACAATACAAAACACAAAATGACAAATCACGACTGCAATCACGGACTAATACTGGGGTGTCGCTTTGGACACACACAAGCACTCATACACACTTCACACACACACACACACACACATGCGTAACAGCACGATAACACAGCACGACTCACACTGCTAAGTGTATAGTACACTGATCACATAAAGCAAATAAACGGGTACATGAGAACACGCTTCCACGTGGTCAAGTGCATTCACACGTTTGCACTTCTATTCTTACTGAGTTCAAATAGAACCACAGGAAGCACTAAGATATAATGTGTGTTCCTCACGGGTCCGGAATCTATATTATATGAATGCAGAATCTATAGGCAGCAAGACAAGATTTTGGTATTGGAAGCGAAGTGTTCTGGTTTGTAGTCCGAGTAGTATCGACCAATCATGTTCGAGCAGGCTTTGGCTGAATGCAGGTGAACAGTCAGTGTGGAGAGCAAAAGAGGCGGAACGCATTGGCCGAAATGCAGTCTGGGAACCCACCGGTTATCATCTGACGATGATTTAGCTTTTCATTGGTTTAAAATGAGCTTGTAAACTGGCTACTTGTGAAACAATCTGGTCGTACACGTCGTCTCTCGCATCTCAAGTTGCTAATCGGACTGTAAAAAATGAGAAGCGCACGGAAGAGGAAGTCTCGGCCCGGATATCCGCTGGCTACACTGGAACCCCTGAAATATCGTCCGTTGCCCCCAGATGCTAAATCGTCGTCAGACCAATTTAGTCTCTGGGTTCTGAGATTTCCCACAACATGACTCACACTGGGGTCCAAATTCAGTCTAGTCGGTTCAGTAGGGTCTCAGGTCTGTGTGTCAACATGTCTCCGAGCATACACATCCTGATCACATGGTGTGTCATAATCACCACAGGAGAAAATATTATTGCTTATGTAAAAAACAACTATAATGTATTTTTGGAACTTAATTCACAGCTGTTAAATTGGTTAAAAATATTTTCATCTCATCGTCCACTTACAGAATCTTCTATTGTTGGTGCAGGAGGTGTAAATAGGACTTTCTGTATTTCTATAACTTCGTCCTTGAAGCATATAAACCAATTATTTTTGGAATTGTGTCTTTACAATAGTTCTTAGGACATTATTATTATTATATTGCTGCTCTTTTCAAAGCAATAAATAATCACGACATCATGCTGCTGCCGGTGTTGGTATTCTATCTCTATTAGCGTTTGTTTGGGTCAAAATGCATTTTGGATCCTCGGGTTTATTCGGATCGGGTAAGACTGTGGATGTGGATCTCTATTTTTTTTTTTTTTGTCAAATCTCTTTGTTGGTCTGTGATTATCACGCATAAACCCCCACGGTCTGCTATAAAGAAATACCAGACCGTAGAACACAGTGATTGACCAATCAGGATCGAGTATTCAACAAAGCCGTATAATAATACCCCCCAAAAAAAGAAGAAAGAGGCAAATCCTCAACTTCTGTGACTTGTGCTATTTTAAGATAACCGCTTGTATCAGAGTGGATTACACCTTACGTGCCATCCTGAAATACTGATAGAAGAACTACCGCAGATAATGTGGGAGAATGTGGAATACATCCTAATTAAACATTATCTTAACAACAATATTGATTTCAAGGCATTTTTAATAAACCATATTCTTCTTTCTGAGGAAGTAGCGATGAGGCGAAGACAGACAGAAACTGTGCGAGTGGAAGAGAGACAAAGACTGAGATAGAAAGGTAGAGCAAGCCAGAGAGAGATGATGATGATGGTGTCTGTTGCTGGGAGGTTTTTGGCAATGCATATTTCTATCCTGCCTATAAAGGCTCCTTTGAACTTGAGTTGAGGGGGGGGGGGGTTGCTATTGACTGCTGCTGCACTGCCTGATGGAAAGAGAGAGAGCCAGAGAGAGAGAGAGAGAGAGAGAGAAAGGGATGAAAAAAGAGAGCTGGAGTGGGAGGTGAGGCAGGAGGAAGGGGAGGGGGAGAACAGCTGGCCTTCACTTGAATATGGTGAATTTAAAAAGACAGTGGGCAGGAGATATAAACTCAGCACAGCCACAGGCATTCACACACACACACACACACACACACACACACACACACACACACACGCTCAAGCGTGTTCATTTCAGATAAAGCCTGCGAGCGCAAGCCGCCATCGCCACGTGCACCGAAATTACGTATTGATGACAAGCCCTCCTCTCTGCTTCCCCCGTCATTCCTCTCTGTCCCTCGCTTCACACACACACACACACACACACACACACACACACACACACACACACACACACACACACACACACACACTTATCATCTCTACCTCAATTAAACCTCCCCTCACTCCCCGCGCCTCTTTTTTCCCTCTGCTTCGCTCTTCTCGTGCCTCATCATCACATTTCTTATCATGGAAGCCTACTTATCTTTAATCAAACACATACGAGCTTAATTAGCTCGCACATTTGTCAGACCATCATCTAATTAACAGCGACCTTATTTTAAGTACTTTTTGAACCTTAATTAAAGAAAAAAAAAAAAATACAGGTCTTCATTAGAGCATTTGACTAATTTTGCCTCGACATGATTTTGATTGCAATGTGGCTCCAGCCGCCGCCGCCGTCCCCTTCCAGGGGTTTAAAGGATGAAGAGAAACAAACAAGAATCTGAAAAAAAGGAACTGGAGGAGACAAATTAAACTGGGAGATGGTGTTGTGTTTTCACATCTTGACACAATCAGACGGTGTCTGGATGGAAGTTAATACCACTTAACACTCAGACACACACGGGCGCAGACACGCGAATGCACAGATCGTTTCTCTCTGGCCCATTTCTGCTCTAAGTTTAGCAGACGACCCACCGAGGGGCCTCTGCAGTCTGATGCTTTTCCTGCTGCTGCTCTTGTTTGTCCCCAGGTCCTTGTAGAATGGTAATAGTTCTCTCTGGGAGTGTGTGTGTGTGTGTGTGTGTGTGTGTGTGTGTGTGTGTGTGTGTGTGTGTGTGTGTGTGTGTGTGTGTCTGGGAGTGTGTCTCCTAGAGTTAGGCTAAGGAGACTAAATGGGGTGGCTGGAGGGAAGGGCTTTTATATCTGTGTATTTGTCTCTGGCAATGTATGGCTGAGGCGGAGTGATAAATAATAAGGTGGAAAGTGAGCGACTACTTTTTGTAGGACATTATAGATACGCAGTGACATAGACTGGCTAAGCAGATATGCTCTGCATTTAAAGTGTTGGGAGGATGTTTTTTTTTAGCCTTTTAAATATACTAAATAAATGAGGGCTAAAGTATACGTAATGAAAATGTGTGTTTGTCTGCTCTGACTTGAGCTGCAAAGTTTTTAGGGCGAGAGCACCGACAACGTATGGCAGAGAAGGCCCTGTTGAAACTGAAGGAATTATTCTTATTCTTAAAATGAATTACATTTTTGAGGGCCTTACGGTGCTCAGGAAGTTGTTAAACTTTGCACACTCATCACACGTGGTGGAAAATTTTATATTTTTGGGGGGCTTGGGTGTGGCAAAACGGCTTTCTGGCACCCCCTATAATGTTGGAAAAATTGAGCGCCTCATTCAGGTTTCACCTACATGCATGAAATTTGGTAGGCAGATATAACAAGTGGAGACGCACAAAAAAGCCTCTTGGAGATGTACCAAAAAACCCAACAGGAAGTCAGCCATTTTGAATTTAATGTGCCATTTTCGCCCATTTTTTAGCGATTCAGAGGTCGTGTACTTTAACAAACACCTCCTAGAGAATTCATCTGATCGACTTCAAATTTGGTCAGGACCATCTAAAGACCTTTGCGATCAAAAGTTATCAAACGTTTGCGTTTTCATGCAACAGTCAATGTAGGGAGCAACGGGAAATGTGGGGAGAGAGAGAGAGAGCGGGATACAACATGCAGCAAAGGTCCTTTAGCCGGGAGTTGAACTATTAGCATTGCAGATATGTGGTTATGTGCCTTAGCCATCTGGCCACCAGGGCACCCCTACTGTACTTCCTACACAAGTCACCAAGCATTTCATTAGTTGAGTATACAGGTTACGTTTTTTTAGGGCTGTCAAAGTTAACGCGATAATAATGCTTTAACGCAAATTCGTTTTAATTTCTTTAACGCATTAACGCAACTTCCTTTCATTTTTAGGTTGTAGCGGCTCAGTTTTAAAGCTAGAGTGAAGATACTGGTATCATATGAAACTAGAAAACCTAAGGAATCCATTGGTACCAACCATGGAAGGAGGCTAAATAACGCTCCAAACTTTCGCTAAATTTTGGCGAGGAAAAACTGGCATGGCCATTTTCAAAGGGGTCCCTTGACCTCTGACCTCAAGACATGGGAATGAAAATGGGTTCTATGGGTACCCACGAGTCTCCCCTTTACAGACATGCCCACTTTATGATAATCACATGCAGTTTGGGGCAAGTCATAGTCAAGTCAGCACACTGACACACTGACAGCTGTTGTTGCCTGTTGGGCTTCAGATTGCCATGTTATGATTTGAGCATATTTTTTATGCTAAATGCAGTACCTGAGAGGGTTTCTGGACAATATTTGTCATTTTTTGTTGTTGGCAATTAATTTCCATAATAAATATATACATACCTTTGCATAAAGCAGCATATTTGCCCACTCCCATGTTGATAAGAGTACTAAATACTTGACTAATCTCCCTTTAAGGTACATTTTGAACAGATAAAAAAAATGTGCGATTAATCGCGATCAACTATGGACAATCATGCGATTAATCACAATTAAATATTTTAATAGATTAAAAGCCCTAGTTTTTTTTTTTAAAGCCCTGTTCATGATAGCAGTAATATCACAGATCTAGAACAAAAAGACTTATTTGTATGTTTTCGCTCGCAGCCAATCACTGCAAACCATTCTTCGATTTAATGCGACATGTGATTGGCCCACTACCGAAGTATATTGCCAACTGCCAACTCTGTATTTGACAGAGTTGGCAGTTCAGCCTGCCGTGATGTCACCAAAACGTCTGATAAAAATAAATGCATAAAATGCGGAAGGATTATTTAAGGAAAAACAGGGAATACCAGTAACATGATAAAGCACCTCATCAAACATGGAGAAAACTCTGAGTGGGTATAAAATACAGAACCAAATGAGTTGTTCATGGATGGTTCGCTAGTCATGGGTGAACGCCCCCCTCCTCCCCCCCGTTAAAAATTTACAAATCACCTACAGGCTCTTGTTTTAAAATAAATCAGTTGGAAAAACAACAAAATCAATAGTGGTGGACTAGAAATCAATGACCTGTTTAAAAATCTGCCACCGTTATCATTGTAAGCTGCCGTGTGAGAGCAGAAAGCTTGACAGGCGTAGAGGGAGAGACTAAGAGTGGCTGGGCTGGTCAAGTACTTGGTCTCCCTCATACCTTGCACAGCCAAAACGTAGACCGGCTCATAAAGGTTACAGGTTGGACCAGTCAGTAAATCCAGAGGATAATGGGACTTGCTGTGTCTCCAAACTCTCAAACCATTAAAAATACTTATATTAAATCGGGCATCACCAATAGGCGGACAATAGAGTTGTTTTTTTCCGACGGTTGCAGTCCAATCCAGTTTATACGGCAATAGCTTCACTCAAATGAGCCAATCAAATCGACTGTTTACCGTGCGTAGACAATTCGGTAGAGAGAACAACAGCATAAGAGAGATGTGAGAGAGATGACAACATGAAGTAGCTGACCTGCTACTTTGTGGCTACAGACTGTCACTGAGACAGTTTTCCCTGATCTAACCGGGGAGTCATAGTTCTCTCATTAGGAAAGGGGAGAAAAAATATAAAAACAATAAAGTGGGGCTGTCAAAGTTAACGCGATAATAACGCGTATTTGTTTTAACGCCACTGATTTCTTAAATGCATTAATGAAACTTGTGATTTTTAAGTTGTAGCGGGCTCAGTTTTAAAGCTAGAGTGAAGACATACACTAAATTTTGGTGAGGAAAAACTGGCATGGCCATTTTCTAAGGGGTGCCTTGACCTCTGACCTCCAGATATGTGAATGAAAATGAGTTCTATGGGTACCCACGAGTCTCCCCTTTACAGACATGCCCACTTTATGATAATCACATGCAGTTTGGGGCAAGTCATAGTCAAGTCAGCACACTGACACACTGACAGCTGTTGTTGCCTGTTGGGCTTCAGTTTTTTCATGTTATGATTTGGGCATATTTTTTTATGCTAAATGCAGTACCTGTGAGGGTTTCTGGACAATATTTGTCATTGTTTTGTGTTGTTAATTCATTTCCAATAATAAATATATACATATTTGGCTACTCCCATGTTGATAAGAGTATTAAAAACTTGACAAATCTCCCTTTAAGGTAAATTTTGAGATAAAAAATGTGCAATTAATTTCCGATTAATCGCGATTAAACATTTTAATCTATTGACAGCCCTACAATAAAGTGAAAATGGGCTGCTCAAAGCTCTGTTTGGACTTTTTCTAAAGGAGGCACTTTTTTAAAAATTTAATTCAGAAGATTCTGTCTTTGTTTTTTGATTTTTACTTGAAACGTAGGCCTTCAGTTCATTGTGCTAGGACTATTTCTAATTTTTAATTAGCTATTTGTTTTCCATACAAGTTCAATGTGTCCGTATGTTAAAGTATCCTATTTTGAAAATTGACAATAAATATTGTTGAAATGATATGGAAATGCATGTTGTTGATTTTATTTGATAGATGTAGGGGGTAGGCTATAAGACACAAAGTAGACATTATGAGGACCTTTGCTTGGAGGAAACTTGAGTAACTGGACCTCTTTGAATTTCAATCGAATACCGATGTTTTAGATGATAGAATGACGCAACAGGTGCACAATCGGTTTAAGTTAATGTCTCAATTAAGTAGAGAAATGTCAAACATCTAGTTATAAAACCTGCTTAAAACGATGTCCGCCAGTTCATCCACAGCCACACAACGGCCGAAGCAGAGATTTTTAGAGATTTGTCTCCAAGAGGAGCCCTACGGTGCTAACGATGTACAGATTTAACCTCCGTGACCCCAAAGTTTCGAGTACGCAACTCTCGCAAAGAGAGTTTTAAAGTGTTCCTCGGTAAAGAGGGAGGATAAGTCATGCGGTGGGGAGTGAAAGTGGGGACAGTGAAGCCGCTGAGGTTTCGGGAGGACCGCAGAGTGTCCCAGGGCGGCTGTAAAGTGGTTTAGGGAGTCGGGGAGGTGAGCACGCTTCTGTAGTCAGACATCTTTCTTCCTGTCCCTCGCTCCGAGCAGAGGGGAGGAGGGGAAAGGTGACGGCGAGTTGAGCGGGAGGGAAGAGAGAGACAGAGAGAAGTGGTAGGGAGGCAGCGGGGGACAGTAAGGTCCAGATGAGGGATGTTATTAATCCACTCTCTCACGTCTGTCCTCTGCTATCTCTTCCACTCCTGTCATATCCACTGATTTCAATCTGCTGCTCTGGCTTGCCCTCAACTCTCGGCTCTCCGTCTCTCCCCCCCTATTATCCCCCCTCTCTCCCCGCTTCACTCCTTCTTTCCTCCTTCCTCCTCTCCATTCTTTGACAACCTCTGTAACTTTTTCCTTCCATCTCGTCTTAGCCTCCCCTGCTCTCCCCTTCTGCTGCGCTCTTCCTTCCTTCCCTCCCTCCCTCTCTCCATCTATCATGCATCCCAGGGTGCACCTGGGCTGCTCTGTCAGTTGTAGGCCCAGAGCCATCATCACACTGGGGCTGTTTCTCGCAACTTCACACTATGAAAACTGAATCCTCTCTCTCGCAAAACACATGAATCCACTATCAGGGATTCTTCACCTCACCTCACCGCCAATTTTACAGTTTATCTAGGATACGTTGGTTTCACGCAACGAAGCGAGGGCCAAGGTCAACATTCACACTTAAAACTCTCTTCGGCGTGTAGAAGCGAGTGAAACATGAACCACCCGATCTGCGGAGGAAAAAGAGACAGAGCGAGGAGGAGGAGGTGGAGGAGGAGGAGTGCGAGAGGCGAGTAGAGAGCAAAGGGAATAGAGTGAGAGTACGGTTGATATGTGCTTCTGTGTTCTTTTCCTGGCAACACGATAAAGGCTCGCTCTCAGTCACTGTCAGTGGCGAGACCACCCTCTCTATCTCCGCTCTCCCTCCTCCTCCTCCTCCTCCTCGCCTCTCCAATCCCGTCCCTCCCAAAGCAAAGACTACCCTCTCTATCGCCCTCTTTTTATCTCCACCGCCCCCATCCCCTTGCATTTTACATTTACATTTCAGGCATTTAGCTGGCGCTCCTCTCATCCACAGTGACTTAACAAGTGAGAATGCGGAACACGCCCCGAGTCCTCGTTCTCCGACACCTTCGAGAAGCAGGGGGGGCAGAGGTCGACGCCGCCGCTGCGGCTCGGAGACAGACGGAACAAATGTTCTGTGTAACTGGAAAGATGAAAGAAAGAAATTACTAGGAGGCGCGTGCTGTAGAGAAAACTGAGAAAGGTTCCTTCTCCCTTATCATCTCTGATTCACACAGACCATCACGTCTCTACTACCCTTCCCCTCGCTCGTGAGGCTCCCCCCACCGAGGACTCCTTTCATTCACTGTGATGAAAATTCAAATTCAAATCTGCTTTATTGGCGTGACAGTGGCGGGGGGGGGCTGTCTCCACAACAGAACATGTTAGAAGACGGGCTAAGACAATAAGCCAATCTGTATGCTCCTCATCTCCCACCTCACCCGTTCCAGTCTTCCAGCCTCCCTGACTAACTAACCCCGTTTTTTGCTGCGTAAAGCCGTGCACAAGCACTTAAAACCGTCCTCTCCTCCGCACGCCGCCCTCCCTCCTCCTTCTCACAGTCTCTTAAGATGCTTAGAGACACTCCCTCAGTATGTCACCATCAGATCCTTTCTCAGTGTGCACTTGCGGTTACCTGTGCCTGTGCGCGTACACCCGCGTGTGCGTTTGTCCTCATTAAAAGAAAGTGGAGCCAGTGAAGCTTTAAAGACGAGCAGAGAGCCGGAGCTGCATGTAGTAGCAGAGATGTGAGAGGTTGTTTAGCTTTAGGGCAGATGGAGTCAACACTTGCCGCTGGACTTGTGAATACTTCATTCATAATCCCAGGATTCATTCACTTCCTTTTTGCATCCTTCCATCCCTCTCTCTCTTTTTTTTTTTTCAAAGTAAAATTAGTTTTATTGGCGTGATCATAATCAAGGTGATGGTAGTTTTCATCATTAGTTTCGGAGTCTGCCGTTTTTAGGAGTCAAACTTCCGTCACACATACGAAAAATTCACAGGAGCATGTAATCTTATTCTTTGTAATTCTCTCATTGATGTCACCCTCACTCTTCACTGTTCACTCTCCTACCACCGTATCTCAGCTGTAGAGTGCTAAGAAATGAGTTCGCATTTTAGCACCTCCGGTTCCCTCGTCTCAAAGTCAGTGTTTTTTTTTTTAATGGGTTATTAGTTAGATGCCTGAAATAAGGTCTGTGGTTAACACAAGCTTAAGAGATTTAAACGTTTTGTTCTACGATATAAAATACGTCAGTATATATCCCACTAGTGAATTTTGAAGCCTTTATGTGTCTTAAAAAAAGGCGGCTGCTACTGTAACAAGTGGCTAAATGAAACTACTAAACGTCATCACGGCGTCTCGTCCGCCTTCACAGCCTCGTTGTGTATACTCACGTTCATGCAACCGTGGTGTAGTTCGTTTATAGCCTAACGTTGGCTTTTTACTTCTGGCGATTGCATTCACACTTCAAAAATCATAAAAGTGGTGTTCATTTGTGGAGGTTATTTTAAGGAACAAAACGTGTAAGCATCATAAACGTTTGTTTGCCGCAGAGCTTATTTTCTGCAATAATCCAAAACTCAATGGAAAAATCCCATTGATTTTTTGTTGAGGGAACCAGGGCGATGCTAACTTCCTGGTTGGCCTACAAAAATATGTCATCCCTGCACCACTCTATGAAGTAACTGCTAATGCAAACCAAACATTTCCTACTACAAACCAAACATTTCCTACTACATTAAAAGCATTCATCTGGCGAAACGAGGTGTGGCTTTTATTTTATTAAGCGGTCAAAATAATGAAGAAGTTCTGCTGTGTGCACCGTAACATCAGATCATGATTTCAGTGTTTTATTGACAGACCTCGGTATTAAAACAACATTAATTTGTTCGGCTGCACTGGAAACAGTAACACCATTTGCTCCTCTGCTGACAAAGTTGCTGCTCAAGGAGTGTTTGCCGTAGTATCAAACCGCACTTGCTGTTACCACGGTAACCATGGACTGAAATCTTAGGGATTGTGTCTGAAAGCACACTACTCCCAAAGGTTTACAATACAAATACTACACTTTATACACTATACAACAACGTACACTATGCAAATACATGGTATAGTACACTATAATCAAATTAAAAACTAATTGTTGGAAACAACAACAACAACAGAAAATACAAGACTAAATATATGATAAAATGATGAGCTATATTTTAACAATAACCTGACCCTGTCAGATGGTTTGTTACACAGAACCGTCTAATAAGCCGTCGCTGGAGACTGTTTAGAAAAGGGCAGGCACCTTCAAAAAATACTTGGCAGTTGATTGGATGAACCGTCTGTCAATCAAACTCTTGCCGAGGCCAGTCGGGAGAAGAGCGAAAACATCTTTTCAATCGCGAAAAGCCTTCAGTGCCGTTCTTTGCTCTTCTTTCAATGAAGAAATTCTCTCCAGTTCTGATATAACTGATGCTACTGCAGCTACGCTAACCTCTTCAGGAGTCGCTATTGTTGTTTAGAACAAACAGTCGCATCATCTCATCACACACCTACGCCACGCCGTAGCTGCCAGGAGCTCCTCACAGGACGCTGAATGGTCCGTGGTCTGGCTTGCCGGTCACAAACGCATTACTTAAAGCCTGACAAGATGCGATTTTCATGTGATCTGTGATCCTGAGATTCTCGCGTGATCTCGTGACATCGCGAGAATCCAGCTGCCACGCAAGGTAAGTTTAACAATGGAATGATAGTGTGTTGTACTGCTGTTTTTCCTTCAGGCGGTGACAGGCAGTCAGTTTTGTTTCCCTTGCCACGGTAGTCGGTGTTACCGGTGTTACACGGTGGTTGGGTACACGCCGATTACATTATGTTTCCACTGCCCCCCCCCCCCGTCGTTTTGCTTTTTTTTTTACAGAAATAAAATCCATTTAGTTCATTTTGGCGTATTAGCGCCGATTTATCAGTACATAGTCGGACAACGGACGCTACAAGCTGAAAGTGAATGCATCTGCTCCGTAAGGAGTCTGTTCAGAGTAGCAGGTGTCATATTTCACACACACGGGATGAAAGAGAGTTGACAGACAAGATGATGGCGGAGGATTTGGTGTCGAAGCGAAAAGCAAAAGTGCCTGTTTGGCAATATTTCAGATTCAAACCCAACGCTATAAGGGAAGCATAACGTTAATGAGGTTATCGCCGTGAGGAGGAGGGAGCGGTCACAGGCTGGAAACCTGCGGCCCCGCAGCGAAAGCTGGATCGGAGAGGCCAGACACACAGCCACCCGACGGTAAAGAACAAAGTAAGCGCTCTGCAGATATAGTCATCTTTTCTTGTAAAATGTCTGGTGTAATCGGTAACACCGGTGTTGTCACAACTTTATTAACCGGTGGGAAAATTTCCTCATTGTCACATCCCTGTTTCCCAAGTAAATATTGTGAGTGTATCGAATTATTTGTATTTTAGGTTGATTTTGTTTTTTTACATCTTGCTAGTGTGGTCCAGCATGATGTGATACAGTCCTTCAGTTTATAGTGTATATTTAAGCCAACTGTTGTTCATCCACCTGTGGATATACAGTACTAAAGAGTAAACTCAATAAAGTCATAATAAAAAAACATGATATAACTGGACTTTCTTCTTCTCACATTTTTGTCTCTTCGCTCCTTCTCTCCGTCTTTCACACACACACACACACACACACACACACACACACACACACACACATACACACACACACACACACTAAGACACACTTGTGGCCCGTCTCCCCTCTCCCTCTGCGTGTTGCCGTGACAGGCGTCCTCTGTGGCTGCCAAAGCCTTTTAACCACAACAATATCTAAATGGCACACAATGGCCCATTAGAGTCATCAAGCCGTTAAACCAGCAACCGGCAACCTTCAGCCTGGCAATTAGGAATATTTCACTCACCCTCCCATCCTTGCGCGCGCACGCGCACGCGCACACACACACCCACACACACACAAACTCTCTCTGCCTATCCATTATTCTCTTCCTGTCTCTCATCTAAGTGCTCCCCCTTTTTCATCTCTTCCTCTCCTTCTGCTTCACCACGTCCTCTCACCCTCTCTTTGGCACGTGCACACTCTCACTCACGTGCACTATACCTCACACCGATCCACTCTGTTCCTCTATCCCCCTGGCCTCTCTCTCTCTCTCTCTCTCTCTCTCTTTCTCTCTTTCTCTCTGACGCCACAGTCACCCTACAACAGCGGCCCGCAATCAGTGTCACGATCGATTAACAGATTTCACACCGCTGGACACGGCATTTACAAAGAACCAGATGAAATGAAAAGAAGGAGCGGGGCCGAGATAATGAGGAGAACAGAGAGAAGGGAGGTTCAGCGTGTGCTGCTGTGTCAATAGGAAGTGGATACAGTGGCCACATCATCAGGCTGTAGAGGTACTGTAGAACATGAATGTGAGGGAAGAGAAACAGGTTTGGAAATAAAGAGAGAGAGCCTGCTCTGTGGTGGCACGCACCGATCCAACAGTGGAATGGCTTTGGCACCGACGCCCGTCTGCCATGCCAATAAAGCTCACCTCTGAACCTCTGAACTGAGGGTGAAAACAAAGTGGGGGGGGGGGGGGGGATAGTAGCACACAGGAAAGACTGGCTGAAAAACTGCTGTGATTCATACTTTTTATTCTTTTATAATAAGCACAGTGGACTGGAGACAAGACTATTTTCTTATTTTGGGTTTTTCTACTAACTCAGACTGTGTACTTTACTGGGGTATTTCCATTATATCTTCTTTATTACTACATTACTACATTTATTTGATTAAAGTCATCAGTTACTTTACGATTCACATTTTTAATCCAAAATATATGACTAGTTCATAAAATATGATGCCTTCTTACAGATGACAGTTGTTAAAATTGGCTCCACCTCGGCCATTTACCACATGCTGATACATCTGTACTTAACTTTCCTTAAGGACATTTGGTACCAATTTATTCGAAGCTATACCTACGAAAAGTAATGCAGAGTAATTCATATATATATCACACAAAATCATATCGTATTTAATCCACGTAATCGTGAACCAGGAAGTATAAAGAGTGACAAACGCCGTGTAGGGAAGAGGTCGGGGTGGACGGGTGGATAAAAAAAAAAAAAACTGGACTTCCGCCCGGGAGATCACGATTCTTATCCCGTGTGAAACCAGACGTCGACGTTTGCTTATTTGTCACGTAATTGACATAGCTAAGTTACACCACTTCCGTAGTTATTTGAACCCAAACCACGATCTTTGCCTAAACCTAACCAAGTTGATTCCTGTGGAGACGGAAGTTTATTTTGAAAAGACTGTATGCGTTTAACGAAACGTGTTGCTGGACATTCGTTGGAAAACGCAAGAAAAATGACTTATATATAACTTTTCGTAGGATTGTATGAGGATACAATGCCTTACAGGTCTGCAATTTCCTAATGACGTCCATAAAAAGACTCAAGAATGGAACTATGCTATCTGGTACTGTTCTAAGACAATTATTTGATGTTTAGTTACTTGTGTTGACTTCATAAGCAGTTTCTGATTTCCTGAGGAATTTCCTTGAAAGAACTGCTCCGTTTAAAGGTACAGTGTGTAGGATTTGGCGGAGGCAGCTGGCGGTACCACGGTTTTGCACTCTGCGGGTCACGTTGCCGCAGTTTCACAAGCATGTTGGAGAACTACGGTGGCCTTCAGGTAACGGAATAAAATGTGAAAGGCTCTCTCTAAAGCCAGAGTTTGGTTTGTGCGTTCTGGGCTACTGTAGAAACACGACGGAGCAACATGGCGGACTCTGTGAAGAGGACCCACTCCCTATGTATATATGAAGGGCTCATTCTAAGCTAACGAAAACACAACGATTCTTAGTTTCGGGTGATTATACACTAATGAAAACATAGTTATGAATATTATATTCCATTTCTGCTAATAGATCCCCCTAAATGTTACACACTGTTCCTTTAAAGGCAAAAAATATTCCTTTATTGCGCTATTGGAAACTTCATTCTCCATAAATGTTGGATTGTATGCTTTCAGCTACAGCCTGAAGCTGTAAACCAAATGATAAAAAAAGATGGCACTCTCTCTGTGTTTTTGTGCCAAACTCAACCCCATAAAATAAGTACAAATATTGAACCTGACCTGACTTCAGCCTTTTCTGGTCCTCTTTGGTGTAAATATCAAGCTACACAGAGTTCACAGCCAAGACATTTTATTTATGAAAACAGCTGGAAACGAAGGAAAGCAGCGTGAACTAAAGACATGCCGGTGACGTTTGAACCCGGGCCTGCAGTGGCACATAAAGCACCAGGGATGAGAATAATATTCACCACGGCTTCTGGGCGTTGAATCAAACATTTTGATGAGGGGAGGTTTGATCATCCTGAATGATGACGGCTAAAAATAATCAATCCGAGCACCTTCTTCCTAGCCGCTGATTCACAGCTGGCTTTATAACGGACGGGAGACGCCTATAAACCCTTTACTGGCCGATTAACCCCTCGGCTGTGATTTCATACGCATAGACACCTCTGATGTATGGCTTTCTACATCCATAGGCACTGGGTATGATTTCACACCTTAGTCGGCCCTCTCCCATCCCCCCTCCGCGTCTCCTCCCTCTCCTCCCTCTCCTCCTCTCCTCCGCCTGACAGTTGGTTGCAACAGCAGTCACAGAATACACACTGTGGAGGTGCGAGCTATTCTTCCTCTCCCTCGCTGTGCACGCATGCATGAATGCACATGTGTGGCTTCGGTGCTGCAGCGCACTCAACACATGCACATTTGGAAGCAAGTGTACATACAGCACACATAAGGTGCACCTGTGTGCATTCAGACACACACACACACACACACACACACACACACACACACACACACACACACCAGCTGTGGCACTAAAGCCAGCTTTTGGCAGTCGCATCCGCTCTCTCCTCGCCTCCCTGCACGCTGTGTCACCGAACAGAAGTTGGATCCTGCATCTGGAGACTGTGCTGGTGACTCGCACACACACACTTACATGTATGTACCGCACACACTGATACACTCAAAGATCCTATGAATAGCAAAGCATTTGCGCTTAATGACGAGTATTTATTGGACACGCTGCGGCATCATCCAGCCTTCATGTCAGAGAGTGATAAAAGGGGAGCGAAGACGCCAAAAATAGAATTTCAAATGTTTGTTTTTCTATCTACATCTATGCTACACTATCTGTGTCATCGCCCTTCCACCTCGCACTGTTCTCATAACTCTGTTTGCTTCGTCACATATCTCTTCTGTATCTTTCTCCATCCAAAAGAATCTGAATTCTTATTCATTTTGAAGAAGATGCTAAAAATATCTGCCAGAACACGATGCCATCACACATTAGCGACCTAGCCACTGGGTTTGTTTTACAACCACATTACTCACAGTTAAATAAATACTGTACGCCGAGATAACAATGCGACTTGTTTCTTACCTAAAGCGCGAGACTACCACATATAACACATGTAACTGAAATGCATTTAAGACACACGTGAGCTGTAAAACCTGCTGTGAACAGCACCTTCAACAACATGTATTCGACAGAGAAAGGGCAGGCAGGCTACATTCACCTGACAAATCTCCCAGCAGGTAATGGAGGTACAGTGCTGCACTGTAAGGCGGCGTGCTTTGCATGATAGCGAGTTTGCGTGATGGGTTACCTCGCCGCTGAGAGCACTTTAAGGGTATGAACTCTGAAAGCAGGCGTAATGTGTTGCACAACCGCTGGCTGAGGCCGAGTGGAGTAACCGTGTTTACTGAGCAGGTAAGCTGGGCTTCAGCCGAGTAAATGAACTGACATAATAATAATAACATACATGCACATATACTGCATACAGTCTATTAAGGACATACATTAATTGGGAAAAAAAACACTTGCCTATTGTCTCATTATATTCAATGTTTTATTAAACATAACCAGTTGCAGTATGCTAATAGGGTCATTAAATAAGTGAATTCATTTAAGTTAATTAGCAAATGATTCTATGTCATACATACTTGTCCTCACATACTAAATGTATGCTATTAATACAAAATCATTATTAAGAAGTGATGGAAGAAAAAAAATTATTTCACATTAAAATGCAAGTAAATGCAAATTTTACTTTTTCAAAGAACTCTTCCATTATTTTTCAGTGAATTATGAATTTCAAAATCTCCAAAAAGAAAGCCAGACATGTAGCAGGGTACAGGGGGGGGGGGGGGAATATGAAAACACAAGACTAAAATAATCACACAGCTACAAAGTTGGGTCACAATGCCAATTAGCAGCATTTGTCCGCTATGAAAGAGGTCTGGAAATGTGCACTCTGATATCAAAGCAACATGAGACAACTCGCAGAGCTTCAAAGAGGCCAAAACATCTGTGTCCAAACTGCAGGTGCAACGGCCAAAAAACTGCAAGTCTATTTACGGCTTTTACGAAGCTGAACCGAACCAGCAGGGACGTGATGGACATACACAGGACAGGAGGACTGATAACTAAAGCTAAATGACACACATGGGATACAAAATTCAGCCTGGCACTGGAGGCTAAACTACTTGCTGTACAGTCTATGTTTCTGACGGGGCACAGCATCCGTTATCTATGCTCTCGCCAAAGCAACCACACTCCATTGAAATAAAACTGTAATTTTACCTCACTGAACACAGGGCTTGCTGGTCTACCACTGCCTCGATCGGTTAGTTTAGTGTTATTGTGTGACTTTGGTTAGTTCGCATTCACCAAAGTCACACAATAGCACCAACAAACTAACCGATCAGGGCAGCGGTAGACCAGCAACCCCCCGTGTTCAGTGAGGTAAAATTACAGGTTTTTTCAATGGAGTCTGGTGGCTTTGGCGAGAGCATAGATGGATGTAACGGCCTACAGTTCCCCGTCAGAAAGGACTGTCTGACCGCAAGGTAAAGCGGTGAAAATATTCTAAATATAGCGTACACTTAAACTGATATTGATATTATTAGGTGAGCCTTTCTTTTAGGTAACTCCTGTCTGCTTCTCCAAACTGGGGGCGTGCAGACCGTCATCTACTGTAGGTAATACACTGACTATGGATAAGTACCTCATACAACCCCACTTCAAAACACCCAAACTATCCCTTTAAGACTTTGAATGCAGGACTTTTACTTAATGGGAGTATTTTTTACATTTCCGTATAGGTACTTTTACCCATAAAGGATGTAAATACTTCTGCCATTATCGAGGAATATAAAAAATTTAAAAGGTGCAGTAAGGCAAACAGGAATTATATAGAAATCAATGGAGGCCTCGTGCCCTATAATCCGAAATAACCGGAAAAATCTCCCCGGCCTGATGCGAAGCATCCTGGCTGCACCTCTGCCTCATTCTCCTCGGCGATATTAAATTATTACCTGACCAGGATTCTCATTAGACTAAAGAGGCAGGTGCT
Organism: Sebastolobus alascanus; assembly: GCA_916701645.2. Lineage (NCBI taxonomy): Eukaryota > Metazoa > Chordata > Actinopteri > Perciformes > Sebastidae > Sebastolobus > Sebastolobus alascanus. Next base: position 2,216,988 of record CAKAOJ020000035.1, on the reverse strand, counting down.
CCATCATTGGCATCAGGCTGCCGCCCTGTCCTCCTCACAGTAATGCGCTCTGCTTGCGGCGTAAAGCGTGACTTAATGTTTGCTTTATTTGTCTGGCCTGTGCGGTCAATAGTGCAGGGGTCACTCCTCTTCAATCAGGAGGCAGGTATAAAGGGGGGGGGGGGGGGGTAGAGGGAAAGAGGGACGAGAAGCGACGCAGGGTTAAAGAGGACAAGACAAGTCAGACGCCAGAGGGACCGGGGAGTGACGACAGGAGAGAAAACAAGACAAATGCTCCAAACCGTCTTTAAGTTTGCATGACTTTTTTTTTTCCCCCTCTCCCAACACACATTTTGTTCCTCCAGCTTTGTCGCTTCACATCCGTCTCCCTTCCTCCCATCTGCACATGCGTCACTCGCATCCCTCAGTTTCTATCTGCCTCTATCCTCTTTAACACGTTGTTATGCCCGGCACACACACACACTTCCGCTTTTCCCACGCTCAACCTTCTTTACTCGTGTGTCCTTAACTGTCCTTTCCCTCCGTCTCTGCTGGTGTTACACCCGACACCGTTCCCCTTTCTTTTATCTGAGCTTTATCCAAACCCCAATCGGTCCATTTTCTTTCAACTTACGCCTCTGTCTCTGTCTCTCACTCCCCCCCTGTGTTATCTTTTCCTCCTGTTCCTGATTGGACTATTATTATTCCCCAAATGGATTTTTGGTCTGACGATTCAGCATTTAGAATGAATATTTAAAGTGAAATTTTCTAAAGTTATTATCCTCCAAATGGATTATTATGCACAGCACCCAGCTGGAATTTATAAAGTGGAGTTTAGCGTGTTGATTTTTTAAATTTTTGGCGAGTCTTGCGAGTCTTCTCAACCCTGAATGCTCTTTCCCTCTCTCACGCTTTTTTCCCCTTTGTCTCTTGCCATCTCTCTCTCTGTCCTACTTTTGAACCCAGTTATTCTATCTCTCTCTCTCTCTGTCCTCCCTCCAGACCCTCGCTCTCCCTCTCTGTCTCCCTGCCAACCCGCCCCTTCGTCCCCTCGCCCTCCCGCCCTCCTTCCTTCTCTCACTCTTTCCCGCTATCTCTCCCTCTCTCCCCCCCCATCACTCTCCCTGCAATGTTAATTCAAATTGCCTGGTTTGGGAGGACAGTACAGTTCCAATAATGCCGAGAGCACTTAGGAGGACATAATCAATCTCTCTCTCCCTCAGTTTCTCCCCTCCTTCTCTCTGTTTTCTCACCCTATTTTATATTCCCTCCATATGTGGAACGGGACTCAAACTCTCTGTCTCCTTTAATTCCCTCTCTATCTCCGCACTCTGTCCTAATCAAGCCTTTTCCGTTTGAATATTTTATCCCTGCTCTCTAAATGTCTCTCTTCTTTTAACTTGAGCGTGACATTATGCACTATATGGTCTGGTTTGTCATGGTTTAGGCTTGGCCCCTTTCCATTCCAGCTAAGAGAAATCTTATAGGTACCCAGTGGAGTTCACCACCAGTAGCACTACATGGAGCAATATTTTTACACGTGGGTCCCAGTTTTGTTTATACCGTGCACGCGCACGAGGATGCACGAGTATGCAGGCGACGCAAAACACATTCCTGTTGCAGGTTTAACATTATTGCACTGATCCACTGTAGCCAACGTAGCATTGTGCCAACAATAGCAAGGAAGGAGAAGAGCTAGCAAGCTAGTAAACATGGACGTAAACAATGCAGGATTTAAATGGCAGGTCCATTATTTATGTTTATTTTAGGTTTTTATATCATTCTGTAGCTTCTCAGGGTGTTCCTTATGTATTCAAATCCAAACATTCAAATTTTGGTCAAAGTATGTATGTTTTAGCGTCAAAATACTATTTTCCTAAAGCCTTCTAAAAGCTTTTTGCCAACACAGTACGTAAGATGGCGGTCGGCATGCTCCCAGTTTGGAGAAGCAGACAGGAGTACCAGCACAGAAGATAAGCAATGTACTGCTGTGGACGCCAGGTTAGTTTGGATCCGAAAGTCACACAATAACTCAAACAAACTAACCGATCGATGCAGCGGTACACCAGCAACGCCCGTGTTCTGCGATGTAAAATTACTGTTTTTGTCAATGGAGTCTGGTGGCTTTGAACACAGCGATACAAGGGCTTCAGTTCCCTGTCGGAAAGGGCTGTCTGATGGTGAGGCAAAGCTTTCCAACGTGGAATTGAAGCCCTTATATCGCTCTCTTCAAAGCCACCAGACTCCATTCACAAAAACAGTGATTTTGCCTCGCAGAACACAGGAGTATACACACAAACACACAAAACGAACTAACCTTTCAGTTATTTCCAAACTTAGCAGAGCTAATTGACTCCGCTAGTGCTAGAGTTCACATTATTCATAACCTTATTGACTAGCTTACTTTGGTAACCTCTGTCACTTCTTTTCCATTTGAAAAAAAAACAAACAGAACGCAGCCCCTTTAAAATATTTACAAAATCGGCTTTGCAAATGTCTTGCAACAAAAGAAATTTGTTTGTCAGACTCACAATGTATTTTGGTGAGAAACACTTAATGTAAGTATAAATTTTGTTTGTTTACAAGAAAACTCCACAGGGCACCTTTAATGCTACAGCATGCAAGCACTTTGTGGCAACAGTTTGGGAAGGCGCTTTCCTGTTTCATCATTAGAGTGCTACAGGGATAATGCATTTTTGTAGGCCAACCAGGAAGTTACAGTAGTATCGACAAAAAGCAGATGGGATTTTTCCATTAGGTTTTGGATTATTGTCTGTGGCAAACAAATGTTTATTATACTTACACGTTTTGTTCAGCAAGATAATCTTCACGAATGAACACCATTTTTAGAATTTTTTAAGTACGAATGCAATCGGCAGAAGTAAAAAGCTAACGTCAGGCTATAAATGAACTACACCACAGTCGCATGAGCGTCAGTATAAACAACGAGGCTGTGAAGGCGGACTAGTGTCCAGCGTGATGACGTTTAGTAGTCTCATTTAGCCACTTGTTAGCAACCATCTTTTTTAAGACACATAAAGGCTTCAAAATTCACGAGTGGGTATTTACTGACGAATTTTATGTCGTAGAACAAAACGTTAAAATTTCTTAAGCTTGTGTTAACCACAGACCTTATTTCAGGCATCTAACTAAAAACACATTCAAAAAACCCGTTGACTTCCAGACAAGGGAATCGGAAGTGCGAATAGGACTCATTCCTGCACCACTCTATGCTCCCCCTGCACAAAGCCAGCTCCATAAAGAAATGCTTTTCTCAGTTTGGTGTGGAAGAACTTGACTGTCAGAGGACAGAGTTACACCTACAGTATTAGCAGTGCATTGCTTAGCTTCTTATAGGTTAAGTGGGTTCAAGATTTTAAAGCAATCAGTACAATTTCTCTTTCCACCCCGATTTTCAAAACTCCTTCCTGATTAGCTTGTTGTTTCCTAGCAACGAAAAGGGCAATTCTGTGATATTTAAAACAGACAAGCGAGATCTAAATTAGTTACATAACTATGTGAATGAATTATATTTTCAGTGTGTTTGTAATGGATGACATAGGAGCTGAGAAACACCTGATGCTACTTGTCAGGTATTATCCTTTACGGAATGACATGTCCGTGTCCACATACTTTTGGCTATTTGGTGCATCTCTTTGCCTTACCGCTACGTGCTCTGTCACACGAGCATTTGCCCCACTTAAATTCCCCTCTTTCCCATCCCCAAACCCCTCTGTCACATCCCTCTATTTGTCCCTCCACCCACCTTTCCTTCACGCTCAGAGAGAGTTTTTACCTCACAAAAAAATTCCACTCCCACTCCCCTTTTCACTCTCTCTCTCTCTCTCTCTCTCTCTCTCTCTCTCTCCCTCTTCCCCTTTTTCCCTTGTCATTCTGTCCCTCGCTCTTTCATGTTCATGCACACCTCTCTCCAGGCGTCAGCTGCTGCCCTGTCAGGTTTAGGGGGAGACAGGTGGAGAAGAGAAACAGAGATGAAGAGACAGAAAGAGACGAATGGGGAAAGAGGACATAGAGGGTGACGGGGGGAGAGAGAGAAAAAGAGAGAGAGAGAGAGAGAGAGAGAGAGAGAGAGAGAGAGAGTGACGGAAAGTGAGAGAGGAGGTTGAGAGAGGCTAAGAGAGGGAGTGAAATACTTCTAATTCACAGAGACAGGCTGCGTTTCCGTGGCAACGTGGTTTCCATCGTAACAGCCCTGCTAAGGATGCCATTAGTGGGGAACAAAAAGAGAATGCCACTCACCGCCGGTATGGAGCGCGCGCACACACACACACACACACACACACACACACACACAGAAAAACACAACAGTCACCTACATGCATTTAAACGTCCTACTGCAGTAACAAACACACACACGCATGCACCCACCCACACAGCGCTCTATTCCCCCCCCCCCCCCCCCCCCCATTCAACTAACAACTCAACACACGTCCTGCTGCCACTTCCCCACTGCCCACACAGGAACTCAAACTAATACAGACACATACTGTATACTAATCTGTCTCACACCTGCGATCAATCCTGCACTGCCGCGCCTCCTATATAATACGAAATGAAATCATTCCACGCTTTGAGCCGAGCAGCAGCGAGGCCCCATCATGCCGCGGGGCGCGGAGGCTCCGAGGAGCCGCGTCCATATTCTTCCCAGTGCGCCGAAGGGATGTTAAGACTTTGATACATATTTTGTAATGCTGACCGTATACACACATTTGCATTTAAGGACTCGGGCCGGTTCTCTTTATCAAAAAGGAACACACAAAAAAAAACACATCCACAAGAGAGGAAGAGATTAAATTTGTAAATCGCCAGCGTATAAAGCAGACAACAGCGAGGAGCGTGAAGGTCAGAGCAGCAACACCAAGACTGCAGAAGTAACAGACAGTATTGGATAGAGAGAGGCTGAGTGGGGCAGAAAATGTTTTTCTTTAGTATTCAGAAGACATGTGGATAGTTTGTTATACATACGGCATGCTGCATCACCGCTCAGTGATGCTCAACAGCGTCTTGATAGGTTTCTTATATAGAAATTCAAGTCAGGAAGTCATATTACTATCTCATCTAAATTGGGGCATGGTATATAGATGACCGCAGATGCTCTCTGTGCGGCTCAGAAAAGTCCAACTTGAAGAAGTTAAAGAGTATGTGGTGCAATGCTGTAATGTGAGCTGCTAAAATGTGCACAGTTCTCGATACTAGACAGCATGTTGATATTACTATAGGCAGCAGGCATGTTGCTCACTCTCTGCTTCGCTCCAGGGCATCAGAGACAATAACCTAGTTTCCACTGCAGGGCCGAATAACCAAACAGAGCTTGTTCATAAAACCTGCCGCACGTCACTGAAAATTTCATCTCAAAATAAAATGTGATTTGTTTTGTTCCTTATTGCCGAAAGGCATCAAACAAAACTAATGTTTCAAAAACGGTTTCATTCCAAAATGAGAGTGGGAAAAAAAACTGGCTTTTGAAGTAATGGCATGAAAACAAAACATATCGTGGGTTACTATAGGTTACTAAAGCATTTTGACATGAAATCCTCGCGCTGTAAATCTCGCTATGCTATTACATTTACATTTAATCATGCGCCCCCTCCCAACCCAATCCCCCCCCCAACCTTGCGATGGAAATTGAGGTTACACTCGCTGTTGCCTGAATTACTTGGGGGAATATGCTTGAACACTACGGCCAGAACACACAATGACTCACTTACAGGCTGATACTATGAGGTCATCTGCACGGGGTCTTATGTTATCAGGACTCAGGATGTCACGATACCAGAAACCTAGTAGTTGGAACCAATACCAGTGAAAGTCCCTGATTCTCGACACTAATTCCATACCACGGTAAAAAACAAACAATAAATCCCATGTACTTCAACATCCACTCCTTTATTACCGTTTACATACTGCTTTTAGTTAGGAAGTCAAACAGCTCATAATTCCCTCTCTATTATCTATTTTATATTGCTGACAAACACCTGGATTTATTCAAGTTTCTCGCCAAAAACTACATTTTACAAGATTACATTCGAACACATCATGACGACGTTAGAATTTACCTTCGCCCAATACTCATTTTTACTGAGGAGAGCCTGAACGCATCACAATATTAATGAATGGCACCTCCCGTTAACTAGCTCTCGTCCTGCTGATTTCAACACGGATTTGTTGTTCACAATGTTGCATTATCAGGGAAAAAATAGGGTGGGTCCCCTGGATGTGTCGATAGTGAGTTTAACAGTCTACCTACGGTACCGTCAGGTATCCACATGTTCACATATTACGTTGGTATAAGAGCAGCGTAATGTAATGTGTGCATTGTGAGTGAGTGGTCAAGTGACAGAGAGAGAGAGATGTGGTCAGATCAGCTGTTTGAGGATCATCAGAGCAGAGAAGAAATTTTCTTTACTACTTCATTTTTTACTGAATACTGAGCGCATCATGATGTAAATCAATAGCGCCTGACGATTTCAATGGATTTGTTGTTCGCAATGTAGCATTATCTGGGAATAAATAGGGTGCATCCCCTGGACACGTCAATAGTAGAGCTGCAAGATTATGGCCAAAATGATAATCACGATTATTTTTGATCAATATTGAGATCGCAATTATTTATCACGATTATGCATGATTTTAGGAACAAAATATTTTTATTGCATTTTCACATTTAAATGAACAGAGCACTTCCATGTTGTGCTACATTCCTGCTAATGAACACATCTTTGCATCAAAATAATGACTTAATATAAGGTTGTTCTTCACTTGAACAGGCAAAATGACGAGCAATGTACAGTATAATACTCTTCTACTCTGGACTGCAGCCGCAACATTCAGGAGAGTTTTTGCACGTGACAGTTCCCAAAAAGTGAAGCCAAAAAACCTTGATCGCCCCCCGGCAGCTGGCTGTTAGTTTAAAAAGAGCTTGATTTGATATGCAGCGGAGTTTTCTATCGCCCCTAGTCGATAGTGAATTTACCGCGTCCAAAACACATTTTCCGTCGACCCTTGGACGACGGGACGCCGTTAGTCTCGAGCCCCGACGGTACATAGTAGAAAAACGAGTACCTGTGACGTTTTCAGAATTTTGGCATCAACTTGATACCAAAGTATCGGTTCTCATGACGTCCCTAATCAGGTCTCTGATACGGAGAATCGTGATGTTGATAACAGTATAGGAAGCAGCACACTCCAAACGGCATGGGAGATGTTGTTCCTCTCCATACAGGAACAGACTATTCACATACAGAACTGCAGAGCTGCTAAGCTGATCAGGTCAGGTGCGACCCTGCATGTGTGGTTTCTCCAGAGAGCTGCTGCTGTTACTGATGTGTGGTAAAGGGGGTCAGGGGTTCGGTGGGGCTTTAAGGCGTGTTTCTGTGAGAACTGCATGTTTCACGACTCCATCCATCATCGGCACAAACAATTCCGTTGACGCGGTTCGTGCTTCCATACAAGTCAGCAAGGAGGACGCGTCGGAGAAATTATGTTGAAAATAGTGTGGCGCTAAAACGGACACGGGTGAACAGTCTTCTTGATAACAGAAACTCCTGCAGGGTGTAACACAGAGAAAAGTGATGCTCGTGCCCAGAGATAGCTGAGTGGTTAAGTCGGCCACCCCTGAAGCCTCGTGTGTCCCCCTCACGACCTTGGATCAAATACTGCAACAACTTTCTCTTCTCTGTTCCAACTCTAAAAGATAGAAGCTCATATAATGACTGTGATTTTCAACTGCTATTGAGGTGTTCATTAGTATTTAAATTAAATCACCGTATGCAGGGGGGGGTGAACATGATGCTAGAAAAGACCTTTGAAGTGACTACATCACAAACAGAAAGGCAACTACAACTACACAAGAGAATGACATCAAATTGAAGGGCGATCAGCAGAATGTGAATTCTAATTAGCTGTGCGAGCTAAAAAAGACATCTGACAGTCAACATTTTCATTTACAAGTTTCAAAGCAACATGATTTATCTAATAACGTTCCAAAATTACAACCCTAAAAATAGCCTCAGAGCTGACACCGGTGTTACAAAGTTTGACAAAAAAAAATAAGCCAACTACTAACTAACAGCAGGGCAAGAATACGCAAAATTCAACCAACCGTTACCATTACACCGTTATCTTATAATCTTCACGTGTGGCGTCGGCCTATATTGTGTCTACTGTGCCACTAACCGAGGCTGTACAGTTTGTGTATACGACTCATATTTTCGTTTCGTCCTCCCCACCGCTAGAAGACTGCTTCACCGGTAGGGGGGGGGCAGCTCCAGGAGACTGACCCTCAGTTAGTGGAGCTGCAGTAACACAAATTCAGCTTGCGCAAACCATTTGCGGCGGGGCTCTGATCCCAGGGGACTGCCCCGACTCCCCACCAGATCAGAAAACTTTCCGTTACTGTCGTTACACAGATTAGACCCAGATTAGACCCAGATTAGACCCAGATTAGACCCAGATTAGACCCAGATTAGACGCTGCCGCTGGCCACAACCACAGTGACTCCCAGCGCCGGGGTTTGCACTGGCTGAATGCTAGATGCTACAGCTAACCGCTACCTGATGGCCCTTCTCCCGGAGCTGCCGCCCATCCCCCAATCTTGGTGAAGTGGTCTCCTGGTGGCAGCGACGATGAAAATACGAATCGTCTTCTCGTTTCTGCCACTTTGGGTTTAATCAAATAAACAAACTATGAAAACGTACGCGGACCCTGTACAGTACCTTTAACTTGAAAAGACCTCGGGGGCAGCTCTACTTCTTCGTCCTCTCATGTACGTGCATATAGTAGAGGTCTATACAAGAAGTATAACAAGACAAGACGGGCCGGGGCTAGATGGTTAGCATGCTCATTTCAGTAGATATCTCTGCAACACAATACATACAGTAGACGTCTTTAACACAACGTCAACACTGTCACCTCTTCACACTGTTGATAATGTTAGTTCATTTTTTTTGAATGTTTTAAGCTAAAATTCTGGACAGATCTTACACATTGCACCTTTAACAACTGAGGAAATTAACAGTTTAAAATTCTCGCTTTCCACAGTAGAGTATGGTTCAGGAAAAGATTGTGGTTATGGCAAATAAACTATGGTTAAGGTACGGTTAGGGTTCGGTAGCTAAAACGCTTGGTTAAGGTTAGGGAGGGTCATAGTTAATTAACGTAAAGTTCAGTTTTGGGACACAAACTCCTGTCTCCTGACTGAAAGTCAGACACTCTCCACATACCCATCCACCACCCTGACCTCCACACCCTAAAAGGACATAAATCATGAGGTTCGAAGTTATCCAATACAGATGTACTTCCTACAGTGCAGTACGATACCAAGCTCTACGTTTGTACCTTGACATCTGAAAACAAGGCTCAAGGTTTACTGCCAGCTGTAGAACTTTGTGGTGGATCTATGATGTACAGTCATCTATCTTGAGGGAGCCATTTGGTCCAATGATTGCTCTGCATTGTCAAAGCCAAGGTACATATGACCATATGACTGCTGCACAGTACCCCAAGGTGCAACATGCGTTCGGGACCTCACACATGAGTGGTTTCATGAACAGAGGATGGAGTCGGACACTTTCTATGGTCTCTAAAACCAACATAGATTTCCACTTTCTTCATTCTTCAAATAACTACAATCTCTTCTACTTAAAAATCCAATGCATACAATTCAGGATTTGGACTGCAGTAACCCAAGGACGACTGAAACTGTTCTCAAGGCAAAATGAGATTCTTCCCCTCGCTTACTTTCTGTGTATCTTGCTAATCTTGCTGGGTGTATCTTTTATTTAGTTTGACCCTACACAGTATACATTATATTCAGTATTTTGCTTCGTGTGGTCACATAAATCACGCCGAACACAGTGCGAGATCTAATCGTACGAGCGGATACAAATTTGGTTCTCTCTTTTTTTGGACTCTTATCTTTGTTGCCGACATCACTTACCAAGATGGAAGTTCAGCCGTGTGTTGCAGAATCTACTTGATCGAAAGTGATGCCCAACACGCTACCACTGCAGGTAGGTGCTACTATCTACTGGCCTTTATCCAGAACAAGGTCTGGTCTATTACTTCCACATTCTTATCGGACAAAATAACCTTGGCATAAGTTGGAGGAACTACACAAAGGACTGTGCTGCGACAGTATCAGCTAAAATGCAAAGCGCAAATATTACAATGTCATGAATTTTAGATAAGGTTAATGGAGTCGCAGGCCATCTTTTCCTGTTACCAGTAGAATTATGTTTAATGTGTGAAAGATATATTTTAAAAAAGGCAAATGGATTATTGATGCAGGCTTATGGATTGGGTGCTTGCATGTGTATGAGGTTGCTGTTGTGGTGCTAGTTGTTGTCCTAGTACACAGCGTTCTGTTTATTAGCATATTGCATTGTCTAAAAGCCCCCCTCAGCGCCCAGCCGCCTCATGCCAATAAAAGTCTATTAAGCCTGTTTGACTTTGCTAATGCAAATCAGTCTTTGGCGGAGAACAGGCCAGCCAACGCTCCAGTCTACCAAACAAGTGCCTGATGTGACAGAGAACAAATCCAGGAACTGATGCAAATAACTAAATGCCCAGTGGGGGTTGTTGTTTTATTGATGATATATGTATAATAATAATGATGATGATGACGACTGCTGATACAGAACATCGTAATGGTGATAAAGATAATGGGATGACGAATAACAAAATGTCCAGGGGCGTGATGATAATGGTGATGATGAACTTTATGACCTCACCAAAGTGTGTAGCAGTTTAATGAGGATATTATAGTATTTTGAGATTCCGACAACTAAAAGTGTGTTGAATTGAAATTAATTGAACTTTCATGATTTTTTTTTAACCACGCGAGCGGCATGGCTTTAGGGATGGCGAGGTCGGTCTGTCGATCGCTGTACCATTTTGGTCCAGGCTGAAATATCTCAACAAATATTCAATGGCTTGATGTATGGATCCTAACGACTTGGTGACCCACTGACTTTTCATCCAGCGCCATCATCAGGTCAAAACTTCTATTTGCCCACTTCTTGGTTTATTACCAAATACCTGCAAAACTAATGACATTCCCTCAGCTGTAGACTTTGTGTTTAGTGCTAATTAGCAAATGTTAGCATGGTAAACATCATACCTGCTTAACATCAGCATGTTAGCCTTGTCGTTGACGTTAGCCTTTAACTCGAAGTACCAGTGTGGTTAAGTACAGCCTCACAGTGCCGCTAGCATGGCTGTAGACTCTTAGGGTGCTTTCACACTTAACCTGTTTGGTTCGGTTAGTGAACTCAGGTCTGTGTGCCCGGTTAGTGCAGTTCGTTTGGGCTGGTGTGAAAGCTGTCAATCGAAACACTGGTGCAGACCACACATCTGAAGAAAGACCGCTTGAAAGGGGTGGGTTTCAGTCCACTTTCAAACGGACTCTGGTGCGGTTAGTTTTTGGTGTGAAAAGCAAATAAACTAACCGCAGGATTTTAAGATAGCAGATAGCGATCTCATATCTGTATAGGGCTATGTATACAACCTATTTATGCAAATCAACACATGTGCACATCAGCGCAGGTATTTTCCCTAATAAACAGCTGTTAAACTGCTGTGCTTGTATCCGACTCCGTGTACTTTGTCAGTTCATTACCTTCGTTAAAAAGTGTGTGTCAACGATCCCACAGTAATAAGCCCCAAATCATTACTGTACAAGACGCCTCATGCGCGTGTCCGTGCGCTCCCCGACGTTCGCACCACTTATCTGGTAGCGCGCAAACAGTCTTTTGTAGCCTACAATCCTCCAGTCTCTACCTGTTCAAAAGCATTAAAGTGCTGCATACACTTCTGTCAGTCACCGGAATTTGATCTCCCCACGTGGGTCCAGAATAAACAGACCCTAAAACTGTCCAATCAGTGAGTTACCTGTCAGTCTGTATAACTTCATGTTTACTCCTATTGGTTCGTTTGTAAAAAGTCAGTGTGAACAGGAACCGGACCAGAAGTAAAATGCAACAGTACATTCAGTGAATGGGACTCATTCAGCAGCTATAAGCATAAGAAAACCAGACAAACACAGTACTGCCGCTGTTGTCAAACTCCTAAAAGCTGTGTTGTGTGCTGCCCGCTGCAGACAATATCATGTGCTCCTTTTAGACAGATTGCCGAAAGTTTTCAACTCACTCAAAGTGGCAGTAGGCAGTATATTTTTGGCATCATTGGGCTAAAATTCCATAATAACCTTTCAGCATATTGTAATTCAAGTGTTCTGAGAGAATACTAGACTTCTGCACCTCCTCATGGCTCTGTTTTCAGGCTTTAAAAAATCTAGCCGTGTCCGCAGATTTTGACAAATCACAGGTCATTTTAGAGAGAGTGTTCCTACTGAGCGTTCCTATTGGCTGTGCTCCGGCTGGTGGGCAGTGCTTGGTATTTCCTCTCCTCTCAACATGGCTGCCGGATCACAAACTTTCTCATTTTACAGCTAAACTGTACACTACAAGATGTTTTTGAAAACATTTTAGGCGAGAAATAGGCATTACAGTAACAGAATATTAATACATATCTGATCAGCGCTGCCTAGTTTGACCGTTTGGTCGGAATTCTCGAGCTATTGACAGCTGCTCAGAGACGGCAGGCTCCAGCTCGGCTCTGATTGGTTGTTTTCCTCCGGTCCTGTGAAATCTTGCAGATGCCGTTAGGAGCACCGGAGGACTCAGATGAACATTACTTTTTTTCAGATTACCTGTCTCATGCACTACTGTCAGGATATAGCGACCGTTTTATAAAAATAACTTTTTTTTTTTATCATATTTGCTCCAATCTCGCCTACTGCTGCTTTAAGCTCCATTCACTGTGCTGGTTTTGCAGTTGAACTAGTTTAGTTTGATAAGGAGCGCTACGGAGTTCTGTCAGTGGAGGGAAACAAAGAGGAATCGGTGGCAGCTCTACTTCCATATTCAACAATAACTAATCTATGGTCTGTGTTAATCATCTTCAGTGCACCTTCAGTGAACTGTCCACATAGTTTTGTAAATCAATTTCACCAAATGCCCTTTTACTGTAACATTTTAACATTCCAGAAAAATACTGTCCCCAAAAGTGCTGTAGTGCAGTAAATCACAGCTGCAAATTTCTGTCCAGCAAAAAATGTGAAATCCACAAAAAAAATATGAACAGTATATATTCAAAAACATAAATCCTGTCTGTGTGTCTGATGGCGACCAATGTGAGGATGGGGATAATGAGCCAAGCGTATTCAGGCCTTGTTGGCAGTCTCGTCTCCTTCGTACTGTACTGTAAGTATTCACACACAATACGCATCATACATGCTGGAGGTGTATTATTCGTCTCGCGCTATTGTCTGTTTGTCATGTCTGACTCATATGTCTGTGTACTGTATCTCTAAACGTGTTTTGTATGGATGCTGAGGGCTGGGCAGATTGCCCGCCGGTCGATGTGCGAGGACGAGCTGCATCGGGTTGTGGGTAAATGCAGGCAGACAGAGGGAGTGCAGACTAAAGAGGAGGTGGTGTTTGCTGTAATTTAGGAGAACAAGGGAGGGGAGGGGCGACATTTACATTCATCACAGGAGCTCGCCTGGCCTCAACTCGCATGACGTGAGAAAGAGAGGGAGAGGAGAGCGCCAGAGAGGGAGAGACACAACGAGACAGAATGGGGTTGAGCAAAGAGATCTTTTCTGTGTTTCTTGTTTGCCTTTTTTTTTTTTTTTAAATTCTACCCCAGGAATGCTTTTGTAGCGGTGAATCTATAAACACAAGGCGCTGGATTTTCAAAAGAAAGCGATTAGAATATTCTCTGGATCTGTTTCGAATGAGCCACAATGATATAAAAACGTTAGAGACTTTTATTTGTAACTAAAAAGTATAGGCAAATTATGCTATTTCAAAATAATGCACTCCTAAAACAAATGACACAAAAAAAGATAAAAAAAAAAAAAAGGCCTCAGGGAATGCGAGTTTGCTGCTGTATCTTCATTAAGAAGCGTAAACATGCAAATTAACATCTGAGCGCAAGCATCCATCTATTGACCGCAACGAGTACATTTCAGTGCCCCGCTGTGTTGTTCCGTTTTGTGTGGTAGGACACACACGCACGCACACGCACACACATACGCAGGGTATTGATGGTGGACCGCTGGCCTGTTTTCCCACCTGGCGTCCGTCTCAGGGTGAAAACCTTGTGCGCTAACGAGGGTCAACTCAGATGGAAACAGCCTCTGACACCTAAATAGATCGGATCGTCACCCAGTACTCGTGCGTCTGCGTGTTTGTCCGTGCCCTCACGTTTAAGATATATTTTTCTATACGTGTGTTTGGATGTCTGTGAAAACACACACACACAAAGGGGCAGTGGAGCTTATGTAAGCGTCTGCATCTGTGTGTGTGTGTCCATACTCAGCACAGAGTGTCTAGGTTGAATAATCTTTATACTGTAGGTCAGCAGGAACACATCTGAACATATTGGTCTGATGCATAGGCTAGTCTGTGTGTGTATGTATGTGTGTGTGTGTGTGTGTGTGTGTGTGTGTGTGTGTGTGTGTGTGTGTGTGTGTGTGTGTGTGTGTGTGTGTGCGTGTGTGTATCACAGCATGTGGCTCTGACGAGGGCCAGCTTGGCTCAGCACTGGTGAGTAATTGAGCGATCACATTGTAGTCTTCGCTCACGCCTTTCTTCTTCCACATCCCTGCCTCCTCCTCTTTCTCTCTCACTCTCTCTTCTTTACTTCTTCCCCTTCTATCCCTCTCTCTCTCTTTCTTTCCCTTTCTTTCCCTCTCTCTCTCTCTCTCTCTCTCTCTCTCTCTCCACTGTATTATCCTAATTTTCTTTCCTCTCCCCGTCTTCCCTTCCTTTGCTCTCTTCTTGTAGCAGTTGCAACAGACACAGGAGGCCATGGGTGAGGCGGAGCATGGACAAAGCAAGGGCAAACAGGGAGACAGCAAAAAGCAAAAAAAAAAAAAAGATGAAATTAGAAAAGAGGTCTGAAGGAGAGATAAACTGATGGAACTCAAGTAAAAGAGGAAAAAGCTAAATGTGAACTAAATAAAGCATTAAAGAGCAGTTAAATATGTGTTTGCACAGGTAAATGATCGATCATTCAATATTTTATCGACTTTCGGTGGAATCAGATCGTGATGATAGAATTATATTTGGTTATATTTTTACAAAGTGATGTTGTCCAAACTGTAATTAAAAACAAAAATGACTGATTGATGTTTTGGTTACATGTGTGTGAAGAGTTTTCTCTAATTCATGACCAATGCAGAACACGGTTAATTAATTTGATTATTTTATATGTGAACTAGCACGTATTTGCTATTATGTGATATATATCAATATCGAAAAAAATGTCCTCCTATTTGTATTTGTGATATCGAACCATATCACCCAGTACCAGTGATTTGTACGCAGAATAGTGTCTCACCAGTCTAAAGTTTTGCCCAGCTTTGTTCACTGTCCCAACGTATCCTCATACAACGGTTCGTATGATATCTTACGAAAAGATAGTCCTCATTTTTCGTGCGTTTTTCCTACGAATGTCCCGCAACACGTGTCAATTTCCGTTACATGCATATAGTCTTTTCAAAATAAACATCCGTCTCCACAGGAAACAACTTGGTTAGGTTTAGGCAACAAAACTACTTAGATAGGTTTAGGAAAAGATTGTGGTTTGAGTTAAAATAACTCTGGATAAAGTGGCGTTACTTAAATACGTAAAGTACGTTCACAAATAAATCAACGTTGACTTCGGGTTTCACACGGCGTACGAACACCGGTCTCCTGGGGCGAAAGTCTGGCATATTTTGACCCACCAATCCAGCCCGACCTCTTCTACCATTTGTCGCTCTTTAGACTTCCTGGTTCAAGATTACGTGAATTACATACCAATTGATTTTGTGGGATATATATGAATTATAGTGCATTACTTTTCATAGGTATAGTAACGAGCGGTGAATGAGAACAGCCTGCCACGGTACACCTACATGCGTCCTTTGGCTCATTTCCTTCCAGTTTATTTCCTTTATTTACATTGCACTGTATACTCCAACAAACTGTTTTTTTTTTTTTCCCTCTGCTCATTTCCAAATCACTGTGAGGATAGACTTGCGGGAGGATTTGTGCACTGATATGACCGGACAAGCTGGTGACTCCCACAGAGTGATCCTCCTTCCTCAAACTCGACTCTACTTCTCCATTTGCGAGCTCTGGGCCGAGAGACGCTGAACAAACAGACCTCAAGTCTCAGTGAGTATACAGGTGTCTCACCTCAGAGACACGTTCAGAAGCAGCTGGAGTTTGTTCGGGTGTATCGTCACATTGTCACGAACCTGATGCACAGTATAATCGTGGTGAATATTCACGACTATGCTCATGAATATTTATGTGTATCATGGTAAAGTTACTACAAATAATTTGATGGTTTCTAAGTTAGACATGGTCCAAAATAAACAGATAATAATCATTGTGTTGCAAGGCACTCGTAGGCCCCGATCAGACAGAGCGCTTTTAAGCAGTATGGGTCGGCTTTTTGTAAGCGCCTCACATTTTTCCACTCTATGCGCCTTGCGTTTTCGCAGGAGTGCCCTGAACGCCTCCAGTTGAAAAAAATTAAACACAGAGCGGAAAATTGCCCGGCGTCATTGTCTTTTTTTCTCATTGTGGTGACTTTTGCTGGATACCAGGAGCTATATGACTTTACCAACCGTAGTTACCATGATCTGAGCACAAAACAGCAGGCCTGGAGGCAAATTAGTGCGGTACTTGAGATTTCGGGTAAGTTATTTTCATTAATTTAAACTGTACTTTTAACTATTAGGTAGCGTACAGTTCATGGTTTGTAACTAGGGCTGTCAAAGTTAACGTGCAAAAAAACATGTTATACTAGCTTGTCGGGAGGGAGGCTAAATAACGCTCCAAACTTGCGCTAAATTTTGGCAAGGATGGCCATTTTCAAAGGGGAGCCTTGACCTCTGACCTCAAGATATGTGAATGAAAATGGGTTCTATGGGTTCCCACGAGTCTCCCCTTTACAGACATGCCCACTTTATGATAATCACATGCAGTTTTGGGCAAGTCGTAGTCAAGTCAGCACACTGACACACTGACAGCTGTTGTTGCCTGTTGGGCTTCAGTTTGCCATGTGGTGATTGGAGCATATTTTTTATGCTAAATGCAGTACCTGTGAGGGTTTCTGGACAATATTTGTCATTGTTTTGTGTTGTTAATTGATTTCCAATAATAAATATAACGTTAGCACTGGTTGGTTGGTGGTTGCCTAATTACAATTATAAAAAAGACACTGCAAACTGCAAAAAACTCACAGTGTCATCGGGCCACAAAAAAGGCAGTGCGGTGCGCTTCGCGTTTTCCACCTGAAAAAACACGCTCCGTCTGATCAGGGCAATATGAAATGAGCGGAGCTTTCTAATCAGATATTTATATTGTTGACATTTAAAAGTGCTTCATGTAATGTGCAATGGCATTTTAAAATCAATACATCACGAATGAATTACTGTGATAAGCTGGTGTAATTAAACAAATGAGAGGCATGATCTAGACACATTATTTCTATCTCAATCTTCTCATGTTAGAAAAAAAACCTCCATTTGCATTGAAAGAACAGAGAACAGCACCCTCTGTGTGGTTTGAGCCATAAAATTGAACCAAATCTGACCCAGTAGCACAAACTATAAAATCCAAAGCAGAGGCTGCCAAGCTCTTCAGCGATGGTCTCGTTTGTTTACAGTGATTACACTAATGAAACTAAATGAACGGCGTACCGATTTATGGATGTTAAAACACTACTCGTACCACTCTTGAATGACACTCTGATCTAGAGTGACTTACAGCTAAGACGAAGTGAAGTCTTGCTCAATTATATTCTCACAGGAACGCACTGGGTGTTGTGAAGGCTGTATCTGTGACTGTTTGTTTACAGGACCGCCTCACCACCCGTCACCAGAGAGACGGAGGTTCAGAACTGGACAGATGTAAACGGCTGGAGGGGAAGTGGTTGTGTTAAAGGTTAAAGAGGTGGGGCAGCACGCCTGTGATCCTTTCGTGGTGCGGGGCGGTAATTAACCAGAGCCTTTAAATTTGTACTTTTTACCATCCGTATCTCCTCTCCTCTCCTCTCTGTATGTACTGTATGCCTTATGGAAAAGCACTGACTCATCTCCGCCTATGAATAGATAGAGGTCCATTCCCTCTCCACCTCTGAATCAGGGCGGAGGCAGGCGGAGATAAGGCTAATAAGGGTCCCGGCAAAGGGCTGGTGTGAGGTTCACGAGGGGATAAGAGGGGAGGATGGTTGTCGGAGAAAGGGAGGAATAGTGGGGAGGAGTTGCTTGTAGGTCTTGGTGGTGGTGGTGGTGGTGGTGGTGGTGGTGTAGTAGGGTGAGGTGGGAAAAGGGAGGGCTAGACTATTTGTGTCCAGACGGAAGAGAGGGAAAGGAGGAGAGAGGGAAAGGAGAGCAGAGATGAGGCTGGTGCTAGTTGCAATGAAGGAAGGAAGAGGAGGGAGGGAGGGAGGGAGGGAGGGAGGGAGGGAGGGAGGATTGGGGGGGGGTATAAGGGCATGTCCAGGGGGTATCAGGAGACGTGAGTGGAGGGCTGGGGGAGTGTAGGGGAAGGTGTGGCTGGTCCCGTACCAGGGGGACACAGAGTGAGAATGAAGGAAAAGAGGCCAAGCAGGAGGACAAAGAAAGGGAGGGGTGGGAGTGAGAAGACGTCTGAACCAGAGATGAGGGGAAGAAAAAAGGAGGTGAGGATACACAGGAGGGTGTTGGAGGGAGGGGTGAAAGGTTGTTGCTATTTAGGCACTGTCTACACCTATACAGATATTGTTTAAAAACTGTTTTTTTTTTATTCTACGTTTTGGCCTCTCGTCCAGACGTAAACAGAGTTTGGGGTCACAAAAACAAACGGATATTTTTGAAAACGCCTTCTAAGGTGGAGATTTTTAAAAACTCCAGTTACTTTGTATCTGTGTGTCTTTGTAAAACGGAGCGTTTGGGAAACGATGACGTCCTCTCTTCATTTTTGTGCATGCCCATTGTTGCTTTGTGTAATGAGCATGAGCCAGAAACAACAACAAAGATGGCGGACTACCAGCTTTTTTTACGTTTTGTTAGCACTGCTCGGACTAATTACTACTTTACATTTGAGAAATTTTACAGTCACATGAGGCCAAACCAGCGAACACATTGAACACGTCGAGGCCGCGAACGGTGATTGAATGTGCTTTTGGGCGATTGAAGGCGAGGTTTGGAGCACTCAGAAGAACCTGAATGACCTCCCTTTAATTATTTATGCATGTAAAGAGACAGCTGAGGACAGCAGAGTGATGACAGTCAGGAATCACAGCTGCCCCCCCACCAACAATAACTGTTATCGAACTGACTGTAATGAAGCCGAAGCAAAGGGAGACATCTAAAGGTATTTTAGCATGGGGAGAAACACGGAGAGGGATGGGAGCGAGGTGGTGGGGGAGCAGGTAAGAAGGAAAGGGGAGGAGGAGGGAGGATTCACACCTGGACATCTGGTGTAAATCTATCCGTGTGCCTCCTGTCAGCTGCCACAGGATGAACCAGAACTTGGCAGCAAGCCACGTTCGTAAAGAGAGAGGAAGAAGTATGGAAAGAGAGCATTGAATACATGGGACTGAAAGAGTAAAAGGGAGCAGGTGGATAAGAGGGTAAAGCCAGGATAGAAGGATGAACCAAAGAGAGTAAAGGGCACTTCCAGTCCATCATGTCACGTCTTTAAATCACAGCTATCTCATCTCATTTCAAATGATTTCCCTCTCTAAGTGCACATCCATTCTAACTGTCCGCATTAATCTAGTGTATGGGGGCAATCTGTCTGCAATGTAAAGCAATAGAGCAGAGGAGAGGGACAGAATGGGAGATGGAAAGAGTGAAAGTGAGGCAGTACAGGGAGGGTGAGGTATATGAAAAAAAGTTATGGAGTGAGTTTAAAAATGGCCACATTCTAAATGGCCAGAGTAAATTGAGACCAACGGGGTTGGAAAATAGGACACATAAATTTAGTACTCTGTATTTTTCACTACCACTTCTTATCCTCTTTCTCTCCCTCTCTTTCTCCAGAGAAGGGGAACACACACAGTCACATTTTCTAAACCAGGACAATGGGAAGGTAAGAAGAGACCAGTAGTGGGACATTGCCATCATAGGAAATCAGGCATTTCCAAGCCAAGCTGCACCACAAAACCCAGCTCACAGCTTCTGAATATCTTTCTACAGATATATCTTTCTGAACCGTAAGTTTTTTTTTAAAAAAGATTTTCATTAAATGAAACCCCCAGTTTGATGCTATTTATGGTTGGCATTTTTTTCTCTAAACAGCCATTCAATGCATTTACATTTTATAATCACCTCTCAGTATAGTAGTTTTAATTTGTAGTGGTGGAGTCCGCCATTCCCGCACTGGATTCAGGACAGGAAACAACGCATGCATGTACTCCAGACTCACTGTTTTCTGTTCTCTCTCTTTACACCGTATCAGATCTGTATTTCGTTACTTCTGATGCAAACCGAACATGTCTGCAAAGACAAGACAATGATCCGAACATGTCTACAAAGACAAGACAATGGTCATTTTCTGCCAGCAGATCAGTTTGAAATATTGCAGGGTGAAGATGTTAGATAAAGAGCTGCACACCTCCAACTCCTCAGCAAGTTAAAGTGGTAGTAGGCAGTATATTTTTGGCATCATTGGGCAAAAATTCCATAATAACCTTTCAGCATATTGTAATTCAAGTGTTCTGAGAAATAACTAGACTTCTGCACCTCCTCATGGCTCTGTTTTCAGGCTTTAAAAAAGCTAGCCTGTGACGGGAGACTTTGACCAATCACAGGTCATTTCATTGAGAGAGCGTTCCTATTGGCTGTGCTCCGGTCATGTGACCGGAACTTGACGTTCCTTCACCAGATTTCACAATGGCGGCAGCGTCACAAACTTTCTCATTTTACAGCTAAACAGTGCACTATAAGATGATTCTGAAAACATTTGAGGAGAGAAATAGGCATTAACGTAACATAATATTGATTCATATTTGATCAGCGCTGACTAGTTTGACCGTTTGGTCGGAGTTCGCAAGTGATTGACAGCCGGCTCTCATGGACAGCAGACCTCAGATCAGCTCTTACTGCTTTTTTTCCTCCGGGGTTAGTAAAGCGTAGAAAGCAGCATAGAGGCAAGTGACAATATTACAGTAGTTACTTTTTTGTTACTTTCTGTTACTTATGCAGTCTCTCTTTCAAACTCGGTGCCGACTAATTTGGAACAAAGTTCAAGAGCTGCTTGGACGGCGACAGACAGAACTTTTAACGTGCGTCACGTAGCATCACGCGGGAAAAGGGCCGAAAATTACCGTCCACCCGGGTGTCCTGTGTCCATCAATGCCGACAGGAGATGGAGCCGATAAATACCCGTGTCTACTGCAGAGTCATTTGTCTCGGGAATGAATGCTGACTGTAACCTTTCCCACTATGTGGGTTTTTTGTTGAGTGGGAACGGGGCTTTACTGTTGCCCAATCAACCAGGACTGAAATCTTTTTAAGGATCACAAGTTTAAGTGGAGCGCTGCCCATCGAGATGTGTCATTACCACAGTAAATATGAGCTACGGCTTTGTCCTACACTTTTTGAAAAACTGCTGTGGAGACATAGACATGCCAGCCCTTATATTGGTGTTTGTGGAGAAGAAAGTATTTCGCCTTGAACACAATTAACATTTTTAAGTTATTTTTAATTTGTTTTCTTTTTTTTTAGGAAATTTCCAGGTGAAGTTTTTGCAATTGAATATAACCAGATATGAGAAGGTGCTAGAGACACACGGACAGACAGGAAAACAACTAACAGAGAAACACCCGGGAATAAAACCGGACAAAGGGAGCAGCAAATAAAGGGAGAGGGAACATATCCGGGATGAAAGGATAAATCAGAAAGCTGTTACAAGGGGTTTACTGTGCTTCACTGGACACAACGAAATCCATGAATGAACTAAACAATTAGGGGAGCGAGATGAGAAAGAGACAGGAACACAGAGAGAGAGAGAGAGAGAGAGAATGAGAGAGAGAGAGACAGACAGAAAGCACCGAGAGAGACATCAGGCACAGGAACACTCGCTTTTAATTCTCTTATCGTTTACAAATGCTCCTAATTGCGTCTATGTTTTAGCGAGGACGTGGCGCTGCCAAGCCGAACAGCACATTACATTAATAGAGTACAGGACCTCAGTGATTACTGCAACAATAGGTGCTATTGTAGGACATTAATTGGGAATATAAATGCAGGCACATTTTACGCTGGACTAAAACCCTCACGAGGACGTGGAAAAAACAGGAAATGACGCCTAAATTTCTTTGTGACTAAAAATTAAAAAGGCCCCTAACTGTAGGGTAAACATAAACACAGAGGACGAGGGGAGCATGTTTCCTCAAAAAATCAGGTACGGACATTAATTGCTCCGCTGAATTCACCCGTGTGCTGCGATTAAACGGTTCAACTGGCTCACTTCACACACATCCTCCACAACAATTATCCCTGGACACAGTTCAACACCAATTCTACACCATCATCGAGCCCGTTTCCTCTGAAGAATTAACACACATTTACCCACACTCACACTCACACACACACACATACGGGGACGGTTGCGCTCAGACACAAATAAAAAAAAAATCGCTCGCTCTCCTCTTACAAAAGGCTCGAACACCCACAGGCGAAAAAACGACCACATTGGAAACGATGAAAAGCCTGAATTATTTGGGCAAAAAGTTAATTGATCGCATCCTGCTGTTTTGTTAGGGGGAGACGGCTGCCAGTCGCACAAAAGACGGCAGGGGACGGATTTTGTTTGTGCGTGGGCGCGCCTGTGTGCATGTGATGATGATGTTGCAGCGGCGGTTTGTGGATCTTCCATTATCTATTCAATATTCATACATTAATTGCCCTCGTATCGCACGTCTTACCATGTATTTATCAAAACACATCTGTGTGGGCGTGTGTTTTTTTTTCATGTGTCTGCCTGCGTATGTGTGCATGTGTGAAATTCATATCATGTTATATTTTCCCTCAGGTCATCGGGGGTTGACTGCTCTCCCTTTTTTTTCATTAATTGCTGACGATCCTACGTTTAAATCCTGGATGCTATCTCTCTCCTGATCTACAGCGCCGGCAGCCTCCACTCGTTGATTAGCTCGCTTGTTCGTATTATGTTGCGGCCCTGGGGGGCGATCGGCGACAACCACAGCTATTTGTACCACTACAAAGCCGTACCTTCTAGAACAAGCTGAGGAAAAACGGCTCGCCATGTCTTGATAATGTGAGCATTAGCCAAAGCTTTAGATCACGCTGATTGCGGCGATCCAACAGACACTGTGGTGGGACGACGAGCAGGGTGGTGCTGGAAACCACTACAGACAAAAGACTGGCAACTAACAGCCATGTTGGCTGGGTAACAACGCACGCACACACAGATGCACAAGGACACACACACACACACACACTGTTGGATGCTTTCCCTTCTCCATCTCCTCCTCCTCCTTTATCTTGTCCTGTCTTTCACAGATGTGGGTACAGCTGTGCTCTATCCATCTTTCTCTTCCTCCTCCATTTAGGCCGCGACTTCCTGAGCAAACTTCTCTTTTTCTTGCTACGTTGGATAGATGGCGGTACACCTGCTGCTGCACTCCCTGCAAACACACGCTCTGTGTCACCCTTTTTCCTCTCTCCCGTCTCTCTCTCTTCTTTTTCTCAGCCGTGCACTCGGTGCACTCATCCTCTTACTTAACCGCCCAACCCTCCCTCACTGATCTTATTCATTGATATAGATGTGAGTGCCCTTTGCCTCCATCCATCTCTCCCCTTTCCCTTCCTCCTCCGCCTTCTTCTTCTTCATTCCCTGTTAATACACGGCTTCCTCTTTCCATCCCTTCATCTATTTAACTCTCTTGCTTTCAAGCTCGTGCAC
Organism: Sebastolobus alascanus; assembly: GCA_916701645.2. NCBI lineage: Eukaryota > Metazoa > Chordata > Actinopteri > Perciformes > Sebastidae > Sebastolobus > Sebastolobus alascanus. The sequence goes on along the minus strand of CAKAOJ020000035.1, from coordinate 2,193,007 downwards.
AAAGTTCACTTTTTCTCTGCTCTAGCAGTAACTACAGATTCCACTAGTGTTGCGCGGTATACCGATACTAGAAAGGTATCGCGATACCCCGCCGTTAAAAACGGTACGATACCCCGTTTTATTAGTACCGGTGGACAGTGTATAATTAACATTATCATGTTTTATGAAAGAAATAAACTATGACAAAGAGGCGTATACATACTATCACTGATGCGCACAGGCATGCACGCACGCATACACACGCTATTACGTCCACAAAGGGTCCACAAAGAGGTTATAAACTACGATGCACAGCGGAAAATCCGTAAAATGTTTTGCATTTAATAACCCTATAACACTGGGCCACCTTCACATTATCATGTGTCATGAAAGAGATAAACTATGACAGAGACTCAGGCGCTCATCTACATAGTGTCACTTGTTATGCGCACAAGCGCGCGCACGCACTCCCACACACGTTATACGTCGACAAAACCAGAGGTTATAAACTCAGATACACAGCGGGGAAATCTGTTAAATGTATTTGCATTAATAAACCTATAACATTGGGCAACTTTCACCGGTTACACAGCGAATTAAAGGATAAACAACATCTTTAGCCACATCAAGAACCGGTATGCAATTTCAACCATATGCGCGCTCATCCAGAAGCGTAGCCACAATTACAAACGTATACGGTAGTTGTTTTTAATTGGCTAGGGAGGGGGGTGTTTTATAGGCTAGTACAATAAGAAATGACTTCCATTAACCAAACTGTATGACTTCATTTTACTTATAGCTGTAAAAGTATTTCAGTTTAGTTTTTTTTGTCAGGAGAGAATTCAAATGAGGGGGCACATTGCCTGGACCCACAAGGCCCGCCCCTAACGCCGACACTGGCGACCGCGGGGCCGTGTGTGTGTGTTTGCGTGCAGCGCTCTGCTTTAGAGGACGCCGTTAGGGTTGGGATCCAGTGGGAGCAGCACTTATAACTTTGCTGCTGGTGGGAACAAGCGGCCAAAAACTAAACTGTAGTGATAACCAGAAGGATGGAGTCAACAAGTGAAGTTGAAAAGAAGATTAAAGCAGGTCATGAATCTCTCTCCGGCTGCACAGTCCCGCTCTGAGCTGGTGTCTCCCTTAAAAAAAAACAAGGAAAATAACAGCCCGGCTCTAATTACCGATCAGATGTTCTGATACCATTAGCTTCACCATCTTTTCTGAATCACCAAGCATCTCCTGTAATTCGGCAAACACATAAGTAATACACCAAAGAGCACGCGTTAAAGTATTATTTTACCGTGTGTCTCTGTAACGTGAACTGGACGGAGAGGAAAAGCAGTCTGATGAGAGTGATTCTCTTCACACCTCTTTGACATAACACAGCGCTTTCTACAGTCACTGTGGTGTCTTCCTGATTTTAGCAGCTTTTCTCTCATCAACTTCTCAGAACTTCGTCTGAATTTATTATCGTTTTGTGGGGGTTTTTTTTGCAAATATAAAATTTCATAAAACTATCAAAGAAATTACATAAACGTATGTATAGGGGACATCAGATTACTGCATACCATTTCATTTTTTTAATGAAGAAAGTTTTACGTTTAAAATGTTTTAATTAAAGGTCCCATATCATGCTCATTTTCAGGTTCATACTCGTATGTTGTGTTTCTACTAGATCATGTTTACATGCTGTTATGTTAAAAAAACCTTTATTTTCCTCATACCGTCTGCCCGAATATACCTGTATTTACCCTGTGTCTGAAACGCTCCGTTTCAGTGCATTTCAACGGAATTGCGTTGCTAGGCAACAGTTTGGGTCCATGTTTACTTCCTGTCAGCTGATGTTATTTACATACACTGCAATAGGAAATAAACTGGGACACACTGAGAATGCTTACATTTAAAACTGTGTAATGGTCTAAATATTGTAGACTTGTGACATCACAAATGGCCAGAAATCCTAACGGCTTGTTTCAAATGCACAATTTCTGAATACGGGCTGTGTGTATTTCTCCATGTATTGAGCGTTTCGATAGTTTAACAGTATTTATATAGCACTTGAACTTGCTTTATAATATAAAAGACATGAGAATCTCACTTTTTACAATATGGGACCCTTTAATAAAAAAATAATTTTAAGTTCCACATTTTGCCATCTATTATTCCATTACTTTTCCAGATGTTTAGATTTCTACCGTGATATCGTTTCAGTATCGGTATCGAGATATTTATGCAGGGTATCGTATCGAAGTCAGAATTTTAGTATCGTGACAACACTAGACTCGACTTTCCACTGGCAAGCTCTAAGCACAGATGCAACCACTGTGGTAGCTGTAGTCCCACTTTTTTTTAATTTTTTATTGCTTCTACAGTTGGCTCCATCCCCCCCAAGAGGAATGGCTCTAAAACATCCAGTTTGTTCTTGTTACACATGTCAGAAGACTCACTGAGTCGTAAGGCTGATTGAGACAGTTGTGCTGCAATCATTTTATTCTTTTTTTTTTAAAGTCTTGGGTATGATGCTGGACTGGATCTCCCCTCTGGCACACAATGCTGCGCTTAGCTCTGTGTTTCATTACCTCAAAAACCAAGGAACACTCCTTGTAGATGCATATATGAGCAGAAAAAAAAAAAATGTCATTCTGAGTCTGATTCGGCCTGACTCTTCATGTAGCACAACAGTAGTCCGCTCCAGAGGGTACATTTTATGGAATTATCTTGTACCGTTCCTCCGAATTCTTTTTCCTATTCAGCCCCGCACTAAAAATCTAAATGCTGTATTCTCCGCCTTCTGTGTCGCTCCCCGTTATCATCCTCCCTCCTCGGATGTGTAATGAAAAAGGAGGGGTTCGTCTTGCCGACTGTAATAGCAGCGTTTGGCCTTCAGTTTTGACGGTGCACACATTTGTGTGTGTGATGGAGCGGGGCCGTTAAGATAAACACCTCATATTGCAATCCCCTATTTCCCGATCTTTGTCAGTCCATTTCCTTCAGATGCTCGCTCACAATAAAAAAAAAAAAAAAAGACATACTACAGCCTGATTTTTCTTAAGCTCTATAACCTTTCATTCTATCTTCCACAATTACTCTCTATCGCTTTTTCCCCATCTCTGCTAGAGCCCATACGGAAGAAAAGTTCTCTCTCCTTACTCGTTCTTTCCCTCCTCATTTCTCTTTATCTCTCTCTGAATGTCCCACTCACTTTCAGAGACATTCACCCTCCCCCCCCCCCCCCTTTCCTCCAAGTCTGAACAGTGTCAAACTCTGTCTCCTCTTCTGCTGTTGACTCAGCCCTCGTCCTCTACTATCTGTCCATCACCTCTTCAGGCAGCCCCATCTGAACCCTCAAACCCTTCTGCTCCCCTCCATGCTTTCACTCACAGTAGAATTTCTTCCACCCAATCTTATCCTCACTATCTCAATTTCTCCATGTCTCTCTCTCTCTCTCTCTCCCCCTCCCATCCTCTGATCCCTCTCTATCGTATTTTCGCCACTCCATTGTCTCAGCCCATTAGGCAGACAAAAATCCGTTTGGGGACTGAGCCTTAGCGCAGCCCCGTCCTCGCTCTCCTGGGCCCCCCGGAGCAGCCAGGAGGAAGCTCTCAGGAGAGGCACACTCTGGCTTGTGGCCGGGGGAAATCCATTTAAACCTCTGCCACAAAACACTGCTCTTTCCTGCAGCCTGGTGCACTTAGGGCACATGTGCTTAATGAATGATACTGTCCCCGCACACACACACACACACACACACACACACACACACAAGCTCATGCATTCCTTAACTATTCCCCCCCGCTGCTTCCCGTTAACCTCTTCCTGCTCCACATCTTTCCATGCAATAAGACGCAGTTCATAAATTCTCACATATAATGTTGCCAAACACGCACCAGGAGGGAGTGCTCCAGAAGATTTATATGTTTTTAAGACATACGGTTAGCGGGGTTAAAGACACTTGTAGCCAACGATCAGTAGGGCTGGGACGATACACCTATCCTCAGATTCGATACTTTCACGATACTTGGGTGCCGATTCGATATGTATTGTGATTTTTAAGTATTGCGATTCGATATTACGATTTATTGCAATTTTTCTTAACTTTGTTAACAGTAGACCATGGGGAAAAGTTGAATCATACACTTCTAGGGACTTTTACTGAGGAAAATTGTGGAAAATTGATTGAGTAGAAATGTTTGATTTTCAGCATGTATGTAGTCAGAGATGTCCAGAAGTCAAATATATCAGTCATTGTCAGGACTTATTTCTTAAATTTTTTCCAGCAACCCAAAAATCAAAGAATAAAGACATTTCCCTCACAAATTAGTGATATTTTCTTTTTTAATGTATATGGGATGTGTAATGTTTTATACTTCTGGTGAATATAATCCAATCAATCTTATTTCCATATATGTATTTTGTATATACAGTTCCCTTTGTTAACACCGTATTTTGAAAACCGGACGTAGTCACACGTGTATACTTCCGCTAACTTCGCCAAGTCCGTCTCTAGCTCTCCCGTCAGCTCCGTTCTCTTTATACATGCATGGTCAGCTCCATCGGGGCCATTTGAATACGTTTAACATAAATGTCAGTATATGGGTGCTCTACAGTTGTAGCTTCAGCCGATTTCACCACGGAGATGAGAGTGGCGGCCGGCTTGACATCACGTTACCGCAATACGAGTTAGCATGCAGCTTTAGCCGTGATGTGTAGCTCTGCTTTTCCTGCAATGTGTGAAACCAAAAGTTTTTCCATACTCTACTGTATGTGTAGTGTTTACCACGTTGGATTTAAAATGTGAGGGTGCAGGACAGGTCGTATCCACACAGTCCCTGCACCGTTTTCTACTTTCTTGTTTTGGCTCGCTGCGGTTTGTTTTGGTTGACGGATATACGGAACGGATATGACGTCACGTTACCCAGACTACAACAAGAAAAGTGGTAACTTCCTTCTACCTCTCCACATAGACTCAAATGAAGCAAATTTATCGATTTAGTCATTAAAAAAATCAATTTCAAAATCGTAAAAAAAACAAAACTTGCGATACATACTGTAGGTGAATCGATTTTTTTCCACCCCTACAGATCAGGGGCAGATATTTAAGATATTGAAGAAAGCGGAGAAGGTGCGTGCTTTACCGTGTGAGAAAATATGTGTGTGTGTAGAGCGGCTTTTGCATGTGTGCTTGGAAGGGTGCAGTTTTAAATGGGAGTGGACGGTTCCCTGCCATTTCTCTTATTAGCTCTCTAATGAGAAGGAACAGAGAGAAGAGCTACAGTGGTGGCCGCTGGCCTCGCCATGTCACTGCGACTCGTGTCTCTGCTGGCACAAAGACCTGTTGACACCAGCGGGTCAGCAGACAAACCGGAGGACGACGTCGAGAGACAAGGATGGCTGAGATAAGACTGAGACTCCACCGGGGCCGACGGCAAGTTCTCGACAGCAGAAGCAAATGTCAGTATTTCAATAAAAAAGGTTTCACTTTACCCGCATGAAAGGCACATTAAATTTGTCTTTTCCTTATTATTTAATACAGCTGCATTGAAGTACCAAATGAATGAGCTGATTTTGTGGAATGGGGTCCAAGCCCAGATCCCAGGCGGGCACAGATAAAGCAGCAGCAGATTGCTTTATCCCATTAGGCAAGGCCTAGTAAATAGGCAGAGATCTAGCTCTCTGTTCTGGTGAAATCTCCAGCTGATCCTGGCACTGGCATCACAGCACTGTTGGCAGTTTGTCTTTCAAGTCAGACAACCCCGGCTTACCCTGTCTGTCTGTCAGTCCGTCTGTCTGTCTGCACCCAGAGTTAATACTGATGCAGTATGGCGGTAGGGGACGAGATTAGAAATCCTCCGTTGCAGCCAAATCACTCAAAATGGCGTCACTGTTTTGGGCGAACTTGATATTACAGTAAGAGGACGATGGGTTCAAGTTATGAAAGCACATTGTCTCGCTTTCAAGCACATAAAAGTGTATCTCTCAACCTGTAACAGATTTTTTTTTTTTTTTTTTTTGGCTTTCAGCACTAAGCAGAGCCCCGCTGAATCTAACAAACCTGTTCAACTTCACTAATTTCACACAAAACGAGGGAGAAAACAAAAGATGACAAACCACAAGAGAGCATATGGCAAACATAAAAAACACCGATACCATTTAGAAAAATAAACATCAGTAGTTTTGGCTGTGTAGCCACGGCTAGAGACTTTAAAAATATCTGTCTTTGATGAGTGACGGTGCACCGTGACAAGCTTTCACAGTGAGTGACAGACAGACAGACGCCCGAGCTTGACAGCAAAGTGCAGCCAATCGAAATGAAGTCGTGCAGAGATCCAAGTTCACAGACCGGCCTCGCAAGAACCAAACAATATTACATCTAAAGGCCTTTACATGTTTTTGTCATTAATACTTTCACAAACACAACGCGATTATTTCGCGGCGAAAAAGCGACGCAATTTTTTATCCGAACGAGGACGATTTTTCGGAGCTTTCGCACCGCGAATAAAGACATCAACCAATCACGTTGTGCGGAACGGGTTGAGTTGTGCCTATATTTATAAAAACAACAACATGGAGGTTTTGTAGTCCGAACCAGGACGACAAACTTTATCACTCCTTTCAACTTTGACAAAGGCAGCACAGACCAGATCCACTTCTTCCGTTCTGACCTTTCACAATAAAAGCCCTAGACATATAATACTCGCAGACGAGTATTTTCGCATTTTCGTGTCGTTTATTCGTCACGCCCCCCGATGTGTAAATGACTTTATGCTACAGCGGCAATTTAACAAGTACGTCTATTGAACTTCCAATAACAGTACTGAACAATTCAAATGGATAAACCTGTGTAAACCCATTTGTGCCTGCAACTGAAATGTTTCATTTCCTTGGTGGAAATGTTTTCCGGGTTTGCCTAAGCACAAATGTGAATCAATTTTCAGGTGTGTTTTCCTTATCATACTATATCTAGTATTTGGGCACATGATGGGACGACTGTTTTTGCAACAGATTCCATTATATTTTAGGAAAAAACAGTCGTCCCATGTGCTCAAATACTAGATATAGTATGATAACAAAATGGCTGTATCTCCGAAACTACAAGGAGCATAATCAAGTATTTGGTATCTATGAACTCATAACAAGTTGAATGTTAAAGATATGCACACATATGCAGTGTAAAAAAAATATTTCATTAGGAAAACATTTGATAAAACATAATGTTAGCGTTTTTCCTCATTTTTCAAAAATCCTGATTTTGACTTTTAATAAAAGTGATTTTTCATGTGATTTGTTGTGGCATTTCTCCTTAACATACTAAATATAGTCTTTGGGCACAAATATGGTTAAGGATGGTTTGGCATAATTTTGTAAGTTGTTATTTTACGTGACACCTATCGAATTGAACATTTTTATGCAGTGGCAGCAGTCACAGGTAGCTGCTGGACACACATTTATCAGTGCTGACCGACACTTTCCATTCACGGTTTCCAAGGTGAGCACCTCTTTATATTTTAACTCTAAAACCACCCACACCTACTTCCTCGCACAATTACTGTACATTTTTTTTGTATTACATAACCAGAACTGTTTGAATATAAGTGAAATTTGAAACTTTGAGCGTCCTACCTTGGCAGCCATGATCATGGAGGAGCCCCCGCGGACTCCGAGGATGGGGATGTGGGTCTGGGCTGAAATGAAGTCGAGGATTTGGGCGATGGCCTCCTGGTCGGTGTCGTCCCCGAACACCACGCCCTGCAGCCAGTGCTCCGTCATTAGGTCACAGATGCTCTTGATGATGCTTTTAGGGTCCGTCTCGTTCATGGTCAGCACCTCCACGTTGGGCGCCATGTGCAGGAAGTCATCCTTCTCCCGGGCCCCGGCCAGCGCCACCTCGCTGGAGTTGCCCACCAGGACGACGGCGATGCTGAGGCCGCGCAGGATGTTGGGGAGGGCCATGTGGTGGGGAGGGGGCTGGGGGATGGGGACGTAGTGGCCGCCGCCGCCACCTCCTCCTCCTCCGCCTCCCCCGCCCTTCTCTCTCCGCGAGTGGCAGGCCGGGGGCAGGTGGAGGAGGCAGAGCAGCAGGAGAAGGAGGGAGAGGCGGTGAGAGGCGCTGGTGTGGCGGTGGAGCGACGGAGGCGGGGGTGGGCGTAGGGGTCGGGCTCGCCTCTCGCGCTCCTGGGCGACCGAGGGGGCGGAGGAGGAGGCCCCTGCTTGGCCGCGAGGCGTGGAGGGGCAGCGGCAGCCGCAGAGAGGCATGGTGGAGGAGCGGGAGAGTAATACCTGGAGAGATAGAGGAGGAGGAGGAGGAGGAGGAGATGGAGATAGGAGGGGTAGGCAGAGATTTGCGGGAGATGGAGAGAAGGAGATAGAGGTTAACATAGCACCATGCAACATTGATTGAATAAAGTGAATTGCCGAGAGGCTACATGCATCATATGAATCGGTGCATATCAATGTCAGTGCACAGAAATGGGGCACTGAGGGGAGAGAATGAAGGAGTAGGGAAACCACACAAAGAGGGATGAGAGAGGAGGTCACACTTGACACACATAAATAGTGCATAAACACACACACACCGATACATGGCGCGATGGCGTATAGTTTACGTATAATCTCACACGTATCAATAATTCATGTGGTATGTTCTGAAGCAGCATTATGGTATGTATTATGGAGGATATAAACTCTCCCTCCAGATGAGACGGGGGCTTCTTGACAGGGGAGGACGGGAGAGGAGCGAGGGGAGAGAAGGAAGAACGAAGCGAGTCGGATCAGGAATGCAAACGAGAGAGAGAGAGAGAGAGAGAGAGAGAGAGAGAGAGAGAGAGAGAGCGAGAGAGAGAGAGAGAGGGCAGATGGAGGGAGAGAACGGCTCCGTGCCAAACTCCGACTGACTGACAAACTGTCTGGAGCGAGATGAGTGACACGCCAACCCGAGACGCAGACAAACTGACTGACGCCGAAATTGATTAAGTGATTGACGGCGGAGGCGCTCGGAGCAACTCGCAAACACTTTGATATGATACCCGGTCTCCTCCCTCACCCCTGTTGGCCTAGTTTAGCGTTTGCCGTCCATCCTTCCACCTCCCTCCCACGTTCTACTTGACCATATCTCTCTCTCTCCGACTCCCTCTTCTCTGTGCTTATTTATAGAGCTTTCATTAATGGGGATCAGAGGAGAGGAGAGGAGAGGAGAGGAGAGGAGAGGAGAGGAGAGGAGAGGAGAGGAGAGGAGAGGAGAGGAGAGGAGAGGAGAGGAGAAGAAGGGCCACGTGGGCCGGCGAAACAGGGATCCAGAGAAGACGAGAGCAGCGAGGTGGGACGGCAACAACACAGCTGGAGACAAACAAAGACATGAAAAAGAGGCTTTCTGAAAGAGACGTGTGTGTTCTCTGCATGTTTGCATCTGAGGCGTGTGGGAGGGCATGTTTCCTCTTTTGAGTTTATCAGCGTATAGCCGATGTAGGTGTATAATCGGTGGGACTGGATGTACACTTTGGTTTTGTGGGCAGAGATACCCAGGACATCGGGGGTGTAGTTGCTCATAAACTTGTTCTGACTGGTGTATTGTGTGTATATCTCGTACGTGACTGCCTTTAACAAGGCAAGATGGAAGGTACAAAGAAGAACAAAAACACTAAAACAATAACCGCCCCGCAAACGCTGACAGCTAATAAGACAGGAAATGACAGAGAGGGAGAAAAAAGCGAGAAGGAGATTGAGAGAGGGATAAAGGGACGTATGCCGAGATGACAGAACAACTTCTTTAGGGAAAACTAATTGCTGGAGGTTCGTCAGCTCTAATTACAGGTCCCTGTGTTAATAGTCAATTGCGCACCACTCTCCGGGAAAGGATGGAGAGGTGGGAGGGAGAGGAGCGGATGGAGGGATGATAAGAGGCACGAGGAGACGGAGGAGAAGAGGAGGTGGGAGGAAACCGGAGAGAGAGAGAGACGGAGAGTGTAAACCGAGGAGGACCTTGGTGAGATGCCAGAAAGATGAGAGAGAGGGATGGAAGAGAGGAGGAGGAAAGACAAGAGAGGAGAGAGAGTCACAGAGTGAGACAGAGAGAGATGCCCTCTTTGAATCTGGACTTCTCTGGCAGCACTCTGTTTCCATGGCAACAATTAAAATAGGCCTACATGCGCACACGTACAGACACAGATGATGGACACAGAGATACACACCGGCATAAACACACTCTTTGCAATGAGCATCGATCATGTAAATGCAGTGATGTAGTCGCACCGCTGTATTTCACACACAGATTAACATAGAGACCTCTGACACATTTTACACGTGAACACACACACACACACACACACACACACACACACACACACACACACACACACACACAGAAAACACACTCTGTTTCACGCACGCTCGCTACTAAACTCGCCATTTCCCTCTCCTTATCACACACATTCGCCTGCAGCCGCGCACACACACACCCCCCCCCCCCCGGGGTACAGATTATATTAGCCAACGCACTGTGTAACTCCGATGATCATTCAGAGCGATGAGGCCATTAAAAAGTCCCACAGTGAGTCAAAGCGTGTCTCGTAAAGAAACACAAAAGGCGCGTATTAAACTGGAGACTACACGAGCGAGGTTGTGACACCAAATGACCCCGTTTCCCCGTCAGCCGGCCCACGCGTCTCACCCACCATTTGCTCTATTAGCCACACCAGCGCACACAGCAGTCATATCAGTTACACATGGGTGGACCGCAGATAGCCTCCACCAGCCAAAGACCCCCGAGGTACAAACCCCCCCCCCCCCCTTCACACACACACACACGCATACACATTTTACTGCTTTTCCTCAACCTTTTTTTTTTTTATGGGGAATGTACAAACACATTTCACAAAGTGGGTGCATTTATTTAATAGTGTGTGGATACATTTAATTAAAAAGTAGAAGAAGAAAAAATGTAATTTGCAGGTTTATTTAAAGGAGTTTGTGGGCACTTCTCACTGATCTCATCGCCTCACAATCTCCTGTTACTCTACTGATTTATTTTACAACATACAAGAGATGTATTGCTGCCTTCAAATGGAACTCCTGAGCTCGCGGTTACGACACAGGAAGTCGTGTACACGATATGCTTGGAGTAGGGCTGCACGATTATGGCCAAAATGCTAATCACGATTATTATGATCAATATTGAGATCACGATTATTCATCGATTTTTGGCGACAACAAATTCTTATTGCGCTTTCACATTAAAATAAACAGAGCACTGCTTTCACTTCCATGCTGTGCTAGATTCCTGCTAACGTACAATTTAGGGATGCACGATGTTGGAAAAAACTGATATTGCAAAAGAAATTTCTGCTATATATGTTCCAATATGAAAGAAATACAGGAATATTCACCCTACCCTTTTGTTAGCTGCATTTTAAAAAGTTAAATGCATCAATCTGGTGCACTTTGAGAGCAAAATTAGCAACATTAAGAGGCTAGATAAACAATTTTATGCTCTTAATTTAATCATAAACACACATTGGTTGTGTAGATAATATCTATACCCAAAAGTGAAGCCAAAACATCTCGATCACCGGCTGATAGGCAGAGAGGCTTTTACTTTAGGAAGCGCTTGATTTGATATGCAGCAGCGTTTTCTATTAGCAGAACACAAATTTAAAACATCATCGCATGCGATCATGTTCATTTAATTGTGGGAAACCGAAATTGTTATCACGATTAATATTCGATTAATCTTGCAGCCCCAGCTTGGAGTTCAAGTGGTTACGTCTTAAGAACAATTTAGCAAGCTAGCAAGCAGGTAACGTAACGCAGGAAATGTAAAGGCATAATGACAGAGAAAAAGATGAGGCCGATGGGAATATAAACATTTTCCTCAGACATATTATGAAAATTACGAAGAAAAATTCTATACGACTAAAATGACAAAATATTAACTATTAACTAAACTATTAACTAAATATTAAAGATACTAAGAAGAAATGTACTGGTTCCAGCTTTTTCAAATGTAAATATTTTCTGGTTTTCTTCCTCTTCTGTGATAGTAAACTGAGTATCTTTAGGTTTGGTCAGACAAAACAAGACATTTTAAAGCCCCTGAAAAACTTCTCTCAAAGAATTTCTCTTTAATGAATGACTAAATAAGCAACAATTCAAGATAACGTTTGAAAAAAAGCACCCCTCGGTATTATGTATTAAGAGTTTAACACTCAAATACTAATCTGCTTCATCAGGACCGTGTGGGTGTTTGATTGACAGCGAGTGGCCTGGCAACATAAGCAAAACAACCCACTAACTGTCATCACATTCAAACATTGCTAAACCGTGATTGGCGCCTGGAAGCACATCGTCTTTCTGCAACTGAGCCCTGCCCACCTCAAACCAGCGAGAAGAGCTCAGACAAAAACACGAGCACAGACATCTCTCGTGAAATAACCAAAAGTGTTTGTGTGTTTGTGTCGGACCCCATCACTCATTGTAAAGAAGCTGATGTGTTTTCAGAGCCTTCAAGACGTTGCCGTGGGCTCTGGGAACCTGTGATGGGAATTCTTTGCTATTTACTGACATTTCAAACACCAAACAATTAATCAATTAAGATTAAAAAGTAGCTGCTAAATTGATCGAAACGTTGTTGGTTGCAGCCTTTTTATTTTTTTGTTGCCAGTATTTAATGGTAAACACAGTTTCTCTCAACCCTAAAAGACCAACATAGACCCATTTTGTTTGTCTTTTTTAGGGGGTACAGGGTCGACAGTATACGGTGTACATCATCTGAAAGCTGGGAACCTGAAGATTAATTTGAGATGCAGCTCTTAGTTAATTAATTAAGAAAGAACATAATGATAGCCGCATATGATGGTGATTCCCATGCAGCAATTTTTGGGTTGATATCATTCGTTACAGAGATTTGGTGCTAAATTTACTTTTTTTTTACCACTTAAGAACTGATAAAAAATGATTAATAATCCCTCCAAAAAAACACATTAAGACATCAGGACCTTGAGGAACACCCCAGAAGAAGCCATGCTGTGATTTGGTATCAAAAACTTTTGACATTTGGAGATTTCGGCAAGAATTGCATTTTTCAGCGATTGGATGGCGAGCACTTCTGTTGTGTAAGCTGCTCAGAAACCCCCTTATTGTCAATCTAGCTAGGAAAGCCATCCATCCTCTGAATGCTCTAGGTCTCTAGTTTGTGGCTGTAAAGTTTCACGAGGCTGTGATTATCCTAGAGGTCACCACAGGTAATTTTACACAGTGAGGTCAAGTCTAACATAAGGGGTCTCGCTATATGAAATGGCTACTATGGGGACTAACATCATCACACATAAATACAGTTGGGCTCATTGGATCCACAAGAGTCTCAGATTTACAGTGATACCCAATATATGTAATTCCAAGACTGTTTAGGGACCCCAGTATGCAGTAACCATTTTCAGAATACAAATAACACATTTATACTGCAAAAAACTGCATGTGATTATCATAAAGTGGGCATGTCTGTAAAGGGGAGACTCATGGGTACCCATAGAACACATTTTCATTCACATATCGTGAGGTCAGAGGTCAAGGGACCCCTGTGAATATAGTCATGCCAGTTTTCCCTCGCCAAAATTTAGCCCGACTTCGGAGCGTTATTTAGCCTCCTCCGACGAGCTAGCATGACAAGGTTGGTAACGATGGATTCCTTAAGATTTCAAAAACATTTTCACTAATACAGCGGGATTAAGGAGAGTACATTTCTTTTTATCCTCCTATTGCCTGGTTATGATTGCTTCAGCCTCTGCTATACCGTGCAGATGCAACGAGGCACCGGCCAATTAGGTAAGAATGCAGTGTTTCAGGTAGTTACCCACCCCAACCAAACAAAACCAGGTACTAAGTGGGCCCAAATGGACAATAAACGGGGTAATAGTCATTAATGAACGTCGAGGCTTACATGGCTCATATCGCTGTAGTGGAAAGTTGACGGAGCAGGGGATATGAGGCATGACGCAGATATTACAGCTCTGTAATTGGCTACACTCTCTATTTTTTTTTTATTTTTTTTTTTGTCAGCTATAAATCACACGTCAATTATAACTAGCGGGGAGTTAACGGCGGATCTCTGCATGTGTCGAATGCAGACACACGATTAAGAGGGCAGGTCATGATGTGGTCCTGTATGGAACAAACACATACAATCAGGAACATTAGCTTTCCAGTCAATCTAAATACCTAATATAAGTGAACAAGCAGGCGCCGTATTGTTCGAGTTTTGTATTTAATATACGTGACTGAGCAGCACTCCGTTCCCTCCGATCACAAAGTACTCTGCTCTGGCAGTAATAAATCCACACAGGACAGAAAGCATTACTGCCGAGAATGGTTTGTGCGCTTGTGGGCAGTAGAAATGTGTGTGTGAGTCTGTGTGTGTGTGTGTGTGCAGTTGATGAATTTAGTTTGAAAGGTTGTGAACAGCGCTAGCAGTGGCTTGCTCTCCCTAATGCATTTTTAGAAGTGACATTTATGTTTTTTTGTTCGAATGAAAGCTGGCAGGAAAAATGTAACCTCGGCGCTAATCTTTAGCGACGAGATGCCTCTTGATGTGAAATTGATTCCGACGGCGGACGGCACCTGACAATATTAAAAACATTCCTCAGTCCACGGCAGCATTTTGAAGAAGGCGAGCCCCCGCTGGCCCCCGGGGATGCGACCGGGGGCCACGGCGCGGGGTCACTGCGCCGCATACCGATGAGTGAGGAGAAATCAGCTGGATGCTGGAATCGCTGCCAAACCTTCGATATATATACGCGAGAATATGAAAGAAATGATCTGTGAACTCATTATAAACTGCTCTGATAGATAAATATTCATGCAGCCTGTCTGTGCAGCCTGCTGTGGAGGTGGAAGGTGGCGTGTGAGTGTGTGTGATTATGTGTTTGGACCTGCGTCTGTACATGATGTTCTGAAGCAGCCACTCACCAGCCCCCTCACCAAAGCAGACCAGCCAGGCTTTGCAATCACATGCTCATGCCGAGGCTCCGGGACCAATCTAGGGGGCATAATGGTGTCTATTTCCAGAGAGAGAGGGGACTTCGAAGCGCCCGTCGCTCTCCTCCTCCTCCCAGATTCCCTCTCTCTTTCTCTTCCTTTCATTTTAACGCCATTTATCTCTTCCTCTCTCTGTTTTATCATTTGGTCTCGTCGAACAATGCTTCCTCTCAACTCTCCCACTTATCGCTCTCTTGCGCTCGCACTCTCTCATCGCCCTCTTCTCATTATGCGCTAAGTGTCAGGTTTGTCGATGGTGTTATTTGCATGAAAAACCGGAGGACAAAGGCTACGGGCAATTTTTCACATTTATTGCCTGGGTTTGATATTTAGGAGGACAGCAGAGAGACAATCTCCCTATATCTCTCTGCGATGACTTCAAACCGTCTACGGTGCAAGTACATTATCTTAACCGCCAAGTCGGGCGTGCTGCTGCGGCGGCTTCATTTTACTCCTTTTAATTGAAATGAGAATGTCACGATGAGAGGTTCACGTTCAGAAGCGGCAGCGGCAGAAATAAGTGTTTGAAAAATGGCCCGTTACGTCAAACCCCGCGCACACTTGAGGCTACTTAAGTCTAATTCTTTTGTCGGCGCGAGCTTCGTCATTTCATTATAAGGAAATGAATAGATGAGGAGGAGAGACGTCACGCGTGGCTTTTAGCGTTCAGTGGGGAGGAAGACTATTTTTGAATCTGATGTTGTTGAGCAGTTTGGCACCACGTCGTGCGTTTTTCTTAGCGTTCCGAGGCTGAACCCCTCAGGTGGCACCTTGCCCTGACCCAGAACGAGCGCTTGACAGGTGATGAAAGAAAACGTTACCTGGACAACCTCTTTGACCACGCAGCAGCGAGACGCGGGGGCGGCTGATCACACTCACACACACACACACACACACACACACACACACACACACACAACCTGTGGCACCGTGGTGGGTGGGAGGAAAAAAAGGGAACAGGCCTAAACTGTTGTTGCCTTCGAGTCTCTCTTCAAAACTCGAAGGGTTATTTCCTCTTTTTATAGGTTGAAATTGGCTGTTATTGAAATGCAAAGAGCTGTAAGCAGAAATGTCCCCAGATAGTTTTAGAATAGAGGACAAGAAACGTTTAGTGTAATTCATATATTCAGAAAATGAATATGTGGATAATTAGACATACAGATGTTTGTTATATATGGAATAATTATGGCGGGGGGGGGGGGGAAGCAGCAGGGGGGCAAAGTCACTGCCTGTGCATAAGGTCTATGATTACGCCTCTTCCTACTTTATTTATAAGTTTAGCCTGTGTGTGTGTGATTGTGTGTGTGTGTAACCTGATGTACAGTGTTGTATCCTCCGGTCTCTTGCGGCTCTACGGCTCCCCTGCTCGTCCGTGCCTCTGCTCTGGGCCTGCAGCATCCATGATGAACAGGAAGAGTCCTGAGTGAGCGAACTAAACTAACCTCTGAGAGAGCAGGTCTGCGTTATGTTAAGCCAATTTTTTTGCCTGGACAAGATGCGTGTGATATTAAAAGTGAAACTCTCTCCAGCTGCTGCTGCTGCTGCTGCTGCATTTGGCCCCGGTGTGAGAGTCCTGCTCAAACACTCATCAATACTATCCACAGGTCATTACTTTATTTTCCAATTCAGCCTGGCAGAAGAACAAAACGCGCTTCAGGCACCATCGGGAACAAATTATCGATTTGAAATTATTTTAGTTTCCTCTTTTTATTTATGCAACATGCAGTATGCACAGTAGGGAATTTTCATATACATTTGAATGTTTTATTTCTATATATTTTATGTAGTATGTCGGTAAGTATGCATGGATTTTTATTTGTTTTAAATTTTAAAGGATGTTCATATGAGTGCCAAATTTTTATGGTTACAAGTCATATGTTCATCAGCTTTAATGCATCCAAACGTCAGGCAGTGATCTGTTTAAATGTATGTGCAGATTGGATAATGCAGAGAACAGCATAGCGGCTGCACTAGTAAATACTAGGGGTGGGAAACACCAGAGGCCCCACGATACAATATTATCAAGTTACTTAAACCTGTAGTAGGCAGAATGTTTTTGGCATCATTGGACAAAAATTCCATAATAACCTTTCAGCATATTGTAATTCAAGTGTTTTGAGAGATAACTAGACTTCTGCACCTCCTCATGGCTCTGTTTTCAGGCTTTAAAAAATCTAGCCCGTGACGGGAGACTTTGGCCAATCACAGGTCATTTCAGAGAGAGAGAGCGTTCCTATTGGCTGTTCATTCAGCGGAGGCAGCTGTCAATCACTCACGAACTCCAATCAAACGGTCAAACTAGGCAGCGCTGATAAAATGCCTATTTTTCTCCTCAAATGTTTTCAGAAACATCTAGTAGTGTACTGTTTAGCTGTAGAATGAGAAAGTTTGCTCCGGCTGGTGGGTGGTGCTTGGTATTTCCTCAACTGATCTCAACATGGCTGCTGGGTCACAAACTTTCTCATTTTACAGCTAAACAGTACACTACAAGATGTTTCTGAAACATTTGAGGTGAGAAATAGGCATTACAGTAACAGAATATTGATTCATATTTGATCAGCGCTGCCTAGTTTGACCGTTCGATCGGAGTTCGCGAGTGATTAACAGCTGCTCAGAGACGGCAAGGCTCCAACTCGGCTCTGATTGGTTGTTTTCCTAGGGTTAGGGTTAGGATATAGTGACCGTTTTATAAAAATATCTCTTTTTAAATCATATTTGCTCCAATCTGCCTACTGCTGCTTTAAGTCACGATATGATCTTATTGCGATTTTAAACATTTTGCGATATGCTGAGTATTGCGATAAGATATATTGCGATATATTACTTTTTTTCACCTGCAAATTATGCCATTTGTCAACATCTGTTTTATCAAATAAGATATAGTTTTCACTCTGTTCATCTCAGAGTTTTCATTCACATATCTTGAGGTCAGAGGTCAAGGGACCCCTTTGAAATTGGCAATGCCAGCTTCTCCTCGCAAAAATTTCGCTTAACTTTGGAGCGTTATTTAGCCTCCTTCCCGACAAGCTAACATGACATGGTTGGTACCAATCGATTCATTAGGTTTTCTAGTTTCATATGACACCAGTATCTTCACTCTAGCTTTAAAACTGAGAGACAGAATAGCGGCCGGATTCCGTCAGATTGTTAAGAGGTTAATAGTTTATATAATAAAAGATCGATACTTGACCGTATGTCGATACAATTTTGCCACGCAAATATCGCAATACTATGCTGTATCGATTTTTTCCTCACATCCCTAGAAAATACTACGGGTAGCTGCACGTGACACACTTCAGAGATGTGACAACTCTGATATACTGTATGTGTGTGATTTTGATGGTTTTCTTTCAATATGGTCCCACAGTCTGAGGTAAAGTTAATTAACTGAACTGAGCTCAAGGATAGCATTGGGTACTACTTTGTGGTCAACTTAATACCTGTATTTATTCAAATGATGCAACTGATTAAAATTCCTAAATTAGTAATGATGCGAGTATGCAGTAGGCTACCGTGTTTTAAAATAGCAAGCAACGATAAATAAAAGCTAATAAAGGTGTACTTTTCATTAAGTGCAGTGTGCAGGAAGATGCCAAGAGACCAGAGATGGGCGGGGGCAGGCAGTGGGTGTATTCATAAAACCATTATTAAATGCATCATAATTCCTAAAGTTTACAAGAAATTGGTTATGAATGGACTTAATATGAGAGGCTGTATTTGATCCATACTCTGTGGCATAAAGCCAAAGCTGTTAACAGTCTGGATGCAATATAAGGTAAGCCCTTAGACAAATCATGCCGCTTTCCCCAATTACCATACAGTATGGAGTGTCCGTCCTTCACGAATTAATAAAATTATAAGGATCATAAAATTCAAGCTGGCCTCCAGCCAAAGTTCTGTGTGACTGTATGCAAAAGCAAAGGCCCAAATTAACAAGAGCCCTGAACAGACACTGGTACAACTACGCTGGAAGTTGTGAGGCTGAGCTGTGGGGTGCGTTCCAAATCGCATACATTTTCTTTTTACTTTCAATACTGTACATACTGTAGCTGCCCTTACAAAGTACGTACTGTTGCAAGCAGTATGCATACAATTGGGACATACTACTTTGTCATAACATTGGGCCTTGAACTTTGACCCTCTTGCTCATATATCCCCTGCGCAGAGGATTGTGGGTCATAATAGCCAAAAAAGCATGCTGGCTTGCGTACATCCTGGCAGGATCTGATATTAGCACCCGCCGGGTAAATTGTTGGCAGTGGCGGATAAAATCATCAGGCCATCCGCCACTTTGGCAGGCAGGGAAGACGCTGGGGATGGGAACAGAGAATCGGCTCCTAGTTGTCTGATTTCTTTGCATGTCATGCCTCCGTGACTACCGATTCCTCTTCGATGCTTTCCGACAGTTACGCATGCACAATGACGCGTACGCACGCTGCATCATCTTGGTTTGGGACCGGAGCCACGGCGGAGAGAAAAAAAAAAGCGCTCAAAAGCGTGGCGTTACTACTACTAAACCTGAGGGGACGCACCCTACTATTTCCCTGATAATGCCACACTGTGAACAGACGTAACGTTAGCTGTCAGCAGCCGGTGGGCAGCACAGTCGCGCATGGCCAAATAACGGAGCTACTAACGCTGACGGAGGTGCCATTAAGTGATATTATGAGGCGTTCAAGCTCTGCTCAGGAAAGATGACTATTGGGCGAAGGTAAATTACAACGTCATCGTGATGTGTTCAAATGTAATCTCGTAAAATTACATTTTTGGCAAGAAACTTGAATAAATACAGTTTTTAGGAGATGTTTTCACATCAAGATAAAATAGATATTAGAGAGGGAATTATGAAAATATATTATTATGTTTAACTTCCTAACACTACACTGTAGCTCTAAGCAGCGAATAATACATCGTTAAAACTGCAAATGCCAACATTTTTTTTTTTTTAATCAAAGCAAATATTTAAATAATCATAATCATTTTAATTGTGTGTTTTCATGCAAATAACCACTATAGATGGCAATAACAAAGTACAGTACACTACTGTGTACAGCACTGTGTACAGTACCCTCCCACCCCCGGAAAACAGGGCTCTCCCAGAAGCTACGGTGTAATTCGAACTCTGGAATTTACTGTGCATATGTTTTTATGTGAAATATATATCGAACACTGAATGACATCAGATCTAAAATCAAATATCTTCATTAAGCACAGAGATTTCAAAAGTGGCAGATAACATTTCTGAGCGACAGACAAAAAAATACCTGTCTGTCACAGTGGCAGGCAGTGAAAAAAAGTTCATTTCAGACCCTGCATCCTGGTATATTTGGTATACTGCTTTTGACATACTACTGTATGCATTGGGACATACTAAATCTCTTTCTGGCATATTAAATAGTACGGTAGTATGGGTATTGGAACGCACAGTGGTTTGTCCCGTCTTCTAAACAACACGTTTGATCTCAAATTTTGCACCCAATTGTATAACCACAATGCAGACCTGCTGCCCAAGCTCCCAGCAGCTGTTCCTGGCAGCGTCCGGGGCCACGGCTCTGCCCAGCGAGCTCCCACGGGACCCATCACAGTATGAGGGGAAGAGTAAGGCATCGCCAGAGCCCCGGACTCACTTGGCTAATTTACTGGGCAGATGACGAAGTCGCAATGTGAAGCGTTTTCTCATCGTTCCCCGAGATGTGGCAGCTGTTGAACGGGGTAAAAACCGCCTGCAGCTGTTTGATGATGTGCTGGTCCTGCAGCTGAGGAAGTCACACGCGGGTGATGATGCATGATCGACTCGCTCGTCCACACACTCCCATCAAGCCAGGGGGGGTCATACCGGAGTGATAACAGTTTTGTCTAGTCTCAGGTGGTGTGTGTGTGTGTTTGTCCGGGTTGTGCGTCTTTTGCAGGCTTGTTGCAAACCCCCTTTCCATCTACCATCGGCTGTTTGTTTTTGCATATCAAGTCTATAGACACAAAGACACTTACACACTTCAGATTGACAAATGTGTTTTGACAACACTCAAGGAGATAAGCACTTGGTCTCCAGGATCTCTCCCAGGGACACGTTTCTATTTACACCTACTCGGCGTCGCAGAACAGACGCTTAATCTTCCCCGTGATTTGTGGCTTCAGCCCCCGAAAATCCCTCTTCTCCACTCTGCTCTTTTTCCTCTTCCAACCTCACTTCTCTTTCTGCTCTCCCACTTCCCCTTCCGCCTCATTTTTATCTACTCGCCTTCTCTGTCCTCATCTGCCTTGCATCAGCATTAGTGCCTCAAGTCCATGTGTCATTGTGAAAGACCTTTACCGGGAGTGTTTATACACGCGCGGAGTTACGCAGCAGACTCCATTGTCTGCTGAGAGGTAAAGCTAGGGATAGGAAGAGCGAGGCGCATTGAGTGACCCTCATGCCAATAACGGCGCTGTAATCACTTTAAATGTGTTTTATTGTCAGCTTTTCACAGATTAGAGCCACAATAATCTGTCCTCCTCTATCCATCTCATTCCAAGCTGTTATTTTTGGCACCAGGATTCGGCCTTTTTGGATTAGTAGGTGTTTTTTTCTTTGTGGGTCTGAGTGTGTTTATGTACTAGTGAGAAACAACAAGGTTGTACAGCAAGGTATCTACACCGCTCCATTGTGGAGGGGGAATAATCTGGAATGGATGTTGCGCTGGATCGGTTTCTCAAAAGAAGATACAGTGTGGCTGCGTGCTCAAAATCGGCCTCTTTTTCAGTGGAAATCAACATTTCATGGGTAGGCTTGGATACATCAGAACCCAAGCCCTGAAATATGCTTGAGCAAGAACACGACCTAATCCGCCACTGTACCTTGTGTCTGCCACGTCGGCCAGTACAACACACACATCACTAACCCTACAAAAGGAATGAGCCAGACGTGTGTATACAGGAAAACTACATAAATTCTAAGGAAATTTCTACACAAATGCGTCATTTTTTTTTACACACTTTAAGTGAAAATGTTGTGGATCTTCTAATAACTAGCCGCAGCTTGATTATTTGCTCGGCTAATCACCCACCCATAATCCCTCACAGACCCCTCTAATTCACACCACCTCTGCAAACACCCTGTAGGAAAGCTATCTCCTCCCTCTCCCCCCCGAGGCTGAATATTGACTGATGACTTTCATTTCCAGCTCTCAATTCTGCTGCTAATTTTACACATTTCAATTAATTCCAGCAGGTATTCTTGCACGGGACCTGCTATGATTAGAAGCAGCCAGAGGATGGGTTTCACTATCGCTGCCATTTTCACGAGGAGCCCATAATGCAAAAAAAACACAGAAAGAGGCTGCGCATATATCTCCAGCCTTTTTTTTTTTTTTTTTTTCGGGGTGTTGTTTTTTCGCATGATCATCACAATTTTCTTGCAGACGTAAGGCTGTCACGGCTGTCTCTCTCGCGGTCGTCTCGGGCGCCTCTCCGCCGCGGGATGATGATGAGGCTCCCCACAGGGATAATGGCATCTACGAGCGTCTCTCCGACGGATGTCCCCCGGATTTAATCCCACCCAGCACTCAGCCCGGAGAGAGAGAGAGAGACGCACGCCTCGGAGAATAACAGCAGCACTACACACAGACAGACAGACCCGGGCAGACGTTGCCGAGGTTTGCCAGCTCGACATGCAGGCAGCAGCCAATGAGATACACGAAGAGACAGTTAGTCAGACTGGCCAGCTAACCGGCAGACATCCAGCAGGAACCGAAGCAGACAGGAACAAACACACAGGTGAACACCTAAGCATGGGTGGCACCAGAGTCAAACTGGTCTCCACAACGCTAAGACAGCTTTTCTAATCCGAGAACAGTGTGACGGGATCTCTACTGAAGACGTGCTACTGATAAAAAAAGATGTATGTTTTCTCTGAGCTGATAATACACCAAACCCCCTGGATAAAAGCAGCTTTTTAAAGCATCTGTTGAAGGAGCGCTTTCTCTCTTGCTCTCATCCACAACAACAAGGTCAGCACAAGTGGTCAGCTACACAATGACAACCTTGCAGCTGGTAGAAATTCAATGTCTTGCTCAAGGACACCTCTACGGGTCAGGACTGCTTTAAGGACACGCATCACAGTTCCCCGCTGTGCCGGCCTTCTGCCACATTACATGACTTTAAGATGCTAATCGGTGGTGAGGTATAGTTCAGTACAACATCAATGAAGAACATCAATAGAGATGAACTAGTGATGAGATGGAATAACAGGCAGAGACTAAAACTAAAACCCAGCAGATATACAGCTACAATACATGTCTATCTGTGCCTGGAAGATGATTATTTTATTGTGATTAACAATTGTTATCTTTTTGATATTGATCTATTGTCTGAAATGAATTAAATAATTGTGTGAAAATTCAATTTCAGCACCTAAATAAAAACTTGCAAACACATGGGATAGCGAGTAAAGTCCTCAGAGTATTTGCATCTGAAATGCAGACATATGATAAAAAATACAACCCTGCACTTGAACTAACTTTTCAAACAGCTCAGTGATGCACCGACTGCAAACTGTTTCCCTATAAATATTCATGGGTGCATATATAACCGAATGGTGGCACTGACTATGGGGAGCTTGTGTAAAAGATGATCTGACTCCAGCTCGGGTCAGGAGACCTCCGGAGCCTCGCTGCGCCTGTCGCCATGACTACCCGGAGGACTCCATTTGCGGCGACACGCAGTCGGCGGAGGGGAATCGCTCCGGTACCTTCAATTAGCGGCCCATTATCATTCATGAGTTTGTTTGTGCAAAGCTGTAAGATTGAATTCCAGTTAGAGCTTCCTCCCTCGCTCCCGCCTGCTGATATAATGTAAAGGGAAGGAGAAGCTGCGGCACGTACGGCGGGCGGCCCTGTCCGCCTTTTCCAGCTCCGCCGCCGCACTCCATCGGGATAATTTCTGCTCCGCCGAGGCCTGGCTCATCCCCCGTATGTCCCTGGGACGATGTCAGTTGTGCTTGCAAGACACGCAAAGGTCATAAATTAGCAATAGGGCCCCTTGAAGGAGACATGCTGTTAAAGCTTCAACCTGGTGGTACTCCTAAGAGGAGCTTTTAAGACTCACTGTTTTGCATATAAATATATTCATAGATTTGGGTTTTATTTATTTCATTTGACAGTATAGCGCCTGCCGTTGTCGTCGCTGTCCCCAGCTGCTCCTCTTGTAGTTTCTATCTTCATGAATAACATAAATAGCCATTTTCCAGTTTATCTCAGATGCATCCGATATGACCAGTGGACAAAAGCATAATACTGACTGCTCTCTTCTCTTCTCTGCAACCCAACAACATGTTTCACTTGTTGTGACATAATTAAAGGAGTGGTAGCGTGTGGTAAACTGGGCCCACTGGCCTAGTGTAGCAGCTCTAGTGGTGTGTTTGTGTCCTCCCGGCTGTTTCGTGTGATATAATGGTGTTGACCCCAGTGGCGCCAGACCCTCCATATTGAGATATTAAATTTATGCAACCGCTAAGCTCCTCAACTATTCCACAATAATGTCAGCCTTCAGTCGCCGCGCGTGGCCGAGGCCTGCTGTGGAAGTTCTCCACAAAACTGACGAGAGACAGAGAGAGAGACAGAGAGAGAGAGAGAGAGGAGAAGACAGAAAGAGACAGAGAGAGGAAGAGTCAGAGGGGGGGGGGAGAAGAAGCGAGCCCTCTATATTTTATTCAGTGGCAGCGGAGTACAATTCATAATCAGGGCCGACTGATTCACAGTTTTAATTAAAAAGTAGCCTTATAGCGCCGGTGGTAACATCTTGATTTATGAAGACCCGACCGCAGGCTCCCATCCACCAGAGAGAGTGAGTCCACCGCGGAGGAGGCGGCGGCGCAGGGAGTGGAGCGGAGGGGATGCTAACACTCACGAGGAGGGGAAGTGTCTCGTTTCTCACAGCAAGGTGGTTGTTCACTGTGAGCATTGAGTGTGTGTGTGTGCCTGACAATCATATGTGCCGGTCTGTCTACGCTCAAGCCCGACCGATATATCGACATGGGCGATATCGTAGGATGATTTCAGCATCAGTGTATAGGCTGGCTAATAAGTAAGAAGAAATTGCAGTATAGAAATGTCCAAGATCATTTTGAGGTGATCTGGAAAATCCCCACAGCTGGAGTGGACTGATGTGCACCTTCCAAAAGGCTGTCAAAGTATTTATTTAGTCAACTGTAATAGTTTCAATTAGGGCTGTCAAAGTTAACGCGATAATAACGCGTTAACACAAATTCAATAAAATAATTCAATAACGCCACTCATTTCTTCAACGCATTAACGCAACTTGCGATTTTTAGGTTGTAGCGGGCTCAGTTCTAAAGCTAGAGTGAAGATACTGGCATCATATGATACTAAAAAAACTGAGGAATCGATTGGTACCAACCATGTCGTACTAGTGTGTCACGAAGGAGGCTAAGAAACACTCCAAACTTGCGCTAAATTTTGGCGAGGAAAAACTGGCATGGCCATTTTCAAAGGGGTCCCTTGACCTCTGACCTCAAGATATGTGAATGAAAATGGGTTCTCTGGGTACCCACGAGTCTCCCCTTTACAGACATGCCCACTTTATGATAATCACATGCCGTTTTGGGGCAAGTCACTGACAGCTGGTGTTGCCTGTTGGGCTTGAGTTTACCATGTTATGATTTGAGCGTATTTGTTATGCTAAATGCAGTTTCCAACAATAAATATATACATACATTTGCATAAAGCAAGCATATTTGTCCACTCCCATGTTGATAAGAGTATTAAATACTTGACAAATCTCCCTTTAAATGTACATTTTGAACAGATAAAAAATTAATTTGTGATTAATTGTGATTAAATATTTTAATTGATTGACAGCGCTAGTTTCAATATTCCAGATAAAAACATACTTTTAATTCCAGGCTTTTTGAGTGCTTAGTCTTACTATTCCCCTCACTACGACACCCCTGCTCTCACATATCAATATCAGTATTGGCCGTAGACTGTATATAAAGATGGACGACAGGAAAGCTCCCCAAAAGTGAAGCCAAAACATCTGGATCGCCCCCTGGTGGCTGGCTGCAGTATAGGTCATAAACCCCGCCCCCTACATGTTAGTGGATGGGACATGGACCAAACTAAGAAGTCAAAGTAAACGTCAAATAAATATATCCCAAAGATGCTTTCTGTCATTTTAGGTAGTTCTTATCACACTGATGTTCAAGTGTTCATTTTTCTGATAAGTTTGGTTTTAATTAGTCATTTGATGCTATAAAAAGGGGGGTGAGACGTTATGATTGACAGCTGTGATTGCCAGCTGCTCTGAGTGAAGTAGTCACAGTCGGAGGCTCGGGAGATGTTCGAGAGAGGAGATGTAACTTTAACTTTCCATAAACGTCACGAGTCTGTGTAATAGAACATGTGTCGATTTGATCATAAATGTAGCTATAGAGATATTATAGTTAGTTGTTGTGTCTTTCTAGCCACAGCAGCTACTGTGGTGCTAACGTAGCAGCTAGGTGGCTCACGCCAGCCCCCCCCCCCGATCACTACTGCGCAGACTCTGGCTCCAAATGACGCCAAAATCTCAAGATAGCAGCTCTCGTATCCGGGATGTTTTGGCTTAACTTTTGTACAGTGGGAGGAAGTGGAGACGTATCGTCCATCTATATATATACAGTCTATGGCATCGGCCCAGTCTGCATGTACATGAGCAGCTACACTTGATGCCTGCCTCTGACCTGATACACTGAAAATAATTTAAAAAAAAGATGGCATATAGGGGAATATCAGTGAAAAAAAGAAGATGGATAGGTGGTGGTATAGATATTGACTCTAGAGTAAAAAAGCCTTTTGGAAAATGGCCAGCGCTGCAAATTTAACCATGGCTGATGGAATTTGCTTTGGTCTGACAGTAATGTTAAGTTTATGTCAGCCCCTCCATTTAAATCACCACCATAACAGAATCCCCCTGATACAGAGAGATTTTAATTAAAAAACTGTGAGAGAGAGAGAGAGAGAAAGAGGAGATAAAATGCAGAGAGAGCATGACAGAAAAGAGGGAACGAGAGAAAGAGAGAGAGAGAGAGAGAGAGAGCATTAGATGAGAAAGATGATGCAGAGAGTGAAATAGGAGAGAACAGGGACAAAATAACAGAACAAGAGTGATTACAGGAGTGAGATAAGTGGGAAGTAAGAGCTCATTCTGCATTGGAGTGAAAACAGAAAAGCACAGTGTGTCTCTACTTTCCTCATGCCTGCGTTTATTTTCTCACTGCAGTGTTCTAGGACTTCGCTCTGTGTGTGTGTGTGTGTGTGTGTGTGTGTGTGTGTGTGTGTGTGTGTGTGTGTGTGTGTGTGTGTTTGAGTGTGCATCTGTGCATGTGTTTTCGCTTCCTTCTGTGCTCTCCCGTTCTTCGTCACTCTCCATGATTGATTTTTTAAGGTCTGGCTCACTCGCAATCACGACAGAAACCACAGAGAGAGTATACGCGCTCACACACACAGAAACACACACACACACTGACATGCGCACTGACCCACCTCGTACTCCCGCACACATACGAGCGCACGGGGAGAAGGCTGCATCAATTTGAATGATGCATACGCATACTATGAAATAATCCATTTATGTATAAGGCACACACAAGGCCTCAGTGTTAAGTAATGAACATGCAGACGCTGTCTCTTAACATTAACCATTCAGGCATATCCATACCGCCTCTTCAATTACACAACTGATTTATCACAAAAGACACACACTTAGAGGGAGACATGGCAAAACAGGGCTGGGAGAGCAAGTACGTGAAAAGCATGTCTATATATATATATATATATAATTAGAATCTTTTTTTATTGATTATTTTAAAGGTACACTGTGTAGGATTTGGTGGCATCTAGTGGAGTACCTCTCCGCTCACTCCTTCCTTTCCAAGACTGCGGTAACGTGAACCGCCGAGTGCAAAACCGCCGTTCGCCTTGCTCAGAGGCCATCCATACCATAATAACACTACTTTAGGAGCAGCTGAAGTCAGACGGCGGCTGGCTGTACGGCGGTTTTGCACTCTGCGGCTCACGTTACCGCAGTTTCACAAGCGTGTCAGAGAACTACGGTGGCCTTCAGCTAACGTAAAAACGTGAAAGGTTCTCTCTAGATTCAGTGTTTGGTTCCTCCCATCCAGTGTTAATTTGGGCAACTATTTTAAATTTAGTCTTAAAACGAAAATGTTTATTAGTTTTAGTCACATTTTAGTAATTTTTATCCTTCATAGTTTAAGTCGCCGAAAAGTCATTCGATGTTAGTCCAAATGTTTTCTCTCTTAATTTTGTCAGCTATTTTTTTTAAATTTTATCTCAGTCCTGTTTAGTCATCAGATAATATTGAACATTTCTGTCATTTTAGTCAAACTTATTTCACATAAAGTTTTATCTTATTATTATCTGATGAAAAACACAGGTTAAGAATGATTAAGAATGCCGCTTTGCAGTTAGTGCGTGTCCTCCTGACTGCGCTCATTAATGATCGCGGTTCAGTCGCACCCACTGGTCCGTTATGAGAGCCAATCTGCACAACATGTGAAAATATGCGTTACTCAACCACCCGAACCCGACCTGACCCGCAAACCACCAACTTTATGCATTATAGTAGCACAATTGTCAGGATTGAGGTGTGAGGTTACAAGAAGGACAGAGACGGACTGAGCGCCGCCGCCGCCGCAGCGCGTTGTGTGTGTGTGTGTGTGTTTGAGACACAGAGAGCGAGAGTGACAGAGAGAGTGAGGGGAAGAGAAGGTGGAAGGTGACTTTGGTAAAGTTTTTATATTTTTAAACTACATTTTAGTCTCGTCATTTTTTGTCAACATGTCATGTTTGATATCGTCGTCGTTTAATGACGTCGGTGCCGTCTCGTCATCATCTCGTCTTATTCATGGAAAAAAGGTCGTTGACGAACATCTTTAACACAGGTCCCATCTGAGCTACTGTAGAAACACGGCGGAGCAACATGGCGGACTCCGTGAAGAGGACCCGCTCCCTATGTAGATATGAAGGGCTCATTCTAAGCTAACGAAAACATAACTGTTCTTAGTGTACGGTGATTATACACTCATGAAAACATATTTATGAATATTATATTCCATTTCCGCTAATAGATCCCCCCAAAATGTTACAAACTGTTCCTTTAAAAGTGAATCTTTCCGCTGTCAGCAGATTGTAAAATTATAAGAATCAAAAAAGGTTCCCATGTGGCCGATGTTCATCTCCACCACATCGTCAGCGGTGTGGAGTTAACAGGTGATACACACTTGAAAACACACATGTTCCAAAAGTCACCCTTCTCTCCACACACACATGCACATACTGCCGATTGCATCCCTTTACTCACTCTTTTTCAACTACAGTATGCACACGCAGTCGCACGCACGCACGCACGCACGCACGCACGCACACACACACACACACACACACACACACACACACACACACACACACACACACACACACACACACACACACACACACACACACACACACACACACACACACACACACACACACTGACTGGAGAACACGGTACGTAGATGAGAGCCAACGCTGCACTGTGCGACCGAGGAGACAGTATCTTATGTCACCCTGAGGGTTTCCCCGCTTCATAATAGATATCAGACACTTGGGCAACAGTTACAGATAATGTCAGGGGGCAATTTTGTCGTGACAGATAATATAATTCCAGTGGACTTAAAAATGAAATATATTATCATGCTGGAGTCAAAACAGAGCTCGCCCTTTACCAGTAGAAAAGTGCTATTATTTTTCCCATATTTGAACATTGGCTCGAATATGAGACTTTACAGCTGCTATTAATAAGTGGCCATATCTATTACACATGCATGATGAAGGCTGTATTTTACATGCAAAGGGGCTGCTGAGATTTCCACAAATCAAAATGCACATGACACTGTTTGGCCTCTTAAAGCCACATATATTTGATGCCTCCTATGTATCTTCCTCCATACATAGTGTTAGGATGGGACCTGTCAATCATCACCTCCATAATTGCGAACACTATCCACATTATGACCCAAACTGCGCCACATGACACTAGCTGTACAGCTAAGATAAATCTTTTGAAGGATTTATAGTTACAATTAAAACGCACGAGAGCCTTACGAGCCGAAACAGCTTGAGCGCTCAGTTCTGAGAATTAATATGGACCGTGGACGTCCTATAGACCTACTAGCCTGGGACATTTTAAGGCCGATTGCCTCTCTACCCTCCGCTGGCTATTATTATACTATTAACTATGCATTTAATGGAGCATCTCGGTGACCCGGCAGGCCGACGTGCATATCATGTATTTGCAACATTTTCCAGGTCTTTCTTAGGTCTGCTATGTTTATTATCATCTCCGTGTCAAATGAGGAAATAAAATTAAAAAAAAAAAAAAAAAGATAAATAAAAAATAAAGTTTTTCGTGTGGGTTCAGTTTTAAAAAGCACTTCATGGTCGGGTCAAATCAACTTGGTTTCAAGACGCTGGCGAACCTAGTAAGTCATTGTTGCATCAGCATTCAATAAGAGAATTTAAAAAAGTGGAAAAGTACTCACACAATCTCTCTCTCTCTCTCTCTCACACACACACACACGCACACACACACACACACACACACACACACACACAAACACACGCACACACACACATCGTTAATGAGGGTGCCATCAGGGTCTGGCTGTGTGAGCGTGTTCTAATTGTCTTATCTTTCGAGGTGGCACATTCTTGGGCTGAGGCTTAATTTAACACCCAGTCCTCCTCAAGCGCTGGTGTTATTTACATCCCTCCCCATCCCCGACACACACACACACACACACACATACCCCAGGATCGACCCCCCAAAAGTCCTCTTGTACCCTAACCGTTACCCCTCTCTCACACCCATGTCATTGCTCTCTATTTTCTCATCTTTCCCATATTGCCCCCGTCACCCACCAACAACCCCTCTCCGCTCACGGTAAATTAATTGGCAAGCTGTTGTCACGAGATACCAACTGTATTAGAAACAAGCACGCACTGATCTCCTTGTTATTCTGTTTGTGTTCACTACTACACAAAGAGCACACCTCTGACAGCGCTGCAGAAACAAGAGTCCAAAGTGTTTAGCGCCTTTGAAAACGGAGATGTTTGGGCTTCCCTCTGCCGCACCTCCAACAGAAAACAGCTACGTTCGTTATTCTGACAGGAGACCAGAAGTAATAATTGTGTCCCAAAAATTTGATGATGAAGTCTGAAATACTGAAAATACCGGAAAATATTTGAAAATTAACAAAACAAGGCAACACTACAGATGTTGTTGGCGGAAATCATACAGTCCTGTATCCATATTTTGAACAAATATGTCATGTTGCAACGTATCCTCATACAACGGTTTGTATGATGTATGGTATGGTTTACGATCACGTGGGTTACAAACAAATTTATTTTGTGGGATATATACGAATTTTAGTGCATTACTTTTCGTACGAACATTAACGTGACCTGCAATCATCACGCCACAACTTGGGACAATCAGGGTTTTTTGTAAGAGTTTTTCTTTTTAGAAATGAGGTGGCGTAGCGTAACAAGCCGTTTCCGAGGTATTGTGGGTGATGCAATTGAGCTGCATCTTTGCCCCCAGTTTTATCAAAAACCTACCAGCGACGACTTAGATATTATTAAAAAACAACTGACGTAGTGCCACGCTTGCAACTGATCTAGTAGTTGATTTTCCCAGCATTTTCATCAGTGACACAAATGACAGTGTGTGGAAATTGATCCATAATTAATCCAGGAGTGCGAAGTCTCCTGTCAGTGTTTGTCAGAGGGACTTTTCACAATTGAACAGTCGGAGCACTTACAGCGTTTTTCTTTCTCAAACTCCGGTTCTGGCTTTCAGAAATCGATGCGAGACGCAAACGGGAACAATTGACTGAATACAGAGAAGAGTTTAAAGGCTGCATGAGAGCTGCATCGTCTGCAGGTGCATTGAGTTTAATCAGGCAGACTTTGACAAACCTATTATGTTTGTATCCCTTACAATGGCTCACATCGCAATCTCCTCTCTCTTCCTTTTGTCTGTCTGCCTAGTTGGAAGTATTACCAGCATCTTCCTGTTCTATACCAGACAGATTGGCACATACAACCTATTCTCTCCCTTCTCCATCCCCCTCTCTCTCTCTCTCTCTCTCTCTCTCTCTCTCTGCAGCCCGGTTGCCACATATCACAGATTTTGACAGCATACGCGGATGAGGTCCCTCAGAGAGGCATTAGCACCCTATTGGGAGTTCTTCTGCTAAACTCCTGGCGGGCATTTTTCTCCTTAACACAACGCAATCAATATCTTTTAATATTATCTACTGGCAAACAGAGTCCCAGCAAAAAGGCTGCAGGAGGCTCTGGGACAGACCGAGGCTGAGAGCCTGCGAGGCGGCCGTGGAGTTTGCTTTGCTTTGCCGAGGCGACTGAAGCGAGGTGAGCATTAGTTATGACATCTCAGCAGCAGCAGCAGCAGCAGCAGGGCCGGGAGACGCTGCTCCGCGTCCGGCTGATCTCCAGCTCCGCTCGCAGAAGAGGAGAGCGCACTCAGGGATGGTCGAGGGTCACTGCCCATGCTTGACCGTGTCATCTTTGCAACATCACAAAAACAGGCTTTTAGAGATTCGTTTTGCGCGTGGCTCAGCTGATGATGCACCGCCATCCAATCTCATAGCAGGAGGGGAGGCGTAGCTCGCTCCTGGTAGAACGCCGTATCAAGGGAAAGTAATCCTTTTTCTGGTATAGACTGATTTATTGTCCGGCCACAGCTTTCATAATAGGAAAGAAAAACAGAGCTTATGGAGCGGAGATGGAGAAAAAAGAAGTTTAAACGGCATTACTTAGTTGCAGCTTCTGCACAACAAGACATTGATCAAATTCTGTAAGTATAACATTCATCACCTACTATGACACAGGTGTTATTATTGCAAATTAAAGCTGGATCGGCCCTTAAATCAATGACGACAACACCAAGCTGCTGTAAGTCGTACAGAGTTATGTAAAACCTACATTCAGTCTGTGCCACAACCATAGACTGTATATAAGAAGTGGACCTAGTGACCGCGACGTCACCCATTGGTTTGTGGACTGCCGTTTTGAAGCCTCGAGCTCGGCATTTTGGCCGTCGCCATCTTGTTTTTTTGCAACCAGAAGTGACACGAGAGGGTGGAGCTAAGTACAACCGAACGCTGAGTAAGACATTTTTAGGCGACCAAAACGGTTATAATTAACGTTCATGGACTGAAAACACACTGTGAAAGGGTTAAAGTTCTAAGACGAAAACACGGACAACTCCCAGACCGGACAACGCCGTGGTAGCGACCTGTCAATCACAAGGTAGTCCCGCCCTAAAACATCCCCTGTTTTATGGTCTTTTTGACTCTAAATGGGACCATAATTTACTAAATGAACATCATCCTGTGTTGAAGAAGACTTGAAACTAGCGATGGAGACCATAAACTCATGTTTACAATGTTAACTGAGGTAATAAATCAAGTGAGAAGTAGGCTCATTTTCTCATAGACTTCTAGACAATCGGACTTCTTTTTGCAACCAGAGGAGTCGCCCCCTGCTGGCTATTAGAAAGAACACAAGTTTAAGAGACTTCAGCACTGGCTTCACTTTCCAGACCCGGAGGTCGCCCACTGGCCACAACCGAATAACACAATATTACAAGTTTTTAGAGTGAATCAAAGTTTTGTTGTGAGCCCCAGTATTATGGATTTCCCCGCCCTTCCGACTGTACTGCTACAGCATACAAATAAAGAATCTGTTTGGTTTATCATTCGGCTGCAATCATCCTTTCTCTCAACTACACAGCAAAATCCTCCGACACTCTGCATTGTTAGTCCTCTAGGCATGAGCACAAGTGTTTCCTGTCGATCATGGCTGCGTTAAGATGCTGACCTGTGGCGTACACACACATACACACACACACACCGAAACAAATCATTCACCCGCTTCAACAACACAACCTCTAGGTGAAGCCAGAAAACAACAAGTCAGCTGAAGCCGAGCGCAGAGCTGCTCTCTCTTCCAGACAGCTGCTCACATACCTGTACTAGCTTTTAGTCTATATATACATATATATAGACACAGACAATGATACACATTCATCTATATAGGACAGTAAATAACAATTATTTTCATGATTGATTCATCTATTTTTTTTTTTTACAGTGAATCCATTATTTGTTTCGTCTAGATGTTCAAACTGGGAGAGTTGAAGTGGAGGTGTGGAGGGAGAGACGTGAGGCTGAGATACTGCGTGAGATAAAAAAGAAGGACGGAAGTAGTTTGGCCCGGAATTTGCATAAAAAAAATTCTAACTTGTTCTCGGAGTCATAACTCGGTCAAATCTGAACACACAGACATGATACATCTATTTTTAGATTCAGTGCGACTACACTTTCCGAGGATGCCGTTACCTCGAGCCATAAAAACGCAAATAAACGTCCATAAACCCGTTCAGAAATCATAAAAAAGACACTCATTATAACTCCAGAACTTGCCTGAGAATCATCTTTTATGTTTTCTTCAGTATCAAAGTAACTCAGTGATAGTAGTCTGTACATCCATGGGTAAATTGCAAACAGGAACTGCTGATGGTTAATTCGGCATACTTTATGCGGCCAATTTGCCAAAATGTAAACAAATATAGGTTAAAAATAACGGGTCAAGTTGTAGCCTACAGCTAAGAAAACATCCTTCCTTTCTGGACCACAAGTCAAGGTGACGTCTTGTTTTGATCAACCAACAGTCAACACATTTGAGAGGCTAGAACGACTATATGTTGACATTTCTCCAGGGTAAATGACTTAAAGGGACACTCTGTACGATTTGGCGGCATCTAGTGGAGTACCCCTCCGCTCACTCCTCCCTTTCCGAGACTGCGGTAATGTGAGCCGCAGAATGTGAGTGCAAAACCGTGGTAACGCCGTTCTCTTCGCTCAGAGGCCACCCTTACCATAATAACACTACTTTAGGAGCAACGGAAGTCAGACGGCGGCTGGCGGTACCACGGGTTTGCACTCACAAGCGTGTCAGAGAAATACGGTGGCCTTCAGGTAACGTAAAATCGTGAAAGTCTCTCTCTAGAGCCAGTGTTTGGTTTGTCCGTTCTGTGCTACTGTAGAAACATGGCGGACTCCGTGAAGAGGACCCGCTCCCTATGTAGATAGGAAGGGCTCATTCTAAGCTAACAAAAACACAATTCTTAGTTTCAGGTAATTAAACACTAATGAAGACATAGTTATGAATACTATAGTCCATTTCTGCTAACAGATCCCCCGAAATGTTACACACCGTTCCTTTTAACAACTAATTAACTTGTTAAAAATAGTTGTCGATTAAACTCCTGTTGATCGACTAATCGTTCCAGCATCAGATCTACCCGACAACTGGAGCACAAACACCGCACGGCACCCGAAGCCTCCTCCCAGCAGCATCTGAGGACGTGCCAGAAAATAACAGATGCCACCAAAGCAAATGTTGGAAGTGCAGCGCTCAGCTAATGACTGGATCTGCAGGCCGTTTTCCAGGTGACTTATGTTACCGCTCCGCTGCTGGAGACGAGGATGAGTGAAGCTGTATTGATCGGCTGTTTCGCGACCCAATCGATGCCACCACACAGAACTTAGCTGTTTTTAGGTCAAGCTAAAAACCACGTGATCTTACGGTCCGAATTCAATTAATGTTAAATTAATTAATTAAAAGTGATAACTCGCTAGAGATTTGCACTCACCCCCTGCTCCTGTATCTTACAAGTTTATTCAATTACAAGATAATTGAACATCAGTGAAGCCGAGGTGTAACAATATGATTGGAATTCATTACAAAGAGAAACGTGCCGGGGCGAGTTGGCCGTGCCTGCAAAGTTTCTTTGAACAAGACTGAGTTATTGAATTAATGAGATATGCACACACACACACACACACACACTGCTGTGCAATTTTTGCATATGGTGACAAAACAGAATAGACAGCAGCACAGGCACATCAGAAGTCTTCCTGAGAAAACCCACAGCTGCACGCTCTCTATCGTCTACTCCACGTCCCCAGAAACAACTACCAAAACACTTCCTCTCTTCTCTTCCTCCCCTTAAATCCTTTTTTCTCCTGTCCTTTTTCTTTCATCAAAAGCCTCCTAACTCCCCGGGTCTTGAATTTGCTCTAATTTAGAAAAACACAGTCGAAGGAAAAAAAAAAAAAAAAAATTCCTCTTTCCACACCTTTTCCATAAAAAAAGGCATGAAAAGAAGAATGATGTCAGTTATGAAAATTCTTCCCAAAATAAGCACATAAGCATACTGGCTATTCAGCAGAAGAATGCAACACCAGACTTTAAAAAAAAAAAAAAAAAACACTATAGGAGGAAGACAGATACACCCAAGAGGTTCTCATTTATCTCACTGTTACGCTTCAATACAGAAATCTGCCGTTAATTACATTCTTTACATCAGCGGGCAGGAGAAAGGTGATCCGAAAATATTTCATACTTTATTTCACACATCAGAAGACTGTAGCCTCGATATAGTACGCTACCGGTTTTGTGCATTGGATGTGAATGATGACGTTGGGCTCCCAGAGTCTAAATACGAGTCTGTTGTTAATTGGATTTGACTGAAAAATGAGCCATGCTGCACTTAATTATGGCACTGAGTGGTGGTGATATAATGAGGGGCCAAAATCCCATTTAGGTTAGGTACACAAGGGCTGGAGATAAAAGCTTTAAAAAAAAAAAAAAAAAAAACTCATGAGACATTATTATTCTAATATGTCCTCATTTTAACCATTATTCCAACCTCTTTTTTTCTAAACAGTTTATGTAAGAGCAGGAAGCTTGCTGGACTTGAATAATAGGCCTAACAGACTAATAGTCTGTAACTCTGAGTATGACTTTTTTTTTTGCTGTTAATGAGATTCACCGCCACTGTTAATTCATCTATATGGTAATGTTTTATGACGCAGGGCAATAGTAGGCAATGTGCAGCGTCAGCATCGGCCGAGGCAGCTGCTGTGACTTTCAGCTGTAACGACGGCGGGCCGAGGCTGAGGCACTTCATTACCGAGCAGCACCGCCGCTCTGCTGCTGGCTAAAGGCGGCGGCTTAAAGTAATAGCAGTAACTGTGTAATGGCAGCATTTGTAGTGTGCTCACACAGCTTGTGCACAGTCCGTCACCCGCACGTACCACAACAACAACCAGTGCCTGCCATCACGCCCCCATCCCCCCCAAAAAAAAAAAAAACAACAAGAAGAAATTTGAGTTTCTCAATCTTGCTCCTCTGCACCGAGGCTCGGTCTCTTAAACGTCACGGCTGATTAATAGTGCATGGGAAGGGAGGAAAAGAGGGAGAGGAGGAGAGAAAGGTGGTTGAACTTGAGAGCTATAAAAAAAAAAAAAAAGAAAGCTGAGGAGATGAATGTATGAGAAAACGATGGAATGTGCTGATATGATAATGGCCTCTCGTGGGCCCTTGTGGCAAACACATTTTACTCTAGTAATTTTGTCCTGGGACAGAGAGAGAATTATGTCTTCTTTTATCTTATCACACAAAAAATACCATCTCTGTCCTTCCTTCATACGGCACAACAGAGCATGAACGCAAACCAAATGGTCACAAAGATCTCACTCAACAAATCCTTTAATTGCCTGATCAATGCCCGTAGAGCCATGCAAATTAAGCCGATAGTCGATAGGGGGGGGGGGGTAGGTCGGGGTTGAACGTCCACGCGCTGACGCATGCCACTGATCAAAGTGCACACCGTGCTAAAAACCCAGGATTAATCTGTAGGCTCCACCTTGAACCATTATCCTGACCCTCAAGGCGTGAGATACAAAGCGAAAAAAGCCTTTAGAAGTTTCAGACCATCCATCACTGAGCTTTAGGAAAGGGAAGCTGCTGCAGACGCACAAACACACACACACACAGGTGAGATAAGGCGGGATGCTCTACAGGGACAACGCGAGAAAACTAAGAGCAGCTCAAGCTGGAGAGATGCCTCATGCATCAATATTGTCTTACCTTGTGTTTTGCCAGCCAAAGTCTCATCCCAGCGTCTCAGAAGTAGCATGATGGTGCGGCCTGGGACTCCTCTCTCCCTCTCATAGCCTCAGACTGAGGGAGGCTGAACTACAAGCAACACAGGGGAAAAGACAGCATGAGTATCGATTGTTAGCAGCTATTGTATCTTAAAACATTCTAATTTTGAGTTTCTGTCATAACAGTTTGCCTCTCTGACTGTGCAATCATGAAACAAAAGAGCTGAAATGAGCATCACTTTCAATTCTGACTGTCAAATGCAGAAAAAGGAGCACAAAAATGATCAATTTTCAAAACAAAAAAAGGCTCTAAACTAGGGCTGTCAATCGATTAAAATATTTAATCATGATTAATCGCATGATTGTCCATAATTAATCTTGATTAATCGCAAATTAATCACATTTTTTATCTGTTCAAAATGTACGTTAAAGGGAGATTTGTCAATTATTTAATACTTTTATCAACATGGGAGTGGGCAAATATGCTTGCTTTACGCAAATGTGTATATATATTTAGGGCTGTCAAAGTTAACGTAACAATAACAACGTTAACGCGATAATAACGCATTAACGCAAATTCGTTTTAACGCCACAAATTCCTTTAATGCATTCATTTTAGGTTGTAGTGGGCTCAGTTTTAAAGCTAGAGTGAAGATACTGGCATCATATGAAACTGCGTTCACATATCTTGAGGTCAGAGGTCAAGGGACCCCTTTGAAAATGGCCATGCCAGTTTTTCCTCACAAAATTGAGTGTAAGTTTGGAGCGTTATTTAATCTCCTTTGCGACAAGCTAGTATGACATGGTTGATACCATTGGACTCCTCAAGTTTTCTAGTCTCATTGGATGCTGTATCTTCACTCTAGCTTTAAAACTGAGCCCACTACAACCTCTGAAAAATGGAATAGCAGCCGGTTTGCATTTGCGTTAACGTGTTATTATCGCGTTAACTTTGACAGCCCTACTCTAAACACAATGAAACTCTTCCTGAAATTGATCATTTTCAGGTGTCACCCCACCAGCAGGTTTATTTGCTCTAACCAGCTGCACTTTGTATAAAATAAATGGCTTTTAGTCTCCATGATTCATTGAATTACACCCCTCTACCAGGACACCTCGTTAGGTGTGTTGAAGCAAATACAGATGTTCATGAATGGAGAGGTGAGATTACGTCGCTGAGCATTTATCTCTCCTCCACATCATAATCCTTCCGGTGTTCAATGCGAACGAAGGAGTCGGCGGTGGGCCGACAGAACTCACAGCAGTTTTAGGTAAAATCCTCGACGGGTCAAGGGGGTAAAGCAGCAATTTCGAGGTAATTGTACTCCACAGGAGCAGCTTCGCTTCCGTTCTCCCCTTCGCCCCTCCGAAGAGACGTCTGGCGTCGCTTGTTTCTCTGACGTCCGCCAGTCTGTTATTGCAAAGGGAACAGGGAGGACACAGGGTTAGACACAGGTCGCAGTCAGTTAGACTCTAATAAAAGCGTGCTGAGCTTTGGCACGACATGAAACCTCTGACCCGCTCCCTGTAGAATTAATAAGATAAGATTTAAAATGCACAACTTGATCTGAATACAGCTCTCCTTAATTTGTTTAAATGCATCTCACAACTCCCTTTAGTGAACTCTGTGTGTGCGTGTGTGTGTGTGTGTATGTGTGTGTGTGTGTGTGTGTGTGTGTGTGTGTGTGTGTGTGTGTGCGCGCGTGTGTGCATATGTGTGTGTGTGTGTGTGTGTGTGTGTGTGTGTGTGTGTGCATGTGTGTGTGTGTGTGTGTGTTTGTGTGTGTGTGTGTGTGTGTGTGTGTGTGTGTGTGTGTGTGTGTGTGTGTGTGTGTGTGTGCGCGCGCAGGGAATAAAACAGTCTGATTTGAGGAGAATCCAGCCCAGTATGATAAATAATACATTTCCTCCAAAATGTACTGTAGTACTAAATTGTCTCTCGCCTTCATCCCCAACAACCGCCCAACTACAGCACGTACTAGATCAGAAGAATAATAAATAGCTTCTAT
Source organism: Sebastolobus alascanus (assembly GCA_916701645.2). Taxonomy (NCBI): domain Eukaryota; kingdom Metazoa; phylum Chordata; class Actinopteri; order Perciformes; family Sebastidae; genus Sebastolobus; species Sebastolobus alascanus. The sequence goes on along the minus strand of CAKAOJ020000035.1, from coordinate 2,152,915 downwards.
TAATCCAGATTATAACTCGTATACCGTGAACACACTCCCCACATGCGAAAATGAAGGGGGAGAGTGTGGGCCATACTTTAGGTAAATGAATGATTAATTGAAATATGTCGATGAATAATAAACCAGTCTCTGCGGGGTAACAGATTGTACTTTTCATATTTAATAGATTGATGGGCCCTCACACAAACTGTACACACTCACAGCAAACATGTAATCACAGACCCGTCACGTGTCCGCGGTTCGACACATGAAACAGAAGGGGGTGAACAGTACAGTAGATTAAAACATCAAAGAAGGCCTACGCTGCTCACTTGAAAACGCCCAGGCTGTTTCAGCTTGTTTCTTAGCTTCTACTAATCCCACAAAGGGGCCTAAATGTTGCTTTTTTTCCCCGTACACTCTGCGTGTGTGTGCGCTCCCACCACTTTCTCGTGGACGGCGTCTGCGTCGATACAAGTCCTCCTAATCAGCTCCGATGAATTATTGAATAGCCTTTTTATATCAGATCATGACCCATATTCCGCTCGCTTGAAGTGAATACGCTGCCAATAAAAAAATCGAGATGTACTTTTTTAAGTCGCCCCACATAGGCTCCCTGCTCGCTCTCTAACGGCTGAATGGGATTCAGACATACGGCGCGAAAAGTTACAAGCTTTTTTAGACGGAGCTCCGCGGGCCGATTCAACAAGATGATGGACGAGGTCGCCGTGCAGCATCACACAAATGTCGCACTGAGGTTTTTTTTTTTGAAAATCGTCTCTGCACGTTTTAAGTTCTGATGCTTTAGAGCACAGCAATCCCTAGAAGGCGCGGAGCGGAAGTTACTTGAAGATAAGATATCTAATAGAGTGTTATTGCTGGTTTCATTGAGGCGGATGCAGCGCTCAGAGCCAGACGCAGGAGTTGTATTGTCGTCTCATTAGGTAGCACATGGGGAGAAGGAGAGGCAGGGAGAGAATCAGTAGGAAGAGGGGATGGGATTATGAATCTCCTTAGCCCCTGCTGTCTCCTCTCCTGGCCTGTTTATCAATGACGACTGCAAACACGGTGCCTGTGAAATCTCTTAAGCTCCGTTCGGGAGACTTTTGGCAGACTTCTTTTTCACGTATAAGCTTCTGGCATCGAGCGGTTTTCAAAAATTGGCAGGAGGCTTTGAAATATGCGGTTGTGCCCCGGTCACCAAATACAACTGATTTATTGTTCTGGCCATATTAACACAAACATGATTCATTTAGAATGAGGGGACGCTTTAACTCTTAGAATTACACTGAAGGACAAACATTAACTACGATGTCACTTTTGGCAGGGGCGTTAATTTAGTGTTAATATGAAAAATATGATGCTGATTCTTTCCTTGGAATAAAGCTTTCTCGTCAGTGACAAGAGGGTTAATGATCCCCAATACGATCCAGAACTTCGCTAAGAAATCACCTCCACAATTGCATGGAAGTGATGCTCAGCCATATCCATCTTCCAAACTGTTCATTTGGATGGCACTCTACCACCCAGCTGCGCTTGAAAGGATCGGTTAAAACTTAAAGGTGCTAAATACGGGATTTGTGGTGCCTTCAAATGAAACTCGTGAGTTTGTGTTTACAACATGGGAAGTTGTGTACACGATATGCTCAGCGTTCAAGTGGTTAAGTCATGAGAACACCGCTGCTAAGCTACGGCAATATTAACGTTACTGTCGGCGTCTAGAAGCCACAGAGGCTAACAATTTAGCAAGCTAGCAAGCGGGTAACATAATGTGGGAAATGTAAAGGCATAATGATAATGACTTATTATGTACCGAAAAATTAATTTCCAAGGCCTCTGCCATTTCTGACAACGTCAACAAACACGTCACAAGTTGTTAACTCGGAGCTTTCAGAAACTTTCCACTTAGGAGATCGTGAATACGACAAGAGGGAGGCGTTCACATGGACTCTTCTCGTGAACACTGTAAGCACGACCCCATTTGAAGGCACCATAACGTTTCTGTCGGCGTCTAGAAGCCACAGAGGCCAACAATTTAGCAAGCTAGCAAGTGGGTAACATAATGCAGGAAATGCAAAGGCATAATGACAGAGGAAAAAGATGAGGCCGCTGGGAATATCAACATTTTCATCAGACATATTGTAAAATTGCAAAGAAATACAAAATACGACTAAAATTACATTATATTAACTTATAATGTACTGAAAAATTAACTTCCAAGGCCTCCGCCATTTCTGACAACGCCAACAAACACGTCACAACTCGTGAACTCTGAGCTTTCGGAGAATTTCCACTTACGAGGTTGTGAATACCGCAAGAGGGGGGCGTTCATATGGACTCTTCTCGTGAACACGGTGAACACGACCCCATTTGAAGGCACCATTTGAGCATTTCTATTGCCTCTCAACAGCTCTCAACATGGCGACGGCTAACGGTGCTAATAGTACAAAACAACGGCGAAATTGCTGACAGAGCTAACAGTGTTTACCTGGGGGGGAACTGGAGGGTGGGTGCTACGCTTCCACGACAACGCCGTCGGTCGGGACAGCGTTATCAGCTGTAACCGACCTATGAGAGCAGTGCAGAGCAGCGGCCGTGAGCTAGCCAGTGGGGCACGCTCACATGCAAGAACATACACTAAAAGGCATGCGCGGCCGGCCCGGCTATGTCAACAAAGCACAGAGAAGCTCTGATTGCAACACACACAGAGGGAAAGCGACTTCATTCTCTGCTCAGGTAGACATTACTCAACTATATCTTTACATAGCAAATAGTTGTTTGCTGCTATATTAATGCTCTGAATATCGAATTTATTTAGCACCATTAATCAGCATGCTCTGCATAACTAAAGTCTAATCAGCTGTATCAACTACAGTTGTCCAGCTAAGTGGGACATAACGTTCACATCGCCGTCCATTTTTGCTTCTGCCTCCCTCTACCACATTGTCACGATTACAGCGAGTTTCACCAGTTCATAAAAACTATTGTTGTGATTGTTACGGTAAAAAGACAGCGGGGTGAGCCATGTGTCAGAGGCGGAGCTTGCAAAACCGAGACGTCCATTTTGCAGCGTGGCAGCTGTGACAGCTTTGACACACTACCTGGGCTTAAGTGCCCATCTGTAGATAGGCTACCGGGGTCACACGTGTGCCAAGAGCACCGAGCAGAATGGGTAATGGTTCCCGGGTTACGAGAGCAGGTCCCAGGTGGGTTTCACAGGTATGTAGCCTTAACCTTGACTGTGCACACACACACACACATACACTATATGAATCCAAACTGCTGTCAGCCATATGATGGGAAAGTTAATCAGAGAAAAGGGGTCAATCGTCGACGCACCTATGATGGATAGATAGACAAAGTGTCTGCATGTGTGTGTGTGTGTGTGTGTGTGTGTGTGTGAGAGACAGAGAGAGAGGGAGTGGGTGTGAATTGCATTTTGCTGCAGACATATAGACTCAACATTTCATTCCAACACACTCCACCAGGAGATGTGCTGTCATCCTCCCGCTGTGAAGCACTTTGTGCTTCTTTGAAATAACAGCAGATAAAAATAATTGCGTTGTGAAAAGGGCAATGCAGTCAGTCTCTTCATGTAGATTACTTCATTGATCTGCCTATATATTCCCCACACACACACACACACACACACACACACACACACACACACTCCTCAGCTTTAAATAAGAGCGTGGAGCAGCACTGAACAGATGACTTGATAGGCAGAAGTGGCTACTCCATCAGGTGGAGAGTGGCTAATAAGAACCAAGGATGAAGTATGGAGATTCATTTTGACATGTTAAGTAAATTTTTTCAGATCCGAGTGAACGCATGTGATTTGATTTCACGTGAATAAAATGTGTTGGAATAGAATTAAAGGCTCATGGGGAAAAAAAACTACAAAGGATAAATGATGAAATTACTGATCTCTGATAATCCGGCTATACAGTACACACACACACATGCAGGACGCGAATGCACACCCACACACACACATGCAGAAATAGTGGGTTAATGACAAAAAATATGAAGATGAATATCTATTATCATCATCCAAACCATGCAACAGTAATAGCATGTGTGGATTCAAAGCACCGTACTCACCTATTTAACCCTTAACATTAAGAAATATTAAATCTAATGGATTTTGCAGGCTGGAGAAATTGTAAGAATCGTGGCTATTACATCAACTAATAGACAAAGATGTTGCTGGAGTCTTTAATCCGCGTTAGTGAAATCCCATTAAGATTCAATAGTTGAAAAAGAAATATTGAAATCAGCTTCAGTCCATTACAAAAAGAAGTAAAAAAAAAAAAAAGAAAAAATGAGTCCCGAATTTAGGACAGTTTTAATAATTGTTAATTATTTTTTTTTCATTGGAATCAAATCCAGGATTTAAAGGGTAATTCCACAGGAAAACAGCTATATCCAGAGTGGTGACGGCTGCTCAAAAGTCCCACTTCCCATTATCTTCATGTAATGAAGAGGAGAGGCGTTAAATCTCCTTCAGGAAAAACAAAAAAAGTGGAAATATTAAAAATAAAAAGGAGATGGTAAAGGAAATGAGTTGTGTGGTTTGCTTCACTTTGCTATGCATCTGTCTATTGCTGTGCCTCTCTGTAGCTCACACACACCACACACACACACACCAAATTATTCAGTTACTTTGCAGTCAGCTTTCGAGTCATCCTATCTTCTGTTTTTTTCTTAAATGCAAAAGATTAATCATGAATAATCTGCCCCTTGTATTTCAATAAATGGAAGTAAGTCGAGGTGACGGATTGCAAAATTACGTCACCAAAATGCAAAATAAACAGCAACTCCTCTCTGATGCCAGCAAGTCGATGACGTGCGAGTGGTAGAACATGTCATTTTTTTTTAGATGGCGAATGAAAAGACAAAAATGGAACAACAAATAAATCAATAGGTGGATCGATTCAGAGGGGGTGAGAGGGTGGAATTGATGGAGAAAAAAAGATGCGGGGAAAAAAAAAAGGTGATTAAAGAGATTGAAGCAAAGTGAGTGTAAAAAAGTGAAAATTTATGGTGGAGGAAAAAAAGGGGAAAAAATCCTCTGGATGATAAAGCCAGGTTCTTTTTCTAGTCCATTCTCTTTGAGTGCTTGTGTGTGTCTGTCTGCGAGAATAAGTCAGTTCAGAAAGATAGGAGACAGAGAGAGAGAGGGAGGGGAGAGAGAGGAAAAGAGGGCAGAGAAAAAGAAGGAGTGTATAAACACAGATGACACCCCGGCAGAACTGGACGAGCGCTGGCTTACAAGTGAAACAACGGTTGCGTTGTCGCTCACGAATTAGGCCTTAGCTCACTTTGACCTTCATCTGATAAATATGAAGCGAGAAAACTTAAACGCACCTCGGTTTGATCACAATGTGCATTTCCTCTACGGGATCATATGTGGAATTTCTCTCAATGTGCACGACAGCCAACAAAAGGACATGTGGAGGAGGACGGTGTGTGATTAAAAAGGGGCATTTAAGACATTTTAATGGAAGAACAGACTTTTTGTGCAACAACATAGAAATGAGGCGGTCAAAAATGTGGTTGACGACTGGAGAAGGTGCTTGCTTGATGAGACACTGTGGTCCTGGTTTGAGGAGAACAAAAAAGGAAGTCAGAAAAACACAGATTATAGTATGCGAGGGGAGAGTGACGTGAGGATGACATGGCATGAGGCAGGAATCAGCTGAGAGCCGGATGGGAGGGGAGCCATGGTTACACCAAAGCTGGGTTGCAGGCCAGCGAGTGTGTGAGTGTGAGTGTGTGCGTGTCAAGGTGTGCTTAATATATGTGCACCCCACACAAAACACCTCGCATACACAGAAAAAGAACAAAGACTTTGAGACAGACACTAAACACTAAATAGACCTACCTATGGTTAGAATTAAGAAGCGCCCAAAAAAGATGCATAGGATGGTGGGAGGAAAAAAGAGGAGGGGGGAAATAGGAAAAGGTACAAAAGTGAAAAAATAGAAAATACAAGCAAGCCAATCAAAAGAGTGCTTAAAGTAAGGAAATTAAAACACTAGTGGAGTCAAAAAGTAGCCAAAGTTACGGGTGGACAGCGAGCGGAGTGGTGGGGAGGAGGAGGAGGAGGAAGAGGAGGAGGGAGGCGGTGAAGGGAGGAGGGAGCGTGGGCTGCACAGGGATAGAAAGGGCTGGCAGTGATAGCAATGAAGAGGGAAGGAATAATGAATGAAGGGGACAAAAAAAGAGAATAAAAGGGGGCAAAAAATAAAAAATCCCCCTCCTCTTTCTCTTTTTCTCTGTCTCTCTGCCTCTCTCTCTCCCTCCTTGTCTGGCTCATAAATAGAAGAAATTGTTGACCAGGTAAATGGCGAAATAGATGAGGAGACAGAGGACCGAGAGAGCAAGCAAATGAAAAGGCAAAGCACCTCCCAGCAGCGCGATGAGGAAAAAAAAGAACAAAAAACGAAAGATAAAAGCAAATACTCCAGTGGCCTCCGTTGTCTCCAGTCTATGTGTGGAAGGGGGGATTGGCTGATGCCAGTTGTTCCCCTTCCCCGGCTGCCTTCTGCTTTCTTCTGTCTCTCCTCCCAAAAAAGACTTCCCATCCAGATGACAAAAAAAAGCAGGCACAGATGTCCTTTCCCTCTCTCTCTCAACTCTGGTCTGATATCACGTGCCACTCACACAGGTTAGACATTGTTGCAGCGGCAACGCACAGTATCACCAATATTGCTCAGTGGGAGGAAAAAAAAAAAGGCATTGGGGCTGCTGCTAGTCAAGAGCCGCCTGCCTCATGAGGAAGGATACTGAGCTGGAATTGCTCTGTCTCCCCTCTCCCGCCCATCCCTGCGAAAAAGACGGGAGGAAGGGAGGTGGGCCCACTCGCTGCATTAGTATTCATTGAAAGAGTGTGAGAGAGAGAGACGGAGAGAGAGAGAGGGAGAGAGAGATGAGGAGGAGGAGGGGGAGAGGGGTGCCTCTCTTCCAACAAATGTCGAGGAACCAAGCCGGTGTGTGAAACTGATAAGAGACTGGCTCCCCCTAGAGTCAATCATCAATACACAAGTTCAAATAACTGGAAACACTGGGAATATAGTGTTAGACCAACCAGTCTGATGACCTCTTACCTGCATTCACCTCACATTTTAACCTCTGAAGACAAATTCAATTCTGCAGTGTCACTCCAACTGCATGATATCATTGTAATCCCCTTACAGAATACTTCAATGTTCAATTTAATAAATAAATTCAAACACCTGAGCTTTGTCTCTCTCCGACAGCTGTGTTTATCATCTCTGTTATATTTTATAACGCTAGACGCTCTCCCTGCGCAACGACCGGACAAAGCATTAAAGGGATTTTGGTTCACGACGTCTGTGGCGTCGTGAAAACAGACTGCTCCATTCCCTCTGCATTTTGCCCGTGGCTAAACTCAGTGTTGCTATGGTGACAGATGACCGCTCTCAAGTGTCCAAATCAAAGCTAGTAGCGCACAAAGACAGGTGGTCAAAGGCACCCTTCAAAAGGTAAAGACGGCAGCTGTGTATCTCCGCACTAGTTATGTCTCTGTCTAAATATTTTCTGCAATCAGGAATGCCTCGGACCACATGACCATATTTACCGAAATATAAAATCCATTACATTTCACTTGGCAATGCCCACAAAGACAAGACACTACTAGGCCTAATAGAGGCTTATATTCAAAAGAGAGTGAGGTAAGCCGCACTCTTTTGTTTAATTCTCTTCAGGGACAAAGTTCAATATATTCCCACAGCCAAGCCCACGGTGCATGTATAGTTTGGTTCTATCTATGTTAAGTTGTTATTTATAGCAAATGGAGGAAAGAGACAGAGAGGTGCTGACAGATCCTGAAAGAAAATGTGATTACAAATCCCCACAGTCCCCTCCGTCTCCTCTGCTGACCCGTTTATCAGACAGTAATTACTTAACTCACAATCAAACTCAAGCCCAATTGTATTTACAATGACAGGTGGGGTGTGTGTGCAAGGCTGAGTGAAGAGAGCAACATTTCAGGCAAGTTCTTTCTGTTCAGTTTTTGAATCATGCATCAGCAGCACACAAAGAAATTACCTTACAATGAAGTTGAAGGTGGAATCCATGTGAGCGAGGCTTCGAATGTGACCGAGGACAAACGGTGCAGTTTGCAGCTTTCCTCTCTCTTGGCCGATCTTGGATGGACCCACCATAACAGGCAGCGCTGTGCTTTCTTGACCCGTTGAACAGTCTCTGCTTGATCTTTTCACAAGTTTCAGACATCATCTGTGAACCTGAATTTGAAAATACAATAAACGGTCAATGGATTATGAACAATTACTGGACAATTCTGCCAACGACTGCATTTAGTTGCGCAACCCTGTGTTGTACAATGACAATAAAATTAACCTTGAAATGTCACAGTTAGCATTATTTTCACACTGTATTGATCCAGGGAAGTTGATGAGCTTACATGTTATTTTCCTAATTACATACTTTTGCACCTGTGAGTGAACTCTCAGCAGAGCCACTATCATCTGCTTCAGCAGAGCAACTGTTTCACCACTTTACACACTTTTACAGTGGTTGGAAGGATGGAAAATGTCAGTAGTTTCCTTGTTAAAGTGTTTTTCATTAGCTGTGAACCAGTGACTGTTAGCAAGCTCTTACCCTGGGCTCCTACAGCAGTACTGCAACCAGGGACCGCTTCACACAGAGCTCTGGTGGAGGAGGTGATGAAGGTGAAATTAGTTTGATGAACACTGGATGACAAATATACACACTAAACACTCTGTTAACATTTTAATTTAATCTACCTTAAAACTGTTGCAAGAAGGGAGAGGTTAGTTAGTTGGGAAGAACGTGTGTCGTGAGCTTATTAACGGGACATATCGCCGCCATGTGGTCGACATACAGTAGTTTGATCGACTGTGCGGTGTTCGATTGAGCGTGCCTGTCTCCACAATCACAACAACACGGTTCAGAGATGGCAGCCCTTTCATCACCCCTACGAGTCTGCAGAGGGATACTGAAAGAATTACGCGCTGTCCAAGGACCGTCTTATAAACGGTCACTGGCCTACAGCTATGTTATGGACCAGTTTCGTAAGAATAAGGCGAGTTTCCCACCAAACTACCATTACAAACCGCATGGGAAGAGCTCGGCTAGCGTTAGCTAACTTGGCTAACTCTTGAATGATTACTGTTTTTGCTAGTTATGTGAAAACAATGTTCGCCCTTCAACCATTAACAAACGTGGGAATACGGCGAATACCAAACGTGACACCGGAGTGTTGTCTTTTATTAACTTACCTTGTGATATTTAGAAGCAACAGTTCGGCGCAAGGTGACATTAGCCGGCAGCTAATAGCATTAGCATAGCTCAGTGTTTTCTGAGTACTTTCTGACTGGTAATGAATTCACTAACTATGTAAATTCCTACGCGCACCAGAGTGCACCCTGCTACAAAGGGATGATTGAGTCATTAATTGTGTTTAAATCACCGTTTTTTATTGGCCTCTGCATTAATGTGAACCCAAATTAGAAAAATTAACAGCACCATGCACTAAAATGTTATGTAATATGAATCATTAAGCAAGGTTCAATCGATTATAGGTCATCGAGGAAATTGTGCTCATCCGCAGGGATAAATAGATACTTGTTAGCAACGTTTAAAATGCCTTTATCTGCAGCCTAATAGCTTGTATATTTGTTTAGAAGTCATTTTGCATGATCCCATTCATCTTAACATTTTCAGTCAAGGGAAGCCCTAAAATTTAACTATATGTTTATTTTAATTAATATGTTTAATTACTCATCCAAAATACTGTAGAGCTGCATGTTCAAATGAAGTGGTAGTGGTGTTAAGCATATAGGCTTAAGCTTGTATTATTTATGCTTGGGAGAACATGGCTCACCAGGCTGGTCAAATGCATGTGCAGTCAGTCATTGAAGCAAAATAGCTGGGAGCAACTCTTGCTTGTCAGTGTGTATCTGCCCCAGCTCTGAAAAGACCCTCAGGCATTGTAATGTATATGTGAATCTCTATAGGGACTGTACCAAATGCTCACTGTCCATGTAGCTGTTACGGTTGATGAAGGAAAAAAACATATCAGAAAAGCCTGCGATATAGGCATATTTGTTTATTTTTTTATAGTCTGTTACTGGAGTCATTGCTCACTGTGTTGTCCACCAGCTAGACCTTAAGGCTCTTATTCATGAATATTTATTCATTTTTTTCTATGGTGGCTGATTTAGTGGCCAAAGCAAAAATGTGCATGTTATCTAATTATGTTACGATCTGGTTCATCATTTGAACTTCACTAATATTTCCTCTCTCTTCCCCTCTCACAGGCAACAGGAGAAAGGTACTGCCGTGCCCAGCAGGAGGCACACCACGACTCGCACACATATCTGTGTTTGCTGGCGTCTACCCGGAACCACCAGGCCCTGCACAACCTTTACCATGGAAAGGGAGAGCGCAGCACAGAAGAAGCGGCTGGCCTGGTGGGGCTCAGGTTGCCCACTCAGCCGGGAGGTAAAGGCTGGGAGAAGTGAGGACACGGGAGGGTGCAACACAATCTCGACACTCGTCGGAAATGACTTTTCTGTGGCTGATTCATCCGGTCTCGAACAATTCACCTCATGAAAAGTAAACTGCAAAGTGATACATGTTTGACTGGAGATTGTGCCATCATGGACAGACTTATTCCTGTTGTGTTGTTCGACCAATATGAGGATAATCTGATCTGAGAGTATTTGAAGCAACTGTGAAAATATATGCTATGATGAAAAATCTGTTTAGCTGTAAATATACTGTACCCTACAGCTTGTCCACACATGATTTTGTTGTTGTTTTGGCAATTTTCCTTACTGTAAAAAAAGGCAAAAGCAACCGTTCAAATGGACTGTAAGTACATTTCGATTCATTTGTCCCATTAAAATATTAGTCACTGTTTCACTTTGTTGTTGTTTTTTAAGAACTCAATCACACATTAAAACACATTAACAAACAACCTGCTTGTGCATCAATTAAACTCAGTTAAATCCATGTATTGCTGCATTTAAATGCCCTTAAGGAGACAGGTAAAACTGAATATGCATCAGACTTACTAATCAGATCTTGATCAGCAAGAATAATTGAGAATATTTAGCATGCGTTGTTTGTTGAATGTGACATTATGAAGTCACACGGGCTTGGTAAATTAATGTCACAGTAATTTGCACAGTTGTTTGTGGGATTATTTACAGTTTGTCCCATTAGACTTATCCACTGAGGCATCCACTGCCTTTCTGACAGTTGTCTTCTACTTGCATGCTTTTGCATGAGTGGACAACAAAAAGGAACATATATATACTGTGTATATATATATATATATATATATCTATATATATATAGATATATATATATGCAAAAGTCTAATGCTGCAGTGCCAGCTTGGAAGGAATCCCGTATCTTATTTCTCTCTCGTTACCTTTTCCCTCCGTCCACAGCTCCCTCATACAGCACCTCAGCTTTTCTGACCCAACGTTACCCATCCCACTTTTTTTTTCATTAAATCTGCCCTTCCTGTTTCCTCTTACTCTCCAGTGGTGACTAACATTGCCTTCAGTGTGAATTTAAATAGACTCACCCTAAAGCAAAACAACACACAGTGACACAGGGAGTAAAGACCCGTGCCCTGCCCCAAACTAACACACACACACACACACTCAGCCCTGGAAAGAAAGTCCAATGTATACCGACAAACCAACAGCTTGTGTCAAAATGTATATTGCACAAAAAAAGCAGGATGAAAAATGTGCTTCTCCACTCCCTGCTGTTATATGCACCCTGGAACAGACAGCCACGACAAACAGAATGAGAGAGAAACCCTAACAAAAGCTGAGTGGCACTGGAGGTTTTTGGGGATGGGGGGGGGGGGGATCTGTTGGATACCTATAGAATGTGATGCTGCATTTAATACCAGGGATTTAGTTGTGCAAGTAAATGCATTTTTTTTAATGTCAGCAGCGGCAACCTGAAATCATCTGGGGGGTAAATAAACCATGCGAAAATTAGCCCCATTCTGCCAGCTTTAAGTGAAATTAAACGTTTATGAGTAAACGGAGGTGATATAAGTGCGCGTCAAGCTGGTGAGAGGAAAAAACTGAGTGCGGAGGAGGGCGGAGACAGTCCACCCCTCACAGCGGAGGCTGATTTGTTCATTCCTAGGCTCGGCAAAAAGAGGCGAGGGAGTCAGCATCGTCAACTTCTGTCTCCGAAAAAAAGCATCTGTTGAGAGGTCTGTGCTCACTGGAAACAGGCGCGCTCTGCTCTGGGAGGAGAATCTATCTGCGCTTTTGGAGCATCTGGATACCTCTCTTGTTTATCAAGGTTTTTTTTTTTAAAGGAGCTGGACGACCACATATAAAAGGGAGCTGTCAGGGGGAGAAAGTTGTCTGCAGAAACGCACAAGGACGGAAAAAGGGAGGACGCGCAACAAAACCAAAAGGAGCGGAGAGAAGAGGAAGAGGTGACCCGGGCGAAGCGACATGTTTGGCATGATCAAGAATTCGCTCTTCGGAAACACCGAGGAGACGGAATATAAACTGCTCAGCAGCGAGACCAAGGTAAGAAAGGCAGCGCGCGGACACCTGTCAGACACAACGTCATCACCACTGATCTATCTTTAAAAAGCTTCTGCAAAAATCGGTCCAAGCACAGACTGTAAATCCTGCAAAGGTGCAAGGTTTCTCCTCCTGTTTGCATAAATATTTTTATCCTGCACTTAACACTATAACTATGTTATGTTGTGACAATTGTGTTTAAAACGGTCTCGCACTTTGCGGTGTCTTTTTCCTGCTGTTGTCACAACCTCTGTAACCTTGACTGACAGCCTGGCAGTTAATTGCTTGTGACCTATAAAGATGCCTGCTGAGCCGCAGTGTGGGGCAAAGCAGCCAGAGGTCCTCTGCCAATCAGCAAGAGGCAGGAAGGGAAGGAATAAAGATGGTGATTCTGACTAGAGTGTAACCTTAAAACATCAACACACACATAGACTACAGTCAGAAAGGTTTTAACGTGCTTACTGTTTTTTTCCATCATGACATTACACTGTAGATGTGTGTGACACAATGGGATGTACTGCGCACTCGCTGTGTGTATGTGAAACCACAGAGGCCAAGCTGACTGACCCTGTCCTGGAACAGGAGGCAGATCAGACGCTCAGATAGGTGTGTACACTGATACACTGACCGTCTGAAACTGACGTCATAGAGGAGGAAGGGCATGCCCTTGCATGTCAGCAACACCCCCACCCTGCTGCCTTGTTATGTTTATGTATATATTGTGTTTTCAGCTATATTTAAAGAGGACCTATTGTGCTTATTTTCAGGTGCATACTTGTATTTGGGGTTTCTGCTAGAACATGTTTACATGTTTTAATGTTTAAAAAAACGCTTTATTTTTCCTCATACCGGCTGTGCTGCGGCACCTCTGGTCGTGTCTAGAAGGGAACCCGCGATTGGGGAAACTCGTGTGATGGTTAAGGTTAAGCATTGATCTCGAATAGTTAAGGTTAGGATCAAGTCCCCAGGAAGAACGCCGGGCTGTGAAGCAAATTTTCGTGGTGGTCAAATGGTGGTACTACAACTTCCGTTACGAACACTTGAATAGCCCTTATTTAAACCATTGGGTCCTAAAAATTGTAAAATGCACTAATAGCTGAATCCAGAGTTATTACCCTTCATCCGTTCATGTGAATGAGCCACAGACCGCGGCTGGACGGAGGGCTGGGAGGCGGGGTTAAAGGAAACACTACTGCGCCTGCTCTATGGGCCCAGTGAACGCGGAAGATCGCTGGAAGATCTGGGTATTTTATCCCTTGGTAGTTGAGCCATTTTGGCTTCATGCGCCACTGAGCAACTCTCATAGAAATGAACGGGAGCCCGCCTCCACCGCTGTATCCAGATCTCTTTATACATCCATTGTTAGGATAGGTCGTCGGGCAATGAGTCTCGCAAGAGTTTTTGCAGATTTCAGATCAGATTTCCCAATTCGTGGGTTACCTTCTAGACACGACCAGCCCCTCTTTTCGCCCACTCTGTTGTGATTGGTCAAGCGAACCGAACTCTTCAGACTCCGCTCCAGCTCCGCTCTAACTAGGCAGGTATTATGCAAATGTGTTACTTGGTGACATCACCACGTTACGGAAGAAAAGGCGGGCCTTCAAGCAAGGTGTTTCAGGCAGTTCAGGAGCAGTGTTTCTGTGGGAGAGAGTAACTCCCTTTGGCGTAGACTTTGGGCTTTGTAACTTTGCAGACCTTTTACATGCACAAAAAACTATATAACACACTAAATGAAAGGGGAAAAGTATAATAGGTCCTCTTTAAAGAGCTACATGAGCAATAAATGAATCAAAAATATGAATCTACTGGTTAATCTTGCCAAATTGCCAATGTATGCACACTTTGGGTGGATTCTAGTAAACTCAGTGATGTGTGTCGTTAACTGAGGCGATGCTTAACAGTCATTTCGAGGTTCTTCTCTCGTGCCCTGTTGACCCACAGCGCACTACTGTAAATGTGCATGTAGCCATGTAATGTCACGGTTGGCTGGCATGGGTTTTGAAATCGGCTTTGTGTGTTTATCTCTGAATGAATAGCAGCTATCTTTTGACAGAGGCACACAGACTGAGACAAAGAGGACTTCCAGACAGGCAGGCAGAGAATCAAATGACCTAAACTGACACATTTACCCACCACGCACACTGGAAGGCTGATCTATTCTGACACTGCATACTATCAGCTATTGTCCGAAGCTGAAATTCCAAAAAAAGACCATTTAAGCCAACAGTATGTGTACAAATAACTGCATTTTAATGATTTAAAGTATGAATACTAAATACTATAAATACAAATAATTTGAAAAGTGGGCAAAAAGGATTATAAGTGATCAATCATTTATATTACTGATCCAAATGCATGATGATGTCAAGGGTCACCACAGTGCCATTCAGATTTGGCTCCCCTTCCTATGTCACAGGATCATTAGAATATATCGTCCACAGCTTTAGGACTACCTTTACAAAGGTGCGCCATGTTTTTCTCACAAGCCAATCAGAGCTTTTTTGGGAGGGGGGTCTTAAAGGGACAGGCACTAAAACGGAACGTTTCAGACAGAGGGTGAATACAGGTATATTCAGACAGACACAATGAGAAAAATAATGTTTTTTTTGTTTACATTGAAGCATGTAAACATGTTCTAGAAGAAACCCAAAATACAAGTACGAACCTGAAAGTGAGCATGATATGTCCCCTTTAAACAGCTTTGAAAAGGCTGAGCTCAAGGCTCATCAAATCTCTGAACCTGACTGACTCGTTTAAACAGTGGGTATTGAAATCAGAGCTCGCCACCTGATCTGTGCAGCGCCCGCCTGACTCTGACACCCTACACTCTTAATTAAAACCGACACAGAATACAGAGGAGTTGACAGGGCATGCACACGTACCTACACACATTCACACTAGAATAGCAGCAACATATAGGCAGCTAGAAGTTCGCTAATGAACGCAGAAGATTATTTTAACAGAACATGAAATGGCAATTTAACACTCACGGTGTTGATAATGCCTTTTGTGCGCTCTGCTCGGGAACAGAGTAATTATCACTGTATAAGATGGCATAAGACAGCAGCTAAACACACACAACCACACATACACATAGCAGACAAATTAATTGCACTGCTTAACTGAAGTTGTCGGTATGTCACCCGTACACAGTGTTAATGGTGGTCCCGTTGACAAGCCATACAGAGCAGAACCCTTGTAATTACTATGCAGGAGCCTGGGTACCTGTCACATGTTAGAGCGCCATGATAACATGGTGTTATCTTGTATGTGTTGAGGAATGAATACCGCCGCATCGTCCGATTACAGGACCTCTGTAGGGAGTTACCACTGGGGTGGGTTTTGAATAAGATTTGCGAAAATAACAAATATAGAAATTGGAAAACATTTAAATACCCTGTGATTATAAAATGACATTTTGAGATTTCCCTCGGGGGAAGAGAAGCCCACGTATAGGAATGAGCATCTGCAGCAGTGGAAATGATGCCTGGAGTGCATTTCCATTTGTTTGTTTTGCTGCCGGTTTCATTTAAAAAGAAACGCATCATCTGCAAAATAATGAACTGTATATTTTACAGCAGCTTCTTATAGATAGACGGTAAACACTGTCAGGAGAACGAATCGCAATGACGTTAAATTCCAATGCTCAAAAACATCATACAAACAAACACGGAGCTATACACACACAGTGTAATCACATTAGTGGAACGAGGAGCTGTATTTGAAACCTGCATCTCGGCCTCTACAGTGGCCAGATTCCTTCAAAACCTATTAAAGTTATTGCTCAGCTGAGCAGCATAGTCTGAGTGACCGTGCTCCACATTTGCCCCACTTAATCATATTTAATGCAAAAACTGTTGCATCTGTTGACGCTGTGTTTCTGGGGGTGGGGGCGTGTTGTGTGTTATGTAAGACATCTCTTGCCCATTATTCTCTGCAGGCTGACTGAACCCTGCAGAGCAGAAGAAGAAACTAAATCAAATCAGTGTAAATTCGTTTCATCTGCATCTCATTATTTGGCTGCCCACGTTGGGTTTCACACTCCCACGTGTGTGCAGTCACGCACACAAACACACACACACTGAACCCTTCGAGTGTTAACCCCCCGCTAGTTCAATACAAGGCTTTCCTCCTCAGGAGCAGATTGTCAACATCAGTGTGTCAGAGGTGAATCATATTTCAGCTTCTCCCATACACCCGTCCCCAGGAAGAGAACAACTGTGTTTGTGTGGGTGGTTGTATGTGCATAAAAGCAATTTATGCATGCCACAGTGTGTAGCGGTGGTTTGCCTGCTGATGCCTAAACCACCCCCTGATTTCTCTTCTCTTCCCTAGGATGGAGTTAGCTTTGAGGTGCGGCGGTACGATGGCTCCAAATACGCTGTTGTCTCGTCTGAGGGACGATCCTTTGACCAAGTGACGGGGGAGCTGGTGAGGAAGCTGCTCATGTACATCGGTGGGAGCAATGAACAAGGTAAGCCAATAAGAGAATAAAACTGTGCTGCTAAGATACGTTCACTAACAGTATAGGACCTCATGAACAGCTTCTGTTACCTGTCCTGTTCCTCTTTCAAGCTAATAAGTGTTGTTAAAACACACACATAAGACAGGTATGAAGCAAGAGTGCTGATTTATGTAATGGAATAGAAAGAAAGGCCACAGAGAAGTAACACACTGGACTAATAATTTAAGGTACGTCTTTAAAACACAAAGTTTTTCATTAATCTTTGACTCATCTTTTTTACATGATTACTAGGGCTGTCAATCGATTAAAATATTTAATCACAATGAATCGCAAATTAATCGCACATTTTTCATCTGTTCAACATGTACCTTAAAGGGAGATTTGCCAAGTATTTAATACACATATCAACATGGGAGTGGGCAAATATGCTTTCTTTATGCAAATGTATGTATATATTTATTATTGGAAATCAATTAACAACACAAAACAATGACAAATATTGTCCAGAAACCCTCACATGTACTGCATTTAGCATAAAAGATATGCTCAAATCATAACATGGCAAACTCAAGCCCAACAGGCAACCATAGCTGTCAGTGTGTCAGTGTGCTGACCTGACTACCACTTGCCCCAAACTGCATGTGATTATCATAAAGTGGGCATGTCTGTAAAGGTGAGACTCGTGGGTACCCATAGAACCCATTTTCATTCACATATCTTGAGGTCAGAGGTCAAGGGATCCCTTTCCTCAGCAAAATTTAGCGTAAGTTTGGAGCGTTATTTAGCTTCCTTTGTGACAAGCTAGTATGACATCGTTGGTACCAATGGGTTCCTTAGGTTTTCTAGTTTCATATGATACCAGTTCACTCTAGCTTGAAAACTGAGCCCACTACAACCTAAAAATCTCAAGTTGCGTTAATGCTTTAAAGACATTTGTGGCGTTAAAACGAATTTGCGTTATTATCGCGTTAACTTTTACATCCCATCAATGATTAATCATGACTCTTTATTGAGGGAGTGGCCAATCCTGCAGTTTATAAAAGGATAAAAAATATTCCAATCTCCTCTCAGCTTTCTAATTTTGTTCATGGAGTTATGGAGAGCCAGTCTTAGGATGGCTTAAAGCATCAAAGATGGGACCAACATATGTCTCCATCCTCATTTTGAATAAACAAACTATAGCTACAGTTTAAGCTGGCTCACTGAAATGGCTTTGCTTTACTGGAGGATACATTTGAATAATACTCAGACACTAATATCCTTTGAGGTCGTGTTTCCCCATGTTAGGTCAACAGACAAATATAACCTCAGCCAACTAATAGTGCAGTCTGAGAACTAGGCCCCAGTGCAGAATCATCATTTGTTTGCTATTCATAGAGGTGCAAATTATGTGGCCTGTTGTTGGTATTTGCATAATAATATTATGTTCTCTGCACAAAATCACACAAATCCTGACCTTTAGGTTTGGGTAGTTTGCTTTAGGGAGGATAGTTCCCCCCCTTTTTTAAACTCCCTTTCTGTCTCACACTTCATCCTCTAAGAGGAGGCCATGGGTACAGCATCTCCCATCATCATCACAGTGTACCCGCGGAATGACGGCGTTCTGTCTCGCCGTTTGGTGGTCGCCATCCGCGTCCCCACCAGCTACCAGCAAGAGCCCCCGGCTCCCACCGACAGTGCCATCAAGATTGAGGAGCGGCCCGGCATGACTGTCTACGCTCTGTAGGTGTCATTTAAAGTGTTGCATTGAAAGATGTCGATGTGTCTACACAAGGAAAAAGATATCTCCCATTTATTACACGGCTTTGTTGAATACTCGATTCTGATTGGTCAATCACGGCATTCTACAGTCTGTTATTTCTTTATAGCAGACCGTTGCTATGTATAACAGACAGTTGCTATGGGCGCAGCTCTGATGTCGGACTCTGGAGGACCATTTTTGTGTCAAATTATTGATTTCTTAAGTAAGTAGCCGTGTAATAAATGGGATAATGTACAGCGAGCGGGTCATTGTTGTGAAACAAACCCCAACAGGTTGATGCAAGCCCCTCTGCATCGCCCTGTCGGGGTTTATTTCACAACAATGACCGGCTCGCTGTACATTATCCCTTACGTGTAAGAGAGTATTATGGATGTTGATTTGAGAGGATGTGGGTTCAAGTCTTTCCATGAGTTTCCAACTGTCATTATTTTGTCCAAATTTTGGACCCAATTGCACTAGTTGCATTCAGTCTCCTCAGTGTGCATGTGTACGGAAGCCCTAAACGGACATGATTTAAACATTTTTTTTTAATGCAGTTATCTCAAGATCACAAGAAAAGTAACTCGTCATCACAAGAAAACAAAGGTTGTTTTCTTTTATTACTTATAATTAGGGCTGTCAATCGATTAAAATATTTAATCACGATTAATCGCATGATTGTCCATAGTTAATTGCGATTCATTGCATTTTATCTGTTCAAAATCGTCAAGTATTTAATACTCTTATCAATATTGGAGTGGGCAAATATGCTTGCTTTATGCAAATATATGTATGAACATATTTATTATTGTAAATCAATTAACAACACAAAACAATGACAAATATTGTCTAGAAACCCTCACAGGTACTGCATTTAGCATAAAAATATGCTTAGATCATAACATGGCAAACTGCAGCCCAACAGGCAACAACAGCTGTCAGTGTGTCAGTGTGCTGACTTGACTATGACTTGCCCCCAAACCTCATGTGATTATCATAAAGTGGGCATGTCTGTAAAGGGGAGACTCGTGGGTACCCATAGAACCCATTTTCATTCACATATCTTGAGGTCAGAGGTCAAGGGACCCCTTTGAAAATGGCCATACCAGTTTTTCCTCGCCAAAATTTAGTGTAAGTTTGCAGCGTTATTTAGCCTCCTTGGCGACAAGCTAGCATGACATGACTGGTACCAATGATTCCTTAGGCTTTCTGCTATCGGCCCAGATCGAGCTGACAGCATGGATGTACTGTATGACAGTGATGGACTTGGTGAAGTTAGTGGAAGGATACACATGTGACTATGTCCGGTTTTCAAAATAAGGTGTTAACAAGTTTACATACAAAATACATATATGGAAATGAGATTAAATGGATTATATTCACAAGCAGTATAAAACATGTTACCTGTGTCCCTTATAAATTATAAAGAAAATACCACTAAATTGTGAGGGAAATGTCTATTCTTTGATTTTTGGTTGCTGGAAAAAAAATTGTATGAATAATTCCTGACATGTCTGACTACATACAGACACAAAACTGCTAACTTCACCAAGTCCATCACTGTCAGCCATGATCAGCTCGATCTGGGCCGTTTGAATGCATTTACCGTCTGCTGATTTGACCAAAAAAATTATGAATAATAAAACAAAACAACCTTTTGTTTTCTTGTTATAACAAGTTAATTATCTCGTTATCTCGACATAACTTGTTAGATACCGGTATTAAAAGAAAATGTTTCGATCATTTCCGTTTAGGGCTTCCGTACATGTGTGCCTTCTGGGTCCCCGTTCCATCCCAATGAGAAAGCACGTCCAGTAAAAAGTCTACATGACTTAAACTAACACTCTTATTATCCACCTAATTAAAAATGTTCTTTCTTTTTCTTTTCACAGGCAGTTTGGAGGCTTCGCAGCGGAGACTGAGTACCGAGCAGAGGCCTTGCGTTTGACACGCACCCTGGGTGAGACGGCCCCCTTTCAGCGCAAGCAGTACTTCTGCTGTAGCTACGACCCGCCGCTCAAGCCTTACGGACGCCGCAACGAGGTGTGGTTTCTACAGGAAGAGCCGTAAGAGCCATTGGATCAGATCTGAGTCAAATCTCATGCTGAATCCTTTATTCGACCTTAATTACCCTTTCACTGCCGACAACCCTGTAGCTCTAACAGTATTTGATTGGTACGAGCAACATGGTGACTTGATAGACCTTTGAGCCCAAATGGACATATAGAGATTACCCATGTTGCCTTTACCCATCTGATCTTCTGCTTGTCACACGTACAGTAGCTTCACTGAAGTTAGGTGTTCAAGCAATGGGACCATTTAGAATTCGACATCTCATTTCTTTCTCACGTTTTCTTTATTTTTGATTCTAGTTTAAACTCACCCCTTGTAGCTCCGAAATAACACATACTGAGAGTGATTAAAGGGACAGTGTGTAGGATTTGGTGGCATCTAGTGGTGTGGTTGCAGATTGCAACCAACTGAGTACACCTCCGCTCACTCCTCCCTCTCCAAGACTTCAGCAACGTGAGCCGCCGAGTGTAAAACCGTGGTAACGCCGTTCGCCTCGCTCAGAGGCCATCCCTACCATAATATCACTACTTTAGGAGCAACGGAAGTCAGACCGCGGCTGGCGGTACCACGGTTTTGCACTCTGTGGCTCACGTTACCACAGTTTCGCAAGCGTGTTGGAGAACTACGGTGGCCTTCAGTTAACGTAAAAAAGCGTCAGGAGTGCCAGTGTTTGGTTTGTCCATTCTGGGCTACTGTAGAAACATGGCGGACTCCATGAAGAGGACCCGCTCCCTATGTCGATATGAAGGGCTCATTCTAAGCTAACGAAAACACGATTCTTAGTTTCAGTTGATTATACACTAATGAAAACATAGTTATGAATATTATATTCTATTTCTGACAATAGATCCCCTGAAATGTTACACACTGTTCCTTTAAAGACTTGTAGACAAATGTAGTGTTAAGAAGTAAAAGTATTTCTTGGAGTCCCACGTAATACGTCTCATGCAGAATTTTAATCTGAAAGATTTGCATCAGTTCAGTTCTCTACGCCGAGGGAAAACTTCCTTTAGATAAACTGGTACACTGGATAACAGGTGAGAAACAGAAAGTCATCAAAGTAACTCGGTGAATAATCTAATATAATCTGTATTTAAATACAACTGAATTGATTTTTTCATTCCTTTTAGAATTACATGGTTGTCCTAAAGGGTCGATAAAGTCCCTGTGGAGCTCTTATCTCCCCAAAGAATACACAGTAGGGCTTTGCACATCTTTTTAATCTAGTTTACAAGTTAGTGACGGCTACAGAGAAATGTATAGAATTAACATTAGATACATGGTAGTAAAAAGCACACTTCCATTTCCTGAGTAAGGAACTGGACAGAAACAGGAGTTGAGCCATAAAGTAGAACTAGTCTTTATGAATTAATGGGTGGACAGCTGAGCTAGCTAGCTATAGGTGTTGTTATTAACTCTGTGATTATATGTCGATCCAGGAAGCATTTGTGTGTCGTGAATATTTTGTGTTTTAGTGCATGACAATGCCATCTTTATTTATTCAGACTCTTGAAACGGTGTTATGCGATACATCTGTGCTGTGTGATTTTCTGTGACGAGTGGATATAATGTTCAGGTTTGATAGTGTTTCATAACACAATAAATATGTTATTCAGGAAGAGAAATTCTAGTTGTCTTATTTCTTTATTTTGTGAAACGCTGTCAGGGACAATAGGGGAGAGCGGGGTCGGTTGAGACACTTTTGTATCGACAGTAAATAACCTTCCGTTACTCACAGACTACTTGAACAGTATGAAAATAATTTGATCCCTGAACAGATACAGGTGTCTGCTAACAATTAGGGCTGTCAATCGATTAAAATATTTAATCGTGATTAATCGCATGATTGTCCATGATGAATCACGATTAATAGCACAGTTTTTATCTGTTCAAAATGTACCTTAAAGGGAGATTTGTCAAGTATTTAGTACTCTTATCAACATGGGAGTGGGCAAATATGCTGCTTTATACAGATATGTATATATATATTATTGGGAATCAATTAACAACACAAAACAATGACAAATATTGTCCAGAAACCCTCACAGGTACTGCATTTAGCATAATAAATATGCTCAAATCATAACATGGCAAACTCAAGCCCAACAGGCAACAACAGCTGTCAGTGTGTCAGTGTGCTGATTTGACTATGACTTGTCCCAAATGCATGTGATTATCATAAAGTGGGCATGTCTGTAAAGGGGAGACTCGTGGGTACCCATAGAACCCATTTTCATTCACATATCTTGAGGTCAGAGGTCAAGGAACCCCTTTGAAAATGGCCATGCCAGTTTTTCCTCGCCAAGATTTATCACAAGTTTGGAGCGTTATTTAGCCTCCTTCCCGACAAGCTAGTATGACATGGTTGGTACCAATGGATTCCTTAGGTTATGGAAAATATAAATAAGTTGTACTATTTCAACAGTGTTCATTTCAAGCAAGTAGAAGGAAATTACTTCTATAGACCTGACGCACACCATGTGTTGTTTCACACAACTTGTAAAGAAATTGGAATTGGTCGACGTGGAGCCTTTTAGGGGTGCACCGATACCGGATCGGATATCGGGCCGATACTGACTCGTATCGGTGACAATGGGGCCGATCTATTAAATTCTAATCTATGTGTATATACTATATACATTATAGACCGGAATTTTAACTCCTGTCTAAGTTTTGACCAAGTTGTTGCTGCATTAAAAAAGGTTTACACTTGAATTGTAATTCCTGTTCATTTTGAAGATTTTTTTTACCACGTTGTTGGTGTACGATTTATTTTAATAACAACTATTCCATAAATTTAAAATTAATGTTACATTTTATTTTACAAAGTTAGGAAAGCATGTTTAAGTCAAGCCTGATGTTGCCTGACACATAAAAGAATGATCCCAGTCACTTCCACACGGTGAGGCATACAGCTTATTAATTAAACACTGGTATCAGAGCGGTACTCGGTATCGGCCGATATCCAAAGCCCAGGTATCGCTATCGGTACGGGGATCTGTGCATCCCTAGAGCTTTTAGTTTGAAAAATGATTACCAATACACTTTAATGGTCCAAAAGAAAGTAAGCAGTAAGCAGCTAATTTAAGTGACAAAATGATGTGGAAAATGGACTTCATAGATTAAATGTTAAAAACACAAGCATACCTTGATGAATGCAGCAAGATCTCAGTAAATGTCAATTAGATATTTAAACCAACTATGGGATTTAAAATATGAGGATTAGATAAATTTGAAGACAGTCAGTGTTTAAAATTTAAGATCAGATAAATGACAAAAATATCAAAATCCAAAATTCAATAAATGACTTATTTATTAGATTTTAATTGACAGACAAAATTCAGCAAAAAGGAATAAAAACTGCAAAAGAGATATTAATATACAGACATTTGATTAATTCAAGCAAACTAAAACCCAAACCCCCCAAAAAATCCTCTATCCACTTCAAGTGTGCAAATAGTTCTTCAAACAGGTGTTAACTGATGCACAATGAGGGGGGGTGCGATTACACGGCCTGTTGGCGCCTCACCCCACTTTAAATCAGGAATAAATGGTTTGCATTCAGAAGTTTCAACAGCAGGCAAAACACTGACGGGCCCTTAATGTAAAGCTGTGGCCCTGTAACCCCACACGGGTGTAATTACACAAAGTAGAGTTCTGGTTTCAGCTTGGCTTTGCATACATGAATACAACAGAAGCTAGGAGCAGAACTCGGGGCTCGTTCAGGTAACCCCCAGCTCGTCACCTTTAACCTTGTTATGAGAGGTTGAATTATTGCACATACATACTGTAGACTTGTTATGTAAGAAATCTATCTGATCCCCCCTTTTTTTTTTTTCAAACAATGCACTGCTCCTTTTCATAACAAAAACCTCTACTACATATATTAAATTATGATGAGACTGTGAGATTTGGGTCATACAGTGAATGGAATTACTTAGACTGTAATGTAACTGATGTAGATCAAGTTGGTCATGTGTTAGGGAAACTTTAACTCGCTACTCAGAGTATCAGTCAGATACTGTATCACTAAACACTTCTGTTTTTGTATATGGACAACTACTCAATGCAAAACTGTATAGGAAACACATGCGGTACCTTTAATGATGCTGCAAAAAGACTTTCTATTGTTAATAACTACAGGAACTGCAATCAAGAAATTGCTACAAAATGTTTTGGTAATAACTCCGTCTTAAAAAATACATTCCCCAATACTGCCTCCTCCTTTCAGCTCAGGTGCCCTCACCTACGTGATAGATAATCACTGAGAATGTTAGTAATGAGTCTAGCTAGAGTTACAAGCCGTCAGATTCATTTTAAATGAACTTAAGTAAAAGGGGAAACAGTATTTAAAAGACATGATTGCTTTGTAAGGTATTCCAGTATCCAAAATATCACCAATTAATTTGTTGGTGAATTATCGCTGACATCTTTGAACCCTCTATTACTTGCATTTTGTTTTCTGTATTCTACAAATCGAGTAGGTATCCATCAACATGACTCCTTGCTTTAGAATTTATTTTAAGATACAGAGGAAGGAGAGAGGAGTGTCATCGAAGTGATGGTGCCTGAGCTTCAGTTACTTTTCTTCTCAGGAGAGTTTGGATAAGGTGCATATGGTGGAGGCCGCTCCTACGCGGGGAATAAAGAGAAGCGTCATTAAAGATGTCACTTCCACGCAACTTTTAGCTGAGAGGCAGACAAGCAAAGCAGCTTACCATGGGCATGTAGACATTGTGTGGATTGCTGGGATTGTAATACGCGCTGCCAGCTGCTTCAGCCGCCTTGGAGTTACCTGCGCAGGAAACGAGATGTGACAAAGACAGGGAGATGAAGACGGACGGTGATGAATGCAGAACATATTTAGGAGCAGACGCTAAAGCTCCAAACACCGTGGGGGAGAACTGATGCGAGCAGCGGCACAGTATTAGTCATGTGAAGCACAACAACTGACAGCTCCAGGAATCCTTGAGACAAAATCTACAGGCACTACCCTGAGGATGCACAGCGGCAAACGTCCTACTCAAGCTCTTCCTAAAATAGAGATATGCCAAACTGACATTTCAGCGCAGTGTACCAAGCTCACAGGGTGCAGCAGGGTGAGACTGTTTTCACTGAAATCCACAAGGTGCTAGAAACAGCTATGGGGAGGGAGAGGGGAGATTGTTTATCCTTTGTAATTTTGACGTGTAGCCGATGAGACATCAGCACCCCTTTTTGGGTGGCGTGCTACGAAGTGATTCACTTTGAGGCAGACGGATCAGATCTGACGTGTGCAGTCACACAGGCATATAGAGAGGAAAAATAAAGAGATAGAGAGAGAAACAGACCTGGAGGTGGTGGTGGTGCTGCTGCCCAGTTCTGAGCGGGTGCAACCCAATTTTGGGGTGGCCCAGGGTAGGGGGGAGGTGGGGCCATGTAGTCAAAACCAGATGGGTACATTCCTGGAACACAGAAGAGATGGAGTTTCAAGGTCAAATGAGGTAACAGTCTGTGTGGGCAATTAGTTACACAGCAAAGACAAAAAAAACGAAACGCTAACAGGGAGAGGGAGGGAGAGAGAGAGAGAGAGAGAGAGAGAGAGAGAGAGAGAGAGAGAGAGAGAGAGAGAGAGAGAGAGAGAGAGAGAGAGAGAGAGAGAGAGAGAGAGAGAGAGAGAGAGAGAGAGAGAGAGAGAGAGAGAGAGAGAGAGAGAGAGAGAGAGAGAGAGAGAGAGAGAGAGAGAGAAAGGGCAGCTTTATTTGTGCCGGAAGGGTTTTTTCTTACGCGCATTGAGAACGTGACGAAAAACGTGTATACAAAATATTAAAATATGTTTGCACATGCAGACTAAAGTCTAAAAACTATAAACTATGAAAGTATGTGCACATCTTAAAGAGCATAGACTGTTTTTTTCTACATTACAGGTATTGACCGTGAAAGTGAAAGAACGAAAAAAAGGAAGCGAAAGAAATCTAGTGGATCTTGAGTTAAGATTATTTTAGTAATTTACACTTACTGTTTGACCACATACAAATTTTTCATATTACAAATGACTGAATTCTGTACCTGCAGCAGCTGTTGGTTGGGGGTAGCCCATGTTGCCAGCAGCAGGGGGGGGAGGGCCCTGGTAGAATCCATTCTGCTGGGGAGGGGGTGCGTAAGGATAGCCGTGCTGAGCAGGTGGAGCCGGGCCGTAGCCGTTCATCACCCCAGGTGAAGGGTAGCCGAAAGAGGCAGCACCGTTTTGTGCGGGAGCAGCGCGAGAAGCTGAAACACAGGAAGAGAAAATGGTCGCTCGCAACAAATAAACTGGATTTTCCAAAGGTTATGAGTGTGTTTACTCACTCACTATTGTACTGCCTATCTTTTATATATTTATATATTTATATTTATATATATATATATATATATATATATATATATATATATATATATATATATATATATATATGAGGTATATATATACATATATAACATATATAACATATATATATATATATATATATGTTATGGGAGTCACTCTTTAAAAGGCTCTTTTTGGGGCAGACCTTCATTACATGTATTGCTTATATGTCTTTAATGGTAAGATTCTAACCTTGAAAGTTGTATTTTTACAATGTGGTATTGTTACTTTGGTAACAATAAAAAAACATAAAAAGGATTTAAGTACTTTTCTCACCCCAATATTAAAAGGTTATATTGCTAACATTTTTATGTATACAAATATTTAAAAAAAATACATCCACAGAGCTTTTCCTAAATGAATTATTATGATTGTGAATGAATCACTTTAAAACTTTTGACGGGTCCAGAATGAATGTTTTGTTAAAGTTTAATGTTATGTTTTGTTGTTTCCCACTTCTAACAAGGCTTGTGAGCCTATAGTTTAACAATGTTGGTATCACGTGGCATCTCTGTGTCGTCAGCAATCAAGTAGCCCGTTAGTGTGGAAACGGTAAGTGCCTGGCAACCACTTGTTGTGAAGTGAATGTAATGGAACAGGGGAGGGAGAATGCAATATCTAGTGGCTGAATTAGGGCTGACCCGAATGCTTCGAAGCTTCGACCGTTGCCATGGTATTCGATCTCCAAATCCCTAATCGAAGTATGTAATAATAATGTATACATCCCAAAATAGCCCATGAAATAATGAATAATCCCACATAATAATTTATTATTCATATCCAACATTAAATATGATTAGTTATTGTCAGACGGATATCACTGTTTGTTACGTGTAGAGGTGCGGGTGTGTACAGTAGTGCGGCAGCGGCACTGTCCCGGTCACTGAAACGGTTGAGATGGAGACAGACAGACAGACAGACAGACAGACAGACAGACATACAGACAGACAGAAGAACATGTCAGCCTGCTGCGCCGCGAAGCTCCAAATACCTTCGAATATTTCTCACCGAAGCTTCGGAACCCAAAAAATGGTATTCGGGACAGCCCTAGGCTGAATGTTATCAATGGCAACCTTAAATTAATATTCAATGAATATTTAGCATTGTAAAACATGGGACACAATGATTAAGGAAACTAGCATACAAACCATTTGTGGCCAGTTTGAAGAGATGCTGTCCCACCTCTATGGCTCCTCCACTGGTGAATGACATCTTGAAATGGGCCTGGCCCTCCCAGCCACCTGATGAGAGAGTCCACTACATTTACAACAAATACATAAAAGCTACACTTGCATTTTATTGTGCACTCCCTTTATTTTGACTAAGATAATGCACCTAATATGTATTTTACAAGATGAATGTGACCATTTATGAAACAAATCATACCTTAGAGTGGTTAAGAGTAAAAAAACAAAAGGCCACCTACCACCGGGCTCTGCTGACACTGTCCCTTTAATGTAGTTGGCTGCAAAGACTGGCTGCTCAATGCTGCAGCCCTTCATCAGATAATAGGGGAACATGGCTGAACCCATGCAATCCTTAGTGTTACTGGACACAAACAGCAACTACGCCAGTGAATAAGGGAAGAGACAAGAGAGTGTGTGGAGTTAACAACAAGATGTATGAGGATATGAACACTGACAACTTTCCAATCAAGTAGACATCAGCAGCAATAGTGTGTTAAATATATATTGATGTAATTCTGGTGGTACCCTGTATGGTGTGAGGTAAACGGTGCCCTTCTTGGTCCCTCTAAGCAGGTCTGATTTGCCGGTGGCATCGCTGAATGTCAGCTCCACATTCTTACATTCCCTTAAAACACTGGGGAAAGAAGAAGAAAATAAGATTCACGATTCAAGATGTTTATTGTCACGCCGGTTATACAGGTACAATCGTGTGAAATACTTTTTGCTGGGAAGCTCAATTAAGAAAGAAACAGTAAGTTAAGTAGCAAAGAATAACATAATAAAATAAAGTAAAAAAATAAATAAAATAATAGTGTATTTGGTGTATGGTAAATATATACAAATATTGCACAGACATTTTAGTTTTTATATTGCACAGAGGTATGTATTGAAGTATTGCACTTTTTAATTGCACTTATTTATGCACATAGTGAGAGAGAGGGTGTTTGGGGGTGCGATTTATCGGTTCAATAACCTGTTACAGCCAAGATCTGATGCAATTATGCTAGAGTATAAATGCATGTGAGCATTGCTGGAAACGACTGTATTCAGCAACATGGAGCTAACCCACTTTACACAACTGTTATGTCAACATTCACACGAAAAGCTACCGCCACTTCCTGTTTGGGTTTTGGGCTAAACGTTACAAGTTAGCCATCTTGCTTAACAGCTAAAACAACTGTGAAGATACGCGGAGGCTTTAAAGTCCGACATTAATAATAAAAAGACTGTATTACCCGGGTTTAAAACACAATATTTGAGTCACCCTGACACACATAGCTTAACGCAAAACGTCAACAATAGAACAGATGTGTTAGCTAGCTATGCTAACAGGCCAGCTAGCGGTGGGTTAGCATTCTGTTGACTACGCACTGGAAAGTAAAAAGGTAAACAAGCCGAGAATAGAGGCCACAGCTGGCTAGTTGATATAAAATTAACCCCACGGAGGCAACGTAATACACATACCTTTCTCCGTTGTTTATCAAAACGCCGCCGTTTTGCGAGTGGTTCCGATTCAGAGCCATGTTTGGGAGACGTCTTTCTGCTCTTTCTGCTCTCTCTCTCTCGCCTGCTGCTGCTGCTGCTGCTAAAGTCTGATGATGCCCGAGAAACGTCACGGGCGTTACGTCACGACGCGGTTTTGACAACTCGTGATTCACTGTGGGGACAGTCAACATCATTAACACACAAACGAGCTGCTGTGTAGCCTGCTGAAACCTGCCCATTTAGATCACTGTTCGACATCTGATCCGAGTAAATGTAGCTAAAGGTTTTGGTGCATGAAAAGTTCCCCTTATGTCCTCTGGCATCACAGCTGTATAGAGATAGATAGATGACAAAGAGTCATCTATTTACATGGAGGTTTGCTTTTTCAACAATGAACCAAATAAAACACTAAAAAATGTAAGATTCAAGTGTAATTACAGATCAAAGAATGAACAGTAAATTAATAAAATAAAATGGTAAAATAGCACATTTATCTCGCCTATAAGCAAAAAACAGTACACCATACCAGCAGAAGGAGCAAAGCTATTAGTAAAAACGACACAAGTAGTACAAGACACATGTAAGTAATACAGAGTATAAAACAAAAAATGCTAGGTGCAAGGGAACTGTTAAAAAGGAATATAGTGCAGGGTAAACAACTGAGATACAGGACTATTTAAAGAAAAAGTGAATGTAGTGCAGAAAGTGATATAGTGCTGGGTGATAAAAAAAAAAAGGGGGATATAGATATTAAGAAATGTCAGATGTGGAATATAATGCAGGATAAGAACTGAGGTAGAGAAGTTAATTTTTTTTTTTTTGTAGTGTGCAGAATTAAAGTTGTTCAGTCTATTAAAGTGCACTGTGTGCATTAACTGTCCTGTAGACAGATTCATTATGGTCTGTGTCTAGGTAAAGGCAGAATCCTCATGTGATTGAAAGCATCTCATGAAATAATATGATTTATAAAGCCCGTTCACGCTGATAGGCAGCTAATAAAAACAAATCCAATCACTATGTGTCAGTGAATAAAGGTTTTTAAGATTGCCTATGTAATAATAATTATAAGGGTACAAGCACTGCCATGGGGAGAGGGAGAGGTTGGCAAGACCTTTGAGTTACGCAATGATTTCATTTAATGGCTCCCTGAGGATACACCGCATGTGCTCAGCATGATTATGTATTATTTAAACGTTGACCTTTTTATTAATTACCAGCTCACTCTGACCTACTTTTTAAAGCAGCTCTCGGGGCGCACACGGTGCAACAGCTGTGACATCATTTCAACTTTTTTTTTTTTTATCACAAGAATGACAATAAGTACATACCTACATGTAGTGAATCCCTCGTGCTCTGGTAGAGGACGCAGCGAGCTTCAAACCAATTAACCGTAATTAACAGAAGTCACGTGACCCCCCTTCCACGTGTCAAAAAAAGGACGTGATGTTTCTGAGGGCAAAAACCGTACAAGCCAAAAAAACCTAAATCATAAGGTGAAAGATGAATTATCAGTGTGCAAAACTTTGTTTGATTGCTTTCATTTTTGCTGTCATGACTCAGCACTGTTGGTGTTTCTCAAAGAAAACACCGGAGCAGCTGGTGCTGCCCAGAGTCACCTGCTCTGTTCGGAGGATAAGAGCTGTGTTTGGTCCACTGGTCAAAAGTAACATACATGTTAAAGGTGAGATCTTTGTTGCAATACTACATTTCCAACCCCTGAGATGGCAAACATGGTTGGAAATCGTTCCAGTATATGCTTAAAATAGGCTCTTATATTATATTTATATAGAAATATATTGGATATATATATATTGGATATTTGGAATCTATAGTGTGTGTTTTGTTGTTTTCTTAGACATGACAGGGGCCACAATCCCGGTGCTTCAATCCGAGGGGTCCTGTGGAGTGAGACTGGGCCGAGAGAAAAACCAGAGCCTCTCCTTCTTCAGCAGATATGATAGCTGCTACGCACAGATTGAGGTAAAATAAGGGACTGTGTGAAAGTTGTTTGGGTGGGGAGTGTTTCTCATATTTAAAAAAGCAAGATCCTTGACTCAACTGCAACACCTTCCCCACAATATCTGTAAGTAAAACAGAACTCTTGATTGGTACAAATAGTGAAGCGTTTATGGAAATGGAAATGTGCAAGTTTTCTGCCCCATACTCAATATGCAAATGTGCCTCAATTGAGAGGTCTTCAGAAGGGGGAATATACACATTCTCTGTGTGTTCGTGTGCGCATCTGAATGTAAAACGGTGTGTATGGCTTCTTAACATCCACATTACCGTGCTGACCTTTGATCCTCAGAGCAGCAGAGTGGTCATCCCTCTGCAGGTCCAGCTGACGGGAGAGGATCGATGGTTCGGGGTAAATATCAGCTGTCCTCTGATAAAGAGACGCAGTGAGAGGACTCAGCGTATCCCAACACGTGAGTGGAGACAGCCGATGTTGGCGAGGAAGCTCATTGACAAGTTATGTCTTCAATATCTGAAGTCGGCGCTCATTTTTCCATCAGTTTCCATCGATCGAAACTTAAATTGGCAC
The DNA here is from genome assembly GCA_916701645.2 of Sebastolobus alascanus. Lineage (NCBI taxonomy): Eukaryota > Metazoa > Chordata > Actinopteri > Perciformes > Sebastidae > Sebastolobus > Sebastolobus alascanus. Next base: position 2,120,468 of record CAKAOJ020000035.1, on the reverse strand, counting down.
ATTTTTCTCTGGACCCTGGTGGTCGAGAGTTCAGAGTAATTTCTTTACACACGAGGGTGATATTACCTGTCGTTTGCAATACAGAGAGGGTTTTGGCACGCCACAGTTTACTCGGGACACTAACAACACGGCTCTTCTCCAGCGTTACCTGGAACCTGTGACACAGAAAGAGCTCTACGAGTGGACTGTGGCCACCAAAGCATTTCTAGCGATGCCTGCCACAAACTGGGCTGCTGCCACGACGCTCACGACTTAAAGTGCTACTACAGACTCAATGGTAAGATTGGCGATCATCATGGCATGTAAAGTACTGTTTACATGGAAGCAAATTATTTATCTCTGGCATTTCCTCCTTATAAAAACCTATAAAACATGTTCCTGTGTGTTCCTCCAGCCTGCTCTCTGGATGGACACTTTGTGTTCTCAGTAAAGGCCTCAGACACAGACCAACCCATCGATCCCAGCAGCCTCGTAGTCAAGGATCAGCCACAGTGTTCCCCTGTGGTCACCACCCCGGACACGGCCATCTTCAAGATCGGAGTCACGGACTGTGGTGCAAAGATGAAGGTGATGTTACTTGTCAAAGAGTTTGATTCCAATGTAAGATTATTTGGACAAAAGAATATACTGTATAGAGCAGTGATTCTCAAAGTGGGGTCCGGGGACTACCAGGGGTCCTTGGCACTCTGTCAGGGAGTCCGCAAAACAATTAGCTATAAATCATAAAATTGTGCTGTATCATTAAAAAGTGCATATCTATACAGATGGGTACCATTTGCACCAATAAAACAAGCATATTGTGTCCATTACTCCCACCAACGTTAGCTTTGGGCCGATAGAAACTCTGATATGATTGTGACACAAAGCAGTAAGTTCATTATTTTTAGCCCTTACTGAAAGTCAGCTTTAGACTGCTATGTTTAAACGTCTGGATTTATCAGGACTATGCCAGTCTTGCTGCTGTTCATTCCTTGAACATTTTTAAGAGCAGTTACTTGAAATGTAGGCTATAAATGCAGTCAATTTGAGTCCAAATGCAATCTGAATAAAATCACCCCGTTTAAGGGTATATAACTGGTATTAACATTCAATATCAGTGCAAATTTTCCCGCTGTGGGACTAATAAAGGATCATCTCATCTTATCTTAACATGATTCAAATTGAATAGGTTTGAAGTATTTAGGCTGAAAAGTTTTAGAATACAAATAGTTCCAATGGCATCTAAGAGTACAAATGGTAGGAAGCATTATGCTTAATCTGTGTTACGATTATTAGGGGGTCCTTGGAAAATATTCTCCCCTGTAAAGGGTCCCTGGACCCAAAAAGTTTGAGAATCCCTGGTATAGAGTGCCGATTGTCTCACTGAAATGTTGTTTCTCTGTTCCTCTCTGCCGTCTTTTAGGTAGATGGAGACGTGAAGATCTATGAGGTGGAAGTGGAGGAGCTGCAGACCAAAAGTATAACCAAACATTCTCCATTTAGGTGAGTTTTTACTGTAAAGCTGATGGCTCTGACAGAGTGATTAGTAAACTAGACTGGTGCTGACATATGTATTGATAAGTATGGGGGGGGGTTTAGTCTCCAGGTCCAGTGTGAATACGACGCATCACATTTAAAGCACGCAGCAGACTTGCGGTCCTTGTACGCAGTGACCAACCCGCCGCCTGTGGTTGGACTGGGAACCATCAGAGTGCAGATGAGAATAGCCAAAGGTAATAAAAACTGCATTGTCTCAAGTCCTTAGAACGAAAACCTTACAGACTGCGTTCGTAATTATTCGTTCCTCTAGACGCATCCTTCACATCCTTCTTTCCCGAGGACCAGCTTCCTCTGACCTTGCCCCTGCGCAAAGCTGCATATGTGGAGATCTCCATCTCCCAGCCGTCCCCAGACCCCACGCTGTCCCTACGTGTACGGGACTGCTTTGCCTACCCTGCGTCTAGACACTCTGTGTGGACGCTTCTCTATGACGGGTAAGGCGGAGGCGATTTCAGCGGCATTATGTGCGTAGGGTACCAAACAGCTGACAATTGTTTCTCCTACCGGACAGATGTCCCAACCCTCAGGACGACATGAGAAGCTCCGTCCCCGTGAACAACCAGGGGAAGACCACCTCCCACTCCCAAGTCAGGAGGTTTGATGTCAAGACCTTTGCCTTCTTGGACCCTCACACAGGCCATCCAAGTGTGGAGGAAGTAAGGTTATATCACATCCACATATTATAATAATATAAAAAAAAGTGCATCTCTGCAAGCAAACGTGTTCTCTCTCTCTCCCTTAGATGTACTTCTACTGTTGGGTGGAAATCTGCACAGATGACTGTGCGCAGCGTTGTGCCATCATTTGTGAGTATACTACAGTATGTTTTTCCCCTGTATGTGCCATGTATATGTGGTAAACCTGCGGTGCCTCTCCTCCCACAGCGTCCGAGGGCGAGAGACAGAGAAGAGAGGTGCTGTCGGAGTCCGACCAGGTCCAGCTGGTCTCTTTAGGGCCGCTGCTGCTGGGACAGAACGGCACGGAACTGGAGGACAATCCGTGTGTGAAACAGAAGACGAGTAAGTCTATAGTCAGCATGTGATGGACCAATGGTAATACTTGAGTTAAATATTTTTCTCTGTTCCTCAGTGTTTCAGGTGACAGTGTATGTTCTCTCTGGCGTTGGCGCCGCCCTGCTATTGGTCCTGATGTTCGCTGCGTGGTCGAGCATCAGAAAGAAGCAGAAGCCAGAAGCACAGCCTGTCTGTGAAGCACAAGTTGACAGTGAACGATCTCAATAAAGCATTTCAACATCTGTGGTGTGCATTCAGATGTGTTTTTGTACTTTGTAAATTATCATAAAATCAAGAGCTGTAGTCGTTCATTATGGCTAGTTTAGTTTTGTTTGGTAAAATCAAGGCCAAAACATTGGTTCAAATGGTTCCCACAGCTAGTTTTTTTAATGATACTTGAACTGTCATTTTATGAAACTTGGCCTTGGTACTTGGTCCTGCATGTCACCTTTTTAATCAAATACTTTCTTCTACCAACATCAATGATTTCCCAAGTGTCATTCATCTGTTGTGAGCAAGATTATAATAGTTTTGAATTTAATTAGTTTTTATTTTATTTTAGTTTTGACTCTTTGATTTCATTTTAGTTTAGTTTTAAGAGTACGTGTGCTAGTTTTAGTTTAGTTTTAGTTAGTTTTCAGAGTACATTTGCTAGTTTTAGTTTGTTTTCTGAGTACGTGTGCTAGTTTTAGTTTAGTTTTAGTTTTTCAGAGTGCGTTTGCCAGTTTTAGTTCATTTTCAGAGTGCATTTACTAGGTTGTTTAGTTTTAGTTAGTTTTTTAGAGTGCGTTTACTAGTTTTAGTTTAGTTTTAGTTAGTTTTCAGAGTATGTTTGCTAGGTTTAGTTTAGTTTCAGTTTTTCAGAGAGCTTTAGCTTTTATATATTTAGTTCTACAATAGTGTTAGTTTGTTTTTGTTAGGGCCAGGTATAAATTCTCAAAAGTATGTAGCTACATAAACATACAAATACATGGTGGGAGAACTGTGTAGGAATGGCCATAATGTTTAATGTTTTATCTTTGCCCTACTTAAGTGTCCGATGTGAAGCGCCGTCTCCTGGAAGGTCAAGTCTGTTCAATTTCTGTGGTTCAATGTCACAAGAGTTGATGGAAATGCATGCTGTCTCCTTTTTCCCTGTAGTGATATAGTTAAAAAAACTAAAACTGAAATGAATGTAAGCTAATTTTTATTAGTTATTTAACCTTGAATATTATTTCAGTTTAGTTTTAGTTTCTTTAAGGATTTCAGTTTACTAACAATATTTTTCACTGCTTATTTTTTATTAATTTCAGTTTTAGTTTAATATAATAACCCTGGTTGTGAGGTGCTGGTAATTCAATAATGATGAAAATAAATCAGTTAGAATAATAGTTTATTGACACAAAAATGCTTGGCAATATAATGTAGCCAAAACACACAAAAGCAGTGAAATGAGGAAAGGAAAGTTGGGATGGTTGAATCAGTAAGGTCTGAACTTTCTCTGTGCCCTCAGCAGAGCTATTCTCTGTTTATCCTCCTCGAACTTTTTCCTCAGTTCAGCAATATCTGAAAAAAAAGAAACCGAATATAGTTAGCCACAACAAAGGCTTGATGGCTTCTCTATCTCCTTCACCCTACATCAAGGACAAATTCTCGCCTGCAGATGAAGAGAAGAAGAGGATAAACTTACGTTCTTTCTGTGTGTTTCTGTGCTGCCAGGTGTAGAAGTTCATGAGCTCCTTCCTCTTCTTCTTCCTCATCTCTTTCTGTAGAGTCCTCTTGTTGGCTGCCTCGCTGTGGGGGCGGCCCTTGGTGCCCTTGGGTCCTCTCGTGACCTTCACCCAGCCCTCTTCATCCTCCTGCTCCTGCTCGGCCTCCTTCCTCTGCCTGTCCGCTTCCTGTGACACAATAAAAAAAACACGTCGAAGTCACGTGGACCGGATGGGCGTGTGGCGCTGGAGGAAGAGCAGCAGAAGCCTCACCTTCTCTTTCCGCTTGTCGTAGCCTTCCATGAAGTTGTCGACTATTTGTTGCAGTTTGTCCGGATGAATGAAAGACTCTGTGTACTGCTGAATCCATTCTGGTGTAAGAAAGAGCGACAAATAACATGAAACGTGTCAAAAGACCGATGAAAATGTTTGATCAACAAGGACCTGGCTCACACTATTAAACCTGGCATTATTCAAAACGAATGCATCGGTGTAGCGTCACTCACTCTGCGTTCCCGTCCTCACTGGACGCTGCTCCGTGCAGACCACCAGAGGAACGTCATGTGGGTGTGACTTAGCTGCCGTTAAACTGGAGGAGCTTTGGAACACAACGTAGCCTACTTTGAAACCCTGGAAGGGACAGACAGAGACCTGAAATATACTGTACATAACTCAGTGTACAGTGGATGTTTGCTCATGGTGTTACAGCACAGAGAGCTCAGCAAGCAGTGCAGGCCAACCTGTTTTTCAACCGGTTTAAAGATCCTGGCCAGTTTGGGTCCAGAATCCCGAGAGGAGCCCGGATGATCCCTCAGCTCCACCGACTCCACACAGCCAAACTGAGAGAACAGCTCTTTGACAACATCCTGGAACATAAACACAGCAGGTCAGGAAGGACAGTTAGTCTGTGTTTCTAGGATAATATGTATTTCATGTTTAACAAATCCTCTAGAGCAGACAGGTGGCTACATGAAGTGTAAGCTTTACTTACCCCTGGGCAGTATGGGGGGATGTTGAGCACAAATAGAGTCCGGTCCAGGGGTCTGCCTGAACTCTTCTCTGCTCGCACTTTGTGCTCCTTCACATACAGCTTGTGCTGCGCGACGCTGTCGGAGCTGAACCGCAAGGACAGCACTGCGAGGAGACACAGGGACAAATACAGAAACACCGTAAGGACAGCACTGCGAGGAGACACAGGGACAAATACAGAAACACCGTAAGGACAGCACTGCGAGGAGACACAGGGACAAATACAGAAACACCGTAAGGACAGCACTGCGAGGAGACACAGGGACAAATACAGAAAGTGAAATAAAGCCAACACATCACTCAGTAGGCAAAGAGAGGGCTGTCGTTCAATAACCACTCAAACCGGGTAAAAACCACAAGAATAACTTCTGTACGATGATAAATCAGTATGATAGCGAAAAAAATGAAATTAATATTCTTAATTTTGTCACTTCATACCTGTAAATCCTCCAGGAATAATACAAGCCTGGCTGCTGGCATGTTTCTTCTTGGACGGCGCCATTTTGTTGTGACCTTTCACACCGGAAGTACAACTAAAACCAAGTACGGATTTTTTTTTTTATTATTATTATTTTTTTTAATAAATACAAACCCAACCAAAACTATTTATTAATTTTAACGATGATGAATAAATTATATATAAATCTATTTTACCAGTGATATATTTAAAGAATTTCTTATTACAGCCATTACTATTATTATTGCTCACAATGACACCATACATTTAAGCTGTATTATAAATTCTACAGGTGTAACTCTTAGTTTATCCTACTTAAAGATTCCAAACAAAAATACGACCATATTACCATTCGATTGCACGAAAAAAAAAAGTAAATCTGAAAAAAGCTGCTTATATATTACATTACATGAGATAGTTTTTGTTTTGTTAAGCTATAGAGAGTACAGAGAGCTTCAAAATATGTTTATATTACTTTTGGCTGATGGGTTTTAGTTTTAAATATGAGTTCCACGTCCAAAAGAAAAGTAGCTAACCATCTAAATTTGATGGCTAAGGTAATTTAATAAAAAACAGGCATCTGAAAATTGGGATAACTGTGATAGCAATCGAGAATATGTGTAATTTCATTACTGGTCTACTATTGGTCTACATGTCATTACAGCCTTTAGGCTGACTTCTTGAAAAATGCATCATCATCACACGGCATGCGGCAGGACAGACGAGTCGCAGACAACATCTACAAAGCTAAATATTTAATGGCAACATTTCACAGACTGATCTCTCTAGTCTCTTGACTGACATACCGAGAAAGCAACAGAAAGTAATTTACAGTTTTTTAACAGAAATCAAGTGTAATGTATACTAGGAAGAATTAAACACATACTGCTTCAAAACTGGACAACCAAGTAAAACCAGTCACAAGTAGGGCACGCTAGAATCTGGATGCTATAAGGATGGTAAAAACAAAGAAATTATCAACATAATATGACTGTCTGAAAACTGGTACTGAAATGGTATCATAGTGTCCGTCAATCCCTGATTTACTCACACAAGTGTTTTCAGTCGTTTTGGCTTAGAAGACCTCTTTTCAGGTTGAAGTTGGGTAGACAACTTTGCTGAAGACAACTTTATTGTCCTGCCTAATCAGACAGACATGGTATCTAATATTTTGTTTGGCCTACATTCCGTTTTTTTTCTATGGTCTGTGCACACCCAGAAAACACGAAGAGGTACGGGCAACATGACTGAACACACCTGTGTGGATGTACAGAGCCTTAAACATGATGTTTCTCTTAACAATGACAATGCTGCTCTGTGTCTGTCAATTCGTTTTTTAAGTTTTCCTTTTTTTTTTGCCCATTTCTTTTGGGGACGTAGGGGCGGGTGGAGATAAACTGGAGTATTAAAAAAACTCAACATATCCAAACGAGCTGGTGTTGAATTGACGAGAAAGAAGAGAAAAAAAAAAAAAAAAAAAAAAAAAAAATCCAGGCTCATCCAGTTTGATTTGGCATCCCCCCACCACAATGGATTAAAACAACAAATCACATCACACTTCCTTCCACTAGTTCGTCTCAAACGGAACAAACGGGTAACATTTGGATACCGCAAAACCAAGAACACGGTTTTGCGCATCCACTAATTTCCCGTTCAGAGAAGTCATGTATATCAAATGTGTAAAAATCGGGTTTCATATGAGAGAATGAGGGCTGCCAGCTGTCAAGATGAAAACCACAGTTTGTATGCGAACACTGAGAAATGCAGTAATATGTTTATGAAGAGACAGTGTATTCACACGAGACATGAGCTATATCTTGATGCGAAAGGCAGTGGCCTGTGAGCTGGGGGGCTCGGTGGTGGAGGTGGACTGCACGGTGGACTTGAACAGAGCTTTGAGGATGGTCTGAGGGTCCACCTCCGGAGTAGGCTGAGACGAGGCTCGCTGACCACCGGGGCGAGACAGGGAGGGGGGCAGGCCGTCTTTCTTTGTACCGCCGCTTGCGCCTGGAGTGTCACTGAGCCTCCTGTAGGAGTCAAGGAGAGGATGTCACAAGATCGCAGAGATCATCATACTTTTAAAAAAAATTATAGTTGCCATGCAAAAAGCATTACAGTAAGTAAATTATCAGTAAACCATTGGCTCAATCTGCCAACCGACCACTCTAACCTAGAAAAACTCACATCAACCCTAAAGGACAATTTGACCTCATTCCATAACACCTGGTCTCCTTTCCTGCAGTACATTCAGAGCTGATTCCCCTCTACACCGCCCCACACAGATTTGTTTTTAACACAATAACTCAAAATAACCCACAATGTACCTCCTCAACATTGCCAATCATGACAGGTTCTCCTCCCTCCCTACCCCAATTGTTTGTCTGGTCTTTGCGTTTTGTTCGTTGATGTTTTATACTGTGCTGTCTTGTAATGTACTGTAATATGTTATTAAAGCTAAAAAAGCAAAAAAAATAAATAAAAAAAAAGCATTACATTCCTTGGACACTAGTGGATAGTGCCAATGGCATTCACATCTCAGTGACTATCTTTACATGCAAAATATATTCAGTTTTTTGCCCTTATTCTGAAAAAGACAATATCCCTACTAAGCTGTTTACATGGCGGATGAAAATGAATATTCCACTAATTGCAGCGTTTACATGCAGCCGTGCAAACTCCGATTAACGTAACCAGTGGCGGACTTATTCGGCCGTGCAACAAACACAGCCTCCCTATTTCATTCCTTCAACCACCTTCTCGGCGTTGCGATATTTCCGTATATCCAAAAACATGTTGATATCCAAGTCTTTCATAATGTTTAAAAAGTTGGTGTGTTTCTCCTTCTGAACTGAAATGTGGACTTTTCTTTTGGGCATGCATCACTGCAAACTGCTACAGCAACAGCTAGTTGACTTGTGTACAACGCACAGAGCTGGCCGCAAACAGGAAAAAGGTTGTGTCGCAACCTTCCATGAAAAAAACCCCAATTGAGACACATATTCTGAATGCGCTGTATATACGTCCAAAGAATGCTCCTAAAACCTGAATGATATCAGCATATCCCACATGTCTTAATCAGAAAATGCTCCATTCAGAATACGGCCTAATTCAGAATATCCAAACAGAATATGCTGTTTACATGACCCGTATCAAATTCAGAATATTGTCATATTCTGAATAATAGTGTGCATGTAAATGTAGTCACTGTGAAGCTAAACTTAATTACATAAAATTTTTAGCAAAACATATTGGGTGCGGTCAATTGGAAACACTGTATCATTGCTGCTTTGACTGAATAATCCAATCACAAAATGTGTTATCTGAGTAACGGCTTCATCAAAGGCAGCTCAGTGTACCACTAAATAACTTGTCAAACATCCAAATGCATATTCAAATAAGACAGTGAACAAAGGCTGCCTGGACAGTCACTGCTTGAATATTTGCAAATTGAATAGAAGCAATGACACTATTCTTTATACTTAAAAGAAACAAGGCAAAAGTGAGCATGGCTCACATACCCCCCCGCTCACTGCTTGACCCCTACTAAACTAGGGCCAAAGGTTTTGCCTTTTTGGAACTAATGGCATTAGTCTATTGAGCACAATCTAGCTTGTTATTATCAAACATTTTGGGCACGCTGGACTTCTAACCCCAAAAGGCACGACTAGACCACACTGTTAACCATCATACCAAATTTGAAGTTCCTAAGTCAAATAGTTTCCGAGTTCTGCTCCGGAAACGAGGTAGGACGGAAGGAAGGACGGACACACGGAGCGCTATATACCCCCGACTACGTTGTTGCGGGGGTATAATAAATGGTAACATGAATTTCAGTCACTAGGTGTAGAAGGAAATTACCGCTCATTGGGAAATATACTAAATTAAGAACGTAAACATAGTCAACTACAGATTAATTTGAGATGAAGGAATGAACTTACAGTAGAATGGGCTGATCAGAAGTGATGACATTTCCCTGAATATGAAGGTTACACTTCATGGGTTGGCCTGAGAGAGGAGAAAAAGAAAAGATAAGAACACAACAGAAACTCTATCAATCTGGTTATTGGCGGTCTCAGTGATACTGGATACATCTAACTTGGCTATCCTTCAGTTCAACAAAGTTTTAACAAACATATACAATGATGTCCCTAACCAGCAAACTCCGTGTTTTTTGTCATTGACCTGCATGTAAAACAGAAGCCAGTGTCCAAAACCCAGAGAGCTATTTGATGTGTGCGTCCTTGCTACTGGCACTCACCATCCAGGCAGCGATTGTTGTACTTCCTGTATGCGCTCACAGCGTCGTCTTTACGCACAAACACCACTTCGGCCACGCCCACCTTCACCAGCCGTGCTCGCTTCAAGGCCCCGCACACACAGAACAGTTCCTGTGGACAAATAGATAGGGAGTGCAAACACACCGAATGAGTCATCGTAGCACCACAGCACTCAGCGCTGAATATCAAACGTAACAAAAGGTTATTGGCAATCGGTGTGATTTACTCACAACTATGTCTTCCTCGGTGACCCGGGGGTGCAGGTTGTTCACCGTTATTTTTGTCCCCTCCAAAGGACTGAAAGCAGGCTAGAAAGAAATACGACGACACCACGTGATCAAGCATATGCAATGAAAATGGCTGACATAAAAAATGTGTGCAAGCACGATGGTTAAGGCTAACATGCCAAATGTCTTTTTATTTATTATTTTCTTTCATTTAACCTTATTTAACCAGGCAGGTCCTTAAGAACAAATTCTTATTTACTATGGCGGCCTGGTAAAAGGCAAGCCTCTTGAGGGAAGAGGGTAGGGGCTAAAAATAAAATATCTTAGCATGTTAATATATGTTTTCCTATCATTACAGTTATAACTTTTGCACTCTTGCCACCATCATGAAGCGGTCAGCTCACAAAACTAATTTGGGGTTTCACTACAAACGCAATCCTCAAGCAATGACTTTATGTAACGAAACACTGAGACAAAGATGTCAGTCTACCTGTATTAAATCCTAAATTTAATTACTGTGGTAAACACCAAATAGTGACAGGACATCAGCATCCAGATCAGCTATTTTACTTTAAGAGAGTTAGGGAGGAGGGACGCATAATGGAAATAAAAGTCCAGTAGGAGAAAGGATTAAGTTCCTAGCGTGGACAAATATCCATATAACATAAAATATTATTCAACAAAAATACATGTCTGGTATGTATTGTGATTTTAAAAGTTACTCAAGAGCTTATCTACAAAATGTTTGCATTAACTAATTCAACGATCCGAAAGAACAAATATCTCTCAGTGCAAGTATTTCAAATTAACTGGCTTTATAAAATATCAATCAACCTTAACTTGGTTGGTTTCTCTCAATAGGCTAAATTTGACAAGTTACTGACTTGTTGTATCCAACGTAAATGCAAATTACACTGAATAATAATATTAGATGGAAACAAACTACAAAGGTAAGGAAAGTGTGCGTACTGAGCTACAGATGCAGCAGGAATAAAGGAATGTTTACCTGAGGGGGAGCAGGAGCTGCTGTGCTGGTTTCCGCTGTGCTTTGCTGGAGAGTCCTGGAGACTGGCTGTAAGGCTGCAGGGGAAGAGCGGGTAGCAGCCATGCTGGTGTTGGGCCGGGTGGGAGCCACAGGGACGGGAGGACGTGGGGCTGTGTAAGCATCATTTTTAACCACCTTGGTGATTGGGCCTGACATGGAGAATGGGGAGCCCACTGTACCAGGCTGTAATGAAATAAAGGAAAAGTTTAAATTAATGTGGGAAACAGACACTGGGTGTACAATAATTGAATTATGTGTTTGAGTCTCTGTGCTGATTCAGACAGGATGCAAGGTCAGGTCAGCTGTCATGAAGCAGCTCTTACCCGTGATTGTAGCATATTATTAGCTGTAGTGATCTTTATTTGTTTACTGTGGGCGCCATCATGCTCATTTAAGAGAGGCTGTGGGAGACAAAAGAATCGATATTATATATTATCATCATATTCTATACAAGGGAAGCGTTGTGTTCTCTTTCAGATGAATATTTTTTTGTCAAAGGAAGAATTCCACTCAATCTGTAATGTTTAACCACGCCAAGAAAAACAGCTCTACCTGTGGAGCTGCACGTATTCCACCAGACATTCCTACTCCGACTGGACGTTGCTGTAAAAAGAAGCATCAAACATTAGAGTACAGTAAGCATGTCAATGTGCTTTCAGGCTTCATACAGGCGGTGTCACTGATCTGCTAAGAACAAAGCAACTCCTTTTAACCTCACCTGGATGGTCTTGGTTATTTTTAGGGGAGGTGCGACGCCTGCCTGTGTCGGTGTCCCTCCAATGCTCCTCTTGAGGCTCAGTCTATCACGAGCATCCATCATTCTCTTATTATTGCTTAGCTGTGGCGTTGCGCCGCCCCTCACACTCAGTCCTTGTACATTAGGGGCAAAGTGCCTTGTGTTCATGCCGGCAAAATCGTTGTTGGTTTGTATCTGTATCTGTGGCACAAGCAGCTGGCCCTGCAGATGGTGTGTTACTGGCATCTTTTGCATGGTCTGTGCAGGGACGCCGAACTGATTCTGCCCCTGTTTGCGTGAGTTGATCATCTGACGAGCGTCCTGCACCCCTCCTGCTGCTCCTCCCCTGCCACGGATTTTAAAGCGAGCATCCTTCTGACCCAGCTTTTCTCTGGCATCTTTCACTTGAAAACCTGAGGGAAGATGGGAGGAAGATTGCGGGTGAATTTCGTATTAATTCCCAAAACACAAAACTTCCTGAGCAGTTGGCTTTTACTAAATATAAAGCATAAGTTAACTTAGGCAATAATGGCTTACCTGCTCCTGCTCCTCCTCCTCCAAGTCGCTGTCTGACATCATTGGTCCCAATCTTTTGCCGAGCGTCAAAGCTCCTGCCAACTCCCCCTGCACCCCGTCCAAACATGGGTCTGACAGAAAGGAAAACGAAAGTTTCTTTAAGTTCATCAATGATACGGCTGCACCTATTAGGATTGAGGAGACAGTGCTCAATACCACATTTTATAGTTAATACAAACTCATATAAGAATTAAATATTTTTACAGTAACACTTACAATTACAAAGCTAATTTTAATACTTTAATACAAATTTCATTTTAATACTTTAATTTTTTTCCACAGAACAGGGAGAACGCATTTATTGTCTGTCTTACTGGGCCCTGCTACTTGCACAGGCATTATGAGATCATTTCTTCTGCACTTTCTCACACGATAGTGGAGAAGGGATGATATTAAGACGCATTAAACGTTGGTTTGAACAAGCCAACACCCTAGTTTAGCCCAGTGACCACCTTTGTTAAATACGTGGGAGCAAAAACCTGCTTTGCTGCAAACATAAATATTAGCTTGCTAACTAGCTTAGCCTGGCGAGTGAAGCTAAATATGAAGCTAAATACATAAGCAAACTGGTCGCAGCTCTTCAAATGTATGTGTTGTTGCAACTACTATATATTAGTATTAGTTTCAAATGAGTTTAGTAGAATAATAAACCCCTATTTTCCGAATTCAACGATGAATGGCCTCAGACAAAAGGCCTACAGCTAATATATATACAGCTTAGCTTAGCTTTAACGCTGCTTGCTGTAATGAGCTAAAGTTAGCCAACTAACGATAGCTAACTTCACGTTATACTTTTAAAAAATGTTACTAGGAGATGCCCGTCCTTAATAAGCGAACACGCATCAGTGCATTCACAGTTTTAATACCGTTTCGCTGGTGCCTTGAGGTTAATGCCGCGCTGTCGTATCACTTCATCCAGAGAGACGTCTGCCATTTTCTCTCACTGCCTCACAGCGCCGCGCATGCGTACACGACAAGATCTTTAGCTCGGGCTACGGATCACGATTTGGGCCAAAACGCAAACTTACTGTCGGAACTGACGACTTTTAAATTGTTTTAATACGATCTTTTGTTGACCATGGGCTTCAAGATTAAGTAGGAATGTCGATTGAAACGCACAGACCACGTTTTATTAAGTACGTAACCACTCCCCGTTATAAATAAGTAATCTGCGATCGATTGCTCTGGGCAAAATGCAAATGACGTACTACATGCCTCGGTACCCATGAGCCTTTGCGCGAAATTGTCTTATAAAATACCGTCGTTTTGGGCACTAAATATAGTTGACGATCTTCAAAACACTGTTTTACATTTCGAGTTTTTACAAACCATTATTTTAATAGACCGCTAACTGTTTGGTAGAAATGAAAATAAACTGCTGCCAATGAGCCATAGCTGGCACCCTAACAGAGAACACTTGGTCACTGTGTGAATGCCGGTCTTCGACGCTTAACTAGTTATGCCTTAAACTGATGAGTAAGGAAAATAACGACGCGGGGTGACGCCCGTGTCCTCGAAAACATATCGAGAAGAATTTTTGACGGGGTAAAGGTCTGTCTGCTGAGGTGACTCGCCTACTTTGTGAGATGCCTCGCAGTCCTAGGACTTTCCCTGAACCCTAATCCTGTAAACAATAAAAACTTATAGATAATAATAAGTAACCAGCACTGGTATTTGAACAAATATGGAGACTATCTTATGTACATAATTAGAAGAGTAAATATACAATATCACATAGTTGAACTACGTCAATACCCCTTCTGATGCAGAATAATTGCACACCAATTAAAAAACATAATTTACTGTTGTTTTGTATTGCCTTAGTGGTCTGAAATGCTATTTGAGAAATGGAAAATCACTTCGTGAGATCACATCTTCCAGGGCGGCAGAAGCTTGGCCAGGAAAAAACACTCTATAGGTAGTTTAAATAAATTTAGTTTGATATTGACTTTTCTGAATATAATCTAATGGGCCTATAAATGCATGTTGCTTTGTTTTTTATACTAATTTTATGGCATTGTGCATACGTGCCTTTAGTCCTATTCACATTGTTCACATGTATATAATATTTACACTACTGTTATAGCACATAATTTATTTATAATTTATTTATAATGTACATATTTATTTACCTTTTATTTACCCTTATAACATAATTTTACTAGTGTTCTTATCCCTTGGATATTTTTTATTCTTATTTATTGTATGCCCTGTCCGATTCTTATTCCTATTCTTATTCTTATTTTATTTTATTTTATTTTATGAACTGTCTTTTGTTAGAATCTGTGCTGCTGTGAAACTGAAATTTCCCCACGGGGATAAATAAAGTGCTATCCTATCCTATCCTAAGAAACAACAAAAAAATCGGTCGCAGACAGAGGTTGTAGAGCGAGACGCGAAAAAACTCAAAGTCCCAGGATGCAGTTGGGCAGGCGCAGATCCAAACCTGCTAGGTCGGTGAACCTCTCCGAGCTGTTCATCACCGGCTGCCTCACGTCGCTGTCTCTCTCTCTCTCTCACGGATCCGTTAGAGGAGAAATGGCTGCAGCTCTGTCCCGTGCCCTCAAATTACCCGGTAAGATGCGCTGCACGTATTTCTACTAGACAAACAGAAGAAATAGACTTTAACAGATAATTTAGTGAAACCATTATCAGTCGGGACTGGATGGTCTGTGAGGATTTTCTGTCTTGCTATTCAGCTCTGTAACGGTATTGATTCATTCGATGCGCTGATTCGTCACACATTGTTTTATAGTATCTGATTGATATCAGGCCAGAATGATGGACATGTATCCAAAGGATGTAATACTAGATGTCTGTATTTATAGACAGAGCAGCATGTAAAGCATCTCTGCTGTGTTCTGCCTCTCAGCTAGCTGCTAGCTAATGTTAACACTGCTCTGGAGAGTAAACAAGCATGACAATAAATATTACATCTGACGCCAGGGAATATATTGTACTGTATACTAACGTTAATACTTGATACAACTAGTGAATAGCACTTGTGTTATCGTAATTATACTATTTTTTTTTTTTTTTTATATTTTCTTTTGCTTTTTTTTAGAGGTCTCCAATTTTGAGCAGGCTACAATAATTATTTATTTATAATGTTTTAAACATCAAAATAACCTTCATGCAATCATTATAAGATTTATCATTACAAGTTGTAAGTATTAGTATTCGTACTAGTAGTGTAAATATGGTACAGATGAGATGATTATAAACTGTGACTTTATTCTTGTTACTGCCCTCTGTAATAAGGTAAACTATATAAAGCATGTGGCCCGTTTTATGTGCCAAAACAGATTAAGATATATTTATAAAATACTCTGTGTTTAATTGTGTTAATTACATGGAATTCTTAATGTAAAAAATGTGATATGTTTATCTGACGCCTGGCAAAATATTGTACTTTATACTAACTAGTGATGTGCAATAGCACTTGTATTATTGTATATTTGTTGTAGAATTTAGCTTTTTCTATATTTTCTTTTGCTATATTTTTAGAGGTCTCAAATTATGAGCACAATAACTATTTATTTATAATGTTTTAAACATCAAAATAACCTGCAATCATAAGATGAATCATTACAAGTAGTAGTTAGTAGTAGTAGTAGTAGTATAAATATGATACTGATGAGATGATGTTGTAGTATTTAGGTTCTTTTTGATATTTTTTTGTGCTATATTTTTAGAGATCTCAAATTATGTGCACAATAATTATTTATTTATAGTGTTTTAAACATCAAAATAACCTGCAATCATAAGATTTATCATAACAAGTAGTTGCAGAATTATTATTATTATTATTATTATTATTATTAGTAGTAGTAGTAGTAGTATAAATATGGTACAGATGAGATGATATTATAGTATTTAGTTTTTTTATATTTTATTTTGCTGTATTTTAGAGGTCTCAAATTTTGAGCACAATAATCATTTATTTATAATGTATATAAAGCATGTTGTCCAGTATATATTTTTATGTGCCAAAACAAATATATATATATATATATATATATATATATAAAATGTGATGTGTTTGAGTACTAAAGGAGGGTACTTCAGTAAAATGCATTATTGGACATTAACACCCTTACCTACAGAGGAAAAAAATAAACATTAGTAGCCAGAGTAAAGGAAGGATACATCTATAATGCATCAGTATTGTGAGACAACATATTAGTGATTGTGTATCATAATGTGTGTCTCTGCAGGGAAGAAGGGCTCGGAGCTCGGGGAGTACGACCCTCTCACCCAAGCGGACAGCGAGGACGAGAGCGAAGAGGACGACCTCGTGCTCAACTACCCCCGAAATGGCCTCGGCAGGGACGGCTGCCTCGGCACGGGCTCCTCGAAGCTGCGAGGCGGCAGATCGGGACGACTCGTGGGGGCCGAAGACGATGAGGCGCAGGAGGAGGACGAGGAGGAAGAGGAGGACGAGTGGAGGGAACGACTCCCCAGCAAGTCCAGGCAGGACAGAGACGACATGAAAGGCATGCAGTACTGGAGCCACAGGGACTCGGGCAGGGACAGGGGCGGGGAGGACAGAGGGGGGCAGGGGCCGCTGGGGGGTGCCGGGCTGGGGGTTCATAGCGCCGAGGCGGAACAAAAGAGGATGAGGATGAAGAATGCCGTCCGAAGTGCGTTTTTCCTGGTGCCTCTGGTCTCCGCCGCGATGCTCGTGCTGCTGTGTGCATTTCTGATTCCGTGCCAGAAGGACAAGAGGCCGCAATGGGAGACAGCACTGGGAGATGCAGGAGGTAAAGAGGATAATGTCAAAGTTTGATACATTTTCATTACATTTTCAGTGACCAAATGACTGAAGAGTTTGAGGTTCTCTGATACTGATCCACATATAACACCACTTATAATGCTCACATTATAAAGACTTACTTAGGAGTCTTTGTGGCTAGACGACGCTGGCTCACCCACTAATTAGTCAGCTGTAATTATACAGGATTGTGAGCATCACTCTACCTACCACATGATCTGTTTCAGCATGCTCTATGGAAGCATTGTAGAGTGGTTATAAACCTGGACAACTCAACTCAACTTTGTTGTGGGTTCTCTGTCTAGGTGTCACTCCGCCCGCGCTGGCGTTGTGGGATGTTGACGGTGATTCGGTGGAGGATGTGTTCCTGGGTGTTACTGAATTGACCAATGACACCCATCCCACACAAGCGAACAAAGGGAACAAAAGTAAGTGAGGAATTCTTTCCTCGTCCTCCACTTTAAAGGGATGGATCAGGAGTTTTGAAGTGGGGTTGTATGAGGTACTTATCCAGAGTCAGTGTATTACCTACAGTAGATGACGGTCGGCACGCCACCAGTTTGGAGAAACAGACATGAGTTACCGCATAGAAGCAAAGCAATGTACTGCTGTGGACGGGGCCGGCAGCAAAACGTATTTTAGACACCAAAAAGAAAGGCCCACCTAAAAAAATCTATATCAGTTTACGCTGTATTTAGAATATTTTCATTCGTCAGACAGCCCTTTCCGACAGGGAACTGAAGCCGTTGTATCCATCTATGCTCTCGCCAAAACCACCAGACTCCATTGAAAAAATCTGTAATTTTACCTTGCAGACCAGCAACCCCCGTGGTTGCTTGCTCATTTTAGAGTCGGACTGAATTTCAGCTTCGTCGGGTGTTGTGTGCCATGCAGTGTACGGGGGAAGGACCGAGGACTGATTAACTACCTTACTCCGTTTCTGCCTTGTTATCATTGTGACCCGTATAGACCTCTGCTAGCAAACAAACTTTACCTGCCTCGGAGCTTTCAAACAAATCTTTATTGACAACTGTCAACAGCCAGAACGGTCCGCACCGGCCGTGTTTTTTTTCTTCTATTTTACATGTACAGTGTGAGCACATAAATCGTGAGCTTTGGCTTTATATCGCAAACAATCTACTCATACAGTAGGAGTAGGAGTTACACAACAACATTTCTAAAATTGTACAGTGTATGCCCAGCCTAACAGAGGCAGTGGTAGACCAGCAACTCCTGTGTTCTGCAAGGTAAAAGTCTTTTTCAATGGAGTCTGATTGCTTTGGCGAGAGCATAGATAACGGCTTCAGTTCCCCGTGGGAAACATAGACTGTATAGCTGTCTGACGGCAAGGTAAACCGGTGAAAACATTCTAAATATAGTGACTGATATTGATTGTTTTAGGTGAGCCTTCCTTTTAGGTGGCTAATATATGTTTTGCTGCCGGCCCCGTCCACAGCAGTACATTGCTTTGCTACCGTGCGGTAACTCCTGTCTGTTTCTCCAAACTGGGGGCGTGCCGACCGTCATCTACTGTAGGTAATACACTGACTATGGATAAGTACCTCATACAACCCCACTTCAACACACCCAAACTATCCCTTTAATATCTAATCCTCTGTGTGTTTTCCTGGTTTATTGATTGAAGATGTTCTTTCTTCCACCCAGTCTACAGTGCGGTGGCCCTGTCTGCGGTCAGCGGTCAGGTGCTGTGGAGGAACGTCATGCGGGAGCTTGTGATGTACATCCAGTGTGGTCTGCAGTACAGCACCCAGCCGTCACCTGTGGTCCTCCTCATCAGCAAATCCATGCTCACGGCAGTCAACGGCACCACAGGTTAGGAGACGAGCCAAGCTACATAGGCTTCTGTCCGTTTCATGTGTAGATTACAGGATCTAGCAATTCGTAACCTTTTTGTATTTGTTCTTATATTGTCTTAGTCTGTTATTCTGACGCTTGTGTTCATTTGCACGTTTGAGCTAAACTCCTCTCAGCCTCCAGCTCCCCAACCAGACAAAGAGAGGTAAGTCGATAAGGGCGATCCACCCTGTGGTATTCAAACCTTTTAAAACAGGGTCAAAGAGGTTTCCTTTCACCCCACAGGGAAAAACTTGTGGTCGGCCGGGCTCAAGAACATTGAATCCCAGGCGGTGTTACTCCCAGACCTCCAGGGCGACTCGGTCCCAGATCTGCTCATAGCCACCCTGCCTGCAGACGCGGTATGACTATGACAAGCCGCCTCCTTCTTCATGTGATCATGTTTCCACACCTTTGCATTCAGAGACTACATACCTTTTTTTCTGCTGTACTCATTTTCAGGATTTGGCTCTATCCCTGACGTTGATCTCCGGGCTGACGGGGGATCCGCTTGGAGATCCCGTGCCTTTCAACCTCACCGGACAAGGAAAGCTGATCGGTCCTTTGCTGCATGAGACACAACAAGGGGCTTACTACATCCTCTTTGGACTAGGTAAAGGACTCAACCAGCAATATAAAGATCAACACGTGTGTGTCCAGGCTGTTGGCATTAGTTTAGGCTGTTGTTAGCATTCTGTTGTTAGGTAACTGATTCAGTTCATTTACATTCACTTATTTTAGCTGCAGGTTTACAAGATATCGTGACAATGTCTTTTTTCTTCAGGTAATGTAGAGGCCATCTCTCTGGGCGATATCTACATTCGCGCCAATATCAAAATGCCCATACCTCAGGCACTTAAAAAGAAGGATCCAGGGTGGGAGGGACTCAAGAAAACCAACTCCTCCTCCTTCATACCCATTTACAGGTACGCCTCAGTTACTGGCACATGGCTCCCAATTGCTCAGACTTGTAAATCCTAATTGAATGTGGAATGTTTTTGATATATGCACTTATAATTCACTTTATTTTATTTTATTTTATTTTATTTATTTCGGGCGGGGGTATTTTCCTATTATTAGTGGTAATAATTGTATTATTTTAATTCAATTAATTTATTATTTATTTTTTCTATTAGCGTTTTGAATTACGCATTTTTCATTGTTAATAATTTCCAACTTTAAAACCAATCAAATATATTTATCACAAAAGAATATGCACTTTCAAACTGTAAACTGTTTGTATTGCAGTATTTTTCATTGACTTAAGTCACATTATTACATTGTGATAATTTTCATTCCATGTTGTCCGACAATTTTTTTAACACGTTATTTGATGACTTACTGGGGAAACATGGTGTTCATTTTCCTGGGTTGTATATGCAGTGAAATCAAGATGGCGATGACCGGTTTACTGCTGGTTTATTAGACAGTTTGCGACTGATATATAAGTCAAAATCACACCTGTGTTATCTTCGCTCTAGAGGATCTGAGAGCGTGGAGTTCCTGCTCCCTCTTGTGGCCGGTTTTGGCAACAACCACAACAGTCTGGACACTGTTTCTAACCTCAACTCCAGCAAGAGTGACTGGGTGCTGGTGTATGGCTCCAGCAAACTGTCTCAGTCCAAACTGTCAGTGCTCGGACAGAAGGACATACGTAAAGAATGGATCTTCAACTCAGCTACCATTTACAGGTAAAGCCTGCTGCAAGTCACTATGTCACTAGTGAATGAGTTACCATTATATTTCTGTTACTGCCAACAATACTATACTATCATGATGAGACAAAAAATACAGAGGCGTAAGCTGAGGTTATCAAATTTCCACCATAAATCCCAACATGACAACACTGTTTAAGCTTTTTGAACTACTGAAAAGATTTGTGCGTAATTTCCCTAAAATATTTCTTGGCCCGTCGCAGCCAACCGGCCCCAGGACACTTCAACGATGACGGAATCCTTGACCTTTTCATTCAGCATTCAGCAAATGGCATTATGAAGGTAAAACAAACTACCCTTTCACACATCAAGGCTCAAGTTAATGCAAGGGCTGACATGCTGCACAAAAATGTGGGTTACACTGCTCTTTTTTTTGGTTTGGAAATATTGGCCCTCATGCAAGAACCGCTCGTACAAACAGATCGGTTCTTAAGTGGAGAACTTGCCATATTCACCAATTTTCTCCTATTTTGAATTTTTTTTATTTTGAACACAAGTCTGCTGTTATCCAAACCTAAGATTTTCACTAATGAATTGTGTATTTCATTATTACAAGGCAATTTTGAGTATGAAAATCCTATATAAATTACATTATGTTGACATAATCCTGTTTGATCTGCAATTACAGTATTTATTATTATAAATGTATTCATATAGCCTAATGATATCATCATTAATTGTCAGACAGCCCTTTCCGACGGGGAACTGAAGCCTTTGTATCAATCTATGCTCTCGCCAAAGCCACCAGACTCCATTGAAAAAAACTGTAATTTTCAATCGCAGGACACTGGAGTTGCTGGTCTACCGCTGCTTCTAGGTAAAATTACTGTTTTTTTCAATGGAGTCTGGTTGCTTTGGCGAAAGCATAGATGAGGGCTTCAGGTCCCCGTCGGAAACAGAGCCTGTACAGCTGTCTTCCGGCAAGATAAACAGGTGAAAATATTCTGAATATAGCGTACACTTAAACCAATATTGATTTTTTTGGGTGGGCCTTTCTTTTAGGTGACTAAAATACGTTTTGCTGCCGGCCCCGTCCACAGCAGTACATTGTTTTGCTTCTGTGTAGTAACTCCTGTCTGTTTTCTGTTCTGTTTTTCTATGCTGACTGCCATCTACTGTAGGTAATACACTGACTATGGATAAGTACCTCATACAACCCCACTTCAAAACACCCGAACTATCCCTTTAATATCTCATCCTCTTTCTCCTCCTTCAGCCTTTTTGAGTTTTGTAAATGCTGTGTGTTTTCCCGGTTTATTAAATTGATTAAATTGGCCATTGATGCTATTATACAACACTACAGTATCAATATGAACATCTCAAACTGCAAAACGACTTAAATTACGCACTAATTGCAGGTTGATGTGTCTCTGTATATAATAACGACAACAGGAAGTGTAACCAGGCTGACTTCTTTTGGATGCGCGTCAGCTGTTTTTAGACAGCGTGCTGATATCGGCAGAGACAGATGAATGGGGCAGGACGCGTAGCCTTATGTGGTATCATTGGGGCGTTAATTATGCCAACTCACAATTCTCATGAATGCACTCATTTCGCACAGGTGGCATTCATCATGTTTACGCAGGTCACTTACACAGTTATCTGAAGTTAGGAGCGTTAATCTGACGCGGCACACTCGTACAAGCCCTAAAATAGTAAGAGAAAGTTAAGACAAGAATACGAAAACGTTCTTGCATGAGGCCCATTGAGTTGACAGAAAAAATAAGACATAGAGTCTTGAGGATATATCTCCAACTGACCTCTATGTTCGCTCTAACTGTACCGGTTTTCTCCTCTTCTCTCTCTCAGGCGCTGGTTGTTGACGGGGCCAACGGGCATCGCCTCTGGTCAGCAGAGTTTGTGTGTCCTGGTCTCGTTTTGGAAACTTCAGCAATCTCCACCTCAACCGGCCAATCAGCTTTCCTCTTCTGGGCCAGCGATCCAATCAAAGCACAGAAGAATGTCGCCAAGACAACCGTGAGTCTGCTGTTAGAGAACAAGATTATTGAGGCAAAGTGGTCTGTAAATAGAAAAACCAGAAAGAGCCTGCTGTGTATGAATCATGTGCACAACTTATTGTCTTTGAGTTTGGCCTGGAGGCATGAATAAAATACTCAACTGTCCACGCTGGCTGTGTAGGTGGCACCCGGCGTCGCTGCAGCGGAGCCGCTCATCAGAAAACTCTTCCTGTTGCACCCTGCATATCCCACAATCCTGCTGGAGCTCACCAGCACCACAGACACCGCAGTCACCTCCGCAGGTGAGAGTTCAAATCTACTGCAGAACAATATCTGCTTTAAAGAGGACCTATTATGCTTTTGTACTTTTTCCATTTCCTTTAGTGTGTTATATAGTTTTTTTGTGTATGTTAAAGGTCTGCAAAGTTACAAAGCCCAAAGTCCACGCCAAAGGGAGTTACTCTCCCCCACAGAAACACTGCTCCTGAACTGCCTGAAACGCCTTGCTTGAAGAAGTTCCGCCTTTTCTTCCGTAACGTGGTGATGTCACCAAGTAACACTAGTCACTAGGGAAGTATTAAACCTGACTAGCAGCTAGTTCGCACGCCTTCAACGCTAGTTAGAGTGGAGCTGGAACAGAGTCCAAAGAGTTTGGTTCAGTTGACCAATCACAACAGAGTGGGCCAGCTGACCAATCAGAGCAGACTGGGCTTTTCGGGTGGGGGATGGGAGACCCAAAATACAAGTATGAACCTTAAAATAAGCATAATAGGTCCTCTTTAATGCGTAGATTTTGTATCATAATCTTTATCATTCACTATCCAAAGTCACGTTACCAAGCGTTCTTGAAAAGTATTTCAGTGGTAGGTGAGAAAAAGTAAATACACGTTTAAGTCGTACAAATGTTCTACCTCCTATTCTCTCCTACTTTGTGTCCGACAGTGAGTTACCAGGAACGCCAGAAAGACGCCTCCTACATCACCGTATCCTCCCGACCAACGCCCGACTCAGAGCCCGGCGCTCAGATAGTCAAGAGCATGAGCCTCAGGGCCGCCATCACCAAAGGACAAATAGTCCGACTAGAGGAAAGCAACAAGCCCGGGGGACCCGTCAAACCTGGCGTGTTTGAGGTCAACAAGTTCTTCAGGGGTTTGTCCTTTAAACACCAGGTGAGAGAGACGCACGTGTGAGATCATTTGAGATTTGTGGGTCAGTTTTATCCATTACACTCGATGATAAATCTCGCTTAACTGTGTTGCTTTGTTTAGTGATGAGCCCTGCGTCACGGGAAGCAACTAAAAGGACTCACGCAAGGATGAAAGGGACACAAGTCTGTGGATCGCTGCACTAAGGAGGCACTGAGAATTCATTTGGACATGTATATACATCTTGTTTGGTTCACCGAGTATGAATTTCTGTTACCTGACATTTATTTCTGTAAAAAGATTATTTGTAGGTAGGTTTTGTTTGCATTGCTTTGGTTTTTTATTATGTTTGTACAATGAAAATGCTTATTTAAATTATTTCACTTGGGAAGTCTTTTAATATTTCATTGAATGTTTACAATTGTTTGGACTTGATGGCGAGAAGGGTAACTTTATATTGTAGTTTATTACCGAGAGTGAAGCACAATAATCCTGGTGAAAGAACATGTAAATGTGTTTACAGTATGCAGCACTGATAGAACTCCTCCGAGGCCAGTATATTCATGTTGTCATAGAGCCGCTAATAGTGTTCTTTCTGCTCATCGCCAAGCTAACAGCATATGGAGTCTGTAAATATTTAATGCTGTACAGTATTTATTGAACTGCTTTAACGTTTAGATTTTTCTTGTTTTATTTGTTGATTTAATGGTGTTAAATATTTGACGCTTATATAATCAACCCGTTGATTTTTTTTCTCAGAATATGTGGCTGCTAAAGGTTATGGCATTTAAATGTACGCTGCAACTTCACAATATCGCCAGTTAAAGTATGAAAACTAATTCTTACTGCATCACGTGTCCTTTATTTCACTGTCTCAAGTTTTTGTGTTCATTGAAATTGTGCAGACAACCGGCTAGTAAGAATTATTATTAGAAAAAGATATTGGTGTGGTGTTACAGTAGCGCAGGGTGGTGCTGTTGCAGCTCCACAACCAAAATGCATCTGTCGTTTTCCGCATTGCTACCACATCAAACGCTACAACAGATGCATCAGGTGTCACTGGCTCGGACTGTGGGCTTCACTGTGAATTGTGGCAAAGCACGCACACCAACTATTGGATGTATAAGCATGTACTGTTCATTGATGGGGGCAGAGGTGGGCCCTCAACCAGGCAAGACAATATACTAATGCTGCATTTGAAACACTTGATCTCCTATGTTGGGAAAAACCCCACTTAATAATATGCCAAATTAGTATGATTACCAACATCTTCCAAGTTTGGAAACTTTTTCTTTCCTCCACAGGTCGTGTTGTTTTGTCACTACCACTGGAACGACTCTATGGGCCTTCCTGGACTTCCTCTGCTGTGTTTTCAAGTTGCCTCTGTCTTAACTGAATTCAGGGATACACTGAGATAGGACGGTCCCAGGCTGAGTATGGCAATCCGTTGCAACATTTAATCGAATCACACTCCTATCTGTAATTACATTTTAGATATTCATAATAGCATTTCTCCTAGTCAAAATTGTATTTTCACTAGTCAGAATGGTAATTAAAGATATCCACGAAAACATTTTTACTAGTAGAAAGTGTGTTTCGATATTAAGATAGCTATATGTATTATATAAAATATATAATATGTACTGTATATTAAGATATGTATTAAGATATCCACAACTATGATTTCGGCATATTATCTTTTTGGATATCCAGAGCACATACCCACAATACATTTGTGGATATCTGCAATTGCATTGTTTCTGGTTATAATTCTAATTGTAGATTTCTGAAAGATTAACTGCATTTTTTACTAGTTACAATGCCAACAGGCCCTTTTCACAGCAGCCATTTTGACATGTCATTGCAGGGTAAACACAGGTGGAATTAATAACATTAATTATGGCCCTGTTCCATTTCGGTGGGCCAGGACCCTGTGTATTGTGGTTCCTTCAAATGGGGTCGTGTTCACCGTATTTACGAGATGGGAAGTCGTGTACACGATATGCGTGGCGTTCAAGTGGTTAAGTCGCGAAGAACACCGCTGCTAAGTAACGGCAATATTAATGTAGGAGTCTAGAAGCCACAGAGGCTAACAATTTAGCAAGCGGGTAACATAATGCAGTAAATGCAAAGGCATAATGACAGAGGAAAAAGACGAGGCCATTGGGAATATCAACATTTTCCTCAGACATGTTATAAAATTACCAAGAAAAACCATATACGACTAAAATTACAATATATTGATTTATTATGCACCGAAAAATGAACTTCCATGGCCTCCGCCATTTCTGACAAGGTCAACAAACACGTCACAAGTCGTGAACTCTGAGCTTTCAGAAATGTTCCACTTACAAGGTCGTGAATACGACATGAGGGGGGCGTTCATATGGGCCCAACTCGTAAACACGGTAAACACGAGCCCATTTGAAGGCACCATTGGCTCACTGGAATGGCTGTGACACTAAATAGAACAGGACCATAATTAATTGTATCACTTACACCTGGGTTTACCTTGCAATTACATGTCAAAATGTCTACTGTGAAAAGGGCCTACTCTGGATATCAATAATGACATTTTTACTAGTCGGTCGCAATGTATTTTGGATGTTCAAAATGACATTATGGATATCTGGAATGGTTTTTCATTTTGGATATTTTAAATTAAAATGATGACTAGTAACATTTGGATTGTAGACATCTGAAATGGGAGTTTTTTCCTAGTAAGAATTCTACTGCAGCTCAATATACATGAATGGCAAAAGTGACATCATTTTTTCCTAGGAAGAATGACGTAGTGGATATCTGAAATGGTAATTGTGGATAGGGATTGAATTACGGATATCTGAAATACATATCCAGTCTAACTATTAAATGCAACGTACATACAAAGTACTGCACTAATAGTTCTTCCATACAATCTTAAAGGGACAGTTCATCCAAAACTCAATAAATCATATTTTTATCTTTAATAGGAGTGCGGTCTATCCATCCAAATAGTTTTAGTTTGTCAACAGCAACACCTCTTTTAAATAGAATCACACTGCTACTCACAATGACCAAAAGACGTTGTTGTGAACAGCTTCAATATGAGCTAGCTGTACTTTCTATTCAGGTATGTCCAACTGTCTTATCACCTTGCAGAATAAGAAGGAACTGAGTCTGTGGATCAAGTTTTAGTGTGTTTTTAGTTGAACTGCCCCTTTAAGATAACCCCAATTAAAACGTCTGAATAAAAGACACAACCGTGGGTATGTGAGTGTTAAGTGTGTATTTACAGTAAAGGGGAACATCTGTCACACTGGACACAAGCAAAGAGGGGTCAGAGGTCAGCAGACAGCCACACAGTTCATGGGTCATGACCCACGTAGAATTTGGAAAGGAAGTCGGTGGCGCGAGGTTCCTGACTCTCGTGAAAATAGCGCATTATGTGGGTCTTCTGCTTCCAGACATGGATTGTTTCCTGGAGTTCCATTTTCCCCTGCGGATTAAATAACAAACACACGGAAAATGTTTCAACACACCCTGGAAAACACAGTAAGTAATAGTCTACATTTTCATTTATTCAACTGTGATAGGATTTTGGATCCACCAACACTGAGATGAAGTACTGGGCAGCCTATGAAACAGCCTAAAAAAAGCAGACTCCAAGGACAAAATTACTAGTTGCTTCAATTAGGAAATTAAAATGATTATGGTTGATGCAGTTCACAGATCAGCGGCGGGCTGTATTTACCTTAATGACTAACATGTCGATCACACGGGGGTCAGTGATGTGCTTGTTTTTGTCGAACATCTCCCTCACTTTGTCTCTTCCCTGACGCGTTTTGATGTCCAGCTGAAACACTGCCACTGTACAAACATAAAGATACAAACAAAAAGTCACTCTCTCTGTTTCCAATACATCAACTTCACCCAGGAACTCCTTTTTTAATCATTGTCATTTAATTATGTTATTCTTTATATTTCTTATAACTAGGGCTGTGTATTGGCAAGAATCTGGCGATACGATACACATCATGATACAGGGGTTACGATTTAATATATTGCAATACAGTAAACATGGCGATAAATTGCAATTTTTTAAATCAAATTTTAGGAAACTATAAAGAAGACACCACCATATACATAAAATCTGAGAAAAAAAGTGTACTTAAAAAATGCAATCAAAACAGTGGGATCTGCATTTGCATTTATCACAGCACGACAGTGTTGAGAATCAATACAGTAACACAAAACGTAATATTGCAATACTCTATATGGAAGAAGTATCAATCATAATCATTATATATTGAGAATCTGAAAATATAAGTACAAATCTCCTGCCTTAACCTGAGATATTATGGGACCGATAATGTGGAGTGGACAGCATCCAACCTGTCAGCACAATATAATCCAATATGTGCCTCATGTATTAACTAGAGCTAAATGTAAACACACATTCTACATAAGATGATAGGAGCCTTAAACGAGGAAAATAGACACATTTCATAACAATCCACATTAACAGGTTGACTGAGTGTGCTATAAGGTGATTTAAAATATCTGTGCACCATAATCTAAAATAGGATGTGCCATCTTAAAGTAGGAACCCACAGCACACCTGGTTAGCATGGAGGAAAGCACTGTTAAGATAGTTAAAACCAGTTTATCGTATTTTCCAACATGTATAAACCAATAACAAAAAAGTTTTCATAAAAAATGCAGGTGTTAATCCCATTATTGCTTTTTTGGAACCGTGTAAATGTTGGAAGGTGTAACGTTAAATACTGCTAAGTATGAACGCTTCGTGGTTTCCCTCAATATTCAATTAGCTTAAAGGGGACATATCATGCTCATTTTCAGGTTCATACTTGTATTTTGGGTTTCTACTAGAACATATTTACATACTTTAATGTTTAAAAAGCCCTTTATTTTCCTCATGCTGTCTGCTTGAATATACCTGTATTTACCCTCTGTCTGAAACGCTTCGTTTTACTACATTTCAATGGAATTGCAACAGATTTGCGTTGCTAGGCAATAGGTTGGGTCCATGTTTACTTCCTGTCAGCGGATGTCACTCAAATACACTGCAACAGGAAATAAACTGGGACCCATTTAGAATGTTTTCCGTTTAAAACTTTGAAATGGTCTCAATGTTGTAGATTTGTGACATCACAAATGGACAGAAATCCCGACGGCTTGTTTCAAAAGCTCAATGTCTGAATACGGGCTGTGTGTGTATTTCTCTGTGGATTAAAAGCGTTTCGATACTTTCACAGTATTTATATAGAACTTAAACCTGCTTTATAATATAAAAGCCATGAAAATGTCACTTTTTTTTACAATGTGGGACCTTTAAGTGACAACTTTACCAACGTTACCATTAAATGTTGGGGAACATATAGCTGCAGAGTGTCTTGTTATGGTTAGGTTGCTGTTTGCTAGCAGCTAATGCTCGTTAAGCTGAAACCTCCACACAGACTCGACCTTGACGCTGATGCTGCTCTTTATAAACCTTTTAACAGCCACAGCGGACTGACATACCTGTGTTGGGGACCTCTCGGTACCAGGCTCGGTACAGCTCCCGGACCCGGCGCTTAGCTTCGTCCAGGTCCCGGCTAAAAATGGGTTTAACAACTTTAGAAGCACCGGCTGCGGCTCGGGTCGCCGCTGTGGTCGCCATGACTGCTGTCGTTACAGCGTTTCCGGTTTTACGTCTTCTTCTTCTTCTTCTTTCGGAATTTGCGGCAGACTAGACGCAGCGGAGGCGTGCTGCTGCCCTCCACAGGTCACTTGTAGATTTCCAAATTCTTTGAAACTGTTAACAATAGATGCACTTTTTGTAATTGTGAAGGAGAGACTGTTGAACATGTTTTTGTAGATTGTTTTCATGTTACTTCTTTTTGGTTTCATTTGCAGAGGAATCTCTCTAAACATTTCGTAAAAAGGATATCGTGCTGACAAGAATTGAGATATTACTCATTGTCACCAATGACAGTTTTTGGGCAGATGAGATTTACTTAATTAATTTGATTGTTATATTAGCAAAATATTACATACATAAAAGGATTTGGTTTAAAAAGAATACCCTCCTTCTTTATTTTTAAAGATACTGATTTTAAAACATATTTGACCATGATTGAAAACTTAAAACTCAAAAATTCTAAATTGACCAAAACTATTAAATTGTTTAGACATTTCAAATTTATTCCAATTGTTTAGCAGACCCCAAATGTTTTTTGTTTGTTTATTTGGTTTTTATTTATTTTAATTTTTATTCCTCTTTTTCCTTTCTTTACAGTTTATTTGTTGTACAATTTACAATTTATTTTTATATTATTTTTGTACTGTAAGATATGTTTGCAGAACTGTAATGAAACATCTGAACATGTGATTATATTGTATTGAACTTTTGAAATAAAAATTTAAATTTAAATTTAAAGTAAAAAAAAACAACAAAAAAAACAACAACTTGCTTGATTGAATCCTCATGTAGAGTCCTGTACGACGAAGAAAGTTGATTACAGCCTTTGTTGTTTCGCTGTTCTCCCTTCTGAGTATTGATTTTAACGAGTGTTCTCTGACGCCCATTTTCTGAAAGCTCTGCCTGCATGAGGCTTCTTTCTGCGAGATATCTGAAACAGTCCATCAGAACATGACTCACAGTCTCTGCCTCTCCACAGATGCACTTTCCATCTGGGTGCTTATACCGACCAGTGCCAGCCCATGATTTAGTCCGCAGTGACCCAGCCTAATCCTGGTCTGACTTCCTTCACCCATCCAAGTGCACACAGCCCAGTGTTGCCAACCTCCTTCCTCTTCTCAAGGGCCTTTCCCTGTTTGCTCTGACTTTTTAATTTACTGACTGGTTTTATTATTAATGCTGGTTACATACCAAGAAAAGCGCCCACATGTTTGCTTTTTGTAACTGAACCACACCCTGGACATGAAGTATCCAGTCATGTCTGCTGTTTGGTGACCACTGGAGGTCACTGAACCACATGTTGAACCACATTCTTGACTGTCTATTACAAAAATGACACCATATACTCTAACATCATTTATTTATTGAAGTAAGTCTTCATTACATTTTTTTGTATAATGATAATTACATTTATTATATAATATATGATATATTTTTTTCATTTCCTGGCAGAATTGAATAACAAAAAGTAAGTGTGTAATAAAGAAAATTGCATTATTTTTTTTCAATTATCTTTAGCATATCATAATGAGAGTAAGTAAATAAAGATACCCTCTGGTGGAGGAATACTGGTATTAATTATAATAAATCCTGAGTCACCTGAACACATCTTGGCAATTTGAAGTTGTTTTATATTTTGTTATATTTTGTTCCAGGACTATTTATGATTATTATTATATTATATAATTATATAACAATAATAATGTGATTTTATTATGTTATTATATTATATTATATTATATTATATTATATTATATTATATTATATTATATTATATTATGATTTCCCAGAATATATAAATATTGTAGGGCCTACAATATTCATATATTACCCTTTGGAAGTTACCTGAAGTCTGAAAAATCCTTTTCAAAGTAAAATATGAAAGAATTGATAAGTAATATACTACTACTACTACTACTACTACTACTACTAACAATAATAATAATAATAATAATAATAAAAAATATTATTATTATTATTATTATCATTATTATAAGAATTGGATTATACTATTTTAATTTGTTTTCAATTATCTATAGCATATCATAATGATAGTAAAATATAATTACTGTCATTATGACAGTAATACCCTCTGGTGGAGGAATACTGGTATTCTTGGGATCAGGTGTTAATTTTGATAAATCCTGAGTCACCTGAACACATCTTGGCAATTTGAAGTAGTTTTATATTTTGATCCCAGATTAATTCCTGAATGGTATGTTATGACTGCTCCCAACACTGACAATATTACCCCCAATATAATACTTTTCAAAATACAGTGTGAATGTATTGATAAGAAAAAATAAAATTAAAAAAATAGTATAACCCACATTTCCTTTCAATTCAATCAAATAAAAACAAAAACTCAGACATGTAACATGATCCTGTGTTCTGTCTCATACTGACGTTGGTTAACATGAATCTTCTTCAATAGTAAATCAGTTGAAAGTTACATTCAATGTTTAGCAGCTGAAACAACTTTATCACCAGGAGCCTGTTTCAACAAGCTGCTATATACAAGTATATATATGTATATAAATAAAATTGTGGAATAAGTATTCAGATCCTTTACTTAGTTAAAAGTACTAATACAACACTGAAAATACTCCACTACAACTTAAAGTCCTGCATTCAAACCCTTACTTAAGCAAAAGTATGTACGTATTTCAGTCAAATGTACTTAAAGTACTTAAAGTAAAAGTACTCATTCGGCAGTAAAACGTTCCCCGTCAGTGTTTTACTATTATATCTGATGTTTCCGGATTAATATTACTGCTGCATTAATGTGTACGCTGCATTTTACTACTGTAGATGTTTAACTTTGTGCTAATTTTAACTCTTTTATATCCTGTTGGGTAGTTTAATTTACTGTTGTGTCTTAAAACATGTGACTGTGCTGTACGACTGTACCTGTTAAATGGGGTGGACTAAAGACAAGCCAAATATTAAAAATACATTTCAATGTTTTCTTTAAAAATACAACACCACAATATGCCTGATTGTGTCTACACACTCAACAAAAAACATTCTCTAGGTAGCATGTATTGCAGGGCTATTGCATTGCATTACATCATGCAGCTTTTTCTATATTTCTGTATTTGTGGTAATACTCTACTGGGATAAAATGAAGAACAGATATAAGCGTGTGTGTGTTTGTGTGTGTGTGTGTGTGTGTGTGTAGTCTGCTGAAGTAGGTGTACAGCATCATCGAAATGAAATGTGTTTCTGTTGAACTTCTTTTATTGATTGCAAAAAATTGTGTATAATTTACAAAGATGATACGGGTCCTACAGTACATTAAATATGAAAAATATTTTCAAAAGGCAGGTAGATAAGTCATTTTATCACAATTCATACTGTCAATAAAAAAAAAAATTGGCTCATTGATGCAACACCTGTCATTAGTTATGTGGTGGCACATAAATGCCAACAATGATCAGGAGGGACTGGAAGCTTGAGAGTTCCTGCTTCTCAGCCACGGTTTAAAAAATAAAAAGACATCTGTGACGTGGGACAACATTCATCCAACAGCTTTTACAAGCAAAGAAAGCTGAGCATGAATTTGCTTCTATACAATCATAGATCAACTTCCAATTCACCCTGCCAGGAATGAAACTTTTGCTGTCTTGTATTAATCCCCAATATATTTTTTTTCAGAATTTCATATTCACAAACACAATACTACATAAGCACACTTCTCTCCAGGTAAAAAAAAATAAAATAATTACAGCACATGATAAGCCCCCATTTCTAAAGAAACGCGTGCCGTTTTCACAGAGTAAACATGACTCAAAAGCTGTACACAACATAGAAAACTGAGATGACAGTAGCTCTTATGTAACTGTGTTGACGCCTGTTGTCAGGCAGAAGACACAGAGGCGAAGAACAAAAAAAAAGCTGATACAGTATGAACTCTTTATCTACAACACCTGATAAAAAAAAGAAACATGTCGCTCAACAAATATTCCAGTTTTCAGACCAAATGCGCACTCATACGGGCTTGCATTAAAAGCAAGCAAAAGCTAAGATAAAAAAAAAAAATGAAAAGTGCAGTTTTATATATGATGTGTGGCCCAGTGTAAAAAAACCGGCTAATAGCTACTCTATGCTGCTCACTGGCAGAATGATTGAAAACTAAGGCACTATCGTGGAATATCAGCCGGAACTGTGCAAGTCCAACGATCATCTCCTCTGCTTTTCTGTTTATCTCTTTGATTCAGTCACCGCGGTGCAGACGCACCTGCAACACAATAAACACACAGGAAGAATTAAATGAAAAAAAATATAAAACAGTAGAAATTTCAACAAATATCTGCCACTACAAATCCCTTTCCCTGACTGTTCTACATGCGTCCATACCTGTCACTGTGTCTGCCAGAGCATCAGTACCAGCAGCAGAGTCTCAGTGGTCCAGGCTGTTGCCCAGCTTCTGCCCCTCCTGCAGAGCAGCCATGGCCAGCCTCAGGTGCTCCTTTAGACTCTGGATCTCTCGCTCGCTCCGGCCCTTCATCCCACTCAGCTCCTCGTGCACCTCCGTGTATCGTTCACAGGCCAGCCGTTTCTCCTGCGGGGCAGAGAAGAGCAGTAGGCAGGCTTAACAGTGGCGGCACCAGAGATTTTCTTTTGCTGGTGCTATGGGGTTTCTCGACTTTTCAGAGAAAGCGCTCTGAAATTTAGGGGTTCCCATTAATGTGCCGGTCGCCATAGTTTAACTTCTGCTTCAACACCCCCGACACACGTAGATACATAGCAGTACCCACTCTGCGACTCCAGTTACGATGTAATTTTGTGTTAACACAAGGCAAGATATTCAGCCAAAGGGATATAGAGGTAAGGTTCACAAGCCTGCCTACATAAACGCACCTCAATATAAAATGTCACAGTTACGCCACGGACAGGGCTTGCACACAAGCAGCAAGCAACAGACACAGGTTTGTGCATTTCAGCCTCAGATTCTGAGATCACAAACTCATGCTGCCAGTTACCAAAACCTCCACCAATGAATCAACAGTATTCTGTTCCATAGACCTTAGACCACCAACAAAGAGAGAGAGAGAGAGAGAGAGAGAGAGAGAGAGAGAGAGAGAGAGAGAGAGAGAGAGAGAGAGAGAGAGAGAGAGAGAGAGAGAGAGAGAGAGAGAGAGAGAGAGAGAGAGAGACTTAAAGAGCTGTTTCTATGTGCTGATTTAGAGTGATTATTGTAAATGCTTTGATTAATAAATGTAAATAAATGCTTTGTTTGTGATGACAGTTTTGTTTGTTCACTGTGGATTTTCTATGACTTTTTCTATCCCCCCTGGCCTTTGGAAATCCCCCGTCAGAAACTCATGTGCACGCACACTTTGACTCTCACAAACACACTCAATAAAATCTATTCTAAGGCATTAGAATTAAAAAATATGAATAAACAACAGGAATATCTTGGGAGTGCTATAGCTGTCTTAGGGGTAGCTCAAGCACCCTCAAGCCCCTCCCTGGTGCCGCCCATGAGACATAAGTTCCTCAATCTGCCTCATCTACTACTACATCATGGACCATCTCAGTGTGACATCACATCCACTAAAACATGTATACTTTCTGTATAAGCATGTTTTTCGTTAATTACAATATTCATATAGTATAACATGTCGTTCAGCCTAGGAGCAGCACCAAATAACAGAGGCAGGGAAGGTACAGTATTATACAAACGAGACAGACAGAGCATCCTTTCAATGCTGGACTTTGTCAAATTCATTCACTTTATAGAAATCACTGGATGAAGACGCCCAGAGCACAAGAAAGCCGAGTCTTCCCAGCCCATCCACATCTAAGCAGGGCCACCTAAGCTCTATATACTGTAGATTCATCTCACTGTCTTTTTTAATCAACTTTGTGTTCATTATTTTACCGTTCTCAATAAGCCAAACTAGAATTATCGCCTATCAAAATGTTATCATTTCATCCTATTAGACATTTGTGTGAAATTGTCAAAATTAGCATATCAACTCTTGAGTTATGGCAAAAAATTTGTTTTGTGAGGTCACAGTGACCTTTGACCTAAATTCACATAAAAGAGACAAGTAACAGACAGCATCAACCAATGGATTAGCTTTAGAGGAATTAGATCAAAATCTGGAAAATGTATTGCATTGCATTTGCTGAAAGCTTCCAGCTTATAAAACGCATAACCACCTTGATCAAGGACGTGAGGATTAACATTCCACATTATTCATCTAATAGTAAAGGGTTTACAGATAAAAATACACATACTTGTACAGACCAACACACACACACACACACAGACAGACAGACAGACAGACAGATG
Organism: Sebastolobus alascanus; assembly: GCA_916701645.2. Classification (NCBI taxonomy): domain Eukaryota; kingdom Metazoa; phylum Chordata; class Actinopteri; order Perciformes; family Sebastidae; genus Sebastolobus; species Sebastolobus alascanus. Next base: position 2,084,448 of record CAKAOJ020000035.1, on the reverse strand, counting down.
GAGTACCGTGTTAAGAAACTGCAGCTCGTTCCTTAGACAGCTGATCTCCTTGTGTAAGTACTCGATCTCGTTTTCTTTCACCCTGAGAAGAACCTGGAAGAAAAACAACAAAACAACAGTGTGGTCGTCATTCGCTGCCGGAAAGAAAGAAAGAAAGACAAAAACAACACACAAAACGTCTTATTATTACCATAAATCATTATAATTATCACGCGAGTCCACCAAAAAAAGCAATTGTGTTCTGGCTGATTTATGATAAACACAGGGGGTGTTCTCTGTAATTTATATATAGTACATAACTTGGGCTTTCGGACGATTACTGTTTATCATGACATTCGGTTTGTGTTCTCAAAACAGCAACACTAGTTTGGTAAACAGAGAGTATAAATAAACTGCTACATTTTTGCTACTTTTAGGTTTTGCTTCATAATGACTCTCGGAGGCTGGGTGACATGTCAGTGTCATTTGATTGGACAGCAGGGTGGCCGTAAGTAAGTGTATTCCTGAACATTTTGCAAAACACTTAGAGACACAAATACTGCAAGTCATGCTTTACATGTCTACATGATGGGAGAGTTTCTTAACTTCCTTTCGTCCCGAGACTTAGGGCGCTTTCACAAGTCAACATTTAGTCCGTTTTAATCGAACTCTGGTGCGGTTCAACCCTTAGTGCGGTTTGTTTGGGCGGTTGTGAACGCAGTAATTGTACTGTGGTGCGGACCAAAACAACCGGTTTCAAGTGAACCAAAACGCAGGCTGCCTGCGCGGGCATTTATTGAGATGGACACAGGTAAATGACCTTCTGCAGAAGTCCGATGTTTGCTTGACATCCGAAGAGAACAGAATATGCTAAATAAAGACCATAAAAATAGTGACGTTTATAAAGTCATTGGAGATAAACTGGAGGAGAGGGATTCGTGTGCACAGTAGATCAGCGCCGAGTCAAATTGAAAACACTTCGACTGCAATATATCAAAGTCCGCGATTCCCTGCATAGAAGTGGCAGCTCTCGAGATGAAAAAGATCAATTTGCACCATCATACATGGTCCACAGCAGATTACTTTTTTTTTATATGGTCTTCTTTAATCTGTGCGCTGTGAAACCAGACCAGACTAAATAGAAAACAAACCAAATATATCAATTTCACTCTGAATCGGACTAGCCAAACACACTGTGGCTTGTGAAAGCGCCGTTAAAGGATCAGTTCTCTTCTCTTCTGGTTTAATTTGTACGGGTTTTGCAGGATTTACTGCTGAGACTTTGCCCAAAAAACCCATCACAATGAAGTCAAATGGATTTTTGTTTTAGTAATGAAAGCACTGAACATTACATTTGAAAAACTCAAAAGCAACATGCTTTTCCACGAAATAGGTCTGTTACGGTAGATAAGCCACAGTTGTCACTGTGAACATTTCACACAGATTCATTTGATACTGCAGTCAGTGGAATATTCTGATTAATATTTACTTGTAGAGGAAAATCTGGTTTTTAGTTACTGAAAATACAAAAATGAAACTACATGACTAAAGTTTAGATGATCAAATAAATAAATGACTGTGACGGCTACACACAGGTAGCTCTGTTTAATCGCTGAGTAACCTAAATCCAGTAACAACACATTTGTTTTATTTGACTTCGTAGAATTGAAATGATTAATTGTTCTTAGATTATTTGGAGGCAGTCAAGAGAGCTGGCTGCAGTTTTAGGCAACCGGTATCACAGTTATTGTTGACTTTTAATGCAGTGGGGGATATTTTCACACTTGTGCACATCTGCTGTGCACTGCTGTCAGTTCAGGAAGTTACAAAAAGCTGGCAGAGACAGAACCACCCCCCCCCCCAACATCATCTACTTTCAGTTTCAGTATACAAGCTGTTACCTCTAGTTCACAGGGCGTCCTGTCTTTGTTGTTCTCTGAGCTGTGAGAAGTGACGGTAGATCGTGTTCGACTGATCTCCTCTGTCAAACGGGCCTTTAAGTCCTGCAGAGGAAAATATTTTGCATTTATAATTTGAATGATGCCCGTTGGGTGGCATACATTTGCACATTTGCAGACAATAGATCACAAGTCTTATTCAGCCAGATTACACACACAGAAACCGATTCCGAAAAGATCGCTCCATCACTTGTCCAGTTCTTATGAGTAATCTGCTGATGATAACGCACCTGGTTGTCTTTCCTCAGCTGCTCCATGTCTCTCTCCTTGCGGCCTATCTCCCTCTCTCTCTCGGCGCTGTTCTGCTCGGCTCGGTTCAGCTCCAGACACTTCTGAGAGTAGCGCTCAGACAGTCCGGCCAGCTCTCTCTGCAACGCCTGAGTTTCTGCCCTGCAGAAATGGACAGATGACGTGTTCATGTTCGGTCCTTAGTGAACTAAACTGCAGAGATAAGAAATAACTGCAGGTTGAGATTATGACAGAATGTACGTCACTTTACCTGCTTTCTTTTTTACTGCGAGAGCAGCATAAATTACAAAGAAACAAGAAACAACATTTAACATACAAAGAGATCAAGTCACAGCACTGCTGCTCCGGTGAGACAACCAAAGCTAATCTTGTAAGAAATCTTCCTATAAAGTGGTAGCTCCTTTATTCTGCTCTGCTCTGACTGAATACCTCTAATATATATTATTATGTAGTATTGATTACATTTAATAACAGCAACATGCTGTGAAAAACTATGAGGGTGTTTTTTTTATATTTCCATGATGCAACTATTTCCTACTGTGGTTTTTAAACCATCTTTACTGGTCATGACCAGTAACCACAAAAATAAGGAAGAGCCTTGCAAAGAGCGAAAATACGCAGAGTAGGCAGCACAGATAAAGCCCTAAAATACAGGTTCCAGTAGCAGCCACTGAGACAGGGTTGTGTCAAAGGCCCCGTGGAGCTCACAAAGGGAAACTAATCCATGACCAAATTCTCCTACATTCCTTAAGTGCCTGACGGGACCCAGTGGCCGCTGCGGTAATGGCCTTGCTTAGACAAGGAACCCTGGATTGTTGTGGAGTCGGCAAATTCTACCTTTTATTTCACAGAAAACCCCTTTGTGGCCAGCTAACTCCCACTTATAAGCACAAGAGAGCCATTCACATAAATTACCAACGTTGGCCTGTGCTGACTGAGACAGAGGGCCAGGCTAAAACCAAGAATATGAAGTAAAAGCTTACACAAGACAGGGGGGGGGCTTGAACAAAGCCGTTTACCAACTTTAGATTCTTTGATTGTGTTACTAGCTAGTTTCCTGTGGCCCGAAGTATCTGGGTGGCAAGTGTACATCTCTACCACACTACTTGAAGTTACTTACTGTTGTTGGGCTCGCACAGTCTGTGAATCTAGCACCCCACTGCTGAGCCTTTTGACTCTCTCCACCTCTCTCTCCAGCTCGTCTTTGTGTTTCTTCTTCAAAGCCTCCATTACTGAAAGCACAAACACACAAGCGTGACACAACTTCTACGTGATCTCCTGGTGGCTGTAAACGGCACATCAAGGATTTTCCTGATTGGGGAAACTCAGGGACCCAACTGAGAAAACTCCATCAGAAATTCAATACATAAAAATGTTTACAGTCTAAACCTGCACTCGAAAACAATGGATCAATAAAGACTACTTAGATATGATGACAGTCAAATAAGTGTAGTATCAATATATTGTGCAGGGCTCAACAATAAGGCTTGCCTGGGGCAAGTAAAATGCCGCGTCGGGCTAGTAAATCTAGCAACTCTCTTGCCTGAGCGAGCAAGTGGTAAAAAAGAATCACACATTGTTTTTTTTCCGAGGGCTGATGATGGAAGTAGCTAAGCAGTGAGCCATCTCGCTTCCTTCTCGTCTCTGCAGAGAATTGCACATGCGCAGGACCGATCGGGACTTGCGATAAAATGGCGTCTGGTAAAGTTTATGAACTGAAGCGTAAGCGAGCATTTCAAATATCCTGGAAACAGGAGCTTAGAGTTAGAGGTTAGAGGATGTGGGCGAAACTCCAACTACGTATTGCGCATTTTGCTGCAAGTTTGAGGGCAAGGCGGATAAAACATGACAATTAACATTAGTCTTTTTGTTATTTGATAACCACTAATAAATAAAACAATTTGCATAGGGGCAAGTAAAAATTGACTTTGGGCAAGTAGATTTCTGACCTACTTTCCCGACCGGAAATTTGAAAAAAAAAACATTAATAAACATTAATGTTGAACCCTATTATGTATATTTTAAGATTAAATTACACATATAAAGTTCACAGGCATTCAACACCCAACAATATGGAAGTGGAATGATGCCGCTACAGAGGAGTATAAAAATATTTTTCTCATAGTTCTCATACAACAACCCATTCCTTCCTACTTAAAATGAAACAGTGAACTCTATTTGACCTTTGACCCCCCCCCCAACCCAGTTCTGACAATTTTTTTTTTTATCATATTAAACCCTTAAAGCTTCCTTCACAGTTGTATAACTACACAATTATTTAGGTCTTGATACTGGTCTGCTGACCTCGTGCGGTGTCCTGGGTCTCCTCCAGCAGCAGCCTGTCCTTCTCCGTCTCCAGCTCCTTCATCTGGCGCTCGTGCTGCCTCTGCAGCTCCTCTAGCGCCTGGCGATGAGCGCGCTCCATGGCCGCCAGGCTGCGGCCGCAGGGGGCCTCGGGGCCGCAGCCACCCCTCGCCACGCCTCCTCCTCCCCACCTCCCTCCCCCTCCTCCTCCCTGTAGTTGCTCCAGTTGCTGCCTCAGTGACGCCACCTGAGAGAAGACAAAGACGGAGGTAAAGCCCACTGAGCGACAGAAGCCTATTGATTTAATATGTGATTTAGCATGTTTACATGAGATGGCACAAACGCTGGTGTTGGCAGTGAAACACATGAGCTGCAATAAGGGTTAATGTAAGGCAACAGGAGGCTTTTGGATGGCCAAATGTGAGGTACGACTCTGTGCTTAAAGGGGCTATATGTAAGAATCAGAAATTGCTTGTTCACAGCGACACCTGTGGCCGCAATGTCAACGAAAGTCAGCGTTGTGCTCGCGCTACATTGACATGAACGAGCACCGGTCTAAACAGTGAGGCGACACACGTCAGCTAACACACAATATCACTCTGTATTTCACCTGCTTGGCAGTAATGTTAGCTGACCAGAGGAAGGTCTCTCCATGAATCAATGCTGATCCTAGTGTTGGCTTTTCCTCCCGATCCGGAGGGAATGGAGGGAACGGAGGGAACGGGGGGGGGGAGGGGGACACCGACACCCGGTCGGGACGATAACGTAACTCGCTGCGGAGCCCCGTCACTTCACAAGACACGGGAAACCTCTGTTGGTCTGGAGGAGCTGCAGCAGTTATTTCTGCAAAAACGTCCACTGCACATTCACCAGATATTCTCAGAGCTAAACTAACTCTTCTGCAGTGTGTAGTGTGCGCGCGTTCACGTGGAGGTGGAGCGAGCCGAGCGTGTGAGAACGAGCGCGGTGTGCAAACAGGCAGGAGCAGAGCTGCTGCGTGCTCGCGTACCCACACGCGAGCGCGCATGGGATACCGACCCGTTAAGATTTATGCGCGTGATAAGTTACAAATAGTCCCTTTAACAGTAGGAAAAGTTCATTTATACTCACTGACTTGTAAACAGTATAATAAACTTGCCAAATCTGTCCCAAAAGTGTCCCACTACCAACACATGATCTACACATGATCACTGGCAGAACCACTGTGTGCACCAGCTGAGTTTTTCTATGGACACACTAATGATGCCAACTCTCGCTCCACAGCTACCTTGGGCAATTTCAATTTGAACTTTGACCCCAAACACTGCTGACCTTTCAAAGCCTGATTAGATTCAAACTACAGAAGAAGCTTAAACACAAAGGAAGCATTCAGCTTTCCTGATATTGTAATAATAGTGTAATTAAAAAATAAATGTACACTCTTTAGCAGGAATTTAACAGCTCTTGTTTATACTGTGACATATAAAGAACAGCATGATGAGACATCAGCGTTTAGCAGAGCTCTTGTGGTGCAGCTGTCTGCGTATCATGTGTAGAAACTGCAAACAGGTTCAAACCAAAGATGCACATCACAGCACACAGAGACAGAACAGACAGGAGCTTCAGCAGTGTTTCTCATATCACTATCTGCATATTTTAGATGGAAAACACTGCTGAAGAGCAGCTCAGTAAAATAGTGGCTCAATTGTTAACAGGCAGAAACAGGAAATGTTTACTTCATCCCGACAGATGAGTTAATTTGCATTTTATTAAATTTGCAAATTGGAAAATCAACTCCACGCACTACCTCCCTCTGCAGCGCCTCATTGGCTGACTGGCTGGAAGACCGCGATCCCATTGGTGGTAAGGAGCTCATCTCCTTTAACGGCATGCGTTCGAACTCAGCCCACTTTTTCTCTATTTCGTCCTCCGGCCGTAGCCTCTGGTTGGATCCCCCGCCGGTGCCCTTCCTGGACAGCACGGCCTCCCACTGGCTGCTGGTGTTCCTCTCCTCCTGCCACTGGCTGTGCTCCCTCCCCTGCCCCTCCGCTGCTTCTCTGTGACTGACCGGGAGAGGGCCGGACGAGGCGGGAACCGGGGACAGCTCCACATAGTCAAACCTGCGATGAGCAGGAGGAGCGGAGGTCGGGCTGTCTGACTGGACGTCGGCGTGACGCGATGATGGGCGACGGGACGACTGCAAAAAGCGAGAATGGGAGTTTTCCTTGTCGCTGCTGCCGTCAGGTAATCTAGAGGTGATTAGAGACAAATGAATAAATTATACACCAAGGCTATCAAAATAAATAAAATCAATCTTCTCCTATCTGATAACTCATAAACCCTTTTCCGATCAAATAAAGAAGTAATTCATCACAAATAAGTAAATCGGCAGAATAAAAAGCCTCAACATGAACACTTGAGGCACAGCTGGCGGTGGGTCATTATGAAAACACAACATTACATTGGTGCTCAAAGTAACTAAAGAAATTCATGAGATTCATCTTCAGAACAAAGTATACAGTGACTGAAACCTTTCAGGGGAAAAGTTGCTGGTGAGTAACTGAGCCTCTTATCTGACTGTATATTTAGCCAAGGCTGAGCCGCTGTAAGAACGCAAATGAGCAATACAAGAATGCTGAGGCAACCAACCAATCTTAAAATAATAGCAGTGTAAAAAAGTACTTAAAAACTACTTGTAGAATGAAGCATAAAACTTCCTTAGATGCAGGAAGTTGCAAGTTAACATATTTTTTTAAATAAATAAATTCTTAAGGTTGCTAAATGTGAGATTGGGAGCATTTCTATTGGCTCCGCACGGCTCTCAACATGGCAACGGCTGAGCTGGCGGCTCGCAGCTAACAGCGCTAACAGTGAAAACAACAGCAACAGTGCTGACAGAGCTAACAGTGTCAACCTGGGGGGGAACCGGAGGGTGGGTGCTACGCTTTCACAACGGCGCCACGCTTTCACAACGGCGCCATCAGCCCGGACAGCGTTGTCTGCTGTAACCGCCGCATGAGAGCAGTGCAGAGCGGCGGCCGTGAGCTAGCCAGTGGGGCACGCTCACATGCACAAATGTGCACTAAAAACACGAGCGGCCAGCCCGGCTATGTCAATAAAGCACGGAGAAGCTCAGATTACAACACACACAGCGGGGGAGCGTCTTCATTCTCTGCTCAGGTAGACCTTACTCCTCTATATCTTTACATAGCAAATAGCTGTTTGATGCTATATTAATGCTCTGGATGTCGTATAGAGCAACCTTAATTATCATTTTAAATGTCAAAAATAGTGACAAATGTCCCTCACAAGCTACCCAAGCTAAAGTGATGTCTCAAAATGTCAACATACTCAAGTGGGTAAAGTGAAGGAAGCTACTTTGGGTATAAAATATCTCTTTGCTCTTTGTAGGTGCACCCAACTCTAAATTACTGCATTTAAGTATTTTGTTCACGCTGGAGATGTTAGAACCTTCTTTCCACAACTGTTTCACATTTACTGACAACCCTCTCTCCACGATCACACAAAACAATGTGCTACACCATAAAAAGGAAGCCGTGAAGCAGAACTAGTAAACTTTGGTACATTTAATTTGCAATGTAGGACATTTTGTCAACGATATCAAGATCAAACTCGGTATCTGCGGATACTCAGTATTGAAAAATGTGATTGGTATTGTAGGAGTGACTCATCCTGACCAACACCCAAAAAACTCAGAACATTCAATGGACAATAATGTGAAACAGAGAAAACCAAGGCTTGACTTCATTAAGGTGAGACAAGAAAATGTTGATTCTCACATATAAGTGATGAAAAATGTATGAGAGGTCACAACTGACTGCCTTGTAACTAAAGTGTGTGAGGTATATTTCTTATTTTTATCCTGAGCAAATTCTGAATTGATCCAACTTTCAATTTTAGGCAAAAAAATAGTTTTACCCTGATTATCCCCAATTGTTTATATTCATATTTAACAATTCAACTGGCACTTACTGTGTGAGGTCCGGAGAGCTGCTGGGCCGGATGCACTTCTTTAAAACCTCTATCCAGTTCCGCCTGATCCCAGCCGTCATGGCCGACAGTGTGTGCGCGGAATCCCGCGTCTGGAGAACAAAAGAGGAAAAACGGGTCAAGGAGACACAAAGATGTGACAGAACTGGGATGAGATGGAAACGATAAAGAAAAATCTGAAAGAGAGAGATACAGAGAGAAAGGTGGAGGAGATACCGACGGAGATGTGAGTCGTGATAACGCTATAACAAGAAGATGCAGCAGAAATTGAGAGCGGGTGTGGTTAACGCTGGTAAGAAGGATGACAAGGGATGAATATACTGAAGAATCTGCATACACAGATTGACCTGTAATAGAGATACTCACCTGTACCTGGAACCCATAGTTCTTCTCCACATCGAACTCGCACACCTTCACACAGGATTTTAGGTCGATCTCTCCGTCCAAGTCGTCTTTCTACACAGAAAACACAGAAACAGGGTACATTTCTCTTACATTTTGTTATTGTCATAATTAATACAATGTGTTTGTTTATGCTTGAAGTACAAATCCAAGTTTTAATGAATACCATTATTAGGATTATTGCAACATTTCTTAAACAAAACAAACATGTTGAATTAAAAAAACATACCTCCTCTGCACTGGAGTCTCTGTAGTACTTCAGTCCAGCATCAGTCAAAACAAACCAATGCTTCTTCCACTAAAGAAACACAGCAGATATCAATTAATCCAAGACTGAACTGAGAACAGCAACTCACAATGACAATATCTGACATGGTAACACCAAATAAAGGACTATTATCACTTGATTTTCAGAGTAAAAGCCTGGTTTGAATAAGAAATGACAACAGGAAGGTCCCATATTAAACAGCTGGCCTACAGTATATGGTGTGTGAAGCTTATTCACTCAGGCATATCATTCAAAGAGAGGAGACACCTGCCGTGCATCGAGCCACCAAGCTATTACCGTGATAACAGGGATAACCTGCCGCTATCGCCTTACACAAAACCTTTCTAATTAGGAACGAGGGACGGAAGGAAGGAAGAGGGTGGTGACGACCGAGGGAGAGGAAGATATGGCGTTCTGAGCCGAGTACGACGTCTGTGCCTTACCTCTCCACTGTCGTCCAGTTTGGACATCCATCCCTTCTTGAAGTTCAGGAGGTCCGGCTGTGAGGGAAAGAGTAACACAGCGTCACGTTCACTGACCCTCATCTGAATGTTTGACCGAAATGTTACAAATACAAAACTTGAAGGAAAGAAGGAACTCTGCTGTCTGTGTCAGTCAAGGTAATTTATTTGTACGACCTTTTATCACAAGCAAGTCTCGAAGGAGTTTATAGAGAAAAAAGAACCAGAGAAAGTGAACGGGAACAGAAAAAAACGTAACAAAAACAGGACAAACAACACTTCAAGCTATATATAAGGGTGGGGCATACTCAATATAATTATATCTCTAGTCTATACAAGAAATGAGCAGCTACCACACCCCCACGGGTTTATTATATCATTGTACATGAAGACAACTGATACAATGCTGCGGACTTATTTTGCCACAAAGAACATAAACCAGTTTCTATAGGGTATTTCTTAAAACGCATGTTGAAACTGGTACCAATATATGCTTCGCCTATATTTAAACTTAAAGGGTAACTTCGATATTTTTTCAACATGGACCCTATTTTCCCATGTCTTTTGTGTCTAACTGACTAATAAGGATGTCAACAATTTCTGAAATTGGTCCAGTATTGAGGGAGAACGCTGTAGACGGCAGCCGCTCCCGGCCTGCAATATTATCCTATCGGGGCAAGCTGGCACCGTCATTTACGTCCATTAAAAGTGCTTGTTTTTGCCACTGACGAGCTCTCGATGTCTGACATTATGGAAAGAATCTCGCTCAAGGAGAGGTCTCGTTCTGAAATCTGGCAAGGTGACGTGTAGCCGGAAGACAACGGTGGAATAGAGGAACACATCCTCGGTGGAAATTCGAGTGCCAGCCAGGCTGAGTTTGTTGTGTTGGAGTACAGAAAGCGTAGCTTAGTGTTATCTAAAAGATTTTCATTGTCATGGCTGAATATTTAGATGATTTCAGCAATGTGGATGAGGTCTTTGAATTCGATGCCCGCCCGTATTTAGCGAGACTTCTCCTTGTGCGGGACTTGGACACAATAACAAACAGAGCGGATCAAGCAAAAGGTAAGAAAAACATTTTATCTCTCTGTAGGGTCCTTTCGATAATGCTTTCAGACACTTATAATAATAGTCTGAGCCTGTCAGTGGCAAAAACAAGCACTTTTAGTGAACGTAACGTTACACTGACACTGCTCACTGTCCCTCACAGCTCGTTTCGCAGCTGGCGGTTACAGCGCTCTTTCTCAATACTGGACCAGTTTCAAATATTTTTTGTCTCCATTAGTCACTTAGACACAAAAACATAGGAACCAAAGCCACCCTTTAATGTATATACTTTTTTGAAACACATGAATACATTTAGATCATTCACAAAATTATCTATACTGTTTTAGCACTTGATATTCCACATGATGTTAATATGTATGCATTGCAAACGTTCAACAAAGCCCTATATTGTTAACATAGTATCTCAACAACATCATGTTAACGTCACAGGGTGCTGCTCTACCGCACCACAGCATACCAGATACATGGAAAGAGGCAATGGTTGCATAGAAAGACATGTGAGGAGTGAAAAATGATAGGAAACTACAAGTATGTCTGTGAAGAATGAGGACACAAATATATGAAGACAACACACAGACAGACAGAAAGATTAGGAACTGGAGCAGCAAATCTTTAGTGATGGGAGGAAAGATCTGGAAATCTGCAGTGGGAACGCTGTGTGTCTACAGTATCTTTGCTATTCATAACTCAACACTGTTGCACACTAATGACATATTTTGCACGTCTCTCGATCCAGCTGGGCGGGAGCAGAAGAACATGCTTTAGCTACTCTACAACATTTCCAGGAACAGGCATGTTTTTTCTTTTGACGCGATGACAGGAAGAGGAAAACACACGCCAGGTACCTCAAGACGTGGTGATCCCAGATTAAGATTAGGCAACTTTTTCCACCGTACATTCCTCACTTCGCTTATCTCTCTTTGACCAGAATATACATTCCTCACCTTTAAATCTCTTTCTGCGTTCGTCATCTCATCTCCCACTGTCTGGCGCCTCATTCCCCATCACTTTTTGCTCTCTACTGCAGCTACTTATTGTTCATTTATTCCCTTGCTACATCACTTTGCTCAGCTCCCTCTCAGTTTGAACTCTAATATAATTTCTCTGTCTGTTCTGTCATCTCTAACCAACCCTTTTCCTGTATTTATACTCCATTCCTGGCATCAGTTGTGTTCTTGTAGGCCACAGCACCACCCAGTTTTTCCCTGTCTAAGCCAGTTCATCTATGCTACTGATCTTTTTTAATCTAACACACTTTAAGGTCTGGTGACTTCCAATAGACCGTGCAAGTTAGCACCATTTTAAGAAGATATCGGTGTATTACTAAATTTAGATAAGCATTGTGTTCCACTTAAATTCCCTGACATCATTAATAAATTATGTGGAAATGTCTTAAAAAACTTGAGACTTTAACCTTCTGAGACCCGCGGGATCACGAGCGATACCGACCGACCGACTTTACTGTCTTTCAAAAGCTGTAGCAGGTTCAGTTTTAGAGATAGAGGTAGAAGGTAGATATATGAAACTAGAAAACCTAAGGAATCCATTGGTACCAACCCCATCATGCTAGCTTGTCGGGAAGGAGGTATAAATAACAGTTGGGCTAAATTTTGGTGAGGAAAAACTGTCATGGCCATTTTCAAAGGGGTCCCTTGACCTCTGACCTCCAGATATGCGAATGAAAATGGGTTCTATGGGTACCCACAGTTCTATGGCTTTTTCTATGGTGTTCCTCAAGGTCTTGGTGTCTTAATGTGGTTGTTTGGAGGGATTATTGATCATTTTTTATCAATTCTCGAGTTGTAAAAAATGGTTAAATTTAGCACCAAACCAATTTATCACAGCTGCATCTTAAATTAATCTTCAGGTTCCCAGCTTTCAGATGATGTACACCACTTCTTTGTGACATATACTGTTCATTTGCTATCTCCCACTAAAGACCCCCTGTACCCCCCTAAAAAAGACAAAAACATGTCTATTGTGGGTCTCAGAGGGTTGATTATTGTTGGGTATCCACACACACATACATACATATATATGCACCAATCATATTAACAAATAACAGCTGGATCATCAGGTGTCGGCTAAACACATTAGGAAGCGTGTTTTAGAGTTTTAGTTTTAAGAGACTCACAGCTGCATCTTCTAAGATCCCCACTCAAACTACTAGACTACTGGAGGAGCAAGCTATAATGTGTCAGACTTCATCATGGATTCATGTTATCTAGTCAATACATGCCCATATGCTAGGTCAGGGAGCGGCCACAGAAGGATCCAGGAAAAAAGGGCAGCATCTGTTATGAACGACTCTAATGGCGACAGTGCTTCTCCTTGTCATGTGCTCTCAGATCAGCGACCTCGCTTCAAAGGTCAGCGACAGAGGGGAGGAGGGTCAAACACTGGTGACAGTTTGAGACAACGTCCATTCTTCCTGACTCCTGTCTCCCATCAACTATAGAAGAGCATTGTCTGGTGAGCCTCGTCCTTTAGGCTTATTACAGTACAGCATGTATGCTTCTCCTCTTCGCTTGTTTCTGTTTGGTTAAATAGATCACCTCTCTGAACAGTGTGAAGAAGAGTACACCTAATGTATACACTCATTGTGATGACAGTTACTCCTGCATTACAATAGTTTAGAGTAACAACACCTCTAGGTTACTTTATAAAAACATGTGTAAGGTTTTCTTGTCAGTGTCTGTGTGCAAACAGTGGACGTGTGTCACAGCTGGCTGTAAAAACTGACACATACACAGGACAAGCTGCTGGCTAATGACACTTCCTGCTACTGTAAACAACACAGCTGAAACTACACCACACATGGGAAACCAGCATACATTTTTTTTAGACTCGTCACAGGAACAGAAATGTATAAATACTGACTTAACTGTGTACTTGGAAATACAGACAACACAATAAAATATCTCAGTTTTAAGCTAGTGCCAACTTAGCTAGCTTTAGCTTTAAGGTACACACCCCTCGATTCAAACAAACTCTAGTAAAAGTCCATTAAAAACTAGCTAACTACATTAGCCTTAGCCTAAACATACGTGAATGGCTAGCTCCTGTGCCAGAGTCCAGTTAAAGTTATGTGTAACTTAGCTATATGTGTAATATATAACGTACATTCAGGAAGGAGTGACAGGAAAAACAAAACAGCTTTCAAAGGTGCAACTTACCGTCATGATAACAGGATCCAGAGAGGGTCAAATAAAGACAAAAGAAAAGTACCGTTACCCTCACGCAAAATAAATCCCCTCTTGCTAAAAAAAACCCTCACTTTCTGGCAGGACACCGACGTTACGCGACACTAGATAGAACCCCGCCATTCATAGCCATGGTAACCTAATCACCAAGCAACCGCCAACCTTCCACAACGCGTTCTCTACCCGGTCTGAAGGGGGGAACGTACATTCACCGAGTAAAACACGGAGAAACCGTTGGTGTTTAAAAGTGATAATTCCAGAACGTTGTGACAAGTCGAAGGGTAGTTAACGTTCGACTTCTCCCTCGGCTGTGTCTCTGCTCTCTGCTCTCTGCTCTCTCTCTCTCTCTCTCTCTATCTGCTCTGTCTGCCACTTCCTGGGCGGATCCGCGAAGATCGTTTGAGAAAACAAGCCTACCCCACCTAACCACACGGTGCTGGGCTCTAAAACCCGGTGTCCGGGGACCTCCAGGGGCTGATGGGGGGGTCCAGAGGGGTCCCCGGCAACACCAGGAATAGCACAGCTCCTATAAAAGGCACCCACGACAAGAAGAAAACGTATAAATACGGCTGTTTAATAGGAGGTGTCACTCCCTCCACTTTTCTCGGGGACCAAATTTGACATGTTTGATAATCCAGAACTTTCCAAACACACAAAACTAATTGGTTAACTTGCTATATTTCTGGACTGGAAATCTTTTGGGTTTGCAAACAAAGTGGCACTCCCCCACTTCCAAAATCCTCTCTTGGTAGCTATTGGTTTCAGTTCAGGAATTTCAACACATGCCCCAGCAGACCACAATTGACAAAGCTCAGTCAGTCTTATGAAATGCCTGCAGGGTGTAGGTGAAGTCTACAGACACACAGCAAGCAGCAGTTAACAGTTAGACAGTGGAGATATACTACCAGCAGGTTAGGGTGCCAAGTACATCAAATCTTTACAGTTACAAACAGGATCTGTGTCAACACTGGACAAACTGCCAGCATGCCTAGTAAATATGTAACAGAGAGATACCGTGTATTCAAACAGACTGGAGGGCAATAAACTGAACCGTGTTTACTATGGGTTTTTATTTTGTACAAATCAACTGTAACCTTGCCTCATGGCAAAGTGGGAGAGAAGTTGTTTCCACACACACATATACAGTAGTAAACATATTTACTGTAAACACACTGGCTGTATCACATACCTGCATTTGTTCTGATCTGTGTTGGTTACCTTTCCAAGAGCTGCCCTCATCTGCTGTGGGACTGCCAGACCTCTGGAAAGCAACAGCTTGTAGTTATGAAGATAATCAATGTCCGACTGAGCAGAGTTTCACATCCACAGACTTTTTCAAATGTGGTGTACTGTATGGTATGTGGAGGATGCGGTTAAGCATTATCATACATGCAGGTGAAAGCCACACAGCCACAATTCACTGCAATGGATTATATTGTGCAGGGTTTACACTGTGGGGTTTTAATGCTGAATTCCCAGCCCCTTCTATACTGTTGCCACTTTCTCTATGCTTTGAAATCTCAAAAATCCAATATTGGTCTTAGTGTATTGCCAGTTTGCTAAATGTAATACTCTCCCAGTAATGTTGAGTTTTATCAATGTTACTCTAATAAAATATGATTTTAGACAGCTAAATAAAACAGCAAAGTAAAAAAATCAGCTTACTAATCTTTTTTTTTCATCCTTTAAGGGGAGATACCCCAGGCAAAAACATTTGATATTTGATAAGATAACGCCTCATTTGATATTTAAACATACATTTTCAGAAAACTTGCAATACAAAAAAATATAGTGTTAATGTAAGTAATCAACTGTGGAAGTTTCATGGCGATATCTATTAATATATAGAATAATAAAACTCTCCTTCGGCCCAACCAGCCTACCTGCAGTGAGGTGGAGGAGTGAGCTCTGGATAGATGCCCACTGCCACCGTAGTGCCAGTCTCTCTCAGTGTCCCCTGGTTCGTCCCACTCTCTGGAGGGATGCTTGCTCAGGGAGTGGCTGAAACATCACCGACAGGTTATCATCAGCGTGTCTGATTTGGTCAAATGTATTCAAACTGTTGCTGTAAAAGAAGCAACGCCATCTAGATTTACCACAAGGAGTTTGCGATCTACACCCTTAAATACCACAAAAATACATGTGGCAACACAACGGGCCTCATGCAGGAAGCAATATGAGAACAAATTTTCCTCTTATTTTTGTTCTTATTTTGTTAGTACCCATTGATTTCTGGGATTCACCAATGTTTTCTTGTTTTTGCACTTCTCTTAGGTAAGAGAAAACTTTATGAGTGGTCGAGAGCATTCTTACGAAGATAAGAAAAAAAACATCTTGTTTTCACAGTCTACAAATTGTTCGTCCAACGCAGGGAAACATAAGTTTTAAATTTGAGGGACATAAAAAAACGCATGAATATGAATATCGTATAATCAAATTTCGATTATTATATGTTATAGAGTAATTATAATGATTGGTTATTAAAGAAATACTATTGGTCCATTGATCACATTAAGATTATAAAAACCTTTAGATGATATTGTGTCCGCTCTTTTTGATGCTTTTTGATTTTGCCGTAACGCCAGTGCTGACACTCTGGAAAATCACGTTTACTTTGTTTAAGTTTATTTAACAGTACCTGCTGAAGTTCTTCTTACAGCCTGTTTTGGTGGCATCTCTCCAATTCTTGGTCATATGTCAGAGTGTTTGCACACGGCACAACACCTGCCCTTATATCCTGTTTAGGGGGCGTTAACTATGCTAATAATAAACAATCGGCCACACGCCTCCAATTTATGATCAAGTGGGATTCATCATCCAGCACACCTGGTAAGAGCAGATTTGGGAGAACGTTTGGTGCATCTGGAGTTGACTTCTCTTATTTTTTTCTCTTGAAGAAAATTAAAGGAACAGTGTGTAAAATTTTGGGGGATCTATTAGCAGAAATGGAATACAACATTCATAACTATGTTTTCATTAGTGTATAATCACCTGACACTAAGAATTGTTGTGTTTTCGTTAGCATAGAATGAGTCCTTCATATCTACATACTGTAGGGAGCAGGTCCTCTTCACGGAGTCCGCCATGTTGCTTCGTCATGTTTCTACAGTAGCCCAGAACGGACAAACCAAACACTGGCTCTAGAGAGAGACTTTCGCGTTTTTACGTTACCCGAAGGCCACCGTAGTTTTCTGACACGCTTGTGAAACTGCGGTTATGTGAGCCGCAGAGTGCAAAACCGTGGTACCGCCAGCCGCCGTCTGTTGCTCCTAAAGTAGTGTTATTATGGTAGGGATGGTCTCTGAGCGAGGAGAATGACGTTACCACGGTTTTGAACTCGGTCGTCTTGGAGAGGGAGGAATGAGCGGAGGGGTATTCAGTTGGTTGCAATCTGCAACCACACCACTAGATGCCACCAAATCCTACACATTATAACATTAAGAGAAAATATAAGAGAAATTTAAGAGAATGTTGCTGCATGAGGCCCAGTGTAATGTTATTAAATATGTAAATATTTTTCCGACACCACTCTTAGAGTCATTCTTAGCGGTGTAATGTGAGTCTGACCTGGCCGGTTTAAAGAGCTCCTGTCTCCGAGGAGGCTGCTGGCTTTGAGACCGCCCCGCGTGGCCCGGCCTGTCTCTCTGATGGATCATTTTGACCTTTGGCACGTCGGCCATCATGGCGTACTCCTCCCTGCTCCGTCCTGTGGACCCCCCCGACAGATGGCCCGACTCCGAGGACTCCATGGAGCTCTGGGAGGAGGTGTGCGTCCGCAGTTGAATCTGAGGTGAAGGAGAAGGGCTCCTTGCGCGGTGGGAGGGCCTCTTGTCGATAGGAGAGGGGCAGCGATCCTCATGGCCGCGTCTACCAACCCCAGATCTGACGCTGCCGGGGCTCCTGGGTGTTTCCAAGGTGACGAAAGCCGTTCTGCTGCCATTCGTGGTCTGTCTGGAGGGCGAAGCGGCACGAGATAACGAGGAGCTTCGTTGGGAATGAGTCGTCTCCCGCCAGGAGCGCGGTGAGCGGTTGGAGTCGGACTTTGAGTCATGGTGAGTGTTTTTCCTCTGAAAAGAATGGCTGGAATCACCGTTAGTGGCGGTTCTGAGGATTGAGTAGCCCGGCGGCTCGCTGTTACCTTTCCTAGCAGGAGAGGGGTTGGAGTCAGACTTTGAGTCATGTTGAGTGTTTTTCCTCTGTAAGGGATGGCTGGAATCTCCGTTAGTGGCGTTTCTGAGGATTGAGTAGCCCGGCGGCTCGCTGTTGCCTTTCCTAGCAGGAGAGGGGTTGCGACTGTTGTGATTCTTGCTGTTAAGGGAGCTGCTAGTTTCTGTTTTCCGCAGCGAGCGCTGCTCAGGAGCATCACAGCTTTTCCTCGAGGGCAACAAACTGTGGCTATCACGACCCCTGACAGAACTGTTTACTTCAGACTTGCGCAGCACGGACTGAGAAGGAGCTTCGTAGCTTCTCCTCGAAGGGGAGGAGTTGCGACTCTCTCGACTGCGGCCGTGCAAAGAGCCACTGGTGTCTGTTTTCCTAAGCTGATGCTGAGTAGGGGTTTCATAGCCTCTCCTCCCAGGGGAGGAACAACGGCTGTCGCGACCGCGACTGCCATCGACGGGGCTCGATTCAGTCTTACGGAGCACAGACTGACTCGTGTCATAACCTCGTCTGGGCGGAGACGCGGCGGGGCTTTGGTGTTCCTCGTCATTCAGTCCGTTCCTAGCTGTCGGGTTACGTAGCAGAGCCTGGCTTTCAATATCATAGCCTTCTCTTATGGGGGAGCCACAGCGTCCGTGGTGACTACGTCCGCTTAGAGACATAACTGATTCAGATTTACGAAGGGGGGATTGGCTAGTCGTCGAGCTGTAGTTCCTCCTCGGCGGTGAGTGTCTGTGACCGTCAGAAGCTCTCCTAGACGGAGACGAACTGTCGCGTCCGTGAGACGAACTGTTGGTGATTTCAGTTTTGCGAAGAGACATTTGGCCCGAAGCGTTGTAGTCCTTCCTCGAGGGAGACGAGCTTCTGCTGTCACGACCCCGACCGCTCAAAGACCCACTGACTTCAGTTTTCTTCAAGGCACTCCTGAAATCAGAAACCGTGCTGGGCTGGGATTTGGCCGAACCAGCGAATGATTTAAAGTTTCTCGGCAGAGTTCCTGACTCGACGCGTCGCCCATGCGTCCCCTGCGAGGAGTTTCTGGATCCTGGCTCCACATTTTGAGACCGCCCTCCGCCATCGAAGTTCTGCCTGCTGAGGGAAGCGGTGGACTCGCTGCGTCTGAACGGTACGCTTCCGCGCGAGGGAGAAGAAGAACGAGACTGCAGAGCGGAGCCTCGGCTCGGGGACTCAAAACGTCCTGACTGTTGATAGGACGAGGCGTGAGGGGAAGCGTTTCCCCGGCCGTGTGAGCCGCTGAAACCTCTTCGCCCCGTGGAGGCCAGCGACTCCGCTATCTTAAAAGGAGTGGGACTCGGAGAGCGGGGGCCGACTTGCGCCTCGACCTCGACGGCGATTTCATAGGCGTCAGGAGGCGGGCTTTCCACGGGCAATTCCCCATTTAGATCCTCCGGCGCCTGCCTCTCAGAAGCCACGCCGAGATTCGGGTTCCTGAAGGGGATGGTGTCTTTGGGCTCTACGCCTCTGCCGCTGAAGATGGGATGTCCTCTCTCAAAATGGCGGAAAGGAGCAGGCGGGCTGTTGTCACGGAGCGAGCGGGCGCCCGCCGCCTTCCCCAGGGAGAAGTACCCACTTTCCCGCTTCTGTCTGTCGTCTTTGAACCCTGGAAGAAAAGAGAAGTGTGACAGAAATAGAAAGAAGGAATAAGGGATCATCAAAGATCAACTACTGAGCAGGGTTCCTGACACAAACTGAGCTATATTGTATTACTGATAATTGCTCTGGGACACCTCAGCTGGTGACATCAAACAGCATCGCCAAGGAAAGAACACCTCTGGCTGTAACTGGATACGGACCGGTCAAGTGCAGTAAGTCATAGGTCTACTGAAGGCTCGGTCTACTGGTGCGCAGGACTCGCACTTAGAGCAACATGTGTTCAAATAAGAGATCGGGTTGAACATTTCTCCTCACGTCGTGCATCTTTTCAGACTCTTTATCCCATCTGCCAAGAAATCAACGAAGCAATCGACGAACGAAACAATGCACGAGGTCGGCTTTCACGTACCCGACTGGCCGCCGAAGTTGTCCCTGCTCCGAGCTTCGTCCATCCAGGCCCGAGGGTTGGGCCGATGGGGCGGGGGGTCGAGCCGGGTCATGCCGAGCCTGGCGGAGCGGCGACGGATCGGCAGGTATTCGTCCTCGGCGCTGATGGAGCCGCTGAACTCTCTTTCGTAGTCGCTCTGGTCACACAGACAGCTGCGTGGAAGAGGAGATGGGAGGAGAGAGACGAGAGGTGAGAGATCGAGAGGAGAAAAGTAAGAGAGAGCACAATTAAATAAGTATGAATTTTATAGTAATTAGTAATTATGCAAGTTTTAGGTCAGAAAACACGGTTAACAGAACTTATACAGCACTGTGGTGACACTAGCTCACTAAAACACTGACATTATACATTAAAGTCTACGTTCTAGCTCTCCTAAATGACTTCTTATCACCATCTCGTATCGCCTTACCTGTCGGTGCTGTCGTCGTCGTCGCCGTCACAGATGTAAAGCTCACAGTCGGGGCTCAGGATGCACAAGGAGCTCTCCCCGTAACCCAGACGGCCTCCGTTGACATCACAGCAGCTGCTGCTCACCACCGACAGACAGTCAGAATCCTCCTGATAGGACGACAAGGTAAGCCAATCACAACGTCACAGCAAACTCCATCTCTCTTTGAGCAACAGAGGAAGATCCACTGATGGCTTTTGTCTACAAATGAACGCTCATCAAAATAGTAAATATGACTTAACAGATTTTACATTCACACTGTGGGAATGCACATACATCAAAATCCTAGGCGTGTCTGTCCGGCTCCTTGAGTAGAGCTGAATAGTGTCCGTCCCCCTCTGTCCTCTCTGACACGCACTCACATGTTCAGTCTGCTGTTCGATTAGGGTTACACCTCTGTAACTTGACCTGGCTCGTGGCTTTCCTCATTAATATTTCATCACTTTTTTTTTTTCCTGCAATAAAGCCTCCGCTAAGCCTTAAGATGTCTTAAAAAAGGATCTAAAACTGTGTCTGTAAATGTAAGAAACTGGCATCCATCCCTGAAACTTCCAGGAAACTACAGGTGGAGCTAAACTGGTATAACTCATGATCCACTGGTGTATTAGAATACATTACTGTAACCAGACAACTGCGGTTGTGTGATGGAAGCAAGATAAATAGAAAAAAAAGCAGTTTTCACATACTGTATAGAAATATGTCCGTCCTTTCTGTACGTGGTCCCTCTGTCTAATATTACAAGTGGTTCCCAAGAGGCCAGTAAGTGATCCAGCTTCGTTAATTTATAATAGGAGCCGCTGCTTCCACCCTGCTCCTCGTCGTCGCCTCCCATTCTCCTTCTCTGACCTTTTCTTAATTTACACACAAGCAACAAAGACTCATACACGATCTCATGAACTGTGTTTACATGTGGACTGTGTTAAACTAGAAGGCCCTTGATTTCTTTACAGAGAAACACTGACTTTTGAGTCAAGTGAGTCTTTGTTCTGCGTAAATAGATCATTTTCTATTCTGAGTGACATCATGAAACTTTGTGCATCATTTCTGATCTGCAAGAAAATTCGGTTTCCTCTCGACTCAGCATCTGACCTCAGTGTCTTGCCGACTTCACCTCTGACTCCTAATGCTCTCACCTTTCTCCAGGTCCAGCTAATCTCATCACTCTGCACATATTCTACCCTGTTAACCTAGCCGCTCCGTCCATCTCCCTCCCCCTTTTCTTTCTCACCTTGCTGCTGGTGTCTCTTTCCTCCGCCTGGGATGGGATCGGTGTTAACAGCAGCCCTTTGCCTGATACAATCCCAGCGTCCGTCCCAGTTTTAGCCTCAAAATGAGTCTCTGCTGTGGGTTTCTGCTGCGGTGGTGCCGCCTCCTCGGCTCTCTCCCCTGCGCCGGCGTGCAGGTGCCTCTGGCGCAGGCAGTCGTGGCAGCGGGAGGGGTCGAAGATGTTGGGCTGGAACTTTGGGCAGATGGGCTCGTCGCCGGTGGGGGGCATGGTGAGTCCGGAGGGGGCCCAATCATCGCATCCCTCTGGGGAAAACTGGGAAACAGCAGCAAGGGCTGGAATGAGCATTATTATCGCAATGACATAAACTAACAGTAACAACACTTCTTTGAGTATAAATTGAACACTTCTGTGGTGATTTACCCATTAGAAAGGTCTTTTTCACCTATGAAATCCCTTTAAAAGTATAGTAGTGTTATGTGCTGACGCAAAAAGACATGATGAATGAAATATTTTCAGAGAAGATTAAATAAGAAACTATTACTGTTTTCTTGAGATTAACAAACCGTGTATGGTGTTGAGTCTGGCTGTGACACTGCATTACTGGAGACATGTGTAAGCAGCACAGAGAAGAGGCTCTGAATTAATACTTTTATTTCATGGAAGATCTGAAGAGGAACTGTTGAGGTAGGTGATAACTAGTCACACTAGAGGACAGTGAAACACAATCCTGTCAGAACAGTGTCAAAGCTCCCCACGGAGTAGCATTACTACCAACCAAAAGGCACATGCACTAATCAGTCATATTACAGCATGTACAAGCACCTAAGCCTCTAGAAATTTAGGTAAAGTAACCTATTTAGACAGTACAAAGTAGGATAATAAAAATATTTTTTTTATGTAAAAATGATAAGAATTGATGAGCATTACCTGACAAGAGGATCCCGCTGTCAGCTTCGCTTTAATAGTCCGAGGACGAACTGCTCATCAGACCCCCATCAGGCACATGTCTCCTCTTCCCCCCATGCTCTCTATCCTCCCGAGCTGCCAAACCCTCAAATCAATCCGATTGGCTGATCTGACAATGAGTGAAACTGAAGCATCCGCGACGGCCATGACGGCTCTCGGTTAACACAGCAGAGATCCTAGAGAACATGAGGGACCTCAGAGCCAACATGGAGCCGGTGGCCTGCCGGTTCCCTCTATTGAGAAGGTTGTATTAAATATCATGGGCTTTAGAAAGCGAAATGAAACGCTCATGCTAGTGACAGCTGGCACACGCTGGCTCGGGTTAACGTAAATAAATAAACACCGGTGAGGTGGGGGTTTAACATACATTCAAACCACTGGCTGTGTGGTATAAGGTTCTCCAATACGCTGTAGAGAGACACAGCGGTTGGGTCTCCTTTAGATCACACACACATACTGTAGGTAATACTGAGCTGTGAGGAAACACAGAGCGAAGGGCTGATTTCCTGATGCTCTAGAGAGGATGTTGACAACAGCGTCAGGTTTCCTATTGAACAATAGCAAGAAAAAAATGTCCACATTGACAGTTTGTGTGATCCCAAGGTCACTTATTAGCAAGATGAATCTTTTATTTAATGAAAATGTAGGTAAATACAGTTCAGCTTAGTAATAACACGACAAAAACAGTTTCAAAAAGCAGGTACAGTGGAAATATTGAGCGATGTCATGATTAGACTGAGCGTCCACCTTCACTTTACAGACGTCTCAGCATTTATACGTCCTGCTCAAACACAGGAGCATAAATACTCCAAAGTCCAATCTGTTCCCCCGGGGGATTCTGACACAAGAAGTCTCTTTGAACCCTACATTATATTTTCCCCTCACGCTCCCCCCTTTCACTCCCGATGATGCACCTTTTTCCCCGTCAGTCGACGTCTCTGCCACTTGCTGGTCCTCCCGGCTTTCTTTTTACCCTCTGCGGCGCTCTGTTTCTTGTCTGCTTGACGGCCTCGGCCTTCCTGCTTCCCTTTCTTCTTCTTCTGCTTGCCGGAGAAAGTGTTGAGCGACTTATTCAGGGAGCGGATCCTGTAGCGGCAGGAGAGAGAGGAAAAAAGAAATGCAGCTGGACTGAGAGGAAGGCAGGCAGACAAATTGAAGAAACATCTGAAGACGGTCGTTATGTCACCACTGTGTCGTTTGGGTGTAAAAGCACATATAGCATCGCTTTATTTAGCCTATAAAAAGGTCAAAAATAATGTCAGAACTTGGGCTGTCAATCGATTAAAATATTTAATCGCGATTAATCGCATGATTGTCCATAGTTAATCGTGATTAACCCGCAAATTAATCGTACATTTTTCATCTGTTCAAAATGTACTTTAAAGGGAGATTTGTCAAGTATTTAATACTCTTGTCAACATGGGAGTGGGCAAATATGCTGCTTTATGCAAATGTATGTCTATATTTATTATTGGAAATCAATTAACAACACAAAACAATGACAAATATTGTCCAGAAACCCTCACAGGTACTGCATTTAGCATAACAAATATGCTCAAATCATAATATGGCAAGCTGCAGCCCAACAGGCAACAACAGCTGTCAGTGTGTCAGTGTGCTGACTTGACTATGACTTGCCCCAAACTGCATGTGATTATCATAAAGTGGGCATGTCTGTAAAGGGGAGACTCGTGGGTATCCATAGAACCCATTTTCATTCACATATCTTGAGGTCAGAGGTCAAGGGACCCCTTTGAAAATGGCCATGCCAGTTTTTCCTCGCAAACATTTAGCCTAAGTTTGAAGCGTTATTTAACCTCCTTCATGACAAGCTAGTATTACATGGTTGGTACCAATGGATTCCTGAGTTTTTTTTAGTGTCATATGATGCCAGTATCTTCACTCTAGCCTGCTACGAGATAAAAATCGCAAGTCGCGTTAATACGTTAAAGAACTTAGTGGCGTTAAAACGAATTTGCGTTAAAGCGATATTATCGCGTTAACTTCGACAGCCCTAATCAGAACCCAAAGCGATGTCTGACCAAAAGCCAAAATATCAAAAGTATTGGAGTCGTGACAAGAAAAACTGGCCACTCTAACTGATGCTCATACGTAGAGACCTGCATGACGAACAGCTTACTTTTTGTTCATGATTGGATGCCCAGCTTTTCTTGGCATTCCTTTTTTTTTCTCCTCCTCATCTTCCCCCTTTTCTTCATCCTTGGACTCCCCATTAGCCTGGAAAGCAAAGATCAATTACTTTCAGAGTGAGCATACAGAGCTGTAAGGCTGTAAAGTTAGCCTGATCATAAACACACACATGTAGGCTATTATGATGAATTGAGGCTTTACTGTTTACCTGATTTGCTGCGGGTCCAAGCAGGTGAGCCCCTGTGAGGTCAAGTTCGCTGATGGTCGTCACGGTGACGGTGTGGTTGGGGTGATCGTACTGCACAGACTCTGTTGTACCCGTTATCGCACCTTCCAGATCATCTTCATCCTCCTCTGAGAGATGGGATCAAGTGAGGAAAACAAAAACAATAAGCACAGATTCTCAAGTGTTATAAATCAGCGACAGACTTTTGCTTTTAACTCACGGAGAGCGTCCGTCCTCTCCTTCAGCAACCTCAAGTATTCCTTATGCCTCTGAAAGCAGATAGTCAAACACAACATGAGTACATCCTTTCCTTACATGCTCACACCAAAACAGATTTTAAGTCTTACTTTAAACTCACTTCTTCTCGGACTCTGATCTGCTCTTCCTTGATTTTCTTTTTAATTTCTGCCACTGCTGCTTTCCTCCTTTCCACCTTCCGTTTGTGGAAACCAGTTAAATATTCCCTATCAGGGCAGAAGAGGAAGAAACCAGTCACCTTTTTACGTCTCTGCAGGTTTGTGTAGCATAAATTATACATATGACAGCAATTATAATAGAATCTAACTTGATTTAGTGCATTTTTATATTGAAAACTCTTTGTTTACAATTCACATTAACATCATGGTCAGTGAGGATTTTTGAGGACAGACAGACAGACAGACAGACAGACAGACAGACAGACAGACAGACAGATAGATAGATAGATAGATAGATATAGATGGATAGATAGATAGATAGATAGATGTACTTTATTGATCCCAAATTGGGGAATTCTTTTGTTACAGCAGCAGGTCATCTAGGCAATGTACAGGAACAGAAAATACACAGTAAATATACATATCAACACTAGAGATAATATCTATAGTATACACAATATAAAGAATATATTAGAATACACTACAAATATACCAGACTACTACAACTAGCTTAGAAAGTATAAAATATGAACATAGAATAACAATAGCATACTATATACAATAGCATTGTTTACTAAGTTAGTCGAAGGGAAACAAATCCAACAAATAAACTCACAAGGGAAAGAACAAGACACCACAATGCTACAATACTATATATTTTACACTGTGTAAAAGAATGTGACTAAAATACTGAGCTAAATTTGGTGTGAAGTTTTGGAAAAGCAATTATAATCTACATGCTGTTTAAACTGGTGATGTTTTAAAATACCTGCACTTGTTTGGTTTTATTCGTTCATAAACAAACTACGGATAAAGTTTTTCAAAATACTACAAATATTGTGTAGAAAGCTAATGCTACCCTGTAGTGCTAACCTCAGTGAAGGCTAACGCTAAGATGCTAACTAGCTTCTGCAACATGTTAAAACTCTGTTTATCAGCAGAAACACTTACTGTCTGTCTCTGTCATCAAACGTTACCATGCATTTGTTCTCTCGTTTCTTGGACCCGGGCTTAAATTTACCCTTTTTGGACACATTGTTGTGTTTTTTCAAATTTTTCATGCTGTACACGTGAGTTTACCCAGACTACTTCCGGCTTGTGGTATTAAGGAGCACGTCATTCAACTATGTCCGACTAGAAACACCTAGATAGAAGCCTGAAAAGTTCCGCACGCCATAAAAAAAACCCCATTTAGAACAGATTTTGTTGGTTCATACTGTACAGTGAGTTTAATATAACCACATTTCACCTAAATTATAAATACCCTTGTGTAAAGAGGTGCTATTTTTGCTGCTATGTGAATTTAAACTGCATTATTTACTGATAGCATGATGCATTTGATATCAGGTCACTTTATCTTATTGAGCTACGAATGAGAATGAATAGGATGCCACCTCAAATGAGGCCACATGTTCTGTATTTCTGTTAAACACTATATGATGACTGCCTCTACTCTTCATTCCTTCACCTTTGCATTTGATATTTTCTAATTTTAGTACAAGCACTGTCCCGACTCAGGTGTTTTCCACTCTTTTCCACGTCTGACAAATACAGTTCTGTGGAAAAGAATTTCCCCCTGTGGGACAATAAAGTCTAAAGTCTAAAAGTCTAAAGTCTCCACGCAGCAGGGACTCATTATGTACCCAGATATGCCACCTCTAGCTGGGAGTGTTTCATTTACACTGCGGTGTCCAGTGTTCATCACTTGGCCAAACAGAGAGCGTGTGAAAGAGGACACCAATACACTCCACAGAGCCATCGTTATCAGATCTACACTGGCATTCACACCCAGCCAACACCCACGTTCACATGAAACATGCTCTCTCAGTTTTTTTTTTTCAGTTTCAGTGCTTGTATTTGTACTTCCACATCTTACGACCAGCATGATACTTTTACCACTGAAAGATCACAAACACACCAACCACTGTCATGTGTTGTTTTATTACAAAACAAACATCAAAATGAACACAGGAAGTCAGACAATAAAACACATCAAGGGGAAAGACAATTGTAACATAATAATGATGATAGCAAAAACTCTGAGCATTGCTTTCTTCTTTGCACACTTTTACCAGTCAGGAAAGATAATCTAAACTGATAAGAAAAAGTATTTTCAGGACTCTGTAGGTTGCTAACTTACACCTTCTGGACATTTCTAATAGCATACATGTGTGTTTGCCTGTATTTCAAAAACAGCAAAGAAAGAGTGAGTCTAAAATAACAGTGTTAAAACGCGGGCTTCAATAAAATACACATCTTCCGATTAGAGATTATCTCTCTGACTCTAGGCTGCTTTTATCGATATAAAACAATAACAATGACATAACTGAAAAACTGCTCCCTTCCCCCCTCCGGAAAAGCATTTATATTAATATTACATAACCATTAAATAAGAAACAGGAATGACAGAAGCGCCTTCTCATGTGTAAGTAAACAATTAAAAATAAAAATTGGACAAAGATTTCACAAAGATACAACTCCTCCATCATTCTGAATGTGATGACAAAATAATAAAATAATTCTTTACATCACATCAAGGCCATTTTGCTTGAGAGCCTTACATCATAGGTGGACATCCCATCCAAGATTCCTCACTTTTATTTTACTTAAAGTGAAACACCATCCAACTTCTTTTGAGTATCTGACACTCACTGCCTGTAGGCTCGAAAAGCGGCTTATAGGGATGGACAGCAGGCACTTTTATGGAGGTTTTTTTTCTGCTTTGAGGCCACCTTGCAAGGCCACAATAGAGTGTTTGATAGTAAAAAGATTTTTGGTTGGAGTATCACTTTAAGTGTGAGGCAGCTGACCTCGCTCTCCTGGTCAGAGCTCCAGACTCTTGACAGGAAAACATTAAACTTTGACGGGTTGCGGCGATTCTTTGACGTGTGTCTCCTCTCAAGCAGAAGTAAGGGTTTCCTGTTTAATCTACTTCTGTTTATCTGCCTATGTACAACCTATATACAATCGCATTGTGAGTCTGTATGCAATTAATTTAATATGTATATGCATCTGTGTGAGTGCGTGTGTAGGTAGGCATTTTCAAACTTATCTGCTCTCCTCTGTTGATTTACATATTCCGCAGATGCAATCATTGATTCCCTGTTTCTTGTTTGACAGTAAGGAGCATGTCAGCAGTAGCTGTCTGTCATTCTTGCATTCTGCAACAGCGAGTCAAATTCCTAAAGTACTACACTGCTGCATCCTAAAGTCTAAATAAAGCAGCTCAGCGAGGTTTTATTAGAATGATGCTCCGTCACTTCAAATGGTCACCTAATTCAAATTCATAACTGACGTGATGCTTAAGTATCCTATTTTGCTCCACGGTACAATGCTGGCATTGTACAGTGTATGAGGTAGATAAGAGAAGAGACACTACTCAGCACTGTATGGTTAAAAGCAAGCTAGTCCATCCGTCTGCATCCTACAGCACGGCCATGCTTAACAGAAACTCTGCTGTCTTGTTCTCGACGCCCTTAAATTGAAGCTTGCATGTTTAATGAGACACTATTACACAGTTATTGTAGCACTCGCATTGCCGCGTGCCAATAATGATTGTACAGCGTGGTATCCTACAGCTAATCAATGCACTGCGGCATTGCATTCGTTTAAAAACAGCTATTAGATAAAGGTCCCTTTTCCCTTTGGGGCCTATTTAACCTGATTTTCCTTGTTGTGTAGCATTGTTAAAAGTGAGGCAGTAAAGCCAGCGTGGTGCCATTAATGACCAGAAGGTGGCGTGATTGTGCTGCAACAATGCAAACTAAGCCTCGAAGGAGCAAATGTGGAGCCTGCCGTGTGGATACAGTGAGCCGTCTGTGTGTGAGTTTGAAGAAAAGTCTTTATATTCATGGCCCTTGATCAGTATGCGGGTGTGAATGAGTGACAGTTGTTGGTGGATGAGTGGCCTGGTTTACATCTTTCTATGTATGGTAGCAAATTACAGAGTTCATTGTATTGTGAGTAGCCCTAATGTGTGTGTGTGTGTGTGTGTGTGTGTGTGTGTGTGTGTGTGTTCAGGAGGCAGCGATGGTCGTGCCGCCGCTGAGGCGCAGCAGAATCTGCTGACAGTCCTGCAGGGAGCGTCGGTCTCCCACCCGCTCCAGGGTGCGCTTGGCCTCGGCCAGCAGGCGGGCGCGATGCCCGGGCGGGGTCAGCAGGGGCATGGGCAGGTGGCGGCAGGCCAGCAGGATGGCGTGAGCCCTCTCCCTCTCACCCAGGACGCACTCACCTTCTGACAGCAGCAGAGGGGAGGAAAAGAAGAAGGAGAGTGCAGGTTAGTGTCCATTGCTTTCTGGTGTGTGTGTTTGTATATAGTACATGTGTGTGGGATACAGGGTCATGTTGCCTTCTAGGATTGTTGAGTCAGTTTTTCTATTTTGGCTAAATTTTGGCGGTGGAAAACTTACATGGCCATTTTCATAGGAGTCCCTTAACCTGTCACCTCAAGATATGTGAATGAAAATGGGTTCTATGGGTACCCACTAGTCTCCCCTTTACAGACATGCCCACTTTATGATAATCACATGCTGTTCGGGGCAAAAACCATGCTGTTTTTAGTATGCAGTAAAAATGTGTTATTTTCGACTATTTTAAAATTGTGTTTTGTGCATAATGGGGTCCCTAAACAGTCTTGGAATTACATAAATTGGGTATCACTTTAAAGCTGAGACTCTTGTGGATCTAATGAGCCCAACTGTATTCATGTGTTATGATGTTAGTCCCCATAGTAGCCATTTCATAAAATGAGACCATTTTTTAAAACTTGTGGTGACCTCTAGGATAATCACAGCCTCATGAAACTTTACAGCCACAAACTAGAGACCTAGAGCATTCAGAGGATGGATGGCTTCCCTAGGTAGATTGACAATAAGGGGGTTTCCGAATGAATGTCAAAAGTTTTTGATACCAAATCGCAGCATGGCTTTTTCTATGGTGTTCCTCAAGGTCTTGGTGTCTTAATGTGGTATTTTGGAGGGATTATTGATCATTTTTATCAATTCTCGGGTGCTAAAAAATGGTTAAAGTTAACACCAAATCTGTGAAACAAATGGTATCAACCCAAAAATTGCTGCAACAACTTATGAGACATAATAGAGCATGGGAATGGCCATCATATACATCACTTCTATCATAATGTTCTAAGCCCTTATACACTCTAAACTTTCAACATTTGAATAGGCGCCTAAACAAAATGACAGATTTATGACTTGAACAATGTACGCACAGTGCTGAGCAGCATCCCAAATTAATCTTCAGGTTCTCAGCTTTCAGATGACGTACACCACTTATATTTGACATCTACTGTTGACCTGCTATCTCCCCCTAAAGACCCCCCTGTACCCCCCTGAAAAAGACAAAAACGGGTCTATAGTAAAGAGGGGTGAAGCAGAAGAAGTTAATAGTTAAAATAAAGAACGACCACAGAGGAACTGATCCTGAGCCAGCAGTCTAGGTGAACTTCCCCTCTGAGTTTGTGTGTGCGGATACGACTCTGTGACAATGACGGTAATGTCTCCCCTTACCGGCTGTTAAGGAGTTGTGCGTCCTGCGTCGGAGGTTGTGCTCCAGCAGCTGGTGTGTCCTTGTGGGACTGGCTCCAGCCATCAGCCTCACTGTGGTCTCATGGAGAAACACCTGCAGGGAAAAAAACACACACACACACATCAGCGCCGCAATGACTGTCATCATCAAGTATTTATAGGTGTTTATGTTGGGAGTGATGTCGGAGCAGAAACACATTGATCCTCCACATCATTTCACCCCATATACAGCACACTACCACCAGGGATATCTACAAGGAGTCTGCCTTTCTTGTAAAGCTCCTCACGGCACCATGAGTGAGTATTTCTCAGTCAGTGGTCTCACAACAGAACCTCAGAAAATTATGCAGTTCATGTGGTTCTTGCACAAGTCAAAACAGAACAAATGATCACCAACCGCTGTGAAAGCAGTAGTTGCTAAAGACCCTCTGGCTACGGTAATGACTTCTCCAGTAAATCTTACAAGTATGATTGATGACTACATTAAACTGCGGTGAGATTTCTGCAGCTGGTAAAGAGCGGGAGAGAATGTGATTTCCAAGGCTGATACGGTAAATGGAGTATTATCCCGAACAAGATTAGCAGGTCCCAGCTGATTTCTGGGCTTAGTATCAGTGCGGCGCAGAGTTTTTGTTAACATTATGTGCCAGCAACATATTGTGGGTATTATTACTTTTAGTACATAGCTTGTTACAGCTTTACAAATCGTGAGAGTTGCCTGCTTCTCAATGTTATATCATTATAAATGGATTTGTTTTCTTTGGCTGAAAGCTAGACAATGAAAGCTAATTTAATAACTTATCTAATATCTTGTTATTGGCATTTGTCCATATTTTCGAGATTTAAAGAGGACCTATTATTCTCATTTTCAGGTGCATACTTGTATTTTGGGCTTCTACTAGAACATGTTTACATGCTGACTGTAACCTTTTACAAGCTTTTATGCCTTTAATGATAGTGACAGAGACAGTATTGAAAGGGGGAGAGAGAGAGGGGATAACATGCAGCAAAGGGCCACGGGTCGGATTCGAACCCCGGGCTGCTGCAGTAAGGACTCAGCCTTGGTACATGGGACACCTGCTCTACCAGGTGAGCTAAAGTGGCGCCCGACTGTAACCCTTTGCTGATTCCTGAACATATCTGACGGATGTACCTTGTGTTGCGCCTGTCTGTAGCACTGTGTGAGCTTTCTGAGCGCGCTGAGGTCCCTCTGGAAACCAGCCAACTGGGATCCAGGGGCCGGGCCGGGTTCTCCGTTACTGCTGCCTCCCCGCTGCCATACACTGGTCCTCAAGGTCAGCAGAAGGTCACAGATCAGGAGCTCCACCCCCTTTGGAAGAGAAGGAAAACAAAGATCAAAGTGCTGTTTGGTGCATTTACATAAGATGCATGATTTGAGAAGAAAAGCAGATTATTGTATACTGTGGTTCATTTATAAACGCCATTACAATCACAACCCACCACCGTCATCACCAGTGCGTCTCGCCCCAACATGCATGCCATAAATTAAAAGGTAACAACGTGACATTCGGCGTCGTCTAATGTGAAGCGGTGGGGTGTGTAGCGGGTGCGTGCAGATCGGGGAGGCCTCTGTACTGCACTGCAGACACATTGCACTCGGCTTCAGGATCATGCAATGCAACTACAATGCACCACAGCCACCTCCTGCCACCCACACTGCGCACACACACACACAGCCCCACGTCAGCCTGCCCCCCCCAACTGAGCATGCAGTGTGTATGCATAATGAAACATACAGCATCAGTCAGGTGTGTGTGCGTGCGAGACAGCAGACAAGATTACATAACAAGCGCTCCAGCCACAGACCCAGAGCAGATCTGAAGGAGATAACAGCGCCAGTGTTTGGAGTGCTGTGAGGGATTCTTTGTACGCTACCTTGTTCAGCCAGTTCCCAGTCTGGACGAGGGGCACCGAGATGCTGGAGCGCAGGTAGCTGCTGGCTCTGTCGCAGTGGGACAGGCAGGCTGCGGCCCCTTCTCCCTTCAGAGGGGACAGACTCATCTGAACCGCCTTGCAAAGCAGCAGCACGGCCTTGGGCAGCGGGTGGCTGAAACAGAGAGGCGAGAGAAGGACAGTGAGGATGGTTACTGTGGTTTCTGTTAGAGATGAACGCGTAATTGACTTCGCTTCGCTAAGCCCCTCCCGAGAACGGCCACTTCCCAATCCTACGTTAGCAACTGTAACTAGGTTCAGAAGGTCTGTCAAGTTTTCAGTGGTGTGTCTGGAACCTGCAAGCAGCAGATATCCTCAAAGTTTAGAGGGGAGTGTCGTATTTTTTCGCTTTTCCGATGCCAAAGACGCAAGGGGAGAGATGTTAGATATGGATTAAACATTGTGGGAAGACGTCACTCACAGCTGAATCCATCGAAGATCAACAAAAACTCCTTCGTATGCTCCAAGTTAAGACGCTAATAACGTTGGCCAGCTAATTTGTGAGAAAACGCCATATTGACATGACAGGTGCGAAAGCTTGACAGGCCTAGCAACGGTAACCGAGGGGGGAGGGGCTTAGGGAAGGGTGAATTATCTTTATTACCGCGCTTAAGTTTAATTCATGTCAGATGTTTGGAATCTACAGAGGTTAGAGAAGGTTTACAGATGATTTTTGTGTCTCTGAATCAAGATTATATTAAATTTATCGGATATTTCGCAGCTCAAAAGATTCCTGTAGTGTTCAACAAATTTAAACTTGAATGGAGAATGAACGCTTCATCTTCGCCATGTTGACATGGGATGTCACGATGAACCGATACTTTGGCACCAAGTCGAGGCCAAAATTCTGAAAATGTGACGGTACATGTTTTTCTACAGTACCGCAGCAACCGTCGGGGCTCAAGACTAACGGCGTCCCGTCATCCTGGGGACGATAGAAAATGTGTTTGGGAAGCGGTAAAATCACTATTGATGCATCTTATTTATTTCCCTGATAACGCTACATTGCAACAACAAATCTGTGTTGAAATCAGCAGAGAGAGCTTATTAACGTTAGCCGTTAGCTCCGTGCAGGACTGTGCTGCTTATCGGCTGCTAACAGCTAACGTTAACTAGCTCTCGTCCTGCCGATTTCAACACAGGAGGTTTGCAATGCATTGATTTACATTATAATGCGTTCAGGCTCTATTCAGTGAGCAATTGAGCAAAAATTATAACGTTATCACGATGTGTTCAAATGTAATCTTGTAAAATGTAGTTTTTGGCGAGAAACTTGAATAAATCCAGCTGTTTGAAGGAGATGTATTCACAGCAATATAAAATAGATAATAGAGAGGGAATTATGACCTGTCTAACTTCCTAACAAAAAACAGTTTGCAAACAGTAATAAAGGAGTGGATGTTGACGTACACGAGATTTATTGTTTTACTGTTGTTTTTTACCGTGGTATTGCATTGGTATCGAGAATCCTGGAATTTCACTGGTATTGGTATCGACCTCAAAATTTCTGGTATGGTAACATCCCTCGTTTAGATATACTGAAACAAGTTTTTACTTCACTTACTCAAGAGTGTGCAGAGCCCTCGGCATCCGCTCTGCTTCTGCCAACAGGGACCTCACTATGACGTCATCGCCCTGCAGCCAATGCACGGCCGCCTTCAGGACCAAAGCCCACCAGCGACTCACTGGGTCTCCCACTGGCGGGAGGAAGAGAGGGAAATTATGTAGAAATAAAAATAACAACAATAAGGACAAACTAGCTCCAGTCTGAGAGCCTGAAAGGACTTTTCTGTGGCTGTCAAAAGCTTTTTTTCTTGTCAAGCTTTAATTGTGTTCAAAATGAGAGATGATGTGATGGTTGAGACTCCCGTCCTTTTTTTCTCCGCTCTGTGTCCTGGGGGATCTAAAGCTGTATGTGTGTGTGATGATATAAAATGCTCTGTGTACAGAATGTCTCAGTGGGAAAACCAGAATTGATTTAGACTGTAGCTAATTAACATCGCCTCAACAGATTGCAAATGTGTTCATATCCAATAGTCATTTATTACTACAAATCAATGACTGCAAGTGTTATCTGTGATAATCCAATAAATTGTTAATCCCAAAAGCCAAATTGGTTGTCAGTGCACCACAAATGGAGCAAAGAAAATCCATTTATGTTGAAAGTAAGAACGCTGATGGCTATCTGGTTAATCTTCACTAAAGAAAGAGTTGAAATCCCCCCCCTCCCCGGAACAAAAACATCCGATGTGATTCATGCTTCATCGTGATTGGGCAGGGTTGTTCTCTCCATGTTATTCATACCTGGCGTGGTGGTGTGATTGGGAGGAGTCGAGAAGGGAGGAGGAGGGGAGGGAGAGTCCTCGGTACAGCTGTTCAACAACTGGAGGAACTCCAGGGCGCTGGAGAACTCCCTGAAAGAGAGACGGATAAGAGAAAAAAGAACAGATCCAGGATAAGTCATTAATTCACATCAAACCGTCCAAAACATGGCTGGCACCCCGGCCTTACCCAGAGTCGTTCTTGCGTTTGCCCGCTTCAGAGTCGCTCTGCGGCTGGATGAGGGTGTGAACGGCTCTCTCCAAAAGCTTCCTGCAGAAACAGCGGTGCAGCTGCGCGATGGGGTCAGCTGGAGGAAGATCAAGAGGGAAACAGAGAGAGAGAGAGAGGAACCGTGAAATCACAGCACACAGCATATTTTGAATTCTTTAATACCAAATAAACAGACGACATATTCACATTCACAATGCGTTTTTAGACCAAACAGTTCTGGGGAGACAGACGGACAATCCAAAAACGTAATGCCGCCGGCCAAGGCTGGCACCGAGGCATAAAGATGACAGAAAGACATGAAGAGTAAAATACCACGGGCCAACTCCTGTATTTATGTCATACCTGGGTCTCTCTGAGAAGTGTACACCCCGTCACTGCTCTCTGATTTCACCGACCAATCGCAACTCAGGAAGAACTGCCTACCCAACGGGGTGAAGAGCCAGCGCAGGCAGTCGGGGATCGGCTTGGTCTCCGATTGGTTGGCCACACTCTCTGCACAACTCAACAGATAACTCTGGGAGATAGACACGGAGGAAAAGATGCTCATGATGGGAAAAAAACTCATCCAAAGTAAATCAGACATCACTGAAATAATCTTGACATAAACTGGGTAAGATGTTTAGGCAGAAAATGGACCATGTGAGAGACTTACAGGAAGACAGGAGAGGTGGTGGCCCAGCACGGTGCGCAGGGCCGTTGCTGCAGTGACATAGATCTGGGTGAGCTGGGCGGGGGCCATCTTGCCTTGGGCGCTCTCGCTGAGGTTGACGGCGCTCAGAGACACAGACAACGCCCACATGCTGCTACGCTGAGGCAGCTTTCCTACAGAGAGAGAACAGAAAACTGTATCACTGTGTTTAAATCTTCATAGCGTGTCAAAGTGAAAGTAAGGTGCAATATTGACTTGTTGTAATTAATGTAAAAAGGTTGAGCCTTGTGTATCTCTCCTGCCTGTGTGCAGCATCAGCCCACTTTGTTCTCACCTGTGAGCTGCAGCTGGCTCAGCCGGTGGTAAACCAGAGCCGCGTCCTTCGCGCTGGTCCTAGCCTCCTCCCCCTCGTGCTTCCCCCCGACCTGATGAACCAGCCAACCCAGAGGAGTCGGACGATGCAAGACGTAGCGAATCAGATTCCAGGACAGCGAGCAGACCATGTCCAGGCTGGTTGAGGGAAGAGCTCTGGTCAAGACGGACAGGCAGGTCTCTAAACTGGCCATCGCTGCCGTGTAATCTCCCTGCAGGAGAGAGGAGACGGGAGAAATAGTCAGCTAATCAGTATTCGGCGAAGGCTGGTGGGAATGAAGGGGGGGTGATGAAGGTCATTAGATCTGAAAACGATTTGAACAAGCGCTAAAAATAAACAGCGAACAGACAAACTGAGACATCACAACGGTGAGAATCAAAGCAAACTGGGCGAAGTGCTCTTCAATAAGTGAGAAATCATCAAATATAATTCTCCGAGCACGTCCACAACTGGAAAAAAAGAACGACTGGATCCAATATCCACACTGTCACATGAAATGTGAGTATATTGGGAAATGCTACCTCACTCTTTTCCTGAACACAAAAACATCTTAAGGGGAAAATAGATATAAATAGCATTCCAAAGACTTCCTCTAAAACTGATCTGCACTCACCCTGTTGAGATGCAGGTCGGCTTGCTTGCGATGCCTCCAGAACGACACGGACTTTGGCGAGTGAAGGGGTGTGACGGGCTCCCACAGGTAGAGCACCCTGACGCAGCCCCACACCGCTCCCACCCCGCTCAGCACCCACACCATCACCCACGGCAACACGCACCGCAGCCAGGATGCTGGATGGAGGGGCGAGAAGAGATGAAACATGCGGTACATTTTAGACTACTTCACAACCGAGCATCCTGCTGCTGCGTCACTAATTCAATCATGACTCTGATAAACATGAAGGGAGGAGGTCGGCCCTGCTCACCGAAGTCCTGCGTGTGAGTCGGGAACCAGACGAGCGTTCTAGACGGCCCGTGGCCCGTAGATAGGCTGGGGCTCCCCGAGGACTCAGAGCCCAACAAAGATGGCAGCGGGTTTAGGGACAGGCAGAAGAAGGTCAGGGCGCAGAGGAGCAGTCGGGAACGATCCATCACTCCGACCGAGGAGGGAGAGTCTGGCTCAATCTTCATCTCCTAGACGGTTAAGAGAGAACAGGTTCACAATCATTAAAAATTATACTGACAACGTCTGTAGAATAATTCCACGGTTCCTACACATTTTCATGGACAAAATTTCAAAACTTTTCCATGATTTTACAAGGACCCATAATAAGCTTCCCATGACCATTCACAACCTATAAGTAGGCGACACGGACAGAACTGTGTTGTAGCTAAACTTGTTTTCAATCTCTAATAGTTACATAGTTACTACAGGCACAATCAACACATTGCCTTTTATTCAAAAAGTCTGCCACTGGCTTTCAAGCATGAAGGGGCTGTATTCTTAATGCATTTGTTGATAAAAAAAAAAAAAAAAAAATCTTTTTCTTGTCCGGGATTATTCAAACATATCAGATTCGAACTCAAACATCTGTCAGCTATCTCGCATACATGGAGGGAGAGGCGGAACGTGTGGAGAAAATGAAGAAATGTACGTGATGACGACGTATATTACAGCTCCGTTATGTCAACAGCTACAGAAAATAAACTTGCCGTTGTTACATTACGTGGAACATTATCCACGGAAGATTACTGTAACGATTAATTTCGTTAAACAGAACAAAATTCCATGTTTTTTTTCCCCAAAACTTTCAAGGATTTTACTAATTAATCTACTACGGTTTTTGAAATTCCATTACTTTTCGAGGTTTTCCATGACCGTGGGAACCCTGTAATTCACAATCATGTCAGTTATTAAACTTAAATCATAAACCCCCTGTTCAGCATGCTTTGGCAACACTGTATTTGATGATGGTCACATAATTATGGTCATGCTATTCAAGTCAATTTGAATTTCAATCTTAATTTGAGAGATAGAACTGTAGAAATACTAGCACAATACACATATAGCGGTTTGTGAGGAGTATTATTCACAAAACGCAACATCTGCATCATCCTCCTTAGTAAACATTCAAAATAAATAAGATCAGAATTATTTCTGAATTCATTTGTAGATACATTTTTATCTAACACTAAGGTGTGTTACCTGATCGTGCTCCATCAAGGGGCTGCCTGGCTCCGAGTCCACACAGTAAGGAGAGAACTGTTGAGGGGAACCAGAACCAGAGTCCGAGGCCGGAGGTGACATCATCACTATTTCCTCTTTGAGCTCCACGTCTTCGGACAGAATCACTGGCTCTGAGACAGAGAGAGAGAGACTCAATGAGATCTCAAGTCGCTACAGATCAGGCTCGGCTTCTAACATTCAGTAATCTAAAGAGCACTCACTGTTCTTCTTGTTGCCCATCTTCAGGGCCAAGTTCTCCTGCCGTAGTTTGTGGTTGACCTGTTGCAGGTATTTGATGTAGTCGATGGCCTTCCTCAGCACTCCTGACTTGTGCATCTGGGAAGATTTTTTTTTTTTTTTAATTTAAACACTATTCACATTAAAATAGCCTTAAAGCTTCGCTGTCCCGGTGGACTAACCTTCGCGTCATTGCCCATGACCAGGTCTCTGAGCTCCACGATCTTGTCGTTGATGGAGGACCGGTACCTCTTCTCGATGATGTTGTGCGTCGTCCTCCTCTCGCCCTCCTTCACCACTCCCCCCGGGCCGACCATTCCTCCCATCATCTGGCCCTGATCCATGCTCAATCTGGCTCCGTTTGTGATGTGGGAGGAGCCGTGCTGCAGCTGCTTGATCGGCAGCTTGTCCCCTCCTCCCATCATA
Source organism: Sebastolobus alascanus (assembly GCA_916701645.2). Taxonomy (NCBI): domain Eukaryota; kingdom Metazoa; phylum Chordata; class Actinopteri; order Perciformes; family Sebastidae; genus Sebastolobus; species Sebastolobus alascanus. The sequence continues at coordinate 2,045,010 of CAKAOJ020000035.1, read as the reverse complement.
ACGGGGACGGTGGTCAGGATGTTGCCGCTCATCAGCGTCTGGGGACAGAAAATCAGTAGCAGCGCGTCAGTGTGGGACCGAAATTGTGACCATTATTAACGACTAAATAGTAATATAAAATCTTTGATTCTAGCTGTGTACCGGGACTTGCAGAGCTGTGTTCTGGATGGGCGTAGTCAGGGTGGTGATCCCTGTGGGGCTCTGCATGGTAGACAGCACCTGCGTGCCGTCTGGTTTGAGTGTTGCCAGAACCAGTGAATCCGTCTTCAGGATCTGAGGCTGCTGGACCAGAACCTGATGGGAAGACGTCCATGCGAGCTGGTGATCAATGCGAGGCTTTTGCGTTTGTTAACAAGCAAGATCAAAACATTAGTATTCAGATCTGCTGGGCCTCTACTCAGCTTTGCATCTACACCAAACATTGTGAACAAATAGTGTATGAGGTATCTCTTGCAGTAATTAGGGTAAGATTGTTCAGTCAGGTTTGTTGAAATATTGATCTTTTATTACCAGATATCAGCTAATCATCATGTTTATTCAGTGGAGAACTCAGGCTGTCTGAGGGGCAGGGGCGTAAAAAATAAAATGTGCACCAGCGCGCAGAAAGTTTTCTAGCATCTAGGGAAGCCTTTATGGCACTGCATCGAGTCTTTTCAATTTTAAGGCCACCCTAGAGGGCACTGCATCATGTTTTCTCTGCTGGAAGGGCACCCTAGAGGGCACTGCATCATGTTTTCTCCATTTAAGGGCACCCTAGAAGGCACTGCATCATGTTTTCTCTACTGGAAGGGCACCCTAGATGGCACTGCATCATGTTTTCTCTACTGGAAGGGCACCCTAGAGGGCACTGCATCATGTTTTCTCTACTGGAAGGGCAACCTAGAGGGCACTGCATCATGTTTTCTCTACTGGAAGGGCAACCCAGAGGGCACTGCATCATGTTTTCTCTACTGGAAGGGCACCCTAGAGGGCACTGCATCATGTTTTCTCTACTGGAAGGGCACCCTAGAGGGCACTGCATCATGTTTTCTCTACTGGAAGGGCAACCTAGAGGGCACTGCATCATGTTTCCTCGGCTGGAAGGGCACCCTGGAGGGCACTGCATTATGTTTTCTCCATTTAAGGACAGCCTAGAGGGCACTGCATCACGTTTATCTACCATGGGTACTTTTGTGGCGTTATTTTCCAACATGGGGGCACCAAGGGGGCGGTCACGCCCCCTGCCCCCCCCCCTTGAGTCCACCAGTGTGTCTATTATTATATGATTACACTGCTAACAATGAGGTTACTCACTTGTTGCATCTGCTGCTGCATAGTGTGGACCGTGGGCGCTGGGGAGAGAGTCTGGATGGTCTGACAGGTCGGGGTCAGAACACGCTGGTGCTGAATGGTCAATGGCTGGAGCTGTGACGTCATAATGCTCTGCATCTGTGGTTGGAGGACTGGGAATGGGAGACAAGATGATGGAGGATTTGTCAAATTCAAGAATAAACCCTTTTATTGCAGCAATAACATGTAACCATTAAAAGACAGGATAATGTACTGTATGATACATTGAATCTATATTCACCCTAATATTGAGCACTTCATGAACTATTTCACACAGAGGGCTTGGCGATGTGGCCAAAATCTCGATCTCATATCTCGATAATGATATATATCACGATATAGCATGTTTCCTGGTTATTCAATAAATAAATAGTCTATATGAAATAACCACATAGTAAATCCTATTAAGAACTTTAGTGCAAAATGAACATAACAGGTTCAAGTGAAATTATAGAGAAAAAAATGAATACATATTTCCAACTATACACTGACTATATTTAAATGCATGATGCACACAAATACAGAGTAATCAGATTAAAACAATAGTTTGATTGATTGATCAGATTTTCTGAGAAATCTGAGTTAGTACGAGCTTGTTATTATCAATTGTGTATCATGTTATCTCGATGTATGATTTTATCACGATACGATTCCATTGAAAGACGATAAATTACATTGAATAATCGCCCAGCACTACTTCATACGTTCAACAGAACATCCTCATCTCTTTAGTCACCTTGGAAACCAGATGCATGGTTCTGGTGGCAGATGACGGGGCTCTGGATGAAACGGGACTGTCCGCCGTTGGAGGTGATCATCACAGTTTGGGCCGCCTGGGTCTGGATGGGCATGGGCGTCTGGCTGTGGGTCTGAACCAGAGTGTGGACTGGGAAACTCTGGGTCTGCATAGGGATCGCCTGGGTGTGCATCTGCGTTTAAGTAAAACAAATAAATTCATCTCAACATGCATTCTTCCCCTCAGAGATCACTAAAGTTTGATGCTACATAAGACAGTTCATTGCTCTTTTTTGATGTACTGTTTTAGGATTTCACTCGAGACGATAAACTTTATCTGTCAGGCTGACTACGTTTTTTGCTGAGACGTGCATTGCTTTTTTTATAGGGATGCTGAGCTGGATATTATATTTTACAGTCTGTCAGTACTCTGAAATTTTTCTCCTGTCAGCAGAAGCTTTTTCTTTTAGTATGGATGGCACAATAACAGAAGATGGATCCACACCGTCTCCACAACAGACAATGAAATCACAGCTGGTGAAGCAGGCACCTTGACAACAGCCTGACTCAAAACAACAGCACTCGTCCATCACTGCAGCACTTATATACAGCCCTTTCAGAACCCACACACACAGATCCAGAACTTAAACTACATAACAGTGCATAAAACTAACTCACCCTCGTAGAACTAGTAGTACTAGTAGAAGTCATGGGTAAAACGTGATGTCAAACACAGGATTTGAGTGTGAGAGAGGTGATGGTTGATACCTGGATGGTGGGCTGGATCGTCTGTTGGGGCTGTGGCTGTATGGGCTGGACCACCTGAGGCCGCGGCTGGAGGAGCGGAGGGCTGCGGGTCACCTGATGCTGCACCGTGGTGACGGTGGTGGGGGAGGGGGTCTGAACGGGAGTGAGGGGAGGGGTGAGGGGTAAAGACTGGGGAGACAGTGTCTGGGAGGCGGCGAGGGTAACGGTGGATGTCTGGTAGACAACGGGGGTTGGTGTCTGGGGAGTTTGGGGAGCTTGAGGAGTCTGAGGGGTTTGAACGGCAGGTCGCGGAGTTGCGCTGGCGCCGGCGCTCTGCACAGAGCCTGCCAAGGTCATCTGATCCTCAAACAAGTCTGGGAAGTCCCCCGCCTGGTTGCTGACGAACTGCAGCATCTCTGAGGAGACGGAGAAACAGAATGAATGTGATTAAGAAATAAGCTTTTGGGACAGCTCTGACATTCATTCAATGATATAAAACATGAAAATAGGCTTAATATAGCATATGAGGTATTTTTCAAAACCTTAAATATTCTACAATTTCAAATCGTTAAATACTAATAAACATAATTTGAATAAGAAAAGGTTAATTTTACTGTAAGTTTACAGCTGCGTAACTAAAATCAGATTGCAGACAATGGGGACCCGTTCAGATATTTATAGCCGAGATATTTCTACGATACAGAAATAGAAAAATTAATTTCATCAGAGGGATGACGTGATTGAAGTGTTGACAGGTGCATACATACAACCCCTCAAAGATTGCTTCTAAACTGTACAGTAGTTTACAAAAACGAAACGGAAGAAATTCACTATACGTAAAATTGATTATGTTGAAGAGTGATTTCATGTGCAGAACACAACAAACTTCCACCAGCTCTAAAAGATGGAGGTAATTGGGATGGAGGAATGTAATCTGCTTTTTTTTTTACATTACACCCCACATAAAAAATAAACAACCGGGTGAACAGCAGCAGCGCTGGAGACGGTGTAGGCAGATGAATGCCAATCACTCACATATTTTCTGGTCATGTATAAAAACACAAACACTCTGGGACAGTCAGGGTTATTCAAATCCTTGAGGGGATTTTATTCCCAGGGTCGCCCGGATTGATACCCAGTGGCATTATTCAAAAGAGGGACATCCATCTCTTCAAAATTCTGATACTTGCATGTAAAAAAGGCCATCACAAGGAGCACCATGTCCTTATCTAAGGACTAAAGGAAGGACCCATGAACAACGCTGAGGAAAATGGACCGCATACTAGGGATGCACCGATCTGACTTTTTTCAGTCCCAATACCGAAACCTGGGCTTTGGGTATCGGCCGATACCGAGTACCGATCCGATACCAGTGTTTAATTAATAAGTTCTATGTGTGACTGTGTGGAAGTGACTGGGATCATTCTGTTATGTCTAAGGCAACATCAGGCTTTACTTAAACATTGCTTTCCTAACTTTGTAAAATAAAATGTAACAAATAAATACACACATTAAACAGGAATTAAAATTAGTATATAATGTATATAGTATACAAACATGGAAGTAAATTAAATAGATCAGCCTCCATTGTCACTGATATCCGATACAGCTATTTGAGTCAGTATCGACCCGATATCTGATCCGGTATAGGTGCATCCCTACCACATACAAGAGAAAAGGTGGGCCGTGTTCTCAGCTGGTCTGAAAAGAATGGATCAAAGGTTGTAAAGAGAGAGTAGTGTTCCCTTTTGTGTTTATGTTTGTTTCTATTTTTGTTGGGGACGTTGTACAGTGTAGTAAAATCTGAAAAATAAATAAATAAAAAGTAAAAAAAAAAAAAAAAAAAAAATCAGAATTGCAAGTGATGTGGTGACACCTGTAGATCAACATATTGCAACATTTATCTAAATCCCACGACTGATAAATACTTGACTACCTTTCAGCTCAGGCCTTAGCTACACCCCATATTACAGTACCAGGAGGTAATAATCTATATACTGCTTCCCCAAATGTCCTTGAGAAGGAAGAACTCTTGGATTGAAACTTAACACAGGGTGGTAAGGTTGCCCCACAGTTGATCTTGCTTAGATGTGTGGATGCTGATTACTGCTAACAGATAGGACTAGTAAAGCCTTGAAAGTTTCATGGACTGGCATTGAATTGGCACATGTCAACACAGAGAGAAGCTACTGTTGTGGTCATAAACCAAAGAAAAGATAGCACAGAAAGCAAAAGGCCTTCAAACAGATAGCCTTGAAAAGGTGAGTAGTAATATTACTGATGGCCTCAATAGACAATGGCAGCAGGGTAATAAAGCACTTAGATAAAGAATACGGCTGATGGATGGATGGAGGGATGGAGGGATGGAGGGATGGATGGATGGATGGATGGATGGATGGATGGATGGAGGGATGGATGGATGTAACTATGACGATGATGAATGTGCTCCTGTTGTTAAACATGGTTGTACACTACTGTATGTTAAACATAAACATCACCTAACAGCATTCAATAAATGGTTCCTTAAATACAGTAGAGATAAAAAAAACAATATTACTTATTAGATAAAGAGATGTGCTATGATGTTGGATGTTACAGAGACTGTGATAAATGCAAATGTAGATCCCTCTGTTCTGATGAAGTATGATGAACTCTGATTTTATACATATGGCGGCGGTGTTTTCTTTATACTGTGACAGTTTTCCTAAAATTTGATTTTAGAAAAAAAATCGCAATATATCGCCTTGCTTACAGTATCGTGACATATTGAATCGTAACCCCTGTATCATTATACTTTTCATCATATCGCCAGATTCTTGCCAATACACAGCCCTTTTTGTTAGACCTTGAGGATACACAAACTGCGTTTTGGTGAGTAACACTGAATGTGAATATAACTTTTGTTTGTTTACAAGAAAACTCCACAGGCACTTTTAATATTTAGTCTACCTTCATTGATATAAACGGTAGGGATGCACCAAGACCGATACCGGATCAGATATTGGGCCGATAGTGACTCAAATAGCTGGATCGGGTATAGTTGACGATCTATGAAATTCAATTCTGTGTTTATATACTATATACGTTATAAACTGGAATTTTTAATTCCTGTTTAAGTTTTGACCAATCTGTTGCTGCATTAAAAAGGTTTACACTTGAATTGTAATTTCTGTTAATTTTGAAGATGTTTTACCAAGTTGCTCAAGCTGCACAATTTATTATTTTAATAATAAATAACAATTCAGTAAATGCATATCTATGTATTTATTTGTTACATTTTGTTTTAAAAAGTTAGGAAAGCGATGTTTAAGTCAAGTCTAATGTTGCCTTACACATAACAGAATGATCTCAGTCACTTCCACACAGTGAGGCATACAGCTTATTAATTAAACACTGTTGGATCGGTGCATCTCTAATAAACGGGGTGGATTTTTGCACCAATATTTACGTCCGTTTATTTTAATAAAAGTGTACATAGCTTCTAAATTGAATTTCCCCAAAAACAAAATCACAAATAATGAAATATATCATGATAGCACTATAAAACTATGTATTTTCTTTTTTCCATTGCCCATCCCTGTTTGGTGTTATCATCTCTTTAATGTCTTGACAGCTATGAGACAAAAGCAGTTGTCCAAAGAACACAAGTCTGTCCATTACTGTGGAAAACACCATGCTTTTCATGGTCCCACAGGACTTTGGAACGTCAAGACAACGGCTTTACGGGGTCCATGTGGTGGACATGGTGACTGATGTATATCACTGATAGTGCATACTGTATGGGATCAGCCATCAAGGTCATTGAAGAGTCAATAAACAGAGCCGGCAGCCTTGAACTTAGTCTTACTGTACAGCAGAGTGAGAACAGACAATCCAACAGACCACGTTTATGGACTGTTTCACTGTGAGTGACATGAAAGCACTGAGCAACCACAACCCGACTGATGCGACCGTTCGTAACACTCTGAATGGAATATGTGCTACGGATGAACATCAGCACCGAGAGTCAGAGAAGCTGGATATCACACAGCCAAGAGATCTAAACGAACCTGTTTGATTCGTATGACGTTACAGCGAACGTTAACAATGAGTTTGAAGTTAATTCCAGCCACTAACTGTACAACGTGACAACATAATGACTGATTGCATTTGTCGTTTCATCCATTAGACTCTAATGATTAGAGGCGAGGAGTGGCACTCTGTAATTAAATATTTTAATAACTTGCCCACACAATATCAATCATGACGCAGTGACACATGCTTTCAAAAAGCTGAGAATGAAAAAAATATGTCGTCATCTCTTATCTCTTTATCTCATTGTGGTAATACATTTTTACCACAAACACAACACAAAAGGGCTAGGACACCAGATTAGGTGTATGACACTGGAAAGTTGAGACAGTAGTAGAGAAATAAAACCTCCTCACAAACATTGCAACACCAAGGGTGTCTCATCTTTGTCAGCAACAGTGGCCGACTTCCTGTCACCTCTTCCTGACTGTCTGTCTGTCATCACTTGTTCCAATTCAACATAAAACAGTGAAGGTGTTGTTATCTGCATGTATATCTTTCTTTTTCTGTCGTCATGCAATTTCATGACTATAAAAAGTGATTTGATCGAGGGTCACAAAATACCAACGGGCAAACCAAGGACGGTAGTTCCTCGGATGGTACTAATGACTGTGTATGTGAGTTCTGTTGACACCGAGAGGTTGGCAGTACTAGAGGGTTGGGCTGCACGATTACGGCCAAAATGACAATCACATTTATTTTCGATCAATATTGAGATCACGATTATTTATTGATTTTAGGGACAAATATTTTTTATTGCACTTTCACTTTTAATTAAACAGAGCGCTGCTTTCACTTCCATGTTGTGCTTCAAGCTAATGTACAAATCTTAGCAGCAAAAGAAGGCTGGTCCTTATTCACAGTGCATCGCCTAGAAGCAAAATAAAATTGTACCAAAACTTTTTTCTCTGGACTGCAGCTGCAACATTCAGGGATGTTTTTCACAGGCTGTCGCTGTAGGGGGTGTGTGCGCGGCGGCATGACAGCTCCCAAAAAGTGAAGCCAAAACATCTGGTCGTGTCTAGAAGGTGACCCACGAGTTGGGAAACCCTCGCGAGATGGTTAAGGTTAGGCATTGATCTAGAATAGTTAAGGTTAGGATACGAGAGTTTTTGCAAAGTTTGTGGCAGATTTCGCAATTTGCGGGTCACCTTCTAGAAACAACCAAAACATCTGGATCGCCCCCTGGTGGCTGGCTGTTAGTGTAGTAGTTTAGGAAGCTCTTGATTTGATATGCAGCATAATTTTCTATGAGCGGAGCACACACTTTAAACATCAATATGGCAGTCTTGCATGTTCATTAAATTGTGGGAAGCCCAAATCGTGTGCAGCCCTACTAGAGGGTCATAAACAGTGAGAGTACTTCCTAACATAACCGATATAATGGCAAAACTAGAACAATAAAGGTTCAGGTTTAAAACATGCAGAAGCATCCTTTAACAGCTCTGATTGACTGTAAGACAGAGTTTCAGATACACCATAAGCCATAGGAACATTACGCTCAGGAGCTTTTACCAGCCTGTCCTTCACATGTCACATATAAATGCACACATTATGTAGGCAGACGCATTAGCCCATGCACTTGTACACCTCCACGGGGGGGCAGACTGCTGCTGACAGTCAGGACAAAGCAGCTCTGAGCCCCCTGAGCTTCAGACAAGCTCACACAAAGGGTAAGTCCATCAAAGGGGGGACAGTTTCCTAGGCTGCTAGGCACACAGAAAATAGGTTATATAACCAGTTGCTAAGAGAGTAATTGGTAGAGGAAGAATGTTCTAGATGAATAAAGGGTCAACTGCACGAGCCCTTACAGGGGCCTCTAAGACCTTACGCTCAGTGAAACGCTCATGGCTCATCTGAGGAGCAAAGTTAATAACTGTGGAGGTCTACAGTTAACCAGCTGCCGCGCAGAGAGAGCAATGACCCATCGCTGGAAAGAGGCTGCGGTGATTTTAAAAACATAAAATAAGCATATCATTAGGAAGACGGGGCCTGCAATTATCTTTAACAGGGGGTCAATTTTTCTGCAGTTGGCTGCTTTGCCTGATGGGAAAATTTTATTTATCGAATAGCCGCGGGCCAAACAGAAACTGAGTGAAGATAAAAACTCAAGCCCAGGCTGTCGTTGTTGCAGCACGCCTGCGAATTCATCATCAGTCGACGCTCAGTTGTCACAATCTGTACATTCCTGTCTTTTCACACAATGATTAAGTGGGATTACATAACTGTGGTTGGGGAGGGGGGCTGTTGTCTGCTCACTCTGCCCAAGGGCCCCCTTTGAAAAGAGAATCAACACCAGACCCCGAAGGCAGGTAGAGTTTCTGAAATGTTCCCTAAGCATCTGTGCAGTATCGTCAATGTTGGCCATGTTTGTTTGTTTATTACATCTTGTTAAGTAATTTTATAAACCCACCGTGGTCAGTGGACAAAAAAACAGGGTTCGTTCGATCTTGAAACCCAGTTCATCTCACACTGTCTGACACACACACAAACACACACACTGGCACATCAGTCCGGTCTGGTGACTTGGCATTCAGTAAAATTCCACCCTAATGGAAATCTGGTGACTCTGCGCTGGCCGGCGTTTCACCAAAATCCCCGTCCTTTCACTGTGTGCCTAAGGGTGAAGCTTGTTTTGATAAGAGAGAGAGAGATTGGATTAGGGATGCACCGATACCGATACCGGATCAGATATCGGGCCAATACTGACTCAAATAGCTGGATCAGATATCGGTGACAATGGGGCCGATCTATTAAATTCAGTTCTATGTTTAAATACTACATACATTATAGATAGAAATTTGAATTCCTGTTTAAGTTTTGACCAATATGTTGCTGCATTAAAAAAAGGTTTACACTTGAGTTGTAATTCCTGTTAATTTTGAAAATTTTTTACCAAGTTGCTGGTGTACAATTTATTATTTTAATAATAAATATAATGAGATAAATTCATATCTGTGTATCTATTGGTCACATTTTGTTTTACAAAGTTAGGAAAGCGATGTTTGAGTCAAGCCTGATGTTGCCTTGCACATAAAAGAATGATCCCAGTCACTCCCAGACAGTGAGGCATACTGTACATACAGCTTGGTATCGGATCGGTACACGGTATACCCAAAGCCCAGGTATCGTTATCGGGACTGAAAAAGTGGGATCGGTGCATCCCTAGATTGAATCATCAGGGATGCTGTTTGTTCACTGAGTGCCTGTCTACTGAGTGCACAACTGGATATTGTTCCACTAACTCAGCTCAGTAATTCTGCAGAATAAGCCTAAAAAAGATGCTGAAGAAAGGTTTCCTTCGTTAAATTCTACAAAAAACTTAAATGTTGACATGGAAGTCATGAAGTCTAAATAACTAAAAGTCTAAATGGTTCTCGTTATGACCATTGGCTCACAGTAAAAAACACAGTCAAGCTTGATGAGCAAGTCGCACTCTTGTGTCTCCCTTCACTGCCCACATACACAGCTTCCTGATGAATGACACCTCTTATTCATACCCAACCTCTGCTTCATGGAAAAAATAACACTCTGCTCAGAACTTCACTCAATTCCTTTTCCATTGAAGCTTTGTCACATAGCATATGACACATGACAGCTTCTAAAAAGTCATAATGTGCAAAATATAAAGTATATTTGCAATTTTGTGTGGAATAAATCTAACTGACTCAAGTAACAAGACACATCATTCTACATTGTGCTAAAACAATAGCAAGTGTAAGGGCTAAACATTCTCAAACTCCCTTTTAACACCAGCTGTATCGTGAATACTTTGAGTGCTAAACATTGTGTCGCATAACCGTTTATATCAATATTACTTGTGTTATTGATTTTCACCTTGTTCCTATTACAGACATGTATATATGTGCAATACGTTAGTATGCATGTTTTTTGTATGTGTATGTATTTGTCTGTGTATGTTTGTGTGTATGTATGTATGTATGTATGTATACATATGTGTGTGTATGTATACTGTATATGTGTGTGTATGTATGTGTGAATGGGTATGTATGTATGTGTACGTATATGTTTGTGTGGGTGTATGTAGGTTTGTATGTATGTGTTTGTATATGTATACGGTTTTTTTTCTTTTGTGGGTGTGTTGATGTCTTAATATCTTGTATTTTTCTGGTCTGTCATATTTTTGTTAATCTCACCGACCAGTCCTTTATACATAATGTTTGGTTTGACCACCTTTTGTTTACCTGTACTCGCTGCTGTATTGCTGATTGTATGTCCACATCTTTTTGTTAAAATAATTTGAAAAAAGAATAAAAAATTTGATCACAAAAAAAAACATTGTGTCGCATAAATCCTAAGCAGAGCTCCTCAGCTCTCAGCAGGATGAGCACCTCAAACTGAGCCAACACTAACTTAGGAAACTCAACATTGTCAGCAGTGTAACACAGCTACTCACCGTCGATGTCTCCCAGGGTGAATTCGTCCCCTAACTCGGCTAAAGTGGGGTCCATGTTCTCCATGGAGGAGATGTACTCTCCTGTATCCATCCTGTCTGTCAGCAGCTCGCCTCCCCGGCTGTCACCGGAGGGATGAAACAAAGACCCCGCGGGGCTCTTCTGTGTTGCTCAGCAACGCCTACAAACACCCTCGTCTCACCGAGGAGGTTATTATCGTCCGGAACAACCGTAAGACGACACTAAAAGCCTCAAGAGAGGCCGACTTCTGTGTCGATAAACTAGTTCACACAGATATATGTGCTTAAGTCGCCGCCATCTTGTTTTACGCTCATTACGTCATTCACAAACAGACTCCTGTGGCCCAAAGCGGGTACTGATTGGCCGAAACCTAGCTGTTGTTGTCATGAGACCAGTCGTCGTCGACCAATGACAGGGCGGTATTTGCCGTGGTCTGATAGTACGTCACCATCAGTCATCTGTCATTTGAATAAACCCCGCCCCCTAGCTTCATGGAAACAAGTGGACCTCATGAGACAAACTCAGCACCTCAGAAGTAATGACAATAAATAAATACATTCAAAATCAAATTCAATAAATACTGGGGACATGTTAATTCAATATGAAACATATTTTTCTGCTATTATACAATGCCCAATAGTGTAATAAGTATGTTTCCCTACTTGCAGCTTTTTTTACTGTAGTAGTCATACAATTTTTTTTAACAACTACTTAAAATATTAGTAATAAACTACAATGTGTGACATTAATACATATAAATAAGTAAAATCAGTACAATATTTCTGTCAGATTTCACCAAAAATTAGGTAGATTTATTTTTACAATTAATACAATTAAGCTAATGAATGTATAGGGCTTTTCAAAAATACAAATATTAGGTTCACCCTCATTGCCATTTAAAATATTAAAAAAATAAAATAAGAAAAATGTTCCTTTCAGTGAATAAGAATATAATTTTTGTTATTATATATAATAATATTTTTCACCACTTTCATGCATACAAATAGTATACTTCAGGACAGGTCTTTTATGAAAAAAACAACAACAACAAAAAACAGAGCAGTGAAGAGCTCTTCATAAAAAGTCATACATTCAAGTTTTACTTAAAATGAAAAGTACATTTATATTAGCTGTTTAAAACTCTTTACTTTTAATAAATACAGATACAAAATAAAAGAAACACAAATACAGTTGGACTATTAATGTGTCTACGTAATCCAACCATGAGATCTAAGGTATAGTGAATTTAAAAAGTCTCACAAAATAAACTCAAGCACCTAAAAGTGTACTTCAGAAAATGTTCTTGTGGTAATTTTCCAATTAAATGAGGTGACACAGTTGTGGAGGTACTGACAGAAAAGACAACTAACAACTCAACAACAGAAGACAAGAAATGAGGATAAAATAATCATGTCTTTATTGTTTATTTCACCGCAACAAAGTTAACACACTGAAATGTGGATACATTTACAGAAGTTGAAAACCAGTGTCAATACATAACTGCAAAACTCTTGTCTGGTTTACATATTACAGGATGTGAAACACTGCAATACAACCACTCTGTGTCATCTGTCAGTGCAAACAGGATTTAATTATAATACTTCAGTCCTTTTGTTCAATTTAAACACCCAGTACTGTAATGAGTAAATTATAAATTATATTAACAAATTAATCTCACCCAGCAAACACTGAAATGTGATGCTTAAGAAAATGTCTTATTTTCGTTTAACAGTTCTGTGATTCAGCCAAAAGAAAAACAAGTCAAATGGTAAACCTTTATGAAATACATGTCATTCATTCATCTGAGCTCACACGGCTGAACTGTGTGACCAACATTTTCAGCAGCCCAGTTTCCAGAAGTAAGTAGTTATTTTCTCTTTATGTGTATGAAGACATTAGGTCTGGTTCAAACCATGCAGCTGTGAGATGAATCGCAACCTTATAAAAATTGATTTGGATAAAAATGTGTTTGTCTTTATTAGTCATCCCACACAACATTGCAAATGTCACTGAACTCATTCAACAGCCTCAAACGGCTCCAACCAATATTTGCAATTACAATGTCTGCTCTCTTTTATCTACTATCATTTGTGATTGAATCTTTGAGGTGGTTTGCATTTCTGTGGCATAGCAATAACTCTCACTGAGGGAAGCTATTGCGGAGTCTAGCGCTTAATCAGGAGGCGAGGACAAACATTTGAATATGATCTCTGATTCACTGGGTTATGACTCCAGTATTTATTTGTTCCAGTAGACCTCATACGACTTCTTCTCTGTGAAACTGGCTTCTGTTGTTCCTGTGCCGCATCGGACTTTTTCCTTCACCACCTTCACTACCAGACCGCCAGCCAGGGCAATGCCCGCTGCAGCCTTGCCTATCTCAGCCACAGCGCACAGGATGCGTGTCGATACCGCCGCGGTGCTCCAGGGGTCTGACAGAACCCTGCTGGCCACCGATGCCACGCTGGGCCCTGCTAACCCACATAAAGCACCGGGAGACCCAGCAGCCACTGGGACACCCGCAGCCACCTCCAGAGCTAAGGCTGCTCCGGACGCAGGAGTCCCGGCGCCTGCAGCTACGCTTCCTACGGCGGCCACTGCCTGCTGCCCTGCTGCTGAGGCTAAACTACCCTGAACTAAAGAAGCGTTGGCTACGCCTGCTGCTGCCCCCACTGATGCAGTTTCAGCTCCACAGAGGGCCGCCGTGCTGAAAGCCGCTCCCTCAAGAGCTGCGCCTAGAGCGGCCCCGGCTCCCATGGTGCCTCCCACACCTGCTGCCAGCCCCACAGCAGAGGCCCCTATGATGCTGACCTGCCCCAGGGCATCCAGAGCGCCCTCCCCAGGACTGGCAGCTTCAGCACCAGCGATGGCTCCAACAGACCCGCCCAAAACTCCACCTGTGGCCGCCCCCAGAGCCACTGCAGTTTTCCCCGAGGCCGCCGCCACTATGGCGCCCACAGCTTTCCCGACGCCGGTGCCTCCAGCTACAGACATCCCGGCGAACTGGCTCGCAGCGAAACCGACTGAGTTCCCCATGAGAGATGCCCCGGCTGCAGCTGCTAAAGGGGCAGCCGCCCCGAACACCGCCCCCACGGCCAGGCCCGTTGCTCCGGCAGCAACCAGGATCTTGACTCTCTGCAGCACCTTAGCAGAGAGCGCAGCCTCCCTCCTGAAGGATGAGCGGAGAGGCTTTCCCCCGCTCGCGGCCCTGCGCCTGCCTCTGAACTGCTCCCTACATCGTTCAGCTCTGTCTCTCAGGAAGCCGAAGGCGTTGCCTCTGCTCTCCTCCGTCCACCTCTCCACCCTAAAATCCTCTTCGCTTCCTCCCTCCAACTCCCTCCTCCTGACCCCCTGTGATCCTCTATCCTCCGTGCTCTCTGCTCTGTTAAACTCCAAGTCACACTTCCTTCGTTTCGCAAGTTTAGCCTGTTCTTCCACGCTGCCATCGTTTCCCCCTTGTTCTTCGACCTCTGCTTGCCCTCGCTCCCTCAGCATCCTTTTCTGCTCCTCTCTGATGGCGGCCTCTGCTTCTAAAAACATGGCATTGGTATAAAACCCTTCTTTAGTCTGCTTCACCATCTCGTCCACCTTCGTAACGAGCTCTTTAACCTGCACCGAGTTGCTGGGGTCTCTGTTGTTGAGTACATGGTACCTGCCCCCACACCTGTCAATCAGAGCCTTGAGCCCAGCAGGTGCGGTCTCCCTCAGGTAATCCTCGATCCCTACGTCCTCCAGGTCATCACCCCGGGTAAAAAGAACCACTGTGTGGTGACGGACTGCATCCTCCCCAAATATCTCGGTCAACTCGCAGGACGCCTGGTTCTCACTGTCTGTGTATCGTCCTATCGGCACCGCCAGGAGGAAAGCGTGCGGCCCGGGGGCAGAGAGAGAAACGCATTTGGCAACCTCTGCGTGGATCTGCTCCACACTCAGGTGAGTGTCCCCAAACCCGGGCATGTCAACCACCGTGACCCTCCTCATCCTCCTCTTCCTCTGTGCGACAGTCTGGCCATCCTCCTCAGCATCCTCTTCCTCCTCCGCGAGCTCGGTGCTCCCGAGCTGGCAAATCTGGGTGACGGAGCTGGCGCTGACCTGTGACAGGAACTGCCTCCGGCCCAGGATGGTGTTTCCAGACGCGCTCTTGCCAGATCCGGTCTTTCCGATGAGGACCAGTCTGAGTTCTTCACTCCATCTGGTTTCAGGGTCGTCTCCTTCCTGCTCATCCTCCATGTCTACTGGCTCCTTTTTCCTCTTTCTAATCCCGATGGTAAAAACAGCACAACAGAAAGAGTTTAACTTACTGAGGTTCACTGAACAAGCTAAAGAAGACAATACAAGTCTCGTTTTGTGTTACAACGAGCCGAGAACAGTCAGTGTTTGTCAGGAAGGATCTGGACTGAAACAAAACATCACAACTGAATAGCTTAGCTAACAGGTTATACTCTCTATTATATAATAGCTAAGAGTTAGCCTCACCCACTTTGATGTTTATAACCAACCTTGAAACTAAAAATCAGACATCACATGTTAGAGATCAGGTTTTAATCCCAAATTACCTCTGCTGTAACCTCTGCTGTTTACCAGCTAGCCGACGCTGTAGCTCATTTTAACAAATATGACAGCTAGCTTAGCTAATTTAGTAGCAAGCTAACCTTAGCATGTTGCTAATTAGGACGAAAACAGCAACTATCACGACATGAAGAGATCATCTTACCCGAGTAAACGTTATTAGACACCTCTCAGTCCCTAGAAGGGCTCGTTTCTTCTTCTCAGCATTCGAGCTTCACGTTAGTTATCTTCTTAATATAGCTGGCTAGTAGCTTCATGTCAGGTTTAGCTCTGTTCGACCAAAACAAAAACACTGTGGACTTTAGCTGTATAAAGTTAGTTTGGTGAGTGTCTGCCCCCTGTTGGCTGATCTGTACAACTGGCTGAGACACACACACACACACACACACACAGTACAATGAGGGAATATGAAATACATGTATTTTTTTGTACATATCAGTCACTTTATTTCATTAAATTTGATAACAAAATGGCTTGTTCATTCTGCAGCAATGATATTCTTTCTCTGAATATACATATAGTTTTTATAACAGTCGTAATACTATTTCAAAATTACATCAATCTCAATTCCATAGATCTAAACCATTAAAATATGTCAATTTCCAGCAAACAGAACATTATTTAAAAAAAAAAAAAAAATGTGAACAGAAAAAGGACACAGACACAAGTGAAGGGCTGCAAGATTGAAGGGTCATATACTGTATTTCTGGGTGACACATATTTCCGACAAGATGAAATAATTCTTGTTAACTAAGGGTCATTAAACTGAAACAACTACAGAGATTGGTGTAAAAAGAATGCCAAATATATATAAAAGGAAAATTCACTGATGCTCCCCTCTGATGGTGACAAAATAAAAATAGTTAAAAAAGAAAAAACAAAAAGAACAAATTCTGTCCTTCAAGCAAACAAAACATGAGATGGGTCCTTAAAAAGACTTTGAGCAGCAATAGGAACATTAATCTGCCTACTCATAAACATCCCTCGAGAAATATCTAAATGAACAAAAATAAGAGTATATTCCATCATCAATTCAAGCTCAACCTAACCAGAAACAGACTCAATTTAATAAGGTGAGGACAAATTTATATTTGGCAAACGCTCATTTGAAGCATATGGGTTTTTAGACACATTGAATCTAGACTTGACACAATACAGTGGGGGGTTTTGCAGTTTTTTTTTAAAGATTATATTAAAATGAATTATATTCCAAAGTACAGTTATGTAATCCTCAAGTTATCAAAAATGAGTTTCCCTTATCAACTCCTATTCCAGAGACGTCTTTACCTCCTGTACAACGTTAGATTTTCCAATTATAAATCGCTGTAGATGAACAGCAATTCAAGCCTTTGTCAGAAACTGACATTTCCACTTTACTTTTTTTTTTGTGTCACCTTGTGGGTTCCTCTCTTGTTTTCAACAGAGCACCTGGCTTTTGTACAAGTGAGGACAGCTTTTATTTTCTTCACTGTCGTCGGAGTCTACAAGTCAAGCCACCCCTTGTGGACTGTGCGTATGCTCCTTCCTCTTCTTCTCCTCCTCCTCCTCCTCCTCCTCCTCCTCCTCCTCCTCTCTGCTCTCCACCAGCACCGCGGTGCAGCGCTATAGCTCGGTGCGGGAGCGGGAGATGCGAGGGCCTTTCCTGATTTCTTTCCTCTTCTCTTCTTTCCTCCTCCTCTTCTCCTCCTCCCTCAGGATCTTCTGGAACGCCTCGGCAGTGTGGAGCACCTGAAGCAGATGAGTGCAGGTTAGAGAGAGGGAGTTTTATCGAGGCTGTGTGGGAGATATTGTTATTTTAGGGACTTTTTCTGAAAACAGTGAGATAAAGCAAAAATCTCTCTGTGTTACTATTGTAACTGGTTGTGAAGGTGGAACTGGGGGGGGGGGGGTCGCTGGTATCATATGAAACTAGAAAGAAATCCATTGGTACCAACCACGTATTGCTAGCATGTCGAGAAGGAGGCTAAATAACGCTGAAGTTACGCTAAATTTTGGCGAGGAAAAACTGGCATGGCCATTTTCACAGGGGTCCCTTGACCTCTGACCTCAAGATATGTGAATGAACATGGGTTCTATGGGTACCCACCAGTCTCCCCTTTACAGACATGCCCACTTTATGATAAAACCATGAAGTATAAATGTGTTATTTTCACCTATTCTAAAATGGTGTATTACAATATTTCTGCATACTGGGGTCCCTAAACAGTCTTGGAATTGCATAAATTGGGTATCACTGTAAAGCCGAGACTCTTGTGGATCCAATGAGCCCAACTGTATTCATGTGTGATGATGTTGATGATCTCGATAGTAGCCATTTCATTGTAGTGAGACCATTTTTTTTAAAACTTGACCTCACTGTATAAAATGACCTGTGGAACAACATGTATGCATCATACTCACATCGTCTCTCTCTGTGCGGTACGGGTTTATAAAGTCCGGGGATTTCTCCGTTATTCCCAGCTCCTGTGACATCTGAGAGATGAGCAGAATAGACAGATGACGGCGGAAAAGAGGAGGAGGGGGGCACATTATCATTTCTTCAAAAGAGATAAGGAATGAAAATGAGACACTGTCACATCGCTTATTCTGCAGCTAAAAAGCAGTATGAGGCAAGCAGTTGCAGACGAAATCGACACTTATTCTGAGTACTACGGCTTATTTCATCATTTCAGCTTTAGACCCTGAGCTAGATGAAATAGAGACGAGGGCAGTGATACTCAACTTTGGCCCGCGACACGGTGACGGGTGGCCGGCCGACCAATGAAAATGGATTGATTCACAATGGGATTTTTTTTTAGCTTGTTTATAGAAGAAAAAGTGCTAGGGGAGGATCAACCGGACCCCCCGACAAATATCTGATTTATCTGTCATATACTGTATGGTAGGCCTAGTGTCAATAATAATAACTTTGTTAATATGTTAAGTTAATAAGTTAATTTGAAATAAAGAATTCCAAAGAAAGATGAGTTCTCGGCCTTTTAATGTTTATTCATTTTATCTATGATAAATATTTTTAAAGGTGCTAAATGCGAGATTGGGAGCATTTCTGTTGCCTCCGCACGGCTCTCAACATGGTGACGGCTGAGCCGGCGGCTCGTAGCTAACGGTGCTGACAGTGCAAAATACGACAACAGTGCTGACAGCCATAACAGTGTTAACCTGGGGGGAAACGGAGGGTGGGCGCTTCGCTTCTGTGACGGCGCCGTCAGTCGGGACGGCGTTATCGGCGTTAGAGTGACGCTCCAGCTGAGCATTCTCTGCTCAGGTAGACATTACTCCTCTATATCTTTACATAGCAAATAGTTGCTTGCTGCTATATTAATGCTCTGGATACCGTATAGAGCAGTAGTTCCCAAATTGTTTCACCTCCAGGGCCCCTAAAAACTGACATAAATTAGACCAGGGACCCCTAATTGATAAGATTTTGTCCCCCATCTGATAGGATTTTGCTTTTAAATTGTTTTTTTACAGAACGTGTATAAAACCCATGCCCAAAATAGTCATACATTCTGTCATTGTGTTACTTATGGATGGAATTATATTGAAAATAAATGAGTCGCCTTTTTGTTGAGGACCCCCTGGAACCCCTTCAAGGACCCCCTGGGGGTTCCCGGACCCCACTTTGAAAACCACTGGTATAGAGAACCTTTAATGTTTGCTTATTAACCGGCCCCTGGCCTCCTGTCATTTTGCAAAATTGCCCTTCGGGCAAAGCAATTTGAGTATCCCTGGAGGAGGGGATCAGACACTAAGAGAGGGGTTACTGAGGCACAAGCGAGAGCTGGATGCACACTTTCACTGCCGCTGCCTCGAGTCTCAGAATTAATCCACAATATAATCCTCTTGGCACATTGCTAAGGTCACAGATTAATCCTGCAGGAGTTTAGTTCATTAACCCACACAGAGAATACCATTTTATCTGCTTTGCTCTTTTAAGTTTCAAAAGGCCACAATACATCAGGGACAAATTTGATGACAAATGGCACATTTAGCGGAGATGGCAGAGCGGTATTAGCTGACACTGAGGATGTATTGAGCTCTCACATGACATCTCCACATGTTACTGCATAACCTGAAGCTGTGATGGCTCCGTCACATCTATGCCCCAGTCACATTTATGCACCAGTCACATTTACACCACTGTTTACTATACTGGATGTTTTTACTAAAAAGGGTTTAATTTCATCATGCACTTATATTGATTTCTGCATCTTGACTTCTACAATAGGGAAGCGTGATCATATCTAACATTTTACTCAGGATTCTAATGTACAGAAAATTGCAAAAACAAACTGATTCAGCATCGATATTGTGACTAATTTTCCTATTTTCATGGCATTGTAGTCCATAAATGTGGTCTGAGTTCACATTTTCAGCAGCGTTATCTAAACAACACTCTCTTTCTGTTTAGCTCTGCAGAACTTCAAACAGTCAAAAGCAGGAGTTTTACAGTTTGCATGCAGAGCTAGAATCCTTGTTTTTTTCTTTCTACACCCTCACTGCAGAGGACATCAGTGGACTGAGACAACACTGTTATGGACAGGTAACATTAGTTATAATAAGAACAGGGTAGGTGATTGTCTAGTCTTACCAGTGTGAGGACATGTTGGTGGGCTCCTCCTGTGAAAACCCCGGTCAGGTTACAGAAATTCAGCCCCCAGCGCAGCAGACCGTCCCAGTCGGTGTTGCGGTCGTAGTAGTGGTGGACGATACGGGGGAAACGCAACGCCACGTCGCCAAAGAACGCTGTATTCTCCACCACATGGGAATAAGCTGCGGAGATGGATAGAGAGAAGAAAGAGAGAAACAGGTAGGTTACAGTTTTTTTTTTACTATTGCTAACAAGCGTTTATCTATACTTAAGATACTTTTTCTAACCTCTTAACACAGCAACACACCTACATCGCAATTAGCTAAATAATTCATTTTCACCCTCACCTCATTCACCCCAAAACCACATTTTGTTCATTAAAAGAACAGCGTGTAACATCTCAGGGGATCTATTAGCAGAAATTGAATATAATATTCATAATGTTTTCATTAGTGTATAATCACCTGAAACTAAGAATCATTGTGTTTTCGTTAACTTAGAATGAAAACCCGACTCAATATCAAATCATTCTTTCAAAACATTAGCACACATTTTCTATCCAAGAGGAACATGTAGTCAAACATAGCACAATGACTTTCAAAATACTAAAAGTTGATAGCATTACAAAACCTGCATTACTTTTTATGTTTCAGCTTCACCTTTATACAACAGACAATATGAAATCTTTTTTTTTTTTTTTTTTAAATAATTCAGTTTCCTTTTACTGTAAACCACTCTACATGTGTTGGTTGAGTGTCGGATGTGTGCAGTTCTGTCAACATACTATCTAAAAGGGAATGAGTCATCTTTTCTTTATAGAATGTACAGCAGAAAAAAATAGTGACTGAATTGCTGCTGTAAAAGCTTTACTAGCAACACGAAATAGCTGCCAGTGATCAACAAAACACACGTGGCCTTCGGTTCCAAATGTGTAAAAATAAAATACAGTAAAAAAAAAAAGGCACACAAGGGGAAAAAAACCCCACAAAAATGCACAGTCCTGCTCTTATCTATACGAACTTCAGCATCTGGCCACATGTTCTCATCCACATCACATCTTACTGTAGGTCGTCTCTCGCTGTGCACCTTGGATAGAAACGCTTGGCATGAAACCAGGGGTATATGACATAAGGTTCCAACAATGGACAGAGAAAGGTATCACTGCTCTATGTACCATTCTCAAAGATGGGACATGTATGAGTTTTCAAGATTTAAAGGTTAAATTTGGTCTGGAAAGACAAGACTTATTTAGATACCTACAGGTACGGGACTATCTTATGAAAGAGGTGAAAATTGATCCTAAAAAAGAACTGAATAGTATTATTAGAATTATAGTGGATTCATATCACCAGGGCAGATCTCGGGTCATCTCAGCCTTCTACAAAGCCTTAGGTGAGAATAGAGGAAGCTCAACACTATACATTGAAAACAAATGGGAATCAGAGCTAAATATAGAAATTTCAGACAAAGAATGGTATAAAATGTGTAGGACACAGTGTACCACTACTAGCTCACGAGTATGGAGAGAATTTGGATGGAAGAATCTTACTAGGTTCTTCATAACACCACAAATCAAAAGCAGACAGCTAAAGACCCAGCAGCCATGCTGGAGGCTATGTGGCAATCTGGAGGCCAACCATACCCATGTTTTCTGGAGCTGCACTAAATTAAAGCCTTTCTGGAATAATGTAAATGTAACTATTAAGGACATTATGGGATATGCTATTCCAAACGATTGTGCTGTGATGTACCTAGGGAACATTGAGGAGGTTGTGCATGGAGCAGATAGATATCTGGCAAAAATTCTGCTAATAGCCAGCAAAAAAGCTCTAACAAGAAACTGGTATAAAGAGGAACCTCCAGTGAAAGATCACTGGTTTGAGATTGTCCGTGATATTTTTTCAATGGAAAAACTGACGTACCAACTAAAAATGAAAAGCAATATCTTTGACAAGAACAGGGAAAAATCGATCATCTACATGGAACATGAAACATGATGCAAGTGTTGTTAGAGAATATATAGATGCTTAACTGCCCCTGACAACTGTTGTTAAATGTATGTTAAATGATGTACTGTTCGCTGAATTTGTCAAGTGTTAGATTGTTTGTTAAATTCTGTATAAATGCTCATGATGTTCAACCCAGAACTGAAAATGCAAAATAAACATCAAAGTTTATAAAAAGAAAAGAAACGCTTGGCATGCCTTATCCACCCCTGGCACTCTATTTTACACAACTTACAGTAAATCAGCTATTTCTCAATGTTTCAATGATCTGTTCATTCAAAAATGCTTATCAGCTGTTTCAATATAGAGCTGCTGTTGTTGCAGAAGTAGAGGCTCTGTACTATATTTAAGGTTTAAGCATTTACAAAGACAAGAAAGATCCATCATTTTGGTATTGGGTAAACTTGTATGTAAAGAAAATGTAAGCATTTTAGAAAAGTGGCATATTCTGTGAAAACAACATGAATTGTGTTAATGGTACGGTCCACAACGGACGGATAGTGTGCTAATTTTGTTTAGGGTTTTGAAAATGTGACTACAGATTTGTAAAAAAAAAAAAAAAGAAAAAAGAAGAAATATTCGCGCTGACAAAAGATCCAGAAAATGCTGATAAATAGAACAAAAGGAAGAATGCAGCTGAAGAAGGGCTGTCGCAATAACTGCAATATCACGCTATTGAAAAGCTAACCGCATTGGATGGCACGCAACCGCCATTTTTTCTTTTTAAATTCTTTGCAATGGGAGCGACACATATATTTCGCATATATCCAGAGCAAGTCCTCTACCTTGTGCTGACGTTTTTACTTCTGCGGATATTCCGTATCATAGCAACCAGACGCAACCAAAGAATCTCAGCTGGAAAAAAACAAAACGCTGCACCCTCATTGTCCTTCTGTGTTCTGCATTCAACAATAAACAAGTATTTTATCAGTTTTAAAACTGTCATCTTTGTCATTTAAAAAGCAACAATATACCTAATAATAGCCTAACAATAAAGCTTATCTATATAGCACTAAAATCAAGATTAAAAAAAGTTGGCAATAACACTGCATATCTCACTGTTGAGCCAACGGTTATCACTGCAGGGGGGAATTCATTCACTGCAACAGCCCTAACAAGCAATGGCTGATTTTGTTCACTCAAATTGGATGTGGCGTCGAATAAGCACTGAAAAATAGGGAAGATGATATTCGTGACATTCAGACAGACATTAAAGCTGATATTATTGGCACCCGCTGGCACCAATAGAGGATAAGGATGAAAGAGAGAGAGAGAGAGAGAGTGACACGAGGTTGAGCTTTTAGAAACGGGGTAACAGAGCGCGAGACAAACCAGTCGGAAGTGGTGGAGACGGAGTCAGAGTGAGAAAGACACACTAGAGAGACGCTGCTAAATAAAGTGGCTTATATAAGTCGAGCGAGAGCAAAAAGACATTGGAAAAAAAAAGAAATGAAATGATGAAAGAGCAGAGGTGTAAAAGTGAATCAGACCTTCTTTGATCTTATCGTCCATTGGGAAAGGGTCATCAGGCTGCATGTTGGATTGAACCAGGATCTGTCTGGAGTCCTCCAGCACCTTAGGAATGAGAAAAACAGCTCAATAGCCAGGTGGTTTATTTACTCTACAATATGTGCTGGAGATTTAAGTCGTTGTTTTAATGCAAATACAGTTAAGCTCTTAGAAGAAAAAATGTATCCCTATCATGATATTTTACACATCACTGCTGAGATCAGGGGATGCAGTGACTCTGCTGAACACATCTTCACGGTGGGTTCCACGAGGACGGCGGTTCTCAGACTCTTTCTGTCATTCCCCCCCCTTTGGAGGAAGACATATTTTCACGCCTGTCAATGTTTCTAAATGTCTTCTTAATTTGTTGGGTACTGTCAAGCTGCCAGAGTTTTCAGACATTAAATACACACCAGTCTCTCCTCATCTCTCATCATCGCATTTACCACGATCTTTGGTGATTGTGGTTGTATAAATGTAATTGATGGTGCTGTTAGATTGCTGCTGGACCGCCCCGTTAATACAGGTGCGTGCGGGAGAGTAAACAGTTTTTGACTGCAGTGATAATGTTGTTTTTGAAAGGCTAAACGCCAACAAATATAGAATGAAGCAGAATATTTTGTTTGATAAAAACATGTTGTGAATTTTGGAAATGATTACATCTCTATTTTTTTTAATACATTTTGACTTTTGGACTGAGACAGAGACGGACGTCGCTCGCTGGCTCTGTTTGTGTTTGAGAGAGAGGAGGAAAGAGAAGGTGGAAGGTAATGTCTCTGTAAGTTATTAATAATAATAATTCTCTGTAAGTTATTAATAATAATAATAATAGTAATTCTAACGGGCTGCACGGTGGTGCAGTGGTTAGCACTTGCCCTCTCAGAGCAAGAGGGTTGCAGGTTCAAACCCGGTTCCCTCCCACAGTCCAAAGACATGCAGGTTAGGTTAATTGTTGACTCTAAATTGCCCGTAGGTGTGAATGTGAGCGTGAATGGTCGTCCGTCTCTACGTGTCAGCCCTGTGATAGTCTGGCGACCTGTCCAGGGTGAACCCCGCCTTCGCCCAATGTCAGCTGGGATCGGCTCCAGCCTCCCCCCGCGACCCTGAATAGGATAAGCAGTTACAGATAATGGAGGGAATAATTCTAATGTCAATGTTATGAATAAAGCTTCGAAGCTTCGAACTACTCGCTGCAGCCCTACATCGTCATATGTTCTTTTGATTACCGTCGGCTGAGCACGTTGTCCTGTTCGTCTCCGAAAGCATTGTGAAAAATATTCAGACGTCAAAACATTAATTCCCCATCACATTTCCCCCAGGTCACGTGCGCCCCATCTGTCATGCTTCGCCACACACTTTGAGAACCGCTGCATTAGGACAAGCAATGAGCGGTCTGAAGATCAGGCATATTATAAGTAGTTTAGATGATTAAGTTAAACGGTGTTTGAAACCTGTCTGACTGTTGCTTCTAAAGTTGTGTCAAGAAGAATCACTCTGTCCACATGTTTTTTTTTTTTAGAGAAAACACTTTATGTCATATAAAGAGGCAAAGTCCCGCCCCTTCCGGTGGACCACCATGGGACCATATTTTGGAAAAAATATGTATGGTTGTCAACGACGAGAGACAAATATTTTTTTGATCCCATTCGAATTGCGCCATGAATCACACATATGATGTTTGTCAATTTAAAACATAATTTTGCAAGTCAAGAAAGGCGCAGTTTGTTGTAAAACTATTAAAGTATAAGAAAATATGTAATTAGAGAGACTACACACCCAAAAGTCGCGTAAGTGACGTCTCTCTCTCTCTGAAGCTACGATGCCTGTGTGTTTCCTACGGGGATTTACTCACACACACAACAGGTCTGATCGTTAGGGTCAGGAGTCGCTGGATAAAACACATCCGGTAAGATAACGTTTCATCTGTGCGTGGAACACAGCTAAGTAAGCTAGCTAGCCAGTGTTGGTGACGTATATTGTGCGAGACGAGAGATGTAGTTCGCTGAGCAGTTTCACACCAAACTAAATGATACTACGACAAAACCCACTACGAACTGTGACTTTCTTGACTTGCAAAATTATCTCTTAAATTGACAAACATCATATGTGTGATTCGTGGCGTAATTCAAATGGGATCAAAAAATGATTTGTCTCTCGCCGCTGACAACCGTTCATATTTTTTTCCAAAATAATTGGTGGTCCACCAGAAGGGGCGGGACTTCGTGGTTAAAGCACAAACTGAGCACGAAACAACATCTGAGAATCAGAGTCAGCGCAGCGTCTACGGGGATAGTATATGGAAGAGATAAGAGCAGGAGCACTCTCTCTCTCTCTCTCACACACACACAGAGCGGTATAGAAACGCTGACAATGTATTACAGCCACTGAAGGTTGACTACGCTAGTTGTCCTTGAGAGGCACGCAGATCTGTCCTCTGGGAAAATACTGTAAAGCAAAGCTCCGAGCAAGCAGCCGAGACTGAATTAACATTCAAATGAATGCGAGGAAACATGCCGATGAATGTAATCACTGGATTTTGAAGCTTTTGATTCTCTGTCGAGCTGCGAATCTTCTCATCCTTCAATCTGCTGAGAGCACAAGACGGCTGAGCTCATTGACGTAACTGTTGCTGTTAGTGGCTTTTTTTTTTTTTTTTTATATACTTGTGGCCTTTGCTGCGCTTGATTTTGCCGCTGCCCAACATGCGAGCACAGTCACACACACACACACGACGTACCTTGAAGAGTCCTTTGAGCATGATGTCTATGATCTTGTACTGCTGGTTGATGTCGTTCAGCTCCACCAGGTTCTTGAGCGCGTTGAGCTGATCTTTCCTCTTGGTCTCAAACAGACGCTTGTCTGATACGAGGAGGTCAGGAGGGCACACGCTCTACATACGGGCAATAACTCACAGAAATGCTCTCTCATGCATCCATCTGTCACATTAACAGGCACAGGAACGTTCACACACGCAGGCAGACACGCTCTGTGTATTTGGCAGCAGCTCTGCACACTCGCAGCAGAAGGATACAGATATCCAGGTTGGAGTCGTGCCTCAGTCTGTGCGTGTCGGAGTCGGCCGAGCTGAGGGCGGCGGCGGCGAGCGCCAGGACCACCGCGCACACACTCCGCATGGTCAGCAGGGGTCGGCAGAGAGGCGCTCTCCTGGACCAAAAGATGACAGATGCGCATCACATTGTCAAACATCTAAATACTGGCACTCAGTTCAACTTGTTTAAGGCCACAGAGGGAAAACTGTACATCTCAAAAGTGAATTCTTTGAGTGTCCCGCTGAACACATTTTCTCTTGATAGAGAGATTTCACTTTCATCTGAAAAACACAGAGCTTTCACTTAAATAGTTTTCCCATTCGTGAAGCCATTTTTCTTCTCCCAGAGCTGCTAGAAAGGCTCGCTCTCTTGTGATACTTGCGGGATACGTGAAATAGAGAGACGTGCTGGGGATAAGTGGTCAATATGGAACACGAGAGGGGAGCCGGCGTTTGAAGAGGCGCTCCTTACGTTTCCTTTTTAAAAGACACATCTGATGTCTGGCACTTGCATAAACCCCAAGAGGAACATTTACAATCTCTGTACCAGACACTCTATCTCTTTGCTCCTGCTCATCCTCTCCCCCCCAGTTCGTCCCTCTGGTCTCTCTACCCAAAGCAGTGGTCGTCCCCCAACATTTTCATCCAGTTGCAACTTCCTTTCCCCTCGGAGGCTTTTTATACATTCGAAAAAAGGAGGGATGAGAGCGCGAAGATAAACACAACAGCTAAAAATAGGGCCTCATCAAATGAAAATTTGATGAAAGCCAAATTTTTAAGAAAACATTAGCAGAAAACAGAAGTAACCGGAGGGAGGGTGGGGGGAGACAATGTTGATGAAAAGCTACAAGATATAATTCACATAATTCATGCATAATTTAGCACAATGATGCTATCAGGAGGGATGCAGAGAGGTGTGGGGTTTGGGTGGGAGTGAGGGGCATGCAGGGAGAGTCAGGCTGTGAGAGCGGAGGGGCGTTGAGACTTTCGGAGGGGAGGAAGGGGAGGTAGAGGAGTGTGAAGGAGAGACCCTGCGGGGAATAACAGCTTTCCTGGTGAATATTTCATTCATTCATACCTTTGCTAAGACACAGGGGTAAGACTCGCAGATAGGAGAGAAAATGCAAGATAGAGCCCGTGCAAGAGGATAATGGGCACCAGGGACTTGATTCTGCACCGACAGAATTAATCTTTACAAGCTGCCCGGCTGCCGATTCTTGAGTCTGAAGGACTAGGAAGTGAGCGAACGTCTCGGGTGTGAATGTTAACTTAGACTGAATTGGCCCCCTTAAGAATCTCACTTAAATCTGAGGAGAAAAGCATATGCTCCTAGACATGCAGCATCCCTCTTCAGAGTGATGTTAACATGGACCAACAACAGCGATCATGTCATACTAAAACGTTCCTGTTTCACAACTGTTTTGCTTTTACAGCACATCCTGACAACAGCATAACAAATGTCCAAAAGAGAATAGATCTCAAAATATTATTTTACCGATGTGACTTCTTGTTGCGGCTACTTTGGTTTAAAGCTTCAGTAGGCAGAATGGTTTTGGCATCATTGGGCAAAAATTCCATAATAACCTTTCAGCATATTGTAATTCAAGTGTTCTGAGAGAATCTAGCCCGTGACGGGAGACTTTGGCCAATCACAGGTCATTTCAGAGAAAGAGCGGGGGAAAATAATCAATCAGAGCTGAGCTGGAGCCTTGCTGTTTCTGAGCAGCTGTCAATCAATCGCGAAATGTTTAGCTGTAAAATGAGAAAGATTGCTCCAGCTGGTGGGCGGTGCTTGGTATTTCCTCAACTGATCTCAACATGGCTGCCGGGTGACAAACTTTCTCATTTTACAGCTAAACAGTACACTACTACTACACTACTAGAAATAGGCATTACAGTAAAAGAATATTGATTCATATTTGATCGGCGCTGCCTAGTTTGACCGTTTGTGAGTGATTGACAGCTGCTCAGAGACGGCAAGGCTCCAGCTCGGCTCTGATTGGTTGTTTTCCTCCGGTCTGTGAAACCTTGCAGATGCCATTAGGAGTACAGGAAGACACAGAGGCACATGATCTTTTTCAGATTACCTGTTTCATGCACTACTGTCAGGATATGGTGACCGTTTTATAAAAATAACTTTTTTAAAAAATCATATGTGCTCCATTTCTACCCACTGCAGCTTTAAGTGGTGGTCTCTGTGGTCACCGAAGTCTCTTATTTAAAAATAAAACAGCAAGACAACGTTTTCTTCTTACGGAGTCAGCAGAAACGAGCGTTCCCGAGGACAGCTGAGTGAAGACAATGTTCGATTAAGGCCAATTTGTGCATTCTGAGAACATCTTTTGGGTAGCTTCCCGGCATACTGAGAAACGCAGCACTAAATATCCTAAAGTGCTGGTCGAAAGCCTCGATATTTCTAGATAACAGCCAAGGGGGGAAAAAGGGGGCCTTGTCTCTCCAGTGGCAGCGGCTCATCGAGCTATCTGATGTTCCCGTGTGCTCCCGTGCAGTCAGCCATGTAGCTCTCGACAGATATTTATGGGCAGAAAGGTTATCGCCGCCAGCACTATTTAATGCAGTCAACACATATATATCCAGCAGCTGCTAACGTTTTCCGTGCAATTGGGTAAAGTGCTGAGACTTTAAGAAGTAGCGCAAGAAGGGCATTAGGAGCGGATCAATCATCTCTAATGTGGCATAGGCAGCACAGAAACGAGAGTCTAAATGCATCCATTAACTGTGAGCAGGCAACCCTAATTATACAGGACAGTCATTTAAGAAAGTCATAGGAAAACCTACAGCACTCAACGTCTGGAGATCAGATTACACTCCTCAGCAAATGAGAGTGACACACTACAATGTAAATCTCAAGTTCTCTTTGAATCTTACGCTTATACACACACGTCAGCCCAGATCACTAGAAGCATTATGACAACACAGCTGCTCTGCCAGAAGTGTGCTTTGGATGGATTTCCCTCCAGCTGACTGACCCACTGATGGTCAGCATCCAAGGTGGGAGGGCCTCCTTCAGATTTGTTCTGTCAATGTGGCACTCAAGTTGGGCGAGTTGTGTTCGCCGCTGGGAGGTCTGGAGGCGGCGCAGTTCTCGCCGAAGCCGTGTAAGCCCACGTTAAATCTCTCAGCCGGAGGAGGATTTTTTCTTCTCTGCCAACAACAATCTCCCGTGGCAAGAGAGGCTGAAGTTTGATTTCCTGTGTGGGAGATCCAGGTTCCAGCTTTGTCAGATATCTAATCATACACACGCCCGTGAAGATATAGCTCCACTCTGAAATTCCACCGTGGTGTGAAAACACGCATCAAGATATTCTACGATGCAATATGTGCAATTTTCTCCAATTCCACAGGGAGAAGAAGAATCTTCAATCCCGAGCAGGAAAACGGCTCAAACTGTTAATCAAACCAACTCTGTGACATTAATTTCAAGAGGCAAAACTGGCCCTTGAGGCGGAAAGCGACTCCTGAGAGGATGGGGAGCGAGCAAGATGCTTATCAGACGGCGGCTGGATGTGCAGCAGAAGTGGATCCAGATTCCCCCCTCAGGCTGCCAGCCTGCTGTGGGAGGTTTGAGGTTCAAGGACTGACACATCATCTCTCTCTCTCTATCGCTCTCTCTCGCTCTCTCTCTCGCTCTGCTTACATCTGCGAGGCTCTCTCCCCGTTATCATTCATGCAGAGGCACGGCCACGGACATGCGTAATGGTGATGATGATGGCAGAGCCTGGATAAAGACTGTCATGTGGACCATCAATTACAGAATGCCTAATTGATTGCATGCAACCCTACCTGACCCGCGTTTCCAAACAGCTGCTACGGGCAATAATGAGTTAAATCACTTAATTTTTAAGCCGGTAATAACGCGTTTAGTATAAAGCTGTGATGCAAGACATCTACTGGTGATATATACACCAACTCCGCAATACTACATCACAATTATTTACATAAGGTTTCCTCCTTCCTTTTGTGGAATTAAACCAAATAGTTGAAGTCGCTCCTCGATCAAATGGATCCCGAACAGCTGTGCGGCCAGCTCAGGTGATCCAGCCGATAAAGCGACACAAAACTCACCGGATCACTCACCGTGTTGTAGCGAGAAACGGCGGCGCCACACGGCAGCGATTAGCGGCTCCAAAGTAGTGCAGTTCAACCTTTATTTTGTAATCTCTCAACGCGAGACGCTTAAGGTCAGCTGGCCGATGATGGGGGGGGGACGGGACGGTCAGCGTGCCCCTCTAGATCCTCAGGTGACGGCGACACGGAGGTGGAGGTGTTCATTTACATGCGGCTCTCGCTGCTCCACTCCGTCAGCGCCACGATCGCACCGGCTGGGCTCGCCTTGGACGAATGACAGCCAGCGGGCGCTTAACCGAGGAGGAGGAGGAGGAGGAGGAGGAGGATGTTGTTTCCGCACGGAGGGTTTAGAGAGAGACACCGCCAGAGCGCGGGGTGCGTTCCGTTTCCCTCGTGTGATTCCTTTGAGATGGTTTTCTTTTTTTAATTTAAATAGAAAATGTGCAATAATATGGCAAGTAATCAGTAGCAGCTCTTTAGAAAAAAGAGCACGCAATGTAAACAGATTCATAACCTAATAAAAAAGTACAGTAATAAAATAGTGAAGGGGATTCTTCTAATAACTCTAAAGCATCAATAATGTTAAGAAGTTTTTTTTTTGCTGTTTTTTTATCCTATGCATCAGCGATTTGCAGTACAGTGCTAGTTCTCATAAAAAAACACAAAGCTGCAGTGGGTAGAAATGGAGCAAATGCGATTAAAAAAAAGTTATTTTTGTAAAGCGGTAACTATATCCTGACAGTAGTGCATGAGACAGGTAATCTGAAAAAAAATCATGTGCCTCTGTGTCCTCCGGTGCTCCTGATGGCATCTGGAAGATTTCACAGGACCGGAGGAAAACAACCAATCAGAGCCGAGCTGGAGCCTTGCCGTCTCTGAGCAGCTGTCAATCACTCGCAAACTCCAATCAAACGGTCAAATTAGGAAGCGCTGATCAAATATGAATCAATATTCTGTTACTGTAATGCCTATTTCTTGCCTCAAATGTTTTCAGAAACATCTTGTAGTGTACTGTTTAGCTGTAAAATGAGAAAGTTTGTTACCCGGCAGCCATGTTGAGAACAGTTGAGGAAATACCAAGCACCGCCCACCAGCCGGAGCAAACTTTCTCATTTTACAGCTAAACAGTTCGCGATTGATTGACAGCCGCTCAGAAACAGCAAGGCTCCAGCTCGGCTCTGATTGGTTGTTTTCCTCCGCTCTCTCTCTGAAATGACCTGTGATTGGCCAAAGTCTCCCGTCACAGGCTAGATTTTCTAAAGCCTGAAAACAGAGACATGAGGAGGAGCAGAAGTCTAGTTTTCTCTCAGAACACTTGAATTACAATATGCTGAAAGGTTATTATGGAATTTTTGCCCAGTGATGCCAAAACCATTCTGCCTACTGCAGGTTTAATACATTTACATTTATGGATCAAAAATGTACCTAAAATTAATAAAGTATTAATCAGAAATGCAATTTTCTTATCCTCCACTATGATCCCTAATGTAATATACTTTCTGGTAAAATGGGAGAGTGTGCTCTGATGTGCTGACATTTTGCAAACCACATTTTTGAAAAATGTTTTCAATAAAATGGCAGGGAAAAAAGAGCTTGCCTTTTTGGTGACGTGAAGAATGAACTCCTTATTTACTTTGTCTTTAGATTAAATGAGAATGAGAAGACCACTTGTCCTGTCTGACTGAATCACCACCTGAGAAATAAATAGGAGTTTGACTTTAGTACAAAACAACTAGATTTATTTTCTTCCTGGAGTGCCTGAAACTTAATCCAGACATCATAAATAGACATTATAGTTAAAGAGGACCTATCATGCTCATTTTCAGGTGCATATTTGTATTTTGGGTTTCTACTAGAACATGTTTACATGCTTTAATGTTAAAAAAACGGTTTACTTTTCTCATACCGGCTGTCCTACAACACCTCTGTCTGAAACGCTCTGTTTGAGCTCCTGCCCCGCCCTGAAAAACACGGTCTGCTCTGATTGGTCAGCTGGCCCACTCTGTTTTGATTGGTCAACCGAACCAAACTCTCCGCTCCAGCTCCGCTCTAACTAGCTTTGTTTGAGGGCGTGCCAAACTAGCTGCTAGGCAGGTATTTTGCAAATGTGTTACTTGGTGACATCACCACGTTACGGAAGAAAAGGCGGGACTTCAATCAAGGCGTTTCAGGCAGTTCAGGAACAGTGTTTCTGTGTGGGAGAGTAACTCCCTTCGGTGTGGACTTTGGCCTTTGTAACTTTACAGACCTTTTACAAGCACAAAAAACAATATAACACACTTAAGGAAAGGGCGAAAGCACAAAAGCATAATAGGTCCTCTTTAAAGATCCTCTACAGAAACAGTTAATCAAAGATATTGTGCTCACTTTTACCCGACACTGACACGCTCCCAAGCACATCACCAACAGCTGCACCCCTGAGCAGCAAGGCCTTGTTCACCTAACAATCACTGTCAAACACACCAGCGGCCTGTAGGGTGCCACACCATCACAAAATGACAGAATTGTGAAGGTGTCGATGGGAAACCAGTCCTACTGGAAAATTTACAACTGGGACAAAACCATATAGATCATCATATATATCAAAGTACAAAGAGCTGAGGCTTGAGTTGTGGGGTGAAGACAATCGCTGCTGTGATCAGGTCAATTACTTCTGTGGATCGTTTTTCATTTTCATGTGATACATGAATCATTTCTATAAAGTCAAATGTGTCCTTTTCACTTTTGTGTTACAGAATCCATGGAACAGACTAGGCCATCCAAATAATAAATGGCTGCATTAATGCTAGGTTTCACCTTGACCACAAATTCTAGTAGAGGTTCTTTGTCTGATTGTGTCCTGTGGGTGGCGTAGTGTAGTACTGTAGAAACACCCTTATATAGTGTGTTTAATGGTATTATATCATATAAAAAAGTAACTAGTACAGATTAGGGGCTATAATAACACAAATGTTTTTTTTTATCTTTTAATGAATAAAGATCACTGTTTATCCAACTTTTTTTAAACACTGCTATTAAATACTTAAAAATACATTTATGTAACAATAAATGAACAATGAAACAAATTGATGGCGTAATAATATCGTCCGTAATAATATCAGTTTGCCGGAACATCAGCCTGCTGTCACTGTAAAGTCAGACAGACAGATGGACACGTCTCCAACACGCCTGAGGACGATAGTTAAGGAGCGATGAAGCAGAAAGTAGGTGTGTGTGTGTGAGAGTTCATATTTGAAAGCGAACAGCCTTAACAGAAACTATAATTAGATTGCACTTGAATACTACAGTATAAGTGCGTAAGAGTATTGTTTGTATGAAGCTACAGCTTCAATCACAGCTGTCAGTGTTCCACTGTGTATTTATTTACTATTAACGTGATGTGACAATATTGCTTCTATATGCCAGCAGTAGCCAATAAAGCTAACATCAAGCTGAACAGACGTAGACTGAGTATACGGGAGTGTGTGGGTGGGTGAAAGGAAGAAAGTGTGTGTGAGTTAGAGTCAATCAGCACGACAGATGTACTGAGCCTTCAAGTACTGACTCTGACTGAAATACAGTAACGAGTACAACCCCCGTGTTGTACAGCACACTTTCAAAGAGATTAAATGAAAAGCACAACACAAGACATTCGATGAATTGCCAGAGAAAATCAATGGAGGCGCTCTGCTGGAGTACAAAATGGGTATCTTTCATGGTGTGCATGTGTTGCAGCTTCGACACATACGGATGCATGTTTGAGGTGTGAGATTGGTGTGGTTGTGTCAGCCTGTGTGCGTGTGGGTTTGTGAGTGTGTTTCACTTTAGGTGAGGGATACAAGACGTTGCTGGGCAGATTGGGGCCGCAGCCCTCGGCTGGCGTCTGTAGGTTAAGGGACTCCATCAAAGCCGTCACTCTCTGCTGCTGCTCCTCTGTGAGTGGCGGCTGCAGGGCGCTGATCTGGATCTGAAAGAGCAAAAGAAATTTGTTAAATTAAAAAGGGAGAGGAGGGACAGGCAGCGTAATGAGGAAGGGATGGCAACATGAAGGAGAATGGAGAAATGAGGAGAAAGAGGACATGACATGACGCCAATATTGGGATAAAAGTTTAATAGGTAGTGAAAAGGGAGACGAGAAGACAAAACTTAAATCAGGAAAAGAAAAAGTAAAATTTATGAATCAGACAAAAGAGGCTTAAAGGAACAGTGTGTAACATTTCAGGGGATCTATTATCAGAAACTGAATATAACATTAATAACTGTTTTCATTAGTGTATAATCACCTGAAACTAAGAATCGTTGTGTTTTCGTTAGCTTAGAATGAGCCCTTTATATCTACATAGGGAGCGGGTCCTCTTCACGGAGTCCGCCATGTTTCTATGGTAGCCCCGAACGGACAAACCAAACTCTGGCTCTAGAGAGAGCCTTTCACGTTTTTACGTGACCTGAAGGCCTCCGTAGTTCTCCGACAAGCTTGTGAAACTGCGATAACGTGAGCCGCGGAGCGCAAAACCGTGGTACCGCCAGCCGCCGTCTGACTTCCGTTGTTCCTAAAGTAGTGTTATTATGGTAAGGATGGCGAGGAGAGGGAGGAGTGAGCGAAGGGTGATCAGTTGGTTGCAATCTGCAACCACACCAATCGATGTCGCCAAATCCTACACACTGTACCTTTAAGGCCTTTTTTCCTACGTGGCTGATAGAGTTTTCTGAAAAATCAAGATTTTAAATCACTTAAAAATCTAAATACATAGCCAAGCTGACAAAAGGCAAACTCTTCAGAGGGAGACACACACACACATACACACACACACACACACACACACACACACACACACACACACACCTGGGATTTGCAGAGCACTACATAAGTAAGCATGACAGGAAGCCTCTACTGCAAAAACAAAACTATTTGTCAGCTGTCACAGGCAACACAGCAGAATTACAACCATGTTAACAGATTCAGATTCATTCTTTATCGTCCTCGACAGAGGAAATTTGCTTTCACAGTCTGTACACAATCAAACACTCGGAACAAGTAACACAACAGGGTATAAACAAACAAGATGACAACCACACAACACCAGACAAGTCTGTCACAGGGTGCCCAGGCTGTAATGGCTGAGGGAACACAACTCCTCCCAAAGCGATTGTTTTTGCAGAGTAGTTGTTTATATCTACGGCCAATATTGTTGTGAGCTCCAGCAGCCTGAGTATTGGTGTTAAAGCACAAACATCCCTGATATTGTCACCAAATTATCATCATCTTCTCGCCATAATCATCATCCTCTGCACCACTGGAGAAGGAAAAAAAAACCTGTAACTTTTCCAGAGTGAGAGAATTGATGGATCTTCATACACAAGTGAATGTTGCACTCAGAGTTAAAGCTGTTTTTATTTGGCAACAGTTCCCATCAAGTGACTCCGGAGGATGATATTTTGAGGAACAGGCGGGTGGAAGGAAAGGGCACGATAAAAAACCTGTTTCAACACTGCACAGTGACTGAGAAGAGCGAAGGGGGGAAACAGAGGTGAATGGAGCGGAGTGAGAGCAATTTGGAGAGCAAAAGAAGAGGAGAGAAGAGGGAAAGGAAGAGGGACAGAAACAGAAAACACTAGCAAGTGAAAGGTTAGGCTTTGTGTGCAAGAAAAGAGATAGAAAGAGTGATGGGTGACAGAGTCCCTCTGGTCTGGGGGGGGTTATTGGAAGTCTGCAAGCATTAGAAAATTATGAAAAGGGACTCTCCCCTAAGACCAGCTCCGATCTGACAAGCTAACTCAGTATGCAGTGCAACCCTTAACACCGGATCATACAGACATACAGTTAGAGACAGGAAGACAAGCACTAGCAGATGTATAAAGAGTCTGATCGGAGGACAGGAAATAGCCACGGGCCAAAGCTGCAAAAGCAAATGATGCATGTATCACACTGTGCAAACAGTATGTGCATACATGCTTCCACACACACAGACACACACACACACACACACACACACACACTCAGTTGACAGTTATGTCACGACTCATGGGGAGGAAGAAAGATAGTAATATGATACTAGATCACTGCCAAATGCGCAGAGAGCTTCCTCATGAACTGAGATTTCAGTCCAAAGGAAGATCAGCAAAACCTATGAACAAAGTTCAATGTGTGTGAGAGACAGATTGGAGCAGAGGAGATGACGGGAGAGAAAACTCATACTGTCTTGAGACTGTTAAGTCTGTCACACTGAACCCTGCCTCCCCTAAACTGCCTTGATGTCTCCAGAAACACACAGCGACATACAGAGAACGCATCTACACAAGCAAACAGAAACATGCGCACGCATTCACACAGTTTATGATTCCCTGGCACACGCTGCAC
This sequence comes from Sebastolobus alascanus, assembly GCA_916701645.2. NCBI lineage: Eukaryota > Metazoa > Chordata > Actinopteri > Perciformes > Sebastidae > Sebastolobus > Sebastolobus alascanus. Next base: position 2,007,542 of record CAKAOJ020000035.1, on the reverse strand, counting down.
TCGGAGCTGCAGTTTGTGCCATCATTCTGTCACTCCTCTGATTCGGAGCTACTTTCAGAATACTAAATGCCTTGCTGGTCCTGTATATGATGCCAAATCTGAGCTAAGCAATCTGATGTGGCTGTTAGTCCTTCTGTGTTTTAGAACGTCTTGAAGCGGAATCCAGATGGGCTTTATGCATCCGCTGCAAAGCTAACAAGAGTAACGACAAGGACATAGTTCATCATGTTCTATTTATGCTGAAACAAGAGTTTCACAGGGAATACATGCATTTTATACCATACTTCTTCTGGGGATGATCTGTGTGATCTGATAAATGATAATAATCACTACTTAATGCCGCGATCACAACGGATCAAAAATCACAGTTGAGCAAAGTTGCTTTAATCAGTTCATCGGCTCAATACACCCTCATGATTTGTGGAACAAAATGAGTCATTTATATATTTTTTATCTCTCATCAACATCTTTTCTGTTTGCACTTTTGGTACGATGTCCTACATTTCTACATTCAATATTTGTTTATTAAAGAGGTACTGCACACTTAAACGCGTTTTTTGAGCTGTAAACTAAACAATGTGTGTTAATATTTACATTTCTTACCAAATTCATCAAAATCAGCATTTCATGGGTTGAAAATGGCTCAACCACAGACTGTATATAAAGATGGACGACATGACAGCTCCCCAAAAGTGAAGCCAAAACATCTCTATCGCCCCCTGGTGGCTGGCTGCAGTATAGGTCATAAATCCCACCCCTCCATGTTAGCGGATGGGACATGAGCCAAACTAAAAAGTCAAAGTACACGTCAAATACATTTTTCCCAAAGATGGTTTCTGACATTTAGGTAGTTCTTATCATGCTGATGTATCTTCAAGTGTGTGCATTTTTCTAAATTATGCAGTGGGGCGCCGCTGTAGCTCACCTGGTAGAGCAGGCGTCCCATATACCAGGACTGAGTCCTTACCGGGGTTCGAATCAGACCTGTGGCCCTTTGCTGCATGTCATCCCCTCTCTCTCCCCCCCTTTCAATACTATATCTGTCACTATAAATAAAGGCATAAAATCTCTCTCTCTCTCTCAAAAAAAAAGAATAGAAAATTATGCAGTGGGTGGAGTAAGGCTGACCTGGGGATAAAGTTACACTTTAAAAATACAATATACATACAATATATACCATTTTTTCCTTCCCAATACCGATTCCAATACCTGAACTTGCAGTATCGGCCAATATGAGTACAAATCTGATGCCAGCGTGATAAAAAAAAAAATATATGTATACTTATAAAATATAGTTATTATTATTTAACAAACTACCTGTAAGAAGTTGCCAGTGGCAGCCATGATACATCCAGGGCAACAGCACAGTGAACCATACTGTTTTGGAATGGTATCGGATCGGTGCATAGACTTGCGTACTCGCCGATACCCAATCCCGAATTTTGGGCACCATCGGATGCATTTCCGATACTGGTATAGGTATCGGAACAACTCCAGTTACAGGTGGAATCTAAAAATGATCATATGGGTGTGAAGCTCCACAACAAACTGCACTGTTGCAGATATTACATAATTTTTTTGTCAACTGAGATGAACTTAACTGCACAAAACTCATTTCTGAATACACCACAGAGAAAGTGTGAAGGCTCTTGTCATGGCAGTGGAAACACAAGCCCAAGTGTCACTACCACAGGATGGTATTTTTTTTTTTATCTCAAAATGCAATTGCCTGACCTTTCTCTAGAAGGAACGAGGACACTAGTTTCACTGTCACTTTTTAAATAATTTGTTAAGTTAAACTTTGATGGATATGCACAACACAGAATAGAGCAGAATACCAGTTTTGAATAATAATTCACCGACCGGTAGAAGCCTTTAGACTGACACAAACTTTTTATCATCTATGGGTAGTGTGGTTTACATCAGCAGTGAAAGGCTGACGCCGAGTGTAATCATCTTCAAACAAATAGCCAGCAGCAACAAGATGTCTACTGAGAGCTGAACAGACATTGTTCTGACTTAAAGCTTTACAGTCATCAGATTCAATGCTTGGAGGAGAAGAGACGAGGACTTTATCCTTATAGGATTTGACTGGCTTCCAGAACGTAGACAGTAAGTTCAAATAGTACCCTGACTTGGCAGCTCTAACTGCAGTTATGCAGTAAATGTATTCCTTGAATGCCTAAATGCTAACCAACCGCTTGGGTCCCGTGTGCGTCTTGGCCTTAAACTGCCGAGTCAGGAGTAAACCAAGGGCACAGCTTATAATAATCACAGTAAAAAGAGAGAAAAAAAAGAAAGACTGGATATTATATCAACATAAAAAATATCAAAATCTATTACAATGATACAGATTATTCAGGAAGGATCGTTTGTTTTGTTTTTCTTGAACCTTTTGTTCGCTACTACGAGTTATAAATCATTGAATTTTGTATATCTCAGAGTCAACCGGAAGCTTCAACTTTATCATTTTTATTGCAGGGTCAACTTTAAATTTGCCCTACTATGGTAAGAAATGAGCTGGTCCAAGTTAAAAGCTAATGTTTTCAATTATTTCTCCACTGTTGATATTTGTCTGGTTACATAAATGTGTCCATGTCCACTCTTTAATGTTGTTTTTTTTTGTCACTGTTGTTGTCTGTTTATTGGTTTATATGTCGTTAAGGTGGCCAGCCTATTCGCCCCTACCTTTTTTTCGTTTTGTTTTTTATTATGATTATTTTTTTTTCAGTAATATGATTTGACTTAGATTATGATTACTATTAGTATTATCACTTTTCTTTTCCTTCATTGGCTATTAATTTGAAAAAGAATAAAAAACAAAGTAAATGTAGTCCTATGAAGACGGGGGGGGGGGGGTATAAAATATATATACTGTATATATTTCTCCACATGTATCCCAAGAGCACAACAGTATCCCGTTTGCCTGACATGTAATTGATAGATACAACTGAGGTCTTTGGAGCCAAAACAGAGTGCAGCGCCCAGACACAATTAAAATATGTGCCTGTGTCAATAGGGGGGTAAATGAGGATTTTAAATTCAGTCCCTAGTTTCCCTGACAACACAAATGAAGAGTCTTTAGCGCCAACACGACCAATGATTCTGGATGCCGAAGGGTATGTATGACTAACAGCTGGGGTTACTGAGTTAATGCCAATGACAAGCACTACTAATAGCAGTAGCAGCTCTTTCCTTTGTGTATATTACAAAGACTATTCATGATACAATTACAAAAGTGGTAGCTGGGTGTGGAGGGGCAGCCCTGTCTCCGAAATATTACATTCCAAACTAAACTGCATTCTCAATTATGTTTGGAAGGTAACGTATTTGTCGCAGATTACGTTTGTCTTCGACATATCACAAATACATTTGTAAATCCCAGGACGGCCGCAGTTAGTGACGTAGTACAAGGAGCGACGCGCAGAGCAGGTGACGAAGTATATTGAGCGACCGTTAATGAAAGTTACGTGGAACAATAACGTTATTGCAAGTTACGTGGTATACTAACGAGTATAACAAGCGATAAAGTCCACTACGGGCAGGCAGGAGGTACGTGGATGGGTAAAAAAAACACCGGACATGGTCATTTTAAGGCAAACCATGATGTTTTTTTACTAAACCTAACCCAGTAGTATTGTTGCCTAAACCTAACCAAGAAGTGTTGTTTTTTGTTTTGTTTCAATTTACAATGTTAACTACATGTTTAAAACTGTTAAATACTGCATCCGTAATGTGGAAGAAAATACGTTTCCCTCAAAACATAATTGGGAATGAATTTTAGTTGTATGGGAATGTAATTTTGTGGGGAAACAGGGTTGTGAGAGGGAAAAGCACAAGGCTGTTCATGTGAGATGTGTCCACACAGGTGCCTGACAGGCAAGATAGTCAGCGTGTGTTTGCGGAGGCATCAGCTCAGACAACAGGCATAGAGCACACCTGAGCTACACCACCTCTCCAACCTTATTGGTGACCTCTGACCTCACACTTTCCACTGGTCTTTGCAATTGCAATGTTAAACTGGAGCCCCCAGTCAACCGTTTACCTGTCACAGCTATGTGAAGTATGATTAAGTCCCACACTGAGGCTGCTGTTGTGAGTTGGCATTTTGCTACTGCGGTGCTTCTGTGAAAATATTGGTATTTTATTTGCATAAACAAACCTGCGTCTTCCTCGTCTACATTTCCCCTGCTGTCTCTGAAAATGTGTATGTATTTGCTGTGAAGACCAGCAAAAGCAGAAAAACATCATTAAGTATTATAAGCCCTGCGTGAACCCGACTGATGCTGATCTTTGTATTCACTTGATTTCTTTTCTAATTCATTTATTCAAGGAATGGAGATATTCATGAGTAACAGCATGTCAAAAGTCTATTGCTGTGAGAATCCACAAAAAAATTCTCAAGGTGCGTCCATTATTTGATCTGTGTGTGTGTGTGTGTGTGTGTGTGTGTGTGTGTGTCTGCGTGCATTTGTACCTGTGAGAGGAGCAGCCTGAGGGCCTTTGCTGCTTCCTCGCTGAGCTCCTTCACCCCCCTCCTCTCCACCGCCTCCATCACCTGGAGCAGGTCAGGCTCCCACAGCACCACTGTACTGCCGTGTTGTAGGAGCTGCAGAGGACACGAGCACAGAGACATGTACACATGCAAGTGCACAATCATGCACACAGATGCAGTCATTAACAAACACAGGAGAACTAGAGTGAGGAGAAAGACTTGAAAATGTGGGAGAGTTGCAGAGACCCACATCAATCCCAAAATGTTAGTGTTTTCTTAAACAGGCCTGTCACGATAATTACTTTAGTTGGACAATATATTGTTCCAGAAATAATTGCGATAAACAATATTATTGTCATTTTAAGACCATTTTATGCCACTGATATAATGATAATACAATAGCATAACAACATGTACACCCTCTCAAAGAGCAATGAACTCATAATTCTTAAGAATATTCAGACATTGGAAGTGTAATGTGAAAAAAATATTAAAATATTCTATATAAATAAAATAAAACCACACAACCAAATCAATAAATAAAATGTTAACAAAAATGCACAATATCTGTGCAATGCCCAAGTTTTCACGTCATGAGGTCATGTCCATATATCGTAAAATAAGTCAATGATGTAAAAATGATTGAGCTCATGTCCATATATCATACGATGAGTCAAGAACGTAAAAATTATCAAGGTCACGTCCATATATCATACGATGAGTCAATAACGTAAAAATTATCGAGGTCATGTCCATATATCGTGCAATAAGTCAATAATGTAAAAATGATCGAGGTCTCATTTATATATCGTACGATAAGTAACGTAAACATTATCAAGGTCATGTCCATATATCGTACGAAGTCAATAACGTAAAAATGATTGAGGTCATGTCCATATAACGTACAAAATCAATAACGTAAAAATGACTGAGGTCATGTCCATATATCGTACAAAGTCAATAGCATAAAAATGATTGAGGTCATGTCCATATATCGTACGAAGTCAATAACTTTAAAATGATTGAGGTCATGTCCCTATATCGTAGGATGAGTCAATAACGTAGAAATGATTGAGGTCATGTCCATATATCGTACAAAGTCAACAACATAAAAATGATTGAGGTCATGTCCCTATATCGTACGATGAGTCAATAACGTAAAAATGATCGAGGTCATGTCCATGTATCGAATGATAAGTCGATAATGTAAAAATTATCGAGGTCAGGTCCATATACTTGCAATAAGTCAATAACGAAAAAATGATCGAGGTCATGTCCATATATCGTACGAAGTCAATAACGTAAAAATGATTGAGGTCATGTCCCTATATCGTACAAAGTCAACAACGTAAAAATGATTGAGGTCATGTCCCTATATCGTACGATGAGTCAATAACGTAAAAATTATCAAGGTCATGTCCATGTATCGTATGATAAGTCGATAACGTAAAAATGATTGAGGTCATGTCAATATATCGTACGATGAGTCAATAATGTAATTATCATGACAGGCCTAGTCTCACATTTTGGATGTGACGGGTCGATGGGTTACAGCTGGCCAGTAGTTCCTCCCCTGATTTCATTGAATAATAAATGAAAAATGTTTAGAGCCTCAGTTCTCAACACAAAATATGATAATAATATTTCTTTAATTTCCATGTGTGGTTCTGTGTCAGCCTGCATAACACTGCACTATATCCACTCTAATTACTTACGTGATCCAAATACTTCAACCACTTTAATGTTTTTATTACCTTCATTAACTTTTTATGATTTTAATATCAAATATGTATTAGTACTCAGAATCATGCCCAATAAATTCTACTTGATTTGAGTTGTGTGTGTGTGTGTAAAACCTCTCACAATTGTGATGAGTCGGAGAATGGCAGGGTGCAGACGGCAGATCTCTCCTGAGCTGAGCAGGCAGTAGACGAGGAATCGAGTCCATGGCTGACACACCACGTACTTTGCTAACACGCAGACATACGAATAGAAAAAAAAAACCCAGGGGGAGAAAAATGACAAGTCAGGATGCCTAATTCGGATCAATTTTTTTTTATTTCTCCTGGTGCAATTGCTGAAAGTGGTTAATGGTTAATTACATAAAGCAGGAGTGTAAAAAAACGAAACAAACATGCATGATACAGTGTTGAAGAGAGAGATAATATGAGAAAGAATACTACCTGCATGCATACACAGTCTCTTTCATCTCTCTCTCACATGTACTGATAACCTACCCTAGCTCATTCCCAATCTGTCTCTCTGTCTGGTACCTGTAGTGGGACTCTTCCTCTGAAGGAAGCCCAGCATGGAGCTTAGACAGTTGACTGAGGCTCTCAGCAACAGCTCGTGCTTCTGAGGAGAAAGGGAAACATGAGAGAGAAGTCAAGTATACAATAAAAAGGGAAGAAGAAAAGGACATCTTCCCCGCTCAAAAATGTCAAGTCATGGGAGCCACGGGAATGTGACGTGGACGCAATCACACACGGACAGAGAAGCAACCAGAAACAAAAGGGAAAACAAGGGAACACCGGAGAGAGCGACTGAGTGGGCTTTTAATAATGCATGCCTCTCCCACAGTGGCGGTGCTGGCAGTGAGCACTATTTAGTGTCCAAAAATACTGAAGTAGGCCAGGCAGGCGGATATACAGACTGTGTAGAGTCACACCCCTAATCCTGAGACGGAGGAGAGGAGATAGGAGGAGAAAGGAGTCGAGAGGGTGAGAGGGAGGGAGGTGAATTAGGGTAGGGGGTAAGGGAAAGATGAGAAGAGGGCAGATGAGGAGATGAAGACGAAAAGGATAGGTTCAAATAAGAGCAAAGAACAGCGAGGGACAGAAAGTGAGGAGGCAAAGTAGAGTGTCTCCTACTGCCAACAAACTGGAGTGTCAAGAGGAAAAGAGAGCAAGACAGAGGGGAGAGGAGGGGAGTCGGGAACTGTTACTCATATCAGCAGCTGAACAGCAGACTACAGAGCACTGAACCATAGAGCCGAAGCTCAGTTCAGCACTACAGTCTTTTACACAGAGAAGAAACGCCACTCGTCTGGAACCAGAAGCTGGCATGCTGCAGCACAGGCACTGGATAAAAGAGAAATACAACAGGCATAACACCCAATTATCCCATATATATATTATCCACACTATCTTTAGATCGTCCAACTCAAAAATTTAAATATCCTTTTTTTGCAAATATGGGTTAATGTATTTGTTTACCTGTCAGGATTGAAGCATTGCTAATTAACTTTAGAGCTGCTGTCTGTAATGTTTCTAATTTATTATATCATTATTATAACCAGATGGTGTAGTATTGGCCAGTGTGCTGGAGGAGCCGGGTTTCACATCATGGTTGCATTTATGCAATGCAAATGAGCATGAAAATGAGCCCAGTGGTATTACGCTTCATTAGCTGGAGCTTTTTTTTTTTTATCCCAGTTTATTTGATTACCCATTCAAATACATCGCAGGCTCCTTCTACACAAACTCCCCCGACAACTCTGACACCTTTTCTCTAGTTCAAACATCATTTTGATGACCTCTCCCCGCTGGCAAGGGCGGCAGCGTGCTGAAACATATCTGTGTCCGTGTTGGCTGTCAAGTTTTAATGACCTGCCACTGCGATACTGTGGCAAAACAAATCATTTAGCTATAACTCATGTATATCTTGATGAGCATCTGTTGATTCAAGAATTCACCGTTAATCTAAACTCTAAACTATATACTGCATGTGAATACTGAGCATCCATTCCCAGCCTCTTCCAAGTTGCTCATCCTCGCCCGAGTCAAAATGACCAGCAGGAAGAATAAAACACTACATTAATACATTAATACAACTGACAGTTTAAAGGACCGGTGTGTAACATTTAGGGGGATCTATTGGCAGAAATGGAATATAATATTAATAAGTATGTTTTCTTTACTGTATAATCACCTGATAATAACAATCATTGTGTTTTCGTTACCTTAGAATGAGCCCTTCATATCTACATAGGGAGCGGGTCCTCTTCACGGAGTCCGCCATGTTGCCACGCCATGTTTCAACAGTAGCTCAGAACGGACAAACCATCCATCCATCCATTATTTGAACCGCTTATCCTATTCAGGGCCGATCCCAGTTGACATTGGGCGAAGGCGGGGTGCACCCTGGATAGGTCGCCAGACTATCACAGGGCTGACTCATAGAGACAGACAACCATTCACGCTCACATTCACACCTACAGGGCAATTTAGAGTCAACAATTAACCTAACCTGCATGTCTTTGGACTGTGGGAGGAAGCCGGAGAACCCAGAGAAAACCCACGCTAACACGGGGAGAACATGCAGACTCCACACAGAAGGGCCCCAAGCTGGATTCGAACCTGCTGTGAGGCAGCAGTGCTAACCACTGCCCCACCGTGCAGCCCCGGACAGACCAAACGATTTTAACTTTTCCTGCTTGGGCCGGAGTCGATAACGTTATTCGCTCTCATCGCCGCCGCTCTCTCTCTCTTGCTTCACAACTCACTTCCCACGTACACACACACTCTCTAATGATACGTGTCCACAGGCTCCGTCGTTTCGACGCTTGCCATTCATTGTCTATGTGAACGGCCACGCAATGCATTCTGGTAGCGTCGCGTCGAGATTCGAGAGGCGGCGCGTCGCGTCGGACGCCTGCGATTTGCATGAAGTAGTTAGCTAACTACTTTATGCAAATCGCAGGCGTCCGACGCGACGCGCCGCCTCTCGAAACTCCCGAAAATCTTTTAAAATAAACGTTGTCGATCCAAAATAAAGACAGATTTAGCAACTGCGTGGCTTATTTCTCGCCTCAAATGTTTTCAGAAACACATTTCGGTGAACTACTTTCGTGAAATAAGAGAAGAAAGCTTCCAAACGAGCCTCCATACTGGTTCCGGTTTGAAAGCTGGGAGCAGCAGAGCAGCCTACGGAGGGAAAGCGTTCGTCCAATCAGGTGCCGCCGGAAGAATTAGAAAAAAAGCCGGGAAAACGTCACCGCCTGATTGGTCAATCATCTATCGTGTCACCGCCTAGTAGCACGCCCACCAAGCGTCCAATCTTGGGAAGCGTCGCGTCGCCTCGCGTTAAAAAACGCCCCTGTGGACACGTACCATAAGCACTCTACTCTCACAACACTGGCTCTAGAGAGGGCCATTCGCCCACTGTTCCTTTAAAGGTACAGTGTGTAGGATCAGGTGGCATCTAGCGATAAGGTTTCAGATTGCAATCAACTGAAACGTCTCCCGTGTACCAAGCTTGTAGGAGAACTACGGTGGCCGACGTGAAAACACGAATGGCCCTCTCTAGAGCCAGTGTTTGGTTTTTTCCGGTCTGGGCTACTGTAGAAAAAAGGCGGCCGGCTCCGTGAAAAGAGGACCCGCTCCCTATGTAGATATAAACGGCTCTATCTAAGGTAACGAAAAAACAGTGATTCTTAGTTTCAGGTGATTATACACTAAAGAAGACATACTTATTAATATTATACTCCATGTCTCCCAATAGATCCCCCTAAATGCTACACACTGTTCCTTTAAGACATCAGTGTGTGAAATTAGGGCTGTTAAAGTTAACGCGATAATAACACGTTAATGCAAATTCGTTTTAAGGCCACTAATTTAAGTTTAAAGCTAGAGTGAAGATACTGGCATCATATGAAACTAGAAAACCTAAGGAATGCATTGGTAGCAACCATGTCATGCTAGCATGTTGAGAAGAACGCTAAATATTGCTATAAAGTTACGCTAAATTTTGGTGAGGAAAAACTGGCGATTTTCAAAGGGGTCCCTTAAAGAGAGGCCTATGTGAATGAAAATGGGTTCTATGGGTACCCACGAGTCTCCCCTTTACAGACATGCCCACTTTATGATAATTACATGCAGTTTGGGGCAAGTCATAGTCAAGTCAGCACACTGACACACTGACAGCTGTTGTTGCCTGTTGGGCTGCAGTTTGCCATGTTATGATTTGAGCATATTTATTATGCTAAATGCAGTACCTGTGAGGGTTTCTGGACAATATTTGTCATTTTTTTGTTTTGATTTCCAACAATAAATATATACATACATCTGCATAAAGCAAGCATATTTGCCCACTCCCATGTTGATAAGAGTATTAAATACTTGACTAATCTCCCTTTAAGGTACATTTTGAACAGATAAAAAAAATGTGCGATCAATTTGTGATTAATCGCGAATAACTATTTAAATTGATTGACAGCCCTACTAGGAATACTTCATCTTGAATACAACCACAGATATCTAAAGACAAATTCATTGGGCCCAACACAAGGACAAAGTGACTGTCACTGACACTGTAAGAAAAAATGCATGTGGCTCTTTTACAATGTGTGCACGTTCAGTTTCAACATTTTCATGTTCCAGTACAAACCTTTTGGCATTCTTTAGGGTCTTGAATAAGCAAAGCTTTATTGTTCAGCGTGTCTACTGTATACGTGTCAGGGTCTTAAAAAATAATTTGAACTCATGTTTATTTAATGGACAGTGAGTCACAGGAGTGAGCTGTATTCAAGATGTATCTTCCTGCTATTTTATGGACACAGTAAAAAATGCATTACCAGCACTCACACTGGAGCTGCTCATAAGTCCTGGAAGCCTTGTGATTCATTGATTCAAAATATCTTAGCTTCAGTCATACAGAAACAATGCATCCTTTATTGTGTGACTGTCGGCAATTAAGTGAAGACAGTAAAGGTAGTAGCCAATATACTTGATTGTGTGATTTTAGTGCTTCATATTTATGTAGAGCAGTGCCTCTGTGTCTTGTGATGCTGGAGCACTGCCTTGATCGTAATAAGAATTACCAGGTTGAAACAACTGTAAAATCAAAAGCGTGTGTAAGTATCAACATATGTAGTAGTTCAGTGCACAGCAGACGTTTATAGATACGATTCTTTATAAGCTCTTTGGTAAAGGCTCTACCTACTGCCTTATTTTGTGCACTGGATGACTCATATTTCGGACCATGTTGCTCTGTGCTGGCTGCCGCCCAGAGGAAGTAGTGCTTCACCTATTTATTGTTAAATGAATGCTGGTGAGACACCAGTCTGCCTTTCTTGTAATAAACAACCAGAGTCAATACAGCGGCTACACGTAATAACGTTCTGGGATTGCTCTGGTGATGTGTGCCGTTCCATTATGCTAACTGCTAAATCAATTGAAATCTCATTTTCTACGCAACCTTGTTTGTGAAAGGCAGGTTCAATGTCATGCTGTAAAGATCTAAAAGATTTACTTCAGGTTATCTCTGTTGCAGAATAAAGTGAAGGTAAAAGCAAGAGAGGGGAGGCATCATCATATCAGCATGTAAGCCCACTGCTGTGTGAGCACACGGTTATGTATCTCTGTTTGAGGATAGATGTGCACACTGATAACGCTGATGGGATCTTTTTGTTTTTAATTCTTTTAATCAAACATCTCTCTACATATTGATTTTCATGTTGCATATGTTATGATCCTGAATAAGTCAATATGTGCTGATTTATGTAATTAAGAATGAAAAGACTGCATTAGAGCTCTCTTTTCCTTTCTCTTTTCAAATATGAATCAATACTCTGCTACTGTAATACCGATTTCTCTCCTCAAATGTTTTCAGAATCATCTTGTAGTGTACTGTTTAGCTGTAAAATGAGAAAGTTTGTGACCTGGCCGCCAGGTTGAGATCAGTTGAGGAAATACCAAGCACCGCCCACCAGCCGGAGCAAACTTTCTCATTTTACAGCCAAACAGTGCACTACAAGATGTTTCTAAAAACATTTGAGGCGAGAAATAGGCATTACAGTAACAGAATATTGATTCATATTTGATCAGCGCTGCCTAGTTTGACAGTTTGATCAGAGTTTGTGAGTGATTGACAGCTGCCTCCGTTGAATGAACAGCCAATCGGAACGCTATCTCTCTGAAATGACCTGTGATTGGTCAAAGTCTCCCGTCACAGGCTAGATTTTTTAAAGCCTGAAAACAGAGCTTTGAGGAGGTGCAGAAGTCTAGTTATCTACCTACTGCAGGTTTAATGCTTGAAATGGACAAAGAAGATTTAACGGAATTTAAGCAAATGCTGTGAAATGCAAACCTTCCTTTAACACCAGAACAACTGACTTTTCAACCATCACTTCTTGAAAAACAATACATTTGGCAGCACTCCACCTTTCATTACAACACAGTGTTTACTGTCGTGTTCTCCGTCATTTCTGCCTTCCACAAACAAGAAATGTGAGAAATTAAATGTTGTAATGGCAGTCCTTGGAGCAGACTCAGATTCATCTCTTGATGTAAAATCCATATTACACTTCAGACGATTCAACAGCAAAAACAGCTGAGCTATCTGTACCAATATTTATTTGACTGTATAACTGTTAGCTTAAATATGATGTTCATTCTCCGGTTCATATTTCTATTTCAGAAGTTTACTAGAAAATGTTTCTCATACTGCCTGTTTCAAACAGAGCGGAGGTCCGTTTATGGACATCCACAGCTCGTCAGGAAAAAAAGAACTGAGTTCCAGTGGGGGAAAGTAAGTACATTTACTCAAGTACTGTACTTAAAGTGGCAGTAGGCAACAATTTTTTGGCATAATTTGGCAAAAATTCCATAATAACCTTCCAGCATATTGTAATTCAAGTGGTCTGAGAGAAAACTAGACTTCTGCTCCTCATCATGGCTCTGTTTTCAGGCTTTAGAAAAATCTAGCCTGTGACTGCAGATTTTGACTAATCACAGGTCATTTCAGAGAGAGAGAGCGTTCCTATTGGCTGTGCTCCGGTCATGTGACCAGAACTTGGCTTCCTTCAACAGATTTTACAATGGCGGCCGCGTAACAAACTTTCTCATTTTACAGCTAAACCGTACACTACAAGATGATTCTGAGAACATTTGAGGTGAGAAATAGGCATTACAGTAACAGAATATTGATTCATATTTGATCAGCGCTGCCTAGTTTGACCGCTTGGTCGGAGTTCGCGAGTGATTGACAGCCGGCTCTCATAGACTGCAGCTGGGCAGCGGACCTTGTTTTCCTCCGGTAAGTGAAATCCTTCAGATGCCGTTCGGAGCACCGGAGGACACAGGAGGACACAGAGGAACATGATTTTTTTCAGGTTACCTGTTTCATGTACTACTGTCACGATATAGCGGCCGTTTTCTAAAAATAACTTTTTTAAATCATATTTGCGCTAATCTCACATACTGCAGCTTTAATTACAATTTTGAAGTATCATTTTTTTGCTACTTTATACTTCTACTCCACTACATTTTGGAAGCCAATTTGGACTTTTTACTTCACCACATTTATTTGATAACATTAGTTATTAGTTATTTTGCTGACTCAGATTATTAATACAAAATATAAACTATTGAATTATGTTGCAATATTATAGGTTAAGCTACGCAACAGTAGATAAAAAGCATATAAATTAGCTCCACTTACCTACAGTACCTACCAGCTGCAACATTAGTGATGCTTTCACATTAATGCATTACTAATTATATAATTAATTAATAACATAATTAATAGTGATATAATGTGTATTAGTCTGAAATGGGCCTATCTGCATAGCGAATACTTTTACTTTTGGTACTTTATCACTAAATATACTTTAAGTATATTTTGATGCAAATACTTGCAGGATTTACTTTTAACAGAGTATTTTTACACTGTGGTATTACTACTTTTACTTAAGTAAAAGATCTGAGTGCTTCTTCCACCACTGCAAAGTTCCAAATGAAGCGTTTACATTTTACATGCATCACCTCAACTATCTCAAGTTTTGGAACTTTGACTATATTTAACATGCACATCTGACATCACAACAATATATAAATGAGAGAAAATCACAAAAACTATATACTGTATGTCCCCTTTAATGGAACATCTCTCCTGTCTAAATCTCCTTCTCACTTTCCTGTTCACACCTACATGTGCTTGCGCGTACCTTCCTGCACACACATACACACCCACCGACACAAAGACACATAGATTGATCCCCCCCCCAAGAAGTACTACAACCTGAAGAAGAAGTCCACTGAGAGCAGTCGAGAGGCACTGGGCTCCTCTGGAGCCAAGCGGGTACAAAGCGCCGTCTTCGACCCCCAGCGGTCTGGGCCCGACCAGGCCGGGACCGGTGCTCAGACGCAGCACTGCTGATGTCAGGTCGGCATCAAGGAGAGCCTGCAGCAACCTCAGGTAGCTGACTGGAAAGAGAAAGTGAGAGGGGAGTGGTAAATGGCTGGAAAACCAAAGGGAATTAGGAGGAGATGGGATGAATAAAACTATTTGAACTCATGTTTATTTAATGGACAATGAGTCACAGAAGTGAAACTGTATTCAAGATGTATCTTCCTGCCATTTTATGGACACAGTATAAATGCATTACCACCACTCACACTGGAGGTGCTCAAAAGTCCTGCAAGCCTTTTGATTCATTGATTCACAATATCTTAGCTTCAGTCATACAGAAACAATGCATCCTTTATTGTGTGACTGTCGGCCATTAATTGAAAGCAGTAAAGGTAGTAGCCAATATACTTGATTGTGTGATTTTAGTGCTTCATATTTATGTAGAGTAGTGCCTCTGTGTCTTGTGATGCTGGAGCACTGCCTTGATCGTAATAAGAATTACAAGGTTGAAAAAACTGTAAAATCAAAAGCGTGTGTAAGTATCCACATATGTAGTAGTTCAGTGCACAGCAGACGTTTATAGATACAGGTCCTTATAATCTCTTTGATAAAGCCTTTTATTTTGTGCACTGGATGACTCGGGCCAGGACCAGGCCAGGACCAGGCCAGGACCAGTGCTCAGATGCAGCACTGCTGATGCCAGATCAGCATCCAGGAGAGCCTGCAGCAACCTCAGGTAGCTGACTGGAACGAGAAAGTGAGAGAGGAGTGGTAAATGGCTGGAAAACCAAAGGGAATTAGGAGGAGATGGGATGAATAAACACACAGGAGAGGGAGATGAAGAGGAGAAAGCAAACAAACGTGCAGAGCAAGGCCACAAGAGAAACAGGTGCATGATGGTAGAACCGAGAGTAGTGAGTGAGTGCACAGAATGGGAAGTGAAAGTTTGAAATAGAAAAAGATGTTAAAAGCAGATAGCAGAGGGAATACAAGCGCAGAAGAGAGTCAGAGTTAAAAGGAATTGAGGGCAAGTTTTGAATTGATATGTGACAGAAAGAGAGAGGGAGTGTGTGAGGCAGTGAGAGACAGGGTTGAAGGAAGGTCAGCAAGACTGAGGGACCAAAGTAGTGATGGAGATAAAGAGAGCGACACTGCCAAAATGATTGCTAAAACACAGAGGGATCCAAACTGAGAGCTGCCAGCCGTCTGAATTGCACTTATGCCATGTACACTGAGATTAGAGCTCTCACAGGGAGGGAGGACTCAATTAGTGGCAGCAGAAGTGAGGGAGGAGAGACATGGCACAGAGATAGAGAAAGAGAGAGAGAGAGAGAGAGAGAGAGGGAGGGAGGGACGGTATTGAGTGAAGGAGTGAAGAGAGAGGAAGAGAAAGAAAGAGAGATAGGCGGGCAGAGGGAGGGAGCCGATACATCACAGCGACCCTGACAGGCCACTTATCCAGCTGACAGACACAGACACAGGAGCAGCAGGGATGATCTGTCTCCGAGTGCTGCAGCGGGATGTGGGCCACTTAATATAATTAAAGTGTGTGAAATTCATGCCCGGGGTTTTGTTTAACTCCGCTGAGGATAAAACAATGACAAACAGCCACTTTACCTGTGGAGGAGGAGTACATGAAAACCATCGGAGGCGAAACTCATTAGTCTATCCTGAGATTTTACACAGGATATGGACATATAGAGTTGCTGCAATAATCTGGGATGCTTGACACTCTCCAAGCTTGAAACAAACTCTACTGACATGTATCGATGTATCTTGGTTTTACACACCCTCTAGAGTGTGTGTGTAATTGCACTGGACCGTCTAAAATGGAGTAGCACAAAAATACAGAAGTTGAGAAGTACGGATGCAACGATTTATCGGCCGAACGTCGGTAGTCGCCTTGTCGACTGCCATCGGCCTATCGGCAAATAAGATGACTTTTGCCGACGGCAGTGGCCGATGTTTATCTGTCGTGTTACATCAATTTTGCGGCTAACTGTTGCTTGTGGTAGGTCTCGGACAACAGTAACCAGCTGCCGATTCGGAGAAGAAGCCACTGGCTGGATACTACATGACTCTGGCATGACAGTGGGTTGTTATGTTCAACGAAAAATGAAGCAGTAAAACGATGAATTACAATATTTCTTAAAAAACACTCACTGCGGTCTTGATGGGAATGAACATCGTGTGTGCTTAATGTGTCACTAGAAGCCTGTTAGTCGAACGAGGGGTGACGCAGCACCCAGTACATTACAGTGGGAACATCCTCCATGCCGTGCAGCCTGTGCAGCAGTCGGTCCCCCATACAGTCCCGGTTGAGCAGAGTGCAGCAGCACGTCGGGGGCCGCCGCATCGTAGTCCCGCGGACAGCTGAGGCAGCGAGACCGAGGCTGCACCAGCAGAGTGGAGCTTTTCATTCATTCTGCTGCTACTAGTCCACTAGTTAATTGATCGCGGATGGCATTCGAAGCAGTTATTTATGTGAGAGAAGGTTATGTTAAAAGTTGTTTCATAAATTTGTATCATTGAATTTGTGCTCATTCAAAGACAGTATAATCAAAATGCTGAATGACTTTAAAACAACTGTTATTTTTTGTTTTATAATGAAGAGGTTTGTTTCCCTGGCACAAAACGGGAATACATAACAGCAAAAACAAAATAAACAAAAACATCGGTATCGGCCAAATTGTTATTTTAAACACCGGTATCGGTATCGGCCCAGAATTTTGCAATCGGTGCATCCGAGCAATACTGAGAAGAGATTAAGAGAATGCACAAAACTGGGAGGACAAAAACGAAATGGGAAAGAAAAAACAAGAGTTGTGCACAAATACATAAGATCCTGGAAAATCACTGTTCTCAGGTTACACACACACTTGCTTTAATCACAGCACTGCTGAATAACTGTTTTTGGTATATACTGTCTGCAAGGGCAGAAGTCTTTCAAAATCAAATAAAATTCAGAGTTTGTTACCCAGCAAGAGACTGTCTGTGTTTCTTTTCTGAACAAGGAGTCGCTGCACAGCTGAGTCCAGACTCCAGCTGATGCTCTTTTGGACCTTAAATAATAGAGAAAAAGAGAGAGAAAGAACAAGGGAGACGGGGGAGAATGAGGAGAATAACAAGATCAAACATCTCATTGCAAGTAAGAATGTATTAGCTCTGCAGCGCCAGCAGAGAGCAGAAAGGAAAGTGTATCGTTTTGTACCACAGCCTTACTGTGATATGTATCGAACGAATCCAAATGCTGTTTTGTATTCTGCATTCACGTCCGAATCTGTTTTACTGCGTGTTCTGTGTCTTGCCCTTGACTGTGTTGAGTTCTATACGGAAGTTGCGATAAGAGCAAAGCTGGGCTGTAGTGTGTACCTGAGCAGAGTGAACGCGCTGCAAGGTAATGAGGGAGGACAGGAGGAGATGGCTGCAGCACAGCAGGTCTGAAGGAGGACAGGCTGATGGAGAGGAGGATGGAGCAGAGGAGGAGGAGGAGGAGGAGAGGACTGTCTGCAGCTGGTCCATCAGTCCACTGTTGGAGAGCATCACGGAGACAGCTTGGGAGGACAAAGCATTATGTCATCACACTTTTATTTGCACTTGTAAGTCAGTGTGTGTGTGTGTGAGAGAGAATAGCAGTTGGTCTAGATGACTGCATGGTGACGTGCTGCAGGGCAGGCATCCACCCATAATTACGCAAACACACACACACACACACACTTTTCTGTGGCACCTGTGAGGACTTTGGAACATAACATTATTGATAAACATGTTAAACTTAAAACTAGGGCTGTCAAAGTTAACGCAATAATAACGCATTAACGCTAAGTTGTTTTAACGCCACTAATTTCTTTAACGCATTAAGGCAACTTGCGATTTTTAGGTTGTCGCGGGCTCAGTTTTAAAGCTAGAGTGAAAGATACTGGTATCATATGAAACTAGAAAACATAAGGAATCCATTGGTACTAACCGTGTTATACTAATTCGTAGCGAAGGATTAACTCTGGACAATCATGCGATTAATCACGATTAAATATTTGAATCGACTGACAGCCCTATAGCTCAAACACAGGACACAATCACCCACTCACTTTCACATCACGTGCACGGTGCACATATCTTTAGATTTTACCTAATATACAATGTAGAAATCAGGCTGTTGCATGGAGCAAAAATTAACAAAATAAAGGGGGAATAATTTGCATAACATTGGGGTTATATACAGTATGTAGGCAGCCAACCAGGTCAATTGTAAGTACTAGAAAAATTATAATTACATATTATTTAAAGTTATAATATCCTTCTCTTTTGCCTTGAGGTAGAGGAATGTGATAGTAATCCTGTCCTATTCACCATCAGTTGAAAGAACATCTAGCCTGAGGCTGAAGTAACTTGAATCTATAAACTCACCACTAGTGATGAAGAGGCAGATGGTGAATGTGGGCAGCCTTCAGCAGGAGCAGTAAAGTAATGCTTTGGGCGCAATTAGCTTTGCTTCCCAACGGCATCCCTGCTCTCTGGCCACTAGCCTCACCTTATTAACTACGAACCAGCTCATCGCTGACCTCTGCTGAGTTGTTGTTCTTGTTCAGGTAAATTATTTAGCTTGTAATAAAGTCAACGGCAATCAATGTGTCATGTCAAATAATTGATGTCTTTGGTAAGAGGCAGTTTAACATCTTTGTCTTGATTCCTCCTGTTGATGGCAGCTCACTGTAAATTATTCCATTATATATCATATTTATTAACTTCCATAGTGGAGTTATTTCTTCTATATTCTGGTTCTAATTTTGCATCGGCTTTGTAGGGTTTAGGAGTGAGTTTTTGTTTTCTCTTAAACAGAAATGTCCAATAAACTCTTTAGGACACCCAATCTGTGAGATCTCCTATTTTTCTATTATGTGCAAAAATAAAAAATAAACTGATTGTGTCCACCTTTCTGACATCCTGTGTGTTTGAGATCTCTGAACTTACTGACCATGTTACTGCGTGGGTGTGTGTGTGTGTTTGTGTTTGCATGTGTGGTTTAGTCTATGCGTTACACATATTCAGGTTGAGCAAGGTGACAACACAACCCTGAGCGCTTGTTGGTGCAAATGCGTGAGATGCTCTCCGATTTGACGGCACGACTTAAAGTGCACAAGACGACGTGCAGGGCTGAGCCGCAGCCCGTGTACCATTATGTAAAGATATACAGTAGGTGTCAGCTTATTATTTCCTCTGTGTCTCGATGCTGCGTGCTCGTCAAGGTCAGCCTCTCGCCTCTGTCAGAACGGGGGCAGAAGAGGAGACAAATAGAAACAGAGAGGGACAGAGAGCGAGATAGAAACAGGCGGCGGGTGTGAAAGATGCGACGTCGGGAGAGGGAGAGAGTAAAAGAGGAGACAGAGAGACGGGAAGAGAGTGTGTCTAACCTCTGTCAGTGCAGTGTGCAGGGGACAGACTCAGGCAGCAGTACAGGTAGCTGAGGGCAGGTAGCAGGCTCCCTGTGTCGGTAGGCTTCAATCTCCCTGCTATATTACTCACTGACACACACACACACACACACACACACACACACACACACACACACACACACACACATATTCAAGTCTGATGGCTCACTTAATAATTTATCTGCAGCGCTCTCAAACACACGAGAGATTCATGTTGTGACAGACAAATAAAATGTAACACGGTGAGCTTCGCGTCACGTCTCCCACCTGTCGGTAAAGACTCAATTAATCTGATCTGCCGGTGAAAATGTCAAGAGTTGAGGAGCTGGAAAATACGACTACCGACACAGAGTGATTTCCCGCCAATGCAGTAAGAAGAGTCACAGAGGGATGAGGCCATGTTGACATCGGAGTAAAAAGAAAAGCAAACGCGACTCTAATCATAATACGCTTAGAGTTATAATTTGCCAGACGTGTCTCGTAAATTTCTGAACAGCATTTTCATTTGCAGATCGGCGGCGAGCGCTCCCCTGTTGACGAGGATATTAAATCAAAAGCGAGTGACGCCTCCGCTTAGGAAAGGAATATAGGTGAATGCTGAGGGAGGTGAGATAACCATGCCCGTGTGTTGAATAGAGAGATATGTCTTAGTGCTGTTACTAGATCATTATGTGTCTGTAATGTAGCATGGAAGTGCCTGTGTGAGTGAGGAACATACTGAAGAGTGTTTAAGTAGTCTGGAATCACGACTGCAAGGCACTAAATGCTTTGTGTGTATTGTTTCAGCATATCTGAGTGTCTGCCTGTAATCAGCAAGCATCAGTGGCGTAAATATCGCGGTTGCACCAGGGGGGCCCAGAGGCTGTAAGGGGCCCAAAAATCACCTTCCTACACCGTGTCCACACTGAATCCATTATATACACTTCTGTTACGTCATGTAAACAAACCACGTAGGCTACCTATCAGCTGTAAGCTCGAGATCAGACTGGAGACGTAACCCATTATCTTCCTTCGTTTGTTCTTTTTTCAAACAGAAAACACGTTTAATACTGTGATGTTTACTGGAAATGACAAACAATATAGCCAACATGAGTAGGAAACTTTCAGCTCTCTGGCGATCTGCCTCCAGCCAGCTGCCACCTTTTTAGGTTTTTGTAGTGAAATGTGGAGGTATTGTACAGATAACTCCTCATTTCAACTTCAACCGGTCAGCCGCTCCTGGTCCATTGAGGCGCTTTTAAGGCGAGCGACAGGAATAACCTCCGATGAAGAGCAGCGCACAGCTGCTTCTCAAGCCTAAGGGCCCTATTTTAACCATTCTATGCTACTTTAGCGTATAATTATTAAATAATGTTTATAATAAAGTCATTTTCGATAAATTTGGGGGTAATTTGGCAGTAGTTCCAAAGAAATTTCAAATAATGCTAATGCTAATTATCACCTAATTACCATGAAATTTGCGGACCTGTAAAATAAAGTGTTACCCATTCCAATAAAAAAGGGCATGGTTCTTAAGCAGTGTTGTTAATGACTTTGCGGAGCACAAGACCTGTAGGATAAACTTCTAATGGGTGAATGTTGGTTTCTGGTTTCTGGTTTCTTTTTGTTATTATGGAGTGGGGTCAGGGATTTAAATACATAGCACTGTTATTGTTACATCTCATATGTTGGAAAATGTGCACCTACTGGCACGCTGTTAAATTATCAGGCTGTTGATAAATTTGGCGCTTCGGCTGCTGTCTGTGGTGCTGATCTCAGGCTGGTTAGCAGTATGGGAGTTGCATGCTGAGCCTCTCCATGGTGGCATAGCAATTGTCTGCTTTGCAATTGTCTGGAGTGGTTGCATGTGTACGTGCGTGTGCGCACGAGTGTGCGCTTCTGTTTGGGGCGAGGGCCCAAGAAAAAAATTTACACTGGGGCCAATCACAATGATGTTACGCTGCTGTCAAGCATCCTATTGAATCTGCCTCTAATGCAGGCCGCGTGTTTGATCATGCGGAGTAATGTAAACAATGTACAGGAACTGTGTTTGTGTATGCTAATAGCTGTGGGGAGTTACGCTCAGTATGACCGGCCAGCTGCACCTTTCCACCTCACCGTGATAGAGCAACTTGAAGTGCACTCCGTCCATCTTACTGTAGGAGGACGATGAAGGCGGGTCACTGGCCTGCATCGCACAAAGCAGCTTCAGCACCAGAGGGAGTGAGTTCACTGCTAAACAAAGAGAGAGAGAAACAGAGTAAGACTGTAAACACAAATGTGAAAAAGATCCAAGAGAGACAGGCAGACAGATACTGAGACAGAGTGGTTTGCAGCAAAGCCAAAATAGAGGACACTGTTCAAACTCACACTGTTCAAACAGTGAGAAGGAATTTCTTAAACAAGTCAGAGTGTCTTGCAGTGACTTTGAAGTTTTGGTTTACGAACAAGGGGTAGCTGGAGCACACAGTGATCATCAACAGGAGGCAAGAGGAAGCACATCTTACTCAGAAATATAACAAGTTACCATGCACACTTTAAATAACAATATTCTGGGTCTGAGGGAAACAAGGTGAAAGGAGACAAAGAGCAGGAGAACTCTAGCAGGAAATAGACTGCAGGAAGATCATGCACTTCTTTCACCCCTGTAGCGCGTAACATTAAAATGTCTCCCCTTGGGACGCCGCTGCATTAGAGGCTAATATAAAGTATATATTAATGCAAATTACAGTGGGCTGAACTGGAACGCGTGCCCGGATAACATTGTGTAATCCCCAAAGGGCCCGAGATGAGCAGAAAGCAGGCAGGGCTAACCACAGCAACAGTTTCTGAATCCCCGGCTGGCACCCTGGTGTTGTGCCCTTCAGCTGTGCTCATTAACCTGGTCAAGTATACAGACATGATAACACCATCTGGCAGACACCTCTAATAAAAGCACCAGATATGCATGCAGGGAATGCCAAGGGTGTCTGGGAATCGAACCCTCAGGGAGTGTTCACGCCTGACCTTATTCGGCCAACACAGCATTTTTAATAAGAATCAAACAAACACTGAGCATCACAAACATGAATGAAAAATTGATAAAAAATACTTCATCTCAGTATTTAGAGCATCTTTGCTTACAGATTTGTCAATGCTTTTTTTTTATACTTTTTACAGTGTTTAATAGTACAAGTTCTGTCATGTTTCATCCTCGTCTCCATTTAAGTTTGTAACATTAGCATTCATTAACTTTCAGTGAACTATTAAGTCCCAGTTTCGGCCCTCCAAGGGAAAAAGTTTGGACACCCCTGATCTAACAAATACTGCATATTACCAACAAAACACAATAGGTTGCAATGGAAGTCAATGTTTGATTTAACCCAGCAGTGTCCTCAAAAAGTTGCACTTCCCCTGGTCTTTAGATCTGAATACTGAAATTTATTACTATTGAAACAAAGCTGCCGCCGTTTTCCTCTCTCAAATATACATAAGAATACAACACCTGTGTATGATAGCAACCTCGTGCACACCAATACTACCGTCTGTTAAAACTAAATCAATACTATACACTTCATTCGGGTGAGTCAGCTAGATAAACAAGTATCTCATTTCCCACCGTCTGTACTAACAAAGGATGGTGGGAGGATTCGTCTTAACAAAGGATTAATGGTTCTTCCCTTCCAACATTAATCAGAAGCGACAAGCGTTCTGGGACCTGTTTCGCCATTTCAATCCAATTTAAAAACAACAGAGTTTTAAGAGAGGCTTTGTGATTACACTTCAGTTAAACCAAGTTTGCCTGGCAGGACAGTTAAAAGAAATAGCACCACCACTGATATAGTGGTATTTCAGGACGTGGAAAGCGCTCTTACTTGGTGATAAATCCAACATGACCTTTCATGAGGTTGCCCTGTGGAAAGCGTCCTTGACTAAAAGAATGAATAGTAATTTTGTATAATTTGATCGTTGACAAGGAGAAACAAAAAAAGTGCAGAATTTCACTGTCTCTAACTGTGACTGTATTCAGCCCGCCTTTAATTCTGTCTTTATAATTCAGTGCAATTTGAACAGTTGTTAGAGCCATCAGAAAGAAAATGATGGCAGGGAAAATGGCCCAACAAACATAAATCGACATAGGTATTCATTCAAATGATCCAATATGTGAGAATAATTTCACTAAGTGCTTTCCATTATGTTGCAAAAGAACATCGTGCCCAATGGACCTATTAATCCATGCACATTACTTTATAGATGTTGTACTGCTGTGTCTAGTTGTTACTTTCATATCATTATTTAAATTCCCTATAGAATTTGTCGGCCTACTCAGATCAAGTTTGTGGATTTGAGGATGAAAATAAGTCGTGCGGCTCAAAATGTGGGCCAGAAACGGGCTAAACTCGTACAGTGTATGCCCAGCTTTAGGTATCAACTAGAACAGCTATTCTCAACCACTGGGCCGAGGCCCACCGGTGGGCTTCAGAGCGCCATCTAGTGGGCCGCAGAGGTACTGCCAAATGGTTAGATTAACCTCTTAAAAATCAGAGTTAGAGGGAAGATACTGGTACCATATGAAACTAAAAAACCTAATGAATCCAGCGGTCCCAACCATGTCACATTAGCTTGTCGGGAAGAGCACTTAATAACGCTCTGAAGTTACGCAAAAGTTTGGTGAGGAAAAACTGACATGGGGATTTTCACAGGGGTCCCTTGACCGCTGACCTCAAGATTTCTGAATGAAGATGGGTTCTATGGGTACCCACGAGTCTCCCCTTTACAGACACAGCTAACGTTCTTGGATACAGTGACACAAAACGGAGCGTTTTTTGAAACGAAAAAGTGATGTTGGAGACAACCCTGCACCAGTAAAAGCTCCAAAGCACATGGTGAGGAAATACAACCCTGAATACTTTGGATTCATAATGGCAGGCAGTGATGGGTGAGGGTAAGCTGAATATTTATGTGGGTCATTACAGCTGACAGTGGCATAACACATATTCATGGTCCAGTTTCTCATTTATTTGGGAAGGTGGTCCTCGGAAAGTTTTTAACAATCCGAAGTGGGCCCCAAGTTACAAAAGGTTGAGAACTCCTGAACTAGAATTACCGCCTCACGGTTGAACGCCTCCGCCAACCAGTGAAGCTGCAGTTTATGTCCATTGCTGTCCAAAATGTCATCATTTCATCCTTTTATCCTGTTAGACGTGTGTGTTAGGTTGTCATAATTAGCATATGAGATATTGAGTTATGGCCAAAAACGTGTTTTGTGAGGTCACAGTGACCTTTGACCACCAAATTATAATCAGTTCATCCTTGAGTCCAAATGGATGTTTGTGCCATATTTTAAGAAATTCCCTGAAGGCGTTCCAGAGATATTGCGTTCACGAGAATAGGTCGGACGGACGTACAGAAAGACGGACGGATGGACGGACAACCCAAAAACATAATGCCTCCGGCTACGGCTGTAGGCAGAGGCATAAAAAGTGGAGGCATAAAAAGTTTGAACAATGAACTCTGTGTATTTCCAGTCGCCACGGTAATCTTGTGAGTTGAGGTGTGAATTGTTTTCTTGTAATGTCTTGGTCTCATCAAATTTATGTTGTACGGCGTGTGAGGTACACCGTGTAGCGGGACCTCTGTGGAGAGACATTTCACAAAAAACAAACTCCAGTCAATATGAGGAGATGGCCGTCTGAGACCAGGTGTGGCTGCTGGTGTCGACTTTTTATAAAGTTAGATTTAATGAAGCATCTCTTTCAGTGTTTACGGTGGAGAGAAAAAAAGATGGTGCATTTATTTCACTACATCTCACAGCGTAGGAGTCCACTGGGTAAACCTGTAATTGAATGTATAGTGTGTGTGTGTGTGTGTGTGTGTGTGTGTGTGTGTGTGTGTGTGTGTGTGTATGAGCTTGTATTGAGCAGGGAAGAGACAATTTCATTAAAAGCTGTCATTTGCTGTATGCAAAGTTTGAATGTGTTTGTCTGCCGCATCGTAAAAAGTAAACTCAGGGGAGTAAACAGAAACAGTTACCTCAATCGATCAACTGTAATAAACTCTACCTGTGCTTTAATATGATACAACTGGGCGTCAGCTGGCATTAATCTTGACACATGATTGTGAATGGTGACCGTTGTCGAAAATATTTGCAAATGTGGGTGATATTCTTCAGTGTGATGAACTGAATGTATTACTGCAGCGGTGGATTCTGTGGCCCTAAGAGTCAGAAAGTTATTAAGTGAGCGTCTAAATTTGTCCTCGGTGTGTGACTAGAAGCTGAGAGGTTTGAAAACTCAGTGAGAACTGAATATATATTGGCAGAGTGAGGAAAGTTAACTCCTACAATGGCGTAACGAGTCAGCGCAGCAGAGGCCAACAAGCTTTCAACGTCAAAAGACAAACAACCATTGACAGTTTTATGGCCCGGAGGAGGTTAACATGTAAAGTGGTATCGCTTTGATCGGTGTGATTTAAATTAGAAGAAACAATACATCTGTGGGTGTGTGTCTGTGTGATTATGCATTTATGTGAGCATGCATTGGTAATGTGGCATTTGATCCTAGACAGACGTGATGAGCTCCAACAAGAGAGAGGGTTCGGTTCCCCGTGCAGTTTACTAATAAAGAGCGCTGTCAAAAGTTGGGATCACACATAATATATAGAAAACTCCCTGATTAAAGGAATACTTCACCCTTAAAACGATCATTTGAATATCAATTACTCACCGCACATTACCCTTGAATTCTTGCACCCCTCCGTCTGAGAATCCAAAAACGGAGTAATGTGTTGATGAATTGAAGTAAATGGGGGGGGGGGGGGGGGGGGGCGTGCGTTTAACAGCAGCAAATCTATATCAAAACATCAGTTTACAAACTCTCACACAACTTGTGCAGTATAATCCAAGTGTCTTTTATCCAGTCGTATGCTCACTACTTCCCAAACACACGCATCTTTGCTGAAACCTAACTATTTAAAACACTCATTCACAAGTACGAGACGGTAGTAGCAAAAGTGTTTTAAATAGTAAGGTTTTAGCGAAGACGCATCTGTTGGGAAGTAGTGAGCATACGACTGGATAAATGACACTTGGATTATACTGCACGAGTTGTGTGAGAGCTGGTATACAGATCCCATGGTTCACCGTGGAGGCAGATTTCTTCAAGAATTCAAGGTAACACGCGGTGAGTAATTGATATACAAATGGTCATTTTAAAGAAGTATCCCCTTAAGGCACATTCATTTCAAATGAAAGAATCCATCATTGCACTGCAGGTGCATGAAGCTGTCAAATATTTTATGCTGTGTGGTTCATCTCTGCATTACCTATGAATTGCTCATAGACGTGCGAATCAAAACCGCTGTTCCAATCACCATCACCTCTCCTTGAAGCTTTCCTGATGAAAACACTGTCTGACTGATTTTGAAATTCAACAAATTCTTAAATTGTAACACTACAGTGTATTTTTTTTTTCTATTATCTTCTATTACGGTACATCTCATCTCATCCATTTCAATAAACTTGAGCAATGGGGTCGTTGAACTCTGCACAGATTCTTGCCACAAAAATTGTTTTTCTTTGGGGATGCAACAGGTATTTCTATAATACTTCTATAAATCTATATATATTGTGTGTGTTTATGTCTCTTACCCTGTGCAGTGTGTCCCTGTCCGAGTCCATGGCTCATATTCTCCACACTGTGCCTCTGTAACGCCTGCAGCAGGGCTGGCCTAAGATCGGCACACAAGTCAGCCTCGTAGTGTCTTTGACCACGCAAAAGAACTTCCATCACCGCCAGGGCTCGCTCTGCCAGGGGGGCGTCCCTGGTGCAAACCATGTCCTGTAGTCACACAGACAGACAGACAGACAGACAGACAGACAGACAGACAGACAGACAGACAGACAGACAGACAGACAGACACAGATTGATTCAGAATATATTTGTGTACCAGTATTGTCCAGACACAGTAAAGCCAACCAGCTACTCAATGCAGGTTAAAGACAAATATGTGTGTTTTCCATAAACTATCAGAGCCAAGTCGTATTACTGCTTCACACCGCAGCACACCAGGCAGCATTTAATGTGGCCATCTTAAATCCATGCTCCTGTTTGGGGGTCTCTGGTTCTCACCAGGAGGATCAGTATGACAGCTGGGTACTTCTCTATCAGAGTCAGTAGCTCCATCGTTTCTGTGTCTGGCTCCCGATCACAGCTCTCTCTCTTCCCTTCCTTCTCCTGTGTGTCTGCCTGTACTCAGGAATGAAATACAACCAATTTTCATCAATTAGAAAAAACACACTCTAATGTCTCTCTATTTATTGACGAACACATGTGAGATAAATATGAAACAACTGTTCCCTTGCCATGGTCTGCTCTGCCTCTGTGTGCTGTGCTTGCTTGGTCAACCAAAGCTCGAGGATCAGCGGCCCAAATTTCTCTGCTAGATCCGGATATCGACAGATGAAGTGGAGGAGTGCAGGATGGTGGATGTAGAGGGAAGAGAAGCTTTGGCAGGAGGAGAGCGCCTTGCTGATGCAGTTCAAAGGAGCCTTGAGTAGGTTGGTAGAGAAAGATTGAAAAAAGCCAAAGTACTTTCTTTGAGTCGAGCACACAAACACAAGTTAAAAAAGTTGGCACTTTTGAAAACACTTTTCTTCACAACAAAAATATTAGACTCGCTTTTAAAACCCCACTGAGGCAGAACCCTCAGTCACAGCAGGAAGTCTCCTGTACTGCTTATACATATTCATAGTCGACATGAAGTACATGAGTAATGTTCTTTGAACTAAATAGAAGTACATTATTTTGAGAAAATGTTATTTGTTCTGTAGCTTTAGAAAAAAGGGTTAGCTGTAATGAATATTCAATGCTGCTGAATCATGTACAGCATAATATAGATTTTGCATCAAAAGATGAATATGAGCTGTCAAGCTTTGAGTGAACCGTGGCCTCCACATTAATGGTTTCAATATTAAACCACACAGAACTCCTGCTCCAATACATGCTGTTCTCTTACTCTGAGCACAGGAAAAACAACACGGTGAACACCTTCATCTTGATGAAATCTTGACACCTTAATGTTGCGGTGCTTGTAGGTTAACCGCTCTCACCGAGTACGTCTTGAGGACTTTTCTTCACATTGTTAAATTGACTCACTGAACAGGAAATAAAATAGAATATTTAAAAACTGAGGCAGACTACTTGCCTCAGCTGTCAAAGTGTGTTCTGTAAGGTTGTCAAAGGTAACGCGATAATAATGCGTTAACGCAAATTCGACAGAACGCCACTAATTTCTTTAACGCAACTTGCGATTTTTAATTAACCTCTAAAAGATTTGACAGGCTGACGATTTTTCGGAGGTGGTAGCGGGCTCAGTTTTAAAGCTAGAAGGTACTGGTATCATATGAAACTAGAAAACATCAGGAATCCATTTGTACCAACCATGTCATACTAGCTTGTCGGGAAGGAGGCTAAATAACGCTCCAAACTTACGCTTAATTTTGGCGAGGAAAAACTGGCATGGTCATTTTCAAAGGGGTCCCTTGACCTCTGACCTCAAAGTATGTGAATGAAAACGGGTTCTATGGGTACCCACGAGTCTCCCCTTTACAGACATGCCCACTTTATGATAATCACATGCAGTTTGGGGCAAGTCATAGTCAAGTCAGCACACTGACACACTGACAGCTGTTGTTGCCTGTTGGGCTTCAGTTTGCCATGTTATGATTTGAGCATATTTTTTATGCTAAATGCAGTACCTGTGAGGGTTTCTGGACAATATTTGTCATTGTTTTGTGCTGTTAATTGATTTCCAATAATAAATATAGACATACATTTGCATAAAGCAGCATATTTGCCCACTCCCATGTTGATAAGAGTATTAAATACTTGACAAATCTCCCTTTGAGGTACATTTTCAACAGATAAAAATGTGTGATTAATTTGTGATTAATCGCGATTAACTATGGACAATCATGTGATTAATCGCATATTTTTATCGACTGACAGCCCAAATAAAAACTGTTAAAAATACAGAAATAAGGCAGATCTACAAAATGGTCTTAAATAATACCTCGATGCTGTTTTATCTACTGTACATCTTTTGTAAGCTACTGAGTATGTTTTGATTCGTGTGCAGAGAACTGATCAGAGTTACCCCGTCGAGGTTGGGGCTCTTGTCCTGTGTCACTGCCAGCAGGTAGAGGGCAGAGCGGAGCACAGAGCGAGGCAGGCCACAGCTGCCCTGCGCCTGCACTGAATGCAACAACCACAGCACACTGGAGAACACCGTCTGGTCTGGGAGGAGTCTGGATCAAACACACACACACACACGCACAATAATGATGACATTAGCTTAAAATATCAGAAGTATTCATATATGTGGCCAAATATTTACATTTGGATGTATACAAACACACATATACTTGAATGTCAAACACAGCTCAGCGGACGCGTCCAGCAGTGTGAGGGTTATAAAGCGGACAAACACACAAACTCTGTGTGCAAAGCAGACAAAGTGCTCCAGGGGCATGTTGATGTCACACACTTGTTATTTCTCTTTCTCACGCAAGAATACACACATACAGACAGAATGTATGGCAACGCACGGTCCACACGCACCTTCACAGATCCTCTCCCTGAGTACACACACACACACACACACACACACACACACACACACACGCACACACGCACACACGCACACACACTCTGCCCTCCCACGCTATGTAAATCTCTGGCCACAGCTCCCATTAATCTTGATGAGACCGCACGGTGTTGGGGAGAGGCTTTCATCCCTTTCCCTGGGGGGGTACCGCACAGCCGAGGCTCCACGGAAGGACAGATTAAACTTTCCAAAGAGGCCGACTTATCTCTGAGGTCATAAAATATGTACTTAAGAACACCCTGGATGAACCGCAGTAGTGCAGCTGGAGCAAAAGCAGCTGGTTTCTCGATAGAGCCGGTTAATATATTGATATGAGTCAGATACTCTGACACTAGATATCGCCTGGTACTTCGGTTATTTCAAAACTGTGATGTCGCTCAATTGTTGTATTTTCTGCTCTCAAGGGCTGCTCAAGTTATTAAACTTCAACTTCAATAAATGTCTTTGTTTGGTCATAATATGAACATTAATAATGCAAGTTTTTCAACATTTCGTCAAATATTTCTGGAAGCGCCGATAAGACATCTCTAAAATATTTTCAGATTGTCGTCAGTACTGACGAGTTGTACCATTAGATTCTGTCAATTCGTCTCACGTCCAGCACTGGTATGAAGTGCAGAGAGGTTCGGAGACATTTTACTCTTTATATTGATTCTCTAAGCACAATAAACTTTGCTCTCCCTTCTTACAAAACCAGTCTGCAGCAGTACCAGGCACAAGTGCTTAGAGTTTGTTACAGCAAAATGCTTTTTTTTTTTTTTACTGATGCTGAAATATTTATTGTTTCATTCCATTTCCATAAGAATACCAACTCAGAACATGAGATTTTGAAGCAAAAAATGTTTGCAAAACCAAATACTATTCTGCTTTTTTGAAATAGTGCGACATTGCAAATCCCCAGAGTGATTTAAGCATGTCTGTAATGTGAGTGAAGTAGGTGATGGTGTGTTTATTTATGTTTTATGTTTTGCGTGATGCTATTCTGTGTGGTCCAGACTTTGTGCGTACAGTACACTGTGTATTACCTGTCTCCTTGCTGCAGGGCGAGGTGTAGCAGTATCACCAGACAGTACTGGGTGGCCCTCGGTCCTTTATATTCACACAGCTGGAGCCCCGGCTCCTCGCGCAGCAGAGAGGGCCAGTCTGACAGACGGTAACACAGAGAGGGAAGGTTGTATAGCAGGAGATTCTCCACCTCCTCAACATCTGGGGGATGAGCAGGGAAATAGAGCAGAAACAGAAAGGAAAAAGGGATTAATAATCAATGCTGGAAACAGGAACAGGAGAAAGTTACAGAGAGAGGGTGAGACAAGAGAAGAGAGAGGAAAGGATATGGGTGAAGGAGAGAGATGGATGGAATAAAGTAAACCGCAGTAAGAAAGGCCCTGAGGCCTCATTTACAAAGGATCATTACTCACCGATGTTGTGTTTACGACTAAAACCAAGCCAAAGCTGAGGTTTTCACACTTAATCAATTATATATGTTGTACTCAAACATAAAGCCAATATCCATCATTAAACAAGCTATGGATGTCATGCATGCTTAAATTAAAATTATATACCATTATTTGAAAAGCCATATTATGCAATATAGCAAAGTTAAAGAATATTTTTTCATAAATGAGGTCCCTAAAGAATAAGAACACGAGATGAAAAAAGCATGTGGAATGAAGGGGAACAGTATGAAGGAAAGTGAAGCTCCAAGGGAGAGGTGGATGAAGACATGAGGAGGGCTTCCACCTCTTCAAGGACTGGAGGACTGAAAGACTGGGACGGGGGGATAAAGAAAATGATACACGTAAATAAACAATACAGTATGAAATGGTAAGGGAGGAAAAAGACAGAGAAGACAGAGAAGGAGGGGAGATGTGAAGCACAGCAGGGAATTCAGATTTTTTTTCTCTGAAACAGCTGAAAGAGTAGGACAATCTGCACCGAGACGTTGCCTCCATCTCTGGGTGGTCTTTGGGGAACTGGAGAGAGAGACAGAGACAGAGAGCTGGGTGAGGGATTGGGAGAGGAAAATGAGATGCAGCTTATAAAGAACACAGAAAGAGACGCGGAAACCGAGAAGAGGACCATTGAGACATGACACTGAATATAGAACATGGTGCTGTGCAGTGCAGTCTCTTGCAGGTCTGGAGAAAAAGGAGGTTATTTTAACCTTTAATCGAGGAGCGAGGGAGGGAGGGAGGAAACGCCACCGTATGCAGTATATGAGTGAATCGCAAGGAAGCAGGTTCGGAGCAAAGAAAAGAATGACGAAGAAGGAGCAGTGAGGTGTCAGACAGGGATATGGGTCACTGATGCATGACTACACAGAGGCTATAAAGCCACAGCAGGGTCTGCAGGGAGAGAGACTACCAATCAGCCAGAGAGGAAAACAAAGTGAAGGAGGGAATGGGAGTTGAAGAAATACAGAAAGAGGAGAGATAAATATAAACAGGAACCAGAGGGGCAAGTGGCCAGAGCACCGTGGTCTGGAAGGACCGCTGTGGAGAAAGGGTAAGAAATAAACGGTATTGTTTAGAAAGGAAAAAATGAGGAAAAGGGCACCAATGAAGCCGTCACCCCCAGGGAACTGGGGAGGGGGGGGGAGAAGAATAGAAGGATGTCTCAAAGGGAGAGAGAAGAACACAGCAAAGGACAGATAGATGAAGAAGATGAGAAAGGAAACAACAGTTGGGAGAAAGACAATAAACAGACCAACACAGCAGGCTGCAGTGACATGTCGCCTCCTACTCAGGTTTTGATCAACAGAAAATGATAAAATAAAAGAGGAAAAGAGAAAAGAAGCTGTTACACAACAATCGGACAGCTATACAAAAGCAGACATGATGCACTTCAGAAACAGCAAAAATAAAAGCTGCTCAAATCTGTTAAACAAAGTTGTAAATAAGAAAAATAGCCAACATAAAATGGAATGGTAAAAATCAAGACGAAGAAAAATGAGACAAAACAAAGAGGCTGAAAATGAAACTGAAACAGATAAGGGTGATGAAAGGGAGGACGACAGGCAGAAAAAGAAACAAACAGGAGTCTAGCTCCACAGAAGCCATTATTCAAAGCAACAAAACACACAAACACAAACACGGCACGCATACAAACACACACACCTACACACTCTGCTCCCATAACTCTTACATCTCATTACCTCAAAGAAATATTTTACTCAACTCAGGTCTCAATGTCACATCATGTCTCCAGGGAACAACTGCAGTTTCCAATAAGACATTTCTTACATTTCACTTTAGGGGGAGTTACAGTGAACGGGATTAGAAGGGAAAGAGCACTGGATTTTAGCATTCGTTTTTACTCACTTACAACTTCACTTACTTTTCTTTAATATCATTTACTCCAGTGTCACATAATCAGAAGCAATAACTGGAGGTGTTATCTGTGTTGTCACAAAGTGAATTGGCATTTAAGAGACTTGGCATCAGCTTTTTCACACAGCAACTGAGAACAAATTCAATTCATGGCCCTTTCACACAGTCATGTTTATAGTAAACACATCTTGGAACCTTCTTTTTGTTCTAGCTAGAGCTATTCTTTAACTTAATTTCAGAGAACAAGCATCTCAAATTAGGGGAGAGAATTATTTATTTAATGTTATTAATGAATAACGTCAACATAGAGAGAAAAGAGAGAGAGAGGGAGTGAGTGAGTGAGAGAGAGCATGCAACACAGAGAAACTGAACACAAACTGAAACTTTATTTACTTTTTTAGGTGATATCATTTTGTCCGTTTACGCCAGTGATTCGAGAGGAAATGAATACGATTTTTCTCCATAAACTCTCAATTTTTTTTGATTCATTAAAAAAAAAAAAATGCCACATAAAGTCAACTTGATTTACTTTGTTGAATATAACTTTGATCTATCTATTTAATAGAGCCAGATGACAAATTCTGAGCACAAAAACTTTAAAGTCAGCTGGGAATTCAATACGCAAATAAAGTTACTACAAGGAACTTTCAGTTTGTGTTGATTTTGGCCCCTGTGGACAAAAGCGGTTGTATTTCCATGAGCACCACCGCTTTTTGGCAATAATAAAGTATCTTGTAAAGATCTGCAGCTGCCAGACTCCCTTTGGAAAACTTATCATTTTTACTGCAGCAGAGTCTGCCCCCCGTAATCCTGGTTCTCCCAAGCCTCCCGTTCCTCTAGCGGGCCCAGCAATACGGCCTGGGTCTCCAGCAGCGTGGTGCCAGTATTGGCTCCGCTTCCGCCATTTTGGACTGAAAGCGACAACCAGACAGCAGTAATACATCCGCCAACAAAGTGACGTAGTCAGTAGGAAGTAAAACAAAATTATTTCTGTTCTATTGTCATATTTACTGTCTCTACCAAAATGTCCTGTGTTGAACAATAAAAATATCATAAATATGTATACCATTATAACTATTTACTTACTCATTTATTTATTAAACTTTTTTGCCCGGCTGCTTCCCAGAGGAGCATAAAGTGAGCGATGAACATAAATGGAAGTTAGAAAAATCGAGCACACAGATTTTGAGAGCAATCTCAATCTTTTTCATGTCAAGGATCCAAAATAGATGTCCAATAGATCACAGACCATGGATGTATAAGAGGTTGTGTCCTGAGCTTTTGCCCTACATGTTAGTAAATAGCCTACAACTACATTAAATTCTGTTTATGTCCTGCTACTAGCACTACTAGCTACTGGCCGATATAGATTGTTTGGGAACAGAGACGTTAATACGTCCACCATGGTACAGGCTTACACCTTACAGCCCATGGGTGTATTATAAGATAATAAAAGTGATGAATTACAGCCAGTATATCCATTATTACAGCCGCATACAGCTAGCAGGAAGCTGGTAGAACCGGATATGTCATATGAGCGTGCAGGGCGGTGCAGTCCTGTGGGTCTGATGCATGTTTATTATGCCGAGGAAAATAACCCTGGATTTGGCCATTTGTGAATTTTACAACATTTAGGACAAAACGATTTAAATGAGGGCTATTTAAGTGTTCGTACTCGGAAGTTGATATACCTCCAAAAATATTACCCACTGATTTACAGACGTCTCTCTATTCATCCGTGGCCGCGGACTCATTGATGTTTTCAGTCCAAAATGGCAGCACTGGAGTTTCGTCTCTTTGATTCTAGTCTTTGCCGCTGCTGCCGGGCGCGGAGCTCTCCGCCTCCCACCCGAGCTCCGACTGCAGTTCGAAGGCGGCAGCTTAGCCAGATCTGGGTCTGTCCGCAGTGGGCTGGTCGCTGCCGGAGTTTCTGGTGAACCTGCACGCTATAAATCGCTTTGTCTGATGTCGCAGGGAATCGCGATAGCGTTAAGAATTTCCACCATCACTACAGAAATAGCCAATCTTCTCGCTGATGGTCTTGTTTGCTTATGTAGGTAATATAGCGGCATCAGTATTACATTGAGTCTGTTTCATAGCCAGTTAAAAATTCATTGTAGTAACATTAAATATCAATGATATCATTGCTGACAAACGGTCAGTCAAGTCAAAGCGTTTCCACGGTTATTTATAGGTGTTCGCTGGGATAAAGATGGGCACTTTTCAATGGACACTAAAATTCATGGTGAAACTCACGGAGTTATATTTTAGCTAACTGACCAGACATGACCTTCTTTACACACAACAAACAAATCTTGCAAACGGTATCAACAGTTCTGTTCGACACTTCAACACTCTCAGATGACTGGTAGCATGACATCATTGCATGTAAACTGACAGGAACAGCAAGGTTTCACTGGCGCTCATGTAGCTCTGTGAGTGTGAGTGTGTGTGTGTGTGTGTGTCTGTGTGTGTGTGTATTTGCATACCATGCTGACAGGAGCCAGAAGCAGGGTCTGACTGGAAAAGCAGACACATACTGAGTTTCTGTAGAAAACCACAGCAAGATGTATTCAGATATGGGTGCCTGAAA
This sequence comes from Sebastolobus alascanus, assembly GCA_916701645.2. Taxonomy (NCBI): domain Eukaryota; kingdom Metazoa; phylum Chordata; class Actinopteri; order Perciformes; family Sebastidae; genus Sebastolobus; species Sebastolobus alascanus. The sequence continues at coordinate 1,970,939 of CAKAOJ020000035.1, read as the reverse complement.
GAATTGATGAGGGAGAAATACAGAGTCAGAGAAAATATACTCAAATACAGAGAAAAGACAGTCAATACAGAGCAGGAAAACTGCAGAGCTAAAGGAAGAATGAGGGCACCTGAGACAAACAGAGCACCAGTGGTGGAGAAAGTATTCAGATCCTTTACTTAAGTAAAAGTACTTATACAACCCTGTAGAAATACTTTACAAGTAAAATGCCTGCATTGAAAATATTACTTAAGTAAAAATATGTAGGTATAATCAGGAAAATGTACTTAGAAGTATTAAAAGTAAAAGTATTTTAATTATTTTGAATAGGACTACAACTGATTATTACTTTCATTATGGATTAATATGTTGTTTTCTCCATTAATTGATTGATTGGGTAATTGTGACATTATTTCTCACTATTTTCTGAACTTTTACGGAGCCCAAACAATGCTCGTTTTGTCCAACCAATAACACAAACCTCAAGATTATTTAAAAAAATATTTATTAAAATTATTAAAATAAATAAAAGGAAAAGCAGCAAATTTGTGAACCTGGAATCCTGGAATGTTTTTGCATGAAAAATGACTTCAATGATAATCAAAATAGCTGCAAATTAATTTTCTTAATCCGCTAAGTGATTAATCGACTAATTATTTCAGCTGTGCTTGTACTGGTGGGTAGTTAAATTACAACAAAGCATATTTTATAAGCTCTTTGTATGTTTTGTATGCAAAAATCGTATCTTTGTAAAGTAACTAAAGCTGTCAGATGAAGGTAGTGAAGTAAAAAAGTGCAATATTTCCCTCTGAATTGTAGCGGAGTAGAAGTAAAAAAGTGGCATGAGAAGAAAAGACTCAAGTACAAGTTCAAGTACCTGAAATTTTTACCTGAGTAAATGTATTTAGGTACATTACACCACTGCAGAGCACAAATACTCCACAGTGCACGGTCAAAACAATGAAGAGTGAACTGTGAGACGGGACAGGATGTGCCTTGACTAAGTCCTTCCAAATATGAAACACAGGCACGGCATGGTTCAGTTTCATTACAGCTCAGAGCAGGGGGGCCTAAAGCCTACAGAGTCAACCACCTTTATGACCACACACACAAAAGCACATATGCTTACGTACGCAAACACACACACACACACACACACAGTAGGCTTTGAAGCCGCAGATCCGTTGCTCTGAGACCGCCACACTGCTGAGACGACTGGCTTATTGGAAAAAAAGTACAGAGTGACTCAGAAATGACAGATGCCTCAGTCGAATTATGTGTCTCATTGTTCAATGTGCGCCTACAGGGAATGATAATAAGAACTCAACTTTCTGAGCCACCGTGGTTTTAACACACACACAGCTACACTGTTAATTGGTGTGTGTGTATATATATATATATGTGTGTGTGTCCTCAGGTTATCCTGTTACACTGTACCTGTTCCCCGCACAGAGGAGCCCTTTGTGTTCCAGAGGCAGCCTGTAGAAACCAGAGGACGCTGGAGGGAAGAGGAGGTGAGGAGCAGAATAAAGGACGGATGAGACAGTAAGAAACGAGGAGGGGGAGAAGGATGGTAATAAAAACCACGATTTATATAACACTTTTCAAAACTAAAGTTACACAGTAGAGAGACACCTGCCATCGTTGTGCCAGAAATCAGCCACATGATCGAGTCTCAGTCAATGATGATCCCCAAAACCTACATATTTTAATCTCACATTAGTTTTTAAGCCACACAGTATATTCTAAATATACTCTTAAGGATCGGGGGGGGGGGAAAGCTCATCATTTGGCCACATGGGAGGTAATAAGACAGCAGTGCTATTTTAATTCTATGGGTGGGAAAGAAAATATATATCGTAAAGCTGTACTTAATGTCTTGGCTGTATCAGTGGTGCAGTGAGAGAGAGAGAGAGAGAGAGAGAGGGGGGGGGGGGAGAGGGAGAGAGAGAGAGAGAGAGAGAGAGAGAGAGAGAGAGAGAGAGAGAGAGAGAGAGAGAGAGAGAGAGAGAGAGAGAGAGAGAGAGAGAGAGAGAGCACCCATCACTTGTTAGAGGGAAGTTTTAATTTCATAAAGCTACTAACTCTCTCTCCTGTGGACCTATGCCAAGGTACCGCTCAGCCATATCAGCAGAAAATTTCCGTTCTGCTTTGTTAACTGCTCTCAGCGTAAATATAAAGCTAGAGTTTCTTTTTAATGCCCCACACTGGCTTGACTTGATGCCCGAGGCAAAGAGTTTCTGTCAATAATTGAGGCTCATCATATGGATTGCCAGCTTTGGACAGATTGCTTAGTTTTCCCCCTACAGTGATATGAAATTCCATCAAGTCCACATTCAGGCATTTAGCCCTATCTTTGATGAGAGCAGAATCAATTCTTAGTAGGGCTGTACCGAATGTCTCTTTTTTTTTTTTTACATTCAAAGCTTCTATTGAGGTTTTTGAATGAAGCTTCAAATGTCTGGTGTCATATTTTATGACAAAATCCCCAAAAATGGAGAAAGGAAATATATTTTTTGTTATTGTAGTTATAGAAATATAATTTATGGTGCTGTTAGATTGCTGCTAGACCACTGTGCACCTGTCTGCCTCCCTTTGTGTGAGGCAAGCAGGAGAGCAAACCGTTTTTGATCGCAGTAAAAATGTTGTTTTTGAAAAGCTAAACGCCAACAAATATGGATTGAAGCAGAATATTTCGTTTGATAAAAATGTGAATTTTGGAAATGATTACATCTATTTTTTTTCAATACATTTTGATTTTTGGACTTTACAACGCTCTGGAGTTATTGGAAATGTTTGGATCACAGGAGTCTGAAACCAACCAATGCAGCCACCACTATATTAATATTATTACATTATACTGTAAATATACTGTATATATGTTCTTAATATGCCTTTGTACAAATATTTCCTTTTATTTATTGTATATAACTTACTCTTTTTAATGGAGCTTCTCAGCTAAAAGTATTTCACACGTGTTTAACTGGTGTGACAATAAACATCTTGAATCTAAATAATATTAGTGTAGCCTCATCTTTATCTGCAACTGTGCAGAAATACTGGGTTTAAACAGAATGAATAGACATGCTAAAAAAAAGCTGTGCAGCATTTGAATGTTGATTTAGAATTTGAATGTCAACGTTATTATGAATGAAGCTTAGAAGCTTCAAACTCTTCAGTACAGCCCTAACTGTTAGCATTGCTATTTATTTAAACTGCATAAAATATTGATTTTATTTTATGAACACCAGCTGACAGAAAGAATCAGTGGTTCAGAGGTTCAGAACACAATCTGTTATGTGATAATTAAATAAAATTAAGTTTATTGCTCTTTGTATAATTAGCTGCAAACTGAGCTTAATAGTATAATTGCTTCTGCCTATTTAATCAAGTTAGACATTTAAGGCTTTAAATGTATTATGAGCAAGGAACTTAATTGGCAAATCAGCATTAAAACAGCAGGCTTGTTTAGAAATATGTTTGTATTTCCACCATGTGGGCTAGACACTTAGAGACCTCTAGATTCACAGCGGTAAGGACCCGGCAGTAACAAGACATAAAAGGTGGCGCTAATTTAAAGCTGTGGGCTGTCCTTGTACCAGCCATCTCAGTTACTGTTAACAGGAATCACATCACAGTTTAACACAACTTTATCTTTAAATTTTCAGTCCACCACTGACATCCATCAGACAAACAAATATTTTACCTTCAGCTCCTGACAGAAATCTAAAGAGAAACACTTGGTCCATAATCTTAAAATACAGAAATGTGTCTACCATGAAATCTTATTATCTCGTTTCATTAAGTGGCTAATTTACCAAATTCCGTGTCCAGAAAAACAAAATAATATTAAAATTTGATGTTGATTATGCCAAATTCATGAAGGCAGCAGGAGATATTATTCTATATTATTACACGGCTTTGTTGAATACTCGATTCTGATTGGTCTATCACGGCGTTCTGCGGTCTGTAATTTCTATATTACAGACCGTTGCTATGTATAACAGACCGTTGCTATGGGCGCAGTTCTGATGTCGGGCTCTGGCGGACCGCTTTTGTGTCAAGTTATTGATTTCTTAAGTAAGTAGCCGTGTAATAAGCGGGATAATGTTCAGCTAGCAGGTCATTGTTGTGAAATAAATCCCTTCAGGGCGATGCAAGACGCGGCATCGCTCTGTCTGGGTTTATTTCACAATGACCGGCTCGCTGTACATTATCCTTTACTTATTCAATAGAACTGTCTGAAAACAAAAGCAACTCATGAAACAGTTCACTTACTTTATAATTTCAAGCCCTGTATAATATGCATGTCATAACTTAAAGGAACAGTGTGTAACATTTAGAGGGATCTATTGGCAGAAATGGAATATAAAATGAATAAGTAACTTAAATTAATAAGTATGTTTTATGTTTGTATAATCACCTGAAAATACTAACCATTGTTTTTTCGTTACCTTAGAACCTTAGTTTCAACAGTAGCCCAGAACTGACAAACCAAACACTGTTAACTTTTCCTGCTTGGGCCGGAGTCGAACGTTACTCGCTCCCGTTGCCGCCGCTCTCTCTCTCTTGCTTCACCACTTACTTCCCACACACACTCTAAGCACGCTACTCTTACATGAACTGGCTCTAGAGAGGGCCATTCGCGTTTTCACGTCGGCCACCGTAGCAATCCTACACACTTGGCACACGGGAGAAGTTGTAATCTGCAACCTCACCGCTAGATACCGCCAGATCCTACACTCTGTTCCTTTAAAACAAATCTGGTAGGATTTAGTAATTTTACACTGAGTTTAACATACTTTATATTATTGGATGTACATCACAATATCAATGTAATATTTTTTTAATCCTTAATATTTCTCTGTTATTTCATAACCAACATTAAATTAGTTCTGTTGTAGCAGTGAGTTCATAATATTTTTCTCATACACCATCACTATAATATTACAGGGATTTGTCTGCTACTGCACTCGTCAAAGGTGACCATTTTAGGCAGAATATTCATAAAATAGTAGATACCAACATCAGGATTGTTACATCCAACCTGGCAATGTGCCAATGCAAAGGAGAGAAAACATACTCTCACACAAAAGTAGAACACACCAGAAAACACACAGGTTTGATGCCATGAAACTACAAGACAGCATGTATGATACTGAAATCAAATCAAATGATGGGAAGACTTGATGTTGACTGTGTTGCCCAACTCACCTAGCTTCTTTGCAAAGACAGGCATGAGAGACGGAAGCAGGGTGAACTGGTAGGATAGGATGGAGTAGAAGTTCTGCAGTATCTGAGGGTTGGGTGCATGCTCACACATCCTCTACACACACACACACACACACACACACACACACACATACACACACACGCACACGCACACAGACAGAAAATCACTGGCAAACGACCAAAACACAAACTGTGAACAATTTCTTTTTTGTCTGATTGATTTTTAGCCTGAATAGACCCAACTTTAGAAAAACACAACATAATGAAACAATTACTAGCACTACTGCAGAGGTACTGATCGATAGGCTCAGATGTTCAAGTGTACACAAAACTAATGAAGACAGAGGCTGCGTGGCTGCGCTTATTAATAAAGTCATTCAGAGAAACGCCAAACAGAGCAAGGTAATCACGGTCACCTATTTCTCAGAAAAAAAATGTTACGAACCGCAAGATCATTTTCTCAAGTGTTTGGTTGCAAGTGTGTGTGACAGAGAGATAGAAGGTTAAGACAGTGAATGGGATGTGTGCATCTGTGTGTGTCTGTGTGTGTCTGTGTGTGTGTGTGTGCTTCCAGCTCTCACAATGACGGTGGGTATCCAGACAGAGTCGCAGCAGCGCAGCAGACACTGACACAGAGACTCCAGTGAGTCCTGAGCATGGCTGGGTTTAGATGGAGCTGTGAACGTGTTCTCCTTCAGAACAGGCTCTGATGCGCACTCCTCAGCCAACCTTCGACACACACACATAAACACAAACACAAACACAGCCAATCACATACAGACAAGCAATGACATAAAGAACACAAGAAATACTGTCTAGTACACAAGCATACCAAGGACTTCACTAAATTCCCTCAGCTGTATTTCAACTGAAACATTCTGCTGGTAGGCTAAAAATATCAATTTCGATGACTCCACTAATCTTCACAAATATTCAATAATATTCACATTTAACACTTGATTCAATACAATACTCTAACAAGTAGATTTTTTCTAATTAATACGAGAAAACAAATCTTTAAGACATAAGGTAGAACTTGACTCTTAAGATGGTTTAAATGTAGGATTCATCATAAAACAATGAAAAAACAACCCAAGGCTGAACACTTTGTCTGTACATTAGCGAGTCAGTTTTTCCACCAAGTGATCCCATTTAACTCCCTGAACATGTGACTGGACAATGTGTGTGCTGACCTGCAGGCAGCCTGAAAACAGACCAGGGCCTGGAGCAGAAATTTTTCGGACTTGGTAGTCTGGCTGTTGGGGTCTGACCTCTTCAGACTCCTCTGGAGGATAACAGAGAAAGATGGGAAAAACACAAGAAACAGGATGGGAGAAGAGAGATTATCATCTTGTCAAAGCACATCATCCAAACAGATTTCCTCAAGGGAATCACTAAAGATGCAACTAAAACAATGAAGCTTCTCCATTAAAACGGACACACACAATCCTTCTGTGTAGGGATGTCTCGATCAAGTTTTTTTGCCCCCAATTCGAGTCATTTAATATCGAGTATCTGCTGATATCGAGTCCCGATCCGATACTTGTATTTTCCTAGTTAATACATGTGCACAGTGCCCACTTCAAGTACATTAAAGTTATTCAAATAAATCCAGTGTATAAGTTTGAACAGCTCTGCAATGCATTGAGAAAAAAGAAGAAGGCATCCAAGTTCTTACTTTTTTTTTTTTTATAAGATAACAAAGTTAACATACTAAAACAACAATGTATACGTCTCTTGACGATTCCACTTAGTGCAACATTGGTTTTCATTTGGTTTTTTTTAACAGAATAACCAAGTAAACAAACTAAAAGATGTCTTTATAAATAGCTCCTATCAATTCCACTTAGTGCAGCAAATGGAGCACTCAAAATGAGTAATTTAATCACAATTCCACTTTGAAGTGGTGTAATACCTCAAACATTCACAGTCAAAGCAAATAAAAATCATAATGCAGCATTATAGTAAAGCTAGTACGCTAAAAATGAACAACAGAAATCTCAATTCCACTTAAAAGTGGTGTAGCAGCTTAACTTGAACATGAACACAAAATCAAGTTTTACTTATTGGAGTAGCAGCATTACAATAAAATCTGAATATCAACATTGCAAGGGACTCTTTTTTTATCAAGGAATGCCGGTTTGTAAAGTGCTTTCATCGGAGCTACTACAGGAAATTTTCCTCTCTCTCACTCAGTTCCACTCTTACTCTCACTTGAAAATCAAGTGCTGTGCTCTCCAGAAAGAACATGTTTAAGGACCGTTTTGGCAGAGATCACATCAGCTGCAGTTGCAGTCACTACCCTCGTCAGTTCTTCAAAGGGAGCTAAAACCTCGACTGCCTTCTCCATTAGTGTCCACTGCTTCGCCGTCAGCGTAGCTGGAAGGTTGCGGTCAGCTGCATCGACACCGAGAGGCCGCTTCTGCTCCAGAAGGCTCTGCTTCATGCAGTGAGTGTTGTTCCGTCTAACTTGCAGATCTTGCTGTAGGCGCTTGGCTGGCATTTTCATATCAATCTGAATATCTTCTAGATGAGCGCAGGCCTGTGGTGAATGCTTAAAATGCCCCACAATCTTCCTTGCCAGTGTGTCTGAAGAAAGCAGACCCTCGTGTACAACCAGCTGAAGCGTTTGCGTGATGCAGCCCTCGCTTGGTAACCCCATATCATCCATTGCTTTTTTCATATTTCTTGCATTGCCCCTCAAAATGACACGGACCTATTGCTCGTCTATTTCCAAGTGTTCAGCATCTCCTCGATTTTCTGTTCTACACGCTCTTCTGTATGAGACCTGCAAAACTGATGAGCATGCAATACCTGCATGCTTTAAATCAAAGGTGGAGTAAATCCAGTGTGCATTGAGGCTAAGCAATGACATCGGGCAAACATCAGAACTCCAAATGTCTGTCACATCTGACTGCTATTGGTGTTCGTAGGCGGTCACGAACCTTAAAGCTCCAGTGGGGTAAATGTCTGAAAGGGTGTACCGTGGCTCCAAAAGATGGCGGAAACCTGTATTCTCTACCACAGCGATGGGCTGGTCATCCGAATCGAGGAATTCCATTATCCTCCCTGTAATCATTTTGGCCTTGTCGCTGTCTCAAGGTAATTTCTCTCTCTAAAAGTATCCTCCAGTGTGTGTTGCTTTGGTGCAGCCTTCGCCTGAGTTACCTGAGTGAACTCACTGTATTCCCTTGAGTGTTTAGATTTTCGGTGGCGTATCAAATTGGTTGTACTGAACGCAGCTCTGTTAATTTTTGCCTCGCGAAATGCTCGCATTGTAGACATTACAGGTTGGGCTGCTTTGGTTTTCCAATTCAAAATATTTCCACACTGCAGACATTTCAGCCAAGATGCTCTGAACAGTCTCTAATTTTAGCCGCGTCCTGCCACAAATTGAGCTCTCTGTTTAGGACACCTGTGTGTGACAACTGACGTAAAACAAACGATCAGGCGTTCAAGCTCAATATAGCCGATACCAATTAAAATTACCATTAAAAAAATGCCTTGATCGGCATCCCTACTTCTGTGTCGTCAGTAAAAGCTTATATGTCCTATTGACACCTAACCTTGCACGGCAGCTGGATTATTGCAATGTCATGAGATCATGCGAGAATCGTGGGATTTAATATCACACGAAAATCCATCTTGTGAGGCTTCAAGTAATGCAGTTGTGTTTGGCTCACCAGACAACTGACCAATCAGCGTCCTGTGAGGAGCTACTGGCAGCTACAAGCGTGGCTTAGGTGTGTGAGACGGTGAGACCCGAGACCAGAGTATGAGACATCACAGAGGGGTTACTGTTGGTTCTAAACAACAATGGCGTCTCCTGAAGAGGTTAGCGTAGAAGCTGCTATATTAGAGCCGGAGAGTATTTCTTCATTGAAAGAAGAGCAAAGAACGGCACTGAAGGCCATGTTTCCCTTTCGTTTGATTGACAGATGGTTCATCCAATCACCTGCAAAGTCTTTTCTGAAACTGTCCGCCCTATTCCAAACAGTTTCCAATGACGGCCTCTCAGATGGTTCTGTGTAGCAAACTGTCTGACAGGGTCGGGTTAATCGACACCTGGTATCAAGAGCAATCTTAATCTTGTATCTGTATTGTGCCTCAGTGTGTTTAAAGTGAAAGTGATGCTCCAGTCTGAAATAGAAGGCAGCAAAGTGGGACAGCTATGAAAAAAACAACAGAGAAAGACATTCAGTCCTTCATGGAAGAAAAAAATTCCACTTGATCGAATGCGTCAATCAAAGAGATACCGCGTGACGTGTTGCTAGATAGCATCAAAAGGCAGATATGTCAGTGTCGTTTTTACTGGCACTGATAACCACAAAATCACTCTCTGGAGAATCACCACTAGACAAAGTCTCAAACAGACTGCACAGACAGTTCTCTTCACTACAAGTTCTTGACTTTTCTATCTTTATTTTATATTTGTGGATCAACCATAAAAACTTACAGAGCTTCGACGATGAGCAGGAGGGGGAAGGGCCAGCTCGAAGAATCGGTCAGTGATGGCCTCAATCAATCCTTCTATCTTCCCGTACTGGACTGGTCTGGACTGGTGGTTCAGTCTGGAGAATTCAGAGAGGAGCAACAGTTTATACAAAAGAAGGAAACACTTGACATTAAATCACTAGGGCTGTCAATCGATTAAAATATTTAATTGCGATTAATCGCATGATTGTCCACAGTTAATCGTGATTAATCGCAAATTAATCACATTTTTTTTATCTGTTCAAAATGTACCCTAAAGGGAGATTTGTCAAGTATTTAATACTCTTATCAACATGAGAGTGGGCAAATATGCTGCTTTATGCAAATGTATGTATATATTATATGTATATATATTATTTGAAATCAATTAACAACTCAAAACAATAACAAATATTGTCCAGAAACCCTCACAGGTACTGCATTTAGCATAACAAATATGCTCAAATCATAACATGGCAAACTCAAAGCCCAACAGGCAACAACAGCTGTCAGTGTGTCAGTGTGCTGACTTTACTATGACTTGCCTCAAACTGCATGTGATTATCGTAAAGTGGGCATGTCTGTAAAGGGGAGATGCCAGTTTTTCCTCGCCAAAATTTTGTGTAAGTTTTGAGCATTTTTTAACCTCCTTCACGACAAACTAGTATGATGTTTGGTACCAATGGATTCCTTAGGTTTTCATACGATGTTAGTTTAGTTTCATATGGTGTCAGTATCTTCACTCTAGCTTTAAAACGGAGCCCGCTACAACCTACTGTAAGAATCACAAGCTGCGTTAAACGCATTAAGGCAACGTGCGATTTTTACTGACGTCAAAACAAATTTGCGTTAAGGCGTTATTATCGCGTTAACTTTGACGGCTCTATAAATTACACAACAATGTATGATTGTAAGATTGTCTGTAAGATACAAGCTGTAGCAGAGAAGGACATAATGTGCATTTCTGATTGTGTGTGTGTGTGTCTGAATGAGTGTAACTCATGGTATGGGTTTGCCAGAGGCAAAGCTAACTAAGTGTCCTTGAAAAAGCACCCACATAAATATATGTGTGTTTGCTATTTACCTGTGTCATGTGCAGGTGTACGCGCATACACGTTTGTACTGTATACGTGCGTGTTCATTCGTTGACTCATTAAGTGACTGTGTGACTGACTGACTTGTACTGGTTTGCAAGCCTTCACAGATTTTAATAAACAATCTTTGCTTTGTCAATCGCAAGACAGAGTGTCCTTGGCAATGTGTGACTCATTGACAGAGCTACATTATGTGTGTTTGTGTATACCTGAACAAGGCAGACGCAGCGATGGCGGCCTGTGTGGCTACCAGCAGGCAGGAGGAGGAGAGTCCGCCTAGAACAGCCTCTGAAACTGCCACAAACCCTGAACCACTGGGGAAGAGACGCTCGCTTGGGGGCTGCCTGTATACACACACAAACACACACATACAGTATACACATACAGCACCACCACCCAAAAAAAATGAAAAAAGTGCATTTATTCACAGATAAAGAAGTGCCATTAATAAATTGTAGCCTCGCAGCTCTTGACAAACAGATCCTAGATGAGGCAGAGAAACATGCATCTATGATAAATTCAACTGGAAACGATGTTGCAAGCAAACAATCAAATATTAAGACAGTTAAAAATGGTACGATGCTGCGTGGATCCTGGATGAGTCGGTGAGAACTAAACGTACAGAGACAGGGAGCGCCCTGTCAGGATTTTTTTGCTGATATGATGATATTTTGACTTGGATGTCAATAAAGGCCCGTCAAAAAACTGACAGTCTGTTCTTTTGCCTGATCTATCTGTCATTCTTTGGCTCGCTGTGCCAATATCAGGAGTGGCTGTTTGCTGAGTCGCAATGAACTCGCCCTCCCTCGGTCTCACTCGCGTACACACACACACAGACACTTATTTTCTCTCTTTCAGGGCAGGGACACATAATAAACAAAGAGTGCTGACCTATTGGCGTTACAAAGATCACCAGAGTGTGTCTCTGGTCTGTGACGCGGCACCACAACAGCTGTGGACTGGCTGCCTGTTGCCACAACAGCAGTCACATAGAACATCCCAGATAACACGTGCATGCACATAAAGGTGCACACAACCACCCACACACACTGGTGCTTAACTATCAATACCAACACACACAAAAACAGCCAGAAACAGGCATATGCACACACACAAACAAGACAGCACTCACTCACACAGATGCACTGGTCCTCTCTCGCTCTCACACACACACACTTTAGCTTGTTCAGCTTTTAAGAGCTCTGCTCCGGCTACCTTTTTTTACTGTCCCACTCAGCGTAAAGGACAAATTTCCCTCGCCATTTGAAATCTCTTATCCCCTGTATCATTGCCGTGTGACGGGGGGAACATTCCATTAAAATTATGTCAACCTTGCAGAAATATGACAGCGTTTTACTGGCTCGTGATATATTTTCGTCTGCGAGCCAGCAGACAGTTAATTCAAATATAATTAAACTTCCCGGTGCACCATATTTAACACGTTTTACAAGAGGTCGCTGCTGTGTCCATGTAGCTGGAGATTGTTTACATACAGTGGTGTAAAATCATTAGCGTAATTGTGTGTTGTTTTGGCGATACTAACATGCATAAGCTTCACAACTACTAGCCTCATTAGAACTGCAGTTATAAAGTAATAACTTCTCAAATGACACAAAATGGAAAATACAAAGAAGAGGAATGTCATATATTGTAAATATTGCAATGATATTAAACAATAAACACAATCAATAGGCAAGTTTTGCGAAGTGAAATAGATTCCAGGCAATGGTTAAGTCACCGTGTCAATAAACTCCATCTCGTTGCATAGTAATTGTGTCAAATAACAAATCTTTCTTCAGAGGTCAGTGGGCTATATTATGATACATGAATAAACTGCAAACTGTTTCTTCAGTTGAAAATATTTTCCAATGAAAGCTATTTACTGTGAGGTCTGTGAGATCATCCTGAGTAACCAGGACATGGTTTCTGCTGAGAAAACATCTGTCACTTTTCAATCCTTTTCAGTGCGGCAGAGGTCTCAGGAGCAGATATCTCAAATCCTCAATAAATAAACTCAATTGTGTTTCCGTGATTTAGCTGAGATGACCTTTTAACATATATTGGTTAAATGTTGGTTTAATAATGATTACATTTTTAAAGGCAGGGTTGGCAAGCTTGAGAAACTGGCAAGAGTACACAAGATTTTTATAAATGATCCAGCCAAAAAACCCAGCTCAGTGTTGCCAACTCTTTTTCGATGAAAGTAGCTAGCAGCACTAGCTCCAAACGTCTCTATGTCTATCGAGAAAGTCGTCAAGTCGGCAACACTGACAGTCCGTCCCTTCAGGCCTCCCTCAGTTTCTGGAAGATTCTGGTGACGCGCAATGAGTGCACGGGCAGAGTGCAAGCAGGCAGACAGGTAGCCCTTCCAATCATTACATTTGGGCCGAATGAAATGACTGGACGGGTTTATTACAGTCCTGCAGCCACAGATACTGGATTCTTTTTTTTTCTTCTTCAGAGCATTTGATTTATTGATGGCTGTCGGGATGTAATGAGAATTTCAACAAATATAACAAGAAATGTCTCTAAAATCTTTACCAACCCTGCCTTTAATACTTGCATTTGCAAGTAATCAAACAGGGACCTTTAGACGAAAATGTCAGCGTGGAAAAACTGCTGCAGCTAACAGGGACGCCTTAATTAAAGCATAATCATTTTTATTTGCTGCAGCTGTGTGTACCCTCCTGAGACGTGACTGTGCACTTTTGGAAGTGCAGAGAAGCTGAGGTGTAGTGACATAATCTTTAGCTTGTGGTGAGCAAAGATGCTACGTGTAGGAATATTTCGAGGGAGCTGCACGTGTGGGAAGTGTGGAAGTGGAGACACTGAGAAAAGAAAGCCCAAAACATTACAGAGCAGTCTCACCTTTCCAGTATCTCAGTAAGGAGCAGCAGACCTTGTTTCGGCACGTCCAGGTTGGTCAGCTGCAGAGTCTCCTTCAGACTGCGCACCAGGGACTCAATACCTAACACACAAACACACACACGCACTCATTGTGACAAAGAAACACTTGACCAGGCAGACAGAGACACATGTGTCTAATCTTGCTCAGACTGATGTCTACTACACTACAGGCTACAACGACTTCCTGCATTAAAATGAGTGATTTGCTCATAAATGTAACACATGCCCAAAGCATCATCACACACAAACACACAAAATCAGCGGCAGTGGTACATCTTTCTAATTTACTGCTACATAGTGATTACAGGATTAAAGAAACGCAAAGACAGTGGAACATCAAATACGTCATATGTAAGGGATAATGTACAGCGAGCCGGTCATTGTTGTGAAAGAAACCCCGACAGGGTGATGCCGCATGTCGGTGGTCTTGCATCGCCCTGAAGGGGATTCTTTCACAACAATGACCTTCTAGCTGAACATTATCCCGCTTGTTACACGGCTATGTGCTTCAGAAATCAATAATTTGACACAAAAAAGGTCCGCCAGAGTCCGACATCAAAACTGCGTCCATAGCAACGGCCTGTTATACATAGCAACGGTCTGCTATAAAGAAATAACAGACCGTAGAGAGCCGTGATTGACCAATCAGAATCGAGTATTCAACAAAGCCGTGTGATAAACTGTAATGGAACACGCCAAAGGCATGAAAATACATAATATTCATTACCATTCATTAGGGATACAAAAATATTCTATGCCATTATGTGATTACTGCTGGGTTCTGTGGCCATTTAGTCTGATATTCTGTCTGATATATATACGCTGCTATTGTAAATGTAACAAAACATGTTACATTACAATAGAAGCATCTGTCTGATTAATAACACAGTGTACAGTAGCTACCTCTGTTCTGCTAGTTTCCCCTGTACAGTAACGGAACTGTGGTGCTCGGAGCAGAGCATGTGATCGGAGCACGAGGATTTTGGATGAAGCGCAGATCGGATTTTTAAAAAAGAGTTGCCTCATCTCCCGCTCCATCCCGTTCCAATTTCGCTCTGGTACCCACCGCTCACACCGTGAGTCCGAAGCATGCCCGAGACCGACCCAGAAAGCATCTGTGTATTGCAAACCCACAATATTTTCTGTCAAAACTCAGCTTGACGATGGAATTCATAAAGTACTTTTCAGCGGAGGGAACGAACAGCTCCGTGAGCGAGGAGCGGAAATTCTCACCACTCCACTCGCTCACACGCCTCGGCTTGGAGCAGACGCCTAAAACTCAAACTGTAATTAAGTCTGAGGCAGAGGCTGTCACTGTCAGAAAAATGAACGCAGACTTTTGTGTATAAGCTGTCACGTGACCCGTCTTTCCATCAGTTATCCATCAGCAATTATTTTCAGGTGTTAACCGATATACCACGAAACCCAAAACTGAAGTCCTACAGTGACACCGTCACACACAGACCTAACACACACACATATACACACAAAACAGGGATGACATGATGCTTCTGATCTGTCGAAGCTCTCTCACCATAGACAGAGTGACACTGGGAGAAGAAGAGTGGGTCGTTAGTCAGTAACACCAAACAGCTGTAGGCAGACCACAGCAGCACCTCACTACTACTACTGGCCAGACGGTCAAACAGAAACTCTATGAGGGAAAAGAGAGATGGAGAGACAAAGAGAACGTGTGTAGGGGGGGGTTAAAGAAATCAAGTTAAAAGAGAACAGGGAACAATGTTGCTATACCATAATACTGTTCTATAGCGTCATCGTACCACTTCCAAAACAGGGTGTAATGTTTTCATGCAAATTTAGCCTATGATGAACAAAAAAGGATTCGTAATGTTCTTTTTGAAAGTCCCATTATATTCTGAAGAGAGTTCTGGGGCAAGAGAGCAACGCGAGTATAATAGGTAGGTATGAAAGCAGAGGAGAAAGCAACAAAGACAAACAAGAAGAAAGTGAGATACACAGAGAGACAGCAACAACAAAAACATAGACAAAGAGAGGGATGTCAAAAGGGAACGTAGAGGGAGGAAAAGGGAAATTATTTGTAGACGACGAATCAGAGAGGGCAACAGCTTGTATAGCTAGCTAGCATATCCCAGCCGCTGTGTTTGTGTGTCTGTGTGTGCATATCACCAGGTACGTCAGCCTTGATGAAGGGAGCGCTGTACTGACTGGGAGAATGAACCAGGACGAATGCAATACACCTCGCACTGGTCGCCTGCAACGTCTCATCACCGCTCATCAGCAACTGGAAAACACATTTTATGGGTTGTTTTTAGAATCCACCAATCATTGAAGACACACAGCATTCAAACAGCGTGCAGACCTTCCACAGTGTTTATAGACATAAAGCATAGATTCTTCAGCACTGCCAGGCTGCTGATGACTAAGAGATGAAGCAACTGTCTGCCTCTCATCTTCAGTACACTGTCTCTGCTCTGAGCTTATGTTAGGTTCAGTCTCGGAACCTATCGGCCATCGGTCTGACGACAGATACGCCTCTGGGGGCAAGGGGCTATATTTCTGGGGTTCTGGTGTAGCCAGCAGATATCCGGGCCAAGACTTCCTCCTCCGTGCGCTGCTCATTGTTTACAGTCCGATTAGCAACTTGAGATGCGAGAGACGACATGTGCGACCAGATTGTTTCACAAGCTCATTTTCAAACAATAAAAAAGCGAGATCATCGTCAGGTGATAGCCGGTGGGTTCCCTGACTGCATTTCGGCCAATGCGTTCCACCTCTTCTGCTCTCCACACGGACCGTTTACCTGCATTCAACCAAAGCCTATATTTTATATATAACACACTTAATGGATCCTACTTCTCAGCATTTTGTATTTATTTATTTACACTGTGATTATATGTTATATATTGTGTCTTTAATGCACATATTTGTACATATTTCTTATATTCTGATTTTTGTTATTTACTTATATTTCTCTATATATATTGTGTTATATATTGTAGCATTACGTACATAATTTACAAGTTACATACTGCTTTATTTCTATTTTCTCACAATTCTTTATGTTTATTTACAGTAAGAGCAACTGTAACGTCCCATTTTCCCCCGGGAATCAATAAAGTATTTCTGATTCCGACGAAAAAGGGCTTGGAAATTATTTTTGAAACATGATCAGAATGAGCCTGTTTTCTTACATTTGTCCGATTTATATATGATTTCTGACCTCTGTAAACTCTTTTAAGAAATGTCTAGGACGCGAAGAAATGGTTTATCGTCCCTTTATGCCTATGCCAGTCCAACATTGGGTGAGGCAAAAATACCAAGTAAGACCAAGTGAGGTTAATGTGATCTATATATTAGATATTACCATGGTACACTGAAGCTAAAGTGACTCCTCAGATGAATATGGATGAATTAGTTACTTATAGAGACTTTCCATAAAACCTGACACAGACTTATTGTGCTGTATAGACATCATTCGGTACCAATAACAGCTACAAAACAATCCACCATGTGGAAAATCTCAGAGAAGTAAATTATCTTATTGGCTAGGGATTTTTTTTTTCTTGTTTAGTTTTCGTGTAGCACTCTTACTGTTGTTTGTCTTTGCAACTGCAACAACACTTGATTTTTTTTTTATTCTTTTTGCCTTCCAAGTTCCCTGTTGTTTTTATAGTTGTGTATGATTAAAAACAGTAAATATATTTGGTAAAATGGATCCTAAAAACAACACAATAATTATGTTTTTGAAGATAATTTTGATTTGGTCGATTATTTATTTAAGAGTTCGATTTGATAAGAACTCATCACACAATGGTGATCTACAAAAAAAAAACCACTAACGCTGTGCTGTTATGTGAGTCATAACTGAGAAAATCTAACTAGATGTAATCTACGCATTGATTTCCCAGACATGAAGCACAAATATTTGTCCAGGGTAAACCCTCCCTGAACCCCTATTCAAAGGCACATTAATCCAGGATTAGGACTTCTTGTTATGATTATCGTCAGTGTCAGAATGCGGGTCTTGGGGGAGGGAGCAGGATGTTTGGACAGAGACCTTTTTCAGTATGAGAGGCAGAGGGCATTGGTCAGGGGACTGTTGCTCTTGGTTTTGGCTGAGGATCTGCCCGTTGTTGGTATGGATGTCCTGGTTCTCATGGCACATGATCTGACTGCCGGGGCTGCTCATCAGAACGGACACTGCCTCTCCCAGCTGCACCAGCAGCCACAGCAGACCTAACAGATGACCAGATGAAAGACATCTGTTAGGCGGATGAAAGACAAGATGTGAAAACAGATACCGATGACAAAGCTCAGCATACTGCAAATTGATCATATATAATAACCTTAACACGTTAATAACAAGGTTTTAGACAAGACATGGGGCTAGATACATTCATGATGACATGCACTTATGAAGGTTAGACACATAGAAATAGAATAGGAGTAGAACGGACATTCTCGTTCAAATCAACGTAGCAGGATGGTCAGAGGGGCGGCCATTTTTATGTGTACCGTTGCGACCGATGTAGCGGGCTTTCCGTATAAACTAAACCGACTTATGGCAAGTCGCGGACTCGTGTGGTTTGCAGTAACGACTCAACCGAGCAGTAGAATAGTAACGTTACGAAGCATAGAGAGCCAGAGAGAGTAAATGAGTGAAATTGAACCATTTCAAGCTTCATCCACACACTCTTGTCACAGCGTAGTAAAGCACATTGCTGTCGCCAAATGAGTGTACTTTGTTTGGCTCATTTTCAGTAAGCAGTGTACCATTAAAGCATGGTGGAATTAGCTAGATAGCTAGCTAATTAGTGGACAGCAATGCCATTGTTCTGACAGCCAGTTATCTTGAACAGAAGCACATGGCTAATTAGTATTCAAAATGATGTCATCGGACCTTCCCTGTTGCTTTATTTTTCTCCCTACCATGAGGAAGACATGACTCTGCCTCTGTTTTGCTTGTCCCAACTCAAACACAGAATGCAATAAACAGTTATGTAATTGGCAATTAAATGTTGCCCAGCTGCATGGATATTATTTTCCTTTCCAGCCATCTGGACATAAAGTAATAAAACAAAACACAATAAATAATATTTAAACATTATATAAAGCATATTTTCTTTTCATGGAAATATCTTGAAAACTCTATATAATGCAGCGCTGAAGAAAACTAATAATAATCCTGTTTAATTCCTCCATGTTGCTGTTCTCACCGGGGCTGGTGAAGGTAAGCCTATTAAGATTAAATCTATTCAAAATTACACAAACAACGACGGCAAAAGCTCAACTGCAGCTACTCTAAAAGCTGGAGTGAACCGACCTTGCACCTCTATTCCAAGCCCACAGTGCATCCCACCTCTCTCCAAAGTTAATACAGCGATAAAACAACTTCAAATTTCTAGAGGATAATAATGACTTTCCTTTTCAATAACTCCATACTGGTTATCACCCGCTGCACACGCTGGCAAGCTTATTATCCTTATAACTCTATAATTTCAACAAGATAGCAACACTCTTTCATCTCAGTATAATCCCTCCTCTTTCTCCATCCAGCCTCACCCTTCAGTAGATTCTGGGTCTTCACTGAGAAAGATAATGATGGACGGGTTATTTTATGGTCTTTTAGCTTTTCTAAAACAAACACACAGCTCTCTTTCATTATTAATAACCCCTTCCTACTAGTGGAGACCTCTTATCATGACACAATAGTTGGTGAATTCACTTTAAATCTGACCAATTTATTAAAATGACTATTTTTGTCTAAAAAAACAACGTGAAACAACAAAATTGCCACTAAAAACCCTTTTTACTTCTCTTTTCAGTCCACACTCTATTAGTCCTCATCCTAATGCTCTCCCAGGCAGCTGGGAGTGAGGTTATGTTTCATACATGACAACAAATTCATAATAGCCATCCCCTCACTCTGTCACCAAACTAGTTTCTCTTGTGCTCAGCTCAAATTTTCATCCATTTTTAATAACATCCTCCCCTTATCTTGGCTCCATTATTGTATTTTTCATGCTTGCCTAAGCTTAAGCATGCTGTACTGATCTCAACAACTTCAAACCTTTAGAAGATAGCAACTCAATCTCACTTAGTCTATCTAGTGCTCGATAAATCTAAATGAGGCCAATCACTTTCCGTCCAGGCAGCTAATGATGCTCTCGAGTATATTTTTATATGGTAAAGTTGAAAAAAGTAAGTCTGAAAAGTCCCAAAACCCGCTCTAAACACATAAGTAGTCATGAAAACTTTCACTTCAAGAGGAATATTTTAATATAGAATATATCTTGGCTTTGCTCCAGACAGCTGAATAATAAAATAAGTGACAGATGTTTTTTCTCACCAACGCAGTTGTTGATGAGTTGGGGGGAGCTGGCATTGGCCAAAGTCTGCAGCAACAGGATGCACACTCTGTCCCTGATGGCACTGGGCAAGGACTGAGCTACCGAGCCCCCGGCTGTCCCAAACAGTTTGATCCACACATACAGGGCCGAGGCTTTCAGCGCTTCATCTGGGTAAAGCATGGCCGAGCACAGGTGCTCCAGCAAGGGCACTGATGGACAGAGATGGCAGACAGATGAGTAAACACATAAACAAACGGAGGGATTAGATAGAATAAAATAAAAAGAGACATACATGATCATGAGGGGAACCAGGGTCGGTGCAACCACGACAAATAAATATCTTACATATAAATGCAACAAATCAAATAAAGTGTGTTTAATCTAGTTATGTGTCTTACAGATACCAATATCTTAACACTAGGACCGCCATGGCCCACGCCATTTAACGTTGTGGTTACAAAATTTGAATTATTCCGCCATTGTGTATGATATGTTACCCTCCTGCCCTGACTTTTCCTAAATACCTATTCTGCACATGCCTGTGTTGTCATATTGATCGAATAACATTTAGAAAACCAAACAGATGGGTTTTTGGTGTGTGGGGGGGGGGTTTATGACAAAAGTCCCCCTTAGTTGCCAGTAATAGCACCAATAGGTCGTTGGTACTCTACTCCGACTCTCCTCCAGCAGCTGAATTGATGCATTTGCATAATGGCCCTATAAGCGCATTGAGACAATGAATGGGACACAGAAACTCATTTGCACGCCAATATTCACTCACATGCACTTGTGTGTGCACTATACGCACATATAATTAAGGCTTTACTGAATAGCTCGACGCCTCATTCATAACGTTGACATTTGAATTATTATTAATATCTTAGAGAAACATTGCGTGCAGTCCACCTTCTCTCTCTCTGTCTCTCTCTCTCTCTGTCTCTCTCTCTCTCTCTCTCTCTCTCTCTCTCACGGTGAGCTACGCGGCGCTCCGTCCTCTCTCTGTAATTGTCTTAAATCTTCAGTCCAAAAGTCAAAATGTATTGAAAACATTTTCCAAAATCATAACATGTTTTTATCAAATGAAATATTCTGCTTCAATCCACATTTGTTGGTATTTAGCCTTTCAAAAACAACATTTTATTCCGGTACTTTTGCTTTGCCATGGACTATTACTGTATCGGTTGGCGGCGTGAAAATATTATTTTCTAAAAATAGATATGATATGAATATAGCACATTTTACATCGCTAAGAGTATACCAGTAATTTATGTAGGTTCTAACTGTTAGATAAGCTGTGTATGGTGTGTGGGGGCTGCGTATCGACTGATGTCATTGCTGTGCAATGGAAACACAGCGGCACAGCCTGAGTCGTCACAATGCGGTAAAGAGATGGAGACAGATGAGGCGTTAATGGCCCATCAGTGCGGACAAAAGGATACAGTCGCTCTTTGCCGTGGGATTTGGAGAAAATTGTACCCCTGAATAGCCTGGCGGTCTTAGTGTTAAAGGGTAACTTTGGTATTTTTCAACCTGGACCCTATTTTCCCATGTTTTTGTGTCTAAGTGACTAATGGGGACAACGGTTTTTAAAACTGATCCAGAATTGAGCGAGAGCGCTGCAGCCGCCAACCGCGAAACGGGATGCAATCTATTCCTGGCAAATGCGCAGAGTCAATTTACGTCCACTAAAAGTGCTTGTTTTTGCCACCGACAGGCTCAGATTGTTATTATAAGTGTCTGTGAACATTATGGAAAGGACCCTACAAAGAAATAAAACCTTTTTCTTTACCTGCCGCTTGATCCGTTCTGTTTGTTATGCGACCAAGTCTCACTCGAGGAGAAGTCTCGTTCTGAAATCTTTTAAGAAGTAACTTGTTGCCCGAAGATAACGGTGGAAACGTGAGTTGGAGAGTTTCTTGGAGAGAAGAGTGCCGGGTAGAGTTTGTTGTGTTGGAGTAAAGAAAGCGTAGCTTAGTGTTATCTTAAATATTTTCAATGTCATGGCTGAATATTTAGCTGATTTCGACAATATGGATGATGAGGCTGCAAGAGTTCACATAAGGATTACATTGCAGCCTGTTTCAAGGCTGCCGCCAGCAATGCTCTTGCTCAATACTGGACCAATTTCAAAAATTGCTGTCCCCATTAGTCACTTAGACACAAAAACATGGGAAAGGTTGAAAAATACCGAAATTATCCTTTAGAATAAGATTAGGGTAAGCAGACAAAGATACCCAGAGGAGAGTTAAAGGGCATATACTGTGAGAGAAGCACAGATTAACAGACAACAATGAGAGCAGCGAGATGACAACATGGAAATGGAGCAAACTGCTGGGAACAAAGTGTGATTGTGAGTTTCACCTGAACAACCGCTTTAGCTGTGACAGACAATGGCAGAGCCAACGCTGGAGGGAAAGTTGCCATGAAGAGGAAAGGATTGAAGATGGTAGTAAAAGTGGCAGGTGGAAGAGAGAGTGAGAAAGGGAGATTAAAAAAATGCATAGGGGTAGGATAGGAGTCTCCTCTTCTCTGAGCACAGCAGACAGGAGCTAGAGACTCACAGGTTGTCTCTCTGACAGAGAGAGCATGGTTCAGAATCAAAAGACAGATGATAGAGAGACACTCGTGGAGAGAGTGATGGTGCAAAAGAGAAAGATACGAGGAGACAGGTAGAGGCAGAAAGGGTGAGTTAGTGAAAGAGAGAAAGCCAGAGAGTATAAAACAGAGGCAGGGAGGGAGAGCCATCCGCTGAAGAGTCACAAAAAAAGAAGGGAAAAGAGAGACGCAGAAGGACAAAAGTAAGACATGGAGAGAGAGGAATTACAGATACATAACTGCTAACTGTGTTAACTGGTGACTTTCAGCCAAAAGCGTCCGTGGTTACTCGTAGTAACTTACATAAATGGTCGGCGTATATAATAAACACAGGTGAGTATGTATGTAAAATGTTTTTAAAGTCAAATTGTAGGCTTTACGAGGACGTCTACGTGTCCTGTTCGTGTTTTCAACAGCTGCCGTCACTATGAGCAACCACAACGCATTCGGCTGAGAGTCAGTTAACACGGTTAGCAGACACTTTGTACGTGTTCTGTTTGTGATGCTGACCGATTAATGATGTTTACTTTGTGGTCATTAGGTTGGGTTAGGTAGTTAGACCAAGTAACGTTATATTTCACAATAACGCCCCAGTTAATTGATCAAGTTAATTTATTCTGTGGGACCACCGCAGCCCCTAGACAGTGTCTTAGCCCACTAATGTTGTTAGCCAATGTTAGCTAAGTAGTTTTCACTTAACTGACGTTAAGTTACTTGTTTCATCATGTTAGGCTAAGGCTCCTCCTGAACTCCTAGACATCGTTAAGTAGTTTGTCAAAAGTAATGTTAAAGTAAAGGTAAAAGTAGAAAATTGTACACTTCTTAGGACAGCTTGCATTCAAACGTGTGCGTATTGTAGGGTGATGCCACCGCAGTCATGGCAACTTGGTTACTGCCGGTATTTCCCGTCTATAGGCCGGCCTACAGCGGCACAATACAATTGTATACAGGGATGAATATGCTGGCACAGTGGGGGGGGCGGTTAATCAGGTATCTTACTGTGAGTAAGATAACCATGAGTGTTTGCATGACAGCTATAATAAGAACTTTATAATCAAAGGAAAAATAAGGGTACCCATGATGGAAGGTGAGACACAGACAGAGAGAGACAGAAGTGGCTAGAGAGAGGAAAGAGAAGCAAAGAGCGTCTTTGAGAACAGAGGAATAAACAGTGTTTAAGTGCCGGGCAGCGCTGGAGGTGGAAGGAGACAGAGAGAGAGAGAGAGAAAGAGAGAGAGATGACAGAGTAGGAGAGCCAAGCCCAAACCCAGCTGCTCTGTGGAGCCGATGTGAGGTAGGAGAGGCTCCCAGACATGTTTGATTAAACCAAAATATATGAGGCGGCCAAGATGAGAGCCAGGCATAAAGAGAGGAGAGCGAAGAAGGGAGAAAGGGGGGGAGGAGGGAGATAAGACCTCCACAAGCACAGAGGATGGAAATGGAAGAACGCAATTTAAGAGTGGTAAAAGGATGGGTGGAAAATAAAAGCCTTAGTATTGTTTAACACCACATTCTATGACGCATGCATACAAACACAGAGACAGACGCACAAAGAACTCAAACAAAAAAGAGTAAATGTTTTTCTTTTGCTTCCTCTAACAGAGAAACAACAAAGGTTCATTTCCGCTTGCCTTGTTTACTGTTTTACTGCCCAACTGTGACGCTGTGAACTTCCACTCTCTGTTCGTCTTGTGATCTGCTTCCTACAGTATGTTTCTGTTGTTTTTCACTCTTTCTTCAGCCTGCTTAACGAAGCCTTTCTCTGACTTTTTACACTTTCAGCTTCCTGTGTTTCCCACATATAAAATGCATTTTTTTTGGTCCACTTTTTATTCATTTTTCTCTGTATTTTTTTCTTTCAAATGTCTGCATGGAAATAAAGCCGAAAGTGCGGACTGATCTGCCAAAATGGTGCATTAATGTGTAGTCCTGTCAGAGATATTATGTCCTTAATGACTTCACTGTTGGTCTTTGGAGCTCTGATCATCTCAACCTGTGAGAAACGCTGCAGCCTGTACTATTGTTCTTTTCCTCTCTTATCCTCCTTGTTATCTTTGCCTGCCTTCCTCTTTCCTTATCTCATTAATGCTTCATCCTCCCTCCCTGCTCACTCATTTGTCTGTATCCTCAGTTAGGACCTGAGGGACCAAGACAATACAGAGAGAGAGAGAGAGAGAGAGAATAAAAGACAGATTCAGGCAGAGAAAAGCAAAGGGGTGAGGAAAAACAGAGGGGTTAATCAGTTAGATAGACAGGCAGACAGCGAGTCAGAGAGGGAGCGATATGTGTCGGGTGCTCTGGGCTCGTGTTGTCATTGCCGTGCTGTTGTCATTAGTCCAAACAGCTCCACAGAGACTTGTTGAGTGACAGGCCGCAGACAGGCACACACAGTCAATAGTGGCAGCCCGCATCTTGCATCAGCATCACAACAACCCGCCGCCACCACCATAGGCTGTTCAGGGGAGCTTGTTAAACTCATAAAAATACATGAAGGTGGACACACGTAGCATAGTAAAATAACTACGCTGCCTGCTGCTTCATCCACTCTCGCCTGTAAAAACAAGCATTCAGGCATGACACAAACACAATACAACACACACTCACGCTCGACATTGATTAACGGCGCCCATTAAACAGAGAGGCGTAATGGTTCAGTAAGTAGACAGACATCCTACAGGTAGTTGTAGCAGAGATTAAATCGTTATGCCTCACTACACTGCAGAATTGTACAAAAATATATCCATATATATGGGGAATTTCAGGGGAAAGGTTGGATGAACATGTATTTGTAACTTTTGTAGCTTTTGTCAGCAAGCTGGCATGGCACTGGCAATGCAGATAGAATTGTAAGTACGGACGCCGCACGGATTTCTCAATGCAGCTGGGGCGTAATTGAAAAGGTCATAGCGGCTGGAGAGATTGAATTGAGAAAGTGCAGGGGAAAGGATATGAAAAATACAGTTTTGTGACTTTTTTCCCATTTCTCAGAAGCAGTAGGAATATGGATGACTATTTCAAAAGTGGACACAGTACAACTATTTCTATGCATTAGGGATGTAATTGAAAAGGTCAAAATAGGCTGTCGTGATTAAATTGTGGATATCCCTGTGCAGAGAGAACAAGGGATGCTGAAAATTAAATATTCTTTCACATCCTTCTCTGACATTCAAGGTGAACTGTAATATATATTACTAATATATATCTGGATCTCAGCTTATGAGGCGAATTGCCCCAGTGTGTCGTATTATTTTTCTATTCGTTTTTTTAGATGGCACAGAGAAGATAGATATGAGAGGTGTGACAGCATGATGAGCCATCTGAGATCTGACCTGATCCAAACTCATTTGCATTTTTAAAACTGACCCGAAACAATTTTTTTTTATGGATTCGCTGTTCTCCCCCAAAAATATATGATAGTATATACCGTGCGATGGTAGAAATGTGTCCACCGGTAGATATTTGACAATATCGTTTCCACCGCGGTAGCTAATCTTGCGTGATCTCGCAATTTCAGCTGCCTCGCGAGGTAACGGGAGTTGGGCAGACATGGAGGAAGAGAGTGAAGTAGAGCCATGAGTAGAGCAGGAGGAGGCATCCCAACCAACCCAAGATGAGGAAGAACTCTGGCTAAATGATTACCAGACATTTGCACGCCGTAGTTTATTTTGACAGTGTCCACTTTTTGAAATGAGAGATGAGCAAATCCTGCAGGAAAGGTCAGGGTCTTTTTTCCTTTTGCTACACTCTAAAATACAAATTTGTGTGATTTTATAGGCTATTGCACCGACTAAAGTCAGGCTGGTGTTTATTTGCATCTGTTAACCTTCAAAAGACTTGAAATTATTGTTCTCAGGAACCATAAAGCTTCCATTTAGAAAGAATTTTAGTTTTATTGTTTTGATTCTTTTGTTTTTAACTCAAGTGTTGTCTCATGTGAGGCCGTTGTTTTTGTTTGTATGGAAGTTCCAAATAAAAGAATAAAATATTCAAATGTGATGACGTATGGTATGGTTATTTTGAACAATTTCTTAATTGGATTCACAGAACGATTACTGTATCGTGATACATACCGTCACCGTGACATAAAATGAGATATTGTGATAGAAGATTTTGTCCATATCGCCCACCCCTATATGTAACTCTCTAAATGCCAATATCTCAGTAAATAAATAAGTAAATACATCACCCTTTTGTCCAATGTGAAAAGGCTGCCTTTCTCCCTTTTCACTGGGCCCTGTTCCCCAGGGTGAACGGTGTTTTGTGTCTGCTTAATTGTTGATTTCAGTCCAATGTTTAAGTTTATTTGAGAAATTGTCAAGTAGTGTGTATAAATGACACAAGCTTGTTTGGTTTGTTCTGTGGGTTCATGGGATTTTGTTGTTCTGGATGTTGGGGTGGATCAGCTGCTCAGCAGCTCAATCAAGGAGAGTGCAGGCCGGTTTGCCTCGTTATGTCCTCTTAGAGGGAGGGGACTGGTTGTTAAGAGGTAGGATGAGATAGGTAAGAGGGGAGAGAAGAGTGAACAGCTTGCTGTGATGCTGCAGTTTTCTTTTGTTTGGTGTTTTTTTTATTTAGATTCATTGAATTTCCCGGGTTTCATTTTTGCCTTTTGTTTCAGTGAACTTTTGTTAATAAATGTCAATTCTTTTGCACTACTCCGGCTTATCAATCTGTTTTTTTCAACATCCCTTTTAAAAGTTTTCCAGTGCCAAACCACCTCATCTGCCTTTACATGGGGTGGCGGCGCGACATCCAGTATCAACAAACTTAACCAGGCAGAATGCTGTGAATTGCTGACATGTCCAAGTACAAGCTGTTTATCACCTGAGCCTCTAACTTGGGCTGTCCCGAATACTATTTGTTGGGCTTCGAAGCTTTGGTGAGAAATATTCAAAGGTATTCAAAGCTTCGCAGAGCAGTGCGACGCGGCAGGCTGACATGTTCTTCAGTCTGTCGGTCTCCATCTCCCCTGTTTCAGTGCCCGGGACAGTGCCGCTGCCGCACTACTGTACACACACACACACACACCTCAACACACAACGGGCGATATCCCTCTGAGAATAACTACTAATAATAATGTTGAATATGAATAATAAATAATGTTGTGGGATTATTCCTTATTTCATGGGCTATTTTGGGGATTTATACATTACTATTACGTACTTATATATAAAACATTTTTAATAATGAGAAAACGAACCATTCGAATACTGATTTGTAGGTCGAATACCATGGCAACGTTCGAAGCTTTGAAACATTCGGGTCATGCCTGCCTCTAATAAAGCAATGTTGACACCAAAGTGGACTCTTATATTTCAAAACAGCAGCGTTTGGTGCATGCACGCTGCTGTTGGTACACCAGTGCCTGTATATATAACTGTGAGATGTGACTGGGTGTCTGCTGCAGTGTCTCACCATACTGAGTCACCAGACTGTGGGCCACGTTGGGGACGGCTTCCACCAGGTTCCCCAAGAAGTTGAAGGTGGGCTGGAAACCCTTCACACAGAGCTGGTCACTCAGCTGGACAGGGAATGCACAAAATGAATAACAATAGATATACAACAATGTAAAGGCACATACTCACAATGTAAAGCTTCACAGCATATTTCCTATATATCTCATATAGTTGTTATTATTGTAGCATTATTGTGAAAAAAAAAGTGACTTCAACAATTATATCTATGATTTTCATTTTACATTTTGTTTGAAATAAATCCATCTACAAGTACTAGAACACCCCAATGTATACTCCAGATCCTCTTACATATTAATCTGTAATTCACTGTTTTTCAGAACTCAGAAAACTAACCGGCTTCTTTTTCCAGCGCTCCAGTATTTTCTTTAAAACGTTCTAATCAGGCTCTATTCTAGTAACATACATGAGACCTGTCTGCACCTCTACCTGGTGTTATACCCCTCTGTCATCATCCATATACACAGCTTTACCATTATCCACCTGCAGCTGAATGGGGCTTTTCCATCACTGCCTTCCCCAGAGGTGACACAACAGCAGAAAGAGGGAGACAAGCATGCAGCCTGTTTACTAAAAAGCCCTGGGAGGATATGTTGTCAATTTCACAAGCGCTGTTAAATATTTTACAATGTTGATGCGTGTTCTGCCTGTGCCTGCATGTGTATATGAGCAGGTGTTTCTCTATATGTCTGTAAATGTGTTCGACTCACCTGTTTGTGTATCTCATCCAAAACAAAGCGATACGACAGCTCACACTGGAGCTCCAAAAGCAGCTGAACCAGCACTGGCACACGCAAACGTACACAAACGCATGCATTTACAGAGACACAAACATCAAACATAAAAAACAAAGAGAAGCATTCATTAAATTAACATCACAGTTCAGTACAGTTTCACACTTCTATAGGAAAATCTCTGCAATTATGAGAAAGAGAAAAACTAAATAACAGTTTATGGTATTTATTAACTCAATATCAATGAGTACTGGATTTTGTCAATGTTTATTTTCTGAGCAACTGTGACAACGTGTGTTGTGCCTGAGGGATTATGGGACTAGATCTGAAGTCATGATACGCTACCAATAGCCCATATTGTTTCTGATGCATAGACTCTATTTAAGAAGTGGACGTAGTCACCGTGACTTCACCCATTGGTTTGTGCACTACTGTTTTGAAGCCTCGAGTTCGGCATTTTGGCCGCCACCATCTTGGTTATTTGAAACCAGACTTGACACGAGAGGGTGGAGCTAAGCACAACCGAAATAAGACATTTTTAGGCGACCAAAAAGGTTATAATTAACTTTCATTAACTGAAAACACACTGTGAAAGGGTTAAAGTTGTAAGACAAAAACACGGACAACTCCCAGACCGGAAAACGCCGTGGTAGCGACCTGTTAAACACAAGGTAGCCACCCCCTAAAGCATACCCTGCTTTATGGTCTATTTGACTCTAAATGGGACCATAATTAACTAAATGAACATCATGCTGTATTGAAGACATACTTGCCAACCTTGACACCTCAAAAATAGGGACGATTTTGAAACCAAAGCGGTGGGTCTGGGGTTAGAAAAATTTGACTTTCAGAGACTTTGTTTCCTCCGTTCTGGTGACTTTTAAAGAATTAAAATAGTAATAATAATAAAATATTTGACTTTTAATTCTCAAAGAATTTCAGAATAATTCACCCCTCTGCTGTGAATCTGTGGCATAAACTAATATTCATCAGGTTTCATTTATTTAATTGATTCATACATTTTTTGCCCCTGCTTCTCTTAGTACTCTCCATTTCTTCACCATCTCTCACTGAAGGCCCTTTCAGACACAACGCAACAACGACACCACTGCGTTCTGAAACCCATTAATTGAAATGGCTAGTGCTGAGCCACGACAGCCTTTTGCTGCATCGAGCAAAGCCCAACTTTGGGCGCTGCGTGCTGTGATGTGCGCTGAGCCCAGCGGTGAGCACAGCTCAAAAAGCATTGTGTCGCGAGCAGCTGTCTTCTGCCAAGAAACGATATTTGGTGTAGCTCTATTGTTGTCCGGATGGAAACAGTAAGGCTTTTACACATGGTACAGCACCAGAAACAGGTTGAGATAATGAAAAGGAAAAAAAGGTTTGAAAATTTGTCATAAATCGGGAGAAATACGGGAGAATTTTGACCCCAGGAGGAAACCGGGAGACTTGCGTATGATTGAAGAAGACTTGAAACTAGCGATTGAGACCATAAACTCATGTTTACAATGTTTACTGAGGTAATAAATCAAGTGAGAAGTAGGGTCATTTTCTCATAGACTTCTATACAATCTGACTTCTTTTTGCAACCAAAGGAGTCGCCCCCTGCTGGCTATTAGAAAGAATGCAAGTTTAAGGCACTTCAGCATTGGCTTCACTATTCAGACCCTGGAGTTGCCCACTGTTCTGATGTCATAAGGACAATATGCAGGTATACCTCTCCGCTAAAATCAAACCTCTCATTACGTTCACTGCTTAACATGACTGCTTAGCTGATGTTAGAAAGGTTCTGGAAGATTCCTGGCTTTCTCATCTCCTTCGTTTCTCCTCACACGCACATACATTATGACTGCAATATTTATAGGGCTCAAATGAGTTTCAAAATGGGTTCTTCCCACATTCTCTGTGCAAAGAGCAAAAGCAGTGTCAAATTTCCAGCACTCTACTAACTATTACAGCAAGTGGTCCCTAAGGCGTTTTGAGACAGCTACCATAAAATCATTCTGTCATTTGCACTTAGCCAAACATTTTTGCATTTTGGAGGACTTCGATGCAGCGAGACGAATCTGACTGTGCGCTAAAAACAGCTAGTTCACCGAGAGGCCAACATTAAGACAAAAAAATCTGCATATAGCAGCCTACACTGATAATTAAATACAAAGAGAAAAGGTACTGCACAGTGGAGGAGTGAATGAATATCAACAAAATGAGGTCAAAGCCTACAAAAATGTTAATTTAGAAACTGGTATGTGGAGCAAATGTAAGATCACCTTAGTAACCAGCAGTGACCATTATCACAGTCACAAAGAGAGTTATCGTGTATGTGTCTTTGAGATGAAGAGTGACTCATAGCCTGTATGTGTGCACTCTCACACTGTCTGCATTATAACAACTACATAAAAAGTCTGTGTCTATGTTTGTGTGAGTGTAATGTGAGTGGGGTGTATTGGCGCACACACACATGTCATCCAAACCACAAAGAGGTATCTCTTCACCTTGGTCAACCTTTTCCAGAGTGGCTGGGTCCTCCAAGGTGTGAAGCATCCCTTGGGAAAGAACAGAAATGAGAGGCTAGATTTAAAGAGCATACTTCACAAAACCAATGAGATGAATGAATGAATGAGACACAACGACATGGCCATCTGGAATGAAGCTAAGTGTTGAGTAAGAGCAGTGCGAAAATGGTCGGCAAACGCTGCTTTATTTCAAAGAACTAGAAGCGACATTCAACATGCTGAATCGGCTGAAAAGCCTCCAACACGGGCAGACTAGAGCGTCGGCTTGGTGTGTCAGGGCCTAGTTTTACAGGAATTCCAACACATGTAGCAGCAAAAACGTCATGTCATGAAGCAAGCGTGTTAAGAATTGATACAATTTTTATGGCCGTGTCTGTAAATACTACCCTAAAAGCATGTAAAAAAAGGACAATGTGTAATGGAAGAGATGAAAGGCATATTTTATATTGGATTATGCTCTCATTGGCACACGGTGACGCTCAGTTCAGCAGACCATCCCGCAGGCACTGTAATGGCTCTTTTAATGTCTTGTTATATTGGTCAGAGCTTTAAACGGCTTACCATTTTGCCACATATCCTCTCATTTCCCTAATTTGATTAGAGCTCGAATGGCATAATACTTCGTGCTGCAATAACCTCGTGAAATTCATTCAGCGAGGAGGTAAGTATCAGTAATATCCTCTGATGAGGATGGTTCCATAAAAACACACTGTGGTATGCTTATAGCAGCTAGAGTAAGAATTTTATAAACTAATACACCAGTACTTTTTACCTGCCATCCTCATAACATGTCCTATGGGAGACTTAGTAATTCATTGTGGCACGGATAATGTACTGGGCCTGGTAGAAAAGTACTAACCACAATACAGGACTAGCAAAGCGACTCTCCTTGTATGCAAGCATGATGGCTTCACCAGGTGGTTTGTCATAATATTGATGATTTTATATACATTCAAGATAGATTCTCATCAATCATATCATAATATGTAACCATTGCATTGGTATGCATTTTTATACTCTGCTTATAGCTTAGTCAGCAGAGAATATTTAGACAGTATTTAGACAGTCAGAAACAAGTAGTTTACATAATTAAACTATGCAATGACAATACAATTTCACATTTGATGTAATCTAGCGGCCAGGAAAAAGGAACATCAATTATATCAACGGGAACTAAATGTAATACCCTGTACTTAATGAATACAATGTATTGGTTTGATCCACAGATGGCAAAAGTGTACTTTCATTATGCCTATAAAATGAAAGAAAAGCAGTGAACAGCAGGTGAACTCTATTGTATGTGTGAATCTATTTATAATATAACTGTATTGAATATTGTGAATACTTCTGTGTCGTGCCGCTCAGGTAATGTGATAAAATCTATTGTCTCGGTTGTTCAGTCTGACCTTGCAGAAAAGCAGTGATGTGACTGCAGCACGAGCACGACTGTGGACTGACCCAGTGGAGCAAGACAGAATATCAGACTAGCAAACTCAAGCCAGCAAGATGTCCAGAACAACCAGTGCTGGTTAGTTATGGTCAATATCAAACGGAGGATCTGTGCAATGCTCAGTCACACTTTCTGTTAAGTGATCTTCCAAACACATCCCTACAATATGACTTATCAGCTGTGCCAACAGAGAGAGAACAGGTGAGACATGAAAGCCTAGTGCTTGCTAATCATTCTTGCTATTCCTTCACATCTTAATCTCATGCTGCATGTTCCACTATTTCTCACCCAGCAGGGAAGCTGTGAAGTGCAGAGAGACTCTTTGGTCCTGTCGGAGCAGCTCTCTCAAGGCCCCAGGAGAACACTTCAGCACCCCGCTGATGCCAGACAAGGCAAAAGACTTCCTCACTGACTGTACAGCGGAGACAGAGGGAGGGGGGGAGAGAGATGGGAGGGTAAATAAAGCCTCTGCATCAAGGGAAATTAACAGGATAATTTATTATCCATAAATACTTTCTGGTAAATCCTACAAAAGTACTTAAGACAGGAAATGCTGGGAGATAACACACACACCTAGCTGTAACTTACAGTATATAACTTATAATACACAATCCAGCCAAATAGTAGAATAATTAAAGAAAGCTTTCATATTCAAATAAGATAAAGCAAGTTTATATTCCTTACCGCTATATCTTCACTGTCAATCATTTCGATGACACAGGCCACACAGAGCAGCAGCCCGCCCCCCTCTGCAGGCACCAGGCGGCCGCTCCACTTGGGGTCGTGCCTGAAGTGGATTTTGTCATAAATAATATCCAGGCTCGTCATTTTTGGTCGTTCAAACCTGTTGAAACAGATATCAAATCGTTTTGCAAGTCAGGCAGGTGAGTAGAAACGCTAGCTATCCAAGCTAACATTAGCTAATTAGCTTAGCAACTTCTATCATGCTCCTCAAAAATAAAAACACAAGTTGCAGGCTCTCCCTAAACGTTTTCCCTAAAAACACCAAACTATTTACAACGCTGTCATATCAAATACATTTATCCAATTCAGTAAACTCACCATTAAATAAACTAAAAAGTTATGTAGCAGACGAAAGCCTAGGCAAGGCCAGTTTCAGTATCCATGGTTTCAGCTAGCTGTCGCGCGCTCAGGTCACGGGGCGCACTTTTTTTGCACCGTCTGTTTTCAATCAAAACTTTATTAAACAATATATTACAGTGTAATTACAAAAACAAATATAATTGCAAATATAAAGGTACTGATCATATTTTAAACACTATGTTGTAGAAGTATTCACAAGATAATAGTTTAAGTAAAAGTTAAATGAATATTAGTAAAAACAAAAATGCTAATAATTATATAGATAGATATTTCTAAGAATTTTTTTAAGTACTGCATTAGCTTTTTTTTCGTTCTTAATAGCAATAAGTGGGCTCAACTCAGTCAAAAAATGATGGATAAAATAAGAAAATAACACAACATAACATTCCTGATTGTTATTTCAGTGTTCTTCTATAAGAAAGTCCTATGTGGTGAACAATTATAGATAATTATTCCAGGCTATTACGCCATAATTTCCAGGAAATAAGGAATTGCTAATGCAAGTTAGAATAACATGGGGCATACTGCATACAGTATAACTATTTAATTTTCAACTATGACATTTCATCAGTGTATGGAGCTATGTTAAATGCTACAGATAGGTGTAATCTCAAATATCATTACTGTGATAGGGGCACAGGCTGTACAAACTTTACATGATCTTATTTTATAAACTTATTAAAACTTCTCATGGAAATGCTGTATTTGTCATATTATCATATTTACACTTTTTTAACCTGAATTGTCTGAAGAGCTACTTAGGTCCCATGTTTCTTCTCATCGCTATTTATGCAGTAATGCTATCAAAAGTGTAATTGTATCAAAAAGTCTCTGAAGTTCAATGGTGGGTTGATATCTTATATTGGAGCAAAAGGCAAAACATTTTCTTCAAAATGATGTATCATCATCAATTTATCCTCCAAGGAATGTCATCGCTGTATAATATGCTGTGAGCATATGGTGGGATGCATGAGTTTGTTTCGCAGTATCATTTAGCAGTGAAGGCCAGAATTTGGTTATCGCCATGACAACAAATGCCTCCCGGCAACTGACGCAACTATCTGATGATATAGTGTGGGGGCGAGTATCAACCACTACCAACGTATCAATTTATAATGTCTCTCTACTTCTCCTTAAACAGAGTTCGCTGCACATCAAAGTAGTGGCGTGACATAAAGTGCAGCCTGACTCAGTGTGAGTGTGTGTTTCACAAGTGTGAGCAGCAGGCTGATCTCATAGCTTCTCAGTGTGCAGCATCTGTGGTACTGGGTAACAGGACTGTGTACGCAGGAAGTGGTCAAAGCCGTGCTTGGCTTACTGAAAAGAGTAGCCGACCTCTGACAAGCAGGTGGAACTGAGGCTATTTGTTTCCAAAGTCTCCATTTGTGCTTGGACAGGAGCTAAATCCATCCGTCTCAGGGTTTTATTGGCACCTGAGAGAGAGAGAGAAACCAACAGAGAAAGGGAGACAAAGAGCCGATGCATATCTGTCAACTTTATTTGACAACTATTTCACATCGACAATTCTTCGGGGGCCAATAAAGCACAGAGACAAATGGATTCAGCTTCTGTCCAAGCGTAAGTGGAGTCCTAACATGCGAGCATTTTTCACAGCATTGCTGGGCCTTTGCTTTTCTCTCATTTGGCTCGATATATCTTGAACCACTTCCTGTGCATAACCCCTCCACACACACACACACTCAGTCTATAGTGTAAAACAATCATGCAGTAAAAGATAATGAAACACCCAGTTACATACAGCAGCCATCACTGGGGGGCGTTGAGCTAATCTAAATATAGCTCTTTACCTTTTTTTCCAGTCACCAACCCACACTTTGTCACACCATCACTCACATCATCGTAATATTCTGTTTCCAGTGACAACGACATTTACAGGTCATGCAGCCACATTGAGGCAACTATGACGACTATGCCTACTGTATATTTAACCGCTGTAGAGACTGACAAACATATTGCAGGGCCGTGTTGTATGCTTTATTTCATTTGTAAATTATTTTGTATTGCCCATTAAAATTTCAAATAATGGATTACTTTGTAATTTAGTCCATTTATGCATAGATTAATAAATACATTTGTAAACAAATTTATTAATGCCTATTTTTATCGTACAATTAGTTATTAATCAATTAAATGCTTTATTACTATTTCCGTGACTCTTGTGGTCCTCCATACCTTGCTGCCCAGAAACACACTTATAGAAATACACTTAACACGACTCAATCTATTACTGGAAGGACTAAATATCCCATCATGCATTTTAAAATGACATCATATCTGTAAACCAAACTGTGGCTACAAAATCCTGGATTATAAATGAACCCCAACAGTCTACAAAAGCATATCACGTTACTATTTATATTTGACAGAACTTCTTTTTAGTTATTTAAAAAAAAAAAAAAAAAAAATTGGTTCTGATAAATTAAATGAGATAAAGAAGGAAGGGGGCGGAACAAGGAAGACGCGTGTGTGTGTGTGTGTGTGAAGCGGCAGTCTCTCACTCGGGTGTAACGTTCAGGTGCTCTTCACCCTCAGAGGTGAAAACTCCTCAAGTCGGTACGATGGATTATATCTGACCAACAGGCGGTCATTTGTTAAAATAATACTAAAACATGTCGAAGCCTTTGTGCAGCGTTGGAGAAAAGGCCGGTTGAAGTGAAAGTAACGACATACGGTAAGAAACGAGAAACATTTAACGAATATTAGGCTACTTCATGTTCATACCGAGCGTAGTTTTTTTTAAACTTATCCAAATGCATGGAGCTCATTGCTCAGTTCGGTGCCATACTATTAACTATGGACTTATGATACTTTATGGTACTTTTCCACGTGGTATTAGTCTACAGTGTCTATTTTCTGACAAAAAAATGTATTCAACAGTCTAATAGCTACAGTAGTATCTGTATGGCATTCCTTTAATAGGAGTAGCCTACTGTAGGATTGCAATTATTAGAATTAAAACAAAATGTAAATGCTTCTTTTTTATAGTGTATCGAAATTTGAATTAAAAGTTGCCCATATCAACTTTTCGTGATGAGTTAGGCTGTAGTTTGTCATTAACCTCAATCAATCAATCAATCAATTAAATATTTATTTATACATATTTACATAAACTCACTTCAAAGTGCTTTACAAGCGATTGACAAATATCATACAACCTGGCCTGCTAAAACATTCATTGCCTGCTGTTCTTTCAACTATCATAATAATAAAAAATCGCTTTTATGTTGACTAGAGCTGCAACGATTAATCAATTAATTGATTAGTTGTCAACTATTAAATTAATCGGCAACTATTTTGACGATCGATTAATCAATTTGAGTAATATTTTTTTAGAAAAAAGTCAAAATTCTCTGATTCCAGCGTCTTAAATGTGAATATTTTCTTGTTTATTTACTTTGTGGACAAAACAAGACATTTAAGGACGTCATCTTGGGCTTTGGGAAACACTGATTGACATTTTTCACCATTTTCTGACATTTTATAGACCAAACAACTAATCGATTAATCAAGAAAATAATCGATAGATTAATCAAGATTGAAAATAATCGTTAGACGCAGCCTTAACGTTGACTTCATTTTCCCTGTTGCAATGCGTGTCCCTTAATGATCTATAAGACTCATAACTGCAGTGTACAAAATGCATTTTTGGAAACAAAGTATGGTAACCCTTGAAGGCGATGACCTCTGTGGTTTATTTGCACAACTGAATGTATACTGCTTTACTTCCTGTGGGATTAGAAATATTAGTCATCAGATGTTTCCATGCCCATCTGAACTTCAGCATTCAACAAACTGACAAAACAGAAAGCAAACATGCAGCATACTTTACTCTCAGCGCGTGGGCCACAGTGAGATAAAAAACCAACATCACCACAACCTGAGGTACTGACAAGCAACAAAGCCACAATGAATCCATTGTGTGTGTCTGTTCATGGCTCAGCATAGGTTCGTTTTAAGCTCGTAGTAACGCGACCCTGCTCACATAACTGATATTCTCTCAGTCGGCACCGTTTGCAAACATGTTTTTTCGTCTCCTCACAGGTGTGTTTTTGCCTCGTCTGATCTCTGCGCTGCCTCAAAAACAGGCAAAAGCTAATCTCCTCTCTCAACTGTTCCATCAGCACTTTCCACAACTGATGCAAGACATAATAAACAAACAGGGGAACCAATAACAACGCCAGCATCCCCCACATATAGACAGTGCAGGTACTGTGTGAGCCAGTGAGTCACACACAGGGAGGCAGCAGGTATAATGTGTCACTGAGGACATGTGGCGTCATTGTGGCCAGAGCCCTCATCTTCTGTCCTCAGATAGCACCAACCAGGGGAGTATTCACTTTCACACAAGGAAAGTAGACCACTCAGCACACCAGGACTTGACCTGATAGAGGTTAAACAAAAAAAACAAAAAAAAACACTGAAATTTGAGGCTTTTCTTTAGAAGGTAAAGTGGTGATGAGAGAGAGAGAGGAATGACAGAGAGGATAGAGTTTGAGATTTTCCAAAGATGCTCTTCAGATCTGAATGCTCGGGGCGTGACGTAAACCGAAGCGACGTGAAAGAGAGAGAATGAGAAGACAGACAGTGACAAATGTAAGAGAAGACGTGCTGACTGAAGAGGGAGGGGGGGGGGGAGAGAGAGAACTATGCCTGACTGCGTTTTGCTCCAAAGTGTTTAAAAAAAAAAAAATTGTAAGACAGATTTTCAGGCTCAAAAGTGACTGATTGTAACAATGAAAAAGGCGATGGAATTGATAATGAGCCATCATTACTGTAGTGCTGATGATGGATCTTCATCTTCAAGCAGATGATACGAGGAGATTCATATTTATTATAAGGAAAGAATTCTGGCTCTTCTGCATGAGATTGCTTTTCTTTAGTTAATTAGATCGATGGGTCGGTGGCTTCGTGGGCCGAGGGACTCCATTCACAGCGAATAAAACCCCGTGTCACATAATAGCGAGTAACAGAGGAACAAAAGGGAGAATAGTAAGAGGCACAAAGATGAATGCTTCGAGGCATTTCTCATCTACTGTGTACAGGCATTGTAACTTTTATCCATTTATCCGCCCACACAGCAGCACTACTCAGCTTCAGCCTATACTCACCCGTCAAGACGACAGAAAATTGCCTTTAACTGTAGAAGAATCTGTGTGAGCCACTGACTGTATATTCTGTTTTTCTCCCCCCCCACCCCTCCTTCTCTCTTTTTATTTCTCACTTCATTCCCGGCTGCTATACACTCCCCCATGTTTCTAATGACTTTCACCTTTTCTCATTACTCATTTTTTTCTGTTTCAAACACCACTTTTCTCATCCCGCTTCCCTCTCTATATGGCCATTAGGTTGGGGGTCCTAATCTTTCTCGCCATGAACTAACCAATCCCTCACACGTCTTACTATTTCTTCTTCTTCCTCTTCAGCTATCTCCTCTCCTGTCATGTCTGTATCCATGAGGAACCAAGTCCAGCGCCGCCGCTCTCTGGGCCCTGTCTCGCCCAAACGCATCTACAGAAACCTGTCCGTCCGACTCAGGGGCGGAGAGTCATCTGTTGCCACGGAAACGGCCGCGCCCAAACACCTCAGCAAGTCTGCAGATGCTGTAAGATATGTGGGCGTCATCATTTTGAGGGGGTCACTTTGGCCGAAATGCTTTCCTCTTCCTCCGCTTCTTTTTGTTTTAATCACGAGATCTTATTTTGACATTACATGCTGACTCTGTGTCGCTGTGGATACATTATCCCAGGCGAGACCGCTGCTCTGATTTATGATTTGATTTATGTGTCCTGTGTGTCTCGCCCACTGCCTCTTTCTTTGCACAGCAACTCATTCCGTCCCATAAAATAAAATCTCTTTCTCGATGTGAACTCTCTCCTTCTGTCTCTCTCCCTCCCTGCTCCCCATTAGTACAAGACCCTGTGGGAGGCTGTGGAGAACGAGGACACTTTGGCCGTGCAGAGCCTGCTGTCCAGAGACCACACCAACTGTGGAGGAGGAGGAGGTGGAGGAGGAGGAGGAGGAGGAGGAAGAGGAGGAGGCGGAGGAGGAAGCATGTGGGAGAGAGGGGGGGAGAAGAAAGAGAAGGACTGGGAGAGAGAGAGGGAGAAGGGGGTGAACAGGGTGAGCGAACAAGGCCTGGTCCCCCTGGACGTGGCCGCCCTTACCCACAATTCCCCTCTGCTCCACGTGTTGACAAAGGCGGGAGCCAGACATAACCCTGTTTGTAAGTCTTTTAAAATGTCATAAAATGATGTTGGAAGTAGATGATTCAATGCAAATCATATTCAGAATCTGTCCTCCGTCTCCTCTCAGTGTGCCGACCAGCAGAGTGGGCGCTCAAGCTGGACGCTCTGGTGGCGCTGGCGGGCAAACAGGTGGAGGAGAGGAAGAAGGAGCTACTGAGGAAGGCAGGGGCAGGGGCAGGGCCTCAGGCACAGGCCGACGTCCAGAGACACATCCGCCTCTGGAGCCTCAGGCTGCAACTGTACTGCCGGATGAGACAGAACTTCCACAGCACAGGTCAGTGGTCAGCCGGTGACATTTCCTTGAAGCACAGCTTGGGACGCAAACTAGGTCACAGTCCCTCTCAGTCCTCTCCTGCTAGAAATACTGGTATTCTTGCTTTTTATTTCTGCCCTCTTCAAACTCAATCTCAACAAGGTAGAACTACTTTTAACCCTCCTCTACAAACCCCCCCCCCCCCCCCTCATCACTGCTGACAAGACCACAACGATCAGGTATTCAGCCCAACCTCTCGCTTAAGTTTTACTGATTTCCTGTCTGGACTCTTGTA
Organism: Sebastolobus alascanus; assembly: GCA_916701645.2. Lineage (NCBI taxonomy): Eukaryota > Metazoa > Chordata > Actinopteri > Perciformes > Sebastidae > Sebastolobus > Sebastolobus alascanus. Next base: position 1,930,235 of record CAKAOJ020000035.1, on the reverse strand, counting down.
ACGCCTAGCTGGCCTCTTGAAAGTCTCTCCAGCACCGTTCAACTCATCCAACATTCAACAGACTGCCTCGTCGTCAACCTTTCCAAATTCTCCCATGCCCTCCACTCCCTCCACCGGCTGCCAGCGGCTGCTTGTATCAAATTAAAAACCCCGGTGCGGGTGGATGTATGCGTAGGAACCTGCGAGGCTTTGGTGCAACCTGCTATATCGGGCCTCTTCGCTTTCCTTTTGTAATTCCCATGTTTTTTTTATTAGAATCATGTGATGATATCCCCCATGTGCCTACTTAGCTCTCATTTCATTTCTCTTTCGATTCTCTTCCCTGACCGTTTTATGATCACAGCGGTATTTTAAAGGCAAGAAGGCACCGGCTCTTATTCTTGGTGCAGATAAAAGTGTCAGCTAAATGCTCAAAATGCAAAATATAAATGTGCTACAATTACATTTGATCACGCTGCAGAAATTCGTCTTTAACCGGGCTATCGCTGAGGTTACGGTTGTTACAGCAATATTGTGGTAGTTTGTGGATTCCTGCAGGGAAAAACTCTGTCTGTTCACTGGCTCTATTCATAGGCAAGCAGGTCAGAGTGCAGAAGCAGCAACAGATCGGTTCCCACAGAGCTGGTAGAGGTTCAGTGTCTCGGGGGCAACACATAGCTCCAATGGGAGAACCTCTAATTTTACTAGCAACCCTGGAGGGTTATGTCGAGGGCAAGGATACCGAGATTCTTGTCGAAATACAAAAATAAATTGTTAATCTGTGGTTGTCCACTGAGAGTTGGCATGGCATGGTATCTGTTTTGCCGCGCAATATTAACACTTTAACTACATACATCATGTTTTATAATCAAGAAATTAAAAAAGATATATTATTAAAGAGTTTTGATAAGAAAATACATATAATACAATATCTTTTTCTCTGTGGTTGTTGTAGTTGTTTTCATTTACTCTCAGAACTAAGTAGTGCTCACGTATGCTCAATGTTGGTCTGTCTAAATGTTTCACCCAGAGCTCCCAGGGTCTCCCAGTCATGTGTCCATACTGGTGACCAGCACATCCTCTCTGTTTGTGGCAATCAAAGAGCCAGAAGGTGACAACATGGGGCTCATCACCCGCTACAGAGGTAGGTGGTGAATAACAAGACTTTAATAATAATATTATAGATGGAAGGATGGATCGAGGCAAATTAAAGGGGACATATCATGCTCTTTTCCAGGTTCATACTTGTATTTTGGGTTCCTACTAGAACATGTTTACATGCTTTAATGTTCAAAAAACGCTTTATTTTTCTCATACTGTCTGTCTGAATATACCTGTATTCACCCTCTGTATTCACGCTTCGTTTTAGCGTCTGTCTCTTTAAGTGCTCTCCCTGAATTTGTTCTTTTTTTTCCTTCATATAGAATATCTGGCAATCACAAAATCCATTGGTCTGAGTTTCAGTGATGATATTGACCATATTAACATAGTCAAATACGGTCAAATGCGGTCCGCCACAGTTTCATAATGAACCGAAAATATTTTTATACTTCTCAACCGGTGGGGTCCGCGCAGTGTGTCCAGGGGATTCAACTCGGTGGGGCGAGGGCGCCGTGGTGCGCCGTGGTGTGCTGCGACTGGCTCTCGGCTTGGAAAGGCCCGGGGTGAAGGTGGCTCGCGGTTCTGGCCGTGAGCTTTGCAGCATCGCTCACCCGGACCTCACCAGTTCCCGGGGCCGTGGTGCTTGTTGCGCCATCTCTCCCTGAGCGACTGTCAACTGGGGCATACTGTCGTCAGTGCGAGGGGTCTGCGGCGATGTTGGCAAACCGCCCGACCCGTGTTGAAACACGGACTCCGTCTCGTTTGCCATACTTGGGTGTCACTTTTTTGCTGTGTCATCACCATTCATATCTATACAACCAATGTGCTTATGATTAATTTGTTTACAAGAGCACAAAACTGTTTACAAGAGCACAAAGTTCTTCATAGATCTAGCCACTTAAAAAACAAGACTCGGTCAAAACTGAGTATAGGACTGGACCGTGTATGGTCAGTCTGTGAGTTTGTGGCTAAATTGTTACATAAATAGTCAGTGGTCATGTCTATAAAGTTAAATCCAGTGCTACATGTGCACCAGGTGGACGCACTGCTCCACTCAACTGGCCGTTCAAGCGGCGACGTACCCTATCGTGGAATGCACCCGATTGGTTCCTGGTTTTCTGCTCGTCGTTTCAAACAGGAAACAACATGGCGGCCTGCTCGTAAACTTTCTGTTATTCCATTGATACAATCCACCAAATTCTACTTCTAAAAACATTTTAAGTATGAAATAAGCGATGCCACAGCTGAATCTCGTTTCATTTTAGAACTAAATTTGGACGCGTCACGCTGGACGGGCTCATTTGCATAAAGGACTGTTCCTGACTTTTTAAACGGCCAATGAGGAAACTCCAACACTCGGCCGAACAAGTGTGTAACTTCATCACTCAGTGGCAGAGTTTTGCGTTTGTAGGTCTGGCCCTCTGCGGTCCAGGCACAAACCCGGCGGCTCGACTTCAAGAATTTCACGTCGTCACTGATGATGATTTGACTGATCGACTTCCAGGGAGCAGCCCTACACCTTTGCATTGGTAGATCTCAAACCGTTGGTGATATATTCTAATGAGCCTGAATGTGACGTAGGAAGGGGAGCAAAATCTGAGTGGCTGGTTGAATCACGTTTTCTGATCGGCGGCCCACAGAAAACAGACTGGGTTGTCTTATTTCACAGTTTGTGTGTTGGTAGGCACTCCAGACGCCCAAATTTATGTGCACAAGCACTGACAAAGTGAGTTTTTCTTCATACGTCCCCTTTAATAATATAGGAGGTATGATCGAAACATGAAGCGAGACATGATGGCTAAATAAAGTTAATAATATAATCAAGGTCTCACTCATCATTTAGGCTGACAGGTATAAAAGCCTTATATTTATGTCTCTCGTTTGGCTCCTCTGTTTTTGCTACTTAGTTTTACAGCTGCATCATACTTCGCAGCCAAGGGTAGATTAAGCTCAGGTACAGCAAGTTCCCAAAACTGTAAACACTCAAATCCTTAGTTCCCCCCTATGGGGGGGGGGCTTTGAGTAAAGCCAGAGAATAATCTGTCAGTGAGATTGTTTTGTTTTGTGTTCACAGTGGAATGGAGCACCTCAGCCAGCTTCAAACGCATCCTTGGCTCAGCGCAGGTTACAGAGACCAAGAACCCATCCTATAGCATCAAGGGACTCACAGAGGTAAGTCATGCAGCACCTTCACACACTCTGCACACATAGTTAAAATGGTTTAGGGATATGCAATCATGCAGACAATACACACACATTAGCTCTAGAGCTTCACACAGACCGTATTCATTGCGCCCCAATCATCCCCGACTGTGCCGAACCACTTCCCATAAGAGAGCACTTATCCCACTCAACTGCCTTACTTAACCAGATGAATTAATAATGACAGCGGTGTGCGATTTCTTTGTCCCGGGAATGAACGATTCATAAAGGTTAATGCATGGTGATAATTTGGTGGTCTGGTGCTTCTCCAACTGCAGGGAGCGCATTACTTTGTAAGAGCGAGCGGCTACAACGTGAAAGGATGGGGCCCGCCTCAGTGCTCCTCTCCAGTCAGCGCTGCCCCCTCCAGTGAGTATACCGAACTGCACACTTTGATGAATGTGGACTTGCTACTTTGAAAGGCCTCCATTCTTTTTCTCTCTGTCCCCGTGTAATGAAATTACTTGGCTGACGTCAAGCTTGATGTGAAAAAGTGGAATCCACTCACGGCTGGTAGATTAATGAATTACTAAAATGTGGAATTAAAGATGTCACTGCGAGTAAATGGGCCTTTTACCCGTGCTTTGAGTTTGAATTGGACTCATAATCTCTCTTGCATGCCATCCACTCTCTCTCACGCTGCATTACTTGCTGTTACTTTCCACTTTAAGCTGTGAAATGATGCAAAAATTGCTACGAAATGTTTTTGAAATGGAGAATGAAGGCAAGAAATATTCATATAAATCCACGAGTACAGCCAAAGTAGTGATATTCAACATGTTGCTCAGACTGAATCACCATTGAAACGAGTCCCAGCACACAGATGGTCTCTCATGCAATCTCTCTTTTGCCTCCTGATCACAAAGACAGGAGGAAAAAGCAGCACTCAGGAGTCGCCCGCAAATGAGTTCTTGATGTCTTCAATGATTTTCCCCTAATTGCGTAAAAATGAAAGCGATGATTTGTTTCTCTCTTTCTCCCGGAGCAGGTTGGAGAGAGTGCATCGGCGTGAAGTCGCAGTTCAGAAATCACGAGGGCCTTGTGAGGAAACTGCTGGAAGACGCCAGAGAACCGCATTACCAAGGCTTCTGCATAGGTAACAGCGGGTCTTTTTGGTGATGCAACTTTGCTGCAGTTGTTGTAAAGCGAGCACAAATGAGTCCATGAAACTAGAAGTATTTAGCACCACATTCACTAGATTTTCTGTGGAAATGAAAAGAAAAAACATTAACCACCAAGTCCCAATTTTCTTCCATTATTTTTCTATTAAAGAGGACCTATTATGCTTATTTTCAGGTGCATACTTGTATTTTGGGTTTCTACTAGAACATGCTTACATACTTTAATGTTCAAAAAACACTTTACTTTTCTCTTACCGGCTCATACCTCTTTTCACCCTCTGTCCGAAAAGCCCAGTCTGCTCTGATTGGTCAGCTGGCCCACTCTGTTGTGATTGGTCAACTGAACCAAACTCAGACTCCGCTCCAGCTCCGCTCTAACTAGCTTTGTTTGAGGGCGTGTCAAATTAGCCGCTAGGAAGGTATTATGCAATTGTGTTACTTGGTGACATCACCATGTTCCGGAAGAAGAGGCGGGACTTCAAGCAAGGCGTTTCAGGCAGTTCAGGAGCAGTGTTAGGCCCAATTCCAAACCAACCCCTACACCCTCTCCCTACCAACTTCCACACCGTTCGCGTGGAGGGTCCGCCATATTAAGTGCCATTGCAAACCAATTCGCGGGGAGTGGAAGCGGGTTATGAAACCCTCCAACAGCGAGCCTGCATCGATGCCGACTTAACCAGCTGCCCTTACTGACGACGTGCAACGCCGTTTTGTGTTCGTAATGGAACACGATCCAATGTTGTCCAAAGTTCCGTGCGACTACCGGTACAAACATTTACTTGTAAACTGCTCAAACTGATAGACATTTAATTTATTCTACTTTATTGTTATACAGACGTTAACAACATAAAGTAAATAGATTGTATTTAGGATCAAATATACCGTTGTCCAGTCTAGAAAACATGTTCATTAGATTGTAAATTGTTGTATATTATATATATATATATATATATATATATATATATATATGTGTATGTACACAACATGTAGTTATTGTTTTTTACCCCTTTCAGGAGCTATAACCCCATAATTTATTATATCTTCAACTGTGCAATACTGACTTAACAGTGCAATAATTTAGTGCAATAATTCAGCTGTGCAATAATCTGGTTTACTCCGGCATTAGCACTGCATTTATTTATACAGAACATTTAAACTAATATTCTTATACACTATTCTTGCATTTTTATAAATGCATGCCTTTATATTATTTGCATAGATCCTATTTTTCAGCATTATTATTTGCACTTATATATATATATTTCTTATTTATATTTTCTCATGATTTCTCTATTTTTATTTATTTATATTCTAGAACGGAAGCAAAACGTAACTCAATTTCCCCCACGGGGATCAATACAGTATTTCTGATTCTGATATTTATTTCCTTACTCTCCACCTTAAAGAAGAGTGCTTCATTGAGCTGTGAGTGTGACCTCAAATGGAGTTCACTACACCACGGAGTGGGAGGCTGTAGGGCCCGGATTGGAATTGGGCCTTACTGTGGGGGAGAGTAACTCCCTTTGCCGTGGACCTTGGGCTTTATAGCTTTGCAGACCTTTTTCATGCACAAAAAACTATATAACACACTAAAGGAAAGGGAAAAAGCACAAAAGCATAATAGGTCCTCTTTAAAATCTATTACTTTTACGTGGAAAACACTGTACCCTTGGTGGTTACTTCATCATTTACTAAAAAAAAAAAAACCTATTACAGAATCTACCCTCCTCTCTCCTTCCACTATGACCTTATGTTAATTATTTTTTTTAAATTGCTTTTATTTTTCAAGTACCGTAGGTGTACAATAGTTTTGACCTTGTTTTCTGTTGTACTTGTATTAATCAAGAGATTCTGAAGTGTCAGAAAACATAATGAACATTGAGGACATTGAAACATAAATTGTTACGATGTTTCATAAGGACCTGACATGCTGGCAGAGTTTTATTCCACCATTTTATATCAGCAGCATGCACTGTTATCAACTCTTTTCATAACAGAGAAAATCGTTTCACCACCCTCCCCCCATTCAAAATAGCTTGTGAATGTACTTTGGCAAGATGAAGTGATTCTCATCCTGAATGATCCTCCTCTCCTCCGCTCCACAGAGAGCTCTAAGCCCCAGAGTCCCAGCAAGCGTCTGTCTGTGTCTCGAGGCATCAAACAACTGTTCCAGTCCGCCACAAAGTTTGTTCGTCTCCTACAGAGGTAGCGCTCCATCTGTCTTACCTGTCCCACGGTGCCTTGAGGGTACGAGGGAGTAACGGATTAAATGTGACGCGATTACAACTGTGTAGACTACAAAGTCCAAACTCTTACCTGTTACGGTTATTAAAAAGGAACAGTAGTCACATTAAAGCTGCTGTAGCCTCAAGATAAGTGAAGCAGGAACGGGACGATGTTTGAAACCACTGAACTGTGGGAAGTAAGTGACTGATCAAGGCTCAGTGGACCACACTCACCACATTAGCTGCCAGTTGATAAACGGGGCAGCTCCGAAGTAGGAAAGGGTGGAACTGCATGAATAGCAACCACAGCATGGCTTTGTGGATGAACACAACATAGATTACTCAAAACGTGGTTTGAAAGAAAATGCTTTTTACATAAACATAATTTGCATAAGCTGCAATAAGGTTAAAGGGGTTGGTTTGGGTGTTTTGAAGAGCGGTTGTATGAGGTACTTATCCATAGTGAGTGTTATTACCTACAGTAGATGACGGTCAGCACACCCACAGTTTGGAGCAGCAGTCAACATCAATATCAGTTTAAGTGTACGCTATATTTAGAATATTTGCTGGTTTTCCTTGCTGTGAGACAGCAATACAGTCTATGTTTCCGACGGGGAAATGAAGCCATTACCTATGCTCTCGCCAAAGCCACCAGACTCCATTGAAAAAAGCAGTAATTTTACCTCGCAGAACACGGGGGTTGCTGGTCTACCGTTGCCTCGATCAGTTAGTTTGTTTGTGTTATTGTGTGACTTTGGTTAATTCGGATTCACCAAAGTCAAGTGTTTTGCAGGGTAAAATTACAGTTTTTTTCAATGGAGTCTGGTGGCTTTGGCGAGAGCATAGATGGATACAATGGCTTCAATTCCCCGTCTGAAGGACTGTCTGGCATCAACGTAAAGCGGTGAAAATATTCTAAATTTAGCGTACACTTAAACTGATATTGATTTTTTTAGGTGGTTAAAATACGTTTCGCTGCTGTCCCCGTCCACAGCAGTACATTGCTTTGCTCCTGTGCGGTAACACCCAAATTGGGGCCTGCTGACCGTCATCTACTGTAGGTAATACACTGACTATGGATAAGTACCTCATAGAGTACAACCCCACTTCAAAACAACAAGTGTTATTTACAGTTGACAGTGACAACAGCACGATCTGATTATTAATGTATTTTGTTTCCTCCTGGACTATGAAAATTAATTTAATTTGGTCTGGTCTGTCCTGTATTGTATTCGTCTCATTAGGGGCGTGTACTTGGCTACTGTGTTCTACCACAAGGAAAACATCCTGGTGACTGCTGAAGATCAAATACCACTAGTGGAGATCCAGTGCTGCTCCACCTCCATCACCCAAGACTTTCTTTGGTTTGCCAAGGTAAACTGTCAGTAGAATACATATACATAAGACATAAACGCTGTTGGTAACTTGTAAGTTAATACACGTGTAGTCGGTAAATTGTTTTCATAATCGAACACACAAGACTCCCATTGTTTTATTTATCGATTCTACAAATGTGATTATTCAGAATGAAGGCTATGGAATTTTCTGTGTTAAAAATAGATTTCTTTTTTTCTTGTAGTTGTCCTGTGCATGGCAACAAGTGCCCTGGCTCCAGCAGGCCCTTTCCTCTGCTCATTCATCTCCCTCCTCCCTCCTTCAGAACAGGCACAACATTTTAAGAGCCGTTTCCCAGCTGCAGGTAGGACATTAAGCCGCGCACTCAGCCCGATGAGGGGCATCAAAATGGGTTAATTGCTATTTTGATTACCTCTTAATATCTCTCCTTCCTCCCGACTCCTCTCACTGGTGCCTTGCTTCCCTATCTCAGGCTATATACCTGTACCCCCAGAACCTGTCTTTCACTGCATTAATCCTTAATATTCTCATATTTATTCATGTGCATGTTTCTGTTTAACATCTCAACCGCTCTCTGCCTTCAGTCCTCCCTGGGAACAATGGACCTGGGCCAGGTGTACTACGAACCTCTGAAAGACCGGCAGGGCAACGTCGTACTAGTGACTCTGAAGGAGTTTCCAAAATCGCCCAGGTGAGAAGGAGTCTTTTGTTACATTCATTTAATCCCTGTCAGACTATTGTTCTGTCTCCTACAAAGAGCATCGAAGGAGACTTTAAAAGGGGACGTATCATGAAAAAAACACTTTTTCAGTGCTTGTTCATATACATTTGGGTATCTGGAGTGCCTACTAACCCACAAACTGTGAAATAAAACAACCCATTCAATTGTTTTGTGGGCTGCCTAGATCAGAAAACACAAAACAAACAACAGAAATGGAGGACCAACTTGTTGATTTGTGGCAACAACGCAAGTGTTTATTTAACGTGTCTCCATGACTTCATCCCTCCATCCTTCGTTAATTTTCAGTACAAAGTAGAGCAAAAACTAACATCGCTAATTCTTCCTCCCCCTATGTTTGTTTACACTAAAGTCATGTTTGATCACGAGAGATTTCACAAGATTTCCGTTTCTTTTAGTTAGACACTCAGCTGCCTAAACATTTCCAAAATCTACCACATTGAATATTAAATCAGACTTTATCAATCACCCAAATCAGAATCCCCCTTGCCCAAGTAGGGAGATAATAACCTAATCAGTCAGCAGGCTGGGCTCGCTTAGCACAAATGCAGAATGATGTTTTCAGGATATCTGTTGGTCGTTGGTGTTATACTTGCTTTGTTAAACTAATATGAATTCATCAAACTGAGTTTTCATTGGTGGTTCCATGTGGTTGCATTTCATATTTACCGTTTCTTGTCTGCACCGCTCCAAGCCCTCCTGACCCTCCGCTCCACTGGATGCCCCTGGCCCGCCTGGAGAAGAACCGCAGCAGAACTCCTCTGCTGCCGGAGCCCACCGCCATGGACATGCTCTATGAGCAGCTCAAGGTGAACCTGGCTTTATGTCTATGTGAAAGAGAGACACGTAGAAAAAGTCGTAGAGCAGTGGATATGTGCAGCAGAATGTACTGAGCACTGACTGTGTAGTGATTAAGTGTATATTGACTTTCCTGACTTGATCATTGAGCCATGTTTTCCTCTTTTGTGCAACTCAAATAACCCAGAAAATGCAATGGAATTAATCTAGCAAGCCCAAAACAAATTAAAAACAAAATTAGACACTGCATCTAAACACTACATCCTATTAACATCTCCTAACATCCCCCAACGCCGTGCCTGTTTGTCTCTGTTCTCCAGGAGAAACTATCCCTCCACAGGCACAGCATTCAGTGGGCCAAGCCGGGTCTGTACGTGGGCATCCTGAAACTGTGCAGCTCAGTGGAGCAGATCAGGGTGCTGGTGCCCCAGAGGCTGCCCAACGTCCTCTGCCACACACGGGTCCGACACAACGCCCACGTCTCCAGGTAACGCAGTCTGAACGTGTGATTTACTGAGCCAGCAAGGCCCACATTGGAGCTCAACAACAAGTCATTCTTTGTTTATGTTGAGCATTTTCCAAAGCATACCATAGCACAAAATCCAAATGCTTTAAAAACGATATTTCAAATGTGGCCCCTGCTTGCGACGGCATCACCTCACACAATATCACATTAAATCAATCCAAAAACGTGAGAAATGCTTTGGAAAATGGCCTGCCTGAACATAAAGTACATGCAATTAGTAGTTAATGGGCCACAACATGCAAAGCTACTAACCCTGCTTACTTATTATGCCTTTTACAGCAGTGTTTTGTTAACTGCATCATCATTGTGTGACAGAGAGGAGTGGGCGTGGCTACAGAGTCACGTTTACACCGCAGCCAATGACAGCGTTCCCGACCTGTTGAGCGGCGAGGACGAGAGCGCGATGGAGAGCAGCGGGCTGGTGGAGTTCGTCATGTCTCTGAGAGCGGCTGTCGCACATCTCCTGACGAAGCTCAACATCCCCCTCTACAGGGTAAAAAAAAAAAGGGTTTCAAACAGCCATGGTGACATTCTCCTCTCTGAACAATTATGTTATGAATTGTTTAGAAAGGAGAAGATTATTCTGAACTGGGTGGTTTTTCTGTATTTATACTGTTTTATCATTACACTGGATCGCTCTCTGGGTAAAACAAATGCAGGCATAATGAAGCTCACTTCAACATTAACGAGTTTTTGTTACATTTGGACATATTTGTGTGTCTGTGCCAGGCGTATCAGTATGGTGTGTACACCCGAGAGCTGCTGCAGTTTGGAGACAAGGTGTCCATGCTGCTGCTGCTGCCTCCCAGTGAGGACTTCAGCTCCAACTACTGGCCTCTGGTGGGGACCAAAGAGCCTGGGCTCACCATGCCCCTGCAGATCTTTGAGCTGGGTAGGTGGAGAGTTGCACAAGTTCATAGATTCGGGTGTGCTGCAGTGCTGAGAGAGAAGGCCCACAACCCTTTACTAAGAACAGCATGGATTCCTGGGGCCCGTTTAAAGGGGACCTATTATGCTGTTGTACTTTTTCCCCCTTTCCTTTAGTGTGTTATATATTTTTTTGTTCATGTAAAAGGTCTGCAAAGTTACAAAGCCAAAACTTCACACTAAAGGGAGTTACTCTCCCCCACAGAAACACTGCTCCTGAACTGCCTGAAAGGCCTTGCTTGTAGTCCCGCCTTTACTTCCGTAACGTGGTGATGTCACCAAGTAACACATTTGCATAATACTTGCCTAGCAACTAGTTTTGGCACGCCCTCAAACAAAGCTAGTTAGAGCGGAGCTGGAGCGGAGTCCAGAGCTTTTCAGACAGAGGATGAAAAGAGGTGCAGCAGCACAGCCGGTATGAGAAAAATAAAGCGTTTTTTGAACATTAAAGCGTGTAAACATGTTCTAGTAGAAACCCAAAATACAAGTATGCACCTCAAAATAAGCAAAATAGGTCCTCTTTAAGTTAAGGAAAATAGCAGCATCACATAAGAACAAAGAGGCAGAAGTCTTTTCATTTTATCTCATTAAGATCAATAAAATGTGTCATCTTCAAAGAATTTTAGATACCCCCAAAAGATAACTTTTGATGAAATACATTTCAACAGTTGCCAATTTGGTTGTATAATATGTGTAAAAGCACACTGAGGTACAGTATCTGATCTTTTGGTCTTTTGAAGATAAGTCACTTCTTTTGTTTTTCCTGATCTAATTAGTCCTTTGATCCTCCCTTTCATCCATACTTTAGTGTCTCTAATTTAAATCCATCTTTCCTTTTGACCCTTCTGGAAAATTCCCATGCTAAAGGTTTGATAAAGAGCACTAATGAGCTCTGAGGCTTTCTCTCCCTCTCTGCTTTAATGTAGTGATTTGTCTTTTCTCTCATCACCAGTTCACTTCTGGACGTATGAACGGGACTTCCTGTCCCAGTACTGCCAGGCCTGGGTGAGGCTGGAGGTGGACACTCATCTGGCCCAGCAGGCTCTGCGGGAGGCGCTGGACACCAAGGAAGTGCAGGAAGCCCGAGAGCGCCTGAACCACATCACTGAGCTTTCCCATGTAAGATCATGAAAGCAGAAACAAAAGTTGTCTCAAAGCTGAAAATTTCTTTTTATACATCTCTTCTTCTGTGATTAATATGGGTTTAATGAGGGAAAATAATAGGAAATGAAGGATTTTACTCAACCAATCAGTGTATTTGGTTAAGTGTAGCAGCCAAAATATATTGTATTTTGAGAATTTCCCTAAATCATTAGGATGACTAAATGTGATTTTGGTTGGACTTTAGCTAATTCCACTCACAGTTTCTCTGTTGCCCTTTATTTTCCTGTTTCTCCAGCGTCTGGACGTGGTGTGGAGGGATGCCCGCTGGATTATGGACTGTCTGCAGTGCGTTCGGTCAAAGCAGTGGGTGGGGGCGGTGCCTCTAGGCCTGGTGATGGGAGGAGACCCGCCGCCGCGCCCTGACGGTGAGGAAGAGGAGGAGAGCTTGACAGCCAGACTGACGTGGCCCCATCGGATACAGGCACAGAGAGCCATCGCAGGTATGAGGATGATGTTGGTGTAGATAAGCATGTATCAAATGATATTCCATCACCATTTTCAGGATTGAGACGGCCCCATGGTCCCAATTGTTGGTTTATTTTAAAGGGACTGTTTGTAACTTATCACGCGCATAAATCATAACGGGTCGGAATCCCATGCGCGCTCGCGTTTTGGTACGCGCTGCTCCTGCTGCCTGCTGCCTGCTTTCACACCGCACTCGTTCTCACCCGCTCGGCTCGCTCCAACTCCACGTGCACGCGCGCACACTGCAGAAGAGTTAGTTTTGCTCTGAGAATATCTAGTGAATGTGCAGTGGACGTTTTTGCAGAAATAAATGCTGCAGCTCCTCCAGACCAACAGAGGTTTCCCGTGTCTTGTGAAGTGACGGGGATCCGCAGCGAGTTACGTTATCGTCCCGACCGGGTGTCGGTGTCCCCCCCGCCCCCCGTTCCCTCCGCGGTCGGCAGGCTGAACCGGAAAAGCCAGCACTAGAATCAGCATTGATTCATGAAGAGACCCTCCTCTGGTCAGCTAACATTACTGCCAAGCAGGTGAAATATAGAGTGATATTGCGTGTTAGCTGACGTGTGTCGCCTCACTGTTTAGACCGGTGCTCGTTCATGTCAATGTAGTGCGAGCACAAGCGCGAGCGCGAGCAACAGGACGCTGACTTTCGTTGACATTGCGGCCACAGGTGTCGCTGTGAACAAGCAATTTCTGATTCTTACATATAGCCCCTTTAAGTAAATACACATTCATTAAAGAGGACCTATTCTGCTCTTTTTCAGGTGCATACTTGTATTTTGTGTTTCTACTAGAACATGTTTACATGCTTTAATGTTCAAAAAACGCTTTATTTTTCTCACACCGGCTGTGCTGCTGCACCTCTTTTCATCCTCTGTCTGAAACGCTCTGGACTCCGCTCCAGATCCGCTCTAACTAGCTTTGTTTGAGGGCGTGCCAAACTAGCTGCTAGGCAGGTATTATGCAAATGTGTTACTTGGTGACATCCCCACGTTACTGAAGAAAAGGCGGGACTTCAAGCAAAGTGTTTCAGGCAGTTTAGGAGCAGTGTTTCTGTTGGGGAGAGTAAAGCGGGGTTTATGCTCGCCATAGTGAAGCCGGCACGAGGTGCACGAGGCAGAAAATTACGTCATCACTTTTTCGTGGTGTGCGAATGCTCCACAAATTGTTGCGGCGCTTGGTCGTGCATCTCTGAATTTTTGTAACTACGCGGCCAGTGCGCGCGCTGCGCCTTTCTTTTCAACATGGATGCCTTCAAGGGAAGACTGGCCAAAGTACGACTGTTCACTGAGAGACCACAGGGACAGTCACATGTCATTAAATTCTTGGAAAGAAATAGGCAACACACTGGGGAAAGAAGAGGCTTTTTGCCACAAGCTGTGAAAGAATATGAGAGATTGTTTTGTCAAAGCTAAAAAAAAAAGGTCTCATGGAAAGAGTGGCGACCCGAGGGGAAGCACAGAGAGACAAAAAATTATTTTGATTTGGAGCTAAGCGACGGTAATAATTACAGTTCACAAATGCAATGTTTGGTGGTATGTCAGTGTTTACTACTGTTGCCAGGCAACCTACTTTCCTTTCCATTATCACTCATTGACCTCTTGCTTATCCACAGAATATTTTGTTTCTACACCCTCTGGTGTTTTGGAGCACACTGCAACGAACAACGCGCTGAGCATAAACGCCTCTGTGCATGCCCGTAGCGCGTGCGCCATCTACAGAGAATAAATAAAACTTGACTCCCTTTGGCGTGGACTTTGGACTTTGTAACTTTGCAGACCTTTTACATGCACAAAAAACTATAGAACACACTAAAGGAGAGGGAAAAAGCACAAAAGCATAATAGATCCTCTTTAAGATTTTACCTTCTTTTTGTCTTCCCATTTCCCTTTCAGAGTGTTTAGTCAGTGCGACTCCACCGAATGTCGTCTCCGCCGAGATCGCCGCTCCATCAGGAATCATGGCTGTCCCTGAAGAGGCCACGCTGTTAATGGAGGGCGTCGCGAAGGGAGGATACCCCTTAGACATCACCGCCCAGTCAACTGTAGACTTGACCATCATCGGCCAGTCAGAATCGGGATGTGCAAGCGCTTTGCTCGAATCTGGACTAGAGCCTGGTGCTGTTGCACAGTTCGAAGGCGGGTTCACAGTTTTGGACACGCAGGAGTCCTACAGCGGGGAACAGGACTTTCCTCCCAGCATCACGGAGGTTATCCAGCCGATGGAGATGGCAGAGCTGGTGGACATCTTGCCCACGTTGAGTCTTATCGAGGAGGAGACCCCCAGTTGCCCGTCCACACCGTCAGTAATGGATATGCTAGAGAGCTTTGGACTGGGGATCGCTGAAAGCAACACCTTCTTTGACTTGGAGAACTCAGCTGGATGTCTGTCACAGCCCAACCTGCACTATGACAGCAGCAGTAGAGTGAGAGAGACGCACTGTGAGAACACAGACACGTCTGCCTCTCACGCCACGGTGAACGCTACAGGCGGTGACGTGCCTGTTCTGAGCTGGGATTTTCCTCCAGAGGATACAGAGACTCAGCAGGTTCCCGGCAAGAAAGAGTGCTTTCCATTGAGAAACCATGTGGAGTGGGACAGACCCGCTGACAGTTCATCCTGATATCGACTCAAGCAACAGCCTGCTTCCAGCTTGTGTCAATTTAAAACCAAATCAGTCGACTGCAGCACAGTTGATTTACAGTTTTTTTTGGGGCTTGGAAATTACATTTTTTTCTTCGTCAATCAGTGTCCAACTGCCCAGTTAATATTAACTGCTGTGGAGGAAAATTCAAGGGACAGCTAGATACAACTTCATCTAACACAATTTATGTCGTTTGAACATCTCTGGGCCTGTAGTTTCTTTTTTCCAAATTTCAGTCCATTAGAGCAGAGGTTTTCAAAGTGTGAGGCGGGCCTCCCCAGGGGGCTCCAAACACTTTCAGTGGAAGGCTCAGTAAATAGAAGTGAAAACATATTACATTAGTTATCAGAAGATTGTAGGTCTTTTGGGGGAATTTTACTGTTTTTCCCACTTTCAGTGGGAGTCAGTAAGCAACTAATAAATGCCTTAGGACAGACATTTTTTATGTATTTGGTGTGTCGAGTGTCTATGGGATCAAATAATAGTCATAGGGCTGCCCCCTCCTAGTCGATCCTAGACTAATTGGTCGTTTTGGTCTCAGTCAACTAAGATCTCTTTAGTCGATTAGTCATTAATGCTTTTTTTCATGCTGAATTACTTATTTCTAAGAAACTTAACACAAGATTTAAAGCAGCAGTAGGCGAGATTGGAGCAAATATGATTCAAAGAAGTTAGTTTTATAAAACAGTCGCTATATGACAGTAGTGAATAAGGCAGGTAATCTGAAAAAAAAGATCATGTGCCTCTGTGTCCTCCGGTGCTCATAATGGCATCTACAAGATTTCACAGACTGGAGGAAAACAACCAGTCAGAGCCGAGCTGGAGTCTGCCGTCTCTGAGCAGCTGTCAATCACTCGCGAACTCCAATCAAACGGTCAAACTAGGCAGCGCTGATCAAATATGAATCAATATTCTGTTACTGTAATAACTATTTCTCACCTCAAATGTTTTCAGAATCATCTTGTAGTGTACTGTTTAGCTGTAAAATTAGAAAGTTTGTGACCTGGCAGCCATGTTGAGATCTGTCGAGGAAATACCAAGCACCGCCCACCAGCTGGAGCACAGCCAACAGGAACGCTCTCTCTCTCAAATGACCTGTGATTAGCCAAAATCTCCCGTCACGGGCTAGATATTTTTGAAGCCTGAAAACAGATCCATGAGGAGGTGCAGAAGTCTAGTTATCTCTCAGAACATTTGAATTACAATATGCTGAAAGGTTATTATGGACGATGATGCCAAAAAAATTCTGCCTACTGAAGCTTTAAAGTGGTGCTTTCCTGTGATTCTTTGTGGAGAAACTCAGTTTCACAGATCTGTCGATTAAATAAACTGATCGATTAAACGACAAAATCGTGTGAGTGTTAGCTGTCTAAGAATTTCTTCGGTCGAGGACAGTCCTACATAATCATAATCCCATAGACATCCGAGAATTGAGCGAAACTAAGTAAGTAAATTAAGGGGGGGTGAGGGGGCGCCTTATTCCAGGCTTTGTCTGAGGGGAGACCCTCAGTATCAGACTTTGAAAACCCCTGCAGTAGAGCTTATAGTGTGGAAAAACTAAGCTATTGTAGTTTTTATGACTTGAAACTCCATCACTCACTACAGCACCAAGCAACATTGCTGCTTGATGGAGCTCGTAAACAAACTCATTAAATGCATACTGTTGCTTCGCAGTCTATAACAAGCTGTTATACTGTATGTGGAATTGAATATTTGTGTTTCTTTCTGGTTTACCTTTGTGCACTTCTGGCGTACCATAACGGTAGCAAGATCAACTGCTGTCGGTCTGACCAGTTTGCCAGTTCTGATATCTGAGTTCTGCTTCAGCTGAAGTCTAGATGAGAGAAGAGGAGACAGAGACAAAATGTGGGTGCTGCAAGAAAACCAAACTCAAGATGTCAACTTACAAGTTGTGAGAAGGACGTAAAGGATGATTTCCTCTTAAGTTTCTTCTTTTTACAGATGGTTCTTCACTACAAAGGCCCATTCAAAAGCAGGTTTTCAAAAAGTTCTCAAACGTTTTCGTTATTTGTCAGCATTTGCCTACTATGTAGCATACACATTACATAGTACAACTAATTTTTTCTGGTTCTCAATTTCGTAAGCAAGGTGCAAGCCATTCAAATTCACACATTCATGTCAGTTCTCTCTTTGCTTTGGAGGAGATTTGGCCTTACACTGTTGTATCTGTATTTACTGTATCTTTACCTCTTCCTGCATAGCATCCAAATCAACCAGAGACTGAACTACAGCCAAGGAAACATGCAGACTTGTTAAATGTTTTGGGAGTAACCAGAGAGAGAGGAGGGGGGAATCGTGCCGATTGCATGAAGAGTTTGGGAGAGGGATGCCTTAAAGGGGACCTATCGTGGAAAAACTCACTTTTTCAGTGCTTGTACACATATATTTGGGTATCTGGAGCGCCTACCTACCCATAACATGTGAAATAAGACACATAAGCCCATGGCTTGAGAACTACCTTTGCAAAGATGCACCATAATTTTCTCACAAGCCAATCAGAGAAGACTGGGCTTTTTCGGGAGGGGTTCTGAAAGAGACAGGCGCTAAAACGGAGCGTTTCAGAAAGAGAGACAGTATGTATTTCTCATACAGACAGACAGTATGAGAAAAATAATGTGTTTTTTTTAACATTAAAGCATGTAAACATGTTCCAGTAGAAACCCAAAATACAAATATGAACATGAAAATCAGCATATGTCCCCATTAAAGGGAATTACCACAGCAACAATGCAAACAAAACAGACAAGATAAAAGGCATGAACATTTTTTATGCAAGCTGACGCAATCACACACACACACATCACCAAGGCTTATATCGTTAACTATAAGGGCACTCACACAACACACATGCGCACACACACTTGTGTGTTGCTGTACAACTTTCCACCTCATGCACAGCAGCAGGTCTATCACAACATGCCCTTTTCACAGCAGCCATTTTGACATGTCATGTCAGGGTAAACACAGGTGTAATAAATAACATTAATTATGGCCCTGTTCCATTTAGGTGGGCGAGGACCCTGTGTATTGTGCATGGTGATTCACTGGAATGGCTGTGACACACTAATTAGGACGGGTACATAATTAGTTTGATCAATTACACCTGTGTTTACCCTGATATGATGCGTCAAAATGGCTGTTGTGAAAAGGGCCTATTCAGTCACAGCAAACATCGATCGAAAAACATATTCTATCTTACCTTAAAAAAAAAGAATGGACCACAGAGGTCTTGGCTCAGCTTCCTCTCGCTGCTTTCTCTTGGACATATTTCCCCGTTCGTGTGTACTGAGTTGACTGTATTTTTGTAACCATGATGTAGCAGATGATGATGATGATGATGAAGCAGAAATAAATCCACTGCTTTTCATCACGAACGGTCATTATGTATTAAACTGTTAAGCTGGTTGAAACTGCCCAAACTATTGTTATTAAAATCCTATTAAATACTGCCTGCCTTCACATACTGCTGTATGTAGCACGTGAGGTGGTTTGCATTTCCTAAATGTCTATTTCTTGTGTAAAAAGAGGAATAAATCAGTGTCTGTAGCTTTTTAGTTCAACATTTTTAAGACCTGCAGGCACATGGTGCACTCCAACATGTGTGTTCACTTAGTTGACCTGATTAGACCTCTCCTCAGGACTGTGTGGGGGCGTGTACAGAGTGGGTTTGATTGACATCCTCTCACTCTCCAGATTTAAGGCCTGACAACTCATTCTTATTGGTACTTGAATGACTTCATGTAAATCCATCATAGCTCAGTGTAGTTGTCACATTAATCACATCTCATCCTTATGATAAAGTGAAAACATGGAGACATTTATTTTGGTGAATATTAGGTTTAAAAAAATAAATAAAAAAAATCCTGCTGTGCTGGGCTCCCTGCTGTGTTAGCAATTAGTAGCCTAAACCGAGTAGATGTACTTTGTAATAATATTTATGTGATAAGGGGTACAAAGTGTGATATATTAAAATGTCTTTCTTTTTTTCTTATATTTTTATTGACACTTGGCAACAAACATACTTCCATAAAATAAGTCTTAAGTGCCGTATTTTAAGATTCGTTATACATAGAAAAACAAAACAGTGAAAACTATGAACAAATAGGGAGTGTTTTTTTCATTATCATACAATCATAGATTTGCCAAAATAAAATCTGCCCTGTGGGGTGTTACATAGTTAGCCCAGTTCTCCCAGCGTGACACAAATAACTCCAATTTATGGACATATGCTGTTATCCTCTCCATTTTGTACATGTCCATCCATGTATTTAGAGTTGGTCTCTCCTGTGATAGCCACTTCCTCATAAGAGCCTTATTACCAGCTACCAGCAATATATTTAATAAATATTTGTCTGTATTTTCAGCCATTCTTCAGGCCTAAGTCCAAAAAACAAAGTCTTACTCTCCAGGGGAACATGACATCTGAAAATATCTTGTAAGGCATTATGAATATATTAAAATTTCTAATTAACTTAGTGCCAGCTCTTCCCAACATCAAATAGTCACTGATCAGGAGCTCAAAGCAGAACTTTACCAATTTCGTGTTTCTGAAATCAACAGCCACAATTTCAGTTTTCCCAGGTTCGATGTGGTTCGACATTAGAAACACTGCTGTCTATGTTTTACTTTAATTGTTTTCACGGGAAACATACTGACGCTGTGTGGAGTCGGTGTTGACCTGAGACTTCTCAGAGCTGTGTGTTCACTGCCCTCCAGCGGTCACAGTGAGGAACTACAACACTAAAATCAGTATTAATATCTATGTACGACTCATTAGTTGTGTGATTATCGCGATAATTAGCAAAGATCCGTTTGTTTTAATAACAGTCGCCTGTCATGGAGGTCCTCACTGCATGATAACTTTACTTTATGGTGTTATGTTATCATTTCAGTGGTGCATAGCGCCTCTCTGCTCCTCCGCGCACTGCAGCAGCTGCTCTATGATGCTCTCTGTGGTTTATCTGCTAATTCAATGACGGAATAAAAGCAAGAAAACATCTCAATCGCAGCGGGAACGAACGGAATCCGTCGCCTGGATTTTCGGTCACTGAAAAAAGAAAAAGAAACGGCAGATCAAATTAAGGCTTCATTGTAGTTTCTCTGTTAGGATGGCGTCATCTGAAAATGCTGAGTCACATAAAGGTATGTCGATTACTTCTATCATAACACCAAGTTACTGATCAGGGCGGCACTGTAAGCTATTATCTACACAACAAACAATAATAATCATTTAGAATATCATGTAAATCAAATGACCTTATCCGTAATTAATAAGTCAGCCCAAATATGATCTGAAATCTTATATGCTCCCTAGAAAATGTTTTTTTTTTTTGGAATATATGCTTTAAATATGCTAGATATAACTATTAGTATAAAATGATAATAATTAGGGCTGTCAATCGATTAAACTATTTAATCACGATTAATCGCATGATTGTCCAGAGTTTATCGTGATTAATCGCACATTTTTATCTGTTCAAAATGTACCTTAAAGGGTGATTTGTCAAGTATTTAATTCTCTTATCAACATGGGAGTGGGCAAATATGCTTTCTTTATGCAAATGTATGTATATAGTTATTATTGGAAATCAGTAAACAACACAAAACAATGGTACCAATAGATTCATTAGGTTTTCTAGTTTTCATATGATGCCAGTATCTTCACTAGCTTTAAACCTGCACTATTATCACGTTAACTTTGACAGCCCTGATGATAATATACATGTACTATGACTGTAATTTTCCCACAGCCTGTGAAGCATCGGCCCCTACATCAGAGGCTGAACCCCTGAGGATCGTCCTGTTGGGAAGGACAGGAACAGGCCGGAGCTCCTCAGGCAACACCATCCTGGGCAAGTCCGCCTTCTGGGTCAACGTCTCGCCCTGTTCCGTCACCACGCAGTGCACGAGACAGACCGGGACAGTGGACGGGCGAAGCATCTCTGTGGTTGACACTCCGGGGTTCTTGCACACTCACCTGTCCCCTGAGGAGGTCATGGCAGAGGTGGGACGGTGTGTCCTCCTGTCCTCTCCGGGACCCCACGCCTTCTTGGTGACCCTGCAGCCTGGCAGGTTCACACAGGAGGAGAGGGACGCCTTGGAGTGGATCAAGGCCACGTTTGGCCCCGGAGCCACCAGGTTTACCGTGGTGTTGTTCACCTGGGGAGACCAGCTGCACGGCAAACGAATCGAGGATTTCCTGGGAGAGAGCGACGAGCTGTCGGAATTCATCAGCGGCTGCCACGGAGGGTATCACGTCTTTGATAACAGCGAACAGGACAAGACAACGGAGCGCGAGTCACAACAGGTCGCACAGCTCCTGGAGAAGATAGACAAGACTGTGGCGAACAATGGAGGCGGTTGCTATAGCAACGGGATGTTCAAGGAGGCTGAGAGGACCATCAGGGAGGCGCAAGTGAGGATTCTGGGAGAGAGAGGACACAAGGTGGATTCCCCTCAGAAGGCGGAGCAGAGACCAGAGAGGAGGGAAGAGGAGGAGGACAGGAGGAAGAGGAGGGAGGAAGAGGAGGACAGGAAAAGGGCGGAGAGGCTGTTCTGGTGCGAGCTGGTGACCGCGGTGGGGAAAGGTGCCGCAGAGGGGGCAGGGATCATGGGGAAAGACGAAGGGAAAGGGAAGGTCGTAAGGAAGGTGAAGGTGATGGAGAGAGCTGCAGCTCTGGCAGCGTCGCCGCTCTCCATCACCTCAGCGGCAAAAGCGGTGGGAGGAGCTGTGAGAGAAGGAGGCAAAGTGTTATACAAACATAGAAAAACCTTCCTGAAAACACCTCGTTGAACACAGTCAGAGTATCCATCACTGCAGTAAAGCCTGTGGTCAACATAGAGGTCGTGATGTGTGTGCATCATACGTCTAATGTTATCAATCTCTGTTTAACATCAGCACAATGCACCGGCACTTACAAAACATACTGTTAAATAAGAATGCATCTGTGTGTGTGTGTGTGTGTGTGTGTGTGTGTGTGTGTGTCCACCCTACAGAAAGGTAAACATCCTGGTGTGTTGCATTCCATGTGGATCGGTAACAAAGAACACAGCCACACCTTTGAGTTGAGAGAATTCACACGTTATAATAAAGGTAATGTCATAAAAATGGTGTGCAATTCAACTTACTGTGACTACAACATTTGTGTCAAAAGCTGGTTCATCCTTTACAGAAATTTCAACACGCTCTACTGTCCCCAGTTTGGTCAAGGAAACAACCCATGAAAGACTAAAACATTTGTTGGATTAAAACATTGCAGCAGTTTTCTGTTCAATCTTTGGCTTCATTTGAGACATGACATAATTGTTAGCCCTTTTTTCTCCCACGAAGAAATACATTGAAATATAAAAGACACGACGATTAAGAGGAAATATAAAAAAAAAAAGGAAAGAAATAGTTTGCATATAATACAATAAGCTATTCAGGGAGTGTCTAACATTACAGAACCAAAGAGGAAGACACTTTGTGGAAGATGTACAGATTGTAAAGGCCCCTTGAGGCAAATTTGTGATATTGGGCTATATAAATAAAATTAACTTGACTTAAAAGAGAGTACAATATTTGTCATTGGTGTAAATCACCAGGCATAACTGAGTTTGTCAAACGTGGTAGTGATTGGATAAAGTGTAGGAAGCTTTGACATGAAACTCTGGGAACTCTTACAGCTTTAAAGGGATAGTTTTGGTGTTTTGAAGTGGCGTTGTATGAGGTACTTATCCATCCATAGTCAGTGTATTACCTACAGTAGATAACGGTCAGCACGCCCACAGCGTGGAGTATTTTAGTCACCTAAAAGAAAGGCCCACCTTAAAAAAAAAATCAGTATCAGTTGAAGTGTATGTTATATTTACAATATTTTCGCCGGTTTACCTTGCCGTCAGACACTATACAGTCTGTTTCCGACGGGGAACTGAAGCCGTTATCTATGCTCTCCCCAAGGCAACCAGGCTCCATTGAAAAAAACAGTAATTTTACCTTACAGAACATGGGAGTTGCTGGTCGGTTAGTTTGTTAGGGTTAACAATCGAGGCAGCGGTAGACCAGCAACCCCCGTGTTCTGCGAGGTAAATTTACTGTATTTTTCAATGGAGTCTGGTGGCTTTGGCGAGAGCATAGATGGATACAACGGCTTCAGTTCCCCGTCGGAAAGGGCTGTCTGACGGCAAGGGAAAGCAGTGAAAATTTTCTAAATATAGCATACACTTAAAGTGATATTGATTTTTTTTTTTAGGTGAGCCTTTCTTTTAGGTGGCTAAAACACATTTTGCTGCCGGCCCCGTCCACAGCAGTACATTGCTTTCGTTCCGTGCGGTAACTCCTGTCTGTTTCTCCGAGCTGAGGGCGTGCCGACCGTCATCTACTGTAGGTAATACACTGACTATGGATAAGTACCTCATACAACCCCACTTCAAAACACCCAAACTATCCCTTTAACACAGGAAACACTGGATCTGAAGCTACATACAATCTACCTGATTTACAATTTTGTGGATTCAACATTGTAACAGTCTCCAGAGCCAAAGCCTAAAAGGGAAAAGTAAAGACAAATACACAGTTTCCATAGTGTTACTCGCTCGCCTGAAATTAAGTTCCACGTACACATCAGGGACACATTTTCCAGTGTCACGTTTGCATCTTATGAAGAAAAAAAAATAAAAACCCAAACACACATCCCAAACTTCTGACCACAACAGTGCAGGTACGCACACGTATACTTGCAAACACACAGGCTCACACACACAAAGTACCAATCACACCGAAAACCAAGCTCTAGAGGTGCACACGTGTTGGTCTATAGAATGACGTCAGACCGTTATAGTCCCATTTGCTAAATACATGTACAGTTGAAGGGTAGGGTATGTGTTCAGATGCTGAGCTGTAACTGCAGGCACAGATGGGCGGCTGAACGGCACAGACGTCTGATTTTTAAATGGGCATCGGCAGGCTCATCTTTCCTCTTCCTCGGAGCACTGCAGACAGGCGGCGGAGGACACAGAGGGAGAACGGAGAAGGCATGAGAAGAGAGTCCTCTGTTTACCCGACACTATTTCCACTGTCTACAAACCAGACTCGTACTCTTTGCTTTACCAAGAAGGATACTTAGCCTCCTCAACTGGAAGAGCAGGATTAAAAACTAATAACACAGGAGACAATACTCTTCATCGAATACAATTCATCTCTCATAACCACAACACACAGCCTTCAGTAGACCGGGTAATCACAGGTGTAATTAATAACATGAATTACTTTGGTCCTGTTCCATTTAGGTGTGCCAGGGCCTTGGTAGTGTGTATGCTGGCTCACTGGAATGGCTGTGACACACTGTTTAGAATGGGGCCATAATTAATGTTAATTAATGTGATTACGCTGCTATGACGTGTCAAAATGGCCGCTGTGAAAAGGGCCTTTTAACTGTCTAGGAGTGTGTTTCAATCCACGTACTTCTGGAAGTACACTTCAATGTAGTGCACTGTGTGCACTCTGTACTTACTTGAGTAGTGCGTAAATTTCAACGGGGTGGGGTCGTCTCAAATCGAATACTCTGCGGCGCCCTTACCGGAAATGACGATCGCAACATTTCACCGCGGCTCGCTACCGTTCTTTTAATACATCCATGCTCGCTACCCGCCAAAATATCTTCTTCTTCTTCGGAGTTTTACGGCAGCTGGCACATGAGCTGGCATCTATAAGGTACGTTGTTCAGTTCCGCAAAAGCTCCTGCATCATCTGCCGCCATTTTCACACGGTTGAGTGGTGGTCGTGGTCCCGCCCCTTCCGCTACGTAGCCAAGACGGCGATTGTTGAGGGTGAGAAGTGTCCAGCGTTCCACACTCAACGATTTGACCGTTTTGAGTACAACATCCGGGTACCTACAGTGCACTGCATTTTGACGTACTTCAGAGTGTGAACGCACTTATGCACTCAAAATAGTAAGTGTAAGTACAGAAGCACACGGATTGGAACACACTGTTGGTCAATTATCAAGGAAAAATACACACCATTTACGCGTTTACGTATACTCAATTTACATTTTTTTCTGTTTTATATCAGAGGAAAATGTTAATTTGGGGGTTTTGGGGCTTCGACAGACAATAAATTGGAGTCTGGTAAATTAGAACGAGCTTTTGTCATTATTTTCGATGAGGTAATTCCTCAGGAAAAGTCCAAATAGCAGCACCAGCTCTAGAGATTAGAACTATCCTAAGGTCTCTCCCTATGATCTAAAGAGATCAGAGCTGAAATCAGCCACAAGTCTCCACAGCCAATAGAATCATCCCCTTTGCAATAGTCTTCACTCACCCCTTGTGACGTAAAGGTAGAAGAAATCGCAGTAGAAGATGGTCTGCACGACGCCGGACACCACGGCGATCTGGTCGAAGAAGCCCTCGGTGTGGTAGCGCCACACCCAGTTGGCTATGTAGAGGGCTCGGTAGAGGCCGAGGAAGAACAGGTAGTGGGTGGTGATGGACTCCGCCTCGCCGGTCTTGGTGATCATGAAGAGCTGCGGCATTATGGCCACCGCCTCTAGGAAGA
This sequence comes from Sebastolobus alascanus, assembly GCA_916701645.2. Lineage (NCBI taxonomy): Eukaryota > Metazoa > Chordata > Actinopteri > Perciformes > Sebastidae > Sebastolobus > Sebastolobus alascanus. The sequence goes on along the minus strand of CAKAOJ020000035.1, from coordinate 1,904,433 downwards.
TGGAGAAGGTCCACAAGATCTGGATGGAATCAGTGAGAGGGAGAAACATTAGTTGACTCTTAAAAGTACAAACGAAAAGAGGTGTGTTGTTTGGGCGGCCTATATATGCAACATTAAAAAAAAATGAACTTAAATCCCTCAAGCTGCATGTTTAAAAGCCACGAGTGATCTTATGATATTTAAACTGACACTGTCTGAGTGCTTATTTACCTCCAGTGGGGTGAAAGCATAGTTTTCCAGGAAGGACAGCCCGACCACCGGCACCAACAGGAACTCCACGCGGAACGTGTCGTTCTCCATGTCGTACGTGTTCCTGAAGCGCATGTAGATCAGGTACACCGTAGCATAGGACAGAGCCAGGAACACCACCTGAGAGCAGAGTCGAATAGTGATTATAAGTACATGTTAACGCTGTTAACCTAGTAACACATAGTTACTTTGCAAATTTCCCCACTGTGGGACTAATAAAGGAATATCTTATCTTACTACATATAGTATGTGTGTGAAACTGGATTGTCTAACTGAGGACAAAATGAATTACCATAACTTGGTGCCCTTGCATGACCTTTAGTAAAAAACAGTGTGCTTTCTAGGGCTCTCCTCCACCAAAGAAATTGTTAGTCGACTAACACTCATACGATTCTGTCGACTTATCGATTAGTTGGTTTAAGCGACAGATCTTCGAAAGTGAGTCTCTCCACAAAGAATCATACACTCATCACAAATATTTCCTGTACTATGTCTAACCACTGTCTAAGTCTGGGTGGGTCCACTACAAGCCAGTTTCTTGTAATGGCCTTTCTGCCAGCTGTGAGTAGGATATTAACCAAGTATTTAAAGTATTTAAGCCCTAGTGTTTTCATTGGGGGCAGGTTAAGGGTCACTGTATGTGTGCAACTGTGTGTGATCAACACCTACCTTCATGACCGTGTTGTAAGGAGAGATGAAGACGGTGAACAGGTCAAGATACCTGGTGGTGAAGACAAGTGCAAACAGCACCTGAGACTTCCCAGAGATGCCTGCAGAGAGGGAGACATAGAGAGACAGAGGGAGAGAGAGACACAGAGAGGGAGAGGGAGAGAGAGAGAGAGAGAGAGAGAGAGAGAGAGAGAGAGAGAGAGATTTAATCTCTGTCTAATGTGCAGTCAAAAGCAGATCCCCACTTTCTGATCCATGACAGCTCACAGATATGAGAGAAAGTGTTGTAATTTCCTCAATGTTATGATGTAACTGCAACATGAGACATCTACATTTAGTTATGTTATAAAGCTACAGGCTGCTGTATGATAGGTGGAGCAGGCAGCAGATTGCTTTGCCACGTCGCTTCCTCTCAGCATTATACACACACACCCTCCATAATGATAACTACAAAAACACTTCACTGTGTATCTGTGCACACTGATAAACAGCCGTATATATACACACGGTACAGCTGCATGCATGTTGTTGTTTTAGTGAGGATGCTCAGTCACACAGCAATGAGTTAAAGTGCAGTGATGTCAGCCTACCAGCACAGGACCTGGACCTCCAGATCTTCAACAGCAGGATCATGATAGCCACCAGATGTGACACGTCACCCGCCAGACGGAAGACATTCATGGTGTTTATGTTCCTCTTCTATATAACAATAACACAAACTCCTTTACGGGCCTCACACGTCCTGCAGAGACTGGGCGCTCTACGAGGGCAAAAAGTGACCAGACGAGCTAAAAAGCTAAAAAGCTAAAAAGCTAAAAGAAAGAAGCTACACAGTGAACTCCGAGTCTGTTCGGTGGCTTGTTGGCAGGTTACCTAAACTCATGTAGATAAACAGATACTCATAATCTCAGCTGTGTCCGTGTTTGTCTGAGGAAAGTTGTTTCAGAGGAGGTGACGTGGCTGACAGTTCAGACAGAGCAGCGTAATCAGCGTCAAGCTGAGCTAGTCTGCGTCAAGCAATGCTTCCCTTTCCGGTTCTGATTTTTCAAAGTAAAACCTGCGTTAGTCAACACGCGGTCTTGTGTTGAGAATTAGCCACTATAATGTATAAAGTTGACATGTAAAATTGCTAAGTTGGTGAAGTAATTAACACCTGACGGATATTACCAGGCGATTCGTTGCTTTAAAAGATGTTACTGTTTAATTTTGAAGGCAAAATCCCACGTTTTCCGGTGTTGCTTGACTCTCGGGCCGTCCTCCAGAAGTACAGCCCTTTAACAGCAGATGGCGACAGACTGCAGGCAATAAGGAATTACAACACCACTCTTTTCAATAGGAAGAACATTATTAAAAAAAAATAACTGAAATGGATTTCCTTTTTTTTTCTTTTAACAGAACTGATAATTTTGTCTTTATCTTCCAGTATCAGATTGCTGTTGTTCGTTCCACGAGACAAAGGCCTATTAGAAAATTATAAGAAAATCACAAACCAGTAAAATGAAGCCTTTTTCATTTTATTTCCAAACATTAAGGTCTACATGCTGTTTCAAAGCCCTCCCCACACTACCAGGAATAAAGTTATGTGGGAGAAATACTGAATCATTTATTTATGCATTTAGTTGGTCTAAAAGTAGTCAAATTTATTATTGTTATTTTAGGGGCATTTTATGCCTTTATCAGATAGGTCAGCATATTGACCCCAGATCCAAGGGGTGGTATACACTGTATAGAAAGATCAATCTACCTTTAAATCCATATTAAACATGTTAATGTTCTTCTCTCTCTCTATCTATCTATCTATCTATCTATCTATCTATCTATCTATCTATCTATCTATCTATCTATCCTTTTCAGTTGTGTTTCAATGTTTTATTTGTCTTTCCTGTTTAATGGTTTTAATTCATTAAGTCCAATACTTTCAATTGTGTGTGAAATGTGCTTTACAGATAAATTGCCTTGTCTTGCCTACCATCTTTATCAACTTTGGCAGATGTGCTATATGAATCATACACCAATATGTACCTGTCTTCAGGTTGAGACATTAATACGCTGAATTAAATGTAATTAGATGCAAAAGTGTAGTAATCAGATCATATTGAAATGATTCAGACTGATTAAATTAGTGGATTTCATTAGCAATCGTGTTTCACAGTAGCTGATGAATAATCTCCTGTGACAGATTGTAATTTGAAAATATCTCGTTCCAGACAGGGAAGGATGTTTTGAGTCTTCGCCAGCTGTGTGATGAGCTGTTTCTATTTGTGTTATTCTCATTTAAATGAGATTGAGATGAGTCTTTAGAATGGAGATAAAAAATGTTGTTGTATGCAAATAGAATAGCGTCTCGTAAGGTAAATGGGCCAGTCAGACAACAAACAAACTTAATTTGTGATGTTATCCCAAATCTTTTTCTCCAGAGGGTTTGTAGCTTTGTACTCTTTGTGCTTTTCAGTGTTTTAAAATACCATCCACCCTCTCTGTCTTCACTTTCTTCTAGCACATCCGCTCCACCTGCCTCCCTTTCCTCCTAATTCTGCTATCTGAGTCACAGTCAAAACCTAAAAACCACTCACCCTCCATTTCTCATCACTCGGTGTCTCCCTTCCTATCAAATCCCACCGTCTCCACCACCACCTCCGCCCTCCCTCTTTAATCCACAAATTGCAGCTGAATTCATGGCATCACACACATCCCGCTCTCCTGGCATCCTACTCTTCTGTTTAATGCAGTAAAATCACCTGAGATTACACAGGAAATACTTTCAGCCTACTTCAGACTGCATCTGTGGTGGTGCAGAGATGTGAGGGGGCACCGCACACCGACGAAGAATACATGGCTTCTTCATACACCCCTGAAGCATCCGGGCCCTTTTTCTGTCAACAGGTTGTTCAAGTTTATTCTCAAGCAGAAGTGTTCGTATGATCTGACAGCTGATAAATCAGACAGTAAAAGTGATACACGAACAATGAAGAGGGAGGCAAGAAGAAGAAACTGACATTATGCAATAAAATGATGCTCTATTAGTCTCCTATGGGTGATTTCTTCCAGACAAATGTACTGTAGAGGACATCTTCTGGACAGAGCTGACTCATACATAGAATACCATGTGCTGAACAAAAGGTTATGGGAAACTAATCTGACGCCCAGGTCTGATTAGTAGCTATTTATACCTTCACACAGTCCGGTCTTCCCCGAGGAGTCTGTCTGCCTGCTCATCTCCTCCTCAGATGCTGGACTGAGCGACCGTCTGATCGGTCTGTCTGCAACCCTCGATCCCCCATCACACACAGCCCAACTTTTTTACTGTTATGCTACCCAGTCATTTAGTGTCTACAGCTGGTAAAGGCTGGGATTATCTTTAAAACAAGGCTAAAGGTAATAGGTATAATCAGTCATGCAGAGTTCAAATTAATCACCTGGAGCCTCCTTTAAAGCTTGAACAGTATCCCAATTTTCCAAGTCTATTTACTTTCTCTTCTTGGATTTATATTGTAAACCTATTTATCAAAGTAACGAGGACATATTGCCTTCATTAAATGGGCAACAGAGAGATATTTCTCCATTTGGGGCTGGGTGCAGCCACAAGGAAACATTTCTGATTAGGGGTAAAATTTGACCAGAATTAGACCTGGAACAGTCTCTTCCAAACCAGTTTTTCATAGTCAGGATAAAGAAAAACTCCCAACAGTATTTCCACTGTCTTTCCAACTTTACACGTTCAATAATTCAAGAAATAATTCAGAGAAATGGTGAATAAAATCATTACATTTCTCTGTTGTGGGTCCACTGTTTATATTGGCTAACCTGTACTGACCTGCTGCTATAGTATTACTCTTGCTTTATTCTCAGTCTTTGTGCATGTGTGCTAAAACTATACATACTGAGTATACTTTCAGTTTACTTTTTATGTACTTATCAGAGATATAATTAACAAAATATAAGTACACTTGGCTCATACTGACAAGTATACTTAAAAGTCTAAGTCTATTTGGCTTATAGGCCTACTTAATCTTTTGATCAAGATAAGATAAGATAAGATAAGATAAGATAAGATAAGATAAGATAAGATAAGATAACAGCTCTTTCCCTGATGACTGGAAACGTGCTATTGTTACACCTATTTTTAAGTCTGGAGACCGCCGCGAAGCCAGTAACTATAGACCAATAAGTATACTGCCAGTACTCTCAAAGGTTGCTGAGAAGGTTGTTATTGAGCAACTGACAACATTTCTTAGCACAAGCAATTTTGGTTTACATCATATGCAGTTTGGCTTTAGAGTTAATCATTCCACCGAAACTGCTACCTTGCACTTAACAGAGCAAATCAAATCAAGGCTCGATAAAGGAGGAGTAGTTGGTGCTGTATTTTTAGATCTGCGTAAAGCATTCGATACAGTCAATCATGATGTTCTAATATCTAAACTCTCTAAATTTAACTTTTCATCCAGAGCACTGGCATGGATGTCTTCATATTTATCTAATAGGATGCAATGTGTTAAAGTTTGTGATGCACTGTCCACTAACCTGAAGTGCACTATGGGTGTCAGGGTCAGTGTTAGGTCCCTTATTATTTAGTCTTTATATTAATGATCTTCCTCAACAGTGTCATGATGTAGAACTGCAAATGTATGCAGATGACACTGTTGTATACACACACGCAAAATCAGCTGAGTTAGCAGCTGCCAAGCTAACAATTGCGCTGGAAAGGATCTCACATTGGCTTGATCAATCATGTCTGAGTCTTAATGTTAACAAGACAAAAGGTATGTTTTTTTCTAAAACCACGGTACAACATCTTAATGCTGATATTCTCATTAAAGGTGAAAAGATTGACATAGTCACTGATTTTAAATATCTTGGCGTGATACTGGATTCAAATTTGAATTTTAAGAAACATGTAAAAAAAATGGTTAAAACCATCAAGTACAACTTGGCAAATTTTAGACATATTAGAAGCTCTCTCTCTCTGGATGGAGCCAAGATATTTATGCATGCTATGACCCTTTCCCATATGTCTTATTGCATTACGTGTTGGGGGCAGGCTGGGGAAACCGCTATAAGACCACTTCAGTCCTTATACAAACAAACTCCAAAAACTCTGGACAAAAAGCCACTGCATTTTCATCACTGTACAATACTGGAGAAATACAATTTACTGAGCTTTGAGAATTTTAGATTATTTTCAGATTTGTGCCTTGTTTATAAAATCCTAAATGGTTTGGCCCCTCCTCCACTGCGTGATTTTGTGCATTCTCGCTCAGTACATTCTACTAGATCCTTAAGAAGATCTTCTATGCAAGATTGTACCGTACCATTTCGCCGCACTGCATTTGGGCAATCAGCTTTTTCTGTAAAGGCCACAAATCAGTGGAACTCCCTGCCTGACGACGTGAGGAGCTGCAGCTCTATCAGCACTTTTAAAACCAACTTAAAATGTCTGTTAAAAGCTGCTCAGCTCTGTACTCACTGATCTCTATTCCAACTCCATGGTCTTCATGACTTGCTTTTACTTGACAAGCATACTTTGTGATGTGCTATTGTGTGTAGCTGTGTATTGTGTGTTTTGTATGTTCTTTCTTGTATGACTTTAATATGTTTCTTTGTCTTGACCTGCCAAGGGACTGCAGATGTGAATTAGCTTAAAGCTATAATCTGGTACAGTGCATCAAATGGTGACATTTATGTTTAAACTGTACATGGTCCCTTTTAAATAAAAATAAAAAATAAAAAAAAAGATAAGATAAGATAAGATATTCCTTTATTAGTCCCACAGTGGGGATATACTGATATATATCAAGATATACTTGATCAAAAGATTAAGTAGTTAATTAAGTAGTATAATGAAGTACTCTTCCCTTATAGGCCTACAGAAAAGAATACTTGGCATGTAGATGTGCTACGTTTTGATAGGGTAGCCTATTGAAGTGTGTGAGAGTTTGTAAAAGGCTGTTTTGATATGGATTTACTTCAATTCATCAAGTTTTTGGATTATCCGTTCACTGTAGAGGCATGCCAGAACAACACCTTTTATTAATTTTTTAAATCTCATCACAAATCATCAAGTCAAATAGCAAAAGGAGCAAGTCTCTTTATGTAATACATAAATCACTGGCTAAGTACTATAAGTTAAAGTATACAAAGTGTACTTTCATGAACTAAAAAGCAGAGATGCTCACACGTCATTTTTTGCAGGTCCAAGTCAAGTTTCAAGTCTTCTATTACTACTCTCACAGTCCTTGTCATGTTTGATTGGACCTTGTATGATTCTCGTCATGTCGTCCTCAACAGAAGAACTCTAACAGAATTCTTCCACAGGTGTTATTTCCTTCATAGTGTACATGTTGCTCCCACCATCTGTCCTCTAAGTTTATGTTTTCTGTTTGCCTCACTATACTTACAGTACTGTGTCTCCATCCGCCCACTCGTTCCTCCTCTGTGAATTTGTCATATGGGCAGATGCACACCCACATACTCAGAGAGAGAGAGAGATTTTGAAAGGAGGTAACCCTCCCTATAATTTAGAGAGGGAGAGGGAAGGAAGGAGTGCAAGAGGTACAGTAGAGGGAGGGAGGGAGGGAGGGAGGGAGGGATGAGGGGCCAAAAGGGGAGCTGTGGGTGAGGGCAGGAGGGCGGTTTCCATAGAAACTGTTTTGCTCAATTCATATTTCACATAGTCATGTGGATTCTGGATGAAGGAATCCTAAATTAAACTAGAAGATGTCTCTTGGGGTCTTTCTATTGAGCATCATGAGACTGTGTCAATCTTCATTAGCCAGCAGAAGTTAAGCTGAGTGTGTTGAGGTGGTTTAGAGGTCTGCTGTTGCACTGGTCTTGTTTTTCAGACACTATATACAAACTTATGATGTTTATGTCAAAGGTAGAAAAGTAAAGAATTCATTCATGTTAGTTTCAAAGCCATTACTCCATTAGCTGATATTACGAGCCTGGTGCAGCTGCACAGATAAAGAATTTGAGAATTTAAAAAAAACTTCCATACTGTAACTTAAAGGGGACATATCATGAAAAACTCACTTTTTCAATGCTTGTGCACATACATTTGGATATCTGGAGTGCCTACCAACCCACAAATTATAAAATAAGCCCACGGCTTGAGAACTACCTTTGCAAAGGTGCACCATATTTTTCTCACAAGCCAGTCAGAGCAGACTGGGCTTTTTTTTCGGGAGGGGTCCTTAAAGAGACAGACGCTAAAACGGAGCGTTTCAGACAGAGGGTGAATACAGGTAACTTATATTCAGACAGACAGTTTAAGAAAAATAATGTTTTTTTTTAACGTTAAGCATGTAAACATGTTCTAGTGGAAACCCAAAATATAACTATGAACCTGGAAATGAACATGATATGTCCCCTTTAAAATACAGTCTTGAGGTAAGGACTTTCTATTTTGGGAGACTTTAAGTCTACATTTATACATATACAGCTGTAATTCCTTTTGCAAATTAACATTGTAGCTACAAAAACATTATAATAAAATAGATTTAAAGGCACCTGGCATAACATTACAACATTAAAACACTGCTTACACATTAACACATCAAGTTTTTGACACACTAACAGGGACATTTATTAAAAAATGTATAGTTTTACTTTTGATCAAGTACATTTTACTGACTATACTTCAAACCTGTGGTAAGACATTAAAGGTAACTTGATGGGACCCTGTCTTTTACCACAATCAGAATTGCCAATATTGCCAACGACCCTCCCACCTAGCATTAATGAATGAATGTGAATGAGAAACATATTTAGGTTAATTTACAGATGCCCAGGTGGCCTATGGGGGTTAAGTTGCTGACCTGTAACCACAATGCCCCCGGCTTGCATATGACCGGGTACCTTTGTTGCACATCACTCCCATCTCTCTCTCTCTCCTCACGTCCTGTCATCTGTCTACTAATTGTTCAACAACCACTCATCCCAACAGCAAATGCAATAGTAGTCAACAGGCTCAGTCCTTCTCCATTATTGGAGAACAGCTGATACCATGAGGTTAGCTGAAAGATACTTCAACCGAATACTCGTAATACAAATGTTTTTTTTAAAATAATGCAACACCACAGCACTTCAAGATAAAGTGCGATTCAGCACAGAATGACGGAGGGCAGAAAAAACTGCTTGAACCATTCAAACCAACACTTTTCTCCCTGTGTAACTGTGTTGATGTGACATTTAAACATTTGCTAACAGAGCTGTGGGGGACTATGGGGTTTTGACTGTGTTGGAGTAAATGTAAGTTTACAGTAATAGGCCGATGTTATTGTGATCATCATGGTGATTCAGTTCTAAACTATGATGGCAACCACTCTATTTCCAAGCCCCCATCTTTTCTTTGTCTCCCACCAATTACAGTATCTCATCTCTGTTGTTCCTCAAAGAGAGTTAGCCTAGAAATCATGACTCAAACGAGCTCTCGCTTGCTTACATGTTCACATCAGGCATTATTCACCACCTACACGTGCTTAGAGTGCACAGACAAAGTGGCATCATCTCCTCTCCTTTTCTCTCTTTGCCTTTCTTTTATCCATTTCTCCTCTCCTCTCCTCTCCTCTCCTCTCCTCTCCTCTCCTCTCCTCTCCTCTCCTCTCCTCTCCTCTCCTCTCCTCTCCTCTCCTCTCCTCTCCTCTCCTCCTTCATCCCTCCCTCCCTCCCTCCCTCCCTTCCCAACCCATGCTGTGCAGAGGGGAGATTGACACAGCATTTTCAGCCCGGGGTGAGTGAGTACGCACAGGAGAGCGCGGCAAAGACAGGATTATGGTCAGCGAAGGAGGCAGCGGAGGACAATAACGGATTCAAAGAGAGAAACAACAGGGACAAAAGAAAGAAGAAGCGATGAAGAAGAAACTAAAGGAATAAACTCAAAGAGAGGAAGAGTGAAATAAGGGACCCACAGACCATATGAATCTAAGGATGTGGGACCTTTGCCCTGGACAGTGAGAGTGGGATTTTGAGAAGTGAAGTACAAGGAACTCAAATTACAACAAAGTAACTGAAAACAACTAACAACTAACTTGCAGGGTGAGTATCATTTATGTTCAATATCAGGAGAAGTACACAATAATAACTTGATGGTTTAAGTTTGACATTATGATGACATTAAGAGCAGTTGTACGCTAGTTATCATAGTAAAACAAGCACCGCGTCAGACAGACTAAAGCTCAGGCATCATGGAAACTGTCGTGTCGTGTGTGTGATCAAGTGAACAGTCACACTTCTCCGTCACGTATCTGTAAATCACTACGGCACCGGTGAGGCTCAAAGGCATCACATGGAAACATATTAAGGTACAGCAGGTATAAAACACACCTTGAGGCAATGATGTGCACCTGTTGATCAACTTCAAACATGTTATTTGATGTGTTACATGCCTTGAAATCTCTTCTTGGTTTTCAACTTTTGGGCTATTTTATAGGTTTTGTTTTTGTACATCTTAAAGGAAACATATCATGAAACGCATCAGAAAATGTGATTCCACAAGCCATTCAGATTTGGCTCCCTTTCCTTTGTCACATGCAGACTCATTAGAATATATCGTCCACGGCTTGAGAACTACCTTTGCAAAGGTGCACCATATTTTTCTCGCAAGCCAATCAGAGCCGACTGGGCTTTTTTGGGAGGTGGGCTCTAGAAGGTAACCCGCAAATTGCGAAATCTGATATGAAATCTGCAAAAACTTGCAATAACTCTCACAAGACTTGCTGCCCGACAACCTTTCCTACCATAACTATTCAAGATCAATGCCTAACCTTAACCATCTCGCGAATTTCCCCAAATTGCGAGTTACCTTCTAGACACCTCCGACAAAATAAAGTGTTTTTTGAACATTAAAGCATGTAAACATGTTCTAGTAGAAACCCAAAATACAAGTATGAACCTGAAAATGAGCATGATATGTCATTATGAGTACATCACAGCTGATCTATCACACGAATTGGGGAATATAATATGTTTTGCAAAGATTCAAATGAGGGACATTTTGTTTTCCCACAACATGGGATAACAAATGTGAAATGAGGCCAACACGGAGGTTGTCTGGGATGTGATGGTAGCGTGGGAATCATTCTTTGCACTGGCTTATCTGTGGGTTGGCGCGTGACAAGCAGAGGTGAACCAGGGGTATGTATCGCTTAGTTCTCACACTGTACGAGCTAGTCTTACAGATGAAAACAAGGAGGAAGTGAAGTGAACATGCTCAGTGGAAGGACTGACTCAAACAGTCACCCACAGTCCCAGCATCCCAACACAAAGGCCTGCAGCATGAAGCGCTTCAGTGAGACGGACTCAGCAGGTCAAATGTTTAGCAAACATGTCCTTCCATTATTCGATTTAAATTTATGTAACAAGGTTACTCTGCCAGTAGTTTTAAACAATCATCCTGACAGTCAGACTCAGAAAATACAAAGAAAATTGAAAACCTTCCATAGACAGTAAGTTGAATATCCACTTTTCAGTGAGCATATCATGTATAATGACTCCGACCACTTTGCATCATTACTCCACTAGCTGCCACATCTGCCACACCATAATGTTCAGGTACATACTAGATGTACAATTTCTCTTTATGGCAGATGTCATAGTGAGTCTCATGAGGGGCGATTACAAAAAGCTTTCGGGGAAGTGGACACTGCATCTTAATCCCCCCCTTGACATTGTCTTCTATCTCTTTTGGGATTAAAAGTCATGAAATCTCCAGGAAGTGACTCGACCTTTCTTATTTCAGTGCGACAGATTATGACTGACTATTAATCTGTGAATTTATGAGATTAGGGAGGAGTTAGTGATGCAGAGATACAGTAAAATACTTCCATGACACTGCACAAGTCTTGACAAATTAATGGATGTACAATATGGTGGAAAAGGCAGGATATGAGCAGATATGGTACATTTCATACACAGAGGGCTGCAACTAATGATTATTTCCATATCAATTACTCTGTCGATTACTTCTTCAATCAATAGAAACCATGGTTTTGTCTGTAAAATGACAGAAAATGTGAAAAAAATGGACAGTGAGGGACAAAAAATGCTTGTTTTGTTCGAGCAACAGTCCAACTTTTATTTAAAAAGCGCTTTTGATAAGTCACTTAAATGATTAATTAACTCTCAGAATTGTTGTTGATTCATTTTCTGTCAGTCAACTAATAGATTAACTGATTCATCATTTCAGGACACAATCCTGAATGCATGAATATTTGCACCACACAGATACGTCTCAGCCTGCTTTCTTCTTCTATTATTTTTCTACTTCTCTCTTGTTTTTTTTTTCTCTTCTTTCTTTTCTTTTACTACTGCTTATGCTCGCTTGTGATTGTTGTGTATATATATATTTCTTTGTCTTATGTGTTCTTTGTAAGTTAGGTTTTTGTTTTGTCCTTTTTGTTTTGCTTTTGATGAGTAATAATGTCATTTTTTATTTGTTTAAAAAGAGGAGGACTCCGAATAAGCCTTTCAAGCCTCCTTCCTCTCCTGCACTGAAATTAGTTTCTTCCTATTGTATTTATTTTGTATCCAAATAATTGTGCAAATAAACTAAAAAACTAAAACTAAACATTCCCAACCCAAAATCAAAAATGATTAAATAAATAAAATCTCAGATCTGGACTAGATTAACAACAAAAAATAAAGATTACAGAAATGTAATGTGATTTCTGAAACGTGTTTCTGTAATTAATGAACTCCTCTCAGTGGAGCGCTCTTGGGTAAATCATTAGGAAGATAAGTTGGATAAAGCAAAACATAAAAGCTTTTTGAAAATGCTTTTTGACCCAAGGCTTCAACTACACGTTTCTCTCGTCCTCATTTACGTTCCCACTCAGTAATATGGATCAGAAAGGTCTCCACTAAGAGTCACCTCCTGCACCTTGTTTAGTATGTAGATGTTGTGTCGCTGCCCTTATGCCCTTTCTCCCATCCCATCCCTCCCTCCCCCTCTGACTCGTGTTATAAGAGCACTTAGTATACTTTTGTATACTCGCCCCCCTTTCACCACCGTGTCTCCAGTGACTCTTCTCTCCGTCCCCCAAATGCCACAGGAGACGTGTTCCTATGGAAACTGGCTCCAGTGAAAGTCCCCAGTTTAACTGGTTTGTATTGTGCGTGTCTCATCTCTTCTGTAACAAATCAGTACCTGCACTCTGCCTCTCCCGGCCTCCTGTTCATTACAGGTTATAAAGTCTTTGGACCAATAGGGAGACGCCATTGATGATTGATGGTTGGTTGGTTGCATCTTCCTTTTTTGATACAGCTCGGAGGAGGGAGAACTTATTTCACAGCTGTGTTGTTGTTGAGGACACCTGTATGGAGACAGACCACAAACAAAACATGAAAATATAATCCCCACATACAGTACATACATATTATATAGATACAGATATGCACGTGTGAGTGTCATCGCAGAGATCAAAGATATTTAGATCCTCTCCTCTTTATTATGTTAAGTGATTTTAAATTGTGCTTATTAATTTCCTGCATTTATTATGTACAGAAATGTAAAAAGAAAAAAAACAGCTACTACTGCCGCCTTCAGATTGGATTTGCTTTGTAGCACCTGTATTATGATGAAAAGATTATGTGACAAGATTTTCTTTGTATTTCTGGATAGACAGTTTTATGTAATCAGAAAAAAAAACCTGCTCATGTCATTTAAGACTCAAGATCCTCTACGTTTCTACTTTGTCACAGAAAGGCAGTTTTGTGCTGTTATACAGTGGGGAAGTTGTCGTCAGACAGGGATCAAATTATATCTGATGATATGATTTTTTTTTAGGCCTATTAAGGTGGCATTTATTGTCTATAATAGCCCAAATTTTAAACCACAAAGAACCTGATTGATGTAGTTTTAATGATTTCCATAAAAACAAAAGTAAGACAATTATGTAGAGTTCAATTAAAACTAGCAGTAAATCTTTTTGACAGCCATGAATTTTGATAGAATCTGAGAATGTACATTTTTGTGTGTTTTAATGGCTGAGCTGCTGTTACAACAATTACATAAGGATTACAAGTGAATTCAACAAGGAATTCACCCAAGATTTTCTTTGAAAAACATTTACATAAAGAAACACATGATTAAAACTGATCACATGAATTGATAGGTAACTGTATGGTATTGGAACAAAAATATTGTTCCAACCACTTAAATCAAATTGATTTACAGACTAAAAAAAATAAGGTCTTTGTCACCTGAACGGTTTTATCTGTAGAACTGTTTATGTTGAGGTTTCCGCCTTCCGGCTGTCACTGAGCACAACATCAACTGCTGAAGTGGAGCTGCTCAGTAGCTCCAAGGGTAACAACATCTATATGGGTTTGAATGTGATGCTGATTTTTGACTAAATACTATGTTTTGTGAGGTGTACAGACAGAAATAAAGCTGCCAACAACAGCATTTCAGTGTAATGTTCACAGTTCGTGTGTGTTTGAGTGTCGGAGAGGTGGGGAGTTGGGTGCACACTAACCAAACCTGCACTGTATCCAAAGTAAACGCTTTGCTTCATCTATAGTTACGCTCACAAGATGTGTCCATCATGCAGATGAAACGTAAAACCGCCACTTACACCCACATACAACATTACAACGCTGTTCCCAAGAGCAGGGTCAGACAGGCTCACTGTTCATCAAGATATTCAGCACAGTCAAATCATCCACATCTTTAGCTCACTAAAACAGAGTAAAAACCCACATTATAATGTTTAAACATAAGACGAGATTAAACAATGTTTGGTTAATTGGGGATTGGGTTAAAAAATGTTAAAGAAAGGTCATGTTTTGCATTTATTAAAGTGGGCCTCCCCCCGTCTACAGCTCTCTGTTCTTTTTTGGTGACGGACCCAGTTCGTTTTGTTCACTCCCGACTAGCAAACCGCCCCATGAACGACTCTTTTAGCTCTGTATTTGTTAATAACACCCCCACCCTTAGTTTGTGTAGTTTAGAGAATATTGTCCAATACGAAACTGACAGAAGGGCAGGACTCAGAGAAAAGGTCGCAAATTACAAATCTGTCTGCTACTTCAGCACCACGGACAGCACCATGGATTTATCAACACACAGCACAGTTAGGCTGCTGATATTTCAGAGTTATGATCGGGGCCATAGATTCTAACTTGCACAAACTTCATTCAGATCAAGGATCAATGAGTCAGGCAGACTAAACTAACATATTCAACCACTCATCCCCTGCAATCTCTGCTACTAGTGGATGGAGAGGGGGGGGGGGGGGGGGGGCAGGTTAAAAAGAAGGATGCATTTTGGTAATTTTTGGTACCAAGGGGAATGGCGTCCCCCCTCAAATTGCCTACTGGATACGGGCTGATTCTGTTACTCTCTGTCTCTCTCTCCTGCAGTAGTCTTCTCAGTGGCCTAAGCACCACTTCCATGGTGTAGACCTGAGTCTGGCCTCCCACCCAGGCCCCATACCAGAGATCCCTGGTGCCATGGGAACAAGTAGGTCCAACAGGTGAGAGATGTGCCTGCAGCTGAAATTTTTAATTTCCTTTGGTGGAAGTGTTCTCTGGGCTTGCCTAAGCACAAATGTGAAGAAATTTTGAAAATCGGTCACACCGTTTAGCTTCTTTCAAAAATCCTGATTTTGACCATTAATAAAAATGTCGTTTTTCATATGACCTTAAGATTTCAAAGTTGTTCTGTTAGAGAGTTGCCCAAAGTATGTCTGTACCAAATTTCAAGACTTTTGACCAACCAGAACAAATGTTGTGACATTTTGTCCCTATCATACTAAATATAGTCTTTGGGCACAAATGGGTTAATCCGCAGCAGCCTGACTTGGACTAATTATGCTATTAATTCTTCATTTTATTAAGAGGTCCTTGTGAGTTTTTATTTCAGCATTCCTGTATTACTATTCCTTTGTCTCCTAGATCATTTTGTATCACTGAAGTCAGTGATACGTCTGATTGAGTCCCGAACAAGAAAGAAATGTGAAATAAGGGTGTGAAAGTGTCAATTCACAACACAATGTTTCCACCCTGACTGTATCATATGTTTAGTGTTACCGCACATATTTCATTTATTTTATATTTAAGCGTCTCGAGATAACTTCTGTTATGATTCTTGCCTTCAGGCAGCTGCAACAGATCGCCTGCTATCAGAACAAGAAGACTGAAGGTTGTTGTATTAATGGCCATCAATGGAGTTGGATTAGTTGTTCTGTATGCACATTTATAGCCTGGCACATTAACATAGTATTTTAATTTTATACCATCTCTGCTCGTTAGGGTTTAATTGTCTCATAGTTGTTTGTACGGTTTTATTTTGTTTTATAGTTTTGTGCAGTTGTCCCACTGTCTTATTGTCTTCTTTCTTTGTGTTTTAAAGCCCATGGAAAATTTCTCTTCATGTGACAGTAAAGATTGACTTCACGGAGAAAATTTAGGCACTGAATGTTTAAAATAGAGTGTCATCTACATATAGAATGTCGGTCCATCTCAAAAGGTTGTCTGACCGACACTGACTCAGATATACTCCTGTAATCTGTGATGACAGCAAATCTGTCTCACAGAGCTAAACTGAACTCACCTTCCCGGCCGGTAATCCTCCATGTAAAGGAGAGAGGCAGGTTAGGTTGATCAATACACTCAGGTGACCGGAAGTTTGAATAGATTGTTTGGGAGTTAAATATATCTTTTATCACTGTATTCACTGACGAGTTTCCCTGCATACTGTTTGGCTGTCAGTTTCCTATTTGAAACTGCTCGCATCCCCTGTATCCCTAATGAGACAGGTATTATCGTCCTGTCGCTGTCTAGGAGAGGGTGCGTAGTGTCTTTGTGCTTTAAATTGTATATTGGGATGTACAAAGATCAATAAGATTACTGGGTCTATAAGATGTTTTCATATTGTGCACACTACAATGTGAATGATACAGATACCAAATGTGTGGATCCTAATCTCCCCCTCCCTGTTGGCCTGACAGGTTCGGCGTTGTGTCAGACTTTTTACCAGAGGAGGCCCGCCAGAAAATCTCTAGCTTAGGACTCCACAACGGCCACGGTTCCCCCAGCCTCCGACTGCACTCGCCCTTCGACGCAGAGACAGAAGACAGTAGGAGGAGGTCCGGAGCCTCTGCTGCCGAGCCCAGCACAAGGGGACAAGGAGGGATGAGCAACTACAACGGGAAGGTTCTGACAAGGGGCTCCGGCCAAGCACGGAGCCGCTTTGTAAAGAAAAATGGACAATGTAATGTTCTGTTCACCAACATGGATGAAAAGAGGCAGCGCTACCTGGCTGACATCTTTACCACCTGCGTGGACATCCGCTGGAGATACCTGCTGCTTATATTCTGCGTCAGCTTCCTGGTCTCGTGGCTTTTCTTTGGAATTATCTTTTACGGTGTCGCCCTGGCACATGGGGACTTTGAGGAGCAACCGACGGTTAAGGGTGATGGGCTGGCGGTGGGGATGGGGGTGGCGGGGCTTTATGGGCCCACCTCTGGACACACATCTGGAGGGCAGCCACAAAGGATGCCCTGCATACTTCACGTCCGCGGCTTTGTTGGGGCGCTCCTGTTCTCCATGGAGACCCAGACCACCATTGGTTACGGCTGGCGCTGCGTTACTGAGGAGTGCCCCGTCGCTGTGTTAACAGTGGTCGTCCAGTCCATCGTGGGCTGTATCATTGACTCTTTCATGATTGGCACCATCATGGCCAAAATGGCGCGGCCAAAGAAGAGGAACCAGACCCTTATGTTCTCCAAAAACGCTGTCATCGCCCTTCGCGACGGCAAGCTGTGCCTCATATGGAGGGTGGGCAACCTACGGAAGAGCCACATCGTGGAGGCTCATGTCCGTGCCCAGCTCATACGTTCTTACATCACAGCTGAGGGTGAGTTCATACCCTTGGAGCAGATGGACCTCAGCGTGGGCTATGATGAGGGCACAGACCGTCTGTTCCTAGTATCCCCGCTGGTTATAATCCACGAGATAGACAAAGATAGCCCCTTGTATACTTTAAGCCGAACTGATCTGGAGGCAGATGACTTTGAGATTGTCGTGATCTTGGAGGGGATGGTGGAGGCCACGGCCATGACCACTCAGTTCCGTAGCTCGTACCTCGCCAGAGAGGTCTTCTGGGGTCACAGGTTTGAGCCTGTGATCTACGAGGATCGGGACCACTACAAGGTAGACTACGCTCGCTTCCACAAGACCTACGAGGTGCCATCAACGCCCCACCTCAGCGCCAAAGAGCTCGACGACGCCGCGAGCCGGGCCTCTTTCGCCGCTTCTCCCGCCTCTGCATCTAGATCCTCGCAAGACTTGATTCCCAGATCACTGAGCGCCTTTTGTTACGAGAACGAGGTGGCGCTGAGCTGTGGGGAGGACGAGGACGACATCTTCGACTCCCAGACTGTGGGGAAGGAGAGGGCTGAGGAGAGGAGGACTTCAGTTTCTGTAGATTTCCAAAATATGTTCCAGGACACTGCGACCATGACGTCAGGCAGTCACAGCGTCATGTGTGTTCTGGACATGGACAATAACCAGATGGAGTTTGACATCCTACAGACAGCCATCCCTCTTGATCCAGTGACCTATAAGAGTGAGCAAGAGCTCTAAAGACTGTCACGTGTCCCGCTTCTTTTCACCCACAAATCCTTCGAACTTCATCTCCAGTGAGTTGGACCTGAGATGGAATTGCTTGGTGATGTGTTCAATTTTGGATTACATGTACAGAAATGTAAACCCCATTTTGCCTTGCCAGTGTTGTTTTCCATTTATATTTGTTTGACTGATTCTGCAGGAGGACAAAGACTCTCTGACAAAGCGCTGACAGGCTTTTATTATCATTTCATAACCAAAGGAAAGCATAATGGCAGTAAAAGTACAGAAACTTGAGTCACGTTTTGGACTGTATGCACATTTTGCATAGTTCAAGAATTTACTTAGGATACACTGTTTCAATTTATGCTTGATAATCTCCATGTTGTTCTTGCATTTCAAGGGTCATCATGTCTGCAATAGTTCCCTACAAATTTGCACTTTTGTGAGACTGCCGAGCAAACTGTTATCAGGTCATTAAATGGGGCGTTATCAGTAGTCATAAGTAGAGGTCGACCGATTTATCGGTCGGCCGATTAATCGGGCCGATTATTTGACATTTTTTCATAATCGGCATCGGCCGATGCCTGAGCATATTAAGCCGATTATCAAGCAGGCACATCTGCGGGCAGCCCAGTGTTGTTGTTGCTGTGGAACACGTGTGACACCGCCCCTTGTGTGTCAATCAAATTGCCATTCTGCCGGGAGAAACCGGTAGGCTTAAATTCGTCTCTTTCAAAGCCCTATATATTTAATTGGTTATATATGAAATGCTCCGACGTTATCAGTTCTGTTTTTGGTAACGGAGAATTTCTCTCCGTAGGTGACGTCAGCTGTGTGCGGGGCGGAGCAGCTTTCACATGCACGCTGTTGCAGCTCAGACACACAAACAGAGCTTCTGCTCTTAGTAACTATGGCGGAGAAAACTAAACTTATAAAGCGTGATTACTCTTTACTAGAGTTGATGCTGACAATGCTTGTCATAAGTGCAAGTTTGCGTGTGAGGGCGGAAACACGAGCAATTTGTCGAAACATTTAGCAAAAAGTTCACTTCCTCATTAAACGTCTCTACGGGTCCTACATCGCGTCTATGACGTCACTGGCCTGTGTGTAGTCCGCAGCAGATATGAGCAGCAGGCTGTGTAATACGAGTGAACAAAATTATTATTATGTTTTGATCACTTAGATTATGGCCATATAGCTTGTAACAGTGTCTGTCAGCAAACATAAATAAAAAACATGCTTTAGGACAGTTTTGGAAAGGTGCTTAAAAGGTTTTGAGCCCTGTACTATTACTACTATTAACCATCATGCACAAAATAAAATATGCACTGCAGTGCAGACACAAAGTGCAAATTGGAGAGACAGACCATAAGTGTTGTTCAATAAATGTTTACTTAAGTTAAGACATTTTGTGTATTATTTGTTATTATTAAGCTGTTATATTATATCAGATGGAGGAAAAAAAGAAATCCAGCCAAACATATCGGCAAAAAAAAAATCGGCCTCATATATCGGCCATCGGCTGTCCTGATTCTGTAAAAAATCGGCATCGGCATCGGCCATAAAAAACCCATATCGGTCGACCTCTAGTCATAAGCCTCATAGATATGGGTCAGTAGGGCCCTGCTGCACTAGTAGGTTTTGTCATCTATTCACATGGTCGATCACCGAAAGAAGGAATAAAAGAAGACGACAGAAACCTCTAGCGACCGTAGTAATGAAACTCGATATGGGGTGAAGATCGGGGGCGATAGATGGGACACAAAACACAGGGCTTCACATCCCGTGTGAAACCAAGAACGTGTGGGTGTCTCGGTGTTCACAAGCATTAAGTTTCACTTTCACTTTTTGAAACATAGTTAGCCAAACACAATGTTTTTTCAAAAACTTAACTAAGTGGTTTAGTTGCCTAAACCAAAGGAGGTTGGAAAGAGGAGATGTTACGCATCATCATAGCGTCATATTTTTGGGGTACAACAAGTGCGACACATGCAACACAGTCTGCACTCACCGAAATTGAGCCAATAGCAACGCACAAACACAGCTATAGTAACACTACGCATGTGTCATACCCCATTAGCTCAAGACCCGTGTTTCAGCCTCTTTCAATAGGCCTTGCCTAAACCTAAAGAAGTCATTTTGTTTGTGTTCAAAACGTAACGTTTCATTCAGTTTAATGTGTTAGAACGTGTTGGTTCTAAGTTTCGCTTTCCTTTTACAATGTAGTAGGCGTAGTAGGCCCCTACTGACCCACATCTATACTTGTAGCGAGCGATAACACATTTAATGGCCTGACATCAGTTGAATCGGATGCACTGCCTGTTTTTTTTAATCCTTTCCTGTAATTCATAAAAACCTCCCTTTATTTATGTACATTAGTGAGAAGCTACTGTTGTTGGTTTTGCTGTGCAGTATACTCCCAGGACCATTCCAAGTGCAATCACTGTAGCAGAAGGAGTATTATTTCTAAATTTGATTAAGACTCCTGAGGACAATAACTTTTGGCAAATGTCTTGATTAATTGCGATTTAGGAAAACATCAGCTGCATTTTAAGTCTAATGTTAAAAACATTCGTTTCTGCAAATAAAGCTGAGTTTTAAGAGAATGTAATGAAAACTAATCAGATTATTGAAAGAGGACCTATTATGCTTTGGTGCTTTTTCCCTTTCCTTTAGTGTGTTATATAATTTTTTGTGCATGTAAAAGGTCTGCAAAGTTACAAAGCCCAAACTCCATGCTAAAGGGAGTTACTCTCCCCCACAGGAACACTGCTCCACTGCTTGAAACGCCTTTATTGAAGTCTCGCCTTCTCTTCCGTAACGTGGTGATGTCACCAGGTAACACATTTGCATAATACCTGCCTAGTGGCTAGTTTGGCACGCCCTCAAACGAAGCTAGTTAGAGCGGAGCTGGAGCGGAGTCCAAAGAGTTTGGTTCAGTTGACCAATCACAACAGAGTGAGCCAGCTGACAAATCAGAGCAGACTGGGCTTTTTGAGAGGGCGGGGCAGGAGCTCAAACAGAGCGTTTCAGACGAAGGGTGAAAAGAGGTGCTGCAGCACAGCTGGTATGAGAAAAATAAAGCGTTTTTTGAACATTAAAGCATGTAAACATGTTCTAGTAGAAACCCAAAATACAAGTATGAACCTGTACATAAGCAGAATAGGTCCTCTTTAACTTAGTACAACCAAGACTTAGATTATAGATACTAAAACGAGTCTAACTAATATTAATCTATTATTGTTATCAATAGACCTTTGAAGACCTTTGTTTACTTTATGGATCAATTCAACACTTTATTCTCAGTTTGTTTCTTGCGGAGGCTGCAGCCAGTGATAACAGAAACAATAGTGATAGTTGGCTTTAATTCATGTCTGTGCTGTTGTTGTTCGCCAAAGGTTCTGGAGTAGGAAAGTAAGCGGAGAGCGCCTCTGATCTATCATTTGGAAACTGGGGTACATGAAGCCTAAAGTGTACTAAAGTGTGTATTGTCTTTGATAGCAGAAAGGTGTGAAGCCACTGTAAAGCATAACAGGAAACAAAGGGATGAAGGCGGAGGAGTATAGTGTCTTGGGACAGTGCGGATAAAGTCAAGTGTAACTATATGCAGTGATGTGAGGACAACAAAAAAACAAACAGTTGCCCTCCTTTGTGCGGGGGGCAGCAAAACAGCAGGTTCAGCATTCAAGGAGAAGCAGATGGTACTTGTATTTACACAAATTTTACTGACAGTATTACCAAATGTGGTAAATCTCTCCAAGCAAACTGAAACCAACAAATGTTATAATTCCATTTGGCCATGATGTGGTCAGTAACCATTAGGATGTGATTGTACTGTCATCTTGAGTCTACCTGCTGGACCTGATGATACTACAACTCGTATTCTTGACTTTTATTGTTGTTGTTTTTTGCTGGTTATATCGCTTGAACAGGTGAACAGGTGTTTTTCTATCAATATGGCTGTGAGAGACTGACTGTAGAAAGTAGTTTTCATTGCAAAAGATCCTGGAACACATCAAGCTTATGTAATAGTTTTGACAAACATACACTGCCAGCCAAACGAAAAACATTATATTCCATCAAAAATGTACCCTATAAAGCAATGGATTCATAAATGTGATATAAATAACTGTCATAAGTATATGTATATGTAAGTAACCTACATAATAAAAGCTTACTTTTATTATCTAATTTTAGGTTATTCATGAAGAAATTACTATTAAATTGTTTAAGATCAACCCAAAAATGTGAAAAAATACAATATTCATAAGGCTTTGACTGGCAGTGTATTTCTGTAATGTTGGTTTTGGATTGTATAAGTAGTTCAGATTTCAACATGAGCACAGAAGGGGAGCCAACCTGAGTGCAGGAGAACACCCACTGTAAATGCCATTTTGAGTAACAGACAGAGTATTTTCTTTCCTTTGCTTCCTCCTTTGTATAAATCCAATGATAAACATGCACTAAGAAATTATTGTCCCGATTGAAATAAGGTGAGAAGATGAAAATCTCAAGAACAAAGTACTTTATTCTTCCTTGTACACCTTTTGATGTTGTAAATAAATATTTATATAATTCTGTTTTTTTTCTCCTTTTGAATATTTGGTAAAAGATGCATAAAATGCATGCAATGCATAAACAATTTCTCTTTTCTAATGCAGCTGAGTGTTGAAGCTCCAGAGCCACTAGATGCCTCTGCAGTCATTTCTATCACAGAGAGCTTCAGCAGAAAACACTGAACCACGTGTTCCCTCTAGTGGTGCACCGTGGAAGCAGCAGAGAAGTTCAAACCTGGATTGTGAATTATAAATTCAAGAATGTTTCGAGAAAAAGACAATAAGGCGATAATTGATACTCCATAGAGCAAAAGTCAGATTGTTTTTTACCTCCACTAACCTAGTGTGTGTCGGTAGGACAGCTAAAAAACATTGGGAATTTTCTGGAAAGGTCGGCAGTGTGAGGAGGCTGACTTCTTACACTGGGAGGCATTGCAGTGGGTGGTAGACATTACTCCTCTATATCTTTACATAGCAAATTGCTGTTTGCTGCTATATTAATGCACTGAATATCGTATAGAGCACCTTTAATGGAGCTTTCAGTGCCCCAAATTATGATGCATTTGTGATCTAAAATGAAGGTTTTAATGAGATGTTTGTTAAAACACCACACCTGGGGGCAATTAGCCAATCAGCTAATCATGTATAGGTAGAAGAACAGGTCTGCGCTACTCAGGCTTTAGACAAACACGTCAGGTAGAAACACAGTAAGCTTGGATTTAGAAAAATAGTATTTTGTATATAAATTATCACATTTAAAACTGGCGAGATGCTGCTTTTCCAGTGGTATTTAAAAGGATTTTAAATAGGCACCCCAATCCTGGAAGAAGCCACTGGGTGCGCTGTCACAAATCTTTTTCTATTCTAACTAAATTAATGGAGCATTTCTAGCTGATTTTCTACAACACAGCCACTGTAACACACGTGCACAAATTGTACAACTGGCCAAGTTCAGACTGACACCTTTACTTATTTCAACTCAGCTTAGGGTTTGTCAAGAACAAGTACCAAACAAACTGATCTGGATAGAAGGTAACACAACAAAGTGTCCGTGCCAGGGACGTATAACACATCTTTTTTTTAAAGACTCTAGTCTTAGAGACTTCCAAACTGTCCAGATCTGATGACTTTGTGATGAACTGGGCACCAAGGCCTGCAAAATGAGTGTAGCAAACTATTCATTCTGTGGAGGTCAGCGCCCCCTGCTGGCCAATCGTCAGACACAAACATGATGCCAGGTTGTCCAATAGGAAGAACTAACAGGTTTCAGTAATAAGATCAGAATTTCTCGAAACTGTGCGAGGTGTTGTACAGTCACCTCTTGACCTGTTGATTAAAGGCAGAGTCTCAAAACTAACTGATTTATGACAGCTGGATGCCAACAAACCGCCAGATGTGTCCAGATGTGGAACCATTATCAGTCAACAGTTTTATATGAGGATGTAAAAATGAGTTTTTCAGATAAATTATAATAGAAAAAAATCTAATACGACACACTTAAACTACAGTATGTGGACATGATTTGGCTTCACCAAAGAAATCTATGGACTTTTCGCTTTAATTTAAGTCAGAAGGGATTGCTTGGAGAAGATTTTGTTCCGTGAGAAGCAGCTGAGGTTGCAGACATACTGTATCTGCAGGGTTGAGATGTTGTGGTTTTACAGTTTCTCGCTCTCAGTTTTTTACCTTTAGTTATAGCAGAAGAAGAAGAAGAGGAAGAGGAAGAATCTGAGAGAGACTGAAGACACCAAACCTCCTAACATTAGACCTGTTGACAGGTGGATCAGAAGTATCTATCGGGGGAATTTGGCTCTTGTGCAGTAATACCACTGCAAATCTCAGGTGCTGCTCGAAATAAAGAGTCCTGAGGAATTTGACAGGGGGTTCAGAGAGGCTTAACCTCATTGAAGACAGACCCGGACTCGTTGCAGCTTCTATGAGATGTGCTTTGGGGAGCATGCACTCACAGCTGTGTTTGCCGGGGTACTTTCATACATCAATATGTAAAGTATCTCCATTTTTCACTCATTACTAGTTCCCATCCCATAATTAAATAATTTCTGTCCAGATCTTAATCAAGTTAAAATCATCCTGTGTCAGGCTAATATGAGACTTCCCCTTTCAGCCCTCATGGCTGTCCTGTCTTGATCTTCCTTTAATTACATATCCTCCATCCCCGTCTGTCAGTCCGTCGCTGTTCCCATGCACAAGAACCCCACACATCGGACCTCTGAACCTCAGGAGGACTGGAGAGGCATTTCTGTCGGTGGAGGAGAAGATGAAAAGGGGGAAATGAGGAGGAAGGGGCAAGCTGCTCAGTGACCGCAGGCCTCCAGGCTATCAGCTTTTCATTAGCCGGTCAGTGAGTGAGTGAGCGGCTGTGATCGGTGGAATGGTAAAATAGGAGAAGCCATGCTGGGCCACGTCGGCTATTAGGGTGATTTGAGGGCTCCCACTGACTCCTATTGTGCATTGTCTCCGAAAGTGAGCGACCGAGGCTCAACAGTGAGTCTTTGTGTGGGACATTTAAATGCCTGTTAGCATGCTAATTATGGGATGTGTATGTCTGTGTGTGTGTGCCAGCGTGTGTCCATCATCTTCTCGACCTTTCCGTGATTTACAATCCTCCAATTCCTCTTCCCGTGTCGCATCTTTACTATCTTTCCCCGAGGCACTGATGCACCACTGATGTTACTGTTTTACCTCTTTTGTTTCCATTTTCTTCACTTCTGTCTTTATTTCTATATTTGTGTGCTCCCAGTGTCAACTTTTTTTTTTGTTATGAATCAGCTGCTTCTGATTCTGCTATGCTTGGATCCGTCTCGCTCTCCCTCCGACATTTAAACATCAAGCCTCTCTCACAGTCACATTTAGCTGTGGAAAACCCCCATTTCAGATACGCCCCTCTTGCAAAACTCTTCAGCCATCTTGAGCCTGTGTTTCGTTTTCACCTGTCTCTCTCTGTTGCTGTATCAGAGGTGTACGATTACAGATTCCAAAAATATTTTTGGCCAAAGAAGAAAGTCATACTTGAAGGGAGAAGAACGAGGCTGACAACCGGCTTTTCAAGAGTTGGACACAACAACATGGAAACCTGTCAAACACGTTAAAATTAATCCAAAAGAAATAGTGGAAGGTGTCTCTGTTATTTTGACCACCACTGTGATTGACTGCAATATATTACACAGGTGTTTATCTTATAGTGTCCACTCTCCGTAAGCTTGAATGGTAGCCATGTGCATACATTGTGAAACTCACATTGTGCATCTATTATGTTTCTTTATTAAGACAGGTTTGTGGGTTTTTTTCTCAAAGAATTAAAGCTGAACTGGGAAGCCATCCAATAACACACACACTCACACAATAAAAGCTAAGTAAAACCATAGACCGTACAGTATATAAGAAATGGACATAGTCACCATGACGTCACCCATTGGCTTGTGGACTGCTGTTTTGAAGCCTCGAGTTCAGCATTTTGGTCGTCGCCATCTTGGTTTTCAGCAACCAGAGGTGACACGAGACAGTGGAGCTAAGTACAACCGAACGCTGAATAAGACATTTTTAGTTTTTGTCATCACTATCACTATTATATACTATTATTATATTATTTCTGTATATTAATCGTGTGTTCTCGTTAACGTTAACTATTTAGGTGGAGGCTTCAAATAAGCCCAGTGGGTTTTTGCCTCTTCCTGCACTGTATATTATTTATTTTTGTTACGTTTGTGTAGTCTTAACTTGTGCAAAATAAATAAACATAAACAGGAACAGAAAACACACTGAGAAAGGGTTAAAGTTCTACGACGAAAACACAGACAACTCCCAGACAGGACACCGCCGTATAGTAGCAACCATCACAAGTTAGCCCCGCCCTAAAGCATCCCCTGCTATATGGTCTATTTGACTCTAAATGGGACCATAATTTACTAAATGAACATCATGCTGTATTGAAGAAGACTTGAAACTAGCGATTGAGACCATAAACTCATGTTTACAATGTTTACTGAGGTAATAAATCAAGGGAGAAGTAGGGTCATTTTCTCATAGACTTCTATACAATCAGATTTCTTTTTGCAACCAGAGGAGTCGCCCCCTGCTGGCTGTTAGAAAGAATGTAAGTTTAAGAGACTTCTGCATTGGCTTCACTTTTCAGACCCAGAGGTTGCCCACTGAGTAAAACATAAAACAAGTATAGATAAATCCATGCCAGTCTACATGCAAATATCTTGTTTTTTTTTTATTGCCAACCCTTTAACATGTTTCAATTTTACTCCTTTAAAAAATCATGGGAAGCAAAAATCATTCCACAACCTGAAATACAAACTCTGCATGTCTCGTCATCCAGCCAAATCCAAAATAAATTATATAACTGAATTTTATTTTAGGACACAAAATTAATGTTTTCTTCTTCAGGGAGCTGTGCTGAATAGTCTCTTTAAGATCAACAACAAACACATTAAATCCGTTCAAGCACTGTTAAAGACCCGTTAGCTAAAACTGTAATTAGGCGTTTCCATCTCAAGTCTCCATCTCTACAGCGACTGCTTAATGTTGATGGATATCCACATCCCAATCTGATAATTGGTAAACACTTTTGGCGTCCATGTAGGTTAGTGTGTCGACCAAACGAATCAACAGGCTTCAATGTAACTTGATGTCGTTTAAATGGAATTATCTTAACTGATCAAGAGGAAATACAAGTGAACAGACACAACACTGAACAGTGTCTCTCGCTGTCCATGACAAGGGCGGCTTTGTTTGTTGGGCCTGATAACTTGAACCTTTACACTGATGTTATTTCTGATCTGGGTGCTCTAGACTGAATGGGAGTCATAGGGTTACAGCCAGGTGTTGAAAATAAAAAATGTCCGTCACTCAAGCTGGCATAAATGACAACCAATGTAGCAGTAGAGTATCTCTACAGTGTAAAGTTTTGCTGCAGTATTTTCATGTTGGTATATGGCTCATTCTATAATTGGGGGCACATTTCACATGAACAAAAAAGTAAAAAGGTATTGTGCTTTCTCATAAAAACTGTGTTTATGTTGAAATATTCCTTCAGTGTAATATATCCTATTGCATAGCTTAACAATGAACTACTTTTTTGATATTTGAAGGAAAAGGTTATTTTTCCCATTGATCCCAGTAGGGTCACGTCAACTATGGTGTCATGAGTTGGCTCTACTCTGGGTAACTTAGTTGACATGTTTCCCTATTTTTGCCCATAATTTCAATGGTAGGCCCAGCATTGCTAACAACAAATCACTTTCTTTATCAGGTTAATCTTAAATATCAACATATATTTGAATTAAAATCATAAAAGAATTGTTAACCATAACAATGTACCCAACATAGTTGACAGTCAATTAATATACTCCTTGACAATGCGCTATTACAGATAAAATATTTTTTAAAAATGAGAGGACACCAGAATGTATT
The DNA here is from genome assembly GCA_916701645.2 of Sebastolobus alascanus. Lineage (NCBI taxonomy): Eukaryota > Metazoa > Chordata > Actinopteri > Perciformes > Sebastidae > Sebastolobus > Sebastolobus alascanus. The sequence goes on along the minus strand of CAKAOJ020000035.1, from coordinate 1,875,949 downwards.
CAAAATGGCCACCATTTAGAGAAATTACATCATGTGATGCTGGTCACATGGTTTTGGGACAAACCATTTTTTAGTTGCAGGGGGATGTTCTGTTAGTAACATAGTTGAATGAACTTTTGATATATTTATATAATTTAAATGTGAAACTCAATAAAAAAAAAAAAAAAAGTTTTTTTAGAATTTTTAAATAAATAAGTAATATAAGTTATTTAGATAATAATGCTAACTTTAATGGTTTTAAATCATTATTATGAGGCTAAGATCCACTCACAAAATGTGTGTCTGATCTTATATATGCTTTCCCTTAATCTGTAAAATATGATATTTTTGAAGAAAAAAATATGGATGGACATGGACAATACCCCCAATTAGAGAATAACTCATATATTTGCTATATTTGTCTATCCATGCAAATTCATATTATATGTACCCTAAACTTAAAAGAGCATTTGGCAGCCTTCCTCAGCTTAACTGCAATGGACTTGTCTAATCATACTTTTTCAATTTGAATGGCTGTTTGTCAGTAACCTTTTGAATGTATGATCTCTGTAAATTATCTTGTGGTATTGCACAAGATGATTTGCCATGTTTATCACAAGTGCTCTCTTTGAAATAGGTCATTAATCGTCACATTTTGTACTCTCTTTATGCAATCTTCTCAAACTTTGGGAACAGATATGGTTCTTTGTTGTCCTTAAATGCCAGAGATTAATGTTCATTATTGACAGCTTTAATGGGTAATAAACTTTTTAAATCTTTGAGCGTTGTCTCTTGACGTGTTGTCCACAGTATGTGTGATCTTTCTGTGTGTGATCGTCTGTTGCACCTAAAGGCACTGCATGCATGTGACTGTCTGTTTGTTTGCCTGTAAAACAGTTGAGTATGCGGCACATGTTTGCAGATGCATTTCTGCAAGTTGTTTGCGTGTCTACTTGTATGTTTTAGTTATGTACTTCTGTGTGTGTGTGTGTGTGTGTGTGTGTATGTGTGTGTGTGTTTGTGTGTGTCTACGCGAGCAGCTGTGGGCCCTGCGTTTGAACTCTAGCTCACATGGGCAGAGCGAGGGAGGGCCGCAGGGTGAGAAGGCGATGGGAGAGGGGACTGATGTCCGACAAACTCGCCATCTCCCTCTCCCCTTTCATCTCCTTCTCCCAGCGTCAAACAACGAAGTCTTTCATTCGGGCATCTTTGCGGCCAGCCGCCCCCAGACCCTCGAGGCCCCCACCCGTTCACGCTGCTTAATTCAATGTTCCGAGAAAAACTCATGATTGGAAAGTGCCTTTTTTTATCCTCCTCCTTTTCCATATCTCCTCCTAAGAGGCATCACCCCTCTTCCTGTTCGCCCTCTCACATCAAAACAGCTTCTGTGCTGGAAACACAAAGGAAGTAAAACCCAGATCAACCAGTGACGATGAAAGGCAACTCCCAATCAGCATTCAATGATTGATACAATTAAGATGCCAGAACATCACATTACTGGCATCAAAATGATGTTACAATACTTATAGTATTACTAGGGCTGGGCCATATGGAGAATATCAAATATCACGATACTTTTGACCAAATACCTCGATATCGATATTGCGACGATATTGTAGGATTGAGTATTGGTGCTTTCACTAAATATTTACACAATAAGGATTTTTGATAAATATTCAGCAGTTATGTGGATATAATGACGAAGTGGGTAAAGGCAAATAATAGAACAGCTAGAACAGTCTGGTAAGTTCAGAAAATGACATCACTTTACTGTAATTCAGCCTTTAAAACTTTAAAACCTGGCAAAGACACTTATGCCATATTACGATATCCAAAATCTAAGACGATATCTAGTCTCATATCACGATATCGATATAATATCAATATATTGCCCAGCCCTGCGTTGAATGCAACTTGGGTCTCTTTTGAAGGACCAGCATTCACTCATCCTGATACAAGGAATGAGAATCAGAAACTCATCTACATAAGGGTTCATCCATCGATGATGTGAATGACTCATATCGGCTCTTCATTTGCACAATGACATAACTGAGCGACAGAAATGATCTTCTTCGGTTCCTTTAGTGCAACATTAACTCGAAAGTGAATTAATTCCAACTGTCTACACTTAGGATGCCAACCAGATATACCCAACCAAACAATCTAACAAGCACGTTTCTACTCCACTTGTATGACTCATCAGTGAGTCTTAAAACAAAAATGATTATGTAGACAACATATAAACAAAATATATATAGACATACAGTAACAATACTGTCTGAGAAACATAGCAGAAAGAATTACAAAGCAAGTGAAATAGACTTACTGTTGCAACTTCATTGCACAGTACAGTATTTTTCTTCTTCTTCAAAACTACCCATAATCAATACAGCAAGAAACAAGCATAACAGGAACTATTATGAAACCATGGGCTGACGTTGAACAGCAATGATGACCAAAGCTGGCAATTTCTTTACTTTTCTAAGAAAGTTCTTCCGTGATCCAAATCTTGATTTTCCCTAAAAAAGACTGTAAATAAGCCATTCACACTCATTTGCCACTTCATTAGGTACACATAATTCCCCCAACTGCAGACTAATACAACAGTCCTCCTACTTTAATTAAAGTTATAGCAGTAATGTTTTTTTTTGTTGAAACTGTTTTAGAGAGGTGTTAATTCAACGTTATGGTCATTTTGGAGGCTGTAGTTACTGGTGCTGTATTTGTCCTTCCTATTTAAGCTAGGGTTGGTAATCTTGAGAATCTAGCAAGAGTACGCTAGATTTAAAAAATGATCCAACCGAAAAACCCAACCTAGTCTTGCCAACTCTTTTCCAATGAAAGTAGCTAGCAGCATTAACTCCAAAAGTCCCTAAATCAAGAGAAAGTCGCCAAGTTGGCAACACAGACAGTCCGTCCCTTCAGGCCTCCCTCCAAAGCCACTCCCCCAAAACTATCATTATCAAAGCAAACAACATGGCCATCGTTAGTACTCACAGCGTCACTCCAGCAGAGCGCAGAGTGCACGCAGGCAGACGGGCAGGTAGCCGTCCAATCATTTCATTCCATCAACGAAATGTAAATAAAGTATCGAAAGTAAAAGTACTCATCCTGCATGATTTCCCCTTTTAGAATGTTTTATTATTTATACTGTTATATTATCGGTTTATTAATAGCGATGCATGATAATGTGCAAGCAACATTTCATTTTGGACAATGTTAAAACAGTTCTAATCCGGTATTAGGAATAGGTATTAGGTGCTGTGAGTGGTATATTATATTGCATTATTATTGCTTGTGCATTAATTTATAACAATGCATCATATTTTATAAGCTGATTCTGTTTCGTATGATCGTTCCCAGCAAAGCAACAGTTGTCAAATAAATTGTGGAGTTAAAAGCACAATATTTCCCTCTTAAAGGTTCACTGTGTAGGATTTGGCGACATCAGTGGTGTGGTTGCAAATTGCAACCAACTGAATACCCCTCCGCTCACTCCTCCCTCTCCAAGACTGCGGTAACGTGAGCTGCCGAGTGCATGTCCGTGGTACCGCCATTCGCCTCGCTCAGAGGCCATCCATACCATAATAACACTACTTAAGGAGCAAAAGAAGTCAGACGGAGGCATGGCGGAACAACATGGCGCACTCCATGAAGACATGAAGAGCTTATTCTAAGCTAATGAAAACAAAATAATTCTTAGTTTCAGGTGATTAAACACTAATGAAAACATAGTTATGAATATTATATTCCATTTTTGCTAATAGTTCCCCGGAAATGTTACGTACTGTTCCTTTAAATGTAGCAAATACACACAAATATAAAGAAGCACAAAACGGAATTTCTCAGGTGAAGTACAAAACTCAGTCCAAAAGTACAGTACTAGAGTAAATGTACTCAGTTACTTTCCACCACTGTTTGCAAGTATGTGAAATGTATCTTGTTGTTCTCAGCTACCAGGAAGTCAAGCCAAATTAGATATTTAATGAGAATTTTGTTTTGTGTCCAGAGGGGGGAAACAGCCTGCGAGAGAATCATTACAATCGAACATTTTTAGAGAGGAACATCAATGCTGCGTGATGATGTCCCAAACAGCAACCAGCCAGACATGCAGCAGAAACATCCTAACAAAGGACACCCTTGTTCCCAGCGGAATTCTTGAACATCATTTTCTGCATTTTCCTGCAAATGACTCAATCTCCACGTCCCTCGCCTCTCATTCCGCCCAATTATCATTTTTCAAGCCTGTCCCCTTCGTCCTACAGAGATGGGCTGTTTGGGGGTTTCCAAATCTCGCCATGAAATCTGCTTATATGATGTGTGAGGGGTTTTACAGCCAAAAACACACAAAACATACTATACACACATTCAAACTGCATGATAGATGAAGAGAGGTAAGAGAATGATGTGACTGATTTTGCTCCGGGGGGGAGACAGGAGACAGTTGTGAAGGATACAAGGCAGCATTGAGGATTCTCTCTTTTCTCTTATTCTTCCTGAATCGTCCCCTTTTTTCCCTTTCGCCTCTTGTTGCCGTCACAGCTGCAGCAGGGCTCAGCAGCCTCACAGCTTCAAGGGCCAGTCTGGGTTGATGCAAAAGGGTGCGATGCTTGTCAGTGTGTTAAAGGCTGCTCAGTGCATCTGTGGCCATGTATATGTGTATAAAAAGTTATCGGTGTAAACCTGAATTGATGGCTCCAAAGGTCAAAGGTCATGTGTAGCTGACATTTCTCGACAGAGCATTCACATCTATGACATATTTTTAGCACACGGGAATCTAATATATCTGTCATTATGTTGTAACCGTTTAAGATAAAGCCACCTGACGTACAGCGAGATTTATACTCTATAATGTTAATCCATAAATCTTAACAGTGCTACTACAGTTGTATCATCATGGCCATATTGTTCATGCTTGAACTTCAACTTAATGCAACTAAGATGCATGCAACCATTCACTTAATCTCAAGGGGTGATGCACTGTGCAATCTTATGTAAGTCACTTACTTATAACCGAATTGCATCAAAGTGTTTCAAGCCAAACACCAGCATACGATTTAACAAGACAAAAAGAGTCTACAGCCGTGCTAGCGGCTCTGTGAGGCTGCATTTAGGCACAGCCGTGCTTTGAGGTAAATGCTAACGTCAGCATGCTAACATGCTGATGTTTAGCAGGTATAATGTTTACCATGTTCGCCATCTTAGTTTAGTGTGTCAGCATGTTAAGATTTGCTAATTTGCACAAAACACAAAGTACAACTGAGGCTGATGGGAATGTCATTAATTTTGCAGGTATTTGGTTACAGAGCAAAGTATTGGGCAAACTGCAAATGTGACCTGACGTTGGTGTCCAATGAAAAGTCAGAGCATCAACAAAGTGATAACAATTGTTCCTGAGCAGGAAGAGTCTGAGAGTCATTAGGATTCATCCTCTACAATCTTCTTGGTGGTAGACAAGGGCCCAGACCCACCAACCTGACATCAAAGAACTAGCGGCGACGAAGGCCGCCAGTTACGTCACCTCACGTCGCCTTTGTCTTGGCCAACAAGTTGCACCTGAACACACCGCAAAGACTACTGCCGAAAGCCAGTTAGCACGGACGTGCGTGAGATAAAATAACAGAGAATGTCTCTAAAAAAAAGCAATCAGTCTGACAGTGGTGGAACCAAAGAGGGGAACGACTATCCCTAGTAGCCATGCAGCCATGTAGTGTAGCTAAACATCACTAGGTGATAGATTCGCAGGTCATCATTTCTCGCCCCCCAAAAAAACAATACAACATAGGGCTGTGCAATTAATCAAATTTCAATTACGGTTTTGGCTTCCAACAATTATGAAAACAAGATAATCGACATAAAACAATTATTGTGCTGCATTCCGTTTCGCAATGACGCTCTCGTTTTGTCTTGTGTTATAAATCCACCGCACCCCTTTCCCTTACAGCTCTGACTGCTCTTTCGCCTAGTGCTGCGCCACAAACGGCTTGTAAAGGCCCGGGGTGAAGGTGGCGCTTTACACAGCACCACTCGCCCAGACCTCACCCGGACAAAATGTTCTTTCTAAATGCACGATGTTTCCAACGTCAATGAGTAATCGTGTTGATTAATCACAATCTCAATATTGACCAAAATAATCGTGATTGTGATGCAACAAAACACTGGAACTCTAAACACAGTATGATGAACAATAATTGAGCTAAATACCAACTGCCTCCTGACAAGAGGAAAGCCAAGCTCTCAAAAACAAGTAGAAGGATGATTACAGAATACCAGCAGAGATCAGCTACAGGTAACTAAACCCTCCCTCTCTGTCTCACCTGGGACCCTTACCCCAATACCCCCGCCCTCGCCCCCTCCAACCACCACCACCACCCTTCCCCACACCCCCCACCTCAACCCCCATATATCAATTTCCTTTAGATGTTCCCCCTCACACAATTGAAGTAACTAGAGTCTTTCCTTCGGCTGGCCAGTGGAGATATGGAGCAGAACGCACAATGGGCTATTCATTAAGGTAGCCCCACACACACACACACACACACACACACACACACACACACACACACACACACACACACACACACACGTCTTACCCCCATTCATCCCCACCCGTAGCAGCACTGTCCATCACACACATATTTACCAACCATGTCCTTCTGTAACATACATGCATGCACGTGCAGGCATACAACACACACACTACGCACAACACACACACACACACACACACACACACACACACAAACACACACACACACACACTATCTCACAAAACCACACAAAAGCCCATGCAAATTCATTCACATAGACACATATAGCACACACACAACATCCCACCTCACTCCCCAGCTGCAGTGAAAGCCCTTCCAAGTCACAGTCTCACACACACACACACACACACACACACACACACACACACACACACACATACACACACAGAAAGACAAGGCGAACACAAAGGAATAGGAACTTTAGTGGTATGAGCACAAAGACAGGATTCACAGACGTTCAAGAGGGGGACCTATTTAAATGTGACACAGCTGCGTGAATTTATTAAGACAGATGGACAGAGCGACAAGATCAGGAAGGCTAAATTCTTTTTATTACCTGTTTAAAGATTCCTCGACATTTTAATTGGGGATTATTTATCACTAAGGAATAATCTATAAATTACAGAAGCTTTCAGTAATTGCCTTTCATTAATCGGTAGGCTCCTAAAATACAGAGGTGGTCTTGTGCTTAAAAAGAACAAGGAAGCTGGGTTCAAACCCCTGAACAAGACTCTGAATCCCCAGCAGCTCTAGTTGTGTCGTTGTAAGGCCGACCCTGACCTCTGACCTCCCTGCAGGGTCGGAAAATAAATGGGAATCCATCAGTATCTCATTATTACCGCCATTATTCCAGAGGAACTCAAGCTTCAATGCTGCTTTTATTTCAAACTATAAGACAGAGTTGATTACGTTTATAATAACTTAATAACCGCAGCCCACTGGATCCTGCTGCAAGGTTGACTGATTCACTTCAACGAGCAAATACGGACACACCTGCTCCGTCCTGCACAGGTGCATGCAGGGAGGGAGAGAGGGAATGAGAGGAAAATAGAGTGTCACAGAGGGCTAGAGGGAGAATGTGTTTGTGAGTAAGTAAGCGATATAAACAGCTTTCAAATGATACAGTCTTTTGACAACACCACACAATCGTCATTCCCGGGTCAGTTGAACCGAATCCTGCCTCTGGTGAGCCAGCAGGAATGTGTTTGTGTGAAAAAGGCAAAAAGGGCGGTCGTCTCATCTTGGCGTCTACGCTGAAGAATGCTGCCCCTTGCTTCATAACACACAATATAATACACTGAAATTTGGATTTGAGATTCGTGGAAACGCTGCTTTTTTTTCTTAAACGTAAAACTTCATATCAGCCGCATAACTAGATACAATAAACAAAATAACTTTATATAGTTCAAAGCACAAGACGTAACATACATGAAAATAAGGGCTGTTTAAACATGTAAGATTTTATCTTTTTGATGTGGTTGCGAAATTAGTTGTGATTCCATTTTAATGTTAATAAATCACAACAAATAAATAAGAAAATACATAACTATTTTATGTTTTTATCTGGCTGAGACTTAGGCATTATTTCCTCTAATTCCAGTGTGCCAGCTTCATTTTTTGGTTTTGTTACATTATTACAAATTTGTACATTTATTGTGTATTTGGGTCCTGATCCTCAGAAATATAAACTAGGAATACATAATATTCAACAGGACTATATGAAGTCAGGTTAAGAGGCGGGGGTGATGGGGTGTGTGTGTGTGTGTGTGTGTGTGTGTGTGTGTGTGTGTGTGTGTGTTCACAACAAACTACATCATCTCTCACATGACAGGACTAGTTTGTATCATTTTGACTGCCTGTCTGTGTGGGTTTCTTCTTTGGGTTCTTTGTTTAAGTTGTGGCAAATGAGTTCAGTCCATCAGATTTATCTTTATCTTCTCGTGTCTTCAGTGCAGCAAAGTAACAAAAACTCTTTTAATGTGCAGAGTGAGATTCAATAGTTGCGCCGGTTGTAAGTAAGAATCAAAGCAGATCCATTATTGTTATTAGTTCTCCATATTTGTTGGTTCTTATATTACTTTTAAACATACATTTACATGTGATCAGGATTCCTCATCAACCTAATAAATTTATCCATGCCAATAATATAGAAATATAACTATTGTTCACTGGGAGCAGGTTAAATCATTGACTTCTTATTATTATTATTTCTTAAAAATCTACCAAAAGGCCGGAAGTCTTGAGACCAATTTTTTTTTTTTAAGTTTTGTATAGTATAGTATTTTAATATTTTGAAAGTTGTTTTTTTCTTTAAAAAAATTTAAAATTAAGTACAATTTTACTGTAATTATTTTAGCACAATTGTACATTTTATAATGAGTAGCAACCAGCTGCAAGAAAAGGCTTTGAATACATTGTTTCCCTGTAAAAAGAAAATAATAATTAAAAACAAAATAACGACCTTAAATAACAGCCTTTTTAATATAAAACACTTTTCTATCAACATTTGTAGCAATGAGGTTTTAAATAGCAGCAGCATTATCATTATCATACACACACAATAATTATTTTTCTAAATGTTTCATCTATCTTTATTCGCTTAATTAAATTTCTCTGAAGACTAAAGTCTGCCGACTGTCAAGTCATGCATCATTTTTCGGGCAGAGGAGGTTATGTATTTAGGAAATTATTAAGTAAGAATAAAAGTAGTCTTCGCTTTTCTCAGGACCGATAACCGCCGGAGGTTTTCTAGTTATAGTAATACTTAATTAAAGTAATACAAACTTTATTAGAAAATATAGGCAAATTTGGAAGAATTTTGAACCATAAAATCCGACGCAGTTCCTGCCTTATTTAACCAGCCAGCACATTTCTCTCAAACATAGAAACATTTGTAACATTAATTGACATTTTTGGTATAAATGTCACCAATTCATAGCAGTGTAACTTTGTTGGGCCTGTTCATTCCTCCCCACCTTCATTATTTGCTCACAAACAAACACACACGCCAAAACAAGCACTCACGTCAAACCGAGGCCGGGCCGCAAATCCTCCGCCGCACAGCGGGAGAGAAATCCCCGGAGTGGCTCTCTGAAGATCCCCGGTCTAAAGCTCCAGGAGGCGGACAGTCCCACCGCAGCTCCCCGGGGCTGCGTCGCTGCGCTCCTGGAGCATTTTTTTCTCTTTATGTCAGAGTTTGTTGAGACGCGGACAAAGAGTGTCGGTAGACAGGGAAGACACAAGCTTTTTTCTTCTTCTTTTCTTTTCTTTTTTCATATGCACAGAACTGCTTTTTGTTCCCCACTTTTTTTTTTTCATTTCAGGGGGAAGGGGGTGCTCGTTTTGATCACATGATTACAATTCACCTGAGATAAAACAAAGGACGCAAAGAAAGGAGGAATCAGATGGTTAGGATTCCCTTATCACAGTCAACATTAATGGATGGCGGAAAAAAAGGTGGTGATTTTTGGATTGGGTGCCAGTGTGTCGCATGGCGGGGATACAAGGGGTCATTGTTGGGAAGAACAGCGCTCGTGTTTGTGTCCGTGCGGCCCATAATGTCCCCTTCTCGTCTCTCCTTTCTGCGGCGCACTGTTGGGTTATAAACGCGCGCTCCGTGGCAGTTAGAGGGTGAGGGTGCAATTAGAAAACTCACACACGAGTATTGATGGAGATTCGTCTCAGTTTTACTCAATCTTCTTAATGAAGTTTGGAACAGTGAGAAAGAGGCCGATCTTTTCTCTCTTCCTAATTCACCACATCCAAGTCACAACAACACAAATCTATACTCCACAGGGAGGCCCTCGCGGAATTAAAGAGGCGCACTGTCGGATGGCACAAATCTTTTTAAGGGCCTTTCAATGTTGTCTTGTGATGTGATGGCGAATTTATGTGGATAAACATGAATATAAAACTCATTTATAGGGTACTTAAAGTATTGCATGAATGTACGTTTTTCTCTGAGACATTATCGGCTACTATTACGATTCAGCATGCGATCATTTTGCATCCCAAATGTTTGGTTCTGCCTAAAAAAGTGGAAAAACTTTTTTTACATGAGCCATTGCTGATGCAAATTCAGTAACCTTGACCTTTAAATGAGTTCAGTCAAAACAAACGATCATTCATCTGTCTATTTGATTGCGTTTGGGGGCATTGTGTGCGCAAATGTGCGTAAAATCTGACAAACATTTTCTCCATTTGGCTGCATCTTATTTGAGACTAGAACATGTTCGGTGAACAGCAGCTTCGGTCCGTTTATGAGGCGCAGTTGTCTCCATTTTGCCCAAGAAAAGATCAGGCTTCATAAAGCTTTTGATAATTATTATTTGTGGATCTGTCGGTGATATAAAACCGTGTTGCCTCCGAGGATGTTCTGAAATCATAAACTGCGTCATCATCAGATGTTATAAGCTCCACGAGAACATTTCTCTCAGCTGATGAATCCACCAAACTACTGCTGCGGCACACTTGATTTAGATTCGTGCACAGTTTCAATTTTAATAAGCGTGTTTCTCATTCAGATGCTGGAGGGAAATTAAATAAAATGGTCATTTTGGTTTCTGAAAAATCGCAGATGTCGTTAAATGGACTTCCTCTGAAGTTAACACCAAAACAAGGCCTGTGTCATTTGCCAGGTGTGGAATTAAAAGAATACAACTGTACAATACAGAATATGGCTGATTGATAGACATCTCCCCACGTAAAACCGTCAAAGCATTGGTGTCCATGTACTAAATTTCCTTTGCGTAAAACTTGGTGCGCACAATTTACGCACGCTCATATATTATACTATTAAACCTCAACTCATAGAAACTAAATTTAATTATTCTTATTATGAGATAGGTGGAGAGAGAGAGAGAGAGAGAGAGAGAGAGAGAGAGAGAGAGAGAGAGAGAGAGAGAATTTCTTCAGCCAATCAGAGGTCTCCTAGCCTGCACCCGTCCTGCTCCTTTAAGATCAGTATCTTTTTCTTTTTTTCTCCCCTCAGCCTCATACAAGGAGCTCTTTAAGCCCCGGTACCGACACACAGAGCAGGCATTCATACTCGGGCAGCGCGAGCGAGGGGGCTCGGGAGCGAGCGTCACTTTGGAAACTCGGGAACTCACAGGATTCTCGTGCTAAACCGGCGACCTCCTTTTCTCATTACTGAAGTAAGGCGCTTAGCATTTCCATCTCTTTCCTCTCTGCTGCTGCTGGCTCCTCTCACTCTCACTGCTATTTCATTGTTTCTTCTGGTCGGGATCGCAGAGAAGAACCCCGACTCAGAATTAGAGATTTCATTTTATGATCAAATAACATTGCCATGATAATCTTTAACAACACTAGGACTTTGGTTTTATACTGTTCCAAACTGACTTGTTCGTTATTTAATGTTAATTTTCAGCCATTCGGGTCTATGTGCTGTTATAACATGTGTTTTCAGCACCAAAGGCAGTGTGGTATACGCTTTAACAACACCTTTTTGACATGGATTATGACTAAAAACGTAATAATCCCTGTCATGGTGAATCTTGAAAGGATAGCTCTGTTATTGTGTCGGTGCAACAAGTGCTCCTGCTCTAAATTGATGGGTTTCATTTTTATATATATAGTTGATCATCGTTTGTTTGGACAGTCTTTCTTGACACAAAATTTAAAATTCAAGCTTTTCTGTTCTACTAACTTGAAACCTAATTGCTCAAACAGTTTGCTAAAGAAGGGAGACGTTTTTAGAAGTTGCAAAAGACTATGAAATAACTCTAAACGGACATTATTAACAAAGTATCCTCGACTTTGGTGCAGATGGGAAAAAAAAGCCTAAACAATTTCCTTGATTTAATTGCATGTTGTGCTGGTTTGTTCTATATTTACTGTTGTTTTGTTTTGGAGCTGTGTGAACTAGATGCCACTTGAAATATGGGCTATTATAAAACTAATTGAAAAAAAACAAAACAAAAAAAAAGTTTCCAAACAAGCAAATTAAGGCCAACTCACTGGCAAGTCGAGCGGCGATAATGAGTTCACATAGCCGGAATTCATTACGCACAGTAAATGCGCTCAGTGATGTTAATTAATAACAAGCATGATTTGTTTGAAGGGGGTGTCGAAAACAATTTAAATATTACATATGATCAGATAATAAATCAAATGACAAATGATGGGCAGCTGATAGACGACTCTCTGTGGAGCTCATTATTCGCTTGTTTGCTCCTAATTTGAGGCGCTATCCGCTAAAGAAACAACGCGTTATAATCGATGTGGTCGGTGACGAAAGGAAATTTGAACTCGGTCAAGTGATTCCAGATGATTGCTCTTTCCTTTCTGTCATAAGAGTGACATTACAAGCGAACGGCGCGTCGTTAAAACACGTGCGCAACGAGGCGTTTGGTGCCTTTTACGCACGATGTTTACGCATTGTTTCTCTCCTGATGAGAGTCTGCGAAGTGGCCTTGCAGACCAGGTGGCAGGCGAATATCATTATCAATGCGCACCGGACAGATGGTGAAGCTTTACATGCTGGAAATGGATACGATCCACTCCACTGATGTTAATTAAAAGCTAGTTTTCGGAACACGTCAAACTTTTATTAATATCCACATGACACACAATCTGTAATTAAACTCGGCCTATATAATATCAGAAAGGCATATATTAATTAACTTATGCTTAGTGTCTTAGGATAAACGTTAAAAAAGTGGTGAACCTTTTTCTCAAACATAAAGGGGAGGTAACCTGAGTGTTAAACGGGTATATCCCTCCCCCCCCCTACTTAAACCACACATGAACACACAGACTGTTAAATTGACAAGCTATTTCATAATGTCACTGGACGTGAGCTCGCTCGCTAATTTTCCTGCAACATGACACCGGAGTAGCAAACAAACCAGCGGGCTGTGCGTCGCTGCTGGTTCACAGGAAGTTCGCTGATTTAGGACGTTCAATTTCGTGGCACGGGTGTTGATTTAATGCACAAAACAAGGACACATTTTGCTCCCGTCCGCAGATAGACCTGCCCCTGTTTAACAAACAGACTGTGTCTAATTCACACACGCGTACTGACACGCACGCACACGGGGTTTATGTTTCCAGCGCCAGGCCATGTTTATCCAAGAAGTGCGGAGTATAAATCCAAGGTCTGTGCTGCTGCGGCCTCGTATCATTCCAACACTTTCTCTCCGGGGAGCTTGGAATAACTGCTAAACCTTAAACAGTGAGGTGTGTTTGGGGGGGGGGGGGCACTGCGCTATACAGGAGCTGGACCAAATAAACCTACATCCTTATTTTTTTTATCTTTACGCAGATACAATTCAATGACAAAAAAAAAGCTATGAAAATTCTGACCCATTCTGGCCAATCTCAACCTTTTTTGATAAAAGCGCGTATTAAGTTCCATAACGAGGCCTCTGTAAATAACACAAGGAACACCAGTGAGACTTTGGCTCACTTTTGTTTCTCACATTTGAACGGAGTCATTTTAGTCTTGCCCTCCATGAAAATGTCTCCAATACTCGTGACGTTTAAAGAAATCCCTCGAGGCTCTTCTCAAATCTGTATGAGTGTTGCTGATAAGAGCGAAAGGTGCAGGCAACATGGGGACACGGCCCACAAAAGGACTATTGAGGAAAAATTAGGGTGGGGCAATCCTCTCAAGGCCAGTCTTTTAAGGTTTTAATACTGTGATGGAGAAGAAGAAATTTTGCAAAATCAAGCGTGAGGTCTTGACTTGGCCCCCCTCGTGTACTAAAAACACTAACAGATAACAGCACCTCCACCCTAAAAGTGAACCTGAAGTTTTTTCTTTTTATATTTTCTCATCTATACCTCTGGCTTGTTGTTGAACTGAGGTTCCTCATCATTCTGCTATTTCAGGTCCTATCTGTTGGATTTCAACCGCGGGTCGAACGGAGGAGAGAGTGAAGGAAGGGGAAGTCAGGAGGGAAGTGAGAGAGCGGGTGAGTTTGGCGCAGACAGCTGTGCGTTAGCAGGTAAACTGGGGTCCAAGGTGCGCACTGAGCCGCCTATGATACCAACAACACGGATGGAAAGAACTTTAATGTGGAACCCTCACAGAGTTTTGCAACGGAGGCTGAGAGTAGAGACAGACTGGCAGTTCATATTATAACTTGAAGGAGGCCAGCGGGACAGATCGGACACATCAGCAGTCAGCCGACACTCCGTGCGTCACTCACTGTAGGGAGAAACAGCGACAGGGACCCGGGCAGGTAGAGAGCTGAGCTTTTTATAGGAAACACACCTCGCATCCTCTGCGCACCTGGAGGCACGTGTGTGTGTGTGTATGAGAAAGATGTCCAGAGAGGAGCAGAGCTTGTCGGAGGTCGAGCTCAGTCCCGGGATGTCGGACGACAGCCGCTCGATGTCACCGGGGCATTCCTCCGGTGCGACCGGCGGGGGGGACTCGCCTCTCGGCGGGCAGCAGCAGCAGCAGCCGCAGCTGGCGGGCTTGGACGACTCGACGGCGGGCTGCTCGTCCGTCAAATCCGACGACGAGGACGACCGCTTCCCCGCGGGCATCCGGGACGCGGTGAGCCAGGTGCTCAACTGCTACGACTGGACCCTCGTGCCCATGCCCGTGCGCGCGAACAGCGGAAGCAAGAACAAGCCGCACGTGAAGAGGCCCATGAACGCCTTCATGGTGTGGGCGCAGGCGGCGCGGAGGAAACTGGCCGACCAACACCCGCACCTGCACAACGCGGAGCTCAGCAAGACCCTGGGGAAGCTCTGGAGGTGAGGAGGGCCACTTCATGTGGATATAGTTGATAATCCGCATATTGTCAAATCACTGTATTGTTCAGATGATGCTCACACAGGAATGTGCAGACAGCAGGGGCGTGGAGGGATTACAGAGCTATAGGGGGCAGCCCAGTTAGGACTGGGTCTGAAGAGACTTTCAGTAAAAGAAGCAACAAACTACTGCACTAAAGCAGCATACAAAATTAAAATGTAGAGAATACATCTATAGATAAAGGGTCAGGGTTTATTTCTAGGGTGGGGGTTAGGGGATTAGGATAGGACAAAGGTCAGTGTCAAGGTCAACCCTGAGAGTTTCAAGAATAAATGCAACTGGGAAAAGCAGTCTTGTTGTTGAACAACTTTCAAAGAAGTATCACCTCAATCAGCTGATCTCTTGCACCAATTCCCCATAATGTTTTCTTCAGTTTCCTTTGGCTTTTTTTTAATAATCTCTCTTCCATCGATTTTACTTCAGGCCAACTTCAACAAGCACACTCACGTATGTTGATATTAAGAAACAAGAGTGGGGTAAGATGCTGTGACCTTTACGGATAAAACTGTTAAAGCACACTGTAAGTTATTGTGCACATGCAGACACATCTTCTTTATTATGTTCGGATATATTTAGTTTTGCCTGAAAATATGATACTTACTTAACAAGCTTCTTCCTTTTTCCCCCAGACCATTTGGATCAAGTTAAGTTTTTTATTTTCTTATGAACAAAGACATAATTGAGACATGAGAAAATGTAACAAGGCAACAGTCCCTCATATGAGCTGATCTTTATATTTCCTGATAAATGTATTTGCTGTCATTGAGTTGTGCTGTATATGAACGTGATTTTTAGGAGATTGCCCTAAAACGCGGCCACACTCTCTCACTGCACACTTTCAGACGTTTTGAGAAGTGTTTGTATGTGTTTACTGCGAGTGTACCATAGTCACATGTTCCTGAATCCAGGCTAATTTCATACACTGTTCTACTAGCCGGAGTAAATGGCTCCTGAGGGAATCAGGGGGTGCTTTCACAACCTTTTAGCTCATATTTAAAGTACAGGTTTTCAACCCTCAAATTTAAACGGTATTGCAACACTTTCCATGTCGTTTAAATTTTTAAATTTTAATCTTTTACTGTGTGTGATTAAATGCTTGAGCGTCAACACCGCTGCCTCTTGATCGCAGAACCCCTTAAGTTCTTTTTTAACGTTCTGTCAGACCATCCGCCTAGTTTCTCACAAAGAACGCTCGCTATTTGCTGACAAGAAGGTCAGAGAGGTTAAATCCATTAACCTTGTGAGGACCGAACATTAATAAGATGAAGACTTGACCTTGGGCTCAGGCATGATTGGTTAATTGGCCCAGGAACACGATGAGCAGGGAGGCTGAGGAAGGTCAGGAGTTTCTCATGCCATTCCTGCCAGCAGCAGTTTCATGTGTGCAGACAGGATGCATCTGCATTATTCCATTACTGTCCAGCAGTCAAAGGCCCCTGGCAGGCGTGACATTAGACGCAGCTGTGCAGACGTAGTGAATGAAGCATGACGTATTTATATGCACTGGAAATTGATCAAACTTATTACTGGAAAGTATGTTGCTGAGCATATCGCTGTTATCTGTGAAAGATCATTTTCACCCATATACTGTGTCGATATTCTTTTGCGTCCATTAATCCAGATCCTTGGCTTCATCCAGAATATGAAGCCACAAAGAATCCATCCTAATGTGTATTTTCTTTAGTATTCATGTTGTTCTCAGATGACTTCCATTTCCCTAAAAGAAAAATTACCAAAATTTCTAACACATTTTTTACATTATCTTGTAGAATATAAGCAAAACGCCAACAGTGTGGCTTAATTGTTATTGAGTGCTGAGACTTTTCATCACACCTTAAAAAAACCTATCTACCAACATCTTTTGTTTTTATCCAAGGCTTCTCAATGAGAGCGACAAGCGACCCTTCATCGAGGAGGCAGAGAGGCTGCGGAAGCAGCACAAGAAGGACTACCCTGACTACAAATACCAGCCACGACGCCGCAAAAGTGGAAAGCCTGGTTCTGGGTCAGGAAGTGAGGCCGATGGCCATTCGGAGGGTGAGGTCCCCGGCCAGCCCCACTACAAGGGCCTCCAACTGGATGTGGCCCTCAGTAGGGTAGCTGGGTCCCCTCTGGTAGATGGGCACCACCCTCATGCTGCAGGTGGGCTGCAGGCTCCCTGCCACTTCCTCACTGACACCATCACACTGTTAGATTAGTCTGGATACAACTGTGTGGCACACAGATACATAATTGGTTGAGTCGGCAAAGAAAACTACTGTAACTATATGTTTTCTTGTGTCTCTACAGGTCACAGTCCTCCCACACCTCCCACCACTCCCAAGACGGAGCCTCAGTCTGGGAAGGTGGGGGATGGAAAGCGGGAGTGTGCTGGGAATGGGGGCTCACGTGGTGCAATGGGAGCAGAGGGAGGCTCAGGTGCTCCAGGATCTGGTAAACCTCACATTGACTTTGGTAATGTGGACATTGGTGAGATGAGCCACGAGGTGATGGCTAACCTGGAACCTTTTGATGTCAACGAGTTTGACCAGTACCTTCCCCCCAATGGACACCCAGGGGTCGGGCAGAGTGCTGGGGGAGCAACAGCTACTCCGGCCTCTCCGTACACCTATGGCATCTCCTCAGCTCTGGCAGCGGCCAGTGGACACTCAGCAGCCTGGCTCTCCAAGCAGCAGCAGCAACCGCCGCTGCAACATCACGGCCCCCCTCTGGGCTCAGATCCCTCCAAGGCCCAGATCAAGAGCGAGGCTGGGGGTACTGGGGGTCACTTTGCAGAGGCAGTCTCGGTAGGTTCCCATGTCACCTACACCCCCCTCAGCCTTCCTCACTACAGTTCTGCCTTCCCCTCACTGGCCTCCAGGGCTCAGTTTGCTGAATATGCTGACCACCAGCCCCCAGGGTCCTACTACACTCACTCCGGCCAGGCCTCGGGGTTATACTCTGCCTTCTCTTACATGGGGCCCTCCCAGAGGCCCCTGTACACTGCCATCACTGACCCAGCCAGCGTACCGCAGTCACACAGCCCCACGCACTGGGAACAGCCCATCTACACAACTCTGTCGCGGCCATGACAGACAACGAGACCAGAGGGCACTGGTGCAGGTTCAGCCCCCATGTCAGACCCAAGGAGCAGCAGCAACAACAGCAGTATTGGTGGTATCGGTGGTGAAAGTGGTCTGGGCTGGGGGGAGTGGGCAGGCACTGGGGGAGTCGGCAGGGGAGGCAGGAGGGGTGAAACCCCGTTCTGCCCCTGCCCAGATGCAGGAATGCCGCCACAGCCCAAGGATGAGCTTGGAGCGAGGTGCTTTTGAAGCGTGGTTGATTATTTGGGGCTCTCGGTGCAGTAGTCAGAGAATGTATTACTTTACATCCATCGCAGAGTTCCAGGTTAGATTCACAGCAGCCAAGCCTCTGGCGCTCCAAACAACACAATTGGCAATGTTCACAGGTGGTAAAGGATCATGTCAGTTTTGTGCATCAGAGGAGGCACCTTGTAGTCTACACCCCTCTCCCACAAGCCAAAAGGGGTCAGAAGCAACAGAGACCATGGTACACATTGAGAATTGGCAAGACTTCGATCTGTATTGTGAAGGGAGTGACTGAGATGGAGCCAAATTCATGAATATGAAATGGGTTTTTTTTTGTACCAGAAGAATGGAGTGTCAAAGTATTTGGCCGTGGCCCATTCACTTCTCAGGCAAGATTGACCTTCTATCAAAGAGATGTTAGTTTCGTATTGCTTTTGGAAATCAGTACAGCAAATACTGATATCATTCTGAGGCACATTTGTCCCTATAGTAATTAGGGACAAATTATGATGCTGTGTTCACTTCAAATGCCATTTGTACACACAATGGACGTGTATGGAAGTAAAATGCCATAAAACTATGTTGAGGTTTTGTTAAGTGAAATGTATATTTAGTCAAAAAACTACTACTATGATGACTGACTATTATAAGGATAGTTTGTACAATGTACTTGAAATTAAAGATGTATGTTCATTGATGCATACAGATTTGAGATATTTGTTAAACGACCAAAGTTTTGAGACCAAAACTTAAAGAAAAGAAACTGATTTTACAGACGTTTCTCCCAACGTGACACTCAAAACTACCTTACATTTTGTAGTTAATTAGTTTCCTCTTAGCTGTCAACATGTTTCCAATGTGACTTATTGTAAAAGCCTTAAAAACATCTTGGTGTCAAAAGCTACTTTTGCCTTTTTTCACAATGGCACTGATGGGTGTGATGATTTTCGTTAGTATTTGACGCATTCATGAAGAACTTTCATGAAAAAAGACAATTCTATTTATACTTGCATAATCCATTTCCATTGACCATGGTCGCAATTAGGGATGCACGATATATATCTGGCCGATAATGGGAAATTTATATTATGTATTATTCTGATAATTAAATTATAGCCAATAAATAAAGCCGATAATACGAAGCCAAATAGCTTTCATTAACTTAACAAGCGCAGCATCTACACACTCCGATAGAGTAGGGCAGTATGCACCTTAAAAGTTGGTTTGCAATCCGCCTATAAACACAGAAGAGGAAGAAGAAGAGCATCAACAAGCACAGCCCGCTGACTAGCGAGCCAAACTTGTCGTTGGCGGTGTGGACGTTTATCCACAGTTTCAGAGGAAGACCGCACGATTGCAATTTACAATATAAGTTTTCCGATGTACTTTATTAGAAAAAATAAATGTGCATTTGAAGAGTCAGAACTGTTCTTTGGTTTAGTTGTGTTGTGTTAACAATAGTGATGTCAGATTTGGTTAGGTCAGAACTGTGAAATATTAAATCATCCATCTTTGCTCACTACATCATAGCCTCTCTTACCTTCTGGTGTGATTGATAAACTATAGTTCAATGAACTTCTTTTTAAAATAAAAAAATGTGAAATTATCAGTGATTTTATCGGTATCGGCCATGAGAGGCAGGTAATTATCGGTTATCGGTATCGGCCATGAGAAGCAGGTAATTATCGGTTATCTTATTGGTTATCGGCCATGATAGGCAGGTAATTATCGGTTATGTTATTGGTATCGGCCATGAGAAGCAGGTTATTATCGGCATCGGCCATGAGAAGTAGGTAATTACCGGTTATCTTATTGGTATCGGCCATGAGAAGTAGGTAATTACCGGTTATCTTATTGGTATCGGCCATGAGAAGCAGATAATTATCGGTTATCTTATCGGTATCGGCCATGAGAAGTAGGTAATTATGGGTTATCTTATTGGTATCGGCCATGAGAGGCAGGTAATTATCGGTTATCTTAATTGTATCGGCCATGAGAAGCAGGTAATTATCGGTTATCTTATCGGTTATCGGCCATGATAGGCAGGTAATTATCGGTTATGTTATTGGTATCGGCCATGAGAAGCAGGTTATTATCGGCATCGGCCATGAGAAGTAGGTAATTACCGGTTATCTTATTGGTATCGGCCATGAGAAGTAGGTAATTACCGGTTATCTTATTGGTATCGGCCATGAGAAGCAGGTAATTATCGGTTATCTTATCGGTTATCGGCCATGATAGGCAGGTAATTATCGGTTATGTTATTGGTATCGGCCATGAGAAGCAGGTTATTATCGGCATCGGCCATGAGAAGTAGGTAATTACCGGTTATGTTATTGGTATCGGCCATGAGAAGTAGGTAATTACCGGTTATCTTATTGGTATCGGCCATGAGAAGCAGATAATTATCGGTTATCTTATCGGTATCGGCCATGAGAAGTAGGTAATTATCGGTTATCTTATTGGTATCGGCCATGAGAGGCAGGTAATTATCGGTTATCTTAATTGTATCGGCCATGAGAAGCAGGTAATTATGGGTTATCTTATTGGTATCGGCCATGAGAAGCAGGTAATTATGGGTTATCTTATTGGTATCGGCAATGAGAAGCAGTTAATTATCGGTTATCTTATCGGTATCGGCCATGAGAGGCAGATAATTATCGGTTATCTTATTGGTATCGGCCATGAGAAGCAGGTCATTATGGGTTATCTTATCGGTATCGGCCATGAGAGGCAGGTAATTATCGGTTATCTTATCGGTATCGGCCATGAGAAGCAGGTAATTATCTGTTATCTTATCGGTATCGGCCATGAGAGGCAGATAATTATCGGTTATCATATCGGCCAGGTGAAGCAGGTAATTATCGGTTATCGGCTGAAAAAAATCCATATCGTGCATCCCCAGTCGCAGTGCGTCATAAAATGCATGATAGAAGCTTTTTCATTGTTTTAACAATTGACTGTATTAACATTGTTAAATGCTTTTTGCCATTATTAACTTCACTGAAAATCTGCACCACTGTCTTTTCTTTACCTTTGTGTGTCATTCAAAATGTTTATCAATATTCAATGTGAAATGTCAGATCTTGTGATTGTAGTTGTGTACAGTAAATGTTTTTTAAAAACGACATTGTTTCAATGTGGGAGATGCCAATACTGAGGAACAGTTGCCAGAGATTGAGCGAATAAAGCTTCCAGGAGATGATACGTTTTAACGCAGCCTAATATTAAATATAAAATGTGCCTGGTCCTTAATAATACCTGCTACTCACACATGAAACAGAGAAGTATTTTAGCTTAAATCATGTTTGTGTCTTTCCCAATTTTTGGACTATTAGTTAATCAGACTTTTCATGTTGTGTCTTTTTCCTCATCTCGATAGTCTACTGTTTCTCCACATGTAATTTCTGTCCCTCACTTCCTAAACACAACTGTATTTTAAGTATTTTATTCTTCATCTTGGAAAGTGAAAAACAAATGAATTTACTATGCTTTGTTTTTATGTATATCACTCAAATATTCTTTATCACTATGGACACGGATCCGAACCATATGCATGCAGCACTGCTTGTTAAAGCCCATTTCTGTTTAACCATTTACCTCCAGCACAAGAGGCAAAGCTCATTTTACATCCTTGTTGTGAGAAATATGCGGTATGTTGCTATGAATTTAACATTTCTTATTTATATTTGTTTTTATGTTTGTGTGCGCTGTTAGTTGTTTCTCTCCATTATGAGGACAACCTTTGACTGTTACTGCCATTTTAGTATTTCATAATTTCCATTCTTGTATACAGTAACTGTTGCCAGCACTGCACAGCAACATGACTTCTAAATAACCGCAATAGCGAAAGCCTAAACATGTGATGATGATGACTAATGACCTTTTTTGCGCTCACTTGAAATAAAGCTCTATTATTTCTGCTTTGATATATATCTGCCTCTTGGAACATTTTTTACAATGGAACAAAATGAAGTAAATAGTAAATAACACATCTCGGTCATCCACAAATTTTCCCCCTGATTATGAAAACTGTTATGAAGTTGACAAAAACTCATCAACAAAAGCACGTCATCATGGCATCTAGTGACTCAACCACTGCTCACATTCTTGGCATAATCTGTCCAGCTAGTGGATAATTCACTTTAGCTGGCTGGGACGCACAGCTACAGCAATCTACAACCATCTGCAGAGGAAAGGTGAGTGATGGTGTCTTGTATATGCAGGCAGTGTATGAGACTGCGGGGATGGTGTGTTACATTACAACAGTAGCAGTCATCAGATATACATTAGTGTACTGCAGTTTGTAGCTGTTTACTGTGTAAGTTTCCTCCAACCAAACTTGAACTAATCCATCCCCAGATGAGGGTACGATTGGTTATACATGCCTATAGGCATATTTCAAGTTTGTTACAGCGTGCATGTGTGTTTCTCTGTGTTGCGGGTTAAGCCCGACTCCTAATTCCCTCTCTTTAATCGGCTGTGTGATACTTTGGAAAGACAAAGAGGGCCATTGAAGGGGAGCTAGGGGAGGAGGGAAACAGGGCAATGAGGGAGCCTTACCCATAACTGCCTGGCCTGTAGCTTCACCGGGATACAAAGGGACTCTCATACTCTCCCTGCACATAGACCCCGCAACCCCCACTACCCACCCTCCTCCTCCTCTCATCCCCCACACTCACCCCATCCACTGAAAAAAAAAAAAAACCTCTCTCTTTTCAGGTTGGAGCTGTAACTGGATTAAAACATTCCAAAAGTTAAGAGAGTTAACCAGAGAGAAGACGTAGGCAGAGGTTAGGGCTGTCCCGAATACCATTCTTGGGGCTTCGGTGAGAAATATTCGAAGGTATTCGAAAGTATTCGAAGCTGCGCAGCGCGGCACAGCAGGCTGACACGTTCTTCTGTCTGTCTGTCTCTATCTCGGGACAGTGCCGCTGCCACACTACTGTACACACACACACACACCTCTACACACAACAAACAGCGATATCCGTCTGAGAATAACTAATAATAATTAATGTTGAATATGAATAATGTTGTGGGATTATTCCTTATTTCATGGGGTATTTTGTGATTTATACTTTATTATTACATACTTAAATAAAAAAATTAAAAAACTAAGCATTCGAACACTGATTTGGAGGTCGATTACCATGGCAATGGTCGAAGCTTCGAAGTTTTGAAGCAGGGTCAGCAACAGTACAGGAATTTATTGTTTAAGTGATTTTTGAGCACAGCCGGTATCAGTAGAGATGGGACTGAGTACCGATCCGATACCAGTGTTTAATTAATAAGCTGTATGCCTCACTCTGTGGAAGTGACTGGGATCATTATTTTATGTGTGAGGCAACACCAGGTTTGAATTAAACATTGCTTTCCTAACTTTGTAAAACAAAATGTAACAAATAAATAGATCTAAATATAGTGAATTATCTATTATTAAAATAATAAATCGTACACAAAGAATTTGGCAAAAAAATCTTCAAAATTAACAGGAACGATAATAATAATAATTTTAATGCAGCAACAAGTTTCAGTATATAATGTATATAAACATAGAACTGAATTTCATAGATCGGCCCCATTGTCACCGATATCCGATCCAGCGATTTGAGTCAGTATTGGCCCGATATCCGATCCGGTATCGGTGCATCCCTAATTAAAATGCATGAAAAATTTGGTAAACTGGGCCACATTGATTCCGAGCTTAAATTAAAGTAGAACAGCCACAAAGTTGGAATCATGTAGCGTCACGATCTGTAAAATACTACACAAGATCTGAAGAATTCAAGTAAGACACTATCTGAATCAACATAATTCACAATACCTTGATCCAATAATCCAATCTACAAATCCAGTAAACAAATACAAGGAACGATATAGTCCAGGTGTCGTGTGATCACAGGGTTAATGGGGAATTGTCAGAGCACTAGTAATATAGTTAAAAAGTTAGTTATAAGAGAACCACAAAGAAAGACATAGTGACTGTGGGACAGATCAACTGAACAGAGACATAAAGACATATTAGATAAGCAGACAAGCAAATGAAGCTGAAGGTAGAGAGAACTAAATTGAGGACGACCTCATGGTGTCCTCAGTGTGGTTGGTGCTGGTGAGTGTCACATGGGCTGCCCCCTCCACCCCATGAAAGGAGTGCAGCATCACCCTGAGGCACTGTCTCCTCCAATCAAAAGACTCACAGATTAAAAGCAGTATTTTAGAAATTAATAGCGTGACTGTGGCTACGCACAATTATAGATACCAGTACAAACTGGATTCTCCCCGATGACATTTAAATGCTTGTGAGAGAGATGATACACACCTCTCGGCTTTACTTTCACCACGGGGTAAACATGCTACTTCATCAGCTGGATATATAATCCACCCGTCCATCTACCAGAGGCTGGAGTATCATCATGCAGCTTCTTCTACAACAAAGCTGTTAATCCTCTCATTCTCACAAACGTTCAGCCCCCTCTATCTTCCTGCATGCACTGGCCCTCTTTCTGCCTGGGCAACAACCCATTTTCCCCTAAACAATACAGTGACTGTTTGGCTGCTTTGTGCGTATGTGTTTGTACGGGGGAAGAGGGGGGAGACACGGAGAGAGCATCATGACAGTTCCAACACTTCTCCATCAGCTGCGGGAGTAAAACTGCTTCACCTCTTTAACACAGCTCCCGAACATTAAGCCAGATGGGAATCTGTCAGACGTCCAGTTATCAACGATAGGGTGGAGAAACACGTTGGATAAAAGCTCATAAAGTTCAGCTTTTGTTGAAATTGTCAGAAGTTGATTGCCACTTTTGAGGCAGAGCTTGATGTGATGGATGTAGGGCTGTCCTCGACCAAAGAAATTCTTAGTCGACTAGCACCACTTTAAATCTTGTGTTTACCAGAGACGTGTTGATAAATGTCTTGGAAATTAATCATTCAAAGCATAAAAAATAACTAATTGACTGGAGAAATCTTGGTCGGCAAAGACAAAAATGACCGATTATTCGATTAATCGACTAAGAGGGGCCAGCCTAGATGTATGTATCTGAAATCTGCCATTTTTTCCAAGAGATCTCACCTATAAAAATGGTGATTTTCAAGCAAACACATACTAACATGTTAAAGCTGCAGTATGCGATATTGGCGCAAATATGGTTTAAAAAAGTTATTTTTAGAAAACGGCCGCTATATCGTTACAGTAGTAAATGAAACAGGTAACCTGAAAAAAAATCATGTTCCTCTGTGTCCTACTGTGTCCTTCGGTGCTCCTAACGGCATCTGAAGGATCTCACTTACCGGAGGAAAACAAGGTCCGCTGCCAGCTGCCTTCTATGAGAGCTGGCTGTCAATCACTCGCGATCTCCGACCAAACGGTCAAACTAGGCAGCGCTGATCAAATATGAATCAATATTCTGTTACTGTAATGCCTATTTCTCGCCTCAAATGTTCTCAGAATCATCTTGTAGTGTACTGTTTAGCTGTAAAATGAGAAAGTTTGTGATGCAGTCGCCATTGTAAAATCTGTTGAAGGAAGCCAAGTTCTGGTCACATGACCGGAGCACAGCCAATAGGAACGCTCTCTCTCTCTGAAATGACCTGTGATTAGTCAAAATCTGCCGTCACGGGCTAGATTTTTCTAAAGCCTGAAAACAGAGCCATGATGAGGAGCAGAAGTCTAGTTTTCTCTCAGACCACTTGAATTACAATATGCTGAAAGGTTATTATGGAATTTTTGCCAAATTATGCCAAAAAATTGTCACCTACTGCCACTTTAACTGATACTCAACATGATAGGAGTTACTTGTGTAGCTGCCTTTGTATCTGTGAATTACATCAGCTTATAGCTGAATTGCACAATCTTAAATTGTGGATATATGTACTCTTAAAAGGATATTTAGTCAATACTACTAAAAACCAAAGCTCTACCGGCACCTAAATATGATTTAGCAGTATGACATACTGTAGGTTCAGGGCAACTAAATAACTCTCTTGCAGTTCCTTAATAAAAGTTTACCTGGACTTCCTACTTGCTCACGTGTAAGTGGCTTATTGCATAATAATACTATTAAATCCCTGTGACACGGATATTAACCCATAGCAGGGCTGTCACGAATACCATTTTTTCGGTGAGAAATATTCAAAGGTATTCAAAGCTTCGGGACAGTGTCGCTGCCACACTACTATACCCACACGCACCTCTATACAGCGATATCCGTCTGAGAATAACTAATCATAATTCATGTTGAATAATGAATAATGTTGTGGGATTATTCCTTATTCCACGCGCTATTTGGGGATTTATACATTATTATTACAAACTTATATATATAAAAAAAAAACAACAACAAAAGAACAAAGCATTCGAATACTGATTTGGAAGTCAATTACCATGGCAACAGTTGGATCAGCCCTAACCCATAGTATAACTAAAAAACATCTCTTGTGGTTCATAGTGTTATTAAGTGTTATGAATGACACATGGTCATTTATACAAAAGAGTTTATTCATAACAATAAAACAGTTCTTTTACACTAATCACCTCCCTCCTTCAAAACAACAAATAGAATAATTAATAATAACACAGGATGATTTTGTAAAACAAAGTAAATGTTTCCCCCTTGTGGCTCTTAGTTAGAATGCACCTGTTAAAGAAGTAATAGAAGCCCTGTAGATTTTAACTGGAGTTGTGTAACACAATGAGAGTGAGAACGTAACAAGTCAGATGACAGGATTATAAACCTGCAAGCAACACACTGTTATGATTTTAAAGAGTCGTCTAGTGTCTGTTCAGAACAATTCATGTATTCGTATTTCACCGACTCACAGAGTCAGCTGATGTGATGGATGTTTGTGGATCAAATTGAGGCGTGAACAGGTGGGTGACGCTTGGTGATATCGGCCTTAGGAATCCACTGGGTTTGTGTAGCTGACTGACCTGATCAGTGCAGACTGGATGAGTTGTTTAATCAGTTATGATGAGCTCGTCACAGCCCCAGTCCTCATAACTCCCATCAGGAAGGTACCTGCGGATGATGATGGGGATCTTTCTGCTCCTGTTGGGGGGGGGTCAAACAGACAGTAAGACACTGGGCAGTACAGAGAGGGCCTACTCTTTAAATAATGACAGAAGGAAACTAAAGATGCAGTCATGATGTAGTCTTATAGAGCATTACTGATACCTCAAACTAAACAATTATCACTTACTTGAGCTCTTTCATAGCTATTTGCAAGGGGTCTGTTTCTCCCTCCAGCTCCACCATGACTGGAGCGCACATCCTGTTGGAAACAAGTCAGATAGTAAATGCTAAAATACAGTCAACACCTAAGCCTAACTACTGAAGTTGCCTCCAATTCCAAACACCCAAACCGTCCTACAACACATTTAGGGATGGGTATTTGTACTCATTACATTAAAAGTGTGCCACCCAGACAAATCACCTAGCTCCTGAATAATTTATTGATATGGAGTTATATTTGAGTCCATTCTTTCCTTGCAATTTAATATGGACAATATTGATGCACTCAAATATTACAATACGTTTAACTAAATGTCTCAATGGCAATGTACATCTACATAACATGACACAACTATAGGGATAATTATCTGTGCTTTTAAAAGAAATTAACACACAAAACATTTTTAAAAAGTAGTAATGGCAAGTGAATTTGATGACCAAACAGGAAGGGCATTAAAGGTAGGGTCGAAAACATCGGAGAAACCAGCAAGTGCACAGTAGATTTTAAAAATGAACCAACCAAAAAACCCAGCCCAGTGTTGCCAACTCTTTTCCAATGAAAGTAGTCAGCAGCACTAGCTCCAAAAGTCGCTTAATCCAGCGAGAAGGTTGGCAACACTGACAGCCCGTCCCTTCAGGCCTCCCTCCAAAGCAACTCCCCAAAATCATCATAATGAACGTAAACAACGAACATGGCTATTGTTAGTGCTCACAGCTGTCGAGCTAGCAGCTTGTGGAAGACTCTGGTGAGGCGCAATGAGTGCACGTGCAGTGTGAGCGCAGGTACGCAGTCAGAATGAAATGATTGGACGGGCTTATTACAGTCCTGTGACAGCCACAGATACCGGATTTATTTTCTTTTTTTTGTCAGAGCATTTGATTTAGTAATTGCTGTCGGGATGTAATGAGAATTTCAACAAATATAACAAAAAAAATTGTCTAAAATACATTACCTACCCAAGCTTTAATAATGTATTTCACTCAGGTGTACTTAGACTGATATTTCTAAACAGTGGTAGACCAAAATTCAATCAGAGGAATGAGCAATTACAGACACGTTTGCAATCTTTTAAAAAAAAGCGCAGACGCTTAGTGGCACAAATCAACTACACAACTAATGAGAGAGAGCGCTGTGGTTTGTAGGCTTCCTGTCCTCACAAAAAAGCACTTCCACCTCCATCATATATGGACATAATGCAGTGAACATGTTAACTGTGTAGACAGGGGTCAAAGGTCAGGGACCAGATCTGAACCCAGGACATAGTGTAGGTCAACACATGTAACAGCACTCACGCTATCTGGAGAGCTCGTGTCCCCAGCACTCTGGCTCTCTCATATTTGGTCATGTAAGGTGTTGTGATCCTCTTCTGGTTGGCCTGCGACCCCTCTCCGGCGGGAAGGATCTGCACGTGCTCCCGGTCCTCCTGCACACAACAGCAACCCCATACAATTTTTTACTGTATTTATTTGTGATAATGCTGCTTGACTGAAGTCTGTCACATTTATTATTGTGTTATATGTATTTATTGTATTTTGGATTGTACTTGAAACTGTGATGTTATATTGTGATCCTGTTGTGATGTTATGTAGTGTGTCTATTGTGTCTATTGTGTCTATTGTCTATTGCTTACTTTGTGTAGTTTCACGTTTTTTTTTATTTATTTATTTTTATTGTTATTTCCTTGTTTTTTATTTATCTTTTTGTTATTTTGGATGCCCATCTTTGGTTGCTTTCATATTTGAGGAACTTTTGTGTTGTCTGTTTTGGTGTGCATTGGTCTCTAGGTCCATTTTTAACATTCCGCATTTTTGTCAATCGTCTGTACAGTACTTTGAATTGCATTTAGCTTGTTTGAAAGGTGCTATATAAATAAAGTTTGATTGATTGATTGATTGATATTGTGTCTGTGTTTAGGACTACAGATGGAAATTAGCTTCCCTGCTAAATCTGGTGCACCCATCTTTTTGTTTCTATGTAAACAATTAATGTCTGTGCACACAGTCCTTTTAAACCAATAAAATAAAAAAAAATAACAACCCAATGACATCATCACAGAGCAGCGGTGGAGACATAGCAAATGACTCGATGCGTCACACACAAGCTCAATGCTAGTTAGGATAAGCCAGTTATCTTATAATTAAACGGAGAACTTACATCTTCGGCGTTTTCCAGGTCATCTAATCCCTCGTCCTCTTCGCCATCATCAAAATCTCCGTCGTCGAAGCTACAAATTTTGACATGAAAACAGTTATTGACAAAGACCACAGATTCATATGTGGACAGTTCTGCTAGCTGTTAGCTCCCTTTAACATTAGGCCGCGGTGTGTTACAGTAAATAAAGCAGCTTTAATACAGCGTGTTAACAACGTGTCGTCACTTACTTGTCTTCGTTGTCGGACATGTTTTTATGTTGAAGCTCGTTTGTGTGAGTTCTTACTATTATAAATGTTCAGAGACACTTTTTGTTGTCAACATGAACCCACATGAACGTTGAGAACTTTCAACTTCCGGTAGCTTGGTCCGTTGGAAAGTATTCCGGACGCTCCAGGGGGAACGTTTGTTTTTCGTTCCGCTTGTTCTACCGTTCAATAAAAAGGGTGTTTAGAAAGTTAATGTGGCAGTATGCAACAATGTTTTGGCATAATTTGGCAAAAATTCCATAATAACCTTTCAGCATATTGTAATTCAAGTGGTCTGAGAGAAAACTAGACTTCTGCTCCTCCTCATAGCTCTGTTTTCAGGCTTTAAAAAATCTAGCCCGTGACGGCAGATTTTGACTAATCACAGGTCATTTCAGAGACCTATTGGCTGTGCTCCGGTCATGTGACCAGAACTTGGCTTCCTTCAACAGATTTTACAATTGGGTCACAAACTTTCTCATTTTACAGCTAAACAGTACACTACAAGATGATTCTGAAAACATTTGAGGTGAGAAATAGGCATTACAGTAACAGAATATTGATTCATATTTGATCAGCGCTGCCTAGTTTGACCGTTTGGTCGGAATTCGCAAGTGATTGACAGCCGGCTCTCATAGACGGCAGCTGGACAGCGGACTTTGTTTTCCTCCGGTAAGTGAAATCCTTCAGATGCCGTTAGGAGCACCGGAGGACACAGTAGGACACAGAGGAACACGATTTTTTTTCAGGTTACCTGTTTCATGTACTATTGTCACGATATAGCGGCCGTTTTCTAAAAATAACTTTTTTAAATCATATTTGCGCCAATATCGCATACTGCAGCTTTAAAGTTCGCATTCTTTGGTCTAATGTAATAAAAATAAAACGATTGTGATGGGGGTCAAATTGAAAAAACTCTCAGAACATGAGAAGGCACACATCTCGGATGTCCACATAAAGGAGGTTGACATCCAGGATAAAGTTATTGCGTCACTTTTTTCATGTCTTTGAGGATATCCATCTCTGCTCTCCAGTGTTTCTAACTTAAAACCATAACATTACAGCAAAAACAATTGAACTGATAATGGAAATATAATTGGTTTGCCTTTTTTTTTTTTAAGTATGTTGTTTGTTCTTTTTTAAAACTTTTTATGCTGTCTTCTTGACCAGGACTCCCTTGAAAAAGAGATTTTGATTCTCAATGGGAAGTATCCTGGTAAAATAATGGTAAAAAAGAAAAGAAAAAAGTATGTTCTTATTCATCAAACAATTCAAGACAAGTTGGTTTTAAATGACTGGTTTGAGTAAGTTTAAATTTTCAGTATAGTGGATAACTAGCATCTCAAAAAGTTGTTTAAACATAAAATATATAATTCTTCTCCATAGAAAAAACATACAACATTCCCCAAATACATATTTATTGCATACTTCAATTAATACAAGTATGTAATAAAATAAAAATAGATACATAAATATTTATTGTATCGAGCAAGTAAAGAAACATAGAAGAGAAAATGTACATCGATAACACTGAAACATTTTCATTGAGAGAATATTTCATTTAGTCTATGCTACCAAGCTGCTCTTCAACATAAAATGAATAAACTATTCCATATTGTGATCCACAATATTCCACTTTTCAACTACAACTTTCATCATCGTTATCATCTCAAAGTACGAGTTTGTTTTCTGTGAGAGTTTCTGCAGTCAGGATTCAGCTCTTCTTGTCTTTGTTGCTCTCTGCTTTCTGGTTAGCATCTTAAACATTTTTGTGGGGTTGAACTTTCCTTTTGACTTCTTTAGCTCCTTTAATCCTTCTTTCTGGAACTCTGAGGAAAGACATCGCAGCTTTAAAACATGGGTAACCATGGACAGGAGAAGACACACAACAGTATGAAAAAGGCTATTTTTAAGGGGGACTTTTTGATATAAAAAGTTTCCTCACCTTTGTCCTTCATCATGGCTTCCGATACCTTATCGTCTTCTCTTTCCCTGATCACAAAATCAAAGTTGCATTTATACTTTTCAACATTAAAATCTATGAAAGCTCCATGTATTGTTTTTTTTCTGTGCACCTCTGCCTGTCCAGATCCAAGCTGCTGACGATCTGGTTCCTCTGTTCAATGATAGCTACCAGCTTCTCCATCAGCTGCTTCTCTCGACGTCGATCCTTCCGACTCCAGTCGCCCTCTGAATGTGAAGACGACGGTGTACATAACATTTAAAACAAAGTGCCGCATGTCACTGTACCCAGTGAGGTTTCTGATTTATTTGTCAGATATGTTACTACATTCAACACAGTAACACATTGACCTGGTTTATTAAGGAGACACCTGAGCTCGTACTCCACTTCTGCCTGTCTCTCCTCCAACTCCTGCTGCTTTTTCCTGGGAAAAAGGCACAACAAAAAAATGTCCGTAAAATTCAAGAAACCTCCCATCATGAAACATTTTGGATGGAGAGCGAACTGCAGTGAAAATATATGCCACAGACTGTACAACTTTAGCAGAGGAAAATCCTGGTTCTGGTCTAGTCTACTTACAGATGAACCAGCTCTGTATCTCTGCGCACCAGAACATTTTTCTCATGGATGAGAGAGAACCACTCCATTAGCATTTGTTCCTCCTCTTCATCTAAAATAAAAGGAAACAAACATATAAACATCCCTGTTACATAGCTGGTATTTATACACTGCATTCACATTAACAGTGATTTTGTGCCGGTGAACCATTTTGGCTAGAACCAGTATAGGAACAGTTGTGGTGAACCATTCTTGCAGTCTCTCAGATTCCCCTCCAGTTCGATTCCTTTTTGCTCCAGTGCCTCCAGATGTTTATCCAGTTCGCTCATCTCCACCTGCAGGTCTTCTGTGGACACATTCTGGTCTGTCTGCACCTGGCAAGCAACATATCAGACATATAAGGCTACGTTCCAAATCGCATACTTTTTACTTTTAGTACATACTGCAGCTGCTCATACAAAGTACATACTGTTACATGCAGTATGCATACATTTGGGACATACTACTTCGTCATAACATTGCGCCTTGAACTTTGACCCTCTTGCTAATATATCCACTGCGCAGAGGATTGTGGGTCAGAATAGCCAGAAATGCATTTGACATACTATGTTGAGGGACTAGGTCGGTCAGAGTTAAAGTTCCTCACCGTCACATCCCTGGCTTGTTGCGAAGGAGGCTAAATAACGCTCCAAACTTACACTAAATTTTGGCAAGGAAAAACTGGCATGTCCATTTTCAAAGGGGTCCCTTGACCTCTGACCTCAAGATATGTGAATGAAAATGGGTTCTATGGGTACCCACGAGTCTCCCCTTTACAGACATGCCCACTTTATGATAATCACATGCAGTTTTGGGGCAAGTCATAGTCAAGTCAGCACACTGACACACTGACAGCTGTTGTTGCCTGTTGGGCTTCAGTTTGCCATGTTATGATTTGAGCATATTTTTTATGCTAAATGCAGTACCTGTGAGGGTTTCTGGACAATATTTGTCAATGTTTTGTGTTGTTAATTTATTTCCAATAATAAATATATACATACATTTGCATAAAGCAGCACATTTGTCCACTCCCATGTTGATAAGAGTATTAAATATTTGACAAATCTCCCTTTAAGCTACATTTTGAACAGATAAAAACTGTGTGATTAATTGTGATTAACTATGTTAATCGATTGACAGCCCTAATTGGGACATATAAAAAATCTTTTTCAGGCATACTAAAATGCCATTTATCTGTCACTACGAAAATGCTATGTAGCATTTCTGATAGAATGAACCAAGAATGAATTTACACCAGAATAATGAATCCCTAATGACTGAATCGTGTGATGAGGGCTAAAATAATCTGATCCTTCTATTAAGGTTAAAGATGATGACGTGGAGGCAAATCTAAAAGTCGTTCAGATTTTTGTCCTGCAATGTGTCAATATGTATTTAGAACATTAAACACACCAGTTACTATCACCATTTATTGAGTTATTTTTTATTATTAGTTGCTTTTTGAGTTCTAAATCCAGCCATTGTACCTTCCTCTTGACGAGTGGAAAGCCGTGTCCGGGGGCTGGGGCCTGTGTAGATGGGAGGGCCTGAAAGGTCTTCGATTTGGTCATCACAGGTTTTCGATCAAAGGGATTCTCTTTGCAGGCCGGCTAGAAATAGAAAGAAAATTGTTGTTTTGAAGTAGTGTGGCTATGAGAAAACGTTCATATTAGCTTTCATTATGAGCAGTTAGCCATTATCTCTTTTCATACCTTACTTTCACATGACATGACCTGATCAAATCCTTTAGCCTTCGTCAAGTCAGGATGCAAAAGGGAACTTTGAGAGGGGGCAGATGTGATAGCCGGCACAGACAGACTCCTGGGTAACACGGGACTCTGTGCTTCATCTGAAGATGCTGCTCCTCCTCCCGTCTTTCCAGTTTCATCCAAATCTGACAAACCAAGTTGACTGGTATCTCCAGCTGGTTCACTTGAAGCTCCCACATCATCATCATCATCACCAGGTGTAGATTTAACAGCAGTATCTTCAGCACCACTTGCACAAACCGCAGCATCCACGTCCCCTGATTTATCTGTCAGATCGCCATCGTCCCCTTGATTGATAGCTGCCGCTGAGGGCTCGGTTTGGCCTGCAGGCTCAGGTTTCGTGCCCTCTTCCCGAGTGTCCTCATTCGCCTCCTCTCTAAATTGATTGGGAGGATGAACACTGATTCTGCTTGACCTCCGCCGGCCAGAGATAGATTTGTATCGAGGAATGAGTAATGGAGATGGAATGGGAGGTAGCTGTGTCCAGGGTCCGGGGTGGACGATGCTGATCCATGGGTGGTCGGTGTACACTTTAGGTCTATCACTGGCGGTGCCGGTGCTGCAGGGGGAAAGACAAGAGATGACTCCACACGTGAGGAAGAACTTCTGAGGGTATCAGTAATTATCATTATCATGGTAAATCACACTATTCTATAAAGCTCCTTTTATGTGATGTTTAAGACATTTAGGTTTTATGTTATTTGTTATAGCTTGATTTTTTTTAAAATAATTTGTATGATTAAAATGTTTGTATAATTGTTTTGAATATTGTCAATACTTAATAAATTTGTATACTGAGTAAAAGAAAATAGATGTTTGAAAATATAACATAATCAAGAGGAATACAGACTCTTCCTGTAGACTCACATGTGAGATGAGCTGCGTGAATTTTCTGCGTAGAGAAACAGAGAGGCAAATGGCTTCAAACATTTTTTTTTCACTCAGTCATGACAGAGAAAAGCACATCAACATACATATATACATGCAGAGAGTCAAAAATTAGTTCAAAGGCTAAAAATTATTAGGGGGCGCTATAGAGCCGACGCGCCACACCCAAGCCCAGTTGTGACATCAAATCGAAAGAATTACTAGTTTGAATATGTGTGCAAAGTTTCATGGTTTTTTCGTGCATCCTAAAGTCCTCAAACATTGGTTTGTAAAATGAAAATTAAATTAATGCCCAAAATCCAAAATGGCTGACTTCCTGTCAGGTGAAACAATTTCAATTTTTTTTATATATATTCTTATAGATGAGAACAATGATCGCATCAAATTTCATGAACATCAAAGGAATATTTCACAAATCTGGCGTGTGTTTGGAGGCGCTATGGAGCCCGCTGGCCACGCCCGAGCCCAATCACTGCACAACTATGCAATTTTCACCAGTTCTGAAGCGTGTGCCAATTTTTGAGAGTTTTCGTGCATCCCAAACCCCTCAAAATTGCAATTCTGCAGCAGAAAAAATAAAATTAAAAAAAAATAGAAAAAAATAAAATAAAATAAATAAAATAAAATAAAATAAATTAAAACAAAACAAAATAAAATTAAATAAAATAAAATAAAATAAAATAAAATAAAATAAAATAAAATAAAATAAAATAAAATAAAATAATAATCTTTACAAAAACAATAGATTTCCTTAAACTTTGTGCCAGGGACACCGTTGGGCCCCTGGCCCTTTGGTGCTCGGGCCCTAAATATAGTTCCTATCTACCTGCAGGGGTGTTCATTGGCTGGGCGGTTTTGGTCCTGGGTGCAGGAACAGGGACAACAGAAGTCTCCAACATCCACCTGGGGGCTGGAACCGGCCGACTGCTTCCTTCTGTCACTCGGACACACGATGAAGAGAGTTCGGAGGACTCTTGAGTCTTTGTCGCTTCCTGCTGTGTCCTGCTTTCTGTCAGAATGGGTGCAGCTTTTCCAGCTGCTTTCCTGTCTTCAACACTGAGTGGAGGAGGACGACGAGGACGCGCCGGCTTGTTTACCGTGCACTTCACCGCAACAGTTCTGTTTTCTCTGTCTTTCAGCTCACCGCTAATCTCCTGCCTTTCTTTCCCCTCTCTGGCTTCTGGTGTTTTACAAACAAGTCTGTCCTGTGACTCTGTTGTCTTAGAGTAATGAGGGACGCTGGTGATGGCTAATCCTCCTAGAGAAAAATAACCTGCCTGAAACTTACATTTGGGCCGATTCTCAGCAGATCTAGTTTGCTGATTTAGGTCAACGCGAGCAATGTTACTGTCTGTTATGTGGTGAGAGCAGATCAAGGAGCCGTCATCACTTCCCTGCGTGTAAGACCCCGGTAAGAGAGTGCTGCGGCACACTTTGCATCTGAAAGACAAAAGTGAAATGTGAAACAAGGAAATCCCATAACTTACCTGCACTGATGTCGAGATAACTCACATTTATTATAATCCAAATGTACTGAAGAAAATCCTTTAAAACAAAACAAACAAACCCAGTTCTCTTCTCACGCTGTATGGCTGTGCACAAATACAGATTCCTTCAGCTATAAGCATATGTGAGTGTCCAATATGATCACAGTGGTCACTTGAAAAACATTTGAAACGCATTCTTATGTGTGAACTGAAGATCTACACACAGTCCGGATACATCTGGATCCAAATGCTAACACAAAAAAAAAACAAGCTGCTGTTACCTTGTGAACTGTGCTGTTACCTGAAACAGCTGCGATGGTAGACCTCTCCGTCCGTCAAATGTCTCTGTATGAGGTGGACAGGCTGAAAACACAAATGACACACTGCTCGTGGCCTTGTGTTGGATAAGCGGTCCTTTCTGCTGGTTCCCACATCAGTGGAGCTCTGAAAAGAGAAGAGAAGTGAGGCTGCAGCTGAGATGACAAACAGGTGCGTTCACATTTGGAATATATATGTGCATTAAGATTACCTTCAGGGGTTTCAGACCCTCAGGAGTTTTATTCTTTGTGAAGTTGTTCAAGAAAGCGACATGTGACGACCTCGAACTGGCAAAACCTGCTGCAAAGTCAAGAGAAGACATGTAAATGGAGCACAAAGGAGAACTTGAAGATGAACATGTAAATGTGCTTCGAATAATCCTGGGAACCTGTTAGGGTCCTTCAATAAGCATGTACCTTGTTGATAAAGTGCCTTTGAGAAACACAGTAAACCTCAGCTTGCCAATTTTCTGCAAGTAGCTTTGAATAGAAGCATCTGACAAAGAGCTATAAAACATTAACCTTCCGAGACCCGCGGGCGATCCCAACCGCCTTCACTGTCTTTCAGAGGCTGTAGCAGCTTCAGTTTTACAGCTAGAGTGAAGGTACGGATATGATATGAAACTAGAAAACCTAAGGAATACATCGGTACCAACCATGTCATGCTAGTTTAAATAATGCTAGCTTAAAATTAGGCTAAATTTTAGCGAGAAAAAACTGGCATGGCCATTGTCAGAGGGGTCCCTTGACCTCTGACCTCAAGATAAGTAACTGAAAATGGGTTCTGTGGGTACCTACTAGTCTCCCCTTTACACACATGCCCACTTTATGATAATCAAATGCAGTTTGGGGCAAAAACCATGCAGTTTTTTTAAATGCATATGTGTATAAATGTTATTTTCGCCTATTCTAAAATGGTGTATTTGAATATTTCTGCATACTGGGGTCCCTAAACAGTCTTGGAATCACATAAATTGGGTATCACTGTAAAGCTGAGACTCTTGTGAATCCAATGAACCCAATTGTATTCATGTGTGATGATGTTAGTCCCCAAAGTAGCCATTTCATTGTAGTGAGACCATTTTTTCAAATCACTGTATAAAATGACCTGCTGTGACCTTCTATCTCCCCCTAAAGACCCCCTGTACCCCCCTAAAAAAAGACAAAAACGGGTCTATTGTGGGTCTCAGAGGGTTTAAGAGACATTATACTCAGCACACCAGAAGACTTCCTGTTGAAGTAGTAGTAGTACTGGGAGAGGTAGGTGATGACGCTCAAACAATCCGGCACCCTGGTGAAAACCATGTCCTTTGGGTCCAGGAACGCAGGGATGCCCAGCTTGCTCTCTGCAGTCTCAAACGCCTGCAGGAAAACCAAAGGGAGTTGCATTGATACCCAGAAGTTTTTCAGTGTTAGTAATGGTAAATAACACCAAACACAGTGTTGAGAAATGCATGCTTGCATTGTGGCTTGTGTGGAAATGACTCACCAGTTTGTTATTTTGATAAACATTATCTTTGGAGAGGGAGCTGAAATCTCTGGAGGAAGGTGAGGAAAATGGAGAGATTGATTAACTGAAAAAATCACAAACATACAAAACAGTTGCCTATTGGTCAGAGATCAGAGATTAATGCGGCAGTGCATAGAAGTGGAGCAAATATGATTAAAAAAAGTTATTTTTATAAAACGGTCACTATATCCTGACAGTAGCGCATGAAACAGGTAATCTGAAAAAAAACATGTGCCTCTGTGTCCTCCGGTGCTCCTAATAGCATCTGCAAGATTTCACAGACCGGAGGAAAACAACCAATCAGATCCGAGCTGGAGCCTTGCCGTCTCTGAGCAGCTGTCAATCACTCGCGAACTCCGACCAAACGGTCAAACTAGGCAGTGCTGATCAAATATGAATCAATATTCTGTTACTGTAATGCCTATTTCTCTCCTCACATGTTTTCAGAAAGATCTTGTAGCGTACTGTTTAGCTGTAAAATGAGAAAGTTTGTGACCCAGCCGCCATGTTGAGATCAGTTGAAGAAATACCATGCACCGCCCACCAGCCGGAGCACACTTTTTCATTTTAGCTAACCGTTTGAGTGTGTGCAGGCAATTTACACCACAATACAGTGTCTTTTCATTCAAAGGGTAACTTTTTCATGTTACAGCTAAACAGTACACTAGAAGAAGTTTCTGAAAACATTTGAGGCGAGAAAAAGTTATTACAGTTACAGAAAATCTATTCATATTTGATCAGCGCTGCCTAGTTTGACCGTTTGATCAGAGTTCGCGAGTGATTGACAGCTGCCTCCGTTGAATGAACAGCCAATAGGAACGCTCGCTCTCTGAAATGACCTGTGATTGGCCAAAGTCTCCCGTCACGGGCTAGATTTTTTAAAGCCTGAAAACAGAGCCATGAGGAGGAGCAGAAGTCTATTTTTCTCTCAAAACACTTGAATTACAAACTGCTGAAAGGTCATTATTAAACATTTCTGCCTACTGCAGGTTTAAATTAGATGATTCTGGTAGATAAATCATTGCATGTAAAAAGGTATAAACAAACCAACTAATCCCATTAAACTGGACACGTAAAGGTTAATCAGAGAGACAGGGAGAGATTAAGCAAAGGAGAGCAGATTAGACACAGTGTGCATGTTGCTCTGCTCCAGATTAGACAGCACATCATAGTCAATCTGATGCAACCACAGACAAGAAGACAGATACATCTCAGGACAGGACCACACAAATCAGACAAGGACAAACAATGTGTTTACACTGTTAGAAATGTGCCACTAAGGAATAACTAATGCATCTGAGTTTGCACTGCTCTGCTAAACTACCAGTCTACTTACATCAGGTCAGGTCGGTGTCTGTGGATGATGGCACAGAAAGCGAGTCCATCCCTGAACGAGGTTGACATGTTCTTTATTTCCACATTGGGGTATTTGGCGCATGTGGCGCGGCACCACTCTCGTACAGCCTTCGGCGATGTTGCCATTTCTGGTGTTTAGATTTAACATGTGGGCCGGATGAACATGACACTTTATACATCAGAGGAGATCAAATAAAGCTGGGCAGGTTTGTGTTTTGAGGAGGAAACAGGAAACGAGCATCTACTACCCATGCACATCTGTTTGCAGAAAACCTGTGGCCAGACTTGCGCATCGAGTTGGTGAAGTAACAGGAAGGAAGGAAGGAAGTTATATTCCCCAGTTACCTTGTCAAATAAAAACGAAAGGTGTCCCCGCATTAAAGCGACTTCAACTTGCTTTAGTGTTTCCAGCCACAACTAACGGATTTTCTCACTCAACACAGTGTCACTTTTCACCACAGACCACCAACGAGCTTCTGAATGAGGTCCTCAAAAACAAACATCTGCAGTGATCCGATGACTCCTGGTCGATTTAATAAAAGTGGTGTACATTTTAAATCAAATCCCGTTAACTTGCTGTAGTCCTCGTTGTGCTCCATATTCAGTGAGATGCACGATAGCTGCCTCTGGAGGGAGACACAGAGCTGCTGCTGCTGCTTCTCTATAATTAGGAAGGGGAGGTTTCTGGTTACAAGTTTTTCTCTTTTCTTCTTTTTCTATTCACTGCGTGGCAGCCAGATGTATGTTACAAACAAAATCAAAACTTAGATTCATTATAGCTTCATTAAAACATTTGTTCAACCTCCTGATGTAAAAAATATTACTTTTTAGTGAGCATATTCAGTTTTAGGCTACAATGTTTTTTTCTTATGTTTGGACAACACATCCACTTGTCATTTCAGAATGAAATTTACATAATTAATTTGATTAATATCTCAGCAAAATATTTTATCCATAAAATGATATGGCTTAAAAGAATACCCTCCTTTTATACTTTTAACTGATTTTAAGACATATTTGACTACGATTGAAAACTTACAACAAAAATTCTAAATTGGCAAAAACTATTAGGTTATCTAGACATTTCAAATTTATTCCAATTGTTTGACAGACCCCAATTGTTTTTTCTTTTTATTCATCTTTTCCTTTCCTTACATCTTATTGAAATTTTTGTAATGAAAAATCTGAACATGTTTATGTGACTAATGTGTTGAACTTTCTAAATAAAGTATAGAAAAAACAAACAAAGAACAACTTGTCATTTCAGAAAGATTTTGTCAAACGTCAGCAAAGTTGAAAAGTACTTCCGGTCAAATGGCCTGCTTTAATTCTGAAGGAGTATTACATCCGGTATGGTGCTGTTTGCTCGCTTGACGAACCTCTGTGATCATAGAAATTGATTTGCTAGAATGGTTATTACCTATGGTTTACACTTAATAATCTCATTTGTGGCTAAAATGCCACATTTTGTCATGGACATTGGCGTTAATTTGGCATATTACACTAACAAACTAATTATAATAAACATTATGACTACTGTGGTGAAGATGTTAGTTTAAAAGAGATCAATGTTTTTATTACATTAGTATTAAGATAAGATAAGATAGAACTTTATTAATCCCGAAGGAAATTCTTGTGCCAGAGATTGCTCAAAAAATACCAAAAATACAACAAATTACAACGAGTTTCAAGTGTATAAAATACAAGTGTATAAAATAAAAAAGTAAAACGTACTATTTCTAGCACCAGTGCCTAATAGAATGACAATTAAGTAAGTAAGTAGCATTAAGTAAAATGAGTAAATAAGATAAGATAAGTGAAATAAAAAGAAGGTACGGTAAGCTAAAAAACAGAAAAGAAGTAATATTGCACATGATGTACATGAATATTGCACACAATGAACAGTGATATTGCACATGAGAATGAGAAAGTAGTATTGCACATGAAATTGATGTCATCATTGTTCTAGTATGTATTAGTTATTGTAGATAGATAGATAGATAGATAGATAGATACTTTATTGATCCCGAAGGAAATTTAGGCATCCAGTAGCATAGACAACAAGTCCCAACACCAATACACCTTAAAAAAGATACAATCAAATAGAATAAAGTGAAATAAAAATAAAAATAAAAATAAAAATAAGATAACATAAGTAAGTACAGCAGTGAAGTGACAGTGTGCCAATGGTGCAAATCGTGCAAATAGTAGTGCAAATATGAAGAGTATATTAATATATAGCAGGTACAACATAAAGTGTTCTAAATTTCATTTAACATATGCATATCAAAAACAAATACGGCGATTTACACGCTGTATGTAAATACTATACAAATATCTGGAAAAAAAGCACTATATTTAGGTTATAATTTTCAAATATCTCTTCTATGCACTCCAGTTCTGTGTCTCTTCTACCTCTACGTGCCCCCTTGCGTCCCGACGCACTACATAAATCTCGCAGTGATGGCTGCGCCGCCCGACACGGAGAGTTTGGAGTCTCGTATCAGTAAGTCTTTTTAAACTTATTCTACCGAGCAGGTGTTTGTCTGGAGAGCCGGACACTCACACGTTATTATGCGGGAGTTGTTGTAGATGACGGCTCACCACAGTGTCCCGGCAGAGAGGGGGACTCGGACCCGGCCAACACATCACGGATGCTAACCCTTATAGCTCCGGAGCTGCTGTGGCTGCCAGCTGTCAACACACAACACACAGCCAGGCGTAGCTTCAGCTCTGCGGCTCGATAGCTCAGCTAGGTAGTGGGCGACAACATCACGGGGGTCTTATTTATAGTCCCAGTGGTTATAGTGTGTTAAAGCCAAAGCTGTGGCCTCGTAAGAAAGTTCTAGACGACACGGTGACACGGTGCGACTACCGACAGCGAGCTAGCTAACAACGAGAAACTCTTGTTAGCACCTTGCCCTGTATGTATATATATATATATATATATATCTGTGCTCAGTGGCATGCTGGGGGTTATGTGGCAGAGAACCTAATATTGAGTTATAAATCATGGAGTCACTCTGGAAGCATGTAGGCCTTCAGGGGCTTTCTTTAGGTGCTTAGCTTTAATTTTGTTGTTGTTGTGACAAAGCTCAACATTTTGATTCAAGATTCAAGATGTTTATTGTCACGCCGGTTATACAGGTACAATCATGTGAAATACTTTTTGCTGGGAAGCTCCATTAAGAAAAAAAAACAGTAAGATAAGTAGCAAAGAATAACATAATATAATAAAGCAAAAATAAAATAAAAATAATAGTGTATTTACAATAATATACAGTATAATAATAATAATAATAATAATAATAATAATAAAGGAAATATTGGTGTATGCTAAATATATACAAGTATTGCACAGGCATTTTTGTTTTTATATTGCACAGAGGTATGTATTGAAGTATTGCACTTTTTTATTGTACTTATTTACTGCACATAGTGAGAGAGAGGGTGTTTGGGGGTGCGATTATCGGTTTAACAGTCTGATGGCCTGGGGGAAGAAAGTGTTCCTCAGTCTGCTGGTGTGAGTCCTGGGGTGATTCAACATCTCTATCTATAATGTGAAGATACTTTGGGTTTGATCATGATTCTCTCATTCAGAACATTA
The DNA here is from genome assembly GCA_916701645.2 of Sebastolobus alascanus. NCBI lineage: Eukaryota > Metazoa > Chordata > Actinopteri > Perciformes > Sebastidae > Sebastolobus > Sebastolobus alascanus. The sequence goes on along the minus strand of CAKAOJ020000035.1, from coordinate 1,832,199 downwards.
ACAAAATGCACACAGTTGCCAGTTAACCACTGCTAGCTAAAATGATACAAACAGGGGAAAAAATAATACACAAGTTGTACAATAAACCCTAAACCCTACCCTCCTGAAGGCTATAATGTTTGTTGTGGTTCTGTTGAATTGTATTGCATTGTATTCAGAGGTTTTTCCAAATATTTTGGTATTATTGATACAACAGTCTCGATACAAAATAGTTTTAGATAGCTATGTGTACCCAGTAAAGTGGCAGCTGAGTGTAGAGACAAACTGAACAGATAGAGACGTTCACTGCTACTTTAACACATGTGAAAATTCAGTTCAGAAATATAACATTTTATAGTAATGCAACTTTTAATACTAGGAAAATGTGTTCTCACAACAATTACTGTAACCAACATCTCAGCAACATACGTATTCTAATATCAGAATAATGATATTGATATAATGCAGTAAAGTGCAAGTAACTGTCTATCACCTCTGTTGTCTGACAATCCATTTGCGCACATTTCAGACAGAGCCACAAACCCACTGAACAGAGACACCGACTGGAGCAGCATCCATGCCTTCTGTGACCAGCTCAACAATGATTTGGAGGGGTAAGAGAAGGCCACAGGGCCACTACATCGTCTGTGCTTCATACCTTAATTACGGTCTGGTTGATGTTGATTCAGGTTTATTAATCATGGAGACCCCAGCTGTGGTAGTGGACATATTTTTCTACCAAATAAGTTTTCCCCTGTTGAATTTCAAAATCGATGAAATCCTTCATCTTAACTAAACGGAACTGTGAATACAAATTCAAATGTTAGGGTATTCAATTCACTACATCAATGTTACAACTGAAGACTTTGACAGTGCTCTGAGGCCTGTACTACGAAGCAGGATTTGGGGTTAGCGAGGTAACTTCAGGTTTAACTCAGGGTTTTCCGTCCTACGACGGTGGTTCACTTCTTACCACCGCCGGGGTAGATCGCCATGGTAACTTATGCTGAACAGCTAACCTGCTCCGGAGCAGGTTACGTTACAGATAAGAGATCAACTCGTATAAAAGCACTGTCTACTGACCAGTCAGAGCTCGGTGCGCAGATCGTATGATAATATTACACACATATGAAGAAGTTTAAGTCATAATCCAGGCTAAAAACAACAGTTTAAACTGACAAATACAGGAAGGACAGCTGGCTGTATGCTGTGGATGCTTACCGCTTTGAATTATGTTTTTATATATATATTTTTTTTTTACTCGCTCTCAAGTCCATTTCACACCACCAGAGACGGGGATGCAGCTGAAAAAAGGCTGAAATAGTCATACTCTCCACAACTTTGTCAAAGGCCGTAATGAAGTGTAAATAACTCATCCATTACACTTCTGTCGCTATTTATATATCACTGCCCCATCTAGACGACTATATCTGACTTTTGAGTGTTTCGTTAAATTAATAAGTCTGTTAATTTACGAATTCACACATCAGTAATTTTTTCATTTGCCAGCTGTCCTTCCTGCATTTGGCAACTTCAGCTGTGTTAATTTTAGTCTGGATTATGTGTTTAACTTCTTCGTATTTGTCTAATATAGTTCGCTCTTCCTTTGTAAAATGTGCCACTCTGCAAGACCGTAGACTTGTCCATGTTTGTGATTGGTTATGTTGAACTCGCTTCGTAGTACAGGCCTCTGGACAATCCGTTTTGTTTGTGACTTGTGTTGCAGACCTCAGCTGGCCACCAGACTCCTGGCCCACAAGATCCAGTCTCCACAGGAGTGGGAGGCCATGCAGGCCCTGCTGGTGAGTTCAGATCTGAACCAGGATCTGTTGGTCAGAATTAGCAGCCTCAGTACTGATGATCATGGTTTGTGTCTCATCAGTTTTTCCTAATCCACTAAGACTCTACTCATTTTCTACCCCATTAATTATATGGATTTACATTTTGGTGTATGTACATTTTCTAATTTAACGATGTTTTACTGCTATGAGATTACAACTTTTGGCAGATTTCATCCAAAACTTTCTATGAGCTCCCAGAAACCCATATGCATCAAACCCTATATCAGAAGTATCGCAGTAGTAGATAATGTTAGGTCTTCAAATGAGTCTGTGTTCCTGACAGTAATGTAACAGAATGAAACTTAAATTCACATTGACTGTAAATATATATTAAATATTTTGAAGTGGCATACCTGTATTTCTCCTCTAGGTTCTGGAGACGTGTATGAAAAGCTGTGGCAAAAGGTTTCACAACGAAGTGGGCAAATTCCGCTTTCTCAACGAACTTATTAAAGTAGTTTCTCCAAAGGTAAGAGTGTCTCTCTGAGTGCATCTGTGTTTTTTTTCCTAAATGTCTGTTGTAAGTAAATCACTGAACTGTCGTCCTCAATCCCCCCCCCCCACTCAGTACCTGGGCTCACGGTCACCAGAACCAGTAAAAAAGAAGGTTTTGGAGTTGATCTTCAGCTGGACTTTGGGGTTACCTGATGAAGCCAAGATCTCCGATGCCTATCAGATGCTGAAGAAACAAGGTAAGATGCCATCAAATGAATGGAAATTATAACTTCTAAATTCTTTACATAGTAATAATGGCTAAAGCAACTAATAATCACAGTGATAAATAACGATTGGAAACACTTAAACGTTTCATATTCTGTGTTTGTAAATCAGGTATTATTAAACAAGACCCAGAGCTGCCACCTGACAAACTACTGAACCTTCCTCCACCCAGACCCAAGAATGCCATTTTTGAGGACGAGGAGAAGTCAAAAGTAAGGAAAGAAAAGAATACGTTACTCGAATGATGCTTTCCAACATGAGAATAAATGGGACCCGAACCAGTCTCTTACCCACTGTGCTTGCTGTCATGATTGTGCTCATCTTCCCCCTTTGGGATTTATGAAGCCTGTTCACTCATTTTTCACCATGGGAACTCTGTCTGTGTGCTTTGTCAGATGCTGTCTCGCCTGTTGAACAGCTCGCACCCCGAGGACCTGAAAGCTGCCAACAAACTCATCAAGGAAATGGTCCAAGAGGTAAACCTGTTTCCTTCCTACTCCTTCTTAAAAATCACACTTTTCTGTTGTAAATTAGCTGCACCTCCACTTTTTAGTGCTGCAGATAAAGTCTTGTGTGTGTGTGGCTTAAAGAAAAGGAGTAACATACAAGAGTGCTGTACTCATGGTAGGTGAAAAAGAGACTTTATAATCTGAAGTTAGATTATTATTATGCCTTGTTTGGGGATATTAGTTCGACTGGACCATAGAACTTCTAGCTGGTATGCACATTAAACACCAGGATCCAAGAGCCATTTAACCATTTATTGAGGGAGGATAGATGACGGATGATGATGGTATTTCTGTACAATAAACAAATGAAAATCAATATATATTGCCTTGCTTACCACAATTAGAGATAATAAAACAAGAGGTACGTAAGTTATCTTACATTATTTATGCATCAACTTCTTAAGGATAAGATTCCTTTTCAGATTCTCCATCTGGATCCTAATTCTAACAAACATAAGTCAATACCAGTTATCAAAATTATACAATCACTTTTTTTCTAAATTTAAACAGATTGCCTTACTTACTGGGTTTGACTTTATCTCATAGGTAAGTGGCCGATATCACACGGCTCCAGAACAATACTATGGTCTGTTAAAGCTGCAGTGCGTAGAATTGGAGCAAATATGATTTTAAAAAGTTATTTTTATGAAACGGTCGCTGACAGTAGTGCATGAGACAGGTAATCTGAAAAAGATCATGTGCCTCTTTGTCCTCTGGTGCTCCTAATGGCATCTGCAAGATTTCACAGATAGGAGGAAAACAACCAATCAGAGCCGAGTTGGAGCCTTGTCGTCTCTGAGCAGCTGTCAATCACTCGTGAACTCCGATCAAACTAGGCAGCGCTGATCAAATATAAATCAATATTCTGTTACTGTAATGCCTATTTCTCTCCTCACATGTTTTCAGAAACATCTTGTAGTGTACTGTTTAGCTGTAAAATGAGAAAGTTTATGACCCAGCAGCCATGTTGAGAACAGTTGAGGAAATACCAAGCACCGCCCACCAGCCGGAGCAAACTTTATCATTTTACAGCTAAACAGTACACTACAAGAAGTTTCTGAAAACATCTGAGCCGAGAAATAGGCATTACAGTAACAGAATATTGATTCATATTTGATCAGAACTGCCTAGTTTGACTGTTTGATCGGAGTTTGGGAGTGATTGAAAGCTGCCTCCGTTGAATGAACAGCCAATAGGAACGCTCTCTCTCTGAAATTACCTGTGATTGGCCAAAGTCTCCCGTCACGGGCTAGATTTTCTAAAGCCTGAAAACAGAGCCATGATGAGGTGCAGAAGTCTAGTTTTCTCTCAGAACACTTGAATTATAATATGCTGAAAAGTTATTATGGAATTTTTGCCCAATGATGCCAAAAACCTTCTGCCTACTGCAGGTTTAAGGAGTTGGATACACACATTAAATTAGGATTGATAACATGTAGGAATAACTTAAAAGGATATAAACCATACGTCGACTAAAACAAATTGTCAGAATCATTTTGAACAAACTTACTGGTGTGGCAGCATGGTCTCAAACAGAGGATTTGTTCAAACAGTATGCAGGTGTGGCAGCATGGTCTCAGACAAAAGGGATCTAACGGGACACACCCAGCCTTTATATAACCTCCCCTTCTCTAGACTCCTCCCCTGTGCTTTAACAGGTGAATCTGCACCCACTGCTACCTGAGATTGCTTAAGATTTTGAACAGTAGGAAAGAGGAAATGGGTTGGTTGCCCTGGAGGGTTTTCTGTGTCACTGGCAGAGTAGATTTGTCCTGATTTCAGGGGTAATAGGAAGTGCTCTTTGCTGACTCTTCTAAAGGATCCCCCCACACCGAACGGCCGTCCCTGAACCACAGCGCTTTTTAAGAAAGGGGTGCGCTGGATTTATAACACAAGACAAAACGAGAGCGTCATTGAGAAATGGAATGCGGCACAATAATCATTTTATTGTTAATTGTAATTAATCACACAGCCCTGTGCCATTTTGTGAATTAGTCTCTTGTCTGTTGCAGGATCAGAAGCGAGCAGAGAAGGTGTCAAAGCGGGTGAACGCCATTCAGGAGGTGAAGGAGAGCGTCACCCTGCTGACTCAGCTTCTGCAGGACTACGACAGCACCGCCGACAATCAGAGCAACGCTGAACTCCTACAGGTGACCTGAAACTGATGCTTTTAAATCAGTATACACAACTATAACGTAGTGGTGAACCAGACGGGAAACTTGATTTTACGTATAACACCCATTGACATCTGGCTTTTGTCTCCAGTGGGAAAGGCTACAATCGGCATTCAATCCCGGGATAAATAACTCTGCAGTAGTCAGGGGTATTTATCGGCTCCAGCTCCGATCGACAGTGATGGAAACATGACACCCTGCTGGACACGGAAATTTTCGCCCCTTTTCCGGTGCGATGTGACGCGCGTTGAAGTGAATATATAATAAATAAAATCAACAGGGATTTGGACAATTATTATAATTTATTAAAGTGTAAAACATTGACTTGATATGCTCTCCTCAAAGCCACCAGACTCCAGTCAGACAAACAGTCATTTTACTTCGCTGATGGTCGTAAAACACACTTCAACTCGACAAACAAAATAAAACTCATCAAAACAGTCTTTGTTAGTTTTTCCACTGTTCAAACAATCACCAACTCTGATTTGAGAGTTTGAAGGAGAGGCTGAATAAGTGACAGATATATATAAAAAAAAAAAAAAGTAACAACCATATAAAATTTTCACTGTTTTCTAACCCTGTTTTCAGGCGCATCCGTGACATCGAACGTGACACATCAGGGGAAAAAAAGGACATACTCGTCTACTGACAATGGGATATTTTTAGTGGGTTTTCCTGTGTTTGAAAAACCTGCATATTCGCGCTAATTGTGGTGGAAAAAGGGTGTAATATAGTGTGTTTTGTGTGACCAGGACCTGTACCAACGCTGTGAGAAAATGAGACCTACACTGTTCAGACTGGCGAGTGATACGGAGGACAACGACGAGGCTCTGGGTGAGATTCATTTTTATTCATATGTCATCATGAAAAGAGGAATGATCCTCTTGGTTTATTTGCTACAGATTTTTTTTTTGTTAGCTCTATTAGTCGTCATCAGGCAGAGCAAAAGACACAAAGATTATCTGTTGCACCGTTCAACTGTCCTCTCTACCTTCTATCTTAGAGGCGTCCAACAGCACACTGAACTCAGCCTTCCTCGTTCTTTCAAAGTTGTGCCTGATAAGAGCACCAGAGGCACGCCCAGATTACAAACAAAAGGAGCTAATCACTGAAAGCTGGTGCCGTTCAGCGTTACCACACAGCGTACTGCTCTCCACATACGCACATTAAGTGTCTTTACTGTCTTTGTCCTGCAGAAATCTTTGATATCCGGGACTGCAATTTTCTACTTTAATTCTCTGGATTTTCATTCGTTTTGAGAAAATTGTTTCACATTTCTGGAGCCATTTGCAATTCAGTGTAAAACATTGACAAATACAGTACATGGACATACAGATTATCAACTAGCCTTGATAATTAGTTTTGCTTATTGGAAGAAATGTTGCTTTACGTCTCCCCTGAAGCCCATAGAGCTGCTGAGGTTCTCTGTCTTTCCCTACAATCCCTCTCTATTCAAACCCGCTGCTGGTTTTCACACCAAATCTCAAATACTTTCGAGCATCGTGCCTTCACTTCAGCTGGAAAGATGCTTATATTTTCTTTGTGCTCTGATCCACCAGTTTATAAACAGTCTTTCTAAGCCCTAGTCAACTTCCTGCCCAGCAGGAGAGACCTCACTTCTGACTGTAATCGTTAACACTGTAAAAACAATAAGGAGCATCTGCTCATGTCTTTCCACAGCTGAGATCCTGCAGGCCAACGACAGCCTGACGCAAGTCATCAACCAGTACAAACAGCAGGTGAAGGGGGAGATAGTGAACGGCAACAACGCATTAAACACACAGAGGCAAACAGGTGGGTGAAGCACTGAGCGCAGAAATACATGCAAGAGTAGTTTATAGATATCATTATAAATTGTCTCGAATCCATTTCTCACAGGAGGGACGGCACTGCTAGATCTGTCGGGACTGGACACGTCACCACAGTCGCCTCCGTCCTTCCCAGAGTTCCCCACTCCAACAGACAGCCTCAACGCCCCCTCGCAAGAGATGGGGATCAGTCTCCTCGACGACGAGCTCATGTCACTCGGTAACAGCACGTCAGACACGACACGCGGAGTTCTTTAGGAGTTGAAACACGGTCCTAAATAGTGCCGCCGATCTTTGTGCGTCCCACAGGTTTGAGTGAAGGAACACACACCTCCAACCCTCCCTCACAGCCGGAGGACTCCACAGCCTGGGACTCCTTCCAGGTGAGCGGAGGAAGGACTTTTTTATTATTATTATTATTACCTGTTAACACTGACGTCATTTGTCAAACACGCACAACTTCTTTTTTTTAAATTCATGTTAATGGGAATCAACGTAACGAGACAGTCTGCACCACTGTTTTTCTCTCACACTTCTCACTTTCTACTTCCAGTCCTCTGACAGCATAGACGCAGACATCCCAGCGGCACCCAGCCTCCTCCTGAGTCCAGACCCGCCCTCCTACTCTCAGCCCCTTTCGTCTGGCTCCACCCCCGGGAACTCGGCCCTGGACGAGCTAGACCAGCTGGGGAAGACACTGATGCAGCAGTCCCTGCCTCCCGAGGGCCTGCAGGTCAAATGGTAATTAACTAAAACCTGTTGGTAAAGGATTTCTGTGTCCCAGAACACAGCCACTGCACTCCATACTCATCAGAGAAACAACAGCTATATGCTTTGACCTTTTACTCCTCAAATTTTCATTCTGGCTGTTTTTTTTTTTAACTCTTGGTTGACTGCATGGCTCAAAATGCTACTTAGAAGTTTTGCGTGGAGTTAGTAAAATGTTTTTTTTGGAAGTTGGCATATCTTTTAAATTAACCACTCTACAATATATTGAAAGGAGGATATTGTCAACTTTTTTATTTTAACGGTATATGCAGTAAAATTGCGGCTGTTTTCAATCTGAGCATCCTGCGAGAAGGGCACAACAGATGAATTGTTGATTTATCTGCTTTCAGGGACAAGCAGCAGTGCAAACCAACTCTGCGTGATCTCCAGAGCAAGTCCGGGTTCAACATCACCCCGAACCCCATACCAACCTTCACCGCCGAACATCCCGCGCCCCTCCTCAACTCTCAGCCCGGCCTTGCGGCGACGTTGCTGGACATGTCCCCGACTCACACCGAGACTCCTCCTGCAGAAGTCACCCTGACTGATGTTTTTGTACCGCTAGAATCCATTAAGCCCAGTAAGCGAACTTAATGGCTGTATGCTTCTGCTCACCTGGGAGTACAGATTTATTACACACTCTCCTCCTCCTCCTCTCTCTCTCTCTCTCTCACACCAGGTAGTCTGTTACCTGTGACTGTGTTCGACGGACACAGTCTGCGGGTTCTCTTTCACTTCGCTCGCGACTCGCCTCCGTCTCGTCCCGATGTGCTGGTGGTGATCATCTCCATGTTGTCATCTGCTCCCGTCCCAGTCAGCAACATAGACTTCCACACCACGGCTCCAAAGGTCAGCAGTAAGAAAGTTCAAGGCCTCCGTCTCTCGATAAGAGATGTACATACAAGGTTCATCTTGGAGAGACGTTGTTATTAAACCACTGCAGCTCATTTGCTGTCTCAGTAAAGAAAGAATATTGTTTGTTTTCAACTGTAGTCTATGGCAGTGAAGCTGCAGCCCCCGTCAGGAACGGAGCTCCCAGCCTTCAACCCCATCCTCCCCCCTGCTGCTGTCACACAGATCCTGCTGCTGGCAAACCCAAACAAGGTAAGCAAAGATTTTTCCATGAAAAGAAACCACTAAGCTACCTTTAGTGTCCAAACCGTATGAAAATCATTTCACTGTTGGATACGTTAATAGCAGTGTGGTATTACACTCTGCTGACAAACACAGCAAGAAAGAAAGTCTCTGAAAGGAAATAATCGGTTGAAAAACATACTACTCTGCATTCTTTGTCACTTTATGGTCTTCCTCACAGGCTGACAGTATTTCAAGCTACAGCTAGATTTGACACTAGGTGCATTTTATAAAAGTGACACTTCCAAGTTGAAGAAATTAAATTGCATAAAACTTTAAAGAGGACCTGTTGTGCTTTTTCCCCTTTGCCTTAGTGTGTTATATAGTTTTTTGTGCATGTAAAAGGTCTGCAAAGTTACAAAGCCCAAAGTCCACGCCAAAGGGAGTTACTCATATCACCACGTTACGGAAAAAGAGGTACAACTTCAAGCACTGCCTGAAACGCCTTGCTTGAAGTCCCGCCTTTTCTTCCGTAACGTGGTGATGTCACCAAGTAACACATTTGCATAATACCTGCCTAGCGGCTAGTTTGGCACGCCCTCAAACAAAGCTAGTTAGAGCGGAGCTGGAGCCGAGTCCGAAGAGTGTGGTTCGGTCGGCCAATCACAACAGAGTGGGCCAGCTGACCAATCAGAGCAGACTGGGCCTTTCGGGAGGTGGGGGGCAGGAGCTCAAACAGAGCGTTTCAGACAGAGGGTGAATAGAGTGGCTGCAGCACAGCCGGTATGAGAAAAGTAAAGCGTTTTTTGCAACATTAAAGTATGTAAACATGTTCTAGTAGAAACCCAAAATACAAGTATGCACCTGAAAATAAGCACAATAGGTCCTCTTTAATCACAAAACGACTGGGGAAAGGCAAAAATGCTACTTAAATTGTTTTACTGTCACCGGTCAAGTGAACTGTGGAAGTTACATAGACTGTAATTGCTGTGATACGTCTGTAGTTATCCCTGTAGTTATATATGTAGTTCTTCTGACTCATGACAATAAGATAAATACAGAGGCTGTAAGCTCTCTGGATGTTTAACTGTAATTCAATCCACCTCTCTCATCCTGTGTGTGTGCTTCAGGATAAAGTGCAGCTGCAGTACAGATTAACCTTCACCATGGGAGAGCAGGAGCACAGCGAGAGCGGCAGTCTAGAACAGTTTCCTCCTCCAGAGACGTGGGGGAACCTATAGCATTGAAACACAACCACAAACCTGACAGACTCTCTCTGCTTTCAGACTCCGCTTCCTTCCTAAAACCAACTCTCCAACTCCACACTCTGCACACGCCCGTTTTCCTTTCTAAACACATTGTACTTTCTTTGATTGGTATCGATTCTTTTTCCTTGGATTACGCTCATGCTCAGTCAGTGTAACGTGTGTATGCTTTGCTCTAAATGAGTCGTTTGTGTGTGTGTGTGTGTCTAGTCTGCTGTATGTGGCTGCTTTAAAACAAACCTGCAACACGCTTCCCCAAAACTTGTTGCAGTCTTGTCATATTGGTTTTAACAGACGGTGATACGAAGGAAGAAAACATCAAATGTGTGCATATTTTTTGGTGTGCTTGATGTTTTTCACGTCTGAATCACTTATCAGTTGCGTTTACCTTCACCTCTGCATGCTCTTCCAACACTGCTCGCAAAATCCAGCACACCAAGAGAGAAAGGACGTACTGTAAGCGCATTACATAGACGCAGCTCATCCTAGTTTGCAAAACAAATAATCAACATTTTGTGGTGTGTATTTCGTAATGGGGGGATATCGCTCATAATTTCTTTCGTAATGACTGAGTCTACTTTTTGATTTGCACAGAGAATGATTTTTTTTTTTTTGATTGTACTGTTTTCCTGTCTATTTCTCATCTTGTGTAAATTACTGTAACATCAGAGTTGTTTATCATCTGCCATATGTGCCTATTTTGCAGTTCTAGCATTATTTAACTGTTGGTGCGTTTGTTTTTCCTGATCTGTTACACATCAGTCATATTGGGTCTGTCTGAGCTACAGATCAGCTCCATTATAACCTTAAATTCTTAATATATTCAATGCATTTCAGTAGGGTATAAGTTACATTTACTAATCTTTTCTTTAGCTTGTGATTTAAGTTGATATATCAGCATTTATTGGGTAAATCTGAGAAGAAAACAGGTGTTTGTCTCAAGCAGGTTCAACTTGTTTCTACAGTGTGCGATGCATGTCAGCCAAGCTGAACACTTCCTCCTCCCCACAGGCTCTCAATCACATTCCGCTGCACTAATCTCCAATACGACTGCTTTGTAAATACCAATGATCGCAGTCCTGGTATGTACATTTGACTTGTGCAAGAGAATAACACTGGTAAAAATATTCCAAATGGGTAATAAAGTTCTTTTTTCTTGGTGACCTAAAGGCTTGTTCATTTGTGTTGTAGGTGATGAAATCTCCCCAATACAATACCTAAAGCTACCGTCATCCTCCGCGTTTAGTGTCAAGGATTTAAAGACCACACAGTGATACAGTGAAGAGCTTTATTAAACTGTAAAAGTGGACTCACTATTTGCTAGGAAAATCTCAATCGTCACTGCAGCAAAGACTTGCCCACACTGGTGACTAACTGACTCTATGGAGTCTCAGCTGAAACTAACTTGGAAATGTGGGGGAAAAAAAAGCTAATTTATATGCAACTTTAACGTCTGCCATGGCGACACAAAGCCCCTGCAGAGTTGCCTCTATATATGGCCTAAATTAATATCTATATAATGAAACCATCAAGATAATTTAAAAAAAAAATGCTCAAAAGAAGGAAAAAAAAAAAAACTTTTAGGGAAAACCTGTTTTTAACACTAATTGTACTCGAGCTTTTTATTTAAATCGATTCAAATTGATCTTGTGGCTTGCAAACTTTCAAACACAAAAATAAAGATATTTAACGTAGAACAGGAACAAGCCTCTATGCAAGAATTAACTTCAGCACCTACCTTTGATACACCTAAAGGGGAAAATCAGATACTCCACAAACCCTATGTAGCGGCTCACAATACAAAAACAGCATGTTTGTACAAAAAAAACATCGTTACAAACTTAGTCAAATGACACAGACGAGCTTCTGTCAAACTAAATAATTAATGCGGATTAATTTGACTTCAAATAAAAAGTCAAAAAAGGCGACCACTTAAAACAAACTGGGAACCAGTCCAAATGGTTTGCTGGCATGATGTTGAAGAAATGAATTTTTAAAAACACAGCGCACTGATGTGTTGCTACCCAAACGAGCTAGCTGAAATGTTGATGTTACGGTGGTCAACTGCCGAGGGTTAAACCTCTGCAAAATCAAGACTGGTTGTGTGAATGTAGTGTAGCGTGTGACTGGTGCACAGACCACATTACTTCCTGCCTGACGGAGGAGGTGGCTGTGGAGGAGCAAACTGGAACGGGGTTTGCCCCATCAGGCCCATCATGGGCTTGGGAGGGATGAACTGCTTGGCCATGAGAGGCTGTGGACCCGACGAAGATGGTGGTGCCTGCCCCGCTCCGCCGCCCCCGGACCCGGAGCTGCCCCTGGAGCTGCTGTACTGGCTGCTGCTGTTTTTGTTATTATTCTGGTACTGGTCGTATGAGTTGGAGCCGGAGCCGGAGCCGGAGCTGCGCCCCCCGTCCCTGCTGCTGCGATCTCTGTAAGAGGAGGAAGACGAGGAGGAGCGGTCCCCGTCCCGGCTGCTTCCTCTGCGGCTGTCTCGGCTGTAGTTGCTGCTGCTGCCGCGGCTGTCCTTGGCGCCGCCGCCACCCACAGAACGCATTCGCCTGTCACACTCGTCCTGGTACATCAGGTTGGGATTGTTGGAATCGGAGCCGCCACGAAAACGAGGACGACCACCACCTGGAGATGAAAAAGGATCAAGGATGAGAGAGGGAGGACAAACAGCCATCAAACTTTTATGTTGGCCCATCAGACTAGCAACTACCTCTCAAACATAGTCAAGTTTATTTCATGTTAGGTTAAAGCTTCAGTAGGCAGAATGTTTTTGGCATCATTGGGCAAATATTCCATAACAACATTTCAGCATATTGTGATTCAAGTGTTCTGAGAGAAAACTAGACTTCTGCACCTCCTCATGGCTCTGGTTTCAGGCTTTAGAAAATCTAGCCGTGACGCGAGACTTTGGCAAATCACAGGTAATTTCAGAGAGAGCGTTCATATTGGCTGTGCTCCGGCCGGTGGGCGGTGCTAGATATTTCCTCAACTGATCTCAACATGGCGGCCGGGTCAAAAAACGTTCTCATTTTACAGCTAAACAGTACAAGACAAAATGCATTTGAGGCGAGAAATAGGCATTACAGTAACAGAATATTGATTCATATCTGATCAGGGCTGCCTAGTTTGACCGTTTGATCGGAGTTCACGAGTGATTGACAGCCGGCTCTCATAGACGGCAGCTGGACGGCAATCTTGCAGATGCCATTAGGAGCACCGGAGGACACAGAGGAACATGATTTTTTTCAGATTACTTGTTTCATGCACTACCGTCAGGATATAGTGACCGTTTTATAAAAATAACTTTTTTTTAATCACATTTGCTCCATTTCTACCCACTGCAACTTTAAAGGTCTTATTGACACTAGCATTTTTATGAAGACAAATATTTAAAAAAATAAATAAATAAATAATAATAATAATAATAATAAACAATAATACATTTTTATATGGCTTTTCCTGGAAAACATTATTATGAATTAATGATTTAAAAAATTATGGCGGGTCCAAAATGAATGTTTTGTTTATCTCTGTGGAAGATATCTGACGTCTGGTTCCCACTTCTAACAAGGCTTGTGAGTCAATAGTAAAACGACGTTGGTATCACGTTGGTATCTCTGGGTCGACAATTAGTGTAGAAAAAAACGGATAAATGGCTGAGATTGACGGTAAGTGCCTGGCAACGACTTGTTGTGAAGTGAATGCAATGTGACGGGGGAGGGAGAATGCGACATCTAGTGGCTGAATGTAATCAATAGCACCTTTATGTTTGGGTTAATAGCCTCATACTGAAGACATTAGGACAGACAAATACTACAATTCCCCAGAAAGTCTAAACTGATTCCTCTTTGGTCGAGAGATCTCAGCAGCTACATTATTTATATAAAGTATATAGTAATGTAATCCAGCAAGAACTGGCCCTCACCTCCTCCACGTCCAGTATCAACCAGCTGCAGCAGTTTGGGATTGATGGCCTGTCGGGCCTCCTCCAGCACCCGGATCAGCTCGCGGGCCTGCCGGAGGTTCCCCGGAGTAAAGAAGGTGTAGGCGGTGCCTTTGTTGGTGCTGCGGGCCGTGCGACCGATGCGATGGATGTAGTCCTCCGACGAGTTGGGATAGTCATAATTGATGACAAACTTGACATCCTCCACATCTTGAGGCAGTAGTGGTTGAGACGGGGGTGGTGTGATGGGATCAGTCACAGGGATGGAAAAGACAAAAACACAAGTCAGGACAAAACTAACACTGGTTGAGAAATGAATTTACTCCATTCGTGAATTTTAAGTTTTGTGCTTTTGGAACTCGGAACATTCAGACAGACAATACCTGCAAGACACCCATCATCCTCTGAAAGCTCACACCCACTTACCTGTTAGATCATCAACTATTTGTGAAATACACAGTTAGAAAATGAATTTACTTACCATGCCAATTACACAACAGGGCTCACTATTCAAGCATAGTAATACGAGAGTGTACTTGTTGCACACACGCAAATGAGTTAAGTGCAGCCAAAGCTACAGATCAAGTGAATTCATTGAGGAAAAAAGTTGGTGGTTTGCTGAAGAATTTGGACAATATTAATTGAAATTTAAAAGAGGAAACACTCATTTTAAGAGGCAAGTGACCCCACAGGTCATCCTTGTGTAAAAGACAGATTCAGCGGTCTAAAGGGATTTCTATGCCGATTAATTGTTTGAGTGTAAACTCTCGGGGAAAAAATCTGTTCAAAACAAATTGAAGGTCTGTTTCTCATTACAGTTGACAAAGGGCTCTGAAAACACTGCTGATAATAGAGGAAAAACAAATCTTGTTTAGGAAGCATAATGATGAAGGCTGGCGGAGGACAAATGGGGAAGGGGGGGGGGGGGGGGGGGGGGGGTTTGAGGTACAGTACTTACCCTGTATAGAGATTAAGATGGTTTACAAAGTTACCCCTCTGTCCCCCTACCCATCACCGGTCCTGGGAGGTCTGCAGAGGTAGGACGGGAGTGTACGGGAGTGTACGGGACAAAATCAGTCCCTTCTCCCACCTCGCCACTCCTCCAGAACACTCCCAAAGCTGGAAACGGTCTGGGCCAGAGCTCCAGCTGGACTATGCTGGGTTGCAGTCCTAATCTATTCCTATCTGAGCCTCTTCATGTCATCCAGCTGTTTTTTTTACAGCTGTTTCTAGCACATGGTGATAGGCGGAGAGGCCTTATCTTATCTTAGGATCTTAAGTCCTCGTAAGACTTACTCTGCCATTTCTTACATAAGTGGGTGGCAGTGACAAATAACTTCTTATTGTGGTGTGGAGCGGTGGATGTGGCAGATTTGGTGGTTGTTGAGGCTTGTTCCAAATGCCTCCAAGGTCACTTCGGTTGGCAGTGATATCAACGAGCCCAGCTTTTCAAGTTTAGTAACAAGAAACAGACGCTAAGGAGAAGCCATGTGGGTGTTTTCTGTAAGATTCCTGACAGTTCGCGCTAGTCCTTATGAAGGGATTTAGCATCAGGAGCGGGTGAGTTATTTACAGACCGGACCGGTGGTCTGGTATGATGTATATAAAGAAAAAAAAAATCCCGAAGTTTTAAAGACAAAGGGGGGTTGAAAGCAGGACACACAGTAGATTTGGGGATAGAGGGCAAAAGGGACAAAAAGGACAGAGGTCAGCAATGGTTTAAAGAAAACAACAAGAGGATAATAGAAGACCAGGATAGGAGGTCGGGTGGTAAAAAAGGGGGCAGAGAAAAAGAGACGAATGAGAGAAAGAAGGGCACATTTAAGAAATTAGCAAAAGAGGGAGAGAAAACGACAGCGGGAAAAAGAGAGATGGTGTGCGAGAGAGTCAGAGAAATTGAGTGACAGACAGGACGAGGAGTGAAAGGGAGGGAAATCGCTTATAGAGAGGTGGCTCCTCCAGGCCAGGACTCCTGCCAGCCAGGACCAGACATGACGTCCGATGAGGGAGAGGCCGGCCGGCACAGCCAGTGGTGGGGGGTGTCAGGGGCTGGCATCAGGGGGCAGTTCAGAGGGGAGCCTCCAGCATAGCCGTCCATGCCCCGGCTTTGGCTGCTTTCCACCCTCACTTCCTGGCAGATGTGTCTTCTCGTGACGCACCACTTTATCTCGGCTTCACAAAACTTAAGTACGATCTATCAGACTGTATTACCTGCAGGACCAATTTAGGTAAAAAAAAAAAATTTGCTGTCCAAAGTTTGTTATTGGGAATGGAAATGTATTTCCTCAAGGACTGTCCAGAAAAGTTTTTCTTTATCCATATCCCATCAGAATAAATACTTAAAAAACTTTTAAAAAGTCTCTAAGTCTGAGTCTAACTCAGCAAATGTTGTGGTGCGTCACTGTGATGATGGCATGGCTGAGGGGAGCCCACCCTCCTCCATACCCCCCTCATCGCCCTCTCACCTGACAGCCACCCCCGACCCTAGGATCAAATTTGGAAGCCCAGCAGCACCCGCGCTCGCACAACCCCCCCCCTGTCGCCCAGGCAGCCAGTGTCCTGGAAGGGGGGAGAGTTTTGTTTGTGGGCTTTGTTCTAGGTTTTCAGCGGAGATGGCTGTGTCTGGGACTGATTAATCAGGCCGTCTCTCTCCCCGAGTCAGCTTTCGATTTGTCATGCCTAGGTCCGGCTGCAGGCTCCCGAGGGCCTGTGTGCTTCTAGTTGCCGGAGGAGAGACTTGGAAACAAAAAAAACAAAGAAAAATAAATGAAAAGAAAACAAATGAACATAGAATTAGGTTAAAGGTTGATTGCCATCGTGTAAGGGGCTGCTTCACTAGCCTCACCCCTTACATCTTCCACACTTTATTCAACATCATTCCTATGTTCAAGTGTTTTTCTGTCATCCAATAGAACAAAGTGGCTTAAATTTTCACTTCAAATATGATTTCTTTCTCAGATCTCCACATTTTATCTGAGAAGCATCATATGTTCTTTGGAAGAAAAGCAAAATCTGTACGTGTTTGTGGTTGACTTTTGATCATAAATCTACTGTAAACAAACATGCAGTGAAGAGTCTGATCATTATATAATGACCATTATTATTCTACATATCTTATGATCTAATATCTTGTATACATGTGTACCGTATCAGTGTGTGGTTCTACTGAGGAAAGTGTTTGCGTTGCACTTGAGCACACAGGACGTACCCAAACCACGCGAGGCCACGTCGGTAGCGATGAGGATGGGAGCTTTGCCGCTACGGAACTCTGCAACAAAGAATACATGATCAGGAGCTGAACATCATCTTGAAAAAGAAAACAGAGACGAAAAGGGAACAAAACTTATATAACTGTCACTGTTCAAATGTCAGCGAGTTTGTTGTGTACCTGTTAACACCCAGTCTCTCTCCGGCTGGCTCTTGTCTCCATGAATACACATCGCTGGCCACCTAGAAACGAAACAAGCAAGCTGTCACATAAATGACCACGTAGATTTCACCAGTTAATATCATTTTGATTTTACATTCTTAATCCCCAAAAGGAAATGCACGCCTTCCTGTTCCCACAAAGCTTCTGGGTCAGATACAGGAAGTGATGAACATGGTCATGCATGAGATCGTACAGATCGAACTGTACAGAACCTTATTATTACTCACCCGTCACGTCTCATCCTGCGCGTGAGATCGTCACATCGTTTCTTGGTCTCCACGAAGATGATGGTCTTGTGCTCTTTCTCAGCCATGATCTCCTCCATCAGCTGGATCAACCTGAGGATAAAAAAAGAAAAAAACCTCACTTATCACTTCAAAAAACAGAGGCAACAATCATTAAATGAAAAATAAAAAAGGAAGGGAAGAAGATACAGTAAACAGGAAAAGAGTAAGAAGTAAGACGAATAAAGCAAGGAATATTACAAAGGAAGAGGGCCCTAAACAATACAAACCAAACAAACAAACAAACAAATCAAACAAAGATCTGCTATGTGGTCAGCCTCTTACTTGTGGTCCTTCTCGCTCTCCATACAGACATCAATTATCTGTAGGATGTTGTGGTTGGCGCTTAGTTCCAGCGCTCCGACATTGATTTGGACATAGTCTTTCAGGAAGTCCTCCGCCAGCTGGCGAACCTCTTTAGGCCAGGTGGCGCTCCACATCAGGGTCTGTCTGTCGGGCTGGGCAAAGAACACACCAAATAAACAAAAACAAGTATTGACACATTCTTAAATGACTGCTACACCTGAAAAAAACATACTAAAACATAAAATATAAGCCAGAATTTCTCTGCTGCTAAAACACGAACACCAATATTCTAAAAGGTCTCCATAAAAATGAATACAAATTAATTAGCTTTACCCTGATCTGGTCCACAATCTTGCGAATCTGTGGTTCAAAACCCATATCCAGCATGCGGTCAGCTTCATCCAGTACCAGGTATGTGCAGCGTCGCAGGTTGGTCTTTCCGGCCTCAAGGAAGTCAATCAAACGACCGGGAGTGGCGATGCAGATCTCAACACCTTAGAGACACAAACTTAGTATATTACACTGTGGATTTAAATGGGAAACAACTGTTTCAGCTGACTCAAGGAATTTAAAAAAATAACAATGAGTTAGTAATTTGACACAAAACCCAAACAGTAAACACTCCTAACCTCTCTCCAGGTCTCTGATTTGAGGTCCCTTGGGAGCACCCCCATAAACACAAGTGCTTTTGATGCGGGATGACTTTCCGTAGTCGTACGCCACCTGCTGGACCTGCTGCGCCAGTTCTCTTGTGGGGGCCAGGACCAAGCACTGCAGAGCACACATATAACCCCATAACAGTCCACTATTTAGTGTATTAGACACTTTAAGATGGCTTTTAATATCATTCTTGTAAACTCTGACATCCCAAAGCAGACTACTCAGTGATTAGTATATTCCTTTTTCCTTCACGTACAATGGGTCCATCTCCACGCTCCAGGTATGGCTGATGATTGATGTGCACAATGCCAGGCAGGAGGTACTGAAGAAAAAGAAACGGGGGGGGGGGGGGGGGGGGTCAGTGGATTATGCTGCTGTATGTTATGCATTCATCTTTGCAAGTACAGTCATGTGTCTCACCGATAAGGTCTTCCCAGAGCCAGTCTGAGCGATGCCCACCATGTCTCTCCCGCTGAGGGCCAGAGGGAAACCTTGTGCCTGAATGGCTGTGGGCTCCTTGAAGTTCTGCTGCATCAGTACATCCATTACATATTCTAGATGGAGAGGCAGAAAAACATGATTCTGGTTATTTGTGTAACAACAGATTTAGTTCAGTAGTTGTAGTTGCTGTGCATGTGTAGATATCCATGTATGCATGTGCTTACGGGGAAACTGTGCCTGATGGAAGTTGGTGACAGGTTTTGGGCAGCCTGAACCTCGAACAGTGATTTCTTTCTTCCTGCTATACTCCTCAACATCATACTGAAAGACAACAGCCAAGTGTGTAAAACCAACAGACTAAACACCAGTGTGTAGCATTTTTACTATACTAGTCTATCCTTTCATGCCCAAAACAAACATTAGGTAGAGGCATCAGAAGATCAGACTGTGATATTTCAGGAATACCTGGCTCATTCGCTGCACTTCCGAGTGCTCACTGTAAAAGTTCTTCTCAAACTTTGGAAGCTCATCCAGGTCCCATCTCTTCTTTCGTAAACGGTCCCCGGGGTTCCCAAACTTTCTACCCGATGGTGGGCCGCTTCTGCTGGACCCGAAACGAGGGCTGCTGCAAAATGACAAGACACACATTGTGTAGCTAGCTTCAGTCCAGCATTCAAAACATTACTTCAGTAAAAGTACAAAAGTATTATCATCAAAATACACTTAAAGTACTAAAAGTAAAAGTACTCATTATGCAGAGTAATATATATTATTGTATTATAATTATTGATGCATTAATGTGATCATCACTTTAATGTTGCAGCTGGCAAAGGTGGAGCTCAATTTAATGACTTTATATAATGCTGGGTAGTTAAATATAAAATAATACATTATTTATTTTGTTTTAATAATCTGCATCTGTAAAGTAACTTAAGTTATCAGATAAATGCAGTGGAGTAAAAAGGACAATATTTCCCACTGAGATGTAGTGGAGTAGAAGTAGAAAGTAGCAGAAAATAGAGATAACGTTACTCAAGTGAAGCACAAGTACCTCAAAATTTTACTTAAAGCTGCAGTATGCGATATTGGCTCAAATATGATTTAAAAAAGTTATTTTTAGAAAACGGCCGCTATATCCTGACAGTAGTACATGAAACAGGTAACCTGAAAAAATCATGTTCCTCTGTGTCCTCCGGTGCTCCTAACGGCATCTGAAGGATTTCACTTACCGGAGGAAAACAAGGTCCGCTGCCCAGCTGCAGTCTATGAGAGCCGGCTGTCAATCACTCGCGAATTCCGACCAAACGGCCAAACTAGGCAGCGCTGATCAAATATGAATCAATATTCTGTTACTGTAAGGCCTATTTCTCGCCTCAAATGTTTTCAGAATCGTCTTGTAGTGTACTGTTTAGCTGTAAAATGAGAAAGTTTGTGACCCAGCCGCCATTGTAAAATCTGTTGAAGGAAGCCAAGTTCTGGTCACATGACCGGAGCACAGCCAATAGGAACGCTCTCTCTCTCTGAAATGACCTGCGATTGGTCAAAATCTGCTGTCAGGGGCTAGATTTTTCTAAAGCCTGAAAACAGAGACATGAGAAGGAGCAGAAGTCTAGTTTTCTCTCAGACCACTTGAATTACAATATGCTGAAAGGTTATTATGGGATTTTTGCCAAATTATGCCAAAAAATTGTTGCCTACTGCCACTTTAAGTACGGTACTTGAGTAAATGTATTTAGTTACATTCCAACGCTGGCTTTACGACACTTTCCCGGGATAGAATACTAACGCCATCACTTTTAATCGCAACAAACGCATCAAACCCTTTCATAATGACAACTAACGGTTTGTGCTAGCTAACGTCAGCTGCTTACCGTCCGTCACGGCCTCGGTCTCGATCTCTGTCTCCGTGGGAACCTCTCATTGTGAGGACGCACACTCTTCTATGGGACGTGAAGCAGTTATTTTATGTCGCCTTTAGGTCAGTGGACCCTTTTCTCGAAGATGTTACCTGGTTTTCACTTGTCGTTAGCGTTTCAGGCCTTCAGTTCAATTGACACAACAAGGCGCAGCAAGCTGTACTGTTGTGTTGTTGTTGTTGTTAGCTTAGCTTACAGGCGAGCGGAAGTTACTGTGATTGGCTGGCTGCTTTGGAAACCCCGCCCTCCAAATATGATTGACATCCCCATGGTTCTCAGTCCTTTTTCTTTTGAATTAAATTGCTTTTTTGTCTTTGAAACCAAAAGGGATACATTTATTATTATTATTTATATTTTTTAGTTTCATTATGGCGCCCACTATTTCTAGAGTATGTTTTGTAAAGGTAGAATCATTGTACAATGTCACATAAAAAATTACATATTGTTGTGATGATGGTGTCTACAAGCTGACTTGAACAAAAACCTGGCAGAAATGACTTGCTTGCACTTGTATTTTATTTCCTTTTCAACACCAACAGAAACCATCATAGCATCAAAACAAGAGATCATATTACCAATATACAAATTAAAAAGTGTACAACAGAAATAAAACAGGAGAATATATGAAAATTTAAAATATTAAAACTAAAGCACTATACCAAGCAATGCCATTACAGTCATCATCATGAATGTTTCGCAGTGCTTAAACTCTATTTACAACAATCCTTCCTCT
This sequence comes from Sebastolobus alascanus, assembly GCA_916701645.2. Lineage (NCBI taxonomy): Eukaryota > Metazoa > Chordata > Actinopteri > Perciformes > Sebastidae > Sebastolobus > Sebastolobus alascanus. Next base: position 1,810,336 of record CAKAOJ020000035.1, on the reverse strand, counting down.
CTGGTATAGTATTTCCTGGTTTAATATATTCAGCTTTTAAATCACATAGTATCAAAACTATCATTTTATAGTGTTTTTGAATCAAGATGCTTGAGTTTGATATGCTTGAGGCAGAGTAAAAGGCAGTGAATTTCTCTTTTTCCAATACTACTATGTTAGTGTTACAATAATAGAACCAATTCACTTGACCTTGCCTTCAACTGAAGCACCACAGGTTCAGCGGAAAGTCAGATGGAAAAGTTATGCGTCAACAATTGAGTGTAGGAGGTGGTCGGTAGGGATGTGGATTAGCAGTCACCGCTAACTGAATACGATTTCCTCATTAGGAATTTGATTGTGCTCCTTTGAGGATGCACATCAATTTGGATGTTCATTTTTCACCCGGACTACATTCATCACAAACAAGGACTTCACTGTTTGTTCACCTGCAGTCAGTTTTGAGTCAATCTGTAAAATCCGTTTGCACTCAACATAATAAGAGGAAAACGATGATCGCACATTTAGAGGCGGCGGTGGGCCTAAAGTCACCTGTCGAAAGGATCTACTCAGCTTTTATATCGCTGTGCTCTGCCATCAAACATTTACGATCACTACCACAAGCAGCTTCTATACTGGCCCCTGCTAAAACGCATATTAAACATCAGTTGATTGACAATTAACTCTACGAAAAAGGAAACAGAGGATGACAAGCAGGCCTGAAGGTTCTGACTTTTTTCGACCATGCATCACTACTATAGTTTCCCTGAACAAACCAATTAGAATCTTCTAACATACCAACTTTTAATGCCCATATATTCCTTCTCCAGATGTGAGTCCAGTCTGATTTAAAGCCTCGTTCGCACTGACATATCTTTGCGTGGCCTTATCCGTCTGTAATAATGACCAACCTGACTAGCACACTACTACTAAAGCAGTGATGCCATTATAAACAATACCAGCAGAGGCAGGCCTGATCTGTGCTGCATGTAATGCCCTTAATTATGGGATTTACAATCCGCAGCACATCACAGCTGGGCCGGCTCTGCGGGGAAGTGTTGCTTCTTCGGTAATCTGTAATCTGTGTGGGTGTTGTCCTTCCGTCAGTCTCCCTGCCCACGCTTAAACCTCTCCTCCAGCTGTTCCCTCTCCGCAAACAATAGCGTTGCGCGTGGAGCCCGAGACGGGCCAACAGCTGGAGTCACACAATTACACTTTTTTTTTGAGTCACTTGTTCATATGAACCCACAACTAAATGAAAACAAATACAGAATATTTATAACATCTCTGGAATAACAATTTTCCAACAAACTACTCTTTAAATGAGTTATACCTTCCAGGTCATACAACATTTAAATCAAAAAAAAAAATCTTATATATTAAAATGAAGCCTGGAAAATTCAAAGGCTCCGTAGTTCTAAATCTTAAGACTCATTGACTGGAGCAACAGGGTGCTCCCTCTATTTGGCAATGTTTCGGTAAGAGGCAGAATTGGCAGAGGGGTCAGGAGGAGTTCGGATTGAGAATCAATATAAAAACTGACAGATGAAGGAGGCCGTGTGTTTCAGATGAAGATGGCACTTATTTGCTCTAGCAAACACCTTATAACGGTCTTTTTTTTTTTTTTTTTGCTGTGGTGTTTAAAGTGCAGCATAAGGATGCTAAATGCAGGCACGGTTATATGTACCCATGTGATATGGTAGCTCTGTCAGTAATGGCCTCTGTGACATCAAAACAAATGACAAATTGACCAGTTAATAATTCTAATGTCTGTCTTGACTGCTCTTCTCCCCTGACTATATTTGTAACTTCTCCATCCTCTTTTCCAACTGTACCAATTATGACCTCTCTTTCCTTGTTAAAACACTCAATCCCTTCCCACATAGTTCCAGAAGTCATGAATATGATCTCTTTTCGTTGTCTAAATGTAAAAAAAAAAAGAAATCAGAATCTGATCTTCCATGTTAAGGTGGCAACAAAAGATCTGATTTGTCTCACGTAGGTGGTAAGAATTCGATAAGGGCTACAGGAGTAAAGGGAGCGTGTGTTTGAGAGTCTCAGAACTCGTCGTCAGAGCTGAGCAGCAGGGTCTTTTCGTTGTCCCCGCGGGCGCTGAGGCTACTGTGGCTGCGGGAGAGGGGCGGCCCCCCACTCCGCTCCAGTGTGGACTGCTGGGTGTACTGCTGGTACGCTGGGGAGAAGTTATGGATGGCGTCCTGGACCATGTCGCCTGGATTCATAGTCTCCTTCAGGCTGCTGGAGATGCTCTTCATTGGGGCACAGCGACCTGGAGGTAAGAGAAGTAGGAATATTAATAAAGAGACCCAGATGTATGGACGGGGAGGGAGATATGAAAGTGACAGATGTGAGTACTAACAATAGCATTGTTCATTGTTTACATTTATTTTGGTAATTTTATGTTTGTAATAATAATAATAATGGGTGAGTGGCTTTGGAGGGAGGCCTGAAGGGACGGACTGTCGGTGTTGCCGACTTTCTTTCTAGATTTAGGGACTTTTGGAGCTGGTTAGCAGCTAATGCTGCTAGCGACTTTCATTGGAAAAGAGTTGACAGCACTGGGCTGGGTTTTTTTCAGCTGGATCACTTTTAAAAATCTAGTGTACTCTTGCTAGTTTCTCAAGATCGTCCACCCTGCCTTTCACACCAGTTTACATTACTAATTCAAATTGCTTCAGTTCTTGTCGCCTAAATGTTTTCCTCAACATGAAAGTTTCACTGCTGGGAGAGAGAGACCTAGAGGGGACCACTGAGCCCGGGTAGGAACACAGACAAAACAAAGTGTTCAAAGCTTGAATTCACTGATGGCAAAATGAACATAAGGAAACAAAACAAGACAGGCGTAGAACCCACGATTGTAAATGTATGAACTGAACTGAATTCATGCTGAACTGAAAACAATGTTAAAGTAATGGATATTTAACCACAATCAAATACGAAAACGCAAACAAAAAGGGGGCAGACATATAGAACTGTGGTAGATACAGACGAAGCACAGCTAACATCAGACCTACCGTACTGTCCATAGATAGGAAATGAGCCTTTCAGTGCAGCACAGTGAAGAAGAGAGAAAAAAGAGAGAAAGAGAGACAAGGAACAGAAGAAAGTCAAGATGAAAATGAAGGAAAAGCAGAAGAAAAGAGGAAGACTCAAAATACATAGAGAGCTTCAAAGATAGGAATCAAATTACTGTGTCTGTATCGGGAACTGTTCACATTCAGAGCAGACAGATTATAATGCACAATATAACATACAGGCTCTATTTCACATTAACTACACATTTTGCTTTAGTTTTCCGATCTCACACACAACACACACACACACTTCCCTTACCATACGAGTCCAGTCTTTTATCCATGTAGACCTTGTAAGTGAAGGCATGGCGCAAAGCAACAGCAGCGAAGAACATCTCAATGCAGATGATGAAGTTTTGGTAACCGGCGGCAACTGTTCCCTCGCCCACGGAGAAGTCAGCCGAGCTGATCTGAGGGATGGCTCCGCACTTCTCCAGGATGGCCAGCAGCATCCCTGAATGGCACCAAGAGAGAGGGAAAACAGAGAAAATCAAAAACAGAGAATAGGCACAAAAACTTTGTGTTCATTCTGAATCTGTGCATGAGAAAACCTGACTGGAGGCCCAGAAATTTAATAAAATAACTGTTACAAAAAGTGAAAATGTTGGCATATTAATAAACATGAGCCACAAAAGGGATTATATTTATGATGCAGCATCACAGAATTCACATTTCACCGCAAAAAACAAAAGCTGGCAGCAGCAAAAATACCATCCAGAGGAAACAAAAATAATTCACGAATGAAACAAAGCTCTCTTTTAGTTACAGTATGTAATCTTGTTGCACCCACGAGAATATTCGCACAATTACAGGTTTTCATTGTCTTTTGCCAACCTCTTGGAAATTCACTTAAAGTACAGTACACCATATTTGGATAGAAACATACCTACAGGCTGCTGAACAAAATAATGTCAGAATAATGTGCTGCTGCTGTGTCTCTGTGTTAACAAGTTCAGAAGGTTGTCTTCTTACCTTGCCAGAAGGAGAGAAAGATGACCGATTTGACCATGAAGAACTTGAGCACGGGGTTGTACGGGACAAGCAGGTCACGCGTGGCGAAGTAGAAGAGGAAGAGAGCGTATAGCGACAGACTGACGGAGATGTTGTTGATAATGGTGACATATAGGTAGCCACTAGCCACGCTGAAGGAGAGAGACACAGACACAAAAGAATGTGCTTTAGCCATGACACACATGGCAAATGTCTAAGTGAAGAACCAAAAAAAGAGGTCAAACTGATTTACAATCAACTTGAAGGCATGTCATGTTGGAAATTTTCTTTTGGGCAAATAGTGAAAACCCTTTAGTGTCTTAGTTCTGGAGACCCTGCAACTCTTCCTTGCGAAGAATGAAGATTTTTACATAAATATGCAGCTTTAAGTTCATAAAAAGATGAAGATCTGGACTGTAGAGCAGCACTATTGATGTTTTTTTTTTTTTACAGGCCCTCATTAGGGATTTTAGAGCAATAAAGACATGATTACTCATCATTACAGATATGAATTCTCTGGGTTCAGCTAATGCTGCTTGGTCAGTGTCTACAGTAGTGTGACACAAGAACACAAGGAATCGCTGCTCAGGGTGATGTCCATGATGTGAATGACAGTGGCTAGGTTGGTGTTGAAACATACTTAAAGTCTCCGTCTCTGTATTTCCCGAAGGCCTGGAGAATGACAGTGATCACTGCCATCAGGGGTTTCACCACACAGAACTGGAGAGTCGCCTGAACAAGCAAGAGAGAGGGAGAGAGAGAGAGAGAGGAGGGGAAGTAAACATGGTGGGAAAAGGTCAGTAAAAAGCAGCAATGCTGCACCAGCAGTATGAAGCTTCTGACAACGAGCAATTCTCAATGACACATTAAGGAAATATCTATGATATTAACATTAAATTAATGACCCAATCAGTGTCACTAGTACAGCGGATCCTACTGAGAATCAACATGTACTTTGCATCTTCTGTTGTAAAGTGTATTTGAGTATCTAAATTTGACATGACAGTAACTGTGTTGAGATACCTACTGTAATTCAAACAAGCGCTCTGCAAGTGAATTTTCTTACCGTATGGAAATGAAAATGGATATGAGTATCATATTGAATTTGTAATAAAAATGATAAAACGTGTATCAACAGTTGACAGTTCCTCTATTCGTAAAGCACAACACTAAAACATAGTTATGATACCCTTTGAGTAATATTCCCCGCTGTGGGACTAATTAAGGATTATCTTATCTTATCTTATTAAAGTGGAAACCTTTTCAGTGCTGTTTGATTTACAATGTCTACTTGAGTGAAAACAATGGAATTGTGCTTAGCAGAGTTTAGCAGTATGGAGTCTTTTTGTTGATTCTGAGCTTCGGGTTTTCAGAATTGTGTGCATAAAATGGAGAATATATATATATTCGCCAGAAAGTTCACCAAAGTTGAACTCCAAGCAAAACCGAAGATGCGAAATTTGCTTCGCACCCGGAGGCGCATGTTTTTCCGAACCCTTTGCCTGCATGGAATGGAAGGGAACGGGAGGCGAATGTTAATTTGGCGCACGTGTGACCCTGCCATAATACAGCATTTTTTTCTGGGAATGTCGCCACAGATACCCAGTACGTAATACTGCAAATATATAAATATTGCAATACTTTCATCAGTGGGCTATAGGCTCAATCACCACTGTGTTACCTCCTTCGGCTATAGTCACTTAACAGACATTTATTTAAATGAAAATCTTTGAGATTGCCACTTTAAACAATGTATAGTATATGAGCCAAGAGGGTGATTGGTACCTGTTTGCAAAACCTGAGGAAACCAATGGAGTACGTCTTGCCCCACAGACAACAGGTCCCATACACACAGCTTGACCTAAAGGGAAGTGCAGGTTAAAATTGTTGGAAAAGTACGCAGGCTATTTTACGCGAGTTTACTTGACACTAAAATTGTTTATACCAGAAAAAAACGAAGAATGGAATCAAAAAATGGCAAACAAGACTTACTCGATCGATTTCCCTCTGATCTCAGCCATGATGGCGCTCTCTCCTCCCAGATACTCGTAACACAGACTCAGGAAGTTGTAGATGACAAAGGCTGAATGAGTGTCACACATTGAAAAAAAATGTTACTGTTTTTTTAGGGTGACCATCTGTGAAATCACTCCCACATTCACAGCCATAAAACATTGACATTTTGTAACTGGAGTAAATTGCTCAGTGGATTAGATAAAAAGACCCATTTGTTAGGAAAACAGCAAGTGGCTCAGAAGTACCTGAGCAGAGACCCATAGCCTAATGGCATAAGGTTCTTACAAAAATATCATGTCAAAGTTGCTGACGTGGGTTTGGACGGTTATACAGTGTTGTCAACACTTGGCGTATCGGTCATAATTACAGTTTTACATGTTTTGCTGATCGTGTTTCAGAACTGCTGAGCTTGCCACTTCAAGGCAGAAAGGTGAGTCATCAGCAGGCTTAGAAAATGATTGGGTAATGTTGTGAGGGAGCTATAAGCATCAGCATAATTGTAAGGTGTAGTCCTCTAGTGCCGTGAGCAGAAGTGAAGCCGCGTGATAATGGGACGCCAGTGGAAAAACTGGAAGAAAAGCACATGGTCGTGTCACACTGTCACACAATAGTGTCACATAATACAGATACACAGATCTTACACAAGTGAACTGCACACATTTAAGGCTATGATATTCACTCATGTAATGTGTTACACAACTACTATAAATAAAGATAAAAATCATAGTCTGACATGTTGATGTTTTTGGATTATTCTTGCACAGCGTCATGGGCCTAAATGCGAAGCTACACCAGGTGTGTCTCTAATCCCTCTATATTCTATCCATCCACTGGTCATATCTGATAATCAACCTAATCAATGCGGACAGCTACACCGGTTGCTTTTTGCAGTAACCCCATGGATGGTGGCAATTAATAAATGCAATAACACCGACATACCTGCTCATACCTTTAAAATCCTTCTTATATATTTAGACAGGTAGTCCCAAAAACTATACAGGACAATTACATCATATCATGTGTAATAATTTATTGGCTATTCTGCAAACACTAATCATTTATTGGACATTTTGTTGAGAAGTAACACAATTTAAATAAACCTGACCGATCCCAGTATAATTGTGTTAAGAGTCCCTGAGAGAGCAGACTGTTTTTTCCATCTGCTGCCCCTGGTGTTCTCAGGCTAATTTAAGGGTAACCCACAGACACCAGCTCCGCACTGCCTCCGCTCCCGTTACTGTTTAAAGTGGCTCCGTTTAAAAGTGAGCCTGTGATGGTAGCCCACTGAAAACCCTGCCAGAACACAGTCAGCACAGCGCTGGCTTTGTTAAAGTTGCACAACTACTACACATACAGTATTTTTGCACTTTAAAGTGTACTTTTAGCTTGAAAGGGGCAGGCAGATTCGATGCATTTTGAGAGCATAAATATCAAAGCATGTTACTAATAAAAGCAACAACATATACACGTCTTAATCCAGATCCTTAATTGTGGAGACGAAGCTCACCATGTCAACACTGTGCCTTAATAAAGCTAGCTGTCTGTCACGTCTATCCTATCTAATAGCATAAACACTACACTACTACTTTCATTCACTAGTCTACCACTTATTCATTTTGTAATATGTCCTGGATTGTGATACACACACCAAAAGAGAAGTGAGGGGAGGTTTAGTACATAGTGCTGCTTTCACAGAAGTACCATAACAGGCACATAACCGGCCCCAGGTGTGCAACCATAAAGGTACGTATAGTATCTGTGTAAATGTGTAGCTGTTCAGCCTGAACTAAATGTAAGTTTTGAGGGTATATATGGACTCTGTTGGAAGACGGACACATACTATTCTACTGGTTGCTCAGTGAGCTTGTGAAGCAGACAGCAGAGTGTATATGTGTATAACACTGTGTGTATATGTGTATAACACTGTGTGTATATTTTAGCTTTTACCTGCAGTAGATCATGGCACTAATTGTGTCTATATGAACAGTAGCAGTAATAAACATGTCTGTCTCTACATTAAAAAACACATTGCCCTATTAGGCCACAGGTGCAGCCCTGCCAAGCCACCTCTCAGCCATTGTACACTGCTACAAGGCAGGACGACACTACAGAGTACAAGCAGACCAAACTGCTCACACGGGGGTGCAACTAACCATTGTTTTTGTATTTTAACTAATCTGTCAAGTACGTTCTTGATGAATCAATTAATTGTTTAGTCTACAGGATGTCAGAAAATAGTGACGAATGCCCATGACAAGTTCTGAATCTAAGGTTTAAAGAGGACCTATTATGCTCATTTTCAGGTGCATACTTGTATTCTGTGTTTCTACTAGAACATGTTTACATGCTTCAATGTTCAAAAAACACATTATTTTTCTCATGTCAGCTGTTCTGCAGCACCTCTTTCCACCCTCTGTCTGAAACTCTCTGTTTGAGCTCCTGCCCCCCCGTCCTGAAAAGCCCAGTCCGCTCTGATTGGTCAGCTGGCCCACTCTGTTGTGATTGGTTAACCGAACCGAACTCTTCGGACCAGGCCCCATCTCCGCTCTAACTAGCTTTGTTTGAGGGCGTGCCAAACTAGCCGCTAGGCAGGTATTATGCAAATGTGTTACTTGGTGACATCACCGCGTTACGGAAGAAAAGGCGGGACTTCTAGCGAGGCGTTTCAGGCAGTTCAGGCAGTTTCTGTGGGTGAGAGTAACTTCCTTTGGCGTGGACTTTGGGCTTTGTAACTTTGCAGACCTTTTACATGCACAAAAAACTATATAACACACTAAAGAAAAGGGAAAAAACACAAAAGCATAATAGGTCCTCTTTAATGGATCATCCAACCAACAGTTCAAGCAAATCCTCATAATGAGAACCAGCTGATGTTTGGCATCCTAAAATATCCTAATAAAGCACATGTGATAATAGAATAATAAAAGCAAATTGCCATCAGCATAACCATAGAGTATGTTTATAATTGCTTGCTTTATTCCTAGTTATTCTCAAATTCTGCATGAATTCTGCCTTATAGTCTGGTAAGATAAAGAACAAGCTTGAGTGAGATGCCATTTAAAAGTCTTCTCAAGGATTTGCTCGTTTTCATACAGTTGCTAGGAAACAGGTTTCCCCTCCCCTGCGATCCCAAGAGGCCGTGCAGACACGAGGACAAAGATGGCAACCTTTGTAAATGAAGACACTACAAAGGCCATCTGCCACTGGGGTATCACGACACATAAATTCTCACACCCTTATTTCTGCTGGGAGTCGAAAGACATTGTTGGAACACAAAACACTCCCACCGCTGTGGTGAATATTCTGCTGTTTGCATGCCAAATATGGCAGCACATAGTCCAGCCTGCAGCAGAAAACGCTAGCGTTGCCAGCGCATTGCACTGCGTTCCTCAATCCACTCACCTTCGTAACAGTCTCGGACTGTGTCAAAGTACACGTAGTACTCCTCGTTGGTGAAGAAAAGAAGGCTGAGCCAGGAGTCGAAGGCATAGATGGGGACTATGAAGAGGATCCTGACTATGTGCCTCTGTTCATTTGGAGAGCTGTAGTAGCGCAGGTGCATGTAGATCTAAAAAGAAGAGAGCAAGAAAGAAAAAGTCCAATGAAAGACTCGGTCCCAGTTGTTAATAATCATACTGCATGTCCATATGTGTGGATCGTGACTGAATGCAGCATGGTCTTTAGGAGTAAGACCATATTTTTTAGGGGATTTGCAATACAAAAACAGCAGGATTTAACTTGTATCTTGTGTCTACAACATCAGCCTTCCATAAGTTGCTAAGAGGAGCAGCTGGAGCATTTTTTCTTGATGGCATCATATTGAATAATTCGGAGCTGCTCATGCTAGAAATACTGCGTAAGTTAAATGTGAAATTAAATAATCAAAGGAGGGAGAGAAAGACAAGAAGACACAGTGGAAGACAGGCAAATGTTCATACATATACACGTGCACATGAGAACATCTGTATCTACACAAACACACACACATAAAGCATGCAGTTCTATACTGTAAATGGGTCACACGAGTAAAGGAGAAAATACTAGGGCCGTCCCAGATACCATTTTTTGGGCTTCGAAGCTTCGGTGAGTAATATTTAAGTGCCGCACTACTGTACACACACACACACACACACACACACACACACGCCTCTACACCTAACGAACAGCGATATCCATCTGAGAATAACTAATAATGATTCATGTTGAATATGAATAATGTTGTGGGATTATACTGTATTTCACGGGCTATTTGGGGATTTATACATTATTATTACGTACTTATATATAAAAAAACAAACAAAAAAAGAAAAGAAAAACAGGCATTCGAAAACTGATTTGGAGGTTGATTACCATGGCAACGGTCGAAGAATTAGAGTCAGCCCTAAGAAATGCGCTTTAAGTTTCCAACCACTGTAAAAAGTAACTTATTTGTTTATTTGTCACAGACCACAAACTGTGATGCAGTACCTTGGATTGTGTTTTGCCGAAGTTCAAATTAAAAGCTGCCTAAAAGCTTGGCAGGATGCAGAATATATATATTTACAATTGTGTGTTTTGTTGTCTTTGTTTTTTTTTTACATTTTTGAAACAGCAACACATATTTGTCACATTAAAAAACGAGATAGGAAAAAATACTGTCAGGGGAACATTCACCTGCTTCCTCCCTGTGAAAGCACAGCTCATAACGTGGTTAATAAATGGACTTAACTGAAACTAATTGCTACCTCATCTAGTCTGCTTGTACAGGTCAGAGTACAGCCAGTAGACATTTGCCTAAGTCGGATATTGGAGTGCTGTGTGTCTGAAAGGTGTGTGTTGTGTGTGTGTGCACTGACACATGGGGTTGTTTTGGGTAATTGATACTGGGCTTTGATCACTCCTATTGAGGGCAGCAGACGGCAGGAAGAGCAGGGTGGGCCTTTTGTCACCAGCACCACTGTCTGCTCCGTCCGGCTCCTTTCCACTTACACAATGTCGCACGTATCACCTTTCATGCTCTGTAAACAGACACACACCTTTGGTAAAATAACAAACAGTGGGTGACAATACAACCAAGTGAGACGGTGCACTCCGCTCGCAGGGCTTGTTGCTAGGTGACCCTCCTCCCTCCTCCTCCTCCACACACACACACACACACACACACACACACACAAACACACATCCATCCCCTGCTCTTTCAAGTCGAGCTAGGAGCACCTGTTGCCAGAGTGACAGAGGGCTCTTCTTTAAGCCTGTGTGTGAGGAACAATGGAGGACAAATCATTAACCTAAGCCTCCAGGTACAGTAGATCTCGCTTACATAAAGGGGACGCTTACTAAATACTTCACTGTACAATGAGGGCTGATGAACTGACGCAAACAAGGCACACAGCACTATACTGCACCACTAACACTAAACATCTCCAGAGATTTTGAACACTATTCTAAACTGTCAAAACACAGGAAATTACGTCCCTTCACAACATTATTTTTTGCGGCCTTTCCTCACATCATCCACCCCTAGTTGCTATTTTCCAAACCTAATATAGATCCTTCTATAGGCCACAGACTAGCAGCAGTTAAGGCAGCACACACTGAGGTCTTGCCATACTTCCCCTGTGGCCAGGCTACCTGAGGTATTTGGCACATGTTGGGTGTGTTTCAGGGGGCATAATCAACCTCAGTCAATCTAACTTGGCACGTGGGACCTCTCTGGCGGCCCTGGAGTTGGGGCGCCGACCGTGAATTGCAACATCTCTGGTTCGCCTCCGGTCAGTGACATTTTTTGCATGTCATTCCTTAGCTTTCTCTCCCCTCATTTCCTGTCATCTCTCTACTGTTGGCTATAAAATAGTGGCATACAGTGTCTCTCAAAAAAAATTAGGCACATAGTTTGAGAGGTAGTCGTTATATTATTTATTTCTAATGCTCAATGCTTAAGAGGTGCTACTTAATCTGATGGTAAAATGCCCCAAAAACAGTAGAGCCAATCCAGTTTTTGTCATTCATAAGAATTTGGTTATAAGAAACAGCTTTTTTTTGGTCTCAATCCATTCACACAAACACAAAGGTTGCGTCCAAAATTCCACTTTACTAACATGCTATTTAATACGCTAAAAAAGTGTTTGAGAAGTTCTAGTATGTCCGACACCTTAGTGTGAAACCAATAGTACGCTAACTGCATACTATTTCCGGTGAAATATCCCAGTATGCATACGATGGATACTACGGGAGCATAAATATCCCACAATGCAATGCGGTAGTGAAGACAACGTTCATAATAGACGTTGACGGACAGCTCTGTAACATCAATAATGCTTCAATTTAAGTGTACGATAAGATTTCACTTTGCTAGACATGATATATTTTTTCAAATTAGTTATATGATTCTCAAAAATCATCGTTTGGTCACAAGAGGTTGGCACAGGTTATCATGGTTACGCGTCTCCAACCGGCAAGGAGGCTCTCAAGAATTGATGACGTAAATTGCTGCTCAGTGCGTCCGAAAAGATACACATTTATTCACATAAAAATATTTTGAATGATAGTACACACATTGGGTATGTAGTGTAAATGTGTATGAAGCATAATATCCTAGAGGAGGTGCTCAGTGTTAAGCCAATATGCAACAAGTAGTGTGGAGCAGCTACATGGAAAATCTGTCAGTATTTGGAAGAAGCCTTCTCCCCACAGGATGTGAAACTTTCTGAGTGCATGCATGTGTTTAGTGTGTGAACGGGCATATAGCCTTAGATTAATAGGGGCTTGTGGAAAATATGCTCCTGGGTGTGAATGTGTCTACTGTTTTTGTTTTTTTTTGCTGAAAAGGAGCTATTTGTACTCAACGAACCTACTTTCAGTACATGAAGAAAAAGAGGGGTAGACTTGAAAGATCATGATTAGCAAGATTTAGGTTTTATCCCAGTACTCCAGTTTAACCCTTTGCCTAAAGGCTGTAGGCATAGAAACTAGTTGTTTAGTTTAGTTTGAACTCTTTGTCCTCTAAATCATCTGCAAACTCCAAATGTCATGTTTTCTCCTTACCTGGTGACATGTGATCAGAAGAGCTGTCCAAACAAAAAATCCTGATATGGTTTGGGCGGTGGAGGTCATGAGGAAAATTGGCTCTTCTGGTGTGAGCACCGGGGCTTCTGGTACCCAGGAGGAGTTGGATTGTTGTGGGGCCACCGTGGCTGGGGGCCCAGGGGCGAAGCCGACAGGAGAGGCATTCCCCAACGTCTCTGACAGGGCGATGTCTCGCCGCCAAAGTTGACCCATCTGTATAAGGAAAGGGTGTATAATGAGACTCAAACAAAGAAGATGCTCTTTAGGTAATGCAAACTAATTTAACCTATAGACATTTAAAATAAGTAGTAGCTCATGGTACGTTCCAGGTTATAAAGCCTGAATGAGTCACTGTAATGTGTAAATGCATCTCAACAGGCCTGCACCAGTCTAAGACCTAAATCTCAAACCAACAACGGCTGATGTTAGAATGAGAAAACAGAAAAAGGTACAGAGCACAGCAAAGTAGGACATTGCACAGATCTACCGTGCAAAAAAGAGATCGTGTGGATAGTCAAATGAAGCGAGATCAAAAAGTAAAAACAGGAGGCATAAGGTAGGTGGGTGAGGAGAGTGTAAAAACCACACACCAACACATGGGGAGGGGGGGAGGATCACTCAAACACAGCAAATCAGTGTGACAGCAATGAGCTGAAGGCTGCTGACCCAATTTCTCCCCTTCTTGTTCTCTGTGCTTTACTGAGGAAGGAAGAAATGCTAGAGATGATGCTAAATGGGAACATATTTCTTCAGAGTGATGAAACACCTTTCCAAAAATCAGCACCAAAGTTTAGGCTCAAGAGACGGATGCCTGTGGCCTCAGGTAGATGCTGCAATAAGATAGATTTTTTACATATAACTGGAATAGAGTAAAACAATTGTAAAACGAATGTAGCCTCATGGATAAAGGTGTTCTTACTAGTTTCTGATCTACGCCACGAATCTTTGTTTTATGAAGAAGGAGCCATTACATCACCAGAGCTGTAACTGGGAAAGATGGAAGACATTGAGTCTGATAACTTTTTCCAGTGTTGAGTGGCTTTAACTATCATATTTTATTTTTCTCAACATTCAATATCAAAAAAGTAGGCCAAGTCCAAAACCTGCTGAATTGTCTTTATTGGGTTTGTACTGTATCAACCCTAAAGCTTACACTGCATCTGTGCCACGTCAGCAGAATGGGAAGATAATCACCTCCACTGAAAAATCCCCATATCTCCACATTTCAAAAGGGATTTATAAGAATGGAACACACGAAAACAAGACTGGCCGAACTGGAGCTGGGAACATCAAAAGCATCCAGAAAGATGCTCCTGTGTGCCACCACCCGCGTGATCAAATCACAGCAGATCTCCGGGTACCGTCATCTCTCCGACTACGCAAGTGTCTTGGTGTGGATTCCAGGAAGGCGATAATCTAATCATTCACAGTGAAAACTAAATTCACAATGACTTTTAAAACCCCCTGTGCACCGGCTAAATATAGGTTGGCGCTCAGTGTGGCTATGGATGACTCATGCTGCTTGCCAAAGCCTCAATCAGCTTGTGGCAATGCAGTAACTAAGAACACATCAGCGTGTCACATACACTCACCAGAATATGTTTTTAAGAAACTTCAACACAACTTTCTGCATACATGGACTGTTTTGTGTGAAAGAAATACCAGAAAGACAGCCAGATTATGAATTTACTGTGTTTCATTGTTTTTTAAATTGATGTAATTAAGGGAAGAGAAGTATATCAGTCTTCATCATTTATTATTTTCATTAATTTTTAGTCAAACTTCTCGCAGAATGATTTCTGATAGGGCAGATAGTTCCAGTTTGACATTCTATAATAACAATGCATTTCAATTAGGGCTGGGCGATATGGAGAAAATCAAATATCGCAATATTTTTGATTAAATACCTCGATATATAAATATTGCAAGGATATTGTAGGGTTGACCATTGGTGCTTAAATATTTACACAATGAGATTTTTGATAAATAATCATCAGTGATGTGGATATAATGACTAAGTGGGTAAAGGCAAATAATAGAACAGCTAGAACAGTCTGGGAAGTTCAGAAAATTACATCAACTTACTTTAACGAAGCCTTTAAAACTAGTAAAAGACACGTATGCGATATTACAATATCCAAAATCTAAGAGGATATCTATTCTCATATCACAATATCGACAGAATATCAATAAATTGCCCAGCCCTCATTTCAATGTGATCAGCATTAAGTATTTAATAGCTGTGTCCAAACAGATGCATATACTGTTATTGGGGGAAGGTCTTACCAGTATCATGGTATCTTTTTTGCCATATTGCCTTGCCTGATGGATAAAACTAGTAGTCTGAAAATGGATTCTACTTATGTATTTACCAACCATGATTGGATGCATGTAAATCAGTCAAAACAGGTTGTCATATTAAAAATATCTACATATCATCTGATAAAAAATGAATATAGGGTAAGGTGTGTGTTCATTATAGCCTATACAAGCACCAGCTCGCACCTACACCAACAAAGCTGGGTGCTTCCCAGTGGGCCACAGACAAGAGAGAGAGAGAGAGAGAGAGAGAGAGAGAGGCAACTCATCAATCCTGCTGACTGCACCCATGGGTGGGTTTTGAAAACATGCATTGTACTTTGACCTCAATCGAATCAGCAGTCTTTGTGACAGGCCATCATATGTCCTGAGGCTAGGAGAGCAGCCTGAATACATACTGTAAAAAGCATCTGGAGGCTGTGTTCAATCAGAGGCACTACTTAACTGTGACCACAACTCATTTTAATTGTTCTAAGTGTAGCTAGAACAAATCCCACAAAGAACGAGGTTCCCCAGCTTTCAGCCTTCACAGCAGTACACACATAGCAGTGCTGCATTTTTAGAAAAAAGGGGTGGGTGACATCATATTTAATGAAAATCCAGCGGGGGGCAATATTTACCTCAGCACTGCTGATTTTTAGTATTATATAAAAGAGTCTGCGAGTTAAGAAAAACAGTGGAAAAGATGGTAGCTGTGCTCATGACTCCATCCTGCTGCTTCACTCACCTCCTCTGCAGCTGTTTAATCTGCGCCGGTCTGAATCAAAGCACCAGTTTAGCTCATCATCTCAAGCCGATTGCAAACCTTTTGGAGTAGAAAAAGTTTAATCGACACTCAGACGACAGCCAGTCACTTATATAATCACCGCATTACTGTTTGAACCTCAGAAACTTGCCTCTTTTTTTTTTACAGAGCTGGCAAGTGTCGGCAGCTTGAGCGTTAAACTACGCCGAGCTAACGCTAGTTAGCATTCCTAGCCCGGCGCTAGCTCGATGCTCCTTCTCTCTACGGCTTCTCCCCGTGAAGTAAAAGCAAAGCAAAGAAACACAACATGCTTTTAAGAAGCGACACGATACATTACGATATCAAAATGTCTATGAAAACCTGCTTTTATCTCGCCGTTTCCCGTCCAAACGCTGATGAAACGGATACCGTTATTTCATCCACATCACCGTCGGCAGGTCACCGTAGCAACACCAGCAGCTGCCACAGAGAACTCCGCCGTCTGCGCATGCGTAGTGGCGATCTTTATTTTTCCGGGTCTCTGCGATGGACAATGACGTAGCTTCGGACTGGTTGTTGTTGTTGTGTCCAAAAACACCAATAAAAAACTAACACACCACGTTAACAACGTCTACACGCAGCAGTATGAGCAAAAGCTGAGAAAGAAAGGCCAGCAAAAAGTTGTGAGCAACGTTATTCATTTTTATTACTTCATAAAATATACACAAATACTGTTGTAAATAAAGTGTGTTAAAGAACTGTACAAGATATCAGTACACAATACATAAAGTGAAACCCCCCCCATCACCTCAACCTCTTTTATACCATTCCCAACCCCAACAGTTACAATGCCACTGGGTCACGGCGGCCTGTACAAAGGTAATTACACACACAGTACACTGCTATTTACACATCCCTGCAATTGCATCACTTATTTTTTTTTCTTTTGAATGACATCATCAAGGTTGCTGGAGGTTAAAATCCAAAAAAGGTGACATCAAACTATTAGCATATCATTTTGCAGAAGGAATATTGAAAGCCCTATTTATTATATGAGGTGGACAACCTTTGACGCTTAAGAACAGAAGAAAACCTGAACAGACACGCTACTTCTAATAAGTTACAGGAAGATGAAATGAAACACAAATAAGAGAACAAAGGACAAAGTTATTTCAGACTAATAAAAAATAGTTTAACATAAATAGAGAAGGGGGATAAAACAATCAGCAGACAAAAAACAAAGACAAAATGAATATTGTATTATTAGCAGGGATTCACTGTATCACTTTCTCGCTCTCACAAACACACAAAATATTGGATGACCCAGCTGGCAAAGTAACAGCAGCCCATTCCACAATTTGTTCCTTAAAATACCTAAAATTCTGAACCCAGCCCCAATTTATGTCATTAATATGCATTTTTCTACTTTACGCCTTAAAAGAAATAACCACATTTTGGCTTTACATCGAAATAAAAAAATATTTACAGTGAAGTAAACATTAAAAAAGAAAATCATTGGATGTCCCATCCCCTAACTGAGCCTGCCCACTCCCCTGTAACCTCCAATAACAAAAAGAATAAAAAAGGTAACATTTAGAACTATCATAAAAATTGCAGCCACTGTTTGTTAGCCAAAACGGGCAGCTGTGGTCTCTGGTCAAATACACTGAGAATTTCCTGAGGAGCTTCTCTCAAGACTTGGAGTGTGTCTTTGCAATATCTATGGTCATTCTTCACCTTACCCACTCACATTAAAAACCAAAGTAAAGTCCAAACGGGCAAAATAAGGGGTGGTGGAGGTTTTGGTGGCTGAGTTTTGAGGGACAGTAAATCATCACAACATGGATGGTGGGCAAGCAAGCACCGATTGCTACGTCACCAGAAATATTACTCTACAACAGCTAAAACATCACTTACTGATCCTTTTTCAAAGTTACCTTTCTTTTTGTCCACTACCCTCTCACCTTCCTCTCCCCATTTCTTCATCTTTTAGCTGTTATTTCTCTCAAAAAAAGCAAAGAAACTCATAACAAGCTCCAACTTAAGATATCCTCATGAAAGATAAGATGACATACACTGAAAAGTTTTTGCAGTGTTGAACAGAAAAAGACAAATCTTTACTAAGCCTATATCAATCACTAAGTTGACCTTTGAGGAGAAACATGCGCGTGTCCCTGATACCTTTTGATGACGACAGCTCTTCACATTTGTCAGACAGAAGGTACTGAGGGAAATGTTTTGAGGAGTGGAGCAGGTGTGAGCGACCATGGAGTAAAAATGGTGTAGGACTGTCATTCATTTGCTTTTTGCATTGTGGTGGTGGTGGTGGTCCACGGTTCAGCGAAAAAGGGCTCATTAAAGAGTGCATGTTGGATACCGTCACGTCCTTCCCTGGATCCTTTAAAAGATTTACTGTCCTTTCCAAAGATCCATGTGTCCATTTGTCAATCATCTTTTTCATAAGACAAGGTAAAATTAAAAGGAAAAATAAAATCGGAGCGATGGATATACCTTGCAGCCCTGCAACAAGAAGGGGAGCGATCATTAGAGAGGGCGGTGTATTGGTATAGTGGGTGGTGTATTTCTGAAGTCAGCATGTGAATAAATGAGTAAAATTAAAGACCTTACCTGTCAGTTTCATGTGCATGCAGAGCCAAAGAATTCTACTTCCCAATGTGCTCAAATGGCACGCTGACCTGTAAAAGACACAGAATGAGGAGGAATTAGTAGTCTAGCTCTCTCTCACTCACACACACACTCATACAGCATGTACAATTATTATGGTATGTTGAACCAGGTCCACTTCCGAATCGAGGCACACAGATCCATACATACAGATACCAATATTCAGTTGATATCATGATATGGACTGTCGGCCAATAACAACACTGTTATGACAACTTTGCTAATTGATTTCATGAGACATATTTAGCACATGACTAGAGCTGACAGATTGTTTTAGAACAGTTGTATCCAAGTTAAAAGTTGTTGTCCATAAAACTTGTGGAGTTGATTTTGGTTTCAAAAGCCATTTACTGGAATACAGAGTCAACACAACAAAAATGTGTTTCTTTAAAAAAACCAAAACAAAAAAAAAACCCGTACATACTGTACTGATTGTACAGGTTAATAGCCATGCAACAAATACTACATTTGTTAAGCGTGTACTACACATGTTTCATAGCTGTGTCAAAGAAGTGCTGAGTTCATTCTGGGGTAATTTTTGAGGCGTTCGTTTGTGGTGCTGTTGTACTGGTTAGGATTTTATTCCAAAGGAGTTCCTGTAATTTCATCTAGTTAACTATAGGGGTGTAGCGATACATTGATTTGGATCGATATATCGATTCAATGATCAACGATCCAATATCATCAATGCTAGGTGAAAACATCGATACATATCATCATCTTTAAGATACGCCTTTATTTTGAAATTCTCATGGCACGTCCGTTTCACCATTTCCGTTCAAGCGGTCCCTCCTTCCTACAGAGCCCAGTAATAGGATTGTCAAATCATATTTGAGTTGCTTTTTGTGAGTTGATATAAATGTAACTGATTGTGTTGAATGGGAATATGATATTGCCTCATATCGATCGCAGGCCCCTGAATTGAATCGTATCTTGGCAGACTGATATGAGCAAATATCGTATCAACAAAGAATCAATATAAAATCCCATTGTTACGAAACTTGTGATTTACACCCCTCGTTAACTGGGCTCGAGAACCTGTGATTTACTCTATTTTTCGGATGTCCTGCTGCATGTACAATGTTAAACTGGTGGATCTTTCTTTGCATTGTTCACTTCATTCAGCATACATGGCATTCTCATAAATGAATTGGGGTTTTTTTGTGTCACATGGCCGACCGAAGGAGCGGAGAGCGTTTTCTCACCTGTGATGTGGAAATTCTGGATTGGTCCTGACGGGCTGTGAGGTCAGAGGACGATACGTTGGCAGGAGCCCCGCGGTGGAGCCGCATGCTCACCTTCCTCTCCCTCTCTGCACGAGAAATCGCACGGGGCGACGTGTTCCCTGCAATCACGTATAAAAATGAGAACTGACCACATGTGATGCAGATATTCAAGAAAAGAAAGATTGCAGTTGTCAGCGTAGTATTATTCTGTTAAGACTGACAGCAGGAGTTTTAGGCAATTCAGTAGAAAACTCACCAGACTGCTGGACCCGTGAGGCGGGGTTAGAGATGGCCTGCTCTGGCCCGTTCCGGACTCTGTTGGCAGCTGCAGGGATGGGACCTGGGGGGAGGCCCCGCGATGCAGACACCCTGGGAGCTCCTCCGATCCGCTCATCCCTCTCCTCTCCCGTCCTCCTCTCCCGATCTCCATCCTCAGCTGTCCGACTGGCACCCTGATAGATGAGATCAGCCACATTAATGCGTCCCCATTAACGAAACATAGCCTTGAATTATTATATTGTCAGCCGTTTGTAAGTGAGATTTCTGAGCGAGATGAAGGAGTTTCTGTGATGAAAGAGTTAAGTGGCAGTTGGGCAACCAACAAACATCAATAATTCAGTTCGAAACACTTTATGTGAACTTACAAATTTGAGCATGTTCCAGTCAAAGACATAATCGTAGGAGAAACCCTGACGGTGGAACAGATTCCTGAAGAGCTGTCGTAGGTAAGAGTAGTCTGGCTTGTCGTCAAAACGGAGTGAGCGGCAAAAGTTCAGGTATGTGGAGAACTCAGCTGTAGGAGAATAAACAACAAGCAAAACACAAAATCACTACAGTGATTAGATAACATTTGCATTGTCGGTGTTCAATTCCATACTGAGAAAAACAAATATTTCAGAACTACAGGTATGTTGCTGCTCCGATACACAGAGGCACGCCGGAAACGGCACTTACACGGGTATCCTTTGCAAAGAACCTCGATGGGTGTGGACATTTTCTTCTCGCTGATTCGCTCATACTTTTGTCTCTTGGTAGCGGCCTTGAGGCCCTGCCAGGGGAGGGAGCCCAGGTTGAAGTACATGAGGACGTAGCCAAGAGACTCCAGGTCGTCACGTCTGGACTGCTCTGTGAACAGAAAGTGTGAGAGTGCGTACAAGAGTGAGAAACTGAGGGATGTTCGCTTATTGCTATGACAAAGGATCATTTACCCAGGCCCTATCTACAGTTTTGAAATAATAAACTACTATTATCACCTGTGACTTTAAGGAATTGCAACAGTCACAGTCACAGCGTATTGTGGCCTGTAATCGACACAAATGATAGTCACAGCATTCTGATTTCCCTCACCTGATAACCCAACAAAATAAGGTGTTTGTGTGCTGAGAAACTTATGTAGCCTGTTAATCAGACAACACTTGGCAGTACAGGTCTATTGTTTATTGAAATCACTTCCTGTACACTGTGTTTATATATGCTTTTAAAAGTGAAAGCAAGATATGGACATCACAACGCTTACTTACTGCCATTACTGGTTAAGTTCCACATTCTATGCATACTTTAACAGTTAAAACTACGACTCCAAAAAAATACTTAAATGATTTTAGGCAGAAGTAAAGTTATTTACTACAACAGAAATATCTATCACTCTCGCTTAAATGTTTGTCCATCCTGTAAATAACAAAAAGTCAACGATATCTTACCAAAATACGGTGATAAATAAATTGTCGGGGGCGAAACTGTTCAGCTAGTACACTACAATGAGAGTTTAAATGGTTAGCCATATAAAAATGCTCTGCAGAATGTCTCAGAGAGAGACGACACTGAACTGAAATGACACCACAACAGAGCTGTTTTCCCTCCCAGACGGCATTTCCTATATTTCTCTCTCATGAGCCCTCTTCCTTCACATCCCCTGTATGATCTGATAGGGTGCGTATAAACAAAAAGACGATGCAGAGAAGACATGTCCAAAATGAATTAGTGGGAGGAGGAGAGGGGATGGGGGGTGTCACTGAAGAACAACAGTTTGTGGAATGTAGAGCTAGAATTGGTAGCTTCCTGGCTGCAAAAAAAAAGGTTCAGCACCAAGAAGAACTAAAATATTGTTATTACGTTCTGACACTAAAGCATGCTGAAAAGGGATGTGACTGATTAAAAGAAAAATCTGGCACGTAGTACAGTGCATTACACCTCCAGGCTAGGGGTGAATGTCATGTAGAGGGAGATATCATCATAAGCCAGCTCTGATGAATCATATTTAACACAGTGTTTACAGACAGCTGTCAGAGTGGAGCGAGGGTGTGACCCTGATGGAACAGAATTTTCGTTAGCAACACAACAAGAGCTGAACGCTCTTATCAATACAGTGAAATGTGACTCATGGAGTGAGACGCTAAGGTAGTGAAGTGGCATACTTTTTTTTTTTTTTTTTTTTTTACAAAAGTCCTATTTCTTTCCATTTTGACTGACATTATATCTTGCTGCATTTCTGTTTGCTTTAGTCTGGATTATTCACACTTTTAAATAACCTTTCCGCCACGGCAGTAGTACACAAAATGTAAACAAACATGAATCACAACAACTCTAATAGGGGCTTTCTGGAAAGTTTCATCACGTGGGGCCACAACAGAACTGCCTGACATCATGTGTGTGTGAATAACAGGGCCAAGAAGCAACAGCAGTGCCATTTTCTGAGGATCTTATCCAATGTTGTGCATTACAAGTAACTAATCTAGCACCAGGGGCTAATTGCATAAACTTAGTTTAAGACTAGTCTGGGCCTTAGACTGGTCTTAGATTGTGTGGTTAGACCAGTCTAATTAAGCCTGTTTGTTGCATAAATATTAAGACTGACTGAGGTAGGAAAGTTAGCCACCTCTCCCACTGGCTAAACCTGAGGTGAGAGTTTTGTTGATTGTTGGCAACAATCTGTTAGAAAGTGTGTTAGCCAACTATTTCAACTGTTCATCCATTACTTTTAGCTAACATTTAGGAAACTATTTAAACTGTTTATCCATTACTTTTAGCTAACGTTTAGCTAACTATTTAAATTGTTTATCCATTATTTTTAGCTAACCGACTATTTCAACTGTTTATCCTGTACTTTCAGCAAACTTTTAGCTAGCTAACTATTTCAAATGTTCATCCATTACTTTTTTGGATTCTTGTACCTTATTTTCTCCCATACTTCTGGCATCTGCCATTTTTTCTCTTCCGTGAAGGGTCTTATTTCACCCATAATGCATTGCGCGACAGGCTATCTAACTAAGGTTGTGTCCGAAAAATTCCATACTAACATGCTATTTAGTACGCTAGAAAACGTATGCGAGATATTTTAGTATGTCTGAAATCTTAGTCTGAAACCAATAGTACGTGAATTGCATACCATTTCCGGTGAAATATTACAGTATGCAACGCTGGACACTACGGCGGCATAAATATCCCACAATGCAATGCGGTAGTGATGACAACGTTCATGACGGACGTTGACGGACAGCTCTGTAACGTCAATAACGCTTCAATTTAACCGTAAGTATAAGATTTCACTTTACTAGGTGTAATATATATTTTAAATTAATTCAGACTTTGATTCTCACAAACTGTCGTTTTGGTCACATGAGGTTGGCACGGGTTACCATGGTTACACGACTCCAACCGTCGAGGAGGCTCTCAGGAAGTGACGACGTAAATTACTGCTCAGTGACTCCGAAAAATACATACTGTTTATTCACACAAAGGTATGTTGAACGATAATACACATATTGGGTATGTAGTGCATAGTATGCGATTTCGGACGAAGCCTCAGTCTCACATTAGTCACTCATAGGGAAGCTTTATGCAACAGGTAAATTTAAGTGTCTATAGCAAGTCTTACTTAAAGCTATATTTAAGGAAAAAAGTCTTGGTCTAATTTTATGCACCTGGTCCCAGTTCTTGATACCCAACACACACAATGGCCTTCATCAAAAAATAAGTATGCTCCAAGTGAATCTTACCAATTCCAAGATGTGTGTTGATGGAGGCGTAGCGCGCGGTGCCGGTCAGGTTCTTGTTCTCCCTGTACGGGATGTGCTGGTGTGTGCGGGCATCGCGGTACTTTTTGGCCAGGCCAAAGTCGATGATGTACACCAGGTTACCCTTCTTGCCGAGCCCCATTAGGAAGTTGTCAGGCTTAACATCCCGATGGATGAAATTCTTGGAGTGGATGTACTCAATGCGGCTGATCTAAAAGAAGATAGGTGAGACAAAGAGGTCAGATTCTGCAGCACAAAACATAAAATACTTTGGTGCACGCAAAGGATACATTGGGGGGGGGTGTCATGGTGACATGAATACATGGCCACAAGGTCACATTAACACATTTTACATGCTGTCAAACCAGCACTGTCCTTGTGTTTTCTAACAGTTTTAGTCACTGAGCAGTTGTAGCTGCACTCAATACATCAATACCTTGAGCAAACTAAGGCATAAAGGAGGACAAGGGAGGACAGCAGGATATATGAAGACAGCACAGGGGAAGGTGATGACCCCAGGCTATAAGTGGAGAGTCAAACACCCATATAGAGGACTGACACAGCAACGTGGCTGCAGTTAGAACAAAAGGTGAGATGAGCTGCGTTCGAGAGAGCTATGCATGAAATGAAATATCTAGGCCATCATAGTCTAAGAAGAGGCCAGAATTATGAAGTACACTGGATGCACAACAGTAGTGGAGACCAAAACATCTACAATGTTTAAAGAAGCCTTAGGGGAATCATGTGCAATGTTTGTGTGTGTGTATATATATATATATATATATATATATATATATATATATATATAGAGAGAGAGAGAGAGAGAGAGAGAGAGAGAGAGAGAGAGAGAGAGAGAGAGAGAGAGAGAGAGAGAGAGAGAGAGAGAGAGAGAGAGAGAGAGAGAGAGAGAGCATGCACCAATAAATAAAAGCCAAGTAGGTCATGCACATGACCTAATGGGATCATAAATACTAGGTCTCTGTATTCTACTCGTAAACAGAACTGTTTCACTCACTGGGATCTTAGTGGAGGGGATTGTGAAACTGTCCTAATTATAATGCCCGTGACTTTACGTGAGGGTTTGTGTCGTACCATCTGGTCTGCCAAAAGCAGGACAGTCTTTAGGCTGAACTTCCGGGAGCAAAAGTTGAAAAGGTCCTCCAGACTGGGACCAAGCAGCTCCATGACCATCACGTTGTAGTCTCCCTCTGCACCACACCACTTTATCGATGGGATACCCACTAGAATACACACATACACACGGTCAGCATTAAGTTTGTTCAACCTGTTGTTAGAGGCACACCATTATTTGCCATTATTATTTGCATCAAATACTTTTTTTGAAAGTTAATCTTACATAAGACAATACATTTCTTGAAAATGAAATGCCTTTACTCGTCTATGTGGGTTCACCTAGGATGGATTTTGATAAGATTTAGTCATTCAGTCAAATTCTTATTGTTGAAAGAATTCATTGTACAACTTTCCAGCAGGCTTATTACGGTATACGCATCTATAATATCGCCAGGGACAAAACATTTGATAAGGAATGAGTGAAAGATCTGTCAAAGCAACATTCACTCTTTACCTCCTCCTTGCATCATCTTGTAGAACTTGCTTTCGATGTGCAACTGTGGGTGTTTGGTCTTCACACATTCCAGCTTGATGGCTACCTCCTCACCGGTGGCAATGTTGGCACCTGAGGAGACACACAAAAGTACAACTATAATTATTATCATACATGTATGTGTATAGCTTATATTTGCACTGATATTATCATTCTCATATCATTATTATTATCTGTATAGCTTACTTTTTCATTTACGCATTATACTATTATCATAATGTGTACAGCTTATACAATGTATTTTTTTACATATTTCTTATAAATTGTTCCTATAATGTGTTACTGTACTACTCTAAATTCTTCTGCAAATTGCCCCCCGGGGACAGATAGTGTTTTGAATTGAACTGAACTACAGCTATAAGAGCCATTGCAATTGTGCCAGTACAGACAAATGATGGATGAATATGAAGGAAAATCAGGTTCGGTGCCCAGATAAAGGGGGAAATAAGTGGTACAGTATGAAAAGAGACACTGTCCAGAAACTAATGTGGAAAGACACTAAACAGAGGAGACGCATGGAAAGTTGGGTATGGCATGCAAAAACAAAAAAAAACAGTGTCAGTTTACACTTACCAAGGTAAATGTCGCCAAAGGAGCCACTCCCTATCTTTCGCCCCAGCCGGTACTTGTTCCCCACTCTCAGCTCCATGTTTGCGAGTTGTCACTGTCACCAAACAGACAAATAGAGATGATTAGAAGGAGGCAAAGGACACGTGCTGACACTCTCACAATGCTAACTCGTCTGGGCTGGGGCACTTTTCTCTCTCACCATTATAGGATGAGCTACTGTACAACTCAGATGAATATAACATAGGACGTTTCCTCGACTTTCCCCGAGTGGTAGAATGAGGGAGGGCGTCCTCAAGAGTCAGTCAGATGCTCACATGATGATCCGTCAATCCCAGACACACTGAGCTGACCACGTGTTAGTGTGAGAATGTAGCCTCACTGAGCAGGGCTAGTTGATCAGCAAACAGCTGTCTGGCCTCCAGAACCAACCGATTAGATTTGTAGGGTAGCTGGGAGGGGGGGGGGGGAGGTGGTTGCAGTGACATCAGCAAAAGCAGGGAAGGTAGGGGAAAAAATACAGCAAAAATAAGGGCTAAACAGAAATACCAGTTGCCACTTGGAACAGAAGTGGATCATAATCAGCTGCTGCATGAGTACTAAGACTTGGCACACACATGAGGAAATTAAGTGCATCTTCTGAGCTTGAACCGCACGTGATGCTGGAGCGGGATCATCATTTATTTAGTACGCTCTTCTACCACGCCACATTGTGCAGCCACTGCAAAAGCAAGACTAAGCTCTCCACTGTTCTGTACTGGCACCGCCGAGGGAGGGAAGGCATGAGCGGCCGCGGAGCGCTGGCTGGCTTTATCTGTGTCAAGGCCCTCAGACGATTCTGTGCGATGAACTTCAGAAAGAAAAGTGCTGCCGAGAACGTATCAACGCAGAGCATCTTTCATCAAAGAGGTTTGCTTCCTCACAAGCAAATTTGGGAACACGATGTAAACAAACTGTGCTCTTTATAGTAACAGTGGACCCTCGTTCCAAATGTAGCACTGCTGCAAATAACACTTCCAGTCATGTGACCTATTGACAATTCAACAAGGCAATATATAACAGACCATGTCATTGTTACAGATTCCTGCCTCAATCCCCTACCCCTATAAAAACAGTCTCATGACAACGCTGAAATTGTAAAACAAAGCATTCTCAGAGACCTCAGTTTCGTGGACATGCCAATTCAAGCTAGCAGAAGAGTCATCAATTCTGCAGGACCAGTCCTCTGCAGTGAGTCTGCTTTCATCCAGAACCTCCTTATCACAACATAAATTATGCCAGAAGTTACTTTGCTTGATTGTAAGCACTTGGATTTAAAAAGAGAGCTACAGACACCAGCTCTAAAACTACTTAAAACAATGACGATGGCTGGCGCACTATCATCTTGGATCATCTGAGCCTTGTTAAAGGATTCAAACTCAAAAAACAACTCGCATTGCACGGCCCTCGTTTCAAGTAAAAACGTCAACTGAGCCAACACATTGTCAGATGTAGGGCCCTAGACCTTGTCAACTAGCTGATGGTAGGCCAACCTGCCATAGTAGATGTGATGGAGGCAGATGGATTTGGGTTAATAAAGGGTTAGGTTTCATTACACCAAGAGGGTGTCTCGTGTGCTGCAGCCAGGGACCCGGTTTAGGGAGCAACATTAATCACAAGGCTGGGCAGTAAGTACAATTGATTAATTGCTTGGTACAGGAACGACGACACACAATTTCAAACCGCACAGTGTTTCACCGCATATTTACGACCGTGTCCATGTGGTCTTCACTTGCATAATACTCTGTGTTTATTCTAGAAAAGCATAGCAAGGGAAAAGCTGGTATTGCAAAGACATGCATAGTGAAAACTTAGCAGCAATGTGAAGAATGCATTATTTGAGGTTTCAAAGATGGCCTGTGCGATGTGAAGCAAGTGGAATTAGTCTATCACACTGCACTTGAAAATGCACCATGTGCTATTATGGTAGTACCATCTATAGGACAGTGGACTGGTTAACATGATGACACAGTAAATATCTGCTGGTTAGCAGGGAGTCTCGGAGGAGCATGTCCCGAGGAGGTGGTATACTGTGGTTAAAACCATCTATACATATGCTTATAGATAGATAGATAGATAGATAGATAGATAGATGTACTTTATTGATCCCGAATAGGGAAATTCTTGTGTTACAGCAGCAGGTTATCCAGATAATGCACAGGAACAGTAAATATACAATAAATATACATATCAACACTAAAAAAAACATCTATAGTATACACAATATAAAAAATATATTAGAATACACTATAAATATACCAGACTACTACAACTAGCTTAGAAAATATAGTATATATAAACATCGAATAACAATAACATACAATACAATAGCGAAGTGTGCAACGACGTACTAGATATTAGAAAAGTGTGCAAGCTACAATTTTTCTTTCAAATAAAATTAAATGGAGGTAGTAAACCAATGTGCAAATTCCACATGTGCAAGACTATATCAGGACTAAAACAGAATGGAGTATGATGGTTGTGACAGAAACTATAAAGCTGAGAGTTCTCTGTTAGACAGAGGTGAGGTGTTGTATATAGGAGTGTAAGAAAATATCAAAAAAATCAAATATCACGATATTATGTTTTGTGATACTGTATCGATTCTCAAAATCACTGTATTGATTTTTAATTAATAGTTTACGTGCAAAGATTAACTCAGTCAATACTTTATTTTATTTGCAAAGAGATGCACCCTCTCAGTGTATGTGCCCTCTCAAAGTAGTGCTATGATGTTGGATTTTACAAGGACTGTGATAAATGCAAATGCAGATCTGATGGCATACAAAAGTAAACTTTTTTACTCAGATTTTATGTATATGGTGGCATGTTCTTTATATTATGAGTTTTTCTAAAATTAGATTTTTTTTTTTTTTTAAATTGCAATATATCGCCTTATTTACAGTATCCCAATATATTGAATCGTAACCCCTGTATCATGATACGTTATCGTATCGCCAGATTGTTGCCAATACACAGCCCTAGTTGTAGAGAGTCATTGCTTTGGGAATATTATAAATCACCTGAATCCCAAGTGTGATATAATAATTTTGTATTTCTGTATATGTAACTAACTAATGTAGAAAGTGCCATACATGGAAGTGGCAACATAAGTCCAAAACAAGTGTCCCAAAGCCAGGGAGGATTTCACAATCCCATGAAAAACAGAGCACTGTGCTCCGCCTCTCACACAGACAGCTGTCACTCTACAGTCAGCTCATGTGTTACAGACTCCACACTAAATGCATTAATACAAACCCAACTTGCAAAAATTACAAGTTACATTAAATATATATATTTTTAGACGGTAATGGCAGATGTCAGACTGTGTCGCTGTGTCCTGGTTTGCAATTTGACGAGACAGCAAGTCGGTTATGATTTAACGTTACAACGCTACAAAGTAATATTAGCGACATTTAATAACATCCACTAACAGCTATGTCGTTTTAAAAAAGACCCATTTGTCTCATTTACAGACGCTTTAAGTAGGTAACGTTAGTAAAACACCAACGGAAGGCATTTGCGTTAGTCCCCTGTTAGCTGCTAAAGAGTAAGCTAGGAGAAATACGGTAACCGAACCGTGATACGTACTGCACCATGACTATTTTCGAAATTAAATGAAATACGTACGCTAACGTTATATAATACTTCTTCATATTTTGTATCTTACTTGTATAACCGCACCCATTTATGTTCTGGACCAGCCTGTGCAGATAGCCTTCCCTACAACTCGCCCCCTCCCCCCCTCCTGTACGCCGTGAATACGAGACTCTGATTCGGCCGAATCGGGCCCCTTTTCCCCCTCGGTTTCTGTGGTTCCCCGACCCGACACTCACCCGATATTGGGTTCGTCCGAAAGCTGGTTCCGTGGAGGTTCTGATCCGATGGTTGTCAGTCGGATGCGAGCCTGGGCTGAGGAGGATGGGCGCGGATTCTGGCGGCTCTCATACCCCCAGCTCTTAGCTCTGTCGTCGGTTGCGCTCCCTGTTGATAGTCCCTGAGAAGCTCCAGCAGCACTGGCGGCCGATCTCCACTCGAGTCTGTCTCCCCCTCTCGTTACTTAACAACGCGCCCGTTCACAACGTCGATGATGTCATTCTGTGGATGTCAGGGCACAGTCATTAAAAGGAAAACGTCACAACTAACTGCTATAAATTTGACCATTCACTAATTATCCCGTTTCTTCCTGTTACTCATTTTGAGTCACAATGCAGTTAGCAAAGTGAATCCGGTCGAATTGGTTGTGTTTATGCTAGCAGGAACACACACATCATGCTAAATTGGCTGTAAGTAATAATAACAATAATAATAATAATACAAATATTATTAATAATAGTATTTTTTCTGTGGTCAATAAAGTTTATTTATCGGTTGGTAACTTACATACTAAGCATCTGGGAGTTTCTTGTGTCCTACAAATTGTCAGTAGTGGAAGAAGTATTCAGATCTTTTTCTTAAGTAAAAGTAGCAATACCACAGTGTAAAAATACTCTATTACAAGTAAAAAAGTCCTGCATTCAAAATCTTACTTAACTGGAAGTACAAAAGTATTACCATCAAGATATGAAGTGCCGAAAGTAAAAGTACTCATCATGCAGAATGCTCCTTTCCGGAATATTGTTTGTTAATATGATCAGATTATAATATAACAGATTATATGATCATATAATAATTTATATAGTGTTGGATAGTGTAACCTATAATAATACATCGTAATCTAAATCTGCAAAGTAACTAGTAACTAAAGCTATCAAATAGATGTAGTTAAAGCTGCAGTATTTAGAAATGGAGCAAATATGATTAAAAAAATGTTATTTTATTAAACAGTCACTATATCCTGACAGTAGTGCATGAGACAGGTAATCTGAAAAAGATCATCTGTCAATCACTCTCAAACTCCGATCAAACAGTCAAACTAGGCAGCAATGATCAGATATGAATCAATATTATGTTACTGTAATGCCTATTTCTCGCCTCAAATGTTATCAGAAACATCTTGTAGTGTACTGTTTAGCCGTAAAATGAGAAAGTTTGTGACCCGTCAGCCATGTTGAGATCAGTTGAGGAAATACCAAGCACCGCCCACCAGCCGGAGCACAGCCAATAGGAACGCTCTCTCTGAAATGACCTGTGATTGGCCAAAGTCTCCTGTCACGGACTAGATTTTCTAAAGCTTGAAAACAGAGCCATGAGGAGGTGTAGATGTCTAGTTATCTCTCAGAACACTTGAATTACAATATCCTGAAAGGTTATTATGGAATTTTTGCCCAATGATGCCAAAAACATTCTGCCTACTGAAGCTTTAAGTAAATAGTACAATATTTGCCTCCAAAATGTAGTGGAGTAGAAGTATAAAGTAGCAGAAAATGGAAATACTCTAGTAAAGTACAAGTACCTCAAAACTGTTCTTAAGTACAGTGCTTGAGTAAATGTACTACATTCAACCACTGCAAAATGTGGTTATGTTCAGTTATCAGCACATATTTGAGAATGGTGCTGTCACACAATGTCAGGAAATCCTTTAAAGTCAGGCTTAAATCTATGAGGAAAAATAGTGGTCTATAATGACGTTTTTGTTGGCAACAGTAACACAATGAAACCCCGTAACTGCATCAGAGAAGGTAACTTATTTCATAAAGAGAGCAGTGGCTTACTGTAGGATGACGTGGGTGTTAAATAGGATTGGTCTGTGGATGGCAATGAGAGGGTGACAGATGGACACACTGGCTTGTTTTTCTGTGGCCACGTCTATGAACAGCCTTTACGCCTTTCCCTTTATGTAAATTCTGTCATACTCATCATTGTAACATGCACAAAGCATTGTTTTCCATTGTTAACATACTGTGCAGTGCTTAGTGTTCACATTTTAGCAGATGCTGTTACACTGTGAAATCACCAGAGACCTCAACAGAGGAACAGAAAAAGGGAAGTTTAACATAGAAGGTACTCAAACACAAAAATAAGTACTTTAAACCAGCATCCAGAAGCCTAAATTCACCCACAAAAATGACCACCAGGACAAATTTAGAAGCCAATACTTTCATCTTTATTAATCTTGTTCTCATTTGTTTAAATAAATTTTTCCTTTGTAAAATCTCATAACGAAAACACTGAACAGGAGTGTTAAAGCCTGTCTTAATTTAAAACGAATACACAACAACAGAACATTAAAAACGTACGGTAACTCTTACTCTGCATCTGTAAACAACCCGGCCCACCCCTCCCTCCCACTCCACACAGTTTGATAAGATTTGGCATGTCCATTTACTCAACGCATATGCCTTCAGCTCTTTGTGTCATTAAAATGTTCTTTTTTATTATTGCAGGTCGGACAATAAAAAAGACAATTCTGCTAAAAAAAAACAAAAAAACAACTTCAAATGAGAGAAAAAAAAAAAGCATTAGTGCCAATATTTCTTAACACACAGTCAGCAGTATACCGAATGCACTCAAAACATTTTTGTATAGACCTTCTGTATAGTAAGCAGCCTTGCCCACATTATGACAGGCAGTAACATGCACACACACATTATCCTCACATTCACACACACACACACACACACACGCGCTCGCACAACAACTGTGGTGGTTTAATCCACTTACTTGGTCTCAGTCTCACTCATACTCATGTCCATATAGTGTGTATGACACTGCTGCGCACAGTGTCGACACATGGAGAAATGCAACATAGCCTCAAACTGCCAGCAATTTAACATTTATCACTGCAACAGTAACAAACATGTTCAAGAGAGAATAACAGAGAAAAGAGTGCGTGAGATACAACAGTAGGAGGTCAGCATTTTGAAAACAGAACAATGACATTTTTCAATATTTTTCACTGTTCAAAAAATTAAAACCATACATACAAACGAACAGAAAAAAAAACAAACTTAACATACACAGTAAGATACAGTTCTGTTTTCAATCAGAGCTGTTTGCATGTGTTTGGATTCGGTCTCCGTTTTCTTTAAGGGGACGTGAATACAAACTGCACTTGAACCTCACATCATGTAGTAGTTTTTAAATTCTCTTATACGATGAAGGTAATGCTGTTTACAGTGCCCATCTGTCTGAAGGCTTGTCTGTATTTGGTGTGTGCATGTGTATGTAAATCTGTTGAAAAGTCCCCTATTTTACTAAGCACATTGCAATCCAGTCAAGTCTTTGAGACCAACTGACTTTTCATTCTTTTTCAGGTTTCAAGTCTAAGCAGTTGAAATCTTCATCTGTGGAAAAAGGCTGTATACACATCTAACAGTCCCTGCATTTGTTTATATAATAGCTTAAGTCTGGCCACGAGAATGTGTGTAAGCATGTCTCACATTTCTGCTTGATGTGTGTGCACATTAATATGCATGTATATATGTATTACACAAATATGCATACCATGTAAATGTGTGTGTGTGTGTGTGTGTGTGTGTGTGCTATAGTAAGTACATATGTATCCCAGTGTATCTTGTATCAGTGTGTCCAAACCTACACGTACAAATGGAGGGGGCTCATCAGATGGAATCAGCTCCTCCCCCCAGCAGGTCGCCAGGCAACAATGCGGCAGGGCTGTCCATTTGGTGCCTTTCCTCCATTTGCGGTGCTCCCCACAGGCTGCTGCTGGGGTATCCCGCAGTCATGCCCCCCCAGAGCCCAGACCTCCCAGAGTCCACTCCCCCGACACCTCCTCCCTCCCCTGCCCCGTTGGTGCTCCACTGGGAAAATATCCCCAGCCCGGGTCCTTGGGCTGAGGGGGCTTCTGAAGAACTGCCTGTACCATCGAGACTCTGCCAGGCAGAGCCAGAGGACCTCACGCCACCAAGAGCCGCTGCTCCACTTTCCCCTCCTCCTCCACCACCATTTCCGTTTCCACCTGAAGTTGTGCCCACTGCTGCCCGCTCATTCCCCGGGGAGCTGCCTCCACTGCTGGCCACAGCTGTGCCCGTTCCAGATGAACCCTGCGTCCCACCGGCTGCTGACCCTCCTGAGCTGGCCCCCTCCGCCCCTCCGGCCTGGGAATGTGCAAAATAGCGAGCAACTTCGTCCTCACTCACAAACTCCGCCAGGATTGTGGTGTTGCCCAGAACACACCTGAGAGGGAGACGAGGCTCTTTAGATCAACATTCTCAACATTAAGTATGTGTGTATTAGTGAGGTTACAGGTTAACCTACATGTGCAGTGCACCCTGGGCCTTGGCTGCTTCCTGCCGGCTGCTGTAGCGAATCAGAGCGCTGCCCTGGGTCAGGCCGAGGTGGAAGGTCAGCAGGGGGCCATGCTGCATGCAGATAGTCCTCAGCGTGGAGCCATCAATCTACAGGGAAAAAAGAAAAAGTGCAAAAGATTGTGTACCTGATGATGATCAATTATAGGGACAGGGAAAGGTCAGGGAATCTAGGAGGTTACACAACAGAACCATGTATTAATAAATAATGCAGTGATACTGTACACTGTGGCTTTATCAGTCTGTAACACTTACAGTGTGTGAGTTAGGCCAAATGGATTCTTGTAAAATCTATAAGACTGAAACAAAAACTTTGTCTAGACTTACATTTGAATTCATATGCTTTCCCAGAGCAGTGTCATGCAAGTGTCATTTGTGTAAGCCCTAATTGATTAAATGGCTCATCCAACTTCACAATCCAATTACAGCTGGGTCACGCATCATTCCGCCTCATTTGCATAAGACAGACTGAAGGGGAATACAGATGAATGAGCGCAGCGACTTAACGTGTTTGAATTCAAACCCTGACCAGTCTGTCCGGCCAGCTGTTTTACTGTATAGCCACGAACAACTCTGCTGTGATGAAGGGTTGTGAGAACATTTTTATTCTACATTGCTTGCACGGCACACCCCCGTTACATCTTTTCCTAATCCTTCTGCACTATCGGCAGGCTTACAGGTGGAGACATTGTTTATGTTTTAAATTTGTCACTTTTGCTACAAAATCCCTGAAAATAGTATCATTTAGTTTATAATTCACTTCTGAGAATTTACATTTCTCTCAGCCTCTGCCACTCCTTACCTGGGGGGTCAGGTTGCTCAGCAGCAGCCAGCAGCTGCCTCTGGAGGCAACGCCATCGCTCCAAGCTGAGCCTGTAAAGGAAAAAGAAAAGGAGAGAAGGGACAAACAGTAAAGAGGATGTCATAGTTGATGACAAACACAATGAATATGGTGAAGATAACCTTATTTAGAAAAAGACAACTTTAATGCTAGGTTTCATGATACTATAGTAAGAGTCATCATATCACTGTCAAGAAGAGCTTCCTCTATATGTTGTAACATTAAGTCACGAGTTGACAATGGTTATGTAATAATCTAAATCTTTTCAGTACAGTACCTGGCCCAAATCTTGACTCTTGATTAATCCCACCCCCTCCCCAGCTCCGGGCCAATCGCGGGCCTCCGCTACCCCAAGGGGAGGGCGAGGCCTGCTTCTGATTGGTTAAGCCAGGAGGGGGGCGTGGCAGCTGTGAGCTGTTGCGATTGGTCTTCCACGACTTGTTTTGTCCGATGGGCTCTGGGGGCCAGCTGGGCTTGTACTCCGAGTACTTTCCTGAGGAGGAAATGGGGAGGTGGGAGAAAGAGGGGGAAAATGAGTTTAGACAAACAGACCACAGAAATGGGAGTGGAGAGGATGCAGTACAGCAATATCCTTTGGCATATTTGTGGAACGAGCATAACTTGTACACCAGTAAAACACAGTGCAAACTCATTATAGTAACAGAAACAAAGACATTGAAAAGCAAATAACAACT
Source organism: Sebastolobus alascanus (assembly GCA_916701645.2). Classification (NCBI taxonomy): domain Eukaryota; kingdom Metazoa; phylum Chordata; class Actinopteri; order Perciformes; family Sebastidae; genus Sebastolobus; species Sebastolobus alascanus. The sequence continues at coordinate 1,774,272 of CAKAOJ020000035.1, read as the reverse complement.
GAGCTATTTAGATGAAGGAGTTTCAAAAGTCTAAATGCAAAAGGAAATAAAGAATATATATCAAATCAAAACATGTACCTGTGCTGTGTGCATTGCTGAGGGGGCTGTCTGAGGCACTGTAGGGCCAGGCACCAGGTGAAGGCAGCGAGGTGTTGAGGGAGGGGTTTGGCCCTACAAAACATTACAAGGTTATCTGAAAGTAACACATCCTGTGATAAACAAGACAAGGCAGCCGTAGCAGCGCTCGACAGCAGATGGTGCCTGTGAGTAATACTGTCAAACCTTTGCCCTTAAGGCCCTCACACACCAAGCCGATGGTCGGCCGTCGACCAGTTTGGGGCCGTTGGTGAGCGTCTGTCTGCCTAGTTGTTGCGACGTGTTCCACACTGTTGGCTCTAGTCTGCCCGTGTCAGAGTTTTTTGGCCGGTTCAACATGTTGAATTGGTGGCGGAGCTCGTCAGTGAGAGAAAACGCTCTGATTGGCTGCTCAGCTTAAGCGAATCAGTGCACGAGAAGAGAAACGGAAGTGAGGAAAGCAAGCAAACGAGTAAAGTCAAGAGGGCACACACAGAAGGCTCCTCCCATTTTTCATCTTCATCTCATCTGATCATTCCAATACACGGATATTTTCACAACGACGTGGCCGTCTGGAATGAAGCCAAGTGGCGAGTGAGAGTGGTGTGAAAATGGTCGGTATACGCCGCTTTGTTTCATGAACGTATCATAACAACGGCTTGTCCTCGGCCTTCCGGTTTCCCTTTTTGAATGACGAATACAGACTACCGCCACCTGCTGTGGGGAGAGTCAATTCCTCTCACACAGGCGCAGAACGTACGTGCTAATTGGCTGATGGTTGTAGTCTTTACGGTGTGTTCAAGTGCAACTTTTTGGCCAAGACAAAGGCGACGTGAGGCGACTCAACGGTCGGCCTTCGTCGCTGCTAGTTCTTTGATGACGGGTTGGTGTGTCTGGGCCTTTAGACTTTCTGTCAATAAATGGCACTGGAGCATGCTTTCAAAATATTGGGCACATTCAGTCAGATACCTATGTTGTCTCGCAGTAACTGGTGGTCAGAGTCGTTGAGGCTCGGGGGTCCTGGGGAGCCAAGAACACTACCAGGGGTCATGTAGGGGTCAGACTCTGGGTCTCCACTGCTCTGGATTCCCTTCCAGGGCACGCCGGGCTGGAACTCTGTCATCAGAGTTAGAGTTAGAGAATATATGCTATATTGTTATTTTGGTTGTGGATTTGTTGATTTGGGGACAATTTGACCAAGACTCCTCTCATCTTAAACCTAACATTTGTACATATTGGGTGGCTATAAAATTAGAAGCAAATTAATGTAATTAGTTTGTTCTTTTCTTTGGCACGGCATTAAATGAAAACAATAGCTTCTGAGATGGAGAAGTATTGAGTCAGTATGCATGCACACACACACACACACAAACACTAACACCTGTCTAATAAACATACAGCTTTCTGCATATTTGAGCCTGACTAGACATTACATTTTCTACTGTCTACTTCTCTAATCCTTATTCATCGTCCTTTGGGAACATGCAGCAGAGAAAGACGTAGTGTATTTACCTGGAGGCCAGCTGGATGTGGCAGGTTTGTTCCCCATTTTACTCCCGGGGGTCCGGTGCCAGTTGTCTGCAGAGCCTTGAGGGGGAATCCCCAAACCATCACTGCCCAGCATTTCATACTGGGAGTAAGGGGATCCTCCTCTCACCTTTATAGCACTGGGTAAAGGGCCTTGGGAACGGCACACATGAGGGACATAAGGTCAAACAGACTGACGTGAACAAATGATTCGCAGTGGTTCATTCAGATACACTGTGAATGAAGGTGATTACCAGCACAGTTAAGACCAGATTGATATCAGCCCGGGAGGTGTGCTTTCCCCAAGTGTGAGTTTTGCTTTTGCAGAAATCCTGTTATGAACCATCTGTCAACCTACCATTCTTGTGAAGGGTTGGGTCAGGGGGAGATTGAGCTGGGGAGTGTCCCTCCATCATCCATTTGAAGCGGGATTGCTGTCCTCCTGTGTCCTTCATCCCTCCCATCATGGGACCGAGCTCCAGTCCTGACAGGTTACCACCAGGGGCAAGTCCTGACAATCAGGAAAAAAAAACACAAACATTCATGAGCACATTACAGTCAACTAATGTTCAATTCAATGAAGACTTTGGCTGAGCTGGTAAGTATATTTCTTCCCCGAGATCGTGTTCAGTATCACTGGGATTGCACCAAGTACTAAAGACTAGGAGTCGTTTAAAGTGGAGCACCGTTGTTTTAGCAACAATGATTACAAAAGGTAATAGTCAGTGTGTCAGTGTACTGACTTGACTATGACTTGCCCCAAACTGCATGTGATTATCATAAAGTGGGCATGTCTGTAAAGGGGAGACTCGTGGGTACCCATAGAACCCATTTTCATTCAAATATCTTTGTCAGAGGTCAAGGGACCCCTTTGAAAATGGCCATGCCAGTTTTTCCTTGCCAAAATTTAGCGCAAATTTGGAGCATTATTTAGCCTCCTGCCTTCAAACAGACACCCCAGTGACAGGATTCTGGACTGATTTGCTGACTTCCCGTACCCTAAGGTAGGTTCTAAAACGATATTTTGCACCACTAAAAACATAAAACTTCAAACCTAGTTTTATTTATAGTTACCTATACCACTGATTGCATCACATCTTACCAATGGAGTCTAACAATTTGCCTGTTGGACTCACCAGAGTACATCCCTTGCGTTTTGGCATGAAGGTCTGATAAGGGCCCCCCCATTCCAGGATGTGGAAGGGGGTCTACCATGGGCTGTTTGGATAGGCCTCTTTCCAGGTGAGAGGGGGACAGTTTGGAGCTCCCTCCTCCTGCTGCTGCTCCTCCAACTCCACCCTGCTGATGCTGTCTCTGCTGCTGCAGAATAGCCATAATCCTTGCCAGCTGAGGAGGACAAGATTCAAGAAAATAAATCACCATCAGAATAACTCCAAAGTAGGGCTGCACGATTATGGCCAAAATGATAATCACGATTTTGATCAATATTGAGATCACGATTAATCATACATTTTAGGGACAAAATATTTTATTGCAATTTCCCATTTAAATAAACAGAGCGCCGCTTTCACGTGCATGTTGTGCTACATATCAACCGTCAACAACTCTAAATGTTATCCTTTTACTTTATAATTGTCATCTATAGTGGTTATTTGCATAAAAACACAATTCAAATAATTAGGAAATAAATAATTGTATTTTTATTTAAATATTTGCTTTGATTAAAAAAAATCTGGTCATTAGTTCTAATTATATCTTATAAGTTGCTTAGAGCTAGTGTTGGTAAGTTAAACAAGTCATATTTCTCGCTCTATTATCCATTTGAAATTGCTGTGAAAACTTCTCCTTCAAACAACTGGATTTATATACGTTTCTCGCCAAAAACTACCTTTTAAAAGAACGCATCATGATAGCGTATAATTTACCATCGCGCAATACTCATTTTTACTGAGCAGAGCTTGAATGCATCATAATGTGCTCCGTGCTGTCGGCAGACGAGCCGGTCACTGTGATTACTCTGAGCAGCATCATGGGGGATGAATTACAATAAAAGTGTCTGATTAAGTTAGTTGTTCCAAATGTTTTTAAGGTTGTTCCTCCATGGAGTTGTGACAAATTGCACTGAAACACTGAAGAACATCCACACCGATGACATGTTGTGTGTGTGACGTACTCCAAAGTACAGTTTTTTGGAGCAGAAGTCCTAATTGGTATGGTATAGAACATGATCATGCTCACCTGCTGTGGGTCTGGCTGCTGCCTGACAGGCTGAGGCTGAGGGAACTTCCTCTGGTTCTGCAGGAGCTGCTGTTGCTGCTGCTGCTGTTGCTGCTGTTGGAGCAGGAGCTGACAAGCCTGCGGGTTGGTGGGTAGAAATGGTCAGAGATGGAAAAAAACAAAGAATACATAGGCTAGTGCTCACATACAGACAATCTGAGTGTCATTAGGGGATGGGTTTATTACAAGTCACCATGCATTTTAAGATTATCCAACAAAGAGTTAAACAAAGTCAGACTGTTGTACAAAACAGACAACAGTGAAATATTTATTTCAATGTGATGATTCAATCGGCAATCAAACATTCAGTCACGTACCAGATGGAACTGCTGCATGTGGGGGTAAATGTTGCTGAGCATTGCTAGCTGCTGTGGGGAAATCTGAGGAGGGAACGCTCCTCCACCAACACCGCCGACCCCTCCGACACTTCCAACGCCACCGACACCTCCTACTCCTCCTACTCCTCCTACTCCTCCAACTCCTCCAACTCCTCCAACTCCTCCTACTCCTCCTACTCCTCCTCCTCCAACCACTCCACCAACACTGCCACCGGGAGAGGGCATCTGCTTCAGCATAGGACCCGGCACCTGCACGTCACAGGAATTTATTTATATACGGCTGTTGATACAGACACTTGATGGAGTAACATGAGAAACAGGGACAATCCATTCTATACAAGTTTATATTCACAGTTAATTAAAAAATGTTCTTGCACACCATAAAGATCAAAAACTATTGATTAGGGAGAAAGAATGCCGCACACTGTCCAGCCTTGGTGGATATGAAGGCTCTGTACATTAAAGGTGTTCTCATTAAGATATATTTCTCTTGTTGTTGTTCCTCGTTGACATGAATGATTTGAGTATTGTGACTTTTTTTTTTTTTTTTTTTCATTTTTAGATTTCCTTTAGTGTCTTTTTTTCTACTTTTTGAAGACTATAGAAACTTTAAAGCTTTTTTCCCCTTAATGAAATTAGGGGGTTGATTTTTGTATTGATCAGATATTTAGTAGAGTAGAAAACAATTTTGAAGTCAAGGCTTCAAGTTGCAACAAGTGCGGGCCTGCATTACTGTCTCAGGCCAGATGAATAGACAACTAATGTGTAAAATCCTGTTTGGCAATTTTCCAAAATGTATGATAAACAAGAGAACTGAGGAATGCTGGGAAAATCAAACAATTAAATAAACAGTTAATATACAGTACACATGGAAATAAAAAAAGATGAAGTAGATTATTTCATAATGTTTAAACATTTTGTTAAGGGTCTCTTAAAATGTACCCTCTAAAATCCTCATGTTTGTGGCTGTTATTTATTGCCAGACCACAAGGTGACCAGGAAGCATTATGGGCAATATTCAATTAGTAGTGAAAATCATACACTACCAACCAACACTTTTGCTCATGTGAAGTCAACATTGGCAGGACTCAGGAGACCCTCATTCTCTCCTAAATTCATTATAACTAATAGTAACATCAGAGACAGAAGACAACAGACCTGAGCAGACAGGAACTGATGAGGCACTTGAGCACGTAAACCCTGGGAGGGGTTCATTGGATGCATTCCAGGCTGGTGCATCCCTCGAGGCTGAGGCATCCCTCCGCCGCTGCCAACAAACACCCCGTGGCCACCCATCTGGAGTACAATGGAAACCAAACAACAATACCAATGGATTTGTAATGTGTGTAATGTTTCTTCACTTAAATCCTCCATCCTCTAAAAGATGGAATAATACTATAATACAAAATGGTAGGTCAGTAAAATAACTTGTATAATACTTTTTGGCACTACAGACTCGTACCTTTTCACCGTAGGGCCCCATGTCAACAGGACCCATGTCTTTGGAACTAGGCATGCGGTAACCTCCTCCACCTCTTCCTCCCCTCCGCATCTCTCCGTTATAGTCAGTTATTCCTCTCTTGTCTCCTTCCATCTTTTTGTCAAGACTTGGGTCATCACCCTAAGAAACAACAAAGTCATGCAGACATTCGTTCATAGGACCGTAACGGAGGCCTCACTGATAATCCATCCATCATAGTAACATTATCAATATGGGTAACAAGTTTTGATTAAGTATCTCTAGGAAAAACAGCAATATGACAGACAAGACATTAAAGTAAAATATCAATAACACATTACAATCGCTGTTTCCAATAGCTAGAAATATTAAGACTTTTTTAAGTGGATTAACATCTTACCAGAAGACCCATGTTTGAAAACTGGCGCGACACTGGGTTCATCCAGCTGTCCCCTCCTCCGCTCTTTAGGAAAGAAATTCAAACATAACTCTCCGTCAAAAAAGGAAATAAAAAAAAAAAAAAATGAGGAAAGTTACTCAACAAAATGAGAACTTAAATTTGTCTTGATACGATGAACCAAGAGAGGCCACGTAAATTTGTTCTTGTTTGTCCTAGAACCATCTTTTCCCTACCTTGATGTTGCCTCTCTTTCCTCCATGACTCTGACCCCAGCCTCCAGAGTTGAAGGAGGAGCTGTTACCCTGGGAGCCGGTGCTGTTCCAGACCCCGCCACTGCCATCATCTTCCTCGTCCCAGCTGGGGTGACGGGAGGCTGCGACAGAGCCCTCTCCCTTCCCACCCCAGCTCTCCATTGACTTGGTGCCTGCAGCAAAATCAAAACAGATGGTGTCATGTCATTTCTCTAGATTTCCTCTGTTGGAAAAGGCCGAAACCCTTTTCAGATTTAGAGGTGTGTAATGTTGCTTGATTTGAGCATCTCAAAATGATAGTGAGCGCAAACAACTCTGCTCTCAGATATTATAATATTTTGAATTACACACATTTTTTTCTCTTCTTACCAGATTTACCGGGGTTGGGTGAAGGGTTCCCCCAGCCAGAAGCTTTGCTGGGTTCCTCTGGATCACCCCAGCTTGATGCTGCCTCTGACGACTGGCCCCAAGTAGTCGTACCATTATCAGCAGATTGTGCGGCTCCTCCCCACATGCCTGGACCTGGAGATTGATGAAATTGAACACACATTTAGAATGTGCAAAAGAAAAATAGCAACTTAAACATGTCATTCTGATGACAAGAGTCGGTAAAGTCAACGAGGTGGACATTGCTGTTACTAATATAAACTGATGGCAGAGTAAAGAAAATTTGCGATACTTTACGAACACTTCAAATGCTGATGCTCTATCTACTCTGGTTGTGGTTTGCCAAATGCACTATTCATTCATAATGGTACAACTTCTGCTTACCCACTGCAGCATTGCCAGGGTTTGCGTCCCTGCTGTGTTGCATCCCCTGCTGCCTTCTTGGTGGTTGCTGGATGGATGGTGGTGGGGCCTGCTGACCGTGGCTTTGGCCAGGCGTAGCGCTCTTTTTGTCCCACAAATTCACATTCTTGCTTTTGAAGCGGGTTGGGTCTCCCCAGGCTGAAGTGCCATCGTCGATTTCCATTTTGCGACTGATGGACTGAGGGGAGGGCTCCTCCCAGCCACTGGGCTCCAGGGAGTCGCTCCCGCCCCCGGAGGTTTGGGGGATCGGGCCGGAGGTCCAGCCCGAACTTTGGTTCTGATTCTTGGATGGTGGACCTCCACCTCCAACATTGGACCGGCTGTTCCACCCTCCTTGAATGGGACCTCCTTGTGGCTGCTGGCCCTGTGATTGGTGCTGCTGTTGATTTGGGGCTTTCATTGGTGCCACTTGGCTGTTTGGTATCTGTGCTGCTGCTGTGTGGGGCTTGGAACTCCCCCAGTCCTGGTGGGATTTGCCTCCACCCACATCTCCCCCTCCCCATCCTCCTCGCTGAGATTCATCCAAATGACCCCAGGACGATCCCTTCTCATCAGAGCTGCTTCCACCTCTGCTTCGCCCATCTCCAGGCATAGAGTCCCTCTGTCCCCTGTCCCCTCCCCAACCACCTGCCTCCCCTCTTCCAGTCCCCTTCCACCCCACTGTCCCTTTATCCTCTGGACTATCAGCCCACCCACTACCCTGTTCTCCATAGTCTCTCCAGTTCCCTCCTCCTCCGCCTCCTCCTCCGCCTCCTCCTCCTCCTCCGCCTCCGCCTCCTCCTCCTCCTGCTCCTCCACCTGCTCCTCCACCTCCTCTGTGATCACCCCATTTTTTTTCTTCAGTCCCCCATCCTTTGCCCTGGTTTTCAGGTGGGAGATCACCCCAGCCTCCAGCTGACTTCCCCTTGCTGCCCTCCATATCTTCTTCTGGCATTCCTGGCTTCCTTATAGTGCTACCAAGCATGTGAGGACCACAGGTGGACTGTGTAGCACCACCATCCCAGCCATCCCTCACCGTAACAGGGCTGCCAACAGATGGATTGTTAGTTATTGAACTGGTGTTAGACGGGTACCCAGGGCCGCGACTAGTGGTAGTGTTCATGGTTGCTGATGAGAATGCAGAGGAAGATGAAGTGCTTCTTTCGTTCCTGTTTCTTACTGCTGCTGCGGTGTCAAGGTCCCAGGCCACATTCTGTCGAATCTGGGTCTGCCCCCAGCCTGTGTTAGACAGAACCCTGGGGTCTAGGTCAGATCGATTGAGCATGCTGAGTAAGGCAACATCAGCATTGGAGGTCTGGTCGGAACCTTGGTGTGCAGACGAGTCTCGCTCCTGCTTATTCCCGCTATCACTCCCTCCTCCACCACTTCCAGCTATGGACCCTCCTCCGCTAGAGTTCGAGGGTGCTCCACCTGCAGAGCCTTCTACCTGCCCTCCTCCTCCACCCCACTCCCCAACTGCCCCGTCCCCACTTTCTATCCCTTTCTGATTGTCCCAAGCTTTTGTCATAGTTGCAAACTTTGGTGAGGCAGAGTCCTGCAAAACGCTGCCGCCAACACCTACACTGCCTCCACTACTGCTGCTGTTGCTGCTCCCATCTCCTCCTCTTCCACTTCCTATTGCTAAGTTACTCGAACTTACACCTCCCGCTGTGCCACCCCACTCTGCTTCTGAACTGCCTCCTTCCCACGCTCCCTGAGATACCGCTGGGGTATTTGAGCTACCATCATTTCCCCTACCCCACCCTGCCTTGTCACCCTGGCTTCCAAAGCCCCACACACTCCCTTCCTGCCCCTGAGCTCCGGTCCCTCCTCCACCCCACCCATCTGAGGCACTCGCACACAGGTCAGACGACACTGGAGGCATGGATCTCCAAGAAGAAGAGGCAGCAGAGGAGGAAGACGACGAGCCGGAAAGATTACCACTCCCTTCTCCATCGACACCAGCAAGCCCACAGTCCCTCTCATCGCCACCTTCTTGATTTGGTCCTGCTCCTCTTGCTCCCCCGCCTGAACCCAACTCTTGCCCTAGGTTTCCTAAGTGCTGCTGCTGTTCTCCACTCCTGGCTCCCACAGCTGTCTCAGTGTGCTGCTGATGGAGACCAGTTTGATTCACAGATGAAAGAGGGTGAGTGGTGATGAGCGTGGTGCTGGCAGAGAACGAGGAAGCTGAAGTGATGGACGAGTGTAGTGGAAGGCCGTCGCTAGCCGAAGTTGATGTCCCGCCCTGCACCAGGGCGGGCCAGGCGGAGGGGTTCACGCTGGGGTTGAAATTGGCACCAGGGACACTGCTGCTGCTGCCACCCACAGGGCTCTCCTGAGGCCCAGGAAGAAGATGGGAGACTTTGGAATTGTAAAATGCTGCTGATCCTTGCCCTGCCTCCGCCTGAGAGGAGGTGGAAGAGCCCCACACGCCGCCACTCGACTGAACACATTCATTAAGCGAGGAAGAGGAGGAAAGAGGAGAAGAACGAGGTGAGGAAGGATTGTCCATGTTTCCTGCTCCTCCTCCTACTGCTCCTCCCTTCTGCTGGATGTTTCTCTCACTCCATGAGGCACTACTGTTGTTGTTGTTGTTACCAGGGCAGTCTTGCTCCTGCACTCCTCCTCCTCCTCCAGCCCCGTCGGAACTCAATTTGGCCCCTCCTAGGATGCTAGGCCAATCCCCCAGGTCCGTCCCATCCACAATCACCTTCCCGCAGCCCTGAGAAGAGGACTGGCTGCCAGAGCCTGCCCCCCATGTGGAATTTGCATAAGTTGAAGTAGTAGTAGTAGAAGAAGACGACAGAGCAGCGACACATAATGACGATGAGGAGGAGTTGGGGGTTGAAGCGGAGGATGAACCCAGGTTGGAATCTATATGGACAAAATTGAGACCAATCATTATTGACAATTTAAGCATTAACAATACTACCTAATGACTTGCAGAATGTACCATAAACTGTAAAATGCACTGTGGCGTTTCTGAAAATGGACTCAGTGGACTGCATATCGAACTTGATAATCTTTTTTGTTCTGACACATTAACCCACCTGTGCCTCCAGCTGCGTTTGCATTGGGGTTATCTGCTCCCTGTGAGGAAGGAGATGGGGCGGCCACCCAGCCACTGCCTCCTCCAACCCCTCCCGCGCCCCCTTCCCCGCCGCCTCCCCCCAGCAGCATGGAGGACAGCGGTGGCTGGCCCCTCTTCAGTAGCACTTTATGGTCCTGCTGGCAGCGAAATCTCGGTGGAACCTCTCTGGACATGTATCGCTGCTGCTGGGAGGTCTGGCTTCCAGAGGGGGAGGAGGAGGGCTGTCCGTTGGCCACAGCAGTACGCTGCTTTGCATTGTTCCCGCCACCAGGAGGAACTTGTGCAGAAACCCCGGCTGCACCAGGACTGGGGGATGAGGGGGCGACAGGGCCAGGGCTGGGGGACACTGAGCCTGGGGTGGCGAGCGGCTGGGAAGAGGAGGGCTTGGCTGATTCTGGCACTGAAATACACACATAATGAAGGGTGTGAACCACTGGTAGACTCAAGTACAGGTATGTTACTGAGCTGCAGGTAGGTTAAGCTTCATTATAGCTAACAGTTCAAGAAAAGTTTATGTGTTTAAGGGTCTAAAGTGTGAGCATACATGTGCATTACCCTATATAATATTTCCCATGGTCATCACTATACATTTAAGTTATTAGAAGAACAGGGTACTGCTGATTAAAGCGTATTTAACAACAAGACATAGAAATCATGCCACTGACATGATCATATGGAATAGTGAGTTGTAAAAGGAAGACAAGTGTGATGATGACAAAGGCCCCGTTCAGACCTGGCATTAACATGCCGTCCCGAGTCATCCGATCACAAGTGGACAGCTTTAAGTACATCGGTTCACACCTGGTATTAGAATGCGTCTCCACATGCGTCTCCAGTGACCACTTGAGATCGCTTCTCACTTCCCCGCTCTTTAGGCTATGCAAATAAACACGTAGTAAACACACGGCTAATACAGCAGACGTTGTGACGTAATATATTACTGTAATGTCAGTAGTAATATCTGACATATTCGTGAATTTGGGTACATTTTATTAACATCAGAATAAATGGTTATTGTACCGGCGGCAACCGGGGATCTCTGTGCCGCCGGCACCGCCGCCTTTGCCAGGCAACAGCGGGGTACAGAGCTTCAGAGCCGGGTGTCAGCTCTGTGCAAAGCACCAGAACAAAAACACCGACACATCTCCGACAGTATGATAATAATGCACTTTGCGTGCCTAGTCTGATAGTCTGTAGATGTGTAGCCTATAGATAAGATATATTTTAATAAAATACAGTTGTACAGACAGAATACAGTAGAGCACAGAGGCCGTTTCCATGCTGCTGTTTATCTAATCGAGTAGGCGTACCGTCAATGTGGCCCAGGACACATTCGCGTACACACTGCTAAAAGAATATGGCCATATGTGGCCCAGACCACCTCTGAGCGATCTCAGGGCTGACCTCAATGCGTCTCGAGTGCGTTCACACCTCTACTTAAAGCTGTCCACTTGTGATCGGATCACTCAGGACGCATGTTAATACCAGGTCTGAACAGGGCCAAAAACAAAAGAAAAAAAAACATACCTTTGATTTTCTGTTCTGGCACCTAAAATAAAAAGAATAACTGAGTCAGATATAAGGCAGAAGAGAATTTGTCATTTGTCATTAAAAAAAGTGTAACCTTACAAGGCTTTAGTCTTGCTACTGCAACTGAGAAATATACTAGCAAGGCACTATTTAAGCAAACATTCAAACTGTGGCATTGAATAATCATTTTACAAGTTCCACACATGACACAAATCTAAGCCCTAAAACTTCAGTTACCTAATAAAATATTTCAATTCGGGTGCCCCGCTAGCTCTGCTGGTGTGCGAGCGCCCATAAGGCTGAGTCCCGCGGTAGGCCCGGGTTCGAATCCGACCTGTGTCGCCCCCTCTCTCTCCCCCTTTCTACACTATCCACTGTCCTATAAATAAAGGCATAAAAGTAAAAGCTCCAAAAAAAATAATCTTAAAAAAAAAAAAATATTTCAATTCAACAAAAACAATCCTGGCCAAGTAAGTGGTTATGATATGGAAGCAGGAATATCACACAAATTCTCAGCTGTGAATTTGTGGTGAACCCGTTTACCTTCTGAGAGGTTTCCCTTTTCTTTTTATCTTCTTTCTTCTTTTTCTTGTCTTCCATGAACTACTGTTCCCTTTCCTGATTCTCCTGTCTGTGAAGACAAATGTACACATTGAATTATTTATGTTAAGGCACACAAAGTAATTTAACGCTCACAAAAGCATAACCTTTCACACACACACATATCATATATAGACTTTGGCTCAAAATGAATAATGTGTATTTCATCAGATCACTGCCAAGTATTCTCCTACACAGTCAGTGTTGTAAGGGCTGTAATGTTAACCAGGGACAGACAGCTTGACGACAGCCCTTGGTAGCTTAGCTTCACATTGCATTATTTATTAACCAGCAAACGATTGCAACCAACAGACGACACGGGCAGCAGCCAAACAAGTGACTTGAAACTCTCAAACATTTCTGGGAAAGTCAAGTTCTTTGACATCACAGTAGAAACTGTAATGGCAACATGATCCACAGGATACTAGCTTTAATGTGACGGGATTCCGTCCAGTGTGCTTCCCATCCTGCCAAAAGTAAACCTATGCAATATGCAAATAAACAACTCCATGTCCATTTTGTGGAAAGCAAACCATAACGTTACCACAGGGGGGCTTAAAAAATAACAATTTTACGTGGAAATGTAAAGGGATACCAGATATCCAGAGAGCTAAACACGACCGGGCCCAGTGTTTCTGTTAGCTAAGCTGCACGTAATTAGCATCATGTCACACAGCAGCTAATGGAAGCTAACTGGACAGCGTATGGCTTTAACCTCTTCACTGTATCATATAAATGAACCAGCTAACCTGTCCATTAATTAGTATTATAGTATTAGATGTTTGCACTCGCATTAGGAGCAAATAGTCTAGAGTTCGTGTAAATAACAGGCCAGTAAGGAAGAGCTGTGAAGCTGCTAGAGGGAACCAGTGGAAGAGCTTCTCTCGGGTGAGCAGCTAGCTGATGCTAGTGGACTCTGAAGCAGCTGGTGAGCTCCGCGCCGCGACCCGGAGAGCCGGAGATCCGGAGAGCCGGCGGTACACGGTGCCTCCGCGGCTCCGTGCGACGAAACTAACCCTCTACGCAGTTGGCTGCAGACAACAGGCGCGTCGTATTAGCTGCCTCTTATTTTGTCAAACACCGTGCATTTCATTAGCGGTAATAAGTCGTAACTTTAAAGTGGGAACAAAACACTTCTGATAAGTCCGCGAACAGGCTGCGGGTTCATCAGTAGTAAAGGGTCGACAGGGCCAAATTAAACCACCAACTTCAGTGACGTTTCTTCAGCGTTTACAACAAGCGATGCTCTTCTAAAAAACTGAGAAACACAAATGTTGTTGTTGGCTGTGTAAAAGCGGAAACATTTAAACGTAATTAACACGCACACACAATATGTAAGCTACCAAAAAAAGCTCGTCACGTTAATGTTTGGATACTCACCTCGGGAATCACATAGGACATAAAGTGCTTCTGTGCAAAAAAATTCTTGCAGACCCTACCGCTAGCAGGCTAGCACGGCAGCTAGCCTAGCGAGCTAGTTCTTCGAGGCTTTCGAGGCTGAATTGAATAAGAAATGACATCACCGAAAGGCGAAATAGTTAATCGTAGAAAAAAATTGAGGAAAGGCGAGTATCCTTTTTTTTTTGAGCGACTGTAGTTCTCAAGCTGTAAACAAAACGTGCATAACCTCTCGATGACTGTCAGACGCTGTACGATCGGTTAGTTTACTATCGGCCATTTTGCTCCTGTGTGGAGGTTTTAGCCAGCATATGATATCACCAGGCTGGTTGTTGATCAGAGAGGGGAGGAGGAGCGCGGCGCGCGCACCGCACCGTCCACCAGGGGGCGTCTTATCACTGGACACATGACGTCATACACGCCCGGCACAAACAAGTAAACAAATGGGTCACAAATATAGACTATATATAATAATTGTAAGAGCCACAATGTGTGAATATTATAAATATAAGTAAAAGTACAAAACATGCAAATTCATAATTTCTAGTCATTGTAGTTGACTTAGGTAATGTTTAAAAAGGGTAAAAAGACAAATGCATGTATATTGAATTTTGATGATTTATGCTCCCTTTAATATTGTGAGAGAGTGAGTGTGCAGTAGAGTCAGGCTGAGAGCTGCGTTAGGCACGGGAGCACATAGTTTTTCTACCGTGTGACACAATGTAAAATATATAACTTTTTTCAGTAAACGTTTTAAACTGGATTACATCTCCTGTCATTCGCGTCAGACTGAAGTTACTGAGCCTACAGCTCGTATGTGGCTTATTTTTGGGATCCAGACGGAATGCCACTACAATAATGTATGTAATGTTTGAATACAATCTATGGTCACAAATCTGTGAATATATTATCTGTGCAAGACTGTACCTGGCCTTATGACTGATTGCTTCTCTGAGCTGCAATTTCAAAGCTGCATATTGAACACATTGAGTCTTTTTTACATGTTTTAGCTATTTATTGATTTGTGAGCAATACTGTGATTTTTTTTTTTGTAATTTTAATCACAAACAGTTAAAACAAGTCAGCCTGATGGCACAAAACAGATTTTTTTAAGAGTTTACAAGACTTTATTTATTGATTTATTTCATTGATTTGATTGATCAGAATCTTCTTCCTCTGTGAACAAGAATAATAGAAACACTTGCAGGTATTTTGGGGGAATTTGCCCCAGAGAAGCACATCGTTTTAGTCAATTTTAATAAGAACATATAATGGGAATTAATAAAAAAATATAGTCTAGTCTAGTTTAGTGGATTTGTTTTTGTTTTCCATTACTTTGTCTACATGATATTTGGGTTTCAGATTATTAATATAGTTTCCTGGCTGCTACACTGTTGTAATATTTCAATAAAAAAAATCATCAACAATTAGATCAAGTCTGTTATATATTCGAGTATACAAGTGAAGTAAAAACTATTTTTTTTGTATACATTTATTTTTTAAAACTGGTTACAAAAGAAAAAATAAGATTTGGCAGTACAAAACAAGACCATTTTGTCATAGTGAACTACAGCTTCTGTTGTACAGTGTAGTGTAATACAAATGCAGTACTTGCTGCCTTTCAGTCATACACAGCCCACTTAAAAATATATAAAGAAATGTGTTCATATAACTACAGTTATATCAGTTTAATATCTTTAAGTAAGATCTGTATAATTGGTTTACATCTTAAAGATTATGTCAGCCCCAAAAAGACAAATACAAAACGTGGATAAGCAGATTTGCACCCTTCACTACATCCCTGCTTACAACATACTACAATCTGCTTCACCCATACCTTTCGTTCATCTTTGTGTCCTCACAGCTTAAGTTTCCACTCACAACATAACTGAATGACCAGTGACCCAAATGCTTTGTACTTTGAAAGTACAGTTATGTAATAAAACTTTAAGTGTAGTAAGCTGTCTGAATGGAAAAGGCCTTCCTTGTGTGGGTCAAATCTGTTTTGGTTTTAAAATGTTTGCCATATTGTCCCATTGTAGCCAGTCCAGCTTGGCTATATAAATGAGAATTATTTAGAATAATTTAGATTACAAATAAATCCAAAATTGATCTTGGCCCATTCACTTAGAATGGTATGATGATCTAACACTATATTTTAATCCTCTATAGAAACCTGGCTGTGGTTTGGTGCCCGCTGGCAGCTGCCAGATTCTTTATTCAAAGATAAGAGAATCTAGTTAGTAGTTTGGATTGTGAGTATCTCTCTTCTACTGCAGCCTGTCCAGTTCGATCCATGCTACCGCCCTCTGCTGGCTGTGAATGGTGTTCCGTATGGCTGCCAGCAGCTCGTTGGTGCAGCTCCAGGTGCTGGGCTCTAGAGTGTAGTAGAGCAGGGGCAGCGTCTCCAGCTGCAGCTCCTCGGCGTGGCACACCTCCTCCATGACGCTGTCCTCTCCGCACCGTGGAAAGAACTTCCTATTTCAAGTGTTGGAGCGACATATGCAGCAAGTTAGAGGAAAACACTTTAGTTTCTTTTGTATATCTGTAAGGTAAGAAAATACCACACTATCTGCACATGGAGTATAATGCTTATTTACCCTACAATGTGACTGGTGTGAAGTGTGTGGTGAACCTGGACGAGCCTGAATGAAGTACCATCATGCTGCTATGATCTGCTGCGTACTTACTGTAGCATTGAATTAAAGGACCAGTGTGTGTAACAATTAGGGGGATCTATTAGCAGAAATGAAATATAATATTAATAAGTATGTTTTCTTTAGTGTATAATCACCTGATAATAAGAATCGTTGTGTTTTTGTTACCTTAGAATGAGCCGTTTATATCTACATAAGGAGCCGGAGTCGACAACGTTACTTGCTCCCGTCGCCGCCGCTCTCTCTCTCTTGCTTCACCACTCACTTACACCCACTTACTCGCACACTCTACGTACTGGCTCTGCTCCAAATGGCTCTAGAGAGCCATATATTCACATTTTTGCGTCGGCCAGCGGAGTTCTCAACAAGCTTTTTACACGGGAGAACCTTCAGTTGGTTGCAATCTCCTCACCTCATCGCTAGATACCACCAGATCCTACACACTGGACCTTTAACTGTACTTGCAAAGCATATGAATGTGCACTTACCTCAGCTTCTTGTGCTTTTTGTTCTTAGGGCGGATATGGATGACAATGGGGTAAATCCCCTGTCTCAGTAAGCCCTCAACGCTGGGCAGCCCCAGCTCCAGCAGACAGTGCTTATCCTGAGACAAGGAGGGAGATTTGGATAATGCGTTATTATTACTATGAACATCTTCCTTCTCCATAAAATGAACAGGTGCACAGATAATAGCTATGATTGGTTATTGAATTCATCCACAAACAGCCTACTTACCTTTCCTTGAGAGAGACTGTTGTGCCTAAAGATGATTTCAACGATGATGTGTGGGGTTTAATTCATTACCTGGCTGATGACATCCTGTATAGACTGCAGCCGTATTCCCAGAGCCTGCTCCGGACTGCTGGAATCCGAAAGGAACACTCTCTTGTCTCGTCTTTCTGAAGCCTGGATAGGCTCTGCAAACCACAGGAAGAAAGAGGAAACAGGAGACTGTAGTGAGTTTATCATTGTTTGGGGCATCGTGTGTGTGAATAAGTGTGCGTGTGCATACCTGGTGGGCAGGTGTTGAACTTCAAACCAGACTCCGCTGGTTGCAGCAGCCTCTCTATGAGACCACGGGAGAGGAGAGAGGGGGAGAAGATGACCGGCCGCTTAGTAAGAACCTGCACCGGCTGCACTAAACTGTACGGGATCAAGTGCTCCTCGTGACCTGAGGGGACACATGAAGGTAACATTAATGCAAAGTGCACAGATTGTCAAAGAAAACGATACTGAATTTTTTTTAAATTTGATTTGATTTTGCATTCCAGGAACACTATGGCTGGATCTTACGTTTGCTGAGTGTGTAAAGGACCTGCTGGGTGGAACCAATCCCACGGCAATTGGGGTCCACCGCCTTGACCAATCGCACACGTCCAGATGCTTTCTTCAAGAACTACATGTAGGAAAACGGAGAAAAATAAACATCTAATAGTTGTGTTACCGGTTCGGTAATAGTGAACCTGCTGTTCATGTCATTTCAATATGAGCAGACTTACCTTCCTCTTGAAGTCCTTTTGCTCCAGGGCCATTTTTCGTAGCCTTACAAGTAACAGCTGTTGTGCCCTGAGATGGAAAACATGTATTTGTTATTTACACTCCTAATTCTGCATAATTAAAATGTGGTACTTAAGGCTTACTTTTAAAGAAGACCTATTATACTTGTTTCCAGGTGCATACTTGTATTTTAGGTTTCTACTAGAACATGTTTACTTTATTTTTCTCATGCCGGCTGTGCTGCAGCACCTCTTTTCACCCTCTGTTTGAAACGCTCTGTTTGAGCTCCTGCCCCCTGCCCTCCTCCCAAAAAGCCCAGTTTGCTCTGATTGGCCAGCTAGCCCACTCTGTTGTGATTGGTCAACTGAACCGAACTCTTTGGACTACGCTCAAGCTCCGCTCTAACTAGTTTTGTTTGAGGACTTGGTGACATCACCACATTATGGAAGAAAAGGCAAGGTGTTTCAGGAAGTTCAGGAGCAGTGTTTCTGTGGCGTGGACTTTGGGCTTTGTAACTTTGCAGACATTTTAAATACACAAAAAACTATATAACACACTAAAGGAAAGGAAAAAAGCTCCTCTAAAATAAAATAATAGGTCCTCTTTAACATACTACATACTACAATATTTGCCTTTCAGAGCCACTGTAAAAAAAATCCTTGATGGCCAGAATTAGAAAACGGTCTAAAATAATACTACTAGCAGTCTAACTAGCGTACCTGTTGTAGTTGGGCATGGTTCCTGCCTGCAGGAATTTGGCTGTATGTGGGTCCACTAGGGAACAGTGCCAATGGTACTTTCCATTATATTTTGTGTCTGTGACATGTATAATGTCATCACAGGACACACCCAGAGACGGCGGGTCACCGTGAGGCTCCATATTGAGATTGACACGCACATAGAAGGAGTCGGCGCCCGTAAAATTGGGCGACGAGAGCTGGGAGCACAGCTTGGAGTACGCTGAGGACGGGGAACAGAAGAGGGGACAGCTTATAGTCTCACAAATGAACATAACTGGTCATTGTTTTATATACATTTTTCAAATCTCTGACAAAAACGGACTCACCCTCTGGGTTGCTCTGGTGTTTGAGCGTTGAAGGCTCGGCCCACCACTGCAGAGAAAAGTGGGCTACCTCAGCAGTGCACTGGCCCAGCAGCACGCTGCCCCCACCAAACAGAACCCGCTCCAGCTAGACACCATGAAGAGAAAACTGCACGTTATGTTCCAGCCTTACGTTCATCTTTTGCTTTTTCTTATGTTTCATTTCAATTTCAAATCAAGGAGCTTGCACAAATTCACACATCTGCAGGCAGAACAGTGATGTGCACTTGTCCAAAAAATACATATATAAGCATTAGCTGAAGCATGTACATACACACGATGCTGACACATGATTTTCCACTATACAGACACACACACCTCCAGCAGCTCACTGCCCTCCTTCAGTCCACATAGTTCAGCCGGGGAACCGGCTCTCACGTGGCTGATGAAGATCCCTGTTTGGTTTCCTCCGACTATCGTGATATCGTCGGCTAGACTGGCTCTGCCGCGCTTTGGTGAGATGGGGGGGCTTGAGGACGGGGAGCGGGAGGGTATTCTGAGAGATGGCAAGGATGGGCAGCAGTAGATCAGGATGGTGTGACATGTTAGACAAAGATTTGGCAAAGAGCAGCACACTTTTTCACTTTAGGTTAACTTTCATGCTTGGTCTGTGCTCTAAGAACTTTATATATCCAGATCTGACATTATATATCCACATGTTGTATGTAATTATGAATATTTGCACTTTATTATTATATTAACCCCTTTCAAACCGTTGGACCCAGTAATTAATGATTAATGAGATGTTAACCACTTATTCCTGTTAAACTGTATCTGCTAGAAATGATTGTTTGGCTGCATATTGAGGCTTCCACAAACAAGATTAAGATGGTGCAGTTGTGTAACAGTCGTAAAACGTCCATGGGCCAATACTCACACCATACCCTTGTAAAATAAATCCCCTAAAATGTTTTATACTGCAGTTTGTGTGTTAAGACCTTTTGCTGCATCATCACAACTCTTATCTATGAAGGTGTTGGATGTTGCTGCAAGCAGTGAGGAAGAAATGTAAAAAGAAATGCATAAAGAAATGCGTAAAGAAATGTATAAAGAAAAGAATACAGTGCAATGGGAAAATCGTGCGTAAATAAATAAATAAATGAATGCATAAATACATAAATAAATAAAAAATAAAATAAAAAATAAATAAATAAAAGGGAAAATTAAACAGAAGAGTAAATAAATAAGGGAATTAATACAAAGATAAATAAATAAAGAAGCAAATTAAAACAGAAATATCAATTTATGTCTTTTGTCTTAATTAACAGCTACATTTATTTTTAATATTATTTTTGCTACATTTAATGATATATTTATTTATCAAGTCATTTATTTATTCATTTATTTTAGATTTTGGCAGGTTCCGTTCTCCATACATAAGTGTCATTGCTTACTAAGCAGAAAGCCATCACATATATCAATGCTTTAACAATATTTTTAAGTAACTTTCATTGACGATGGTCAAAACTGTGATGTACCTGGGAACACTTGGACTGGGCTGGTGTGAAGAGACGGCAGGTAGGTTGACCAGGTCAGGGGGGAAGAGGTGAGAGTGAAGGGAGTTCCAGGAATCACACAACGAAGGTTCACTGTGCTCACCTGAAAACACCAGAGAGCCTCATAATAACTTGCGCTCACACACCAACGCCTTCTCTGGTTTGTTTTATTGTTCTTTGTTGCCAAATGACTGAAAATCATAGGCAATCATTTAAAAGTTAATTTAGTTCTTTCTTCTACATGACTGATAACTAACAGAAGTTAATTATCATGACTTGGGCTGGTGACAGTTGTTGATGCAAAACATGACAGAATCAGTTATACCTGTAATGTTATCGTTCTCATCACTGCCCCATGACTCCGAGTCAAACCTTTTGAGAGCAGAAAGACAGGGATGTTAATGAAAATTAAATAACTAATAGAAGAGGCTGTAAACGTATATCGTTATGTGGGGCTGATGAACTCACTCTGTGTTGAATCTTCGGTTGATGGAGTTCATACATGGAGGAAAGGGGAACGTGGAGAGCCGATTTATCTCTTTTTCGTTGTCTTCTGTCTGAGGGTAGAGAGGTAAATAACAATACACTCATTCTGACACTTTCATTCTTCATCTATTTGGTTCCTGCGTTTGTGAATGAGCAGAGCGGGGGTACTCACTGACGAGAGGAGATTCTCCTCTGAGTTGGAGCGAGAATCTGTGAAGGAGCAGAAAGAATATTTGAATGAATAGAGTATATCTACAGTGTAAACTTGAGAATCATCTTCCAGGTGTCCGTGCACACAACTTACCCTCCGAGTTCTCATTGGCTTGGCCACTCGAGGGTGTCTGTGGCACAGAGAAGATGAGTAAATATAGTATCACCTCCCAGCTATAGAGGTATTGTGCAGGTACTAACACGTTAAGAGTTGCGTAAGAATCTACTACAATGTCTCAAACTCTAGACAATAATCAGATCCTAGTCTAGCTGGGCTGAAATTTACTTTGGAGTCCAAAAGCTACATTCCTTGCATACCCTAATAACAACGTGAGAAAACATGTTACAGTCTCCAAAACAGCTGTGTCCCATGGAAACAGTACACAAAGAAGCAGTTAAACTACATTAACAGCACCACACTCTTACTAATTCTGATTTAAAGGGACAGTGTGTAGGATTTGGCGGCATCTAACAGCGCGGTTGCAGATTGCAACCAACTGAGTACCCCTCCGCTCACACCTCCCTTTCCAAGTCTGCGGTAACGTGAGCCACCGAGTGCAAAACCCTGGTAACGCCGTTCGCCTCGCTCAGAGGCCGTCCTTACCATAATAACACTATGAACTGACGGAAGACAGATGGCGGCACCACGGTTTTGCACTCTGCGACTCACGTTACCGCAGTTTCACAAGCGTGTCAGAGAACTAAAGTGGCCTTCAGGTAACAAACAAACGTGAAAAGCTCTCTCTAGAGCCAGTGCTCGGTTTATCCGTTCTGGGCTACTGTAGAATAGGCTTGCCACGGTAATCGGTGTTACCGGTTTTACACGGTGTTACACGGTGTTACACGGTGTTACACGGTGTTACACGATGTAACACTGTGTTACCCGGTGTTACACGGTGTTACACGGTGTTACCGGTGTTACACGGTGTTACACGGTGTTACACGGTGTTACACGGTGTTACACGGTGTTACAAGGTGTTACCGGTGTTACACAGTGTTCGGGCACACACCGATTACATTACTTAACTACTGCCCCCACCGTCGTTTTGCTTTTTTTTTTTAACAGAAATAAAAACCCATTTAGTTCATTTTCGCGTATCAGCGCCGTGTTATCAATACATAGTCGGACGACGGACGCTACAAACTGAAAGTGAAAGTGACTGCTCCATACAGAGTCTCAGCTCAGAGTAGCAGGAGTCAGATTTCACACACACGGGACGAGAGACAGTTGACAGACAAGACGATGGTGGATGATTTGGTGTCGAAGCGAAAAGCGAAAGCGCCTATTTGGCAATATTTCAGATTTAAACCCAGTGCTATAAGGGAACCATAAAGCTAATGAGGTGATCGCCGTGAGGATGACGGAGCTGTCACAGCTGGTGTGAGGCCAGACAGACAGCCAACCGATGGTAAAGATCAAAGTAAGTGCGCTACATAAGATAAGATAAGATAAGATATTCCTTTATTAGTCCCACAGTGGGGAAATATTGACCGTCATCTTTTCTTGCAAAATGTCTGGTGTAACACCGGTGTGGTCACATGTTCATTAACTGGTGGGAAAACTTCCTCACCGTCACATCCCTACTGTAGAAACATGGCAGAGCAACATGGCGAACTCCGTGAAGAGGACCTGCTCCCTATGTAGATATGAAGAGCTCATTCTAAGCTAACGGAAACACAATGATTCTTAGTTTCAGGTGATTATACACTAATGAAAACATAGTTATGCATATGATATTCCATTTCTGCTAATAGATCCCCCGAAATATTAAACGCTGCTCCTTTAAATCATGACTAGGGTGATGGTGATTCTACTGTTACTGTGAATGTGAGTAAAATAATAGTTATGGTAGCCAGCCCTGACCTTTCGTAGCAGCAGGCGGGAGCTATTGGCCCAGGGTCTCAGGTCCAGGCCGAGGGAACAGCAGGGGCCGTAGCACTGGTCCTCACTGCACAGGGATAGGTTGGACTGGGAGACACAGGGAATAATATATATATAAAATGTTCTGTGGTTGCAGTGGGAAGACAGTGCTGCACTCCTGCGTTAACTCACACAGTGCAGACAGGGGCTGCTCTGCTCCATCTGCTCCATCTGCTCGCGGCCCCTCTCCCTCTCTCTCTCCAGCTCCCTCTGCTGCTGCTCCAGGTTGGCCTGCAGCTCCGCAATGCGTTTACGCAGACGGTTCTTATCCAGCAGGCAGTCGGTGTACTCCAACTGCAGGCTGTCTCGACTACGCAGAGCCTGGTGAAAAGACGGGAAAAGAAAGAGAAAAGAAGTTTGCCTGGTGAAAAAAAACTGTTAAAGCTACAGTCAGTCACTTTGAGCAAATATGATAAAAAGTTAATTTTATAAAACGGTCACTATATCCTGACAGTAGTGCATGAGACAGATAATTTGAAAAAAATCCTGTGTCCTGGTGTCCTTAAAGTGACCGACTGCATCTTTAGGACTAGTCAGGGGTGCCTCTATGGGGGAAATTAAACAGCAACACAAGTAACTACAAATATACCTTGATATAAGTTGGTTGGAGACAGTGTTGAGCCTCCGTACACACTGACCTGGTCTCTCTCCTTTTCCAGCTCCATGTTCTGGTTGAAATAAGACACGCTCCTCTTCTGTTCAGTCTCCCAGTCCAGCTGGAGAGTCCTCACCTTCAGCTGCAGCTGCTCGCACTGCGACTCCAGCTACAAACACAGTTTACCATTACAACTTCCATTCAAAGGCAGAAAAGAAATTAAACACTGACTTTGGCAGTACATCAAACCTTTTAACAACTGATTAAAGTAAAAAAATATAATCTTAAAGGTGCAGTGTGAATGATCTGGCGGCATCTAGCGGTGAGGTTGCAGATTGCAACCAAGTGAAACTTCTTACACACAAGCGTGTAGGAGAACTACTGTACGGTGGCGGAAATGTGAAAACGCGAATAGCCTAAGTGTTTGGTTTGTCCGTTCTGGGATACTGTAGAAACATGGCGGCCGGCTCCGTGACGAGGACCCGCTCCGTGTGTAGATATGAAGGGCTCATTCTAAGGTAACGAAAACACAAGGATTCTTATTTTCAGGTGATTATACACTAAAGAAAACATACTTATTAATATTATATTCCATTTCCGCCAATAGATCCCCTTAAATGTCACACACTGTTCCATTAAAGATAATTTGTGACAACTGTTCACCTTGTCCTGGTGCTCATCGGTGCTCTGTCGCTCCCCCTGTAGTCTGCTGATGATATCACAGAGCTCCTGCCTCTGCTCTGCAGCCTCCCTGCGGTCCTGCTGCAGGATATCCATCAGAGCCTGAGGCAAACAACAGAAAGCACTGCATCTTTAGAGACATCACTTGACAAAACGCATACTAAATCTTTGTTTTGAGGGACCAAATATAAGGAAAAAGCACTGTGGTTGATTCTGACACGAAAAGAAACAGTAAATGTGCTTTCAGACGATAAACATTGTAGATTTACAAACATACTATGTTTCTGCATGTCTGTCCAGCGTGGTGTGAGATATTCTAGTATTATCGCGATGCTAGTACTGTAATTAGCTGGTGAATTAAGATAGTCGTTGTAAGCCTGTATAAATGTTTAAGTTCAAAGTAATACTGTTTATGCTGCAGTGAAAGAGTTAACTAATTAACGCCGCCACATGCTGGGGACATGCCCGTTGTGGGTGGACGCCGTTCTGTAGTATCCCTTAACCACTAGATGCCTCCATTGCTCTTTCTGTGAATGATACATATGTCAAGTTGATTTCTAGTAGTGGCCTAATCCTGTTAATGGTGATTTGTATGCGACTCTAGATTACTGTTTATGTTATAAAATGGGCATTATAATGTTTATTGAGGCATTTATGTTTAAGATGAGTCCTTTATAGTCTGACTTGGTAATAATACTGTATATACTATTAGTTAGATTTCTCTTTAATCTATTGGTTTGGTAATATACAGTATAGCCTATTATTATTTATTCATGGTGATTCAGAGTTGTTTATTTCCTGTTGCTGTTAAGATGTCAGTGCCTAATGGTGGTTTATCTGTTATTTCAGACTAATAAAAAATACTGTGTGTTTGATTAAACACTGCTGGAACACAACAGTCCAGACAAAGGAAGTTAAGTCTCCTCTTCCTTCCGGTGTTCTGACCGACACACCATTTTGTTTACTGCTACACCTCAACGAGCTATAGTCCCGCCTTCTTACCTCCTTAACAACTCCAGTAGCAGGAACCGAGACCCTCATCTGAGTTCCTTTATTCTCAGCTCTCTGAACTTCAGTACGGTACAGCGGTTTCTGTGGCAAAGCAGGTGGAGAACCATTTACTCCATTAGAGAGCAGACCGTTTCTTTTTGCTGGCATGGTATTCCCTGGAGTATCCATCGTTTCTTTGTCTGCCTCTGTCAACCTGGACTTCAGCTCCTCTACCTGTATGGAGGACAAGCAAAGCAGCCATAAAGACAAACCCTCACATTTTGAAATGTCCACTCATGCCGTTGTAAAACATTTTTAAAATATGGCTAATGGACATATATGAAAACCCTAAAACTCTTCCGTAACTGATTCTCATTCAAACCAAAATACAGTACAGATTGGCTATAGACAACTGTGACTAATATGTACTTATCTGTGTGACTATGTGTATTTATTTTTATATTGTGACCTTTTTTGTTGATTGTTTATGTGTATGTTTTAAAATATCTATATGTATTATTATTATTATTATTATTATTATTATTATTATTATTATTATTATTATTATTATTATTATTATTTTGCCCATACTGTGGTTTATGTGATAATTCTGCTCTTTGTTTTACTTTTTTATTTATTATTTTTATTTCTTTATGTTTTATGTTTCATTTTTATTCTTTATTTGTTTTGAAAAAAATGTCTTTGTTTTTTTGGGAGGTATAAAATGGACGACATGCATACTTCTGTATTTGGTATTTCACACTGAATGGATTGCAAAGTTATGTTGTTAATGAAAAAGGAAAATAAAATTAAAAAGTGGCTAATGGGCTGTTTATCTACATTAATGATAAATATTTGATTTTGTAAAATAAATGACATACATGCTTTTTGTTCTACGAACAATAAGAACAATCACGAGTGCACGACTATTTTTGCATATATATATAAATATATATAATTTTGTATGAAAAGGCTGGGTTGGCATCTCTGACAGTAAGACGTGATAGGCATTGGTTTTTATTTATATATAAAGCCCTTAATGGCAACTTGCCGTGATACATCATGTCCTTATAAATTGGTCCTATAGTTATTATTTGACTTGTTCAACTGATTGGCTAAAGCTTGACGTCCCGCGTGAAAACACTAAATTTGGGGAAACTGCTTTTGGTGTTTGTGCTGCAAAAACTTGGAAAAGTTTACAAAACACATTACAATTAAACACATTGTACGTATACATGTAGGTGATTTTAAATCCATGATTACAAACTACTCCGCTTTAGAATGTAACTGTTTTTAACATTGTTCTATTGTTGTCTGGCTGATTGCTTCTTGTAATTCGTTAATTATGTTCTGTGTGTATTTATTTTGTTTTATTGTACTCTCGACATCGTTGAAAATGAGGGCATGCCCTCAATGATTCCTCGAGATTTAAATAAAGGTTGAATTATGTAAGATATGTGGTACAAACACTTATCTTACAGGAATCAAGGAGTTGGAGGTAAATAAAAGGTAAACTGAAGTGTTTATCATACCTACTGCATTCCTATTAGCTGGCACATAAGGTAACAAGACCGCGGTGGAAACAGCGTAGTTGGTTATTAACATCACCATCATTTAGGGGAAAAGAATAACCACAAATATTTCCAGGTATTCACAAACAAAATGGCTGATACTTCAGTGGTATGGTGGACGTGTTGTGACAGCACACAGGGGAGGCTGATAACATCTACAGTTGGTTTCAACTGCTCACTTCACCTCTCGTGCTGCAGCTACGTGCCAGCTTAAGCAGTTTCACTTGAGCTGCCCTGGGCGCTGTTATATGCCGCCTTATCGTGCCATCAAACAAAACATTGATTTTTTTTCTTACCCTAAGGCCCATCTGGAGCACCTGAAACAGCAACTTAAAGTTTAGAGCAACAGGGGAAAACAAGTTGGGGGACTTGTGACGAGAAGATCACTATTATTAGCAAATTCGCCATGACTGCAGCTGCTTTTAGAGTCAGGATCAGCTGAGGAATGTGGTGGAACATCAGAGATGACTCATCCGAGTTTCTCAGTGAAAGGCTTGTTGTGTTAGACAATATCTGTGAGTCACATGATTTTAAAACCTGGCTGTGGTGAAAAAACACTTTCTTTATGAGATAAATTAAAACCAAATTAAGAAACTGCACAGTTTCTGTTTTTACATACGCTGCTCCCAACCGACCTACCTGCCTCAGTAGTTCTCTCTCACGGGCGGAGGCCTTGCCTTGCTCCTCCAGGGCCCTGGAGTACTTCACCGCCTGCTCCAGGTGCTGGTCCTTCAGCTTGCCCAGCTCTCGACTGGCCGACTCCGAGTCCTGACGCAACCTGGAGATCACAAATCATCCGGTGAGCACGTTCTTTCACCTTCTCTCGTTGATTCATTTATGTGCAACATGAGGTAAACCATGTGCTTTCTGTGACATTAAAGTTACTCAATCCTGGATTCATTCTAGTTTTACAGTCACAGGTACACATTAGTACTTTGTGAGCAGATTTTACATCTGATGTTAAAGTTCAATCTTTAAAAAAAAAAAGTTACCTCTCACTGCCCTTTTGACGAGACCAACAAGAGAAATTACATGACTTAACTGTCAGTTTCTCCCGTGACTCATCTCTCATCCATGGATTTAGTGAATATCATTCTCTGGGATTTTCTAAGCCGCCTACAAAAGTGAGACAAACCTCTCTAGCTGCAGTCTGTCCTGACGTAACTCCTGAGCTTTGCGTTCGGCGCGGCTGCGCTCCTCCTCCGCCACCCGGCAGCGCTGAGACAGGCGTCGCTCGCACATGCGGGTGTTTCGAAGCTGCTCCCTCAGTTTACGCACCTCCAGGAGAAGAAACTGGGTCAGACCCTCCGGACCTTCCTCATCTGGGGAGTAAAGACAGGTGGAGGTCATAGGTTATCATGGGGGCCACTGGTTAATGTATAGAGAGAGTAAACTCACATTCAGAGAGCCAGAGAGGCTTGTTTTAATGTGTGAGGCGATGGAATGGGTGTAAGAATATGTGTGACAAGCATGCATTTGTAAATATCTGGATGCTCTGAAAGCTTGTGCATACTTTGTGAAATCTACCAAGAAAAGTTTTGTTTTAAGGAGTTCCAATACTGGCTCTACATCTTTTGATCTCTGTCTTGGATACCATTAGTGCAAAATGTCTGAAGTCCTTTCATTATATTCTTCTAGTTTAACATGCCCTTCATTCCTTTAGACACTCTTGAGCATCGTAATAACAAAGAAGTGTGTGCTCAGCTCTGCAAAGATCTACTAGCTAATATTAAACACAGAGTTTCTGGGTCTAAAAGTGAGTTGTTAACCACTTTTTAAGTGCTTGTCTGTTTGCTGGCCATGTAACATTCAAATATAAACCTCAGTGAGCTCTTTTCAAAGTTTGAATGTCATAGCTCTTAGTGTGTTTACTATGTGCCAGTAAAGAACCTTTTTACAGCCAGCCAACACAAGTGGGGCCGAGTCATTTCTTTGAAAGTCAGATTTAAACCTGCAGTAGGCAGAATGTTTTTGGCATCTTTCGGCAAAAATGCCATAATAACCTTTCAGCATATTGTAATTCAAGTGTTCTGAGAGAAAACTAGACTTCTGCACCTCCTCATGGCTCTGTTTTCAGGCTTTAAAAAATCTAGCCCGTGACGGGAGACTTTGGCCAATCACAGGTAACTCATTGAGAGAGAGCGTTCCTATTGGCTGTTCATTTAACGGAGGCAGCTGTCAATCACTCGCAAACTCCGATCAAACGGTCAAACTAGGCAGTGCTGATCAAATATGAATCAATATTCTGTTACTGTAATGCTTATTTCTCTCCTCAAATGTTTTCAGAAACATCTTGTAGTGTACTGTTTAGCTGTAAAATGAGAAAGTTTGTGACCCAGCAGCCATGTTGAGATCAGTTGATGAAATATCAAGCGCCGCCCACCAGCCGGAGCACACTTTTTCATTTTAGCTAACCGTTTGAGTGTGTGCAGGCAATTTCCACCACCATACAGTGTCTTTTCATTCAAAGGGTACCCATGGAAATCTTCATACAACAGTTAGATATTTCCCTCCATTTGCTCTTTTTACATATTATCAAGAATTCAAGAGAATTCCCGAGACAAAATTGAGGTTATTTACTCAAAAGCACATCAAAACGAGTGCGACCGTCCTGCCAGTGGGCCCACAGTTGTATTTTGGTTGTTCAACTCAACTCCACACCTCTGCCATCCTCGGCATGCAGAGAAATCCCCACTTACCCAGTATGAGGGAGCATCGTTGTGTGGGCTGTTTTCCGGTCAGCTGTGTGTACTGGTCCGGGTGGTAAAACTCCAGTGATTCCATGAAGGCTTGAAGACCTCGCTGGCCCTGACCACGCAGAATGTCCAGCAGACGACCTGTTCAACAACAGGATGGAAAAAAAAATCTGAAAAATATATCATTATCCCAGGCACAATATCAATAAACTGATGCAAGCTCATGTCAAGCTATCAAAGCTGAAACCACAAAAATGCTCCCTCTTTGATGTGTGAGTGTCATTTACACTGTAGTTACATAGATATTTCAAACATGAGTATGATGAATGAACATGAGCTAACTCACTGGCAAAGAAACAGCAGTGATATGAGCCGGGCGCTCAGGTGTTCCCCTTCAAATTTATCGTCTTTCACTCCCCGTTCTGTCTGCCTCACACTCCCCTTTACTTAGCCTCGTCTTTCATCTTACTCTCTCCTTAGATCCAGCCTGTTTCTCTCACTGCAACATTTATCTTTACCCACCTGTTCCTCTCTGACAACAATCACTCACACATAAAGTTTCCCTCTTTGGGAGTTTTACAAAAGAACCATACTGCATGTACTGCTCCCAATTTTCAAAGCATTTCATACAATTGTACATTATTTTCTTGTTTTCCAGGCAGGCATTAGTATCGGTTTATTAGTAAAGACCTTAGTAAATATTAGTAAAGACCATATACATGCATGTTGTCCCCCTGTCTTTTTACGTCTCCTATCATTCATCTCATAAAGGGAATAAGCCAGAAAAAAATCTGTAATGCAAGAAATTCTTATTATTCTTTTTTATGATGATGTCAACGTTAGTTTATTGTTTGTCTTCTCGATTAGATTTTCTAATAAGGCAGCATGCATTTCATGTTTAAATTTTAGCAAATTGGCACCATTAAAGGTGCAGTGTGTAAGATCTGGCAGCATCTAGCGGTGATTTGGGGTTAAGTATCTTGCTCAAGGACACTTTGACATGTGACTAGAAGAGCCGGGGATCGAACCGCCGACCTTCCGATTGGTGGACGACCTGCTCTACCTCTGGCGGCCGGCTCCGTGAAGAGGACCCGCTCCATGTAGATATAAACGGCTCATTCTAAGCTAACGAAAACATGATTCTTAGTTTCAGGTGATTATGCACTAAAGAAAACATACTGATTAATATTATATTTTCTATTTCTGCCAATAGATCCCCCTAAATGTTACACACTAGATCCTAACTGTAACATATCCACGAGTGTAGAGACAGCTATCAATGGATCATTACTAATTTTCAGTCAAGTTCTGAAGTTATAAGGAGCGTCTTTTTTCTATGATTTCTAAGCAGAGTTATGGACGTTTTGGGCATTGGAGATAATGCAACCCTCAGTATAAGTCAGAGAGCCGCTGCAGCTGTTGACCACATTGGTGTGCGGACCAACTCATCAGGCCAAACTACAATAACTTCCTGTTGAGCTGTTCCTTTCACCTCATACCTCATAGTACTTTCTTCTTTTTTTTATAGGTGTATTATAACATTACAAAAAGACTCATAGTATCTTCTAATGTCAGTTTCAAATCTCTTAAAGTTGATTTTCATATTGCAGTTTCATGATCTGAAGCTGTGTTTAAAGGTGCTATTGATAACATTCAGCCACTAGATGTCTCATTCTCCCTCCCCCGTTCCATTGCATTCACTTCACAACAACTCGTTGCCAGGCACTTACCGTCAAATCTCAGCCATTTATCTGTTTTTTTCCCACACTAACTGTGACACAGAGATACCACGTGATACCAACGTCGTATTACTATTGGCTCAGAAGCCTTGTTAGAAGTGGGAACCAGACGTCAGATAGCTTCCACAGATATAAACAAAATATTAATTTTGGACCCGCCAACATTTTTAAAGTGATTAATTCATAATCATTATATTTTTTTTCAGGGAAGGCCATAGTTTTATTCGGCACCTTTCTAGAAGCTCTGTGGATGTATTATTTTTTTTTTTAAATATTCGTCTACATAAAAATGTTATCAATAAGACCTTTAAAACAGTTTTTAGCTGATATGCACAACCTTGTGCGTGGTCTTGTATGTCATGTTAAAAAAAAACGATTAAACCTGATGATTTTGCTTTGAGGTGTTCAATCTAGCTGGATGGCTGCTGTTGATGTTGATTTATTGGTGTTTTCAAATGAGTTTCTCCTCCTCTCACCGGCCTTGCTGATGCGCAGTGGGTACTGTGTGGAGTTGAGCACCTCGTCTTCATCCTGCTCATCGATGACCTTGCACTGGCGCAGATACGGGGTGAGTTTGGCCGGGTTGAGGATGCGCGTGAGCTTGTGCCGCACCCCCTCCACGCGATCCCAGAGCTCCTCGCAGCGCTCCTCGCAGCGCTCCTCGCAGCGCTCCTCGCAGCGCTCCTCGCAGCGCTCCTCGCAGCGCTCCTCGCAGCGCTCCTCGCAGCGCTCCTCTGACCAGGAGGGAGAAGATCGCACCTCCTCCTGAGCTATGTCCCCATCCTCTGCCCAGACTGTGACACCTGCAAGAGACCGGACGTTTACAAGCAGTTCAGGAAGTTTGAGTGTGGTAAAAAATGATTGTGCACTGAAAGAGATAAGAAGACTTTTGAGGATTAAAAAATAAAATCTTGTATTAATTAAAGGGACTATTTGTAACTTTTCACGCGCATAAATCCTAACGGGTCGGATTCCCATGCGCGCTCGCGTGTGGGTACGCGAGCGCGCAGCAGCTCTGCTCCTGCTGCCTTCTGCCTGCACACCGCGCTCGTTCTCCCCCGCTCGGCTCGCTCCACCTCCACGTGAACGCGCGCACACTACACACTGCAGAGAGTTAGTTTAGCTCTGAGAATATCTAGTGAATGTGCAGTGGACGTTTTTGCAGAAATAAATGCTGCCGCTCCTCCAGACCAACAGAGGTTTCCCGTGTCTTGTGAAGGGACGGGGCTCCGCAGCGAGTTACGTTATCGCCCCGACCGGGTGTCGCTGTCTCCCGCCCTCCCCCCCCCCCCCCCCGACCGGGTGTCGCTGTCTCCCCACCCGGTCGGGACGCTAACGTAACTGGCTGCGGAGCCCCGTCACTTCACAAGACACGGGAAACCTCTGTTGGTCTGGAGAAGCGGCAGCATTTATTTCTGCAAAAACGTCCACTGCACATTCACTAGATATTCTCAGAGCTAAACTAACTCTCTGCAGTGTGTAGTGTGCGCACGTTCACGTGGAGGTGGAGCGAGCCGAGCGGGGGAGAACGAGCGCGGTGTGCAGGCAGCAGGATCAGAGCTGCTGCGCGCTCGCGTACCCACACGCGAGCGCGCATGGGAATCCGACCCGTTAGGATTTATGCGCGTGAAAAGTTACAAATAGTCCCTTTAAGTGACTCCAGAAACGTTTTGCTACTTTGGACCATGTCTCTTTTGACCAGTGGCGGACTCAGGCTGTCTGAGGGGCTGGGGAGAAAAAAAATAAAAAGGGCACCAGCTGCATGCGGTGCAATGGAAACGCACAGAAAGTTTTCTAGCATCTAGGGCAGCCTTTATGGCACTGCTTCACGTCTTTTCCATTCTATGGCCACCATAGAGGGCACTGCATCATGTTTTCTCTACTGGAAGGGCACCCAGAGGGCACTGCATCATGTTTTCTCGACTGGAAGGGCACCCTAGAGGGAACTGCATCATGATTTCTCCATTTAAGGGCACCCTAAGGGGCACTGCATCATGTTTTCTCTACTGGAAGGGCACCCTAGAGGGCACTACATCACATTTTCTCTACTGGAAGGGCACCTTAGTGAGCACTGCATCATGTTTTATCTACCATACGGGCAACCAAGAAGTCCAAGATATTTTGCGTTATTTTCGAACATGGGTGCACTAAGGGGGGCGGACCTGAGTCCACCAGAGCTTTTGACCGTAACACTTCAGCCGTGCGGGACAAATGTTGTTTACTCTCCAGTCCTACACTAAATATTTTGTCCCATGGAGAATTCCATTGGAATTTGTTTTTGTCTGACAACGCTTGTCTGTAACTTTCAGCCATCAAAGTGGGTCATTGCAGCATGTTGCTACTATGGTTTCTAAACAATCACAGTTTTTATAACGCAAAGATATGACATCAGAAGCAAACATATGAGTCACCTTTGTGAAATATTTTTATATTCCTCTTAATTAAAATGTATTACATGATGGACCTCTTTGACACACACTGAATGACTACTTAATAGTAGTCATTCTTAATGATGCATAAAGGATTACTGGGTTTATCTGTTGCATTGTAAAGGAATGAGATAGAGCTCCGTACTGGAAGTCTTCCAAGGAATGATGAGGGGG
Organism: Sebastolobus alascanus; assembly: GCA_916701645.2. Lineage (NCBI taxonomy): Eukaryota > Metazoa > Chordata > Actinopteri > Perciformes > Sebastidae > Sebastolobus > Sebastolobus alascanus. The sequence continues at coordinate 1,740,332 of CAKAOJ020000035.1, read as the reverse complement.
ATTTACTCTCTACAAAATAAAAGTCTGACAGATGAACATTTATCTTGAAGCCATTTGAGAGTAGATAATGTGTTAAATCTCACATAAGGAGGACACTTTGATTATCTGAAAGTCAATAAGCGTTTGCATGATGAATGATCAAGAACTTATATTTCATACGCAATGTGAGTTAATATAACAGCAACAGTTAAGAGTCTGCTATCACGAGGGTCATAAACTGTAGTGGGGAGGACACTTTGTGGGTCAGTGTCTCAGAGCGCAGGAATGAAAATACTGCCGTGACTCATATCGCACACCTAAAAACACACGAGGGGGCCGCAGACAAAAGCTCCCTTAGTCCCATTCACTTCACACTGTGGAGGAGACAATGAGAGAAAGTGAATAACTCAGCCACTACAGGAGTTTGTTAAAAAACAGCTACATACAATGGTCGATTCCAATATCAGTGATGCAAGGGAGGGAAAGCTTTCACCAGACTCACAAATCCAGTGAGAAATCGCTGAACGAGGCACACTATAACAACACAGGCCCCATAAAGCTGTGTTGGTTCTGCAGGCAGAACCTATGTCTCATTTCTGTTGGTTTAACAAATGTAGTTTATAATCACAGAGGCGTGTAGGTCACCAATTTCTTTCTCATCTCACTGCAGTCTGAAATGCTTTGGTTTTTTTTTGGCTGCCTAAGAAAAGACATCACTCTCTAGGCTGTGATAATATGTGTTGGGCATTTGTTCCACTTTATAGAATAAATAATAGAACCTATGAGTCAATCATGAAAATTAAGTATTCACCCTCAGTGATATTTACCACTGATGAGAGTGAGGTAGCTGATCTGAGCGATCTGAGCTGACAGGCAGGTCGAGGCAGGTCTGGATGCTCTGGAATCTCGGTCATTACCCATAAACACGTCTGCTGAGACATTGTTCTCATGTGATTACCACTGAACTCCTCCTCCTGACACTCAGAGTAGTAGAAAACACTCACCCAAATTAGAACCTGTATCTACCATAATCCCTTCTTAGAAAAGAAGAAGTTAAAACTAAGGTTCAGTTAAAACTGTAAAAAAAAAATCATGTGTACTGTAAAATGAAGACCTGGGGAAATAATTCAAAAGCATATAATAACACGAAACTACACATCTGCTGATAAGATATTCTAGTGGGGCAGCTAAACTGAAATATTTGTAACAATTGTGCATTTTGCGATGAAAGCAACATATTTGGCACAGATGTAGGTTTATATGTTATGAAAAAATATAGTGCTCGAGACGCTGCAAATTTAGCCCCTGGTGGCCGTGGCAGCCATTTTTCAAAATGGCTGCCAAAAAAGGCGCTAAATATTCCAAAATGTTGCAGAAAACTGATTTTATGACTCCAATGATGATTTCCAAGGTGCGTTCAAGCTGATTAGATCAGATGTCAGAAGATCACAGACATGTTTTTTTCCCTCTTTATTTTTTAAGGGTGCTTTTTAAAATCTAGAAAAGCGAGAAAACCGGATAAAAGGAGCATGGTCACTTCAGGGTCAAACTTCACCCCCTTGCCTTCATGATAGAATGACAACCAATACACCTTATTGTAACAATAATACGCCAGTAATACGCCAAATTTGTTGCTTTTATTGCAAAATGCATAATTGTTATGCTTAACTGCCCCGCTATTCAGATATATTTCAACAAGAAGACTTCTGTTATCCGATCTTTTATCTCCAAAAGGCCATGTTTATATTTAAATGTGTGAAAGTTTGGAAAGTTTTGCTTGTAGCTTTTAATAACTATGAGGTGCAAATTTGTATTTGACATGACTGAAAATATACTGTTAGTTAAGCAAAAAGATTGTTATGTTAACTGTTTTGAGAAAAGAGCTTTTATTTTGAAAAAAAAAAGTGTCAAATCAACTGAGAATTGGTGCAAAAAACAACAAAAAACAACTTGAATCATTAGTTGCCATGAATAATATCATTTTTCACAAACTATCACTGGAAAAAATCCAGAAATCAACCCAGTGGATACATGCTATATGCAGACCTACACAGGATTGTGCATAATGTGATAGATTATGCTATTTGTGCTCAGAGTTTGTTGACACAAACCTGAACCCGGACCTGAGACTTTATCACTGATAACACACCAGGCTATAGCACAGCCTTGCTGCCATTTAACGCGTAGTTATATAACGACAGCTGCAAGTCTATCAATCATTTCCCTCAGGAACATTTCAAAACAGTGCGAACATATAGAAACATAGTAAACAGCGCGCTAACTGTGGAAATCTTAAATGTTGTCTTACCACTCATGTCTTGAATCTGTTTTGAAGATAAAGCGCAGTGTGATCGAGTCCTCTACATCCCCTTCAGACCTAGAGACGAGTCAGGAGTGAAACCGAGCTGTGAGGTCAGAGCGTGTGGGCGCCACCTGACTCTGGAGGTCCTCCTTTTACGCACACCTTGGCACACTCAGCTCCTCCACCCTCGGTCAACCACGACCAGCCAATCGGCAGCCAAGAACAGCGGGAAAAAGTCCCACTTAACACCACATCACAGCGGATCAACACCTTTTACTGGCCAGGAAAGGTTCGATGGAAAGCGATCTATGTATAACATTCGTGTAGTAGAGTCCTTACGCACTAGATGGCGCTTTCAACCAATGTGTCCAGGCAAAGCTGTCGCCTGTAAGCACAACTTTATTGCAGTGATACTGTTAATATTCTCAGTGCTGTTTCTTAAATTGTGAGTTTTGACATGAAGTCTTGTCACAGAAATACAACTTAAAGAGAATATGACTCATTAACACTGTGAGTCACTCACAGAAGAGCTTGTCACCTTGTAAATCAGTAGGAGAGACAGCTTTGTGCCCTGGAGGAGGTTAGTCACCAGGGAAGGGAGGGGAAACCTGACTGATCTGATACATCTAAACACAATGACGCAGAGTTTCATCCTCACTTTAAAAAAATATATAAATAAATAAACAAATATATATATATATATATATTTAATGTTTGTAGGCCTATGGTTGTGCTGCCCCTATAGCAGGTTGTTGTCTCTAGCACGTCCCACAGAATGACTAATTACTTGAGTATTAAATAAGTAGGAAAGCTGACTCATACTGTTTGATCAAGAGTAGCCTACTACCAGCTAACTCCACAGCATTTAATAATTGGTTTGGCTTGGAAATGAAACCAGGAGGTGACGTAAAGTTTAAAACAAGTAGAGGCAAGTATTGCCAAAAAAAGCATAATTCAAATTAAAGCTTCGGTAGGCAGAACATTTTTGACAACATTGGGCAAAAATTCCATTATAACCTTTCAGCATATTGTAATTCAAGTGTTCTGAGAGACTTCTGCACCTCCTCTTGGCTATGTTTTTCAGGCTTTAAAAAATCTAGCCAATGACGGGAGACTTTGGCCAATCACAGGTCATTTCAGAGAGAGAGCGTTCCTATTTAGCGTTCCTATTGGCTGTGCTCCGACGGGTGGGCGGTGCTTGGTATTTCCTCAACTGATCTCAACATGGCTGCCGGGTCACAAACTTTCTCATTTTACAGCCAAACAGTACACTACAAGATATTTCTGAAAAAATTTGAGGAGAGAAATAGGCATTACAGTAACAGAATATATTATATATATATATATATATATATATATGAATATTGATTGATAAGTGATCAGCGCTGCCTAGTTTGACCGTTTGGTCAGAGTTCCAGAGTGATTGACAGCTGCTCAGAGACGGCAGACTCCAGCTCGGCTCTGATTGGTTGTTTTCCTCCCGTCTGTGAAATCTTGCAGATACCATTAGGAGCACCAGTGGACACAGAGGCACATGAATTTTTTTCCAGATTACCTGTCTCATGCACTACTGTCAGGGTATAGTGACCGTTTTATAAAAATAACTTTTTCTAATCACATTTGCTCCATTTTTACCCACTGCAGCTTTAAGACTTTAACCCTCATCCTACCAACCTGTTTAACATACAGTACAAGGACTACCGACTGGGTTCAACTAACATTGTTAGTTATGTAATTAATGTCATCTGAAGAAAAAAACAAACAGATTATTGTTATTTAAGGAATGTTACAGTTAATTTGCATATTGTGTAAAATAGACAGAGAATATGAGGAAATGTGTGTCTGCTGCATCTGTGTTAGTCTCCTTCACAATGACTGACAGAGTTCCCCTACTCCCCTGATAGTGTGTGATACATTAACAGCCGCATCGTAACTACTTCACAGACACAGAGCGGAGAGAGGACCTCAACTCAACAACACTACCTCATGACAAGTAACTGCGGCAGTGCTACTGCAGGGCTGAGTTTTCTCTTCCATTCTCCAGGAAACGTGCGGCGGCGACGCGCTTTGAGTTCAGGCTGGTGCACGCCAAGGGTAGAGTACGAGTAGGGAGGCAGGGAGGCATCTGATTGGTTCTTTACAACTGGGCGCAGACGCAGTGATTGGTAGACGTTTTTACAGGATTACAGCAGCTACAGATGACGGCTCTTTTCCGGTTCTTTTTCAGAGCTCATCAGTAATGGATCGCTGTCGGGGTGTAAAGACAATTTCAACCAATATAATAAATAGTTTTTACTGGATAACATCGTCAACCCTGCCTTTAAATTAGGACCCATGGCAAACATTTTATCTATCTATTCCATTTTAAATATTTTAACTGCATAGGCTGCAATTGGGTGCTTTTGACTGGGGTCCCCTAGGTCCTGAATAAATTGGTCTTTTCAGAAAGCTCTAATTAAAACAGAAAACAATGATATGAAGTCCTTAGGAACAAACTGATTGACAAAGTCATGAAAATTGCAATAATAGATAGCACCTGTGAGATATAACAAAAAGTAGACCTCTGGGGTCTGCGGGTACCCCAGTTGGTAGGATGAGGGTTATTAAATGAGAAGAAAAAGTGACTTTGTATCAAAATTCAAATGATGTAGAGGTATATAACATAAATAGGTTTATCAAAATATACCCAAATGTATAACAAATATTTTAAATGAAGTGGAAGTATATCATTTTGGAGTGTAACCTCTCCTCGCCTCCTCTTCCGAGGCAGCTGGCCAACTCTTGAGTGTGGGACGGGACCGGGTGGAGGGTGTGGTGTGAAATGTGTCTTGCAGTTACAGTGTGAAGGCAGACAGGAAATAATACGGGGTGCCCGGCAGAAGAAAATGTCTCTTCTTGGCATGTGGACAGGAAATGTCTCTGGGCCTGCCCTGAATCAACAGGCCTCCTGTTTGGGGTCTCGGTACTGCTGCTGAGAGACAGTGTGGGTTAATGTAGATATTATGCACTCATATACTATACAGGAAGCGTGTAGGTGAGGATGCTCTCAATATAAACATCCTCTGAATAGACTAGATGCTTGTACAGAAATAAATACAGACTTTGCATCAGGCCTTGGCCACACTTAGTAAGCATTGATGACATCATTTAATTGTATAGTCTCACTGAAGGTTCTGTAGGTGTATACATATCACAAAGACCTACAATATTCGTTGAGCAGTGTTGACTGTTTATTATCTTAGCCCAATGCAGGGAGATTATTGAGTCATAGGAGTGCCTGAATGAAGAATAAAACTGTAAAAGAATAAGCAAATAAATGTGGAAATATAAAGAGGAATAAAGAAAAGAATATATAAGTAAATCAATAAATGTGTAAATATAATGAGGAATAAATAAAAGAATATATAAGTAAATAAATAAATGTGTAAATATATTGAGGAATCAAGAAAAGAATATATGAGTCAATAACAAATTTGGAAATATAATGAGGAATAAAGAAAAGAATATATAAGTAAATAAATAAATGTGGAAATATAATGAGGAATACATAAAAGAATATATAAATAAATAAATAAATAAATGTGGAAATATATTGAGGAATAAAGAAAAGAATATATAAAATAAAAAATGTGGAAATATAAAGAGAAAAAATAAAAGAATATGTATATGTGGAAATATAAAAAGGAATACATAAAAGAATATATGTAAATACATACATGTGGAAATATAATGAGGAATAAATAAAATAATACATTAGTAAATAAAAGTTTGGAAATATAAAGAGGATTAAATAAAAGAATATATAAGTAAATAAAAATGTGGAAATATAAAGAAGATTAAATAAAAAAAATGAGTAAATAAAAAATGTGGAAATATAAGGAGAAAACAATAGAAGAACAAATAAATGTGGAAATATAAAGACAAATAACAAAATATAAGAAAATAATTATAAGCATTTTCATTTATTTTCACATTTATTTGTTAGTTTATGTCTGTATATATTTATTTATGTATGTTTCAAAATATTTATTTATTAAAATTTGTATATGATTTTTGAACTTTTATTAGTTTATCAGTTAATTAATTTTAAATGTGAGAATGTACAGACAGGAAATAGAGATGGGTATGTAAATAACTCTATTTCCTCCTTGTGTTTTGATCTTATCTTGTGCTGTATCATTGTGTCATTGATTGCCTCTCTTTTTGGCTGTGACTCAAACTCACACCTCCTCTTTGTCTTTCTTTCTCTACCTCTTTTATCGCTCCCTCTTGCCCACTTGTTCTTCTCTTTGCTCTTCTTCCATTTCTTCTCCCTCACTATTTGTCATTTACTCTGCCTCTTCCTCTGACAGACCAGCAGCCCAGTCCAGGCCTTGGTGTGGGGAGGGAGGGGAGGGATGGAGGGGAAGGCTGCAGTGGATGAGCATTCCTGTTGTCTCTGAGGTGACGGCGACACAGAGGAGCCATTGATTGCAGCACTGGACCCCACAGTTTGCTCATGCTGGAATGTGTGATATCGTGACAGTTCAGCCACACAGAAATAGGCCGTGCAGAATTCCCTTCAGTGCACTGTACACTTTCATTTGTAGCTCTTTAAGCTCTTTTTTTAGTGAGTGAGCAGCTGTTGGTTCAGTGTCTCTGAAATGATAAGACACGGCTGTTGTATGAGACAGAAACTCTAACCAGCTGACCATGGAGACGTAGCTGAATGATTTGTCTTGAGCGACACTAGAGGACAGCTTAGATGCAGCAGCTTGCAGCTTCAAGGCAACAGGAACTCGGTGGGACTGATAACCGTCTCTACCTCACTTTGTGAAGTTTATTAAATTTGCTTTTCATATCTGTGTGATTATCCGTGTGAAGTGCATGTTAGACAGAGTTCTGGCTTCCCCACATGCAAAAGGGTTCAGCACAGGATGAAATCAGACATCAGAATGAATTTAAATATCTATAACTATAAACAACACCAGTGTCTGTGGGTTTCATTTCTGTTTGTTCCACTCTGGTCTCACCCGGCACACAACTCGGCTCTTCACCCAGCAGCTGACCCACCGTCGCTCCGTCTATGACTCAAGCCTGGCGGCTGCACAGAATCGCCCCTTTGTGTCAGCGAAGAATGTGTCTCTTTTTTTTGGAAAACAGAGGCAGAGAGAGAGAGAGAGAGAGAGAGAGAGAGAGGGGGATGAGAGCATGAGTATTGAGACAGATTTAAATCTTGACATGTGATTAATGCTTCCTTTGTAGGCGGGACACTGTGACAGTAGTTTTCTCATCAGGCTGCTGGTACTCGAGATACCCTTGATGCTTTATGACACAATTGAGATCATAAGTGAGAAATGAATATCAGGCATACGCGTTTCTCTCCATTCTCCACTTGTAAAGAGGAAGATATGTTTCTAAGGGTGCTGTGCTGTGCTGTGCTGATAATTTTGCCTTGACCAAAAAATGCCACTTGTGGTCCATCATGCAGTTATAATATGTCCTCTCATTCTCAGCTCTGCAACTATGCAGTAGCTTAATGAGATCTTGTAAATATCCCAGAGTAATACCATGCAATTTCCTGTTTAACATGGAGTCAACAACAGTACCACCAGAGGGTCGGAGTGAAGGAAGGAATTCTTATTGAAGCAAACAAGAAGCTTGGACAAACAATGAGTGCGGACATTAAAACCAGAGGCCACTTTTATTTATCACTGAAAGAAAACTTTAATTAAAAGAGTAAATTTTCATGACCTGCTGCTGTGTGAAATATTTTTCAAAGTCATGCAGGAAGAGTTTTAGTTTCCCCTGACAGAGAAACCTCCTATGGAGGTGATGTGGTTGATCCATCTTGATACAAATAAGACCTCATACAGTAGAACCTCATTTGGACACATTTGGAGTCATCATCCAACCTGGGCGCTCGCCACCATCAAGGAGCAACTGAACATACGTTTTTAAATCACTATATATCATCTCTTGGTCCAGGGCTGGGACAGGACAATACAATCTTTTTTTTCTGTTTTCAATTATCAACCATTCTAACCTGACCCTTTCAGATGGTTTGTTACATAGAACTGTCTGAGAAGCCGTCACTGGAGACTGTTTGAAAAAGGGCAGGCACTTTCAAAAAATACTTGGCAGGTGATTGGATGAACCATCTGTCAATCAAACTGTTGCCGAAGCCAGTCGGGAGAAGAGCGAAAACATCTTTTCCATCGAGAAAAGCCTTCAGTGCTGTTCTTTGCTCTTCTTTCAATGAAGAAATACTCTCTAGTTCTGATATAACTGATGCTACTGCAGCTACGCTAACCTCTTCAGGAGCCGCCATTGTTTTGAACGCACTGTCGCCTCTCTGTGTCGCATCACACACACCTAAGCCACGCCCGTAGTAGCTGCCAGTAGCTCCTCACAGGACGCTGAATGGTCCGTGATCTAGCTTGCCGGACACAAATGCATTACTTGGAGAAATATAATAAATATGTATACTATTATAACTATTTACTTACTTATTTATGTATTAAACTTTTTGCTCGTCCGCTTCCCAGAGGAGCATAAAGTGAGCGATGGATATAAATGGAAGTTACAAAAATCCAGCACACAGATTTTGAGAGAAATCTCAATCTTTTTCATGTCAAAGACCTCCAAAATAGATGTCCAATAGATCACAGACCATGGATGTATAAGAGGTTGTGTCCTGTGCTTTTGCCCTGCGTGTCAGTAAATAGCCTACAACTACATTAAATTCTGTTTATGTCATGCTACTAGCACTTCTAGCTACTGGCCGATAGCCGGTTGTTTGGGAACAGAGACATTAATACATCCACCACGGTACAGGCTTACAGCATACAGCCCATGGGTGTATTATAAGATAATAAAAGTGATGAATTACAGCCAACATATCCATTATTACAGCCGCATACAGCTGGCAGAACTGGATACGTTATATAAGTGTGCAGGGTGGTGCAGCCCCGTGGGTCTGACGCACGTTCATTACGCCGAGGAAAATAACTCTGGATTCAGCTATTAGTTCATTTTACAACTTTTAGGACATAAAGATTTAAATGAGGGCTATTTAAGTGTTCGTACTGGGAAGTTGATTTACCTAAAAAAAATTATCCTCTGATTTACAGACGTCTCTTTATACATCCATGGCCACAGACTCATTGCCGTTTTCAGTCCAAAATGGCGGCAGCGCTAGCGCAGTACCATCTAGCGGCTGTTGTCAAAACCCGGAGTTTCGCCTCTTTGCTTCGATACTCTTTGACTGAAGGACTACAAAAAGGTATTTTTTATTCCAGATGCTACAGTAGCCCTCCCTCAGCTCAGGTTAAACACCCCTGTTGCCCCACACCACGACACCCATAGTATGACGTACAAATGGCCTGTTGATCAACTCTTTATACGTCTTTTCCTTGAATGATTTTGTGGTGCCAGTGAAAACTGACGCCCCGGCCGGCTCCCCTTCCTGTCACTCTCTCCTTCCAGAGCAGTGAGGTTTGAGTCTGAATTACAGGGTGTTACATAGCTGTCTAAATCTGAGCTCCACCACACATTTGAACTGCAGACATAGACAGCTTTACCAACCACCGCACATCAATTTCCAGATACACAAACAGTTATAAAAATGCAACGATTGCCAACCACATGCTAAAAGTTGCCTCTGAGCAGGAACAGGGTTACATATAGTAATAGAGCAGTCACAGTAAGCACAACACTTTTGGCACCAACGGTCCACATGTCTGCCTGAGTATTTATGTGTGTATATTCCAGTACAGTGGATGTAATGATCCTGCTTCTATTTGTACTTATATGATGTTTAAATGGAGAAACTTGGATATGATGTTCGGGGGTCACTGTTTTCAGTTAAGGGTCGCATGTTTGCCACGTGCCTCACCTTCTGCTGGATCACATTTCCCTGGTTACTTTCCCTTTTCAACTGGCATCAACAAAACAAACAGCATTCCTCTTGTGGATGATAACAATAAAGTAAGAGAGTGGCTGTGTGGTAAAGCTCTATTTCAAGCTCTACACAACAATGATTGTCTGTAATCTCACAAACGGAATATTTTTAGGGTTATCCAACAGACACAGATATTAAAGGGGAAATACGGCCATTTTCAGATTTCATACATGTTATTCCTATGGTCTAAGACAGTCCAAAAAATATAAGTAAACATGAACAACTCTCTCCCAAATCCAAAAACTAGAGTGCTAAAACTCAAATTTGTGATGTCGTAGGGTACAAAGTGTGAAGCTGTTCCATAGACAATGAATAAGAGGGATGTTCTAGATGACACTGAGAGCACCCAGGGGAATGTTCTGAGTATATGGGAACATTTTCTGTTTCACAACTGACAACACTACAATAGAATAAAGCTCATTTGGGTATAAAAAAGAAAAAAAAGATAACGTGGGTCTCCCATTCATTGTCTATGTAGCAGCTCCAGATTTTATACCCTATGACAGAGGTCTTCAACAGGGGGTCCGCGACCCCTAGGGGGTCCGCGGAGGTACTGCAGGGGGGTCGCGAAATTTTCTTATTATTATTTTTTTTAATTATTTAATTCTAATTCTATTTAATTCTTGTCAGATGTCATGGATTCGGTAGTGAAAGTTGTCAATATAGTCTCTTCTCGTCTCTTCTCTAATCTCTGTGCTTCTGAGGGAGAAGAACACACTGCGCTACTGTAACGGGGATACACTGCCCGCATGGTGGCTGCGTGGCGGCTGCGTTACCTGTTGTTTTTTATTACGGCGTCCCTGTTAACAGGTTAGAGCAGCAACACTGCCTGCGTGAAACGCGCGTCTCACGCGCGGCTCGGCTGCGTGTCAGCTGCGTCTCTTCTAGAGATTCGAGGTCTTGCCTATTGTTGACGCCAGCGGCGCGCGTTTCACAGCAACAACAGACATTGAAGGTGATCTATTGACTGTATATTAACATCATATCAGCAAGATTACTACAGTTTACATGTCTCGACATCTGTAGAATATGTCACGGACAGTGAAGGTGATCTATTGACTGTATATTATCATTATACCAGCAACATTACTACAGTTTACATGTCTCTATCTTTAGAAAATGTTACGGAGATGAAAAAAAGTAAAGACTTGTTTTTAAATCAACACTTCCTGCTTTCATTTCAAAATAAAAGCCCTCAAGCGGTTTTTTCTGTGGACAGAATTCCTTCATTTGTTAACACGAGGCATTTATTCTGAAATATGTGCAGGCACTGCTGTGGAACATGCAATGACTTATTTTAATAGCTTATTTGAATAGCTTAGTATTGAATGCACAATAACAAGGTACATTTATACATGGCACTAGGCCCAGTTTCCTCAGGTGCTCCTAACAGCATGGAAAACAAGCAGTAAGAACTGATCTGAGGTCCGCTGTCCAGTTGCCGTCTATGAGAGCCGGCTGTCAATCACTCGCGAACTCCAACCAAACGGTCAAACTAGGCAGCGCTGATCAAATATGAATCAATATTTTGTTACGTTAATGCCTATTTCTCACCTCAAATGTTTTCAGAATCATCTTGTAATGCACGGTTTAGCTGTACAATGAGAAAGTTTGTGACCCAGCAGCCATGTTGGAAATCTCTTGAAGGAACGCCAAGTACCGGTCCCATGACCGGAGCACAGCCAATAGGAACACCCTCTCAATGAAATGAGCTGTGATTGGTCAAAGTCTCCCGTCATGGGCTAGATTTTTTAAAGCCTGAAAACAGACCATGAGGAGGTGCAGAAGTCTAGTTATCTCTCAGAACACTTGAATTACAATATGCTGAAAGATTATTATGGAATAGTTGCCCAATGATGCCAAACATATACTGCCTACTGCCACTTTAACAATAGTATTTTATATTACAGGAACTTGGAGATGTGAGAATTACAGGAAGCCATTTAGTTTCCCCCTGATATTATTTGGCCTCTGTTTCCATGTCCAGCTCTATCAGCATCTGTGTGCATGCTCTAACCATGATGAATACAGTACGTCTGGAAGTACAATGGCTGGTTTCAATGCTCAACAGCTCCCCCAGACATCATCATCTGCCCCCCCCCCCATTAGGCAGACGTACAGGGACGACGCATTAACCCTCGCTGAGTCCCTGTGACTTTGTCAAAACTACTGAATACTCCCAGCTTCTCAATTCACTGCTTCATATATTATACATGATCACTGCATAGGACTCTGCTGATATGTCACTGAACAATATCACCATACACTAGGGCTGTCAATCGATTAGAATATTAGAATATTGAATCGCGATTAATCGCATGATTGTCCATAATTAACTGTGATAAATCACACATTTTTTATCTGTTCAAAATGTACCTTAAAGGGAGATTTGTCAAGTATTTAATACTCTTATCAACATGGGAGTGTTTCCCAGAGAAATAGTCAACGAGGAATAACCACAGTTGGCTGTTGAGATGCCAAAAACTAGGTTTCTAAAAACAAAGGTGAACAGTCACTGTTCAGTGTTTCAGTATGTGTCTGTGTGTTCATGCCTGTTTTTATTATTGTAGCCTAGAAAGCACTGAGGACTGATGTTACAGTGCTCTATTGTCTCTGGGCCAACACTCAGCTTCCTGGCCGGTCAGAATCCACGGAAACAGGAGCGCAGTCCAAACAAAGACACAGGGGTCCACTTCTTTCATGTATAACCCTCCATATATCAACCTCATCTACCCCCCCCCCCCCCACTCCCCCCCCACTCCACTCCAACTCTACAGTCCCACTTCCCCAACAATGTTCTCCAAATGCACATCTGGGTTTTATGAGAGCGGGGGCCAGATTCACAAAACCGAAAAAAATACATCCAGACTGACGGACACCCACCATGAAGAGAGATGCTCTGGGTGAAGTGGAATCACATTTACACTAATTCATACCTAATGTGTTTTTACTGGATGAACCCATTTGGTCTGAGTGACTGTAATGATAGTGAGCTGTTGAATACTAAAGGAGTTTCAGCCTCTGAAAAGTGTCAAAGCTTCTTGGCTGGCCCTCTGATTTGTGAGAAAGTCATTTCCTGTGAAGAAAAACTTTTTCTGTCTCGGAGACTTCTCATCCTGTTTGACTAGCACTCCTTCCTCTCCAACTCCTTCTCTTTCCTCCTTTCATACCCATGAGCTTCATGTTTTGGCCTGTTTTTAATCTCTGTTACATCTCTCTGTCACTTCTCTGCAATCCTACCAAAACTTAAATGCACAATAATGATTAAAATACAAGTTCAGAGTAGGGCTGTCAATCGATTAAAACATTTAATCGTAATTAATCGCATGATTGTCCATAGTTAATCGTGATTAATCGCAAATGAATCACAAATTAATCTCAATTTTATCTGTTCAAAATGTACCTTAAAGGGAGATTTGTCAAGTATTTAATACTCTTATCAACATGGGAGTGGACAAATAATAAATGCATGTATATATTTATTATTGGAAATCAATTAACAACACAAAACAATGCCAAATATTGTCCAGAAACCCTCACAGGTACTGCATTTAGCATAAAAAAATATGCTCAAATCATAACATGGCAAACTCAAGCCCAACAGGCAACAGCAGCTGTCAGTGTGTCAGTGTGCTGACTTGACTATGACCTGTCCCAACGCTACATGTGATGATCATAAAGTGGGCATGTCTGTAAAGGGGAGACTCGTGGGTACCCATAGAATTCAGAGACATTTTCAACCTGATTTTAAAAGTTCATGGCGTTGGATTTCCTGTTATTACTCTCTCCCTTATTTCATCACTCTTTCTGTCTTCTGGTTTTCTTTTCCTCTCCCTCACATTCACATGCTCATCAGAGAGCGTTTGATACTTTGCAGCTGTTGTCAACAAGAGCCGCTCGCCCTCCCAGATTCCCAACGAAGATGATCCCTCCATTTCTCATGTCTGTTCTCAAGGCCCCCCTCCCTTCACATCTCCTCTTCGCTCACCTCTTCCTCAGAGTTGACGGCCTTTTCTCCTCGGCCTCCTCTCCTATGTCCAGGGTGGACACAGGAGAGGAGGCAAGGGGCAAGTCATAGTCAAGTCTGCACACTGACACACTGACAGCTGTTGTTTCCTGTTGGGCTGCAGTTTGCCATGTTATGATTTGAGCATATTTTTTATGCTAAATGCAGTACCTGTGAGGGTTTCTGGACAATATTTGTCATTGTTTTGTGTTGGTAATTGATTTCCAATAATAAATATATACATACATTTGCATAAAACAAGCATATTTGGTCACTCTCATGTTGATAAGAGTATTAAATACTTGACAACAACCTGTTTAAACATTGGCAATAAAAAAAGATTAAAGAAATGTTTTGAGTGTAAAAACTTACATACAGTCCCTTTAAAATGGCCTTTGAAAAATGGCTAATGTCTTATTCTGTTATACACACACACGCTATTGTTGCATGCCCAGTTGGAAGTTGGTGATGAGTGTCTTTTTGTAAAGAGAGAGAGAGGTGGAGAGGGGTCACAGAGAGAAGAAAGGTTGATGACACCCACAGGAACTCTTAAGATATCATGTTTACAGAGCAGAGTGAAGACCGGAGATGATATTTGTGTGTGTGTTTCATTGTGTTTACCGCATATCTCATGTTTTTGATTAAATATCAAAGTCATAGCAGCCTATCCCCAAATTAAAGTAGGCTCACATTCCAGCCATTTGTCTAAGGAAATGGCAGACAGAGGATCCAAGGTTAAGACCTGATGAGTTCAAGCGTCAGCAGGCTCCTCTCTCTCTCTCTCTCTCTCTCTCACACACACACACACACACACACACACACACACACACACACACACACACACACACACACACAAACAAGCTGAAGAAATTCAAAAATCATATGCATACAGTATACCCATATTTAGCCAGAAGCACCAGCACACACTGACAGGACAGTGTGGGAAGAGTCACAGTGGTTTATTATTGCAGCCTTCAGCATCACATGAGAGCGGCCTCAGTTTCTTTCTTCATCACATTGGCTCCTTTGATGACCCCAGACTAACATGTTGTACTTCTGTTGTTCTATTCTCTATATTTTCCCTCTTCATCGGGTGCTCTTATATCGTTGTGTTTTCATAGTTTTGCTCAAATTGAAAGTTTACATGATGCTTGTTGAGAGTCATGGCCCCTTATGTTCCACAAACCTGTTAGGCTGTTAGGCACATCTTAAAGCAGCAGTAAGCAAGATTGGAGCAAATGTGATTAAAAAAAAGTTATGTTT
The DNA here is from genome assembly GCA_916701645.2 of Sebastolobus alascanus. NCBI lineage: Eukaryota > Metazoa > Chordata > Actinopteri > Perciformes > Sebastidae > Sebastolobus > Sebastolobus alascanus. The sequence goes on along the minus strand of CAKAOJ020000035.1, from coordinate 1,724,840 downwards.
ATAAAACGGCAGTAGTGCATGAGACAGGTAATCTGTAAAAAATCATGAGCCTCAGTGTCCTCCGGTGTACTTCGGTGTTCCTAATGGCATCTGCAAGATTTCACAGACCGGAGGAAAACAACCAATCAGAGCCGAGCTGGATCCTGCCGTCTCTGAGCAGCTGTCAATCACTCGCAAACTCCGATCAAACGGTCAAACTAGGCAGCGCTGATCAAATATGAATCAATATTCTGTTACTGTATTGCCTATTTCTCTCCTCAAATGTTTTCAGAATCATCTTGTAGTGTACTGTTTAGCTGTAAAATGAGAAAGTTTGCGACCCGGCAGCCATGTTGAGATCAGTTGAGGAAATACCAAGCACCGCCCACCAGTCGGAGCAAACTTTCTTATTTTACAGCTAAACAGTACACTACAAGAAGTTTCTGAAAGCATTTGAGGTGAGAAATAGTTATTACAGTAACAGAATATTGATTCATATTTGATCAGAACTGCCTAGTTTGACTGTTTGGTCAGAGTTTGTGAGTGATTGACAGCTGCCTCTGTTGAATGAACAGCCAATAGGAACGCTCTCTCTCTGAAATGACCTGTGATTGGCCAAAGTCTCCCGCATGGGCTAGATTTTCTAAAGCCTGAAAACAGAGCCATGAGGAGGTGCAGAAGTCTAGTTTTCTCTCAGAACACTTGAATTACAATATGCTGAAAGGTTATTATGGCATTTTTGCCCAATGATGCCAAAAATATTCTGCCTTGTCAATTGACTAGTAAAATATGGGACACACACACACACACACACACACACACACACAACGCACACACACATATACACCACACTACTGACATTCACTTCACCCATTCTCTTTCAGGATTAGGGTTAGGGTTTTGTTCAACATCCATTATTATTTATTCATTCACGCTTCTGGAGTCCTCCCTCCTTCTCCTTCTCCTCCTCCTCCTCCTCCTCTTCCTCTCCATCTCCTACCACTCTGCTCGTCAGCAGCAGCACTGAGCCGCTGAGCCGCTGCGCTGCACTGACGCAAAGTTCATGTCCGAACGGAAACATACGGTGCGGACCGCAGACTGAGGAGGATGACAGAGAATACAGGGGTGGTGAAGTTGTGTCGTTACGCAGGGACTACTTTAAGGTAAGATTATTCTGAAAAGTTTGTAAATCACTTCGTTTAATGTATGTTTCTGTAAAATACCGTTCGAGTGCGTCTCAGTGCGTAAAAGAAGAGCAGCAGTGAGCGCAGCCACAGGCGCAATGTGTCGCTCACCTTGGATCTCTCACAAAATCACTATGATCACCTTTTGCACCTTTATGCCCACGTGTGCACATCACTGTGCAGTCACTTGTTTAAATGGTGAGTTCGTGTTTCTCTTTGGCATTTAAACGATCCAGAACAAATAATGTAATCACCTTATGGAAGGACTTGATCACAGTTACAATCACAGTTACAACATGTGTGGAAAAAAACTTGCCTGAATGCCAATAACAGCATTTGTCAGGTTTAAATAAGCTTTGAGACAACTATCAGTGCAAAGTAGACAAACTTTCTGTGTCCAAATTGCAGGTGCATCATTATTCAGTAATAATATATGTGTCCAAAATCCTGACAACATATAGTAAAAAAAAAGTATAACTTTTCCATATACTGCCATTTGGCATTCAATATGATCCACCCTCCAGTATCAGTGTTAGCAAAAGTTAGTTTGAAGTCCTCTTTCATGCATTATGTTACCCTCTATCCTCTGTACATCCTCTTCTGCAGCATTACTTCCCATTAGTTCAGTGGCTATTTGTGTTTTTTATGTCATATTTCAATAGAACTTGCTATTTAAATATTAACTGTAAGTGCTGTATTATATGTCACATGACTTCAAACTGTGTTAGTAACATGAACTGCAGCTTGGTTCTAGTGTGGAAACAAATCAAAATCAATTGGTCACTGTGCTCCTCCAGTGGAACCACAGAACAACTGGCCTATAGGGGTCGTGCCAGATCTCAGATCAGTGGACTGGCAGCCTGTCAGGGGAGGGGGCGTCATGGTTAGAGAGACTGTCCTTCAACCATCCGAACATCTGGACACTCTGTCTGTCCCTCCAGCAGCGTAGGTTTTCAGTGGACACTGCAACGACCAAAACACTAAAGTAAATATATATGTGCATAATAATGGGTTTACTGTGTGATTTCAAATGTTGATAGGTTTTATCTGTCTGTGTATCAAATATGTTTTCAAGAGGTGAAAATCATGACAGACATTGAGATACAAAAATAGGGCAGAAATTAAAAATCATAAAGATCTAAGGAGATAGTGATAGTGAGGGAGCAGTCCAGATGTCTACCCTGCTGCACATCACTTACACAGACTTTTTACTTATATAGAGTGGTGCAGGGATGACGTATTTTTGTAGGCCAACCAGGAAGTTAACATCACCCTGGTTCCCTCGGCAAAAAGCCAATGGGATTTTTCCATTGGGTTTTGTATTATCGCAGAAAATAACAGCACAACATTACACAGACATTCTGCGTATCATGAGTATGCATTTTAGCCTTTTTACATGTCATTTGTACGCCGCAGTTAGATTTAGGCAAGAAAACCACTTAGTTAGGTTTAGGAAAAACGTCATGGTTGGGCTTAAGATAAGTACGTTAACTAAGCAAAATACATACGGAAATCAACGTAACACAACTACAGAAAACACGTCACAAACGTCACAAAAAAAAAGTGACAATCGTCACGAGACTAACGTCACTAACGTAACTTACGAAAAAAAATGACGGTCTCGAACACCGGTCACCTGGTTAAAAGTGTTTGTTGGACCCATCCACCTCCCCACCCGCCTACCATAAGCGGGCTTTCTCGCTTTTTATACTACGTTACTTACTGTTACCGTAGTATTTATACGCAGATGCGTTTACATGGTTACTCACTCTTACCGTAGTATTTATACGCAGATGCCTTTACATGGTTACTCACTCTTACCGTAATATTTATACGCAGATGCGTTTACATTTCAGTCAATGCATGATACATGGGGTACAAATGACATGTGGTAATCAAGAAGCCGTACTTATTGCACGCTAAATGCGCATTATCATGGCATTCATATGCCTTTTTGTGTGAACGGGCTGAAACGGACTACATCACGGTCGTACAGACGTGAGTACGAGACTGTGAAAGCGGATGAGTCGGCGTGATGACTTTTAGTAGTCTCATTTAGCCACTTGTTAGCAACCACCTTTTTAAAGACATGTAAAAGCTTCAAAATTCACGAGTGGGATATTTATTATTATTTGATGTGTTTTATATCGTAGAACAACATGTAAATCTCTTCAGCTATTTCAACTAAAAACCCATTCAAACAACCCATTGACTTCCAGACGAGGGAACCGTAAGTGCTAAAATGCTAATTAATTTCTGGGGTTTAGGACTCATTCCTGCAGCACTCTACTGAGCGCTCCTTTAAACGGCCACTTTAACTGTGCCACTCTGTTTATGTTTGCTAGGTGGAAGTTTGGAAGGGCAACATTTCCTTCTGCTCTTTGTTCAGCGTGGCTATTGAAATTAGATGTGTTTGCACTTCACTGTCGCTTTGCCTCATTTCCTCTGTGTTCTCTTGACTAGAGTCCCATACATTAAAAAAAAACATTCATGACAAGGGTTAAACCGTACCATAAAGATTGATTTGGTTGCTTGGCCTTCTGTTGTTTTGTAATGTTTTCTTTGTGCTGTAAAAGAAGTCATTGAACTAGTTGAAGAGGTCAAATGTGCAGTGAACTCTTATCTGTTGTTCTCTTGACTAGAGTCCCATACATTAAAAAAAAACATTCATGACAAGGGTTAAACCGTACCATAAAGATTGATTTGGTTGCTTGGCCTTCTGTTGTTTTGTAATGTTTTCTTTGTGCTGTAAAAGAAGTCATTGAACTAGTTGAAGAGGTCAAATGTGCAGTGAACTCTTATCTCAAATTCTTGTGAGTTATTTTGTTGACTCTGTGGTGCTTTAAGGAAAGTGTGCGAGGGAGTGAACAGGAAGTTCATTTACAAGTTTCAGTGCTCAGATATGACACATATGTCATATCACAAACCATCAGACAACATCATGAACATGTCATCACACCCAGATATGACACATCCCAATCAGATATCTTTACAGTACTTTCATGAATCGTGACGGGTAGCTATCATTGCCGTCAGATAACGCAGTGGTTCCCAACCTGGGGTTCGCCCCCTTAGGGGGGGTGCCAAAGATTACAAGGTGTGCACCAGGATTTGTCTGCTCTGAGGTTGTCAAAATTAGATTTGCTTGTGTATAACTGATATCATAATGACTCATTTACTGGCTCATTTATGCAAAAGTATATATGTACAGTAAAACAATTTAAAAAGATGTATTTTTTTGCTACTTATTAGCAAAATCTAACGAAATGTTCTGCTTCAATCCATATTTGTTGGCGTTTAGCCTTTCAAAAACAACATTTTCACTCAAAAACGCACACAAAGTGAGGCAGAGCGGTATAGCAGCAATCCAATAGCACCATAAATTACGTTTATTTAACCACAATAACAAAAAATCTTTTTCGGCTCTAACATGATTATAGTAAATTAATTAAGTCGTTACGAAAAAAAGATCATATTATATATCTGCATTCGCTTACCGAATCCGTCAAGACTCAAAGTTAATGCGATAATAACGTGTTAATGCAAATTTGTTTTAACGCCACTAATTTCTTTAACGCATTAACGCAACTTGCGATTTTTAGGTTGTAGCGGGCTCAGTTTTAAAGCTAGAGTGAAGATACTGGCATCACATGAAACTAGAAAGCCTAAGGAAATTTGCGCTAAATTTTGGCGAGAAAAAACTGTCATGGCCATTTTCAAAGGGGTCCCTTAACGTCTGCCCTCTAGATATGTAAATGAAAATGGGTTCTATGGGTACCCACGAGTCTCCCCTCTACAGACATGCCCTCTTTATGATAATCACATGCAGTTTGGGGCAAGTCATAGTCAAGTCAGCACACTGACACATTGACAGCTGTTGTTGCCTGTTGGGCTTCAGTTTGCTATGTTATGATTTGAGCATATTTTTTTATACTAAACGCAGTACCTGTGAGGGTTTCTGGACAATATTTGTCATTGTTTTGTGTTGTTATTTCCAATAATAAATATATACATACATTTGCATAAAGCAGCAAACTTGCCCACTCCCATGTTGATAAGAGTATTAAATACTTGACAAATCTCCCTCCGAGGTACATTTTGAACAGATACAAAAATGAACGATTAATTTACAATTAACATGGATAATCATGCAAGTAATCACAATTAAATATTTTAATCAATTGACAGCCCTAGTAAAAACGTTAGCACTTTAGTTATGTTGACGAAACTTACGAGTTCTATTCATTAAAGAAAATTGATTTAATAAAAAAAAAAAAAAAGACTCACTTTTATTCAAATTATGGATTTTGATCGAGGATTTGTAATTATTTTTAGGGTGATGACGTAGGCGGCGGCTCAGCTTTGATCGATACAAGTGAGGGGGGCTTCAAGGAAAATAGATTGGGAACCACTGAGATAACATACAGATACGTGACGTATGCAGTGCAAACACACACACACACACACACACACACACACACACACACACACACACACACACACACACACACACACACACACACACACACACACAGACACACACACACACACACACACACACACACACACACACACACCGTCACAATAAGGAGCTGGCAGGCGTCGGAGTGTATTGCCACGTCGCAGCAGTAGATCCTTGTAAACTGAGTGAGTGCATGTTGTATTTTGGAGCCATGCGTAATGGTCAGGCTGTACTGACCTCAACCACAGTTTGCTGCTTCCGGGCAGTAAAAGGACTGCGGCCCTCCGGTCCATGGAGGAAGCAACCTCAGAGCTGACCCACTGCAACACAGCCCTGTGTGTGTGTGTGTGTGTGTGTGTGTGTGTGTGTGTGTGTGTGTGTGTGTGTGTGTGTGTGAGTCCATATACAGATGCATCTCTCTCTCTGAGCCGCTGTAATTGAACGGCCCCTCAAATGTCATCAGAGCCCAGTTCTGCAATTTGTGGCTCTGTGGTACCAGATGTTTGACTAACAAATTAAATCTGCCTGCAACAAGGAGAGTGACAGAGAAGGGAAACATGTTTAATGGTGTGTGTCTGTGACAGAGGGAAAAACAGAGAGATAAATGACAGCAAGATTGATTGAAGGAAGAACGGAAAAGAGAAGTCTGGAAAAAAACCCACATATAGACAGGAGGTAAAAATGTGTTTCTAATCAGCGTCCTCAGATCCTTTATTTGACGGCAATAATAGATGGCGTCCGGTCTGCTCTCCCCATCTCTGTCTCTGCAATCAGTCAGGCAGCTCACGCAAACCAGGCTTGTTTATGGATGTCTGCATGTGCAATTTACGGATAAATGACACGTTTAGCGGACCTAAATGTCTTTCTGTGTGTTTCTAATGAGGCCAATTTTCTGAATGTAGTTCCCAAAGTGAATTTCTGGTGCTGGTATTCACACTTTATTGTACATGAAGAGATCTGAGTTGAGCTGTGTTTGTACTTCTCAAGGAGCCGTAAAGGAAGAAGGAAAACCAAATAAAAGGCTGCTATGTGTGTAAAAGAAATTGGCAGCTATAAAAGCAACAGAAAACATGTTAATTACACCATGAAACGCAGTGAATCAGGCATCAGATGACTGAAATGCAGCAGAAAAATGAAGAAAGAGGGGTGGACATTGTAAAGGTATACATCATTCTGATATGATTTATCCAAACTTGGTGTTGACGCTGACATTGGATGTTTGTCTCCCTTGCTAATGTTTATCTGCCTCTCACCACCTAATCGCTCCCTTAAGCTAAATGTTACTGAGCTGAGGGATCAGAAGTGGTCAGGCGACGGCTAAAATCCATCCTGCCTCCCCTCCACCTTCTTTATGCATGGCCTCTCTCCTAAATTGATTACTCTCTCTGTCACACCTATACTTTCATCCTGTTTCTAGGTTACAGATAGTGAATGCTCCCTGTGATTGCCACCCCTGAATATGTGTCCTGTTGAAAAACTGGGATTAGTTAAAGATTTAGGGAAGGTAATCTGAGCCAAGGCCAGCTATCGCCCAGTAAGAGTGGCACCATCATCTGATTGGCAGATTGGCCAGGCAGCAGCTTCGGTGACATTAATCCAACACTGGAGAGTGTGTGGGAGAGGTCACATGTTTGGAGCTTACCAGTGCTCGCTTTTGCCCTGGAGTCATTTCTTCAGCAGGCAGGAAGTAGGTGCTAAGAATGTATCCAGAAAAAACAGATCCACACACAGGGCCTTTGGTGGTTGTAGGAAACTACAACTATCTCCGGAGAAGTGGATTTATGGTATTAATGCTGTGTATGAATCTGTTAGATAGACCTGGCATCTCAGTGTGGTTGAGCATGTGCAGACAGGTGCTCTTGTTTTTATGTCACATCCCGTCACATTAAATTGTTTTTCATATTTAATTGAGTTAAATTGAATTCCCTCTAACATAAATATCACATTTGGAACATCACTATCCATCCATACTTTAAAATAAACTGCAAATAACAATTATTTTTATGATCAATTAGTCTGTCGATTATTATTTTAATTAATTAGTTTAGTCTATAAAATGTCAAGAAATAGTAAAACAATGCCACAATTTCTCAGTACAAAGTGATGTTTTCAAATAGCAGTTTCTGTCCAACCAGCAGTCCAAAACCAGATGATAAAAACCAAAGAAAAGCAGCCAATGTTTTTACTTAAAGTTGCTGTGAGGAACTTTTAACTGGTTATGAAACAGTCTCGATTTAATACTGATGCCTCTATATGACATAAGTAAACAAAACCATCAGTGAGAAGATCGGCTATTTCTATCTAGTTATTCTTAATGCTTGTCATCGGTGCACCGGGTCCAATACTGCGCAAAATCAGCTGAAATCATGGAGGTTCACCAGAAACTCCTACAGCTCAGACTCCAGCGGGGCCTGCGACCAGCCCAGCACGGACAGACCCTGATCCGGCTTCGCTGCCGCCTTCGACCTGCAGTCGGAGCTCCGGCGGGAGGTGGAGAGCTCTGCGCCCGGCAGCAGCGGCTCCTCCTCCAGCCAGAAGCAGAGCTTCGCCTCGCTGCTCCGTCGGTCCTCACTGGGAGCAATTATTGACACCACGCTGCTGGAGACCCAGGCTGTAATACTGGGCCTGCTGAAGGCAGCATTTTTAGCTTTATAAAATGTTGAACTATGTTGTATGTATGGAGCTGTAATATATGCAGAAACATGCAGACAACATACAGATTTACAGTATCTATTCATCATCATGAACCTTTTTTCCTCTGGCTATCTACAGAACCCATTTATCATATATTAGACTAAATTGTGCTATCTAATATGATAATATAGGCTATATTTGCAAAAGGATTAAACACTTCTGAAGACTGAAATGTATATTTCACTCACTCCACCATCCCAGCAAAGATTTGCTTCATATAGTCGACCTACTAAAGTTGTTCAGCCGGACATGTGGCAGCTGTTGGATAATGTAACAGTTTATCCAAATGTAATAGAATGAGTTTATATTTCATTTAGTTTGCTAATTGCTTGATAATATAATGAACTGGGACTGGGTTTGTTACTTTATTACAGAGAGAACAGGCGACAGATGGATCTTTACAAATGCGTTACAAATAGAAGATGTGTAAACCGCTTTAAAAACAGATGCGCGGAGAGCTGGCGGTACCGTGGGGTGGTCGTCTTATTATTAACGCGGTGCGTTTCCGTGTAACGTACCGGCGGATGTCTCTCTCATTCAGCAGCCTTGTTATGTTCGTTTTACGTTACACTACGTTGTACCTCACCGTCCCGTCATCTACCGCTTTTTTCTTCCTCACCGCGGACGGTCAGGAGCTGCCGCACCTCAAAGTCTCGCCACATATCCGTGTTGTTCTCGTCCGTCGTTCCCCTACGGTGTGTCTGAAATCATTCCTGCTGCCGTCAACCCTGGTTCAACCCTGGTTGAGTCCTCGGTGTGAAAGGGGTATAAAGGGGCTCTGGTGCTTAGAACACTACCCCTTTTGTCCACAGGGACCGCCAAAATCAACACAAAATTAAAGTTCCTTGTAGCGACTTTAATTCAGTTAAATTGAAAAATGCAAAGTGAAAAAGGATTCCCTGACATAAACATCACATTTGGATCACTATCACTACCCATCCATACTTAAAACGAAAAAAACGGCATGGCCATTTTCAAAGGGGTCCCTTGACCTCTGACCTCAAGATATGTGAATGAAAATGGGTTCTATGGGTACCCACGAGTCTCCCCTTTACAGATATGCCCACTTTATGATAATCACATGCAGTTTGGGGCAAGTCATAGTCAAGTCAGCACACTGACACACTGACAGCTGTTGAGTTTGCCATGTTATGATTTGAACATATATTTTATGCTAAATGCAGTACCTGTAAGGGTTTCTGGACTTTTTGTTGGACTATTATGGACTATTTGTCATTGTTTTGTGTTGTTAATTGATTTCCATTAATAAATATATACATATATTTGCATAAAGCAGCATATTTGCCCACTCCCATGTTGATAAGAGTATTAAATACTTGACAAATCTCCCTTTAAGGTACAAAGATACAGAACAGATAAAAATGTGTGATTCATTTGAGATTAATCGTGATTAACTATGGATAATTATGAGATTAATCGCAATTAAATAGTATAATCGATTGACAGCCCTAACATATGTTTTTGTATATATTTTTATATATATATATATATATATATATATATATATATATATATATATATATATACTGTTTATGTGTGTAAACTGTAAACTGCATAGCTGTAGAAAAGTGCTGTTGACTCAGGAGAGAATAATGGAAAGTGCTTCTACTGAAATAAAAAAAGGCCTATTAATTATATGAGTCAGACTTAGAAAGTACACAAAAGACTCTTCAAAGTTCCCGTTGAACTCAGGTTTTATTTGTCAAGAACAACTGAACAAATTCTCGAGAACCTGCTGACTCCTCGGGCAACCGAGAGAGAGAGAATAACATTCCCAGCATCCGTCAATCCAAAGTTGACACATTTATGTTCGCCTGAATGCTCCTGCTTTAGTCTTTGGTCTAGTGAGTAACTCACATCTCTCTTCTTTTCTCTCTTGCCTGTTCTCCTAGCTGGCCTTAAGTGAACTGAATGAAAACACAGAAGACCCCCTACCTGGACGCCATCGGGGAACTAAGTGGATTGAAGAAGGCAGAGAGCAAGTGAGGGAGTTGGAGAGGGAGGGAAGACAGGAGGGATTAGCAGCTAATCTGGTGCATGGGAAATCCTGGATGAGCCTTATTTTTTCTTCCAGGATGATGCAGACGAAACAGTCGCTGAATTACCGCACTTTACTTTATTGCCCTTTTCAAGAAAGCATCACCCTCCTTTTCCCCTTGCTCTGATTGTTTTCATTGCTTCTCAAAGGTCTGGCGTTGTGGGTGCAGAGGGACCAGGCCTGGTGATAGGACGTCCCATAGACAGTTTGGTGCTACACATGGATAAACCTCTTTAGTGGGAGACGGTGCATGGCAGTGGACTCTGAGCTCCCCCTGCTTGGACTTTGAGGAAGACAAGTGCAGGACAACTTGTCGGATGAGACGCACAAGATCCTCTCAAAAGTCGAGATCGATTGGAGACACATGGAAAAGGACTCGCTGCCAGTAAGCTAGTGGAGATACTGCTGTTTTGACATTCAGCTGTTTTTTTCTTTAAAAGCGCAGGGTTACAGAAAATTGCTGAAGGCTTCTGTGGTTTAAAGGAGAAGGCAGTTAATTTTCCAGTTAATGATCCTTCATGCATGAGTTTCATTCACTGCTAATGCTTGTAGGGTAACCTCAAACCTAAATAGCATCGAGAAGGGGAGCCACAGTCGGGTGGAAACGGGCCTATAAAGAGTTAACAGAGTTATTTATAGATTTGTATGCTGGTGCAACATACTGTCCAGTCTCACTTTGTTTTTAAAATTCAGCCTATCTGCTACTTAAAAGCTTCTTTTACAAGGTTTGGGTAAAAGGCAAATTAAAAAGACTTTTACAAGGCTTCCTGGTGAGGCGATCCTCTAAGTGTTGCAAGTAAAATGTAAGTTGAGACTGAAAACAGGACAGTTCTCCAAATCTAAAAAGGTATAAAATGAAGTGAACAACGTCCGTTTTCTTCATTACTTTCGTCACTCCAGCCAGCTGACTTGTTTGGCTGAAATCACATCTCAATGTATTTGCAGTTGCAGCTGGACTTTGTATTTCTAAACTGTCATTCGCTGAACATAACCTGAAGTCCAGCCAGCCCCAAACTCTGAAACCGCATACGCTGTGGTAACCAGAGGAAACGCTGTATGGCCTTGTAATTCATCTTCTTTGTTATTTTGTCATGACTGAAAGCTGCTGTTGTGCAGGAGAGGCGAGCTGACATTTGGTGCAGTACTGGCTGAGAGGGAGGAGAAACAGAATGGGATGTAGACGGGGACTTGACTGACTCTACATCCATACTGGCATCTTTTAGTGTAGATCCAAAAGAGAAACCGTGGGCAGACAGTGGATGAATAGTTGGCTCTGGCTGTGTGGAGAATGGATTTTACACACATTCTCTGCTGACTGAACAACCACATATTTGTGTTTCCTGTTCTCACTGTCCCCGCATTTTAATTTTTGTTTCTCTCTGGTTTTACAGTGGGCCCTAAATTGGAAGTTAAACTTGACTGACACGTAATCAGAGCTCAGACGCTCTCACTCAAATAAAAAGGGGAATTACTCAACTTCCTGCCACCATGAGTATGGGAAAACTGCCAGGGATTAAGGGCCTTGTGTCTGGCTCTCAGGGGAAACGTCGTTTCAAGAGTGAACTCTCTGTGGACATGATCAGCCCGCCGCTGGGCGACTTCCGACATACTATGCATGTTGGCCGTGGCGGGGAAGTGTTTGGTGACACATCCTTCCTTAGCAACTACGGGGGCGTCAAGGAGCCAGGCAGCCCGGACTCGGCGAACAGCTCCAAGTCGACCGGGTTCTTCACACGCACCTTTCGGCATGTGAGGAAGAACTCTGGGCCGCGGCCGCAGCCGAGGCCGCGAGGGGGCTCCCGTGACTTGTCGTCCCTGCCACCGGACGTCTCACCCATCATCAAGAACGCAATCTCCCTGCCCCAGCTGAACATGGACTCCCCCAATGGGTGCCTACAGAGGGTGCTGTTCTCCAGCTCTGTCAGCTCAACAGATGACTCCCTCTGCACATATGGTGAGATAATAATCACTTCCTGCATGGGATGGGGTTTATGTAAAGCCTCTGAGCGGCCAGATCATCTCCATTAAAAGTGTGCTGAGAAAAAGTAATGGTCTCAGAAAAGATCAGTATAATGGTTTATTAAGTAGACAATGGTGTTATGAGTCGACTGTTTTCAATGTGCACGGGCACTTTATCATATTTTATTACACGGCTGTGTTGAATACTTGATTCTGATCAATGGTCTATGATCAATCTGGTCAATCACGGCGTTCTACGGTCTGTTATTTCTTTATAGCAGACCGTTGCTATGTATAGCAGACCGTTGCTATGGGCGCAGTTCTGATGTCGGACTCTGGCGGACAGTTTTTGTGTCAAATTATTGATTTCTTAAGTAAGTAGCCGTGTAATAAGCCGAATAATGTACAGCTAGCGGGTCATTGTTGTGAAAGAAACCCCGCGTCGGGGTCCACCCTGTCGGGGTTTCTTTCACAACAATGACCGGCTCGCTGTACATTATCCCTTACTTATCTACAATAGGGGCATCCAAGAGGGCACTTTATCATGTTTTATCTACTGGAAGGACACCCTAGTGGGCACTTTATCATGTTTTATCTACTGGAAGGGCACCCTAGAGGGCACTTTATCATATTTTCTCCACTGGAAGGACACCCTAGTGGGCACTTTATCATGTTTTATCTACTGGAAGGGTACCCTAGAGGGCACTTTATCATGTTTTATCTACTGGAAGGGTACCCTAGAGGGCACTTTATCATGTTTTCTCCACTGGAAGGACACCCTAGTGGACATTTTATCATGTTTTATCTACGATAGGGGCATCCAAGAGGGCACTTTATACCATTTACTCTACTGGAAGGACACTATAGAGCGCACTTTATCATGTTTTATCTATCATAGGGGCATCCCAGAGGGCACTTTTGCTGCGTTTCTTTAGAACATGGGGTCACAAAGGGTCCATCAGTAGCTCAGATCATCACTTTAACATGAGATCACATGGAGCATTTGGGTCTGATGTGAAATGTCAATATCCTGGAAGAGGCTTATAGTTAGAATATTTTCTTTTGTGTTGTTATCTTTAGGTTACAGTAAACTCAGAAGCAATATACAAAATGATAGCTCAATGACCTAGTTGTGGGCTGCAGCCGAGTGGTAGACCTGCACTGCATTACTCACCATGAATGAATGAAAAACTGGTGGTGTGATACTATGAAATATCATTACAGCTGCAGTTCTCACTATTCACTCAGCAGACCAAACAGCATAAAGAGTTGCTGAGCTGATGGTGCAAACAAGACTATAAATGTCAGTGAACACACTAAGAGAGAGAGAGAGAGAGTGAGGTTGCCCTCCTTTCAACTTCGCTCCCACATTCCTCCAAGGCAACCAACAAACAGTCGGGCTTCTTCTGAGTCATCTGGAATCACCTAGGCAACACCTGTACACAATTAGGTCTATAAACACAAACACACACACAGCTGGTTTGGGAGAAAGAAAAGCTACTTAGTGGGCATTTTCCTGTCATCTCTGTGTGCATGTGTCACTGCCTGAATGCTCAGCATAAACACACCATTCATTATATCTGCTAACCAATCAGAGCTTATCAGGCAGCAGTGAGCCGAGTCTGGACTGGAAATCCCCTCTCTGTCTCCGTCCCTTACCCAATTCATGAGGAATTTGCCCAAAACTGAGTGATGTCGAGCTGGTATAGAGAGTCAGTGAACTGAAGGATGATGGGAGGTTTTTGTCATCAGTGGGTTTCTCAGTCATTATTTCCATCCATCTTTTCATGTTCTCTCAGTTGTTTGTTACATGAGTTTGTCACATCATTTGTCATTATCCACTGCTTTACAGAGTTCAGTCTTGAAAATAAAGTTCACCAATAGTGGAAAATCAAGGAGGGATATTCCAGAAGTAGGTGTACTGTAGTTACCAATTGGATATCAATTAGAGAAAAAGCACAACTCTTACGCAAAGGTAAACAAGTATTTAAAGTAAATAGAATTTCTCACAATGTGCTGTACAGGTCTTCACAATTTAACCTGCAATTCAAACCTTTTTCACCTGAACATCACTCACTTTTTACTGGATTTTAGAAGCAGAGTGATTTCTGATTTTCTTTCCGATTACCTGTCTCATGCACTACTGTCAGGATATAGAAACCGTTTTATAAAAATAACTTTTTTTAATCATATTTGCTCCAATTCTACCTACTGCTGCTTTAAAATTCAATGACTTTACTCCAAAATCCAACTACTACACATGCGCATAAACATTCTTTGTAACATACCTACATTGAGATTATTCTGGTTCAAGGTTAAGAATGTCTCTAGATGTTATATTTATGTTGTGTCATTAGTGTGTTTTCCTCTTCTGTCTGTTTGCAGGTCTGCAGTCTGGATTTGTCACTCTGCCCCGCCTCTCTCGTCTTGACAGACAGTTTCAAGATGGAGACGTCCGGAAAGGGTCTCTACCAGACAGCGGTGGCTTCACGCTGACGCGTTCAGACTCCCTCACCTCGTTCACTGTAGACCTTGGCCCCTCCCTTATGACTGAGGTACTGAGCTTGATTGACAACCCCAGCTGCCTCCAGATGTCCAATCATAGCCAGGCAGATGGTGAGGAAGAGGAAGGAGAGGAAGAGGAAGAAGAGGACGACAGGTCTCTAACAGAGACGCCTGTGCAGAGCCCTGGGGCGACTTCACCAAACCCGTCCATGGGTAGTGGGTCATTCAGGAGGAACATGAACAACAGGGGGCGCTCTTGTAGCTCCAACTGGACAGAACAAGAGGAGGAGGAGGAGAGGAGGTCACTGAGGACGCCGGATGTGTGCACTGGGTCTCCTCTGAGAGCCGAGCCTGCGATTGAGGCAGAAAGGTTCCAGAGGGCAGCTGACGTGCTGTCTCGCCATTACGGTGGCGGGTCCTTCACACAGGGGACGAGGACGGGCAACGACACCACCTCACCTGCTTTTTCCCAAAGCCGCAAAACACCATGTGCCTTTTCTGAAGAGGAGGAAGAGATCAAAGTCTAGATGATGACTGTCTTTCTGAAAAAGAGCAGTGACTTCATTGATCCAATAAAACCGCAGAAACCGTCCAGTGAGCTGAGTTCTGGGTTCAAGCCAGAGAGGCTGAACAGTGTGATATTCTGTTGTTCCTCCACAGAAACATTCCTCCTCTTCTAACATGCATCCACATGAGGGCGTCATTGACTAACTACCAGATCCCATTCTGTATTCAGTTTCTGCAGGATGGATGCTTGATGCTGATCTTGACCCTGGATGATTTTATAGATTATTTAAACTATTCTAAAGATACAAGTCATTGAGTGAGTTTAACACCACAAAATTGATTATTTTCACAACACACACTATTAATAATGACTTTTTAGTTTTAACAAAGATTTAAAAGTCAGTGAAATATGTCCCACCTGCATTAATCATACTCACAACTGTTGACTGAATATACTGTATATACACTGTACATAATCACTCACTACATAATCATGATGTTCAACAGCAAAATATATTTTACATAAATAAAGATGTTCAGGTTCAAAGGTCCGAGGCGTCAAGCTGAACCTGAAATTTAAGGAACAAAGATTTAAAACCACCATGATAATTGTGAATAAATGAACTGTAATCAGGAATAATGGTGTTATAAAAACTAAGATAGTTGTACAATTACAGCTGATATTCCTCTGAAGTCTATGTGATCACTGCACCTGTAACATGTATATAGTACTGTTTATCAAGCTTTTATCAGTTTTTTTTTTTTTTAATCAAAAATGATATGGCTGATGTAATAAAGCCCTGCTTTGAAATTTCAGTTTTTTTTAAAAGAAAAAAAAAGTTAAATCCACATTAAAGTCCCTCAAACATCTGTTAATGGGTAAGTTTGGAATTTTTCAACCTGGAACTAATTTTCCCATGTTTTTGTGTCGAAGTGACAAATGGGTACAACAATTTTTTTAAACGCTGTAAACTGGCAGCCGGGAAACAAGCTGCGGGGGCAAATGAGCAGCGTTAATGTACCGTTACATCCACTAAAAGTGCTTGTTTTTGCCACTGACAGGCTCAGATTGTTATTATAAGTGTCTGAAAACATTATAGAAAGGACCCTACAGAGAAATAAAACCTTTTTCTTAACTTTCACTTGATCCGGTTTGTTTGTTATTGTGTCCAAGTCCCGCTCAAGGAAAAGTCTCGTTGTGAAATCTGAATATCCGTTTACTCTGGCTCAAATAAATATGGGCCGCCATCGAATTCAAAGACCTCATCCACTTTGTTGAAATCATCTAAATATTCAGCCATGACACTGAAAATCTTGTAGATAACACTAAGCTACGCTTTCTGTACAAACTCTGCTTGGCTGGCGCTCACGTTTCCACCATGGATGTATTCCACTATTCGTCACCTCACCAGATTTCAGAACGAGACTTCTCCTTGAGCGAGACTCTTTCCATAATGTCAGACACTTATAATAACAATCAGAGCCTGTCATGGCAAAAACAAGTACTTTTAGTGGACGTAAATGACAATGCCAGCTTGCCCCAATAAAATCACATTGCAGCTTGTGAGCAGCTGCCGTCTACAGCGCTCTCCCTCCATACTGGACCAATTTCAGAAATTGTTGTCCCTATCAGTCAGTTAGACACAAAAACATGGGAAAACAGGGTTGAAAAATACTAAAAGTTTTATAGTTTAGTTGTCTTCTGATTCACCATCTAGTTAAAATCTGTGTTAACTGTAGGTGTGACCAACAAACGGACCATGTTGATGGTAAAGTGTTCCAGCAGCAGAAGGACCTGCAGTATCTCTCCTTCACACACTGCAGCTGAAGGAGTCTGTCACTGAAAGAGCTTTATAAGAAAGAGAGAAGGAGAGTCTGTCTTTTACAACTTTTACATCATTTATCACATTCATTTTTCACATGTGAGGCTGATAATTCTGAGCGTCGGGTTTGATAGGAGTTACATCATTTCAATTTTCCCTGACACATTTAGCCTAATAAATCATTTCTAGTGTCAGTATATCAATAACTACAGACGCTGATAATGAATAACTAATATAAAGGAATTGTGACCCATTGTGCATGATGCTGAAATGGTTCCTGAGCCTCTAAGCAGGACTCAGTCCACAGTATAAATACAGACTGCAGCTGTTATTCATGTGCAGGTGTTTGTTAAACAGGTAACAGGCTACAGAGAGAAAACACTGCTGCTCTGCCACTGATAATAACTGTGTGTCTTTATTAGTATTAGATCAGTTCAGACATAAACAGCTGTTACAGTAAAGCCGACTGACAGCTGATCCACAGCTGAATCATGCATGCATGCATGCATGCATGAAAAAATTTAAAATGAAATGTGTAAAGAAATGTATAAGGAAAGGAATATACAAATAAATAAGTGTGGGGAAATAAATAAGGGGAGAAATGCAAAGGGAAAATTGTGCAGAAATACATAAATACATAAATAAATGCATATATTTAAAAATAAATATAAAATAAATGCAAAAATAAATAAATAAAAATGAATTCAAAAATAAATTAATAAATTTAAAAATGACTAAAAATGAATACATAAATAAATAAAAGAGAAAATTAAACAGAAGAGTAAATAAATAAGGGAATTAATACAAAGATAAATAAATAAAGAAGCTAATTAAAACAATCAATTAATTAATGGCTACATTTATTTTTTAATATTTTTGCTACATTTAAAGATGGGGTCTACGATTTATCCAGTGTACACTTTTTGTTATATTGGTTGAAATGGTCTTTACACCCCGACAGCGATCCATTTCTTATGAGCACTGAAAAAAGACCGGAAAAGATCCGTCATCTGTAGCTGCTGTAATCCTGTAAAAACGTCTCCCAGTCAGTTCCTCTGGTCCCGGGTGTAAAGAACCAATCAGATGCCTCCCTGCCTCCCTGCTCGTACTCTACCCTTAGCGTGCACCGGCGTGAACTAGAAAGCGCGTCGCCGCCGCACGTTCACTGGAGAATGGAAGAGAAAACTCAGCTGTTAAAACACCGGACAACGAGCACGAACTCGTACCACTATTACCATATTATCGAAAAATACAACTTTGATTTAGTTGTTTTGTTCTGTTAGTTTACTTTATAAGTTACTGCAGGTTTAAACTATTTATTCTAACAGCTCAAAGTGAAGTCAGACAAACAGGATTATCAACGAGGGGAGACGGCAGATATAAAACATAGATCCACAACATTTACGTTACTCAAACTGCTTTCTCAGTTACAGAAACAAACGAGTGGACTGATCTCCCTCCAGATATTAGACTAACGTTAAAAAGGGTCGTGTTGTCTCAGCAGGTATCTCTCTGCCCCCTCAGAGGCTGCTCTTTCCCTCGCCACTCTGCTGCTCTGTGGCCGGCTCTCCAGCGAGCTCCGTCAACCAGGAAATAAAAGCCCCTCGTCTACAGACCGGTCTCTTGAGAGAGCTCCAGCTCATAGCGGGGTCTGTGTGAGTGAATGCCCGGCTGGAGAGGGGGCGATCCCGGCAGGAGTTAGATAGCTGTGCCGGCAGTTTGTGGAGCTTCTAAACTCCGACAGCGGTGGAGAAAATGTTTGATTCGCCATCTAACATCGTAAAACTGTCAATATTCTAAATCTACACAGTTGATTTATCGCCTCAACATTTTTCAGAAGTGAATTTAGTGATGAAATAGCTACGAAAAATGTGAAGTAGTTACGATGCGGCGGTGCTCGTGCATGTGTGTGGGGGGGGCGTTACCTTGGAAGGAGTTTCGAGGGGAGGGGGGGGCTTAGACGGAGCTCCTGAGGCGATGCTACTTTCAAATTATGCTAGTTTTCCAACATCGTAGACTCCATCTTTAATGACATATTTATTTATTAATTGCTTTATTTTTGATTTTGGCAGGTTTTGTCCTCCTTAAACAACAGCCTGCTGCTGCTAGAAACAAGATTGATGAGAGTAGTTCTGCTGTAAAACAACAAAATTAGCTGAAAGACTCTAAAACATTCTGTAGAGCTGAGCCGAAGTGACCCCTTTCACATTACACATGATAACTTGTAAGGTAGAGAGTGTTGTGCTACTGTGTTTGGTTGTTAGTTTTTCAGAACTGGGTTATCAGGTTTCGGGGAAATCACGAGTCAGAGCTTTCCTACTTTCACTTTCCTTTAATTCGTCAACTGAACTCCTCAGCTCACCTGTCTAATATGTGAAGAGCAGACAGGAGGAGCAGACCTTGAACTCACATTGTGATCTCTGTGGTTATTGAAAGCATTTGGCAAGGCAGCACATCTACACAGACCAGGCAGAGCTATTTCAGCACAAAGTGAGTTTATTCAACATTGTTGTAGTTATGTCTGTTTGTACAGTTTTATATCAGATTCAAGTTCAGATTTGAATTTGCTTACTGCGAAAATTGGGTTATGTGTATGTAGCTGAGTCAATATGTTGGTGTAAAATTCCTTTATTCTGGCTTAAACTGCATGAGGTTGTCCTTTGGTTTTGAACGGCCAAAAAACGGCTTTTATTTCTGTTAAATCTGTCGGAGTTTTTTGCTCATTTGCATATTTTCTGACTGGCTGCAGGGGACTGCGAAAAAGCCTGCCACTGTGTGTGTGTTGACTGTGCCCCATGTTGCTATTTATAGGTTGGTTATGGGTCAGTGTATCTTTTGGTCATTCGATTTTCCTTTCACAAAAGGATATTAAAGTACAAAAAATAAAATCACTAGAAGACAGAAACGAAGAAACGCCCATTTCCTCATATTCTGCGACCGGGAGTTGCATAAGAGGGCGTTTGAGGATGGTGCTGTGTATGAGAGAAAAAAAGTAAGGTGCTGCTACAATTGGTTTAATTTATACGGAAGTTTGTCCGCTACAATGGTCTTCATGGCAACAATACAATAATAATACTAATAATAAAAAAAAAAAATTTCAAAATAAGTATTGCAGCATAACCAGGAAAAGACCACGTGTGGAGACATTTTGGTGGCACTACACTTTATAACCGTGAAGTTATTGAATATTTTTTCCCATTAGAAATTCACCAAAATTATGCAAAAGTATATTTTTCCAAACTAAGTGTTGTAGTACAACTATGAGGAGATCATTGATGTGTGAAGTAATTTTGATGGTACTACACTTTATAAGACTGAAGTTATTGAATATTTTTTATAGCATCTCTTTTCGGCGTTGCACTTTGTAGACGGTCCCTGACCACTCGTCTCGCAGCCGGCTGCGCAAAGAGACCAATGTTATGTGTCCAGCTCGGAGGACGGCTCGTTTTGATTAAAATGAGGTTGTATCTGGTTGCCTACCTTACTATGCTCAGAAAGAGCCATCGTTTGTGTTTTATAGTTACCAACAATAGTTGGTAAACCCCAAAAGCCCTTGACTCAACTTTTTACAGAAAGGACGAGGAAGAAAGCGAGGAGTATCCTGGCAGATAGTTCCCATCCTCTCTTCAGCCAGTTTGAGCCCATGAACTTCGGGAGGCGCTATAGAGTCCCTCAGGCAACTAAAAATGTGTTTAAAAACTCCTTAATCCCAAATGCCATCAATATTCTTAACTCAACAATGTGACTGAGCAGATCTAAGACACAGACACTGACATGAACTGTTTTAATGTGTAACATAACCTGTCTATGTATCTGTTTTTTACATACTGCTGTCTGGTTTTTAATGTCTTTTGTTTTCTGTGTTTGGTGAGCCGAAGACAAATTTCCACCCTGGTGGACAATACAGTTTTATTGTACTGTTTTGTATTGTATTGTATTATATTTAACAACGTTTCGTTTATGAGTTATTGATACGGGAAGTTCAAATTTGTCAATATCTTTCCAACTTACCGAAGTTAGTTTTTCTGCAGTTATGTCTTCTGCCCTGAGACACAATCTTTTATTGTTTCAAAAAACTACGTACTGATCCATGTCCATCACCTTCAGTTACAGAGCAGCACCATACTTTTTTTCTCTCATACACAGCACCGTCCTCAAACGCGCTCTTACGCAACTTCCGGTCGCAGAATATGACGGGCGTTTTTTCGTTTCTGTCTTCTAGTGATTTTATTTTTTGTTTTTAGAAATAAAAAAATGAAAATCAACCCGTTTTTTAACTTTCGTTCATCCCCTTTTGACCCTGATAAAGAAAAACGCTTTGTCTTTAAAGGGACTATTTGTAACTTTTCACGCGCATAAATCCTAACGGGTCGTATCCCAGGAGCAGCGCTGCTGCGCGCTCGCGTGCCCACACACGAGCGCGCAGCAGCGCTGCTCCTCCTGCCTGCTTGCACACCGCGCTCGGCTCGCTCCAACTCCACGTGCACGAGCACACTGCAGAAGAGTTAGTTTAGCTCTGAGAATATCTCGTGAATGTGCAGTGGACGTTTTTGCAGAAATAAATGCTGCCGCTCCTCCAGACCAACAGAGGTTTCCCGTGTCTTATGAAGTGACGGGGCTCCGCAGCGAGTTACGTTATCGTCCCGACCGGGTGTCGGTGTCCCCACACGCGAGCGCGCATGGGATACCGACCCGTTAGGATTTATGCGCGTGAAAAGTTACAAATAGTCCCTTTAAATTTAAATTTTCGTATTTTAAAAATGAAAATCAAATTACCACTAATTTTTTCTATTTAATATCCTTTTGTGAAAGGAAAATCGGATGACCAAAAGATACACTGACCGGGGCATGGGTCGGTGTTAAATTGTTGTTTGTATATTTTTTTGTGTAGTTTTAAGGGAGGACTGCATTAGATGAGTAGCCTAATATGAAGATAAGTTCATTATTTAACGTGCACTTTTATTTTATTTTCTAAAGAAATGCTTCTACTTACATGTAAACTAGAGGGTTAGAATCCTTGTAAAAATATAAAATTTAATTTTAGGGGATATATATTTTATTTATTGATTATTTTCTTAGCTTTTGCTGTATTTACTGATTTAAAATACACTTGCAGCTTCTGCATTTTTCAAATGCACATATTTTATTTATAGTTGTAATTGTTATACAGTATGTATACCGCACAAAATACGCATAGGGCAAAGCATGGACAGCTTTTGTTCTGGGGACTGAGAAAGAGCCTGCCACTGTGTGTGTGTTTACTGTGCCTCGTGCTGCTCTTTATGGAAAATAAAGGTGCAGATCCTGATTCCTGGTCTGAGTGGTGTCCTTCAGTCTACAAGCAACCATTCTGCAGCTGCTACATGTAGGATGAAGTAATTTTCCAAAAAGATTGATTTGACTTATTATTATTATTATTATTTTATTAAATAATTGCCGTTTCAACTTGAATGGTGATTCACCCACACAGTATAGTTTATTACAGTATTTGTCCAACTGACTTTGTCCTACAACTTTATAAAGCATGAAGAACAGATAAGATGGAGGTGGAGAACCATGACAACACAGCAGATGGAAGAGAGTCTGAAGTCAAATCAGTAAAACCGTCTGGGACAAATGAAAAGGGTAATTTAAAAGTTTAAAAATAAACTTTGATAAACCCTGGGGCAATGAGCTAACAAATTACTATTAAAGTTTTTTATGCTGACCATGTGAATTCTGATATTCCAACATGACCCTGCAGTGGAGGAGTTAGAGGAGAGTGCAGCTGAAACCAAGGTAAAAGTAAGTCTCTTCACTTTTATTAGTTATCATTATAATAAAACTGTATTTGTTCTCAAACAGTAATCCTGCTTTAAGCTGCGACAAGCAGCTCTATTTCATTCGGTTGGTCGGTCCAAAACAAGGTCCCCACTCTTTGGTGGCCACGTTTTTTTTGCCCTCGGAGGTTGAAATCGAGGTCAAATGTGTGGGTGTGTTCATGTCAACTGGCAAAATCTGGGTGTGGCAGTGAGAGTGATCTATAACGAAAAGGTGCATAACTTCTAAATGGATTCACGTAGCACGGCCAAACTCATGAACCGTGTTTCATGGACTCTTGTGGGAGGCATCATTGGTCTCAATAGAGAGTTCATCGTTCATTGGTATGGGTTAGTCCTGCCCCCTATAATCAAGCCACGCCATCTTTCTTAACTCATGAACCTTGAACCATGCATGGATGCATGCGTGTACGTGGTTGCAGCTATTGCCAATTTAAACTTGTATGAATACTTTTATTTCTACTGACTTGAATTTTATTGATGTATATTATGTAACTTTGCTTTTATTTTATGTTTAATTGTTTTCTCAATTTGGTGCAACACTGTATGTTGCTGATCGTTTTAAATGTATCTTGAGGCAGTTTTTTGTTGGGGTTAAAAACACACTCCTTATCTCAAGATCTCAAAACCCATCGTTATCTCAGTGGGTCTAACCTGGAGAATTGATGTATAAAATCACATATTTTCTCAGTGTGATCTGGTGAATGAACCTGGTGATGCTCAACACTCAGAGAAGAATGATGAAAGCACAGGAGGAGAGTCTGAAATCCCGTTTGTAGAGCCATCTGGATCAAATAAGAAAGGTAATATTTTCATTATGAATTAAAGATACTATAACAGATTTTATAGATTTTCAAACACTGAAGAATTATGAAAACTTTAATCTCCGATGTCTACGATGAAAGGCTACGAATCGTCAACAGGAGAAGATAATGATGTTGAAAAGGTCATCACTGAAAACACACTGGAGGACACAAGTCCAACATCTCAGAGGGTTTCAATACTTTTTGAAGAAGGTGAGATTCACTATGTCAGATTCATGATATTTGTGTATTACCTTTTAGCAAAATATAAAGCAGAACTTCCAGTCATTCAAAATAGTCTTTTAATGATTTCTGCAGTATAACATGGTGATGTCGTGCTTTTATTTTGTTTCAGTGATACCTGAACTCACACTTGTGTTAATTGGTGACACAAATTCCATTGAGATTGGATCAAAAAACATCTTAATTGACCATGACGAGCAAACAAAAGTGGAACAGTTTTCAACCAAACTGTATGATTTGTGTGGTCGGCACATCTCTGTCATTAACAGGCTTGGTCTACAAAACATTGACAAATTCCCATTGAATCAGGAAATTCATGCCTTTCTCTTACTGGTACCACATGGTCTACATAGCAGCCATTACAGTTCAGGAGTGCAGTGGTTAGAAAAATCTTTTGGGAAAGAATTACTTGCTTATGTAATGACAGTTGTGACTCATGAGTCAGATGAAAAATGTGAAGGTGCATTGACAGACCTGAAAGCCAACAGCAGTTTTGTTGAAAAAAGATACCACACATGTACAAAAAGTATGATGGATGAAAGAGAGATAATAGCTCTGCTGGAAAAAATAGACATCATGGTCTCTGAGGATGATCCATACTGCTACAGTGGAGTGATGTGTAATGAAAATAAAGGGCAGAAAGAATACCTGGACCACAAAGAAGAAAGGATGGATCCCTCAGTGTTTCAGCAAAATCAAACAAGTGAGATTTTAATGCAATTTTACAATGTGAAAGGGGTCGCTCATGGTGAAGAATTATCACCTGAATGCGCATCTTCCTTCATCTTTACAGAGCTTTACAGTGACTTTCATCTCATATCTGCCCGTCAGCAATTTTACTGTTATGATTCACTCTCACAGCTCTCACAGCTCTCATAGCTCTCACAGCTCTCATAGCATTATTTTCTGCCGTAGCAGGCAGCTTTTTTCTGGGGCATTCTGTGAGAAATCAATCACTTTCTGACCTCACCACTTAAGATTTGAACGTTTTTTTCCCCACGTGTTAACCTGTATGAGAGAGTGTTCGAACATGCTTTGATTAACCAGAATGACCAAAAATTCAGGAGACGGGGGCCCTCAAATTGGTCGACCACGGCTCCTAAAGACACAGATAATATCTTCTTCAAAAATAAACATAACGGCATGGCTTTCTGATCATCTGAGAGCTAGCAAACAAGGTTATCCAAATCAATACTTTTGGTCCAAACTAAAAAAATATGCATATTAGGTGATTTTCTTTTTTGCAAAAAACAACAACAAAGACTTCTTTACTTGCACGGCAGCTGGATTCTCGCAATAAGAGGATAATATTGTGTCCCTTCAACCCTGGTTTAATTGCCTCCAGAAAATGGAATTCAACACAGAAATGTAGTAAATATATAATATAATGGTTAGCTCATCCAGTGTTATTTTTTTTAAAACCCCGATCTTGTGCAATTTTTTTTTCTTACATTATCCTATAGTAGAAGATATGGAGGAGAATGCAGCTGAAATCGAGGTAAAGGTAAGATTGTTTCACCTTCATTAGTGATCATCATTAGAACAGCTTTTGTTTTCAACCTATAGGTAAGTCATCACATTTGAAGTCTCACCTAAATAAAGAGTTCCAATGTTCAAAGCTGAAGTTTGGAACTCTGTATACTGTTTTACCTTGCCTTTATTTTTGCAATACTCTGTTACTCCAATGTCACTGTGTGACATTGATCTTGAGTGTTGTACGTTTATCTTGTTGCTGTTTTCTTGATTTATACTACTGAAAACGTTCTTAATCTCAAATGCTCTAACACGGTGAACTAAATGAAATCCCATATTTTCTTAGTGTGATCCAGTGAATGGACCTGGTGATGTTGAACACTCCAAGAATGATGACAACACAGGAGGAGAGTCTGAAATCACATCTGTATCATCTGCAAACAATGAGAAAGGTAACATTTTAATGAAAAAGAACACAAGTCCAACATCTCAGACTAGATTACTTTTTTGTTTTGCGGTCAGTTTCTGCTGCAGTCTGGATAACTTTAAATTAAAGTTAAAATATTTTTTGTAGAAAAGACACGTCTTGTGGAACAGTGAACTTTGTGAATCTATACATCGTTTTTGCATATAAATCGAGTTAATTTGAAATGCTTGACTGACCAAAACCAACTTATTTTATGTTTGATCCAACAATCTGCTTGTTGTTACATTACCCTGCAGGAGACGAGCTGGAGGAGAGTGCAGCTGAAACAGAGGTAAAGGTGAGATATTTTGGTCCTCAGTAGTCATTGTCATACAGAAGCATTTCTTTGTTTTAATGCTACCTATTTTTGGCTGGACCGCAGAGGGCCAGCCCTACAAACGCAAAAGTCTGTCACTGAGTGACTGACTGAGTGACGAAGTTACAGGATTGGTCGGCAGGCTGTTGGAGTCTCCTCATTGGTCGTTGCTCTTTCAAAATGAAAAGGCGGAGAACAGTTCTGTGTTTATGTTTTCTGGGGAGCGTGTCAGCGGTTCAATGTAACATTACATAGTGCTGTTGTTGTGCATGTGCTATTGTTTATGTTCGTTTAAGTTAAGTTATGTTCTGCTTCGTATTGTGTTACCGTACATTCACTCCAAGCGCGAAGGAAATTTACGCCTCGCTTTCCTCCATTTCCATTACAGGGACCTTTGCACTGACTGTATCTAGCAAGCCACACGTCGCTACTGCGGTATGAACCCAAAATAAACAGACTGTGCTGTGATTTAATTGCAATAAACGGATCAAAATGATGCCGAAATAACAACATAATGATGTTGATTTGTAAAAAGGCCGAATTCATTCTTTGTCAAGTCTGTCCGCAACACAACAAGCAAACAACTTTTAAAATGCTTGTTTTCTGAACGGAGTTCGGATCGATC
Source organism: Sebastolobus alascanus (assembly GCA_916701645.2). Lineage (NCBI taxonomy): Eukaryota > Metazoa > Chordata > Actinopteri > Perciformes > Sebastidae > Sebastolobus > Sebastolobus alascanus. The sequence continues at coordinate 1,697,923 of CAKAOJ020000035.1, read as the reverse complement.
AATGCCAGGCTATGCTAACATTGCAGTTGCTCTGTGAACACTCAACATAACATCATCTAGGCATAAATACAGCAGCGACGTTGTTGTAAACGGATCAAAGTTTGTCGAAATAACTACATAACGATGCTGATTAGTAAAAAGTCTGAATTCATGCTTTGTCAGGTCTGTCCGCAAGACGACAAGCAAACAACTTTTAAAATGCTTTTTTTCTGAATGGAATTCGGATCGATCAGTGGCAGGCTATGATAACATTGCAGCTGTTCCATTAACACTCCATCTATGAATAAATACGGCAGCAACAACGTCAGTGATGACAGCGGGGATATCTAAATGCTGATAAACTTTCGCAACGTTTGTATATATTGAACACCACTTATATGATGAATGCTTTTGATACACATGCTTTCATAAAAAACTGAAATACTTTTAACCTTGCATACTGTATGTCATGCTAATAACTTTTCACCTTGTATAAAATGTATAATATACTGACTAGTAAATGTTACCATTTACATTACTGAATGCCATTTGCTTCATTATAAGTTGTCTTTCAATCAAACATTAAGATATAAGTGGGAAAAACTGTTCACAAAACATTCTAGACATGACCACTGACTATTTGTATAACAATTTAGCTACAAATTCACAGACTTGATCATAGGGTCCAGCCATATACTCGGTTTTGACCGAGTCTTGTTTCTGAAGTTATGTCAGATTTTAGCACTAACACCTGAACCTTCAGCTGAAGATTGGAGCTGTTTGAATTGTTAGTTCACACTTGAACAGAGTTTGACTCCATGAACCATCTAGTTTGACACATGGATGAGTTGAAAACAGTTGCAGCAGAGTTTACTTTCTTCTTACTAAACTACAAACCTGCTTGCATTTAGTTTTATACATATTGTTTTCTCTTTTATTTTTGGTTTTGTTGTACTCTGAATTGGTGTACCACTGTGTATTTTTGATCTTCATGTTCTTAATCACAATGTTTAGAACCTGGTTAACTAAATGTCATATAAAATCTCCTGTTTTATTAGTGTGGTCCAGTGAATAGTGCCGAACACTCAGACAAGGATGATGACAGCACAAGAGTGGAAGGAGAGTCTGAAATCAAATCTGTATTATCATCTGCAACCAATGAGAAAGGTACCATTTTAAAGATATTTTTCATTATAACACATTTTTACAGTAAAATGATATTTCATATTCAATGGTGTCAATAAAATAGGGAACTAACTAACTGATATGTGTTGACTTTGACTCTTCAACAGAAGAGGCTGATGGAGTTAAAGAGCTCAGCAATGAAAGCAGCAGTAACATGAGTGAGCGGTCCATGGAGGAGAGTGATGCAGAGAAGGACACAAGTTCATCATTTCAGACTGTTTCAACAGTTACCAAAGAAAGTGAGAATTACATTTTCTTTTATTGTTGTATTGCATTTCTGCAAAATCTAATTATAATCAAAATAAAACACATATTATGTCTATTGTGTCTATTGTGGTGTAGAGGACATACATCATGTTGAACAATGCACTTTTTAATATATACAAAGAAACTTTGCAGATAAATATTATAAACTTGGAAAGGTTAATTAACCACAAACTTTATATTTTTATGTTTGATCCTACAATCTGCTTGTTGTTACATTACCCTGCAGGAGACGAGCTGGAGGAGAGTGCAGCTAAAACGCAGGTAAAGGTGAGATATTTCGGTCCTCAGTTGTCAGTGTCATACAGCAGTGTGCTGCTTACATTTAGCGTATTTAGTGTATACAGTTTACCATTGCTTTTATTTTGGCGTCGTTCTCTGAATTGGTCTACTATTGTGTGTTGTTGATCTTCTCTCATGGTTCGAACCTGATTAACTGATGTTAAATGAAATTATTTGTTTCCTTAGTGTGATCCAGTGAATGAACCTGGTGATGTTGAACACTCAAAGAATGATGACAACACAACAATAGGAGGAGAATCTGAAATCAAGCCTGTACAATCTGCAACCACTGAGAAAGGTAATGTTTTAATGAATACTACAGTAACAGGAAAAAATCAAGAATAGAGCTAATTCAGTTTGTGACATTCAAAATTGCTTACAATGAACATTATTAATAGAAAGGAAAAATATATTGGTTTACAAGTACATTGGTCTGACCTTCTTATAATACAGTTCATTATTCTACTGCAGATACCTTAGATATGGATGCGAGTGGAAACATGGATAAGGTAAGAAACTCCAAATTTAATTTGGGCATGAGATTTTTATCACTAATTACCCTATATCCCATTGTGTGACATTATCATTTTCTACATACAATACGTTTATTTTAGTGCTGTCAAAGTTAACGCGATAAAAATGTGAACGCATTAAGGCAACGTACGATTTTTATGTTGTAACTAGATTGAAAATACTGGCGTCATATGAAAGTAGAACCTAAGGAATCCATTGGTACCAACCATGTCGTAGTAGCTTGTCGGGAAGGAGGCTAAATAATGCTCCAAATTTAGGTGAGGAAAAACTGGCATTACCAGTATGTGAGGGATATGTGAATGAAAATGGGTTCTATGGGTACTCACAAGTCTCCCCTTTACAGAGATGCCCACTTTATGATAATCACATGCAGTTTGGGGCAAGTCATAGTCAAGTCAGCACACTGACACACTGACAGCTGTTGTTGCCTGTTGGGCTGCAGTTTGCCATGTTATGATTTGAGCACATCATTTTATACTAAATGCAGTACCTGTGAGGGTTTCTGGACAATATCTGTCATTGTTTTCTGTTGTTAATTGATTTCTAATAATGAATATATACATACATTAGCATATTTGCCCACTCCCATGTTAATAAGTGTATTACATAATAACAAAACTCCCTTAAATCTGAAGTAGGCGAGATTGGAGCAAATATGATTAAAAAAAGTTATTTTTATAAAACGGCCGCTATATCGTGACAGTAGTACATGAAACAGTTATCCTGAAAAAAATCATGTTCCTCTGTGTACTCCGGTACACCTAAAGGCATCTGCAAGATTTCACATACCGGAGGAAAACAAGCAGTAACAAGCTGATCTGAGGTCTGCTGTCCAACTACCGTCTATGAGAGCCGGCTGTCAATCACTCGCGAACTCCGACCAAACGGTCAAACTAGGCAGCGCTGATCAAACATGAATCAATATTCTGTTACTATAATGCCTATTTCTCCCATCAAATGTTTTCAGAAATATGTTGTAGTGTACGGTTTAGCTGTAAAATGAGAAAGTTTGTGACGCCGCCGCCATTGTGAAATCTGGTGAAGAAACGCCAAGTTCCGGTCACATGACCGGAGCACAGCCAATAGGAACGCTCTCTCAATGAAATGACCTGTGATTGGTCCAAGTCTCCCGTCAGGGCTAGATTTTCTATAGCCTGAAAACAGAGCCAAGAGGAGGAGCAGAAGTCTAGTTATCTCTCAGAACACTTGAATTACAATATGCTGAAAGGTTATTATGGTTTTTTTGCCCAATGATGCCAAAAATATACTTCCTACTGAAGCTTTAAGGTACATTTTGAACAGATAAATGTGCAATTAATCGTGCTTAACTAGAAAATCATGTGATTAATCGCGATTAAATATTTTAGTCGATTGACAGTCCTAAATGTTTATTTACTTATTTACAGCAGTCAGTGGAGATTTCTGAAGAGATCAACAGGAAGAAGCAATATCAAAGAGAAGCTGAAACACTGCTTGGCAGACTTCACCTTCAAGACAAACAACAACAGAAGTTGTCACCAGCAGATTTTCTTAAAGTAGGTCCACCTGTGAAACAGGACCATGACACATCTGAGAAAGATCTCGCTCATACTTTTCTTCAGAGGTTGATGATGTTAGACTACAGAGCCAGATATATTCCTGTAAAACAAGACAGTCTTGAGGTGAGCCATTCAAATCCTGTTCCAGTGTTTGACACTGTTGACACAGACGACGATGACTTTGATGCTTTTTACAGCACCAGTGTAGGCTTTAACCAATCAAAACTCAAGACTCATGTCCATCCAATGGATGTTCAAATGTCAGTATTTCACTGCTCAGACAGCTTTTTGAAGCAGAACATGATTACAAAGCTATCACAATGTCAGTATGCCTTACCTTTGCTTGTTCCTGACCCAGTCACAATGGATATTGGCTGTCCTCTGTGGACATTCAGACAAATAAGAAAAACATGGAAGATTGAAATCAAAGACAATTCAAACACTGTCACCATGAAGAGTATGCCCATCTGCAAGGCTGAGACACCCATGGTGTCATTTTTCCGCCTGGGTTCACTATCTCTGTCTAAATCTCAGCTGATGAACACTTTGATCAACGACCGTCACAACACCTTCTTCCACAGAAACTGCCCAGGTAGCACCAAGTCTCGACATCTGATGGATGGTGTGGCAGAGATTGCCTGGTACTGCCCTGCTGGAAAACCCAATGATGCCTTCACTGACTGCATTGCCTTCTGTAATCTTCATGGTGATGCTCTGTCGATTGAAAAACAGCGCAACATACTGACTGACAAATCTTCAGTCAATGTTGTTCTTGTACCAGCTCTGGAAAGAGGTGACAAAAGTGCTGCAGTTATCTCAGCCCTTCTCAAGTCTCCAAAGCCTCTCATTATTCTCATTGCTGATAATGATTGTGATGCTGTTAACACAAAAAGGGGAAAATACAAAATGGGTCTGAAGGACAGAAGCCAGTCAGATGTTTCTGAAGAACTGAAAAAAATCATTGGAACCATTTTGTCTGGACCACATATATCCTTCCAGCTTGAAACCATGGCTGAGGTCTCTGGAATCAGAGTGGATGAAGATGATGAAGTCTGTCAAAAAGGAAAATCTGCTGCTATGAAAGTAGTAAACTTGCTTCAGGGAATGGATGTTTCAAAGATCAAAGATACATTTCTCCCTTGTCAAGGCCAGCTGTGGTATGAGTGGTGCAAAATAAATAAAGAACTGTATCACCTCAAAGGACACGTTGAGAAAGAGAAATGTGAAAAGCAACAGAAATTAAAGCAAATACGACAAAAACAACACACTGCTTCCTGCAGTAAACCGATGAAGTTGTTCATTGAAAGCCTCTCATCTTTGCCATCAACAGACAAAGTCTATTTCCTGAAATGGACTCAGATCTTAATAGATGCCCTCTCCACAGACGATCTCTCTTCAATTCTCCAAAACTATGATGAAAAGTGGACTGAAGTCTTGGCTTTGAAGAAGAAGCATGACAAATCTGATGTGTTGAAAAGAAAGCAAACTGAGCTTGATCAAATATCAACAAAACTACAGTCAGCAACTTTTGGCTTGGAGCACATCTTAAGAGAAATGGGACAGATCTATGAAGCCCATGCATCTCTGCAGGAACCAACAAAGATGGTACAGACTGACTGGTCTAAATACCCTGAGCTGGCTGCAGAGCTGATGATATCAGGACACCCAATGGAGCTGATGGATGGTGATGCAGGTCACGTACCTTTAACATGGATCTCTAGTCTTTTAGATGAAGTCATCAAGAAACTGGGCGACAAGAGAGTTTTTGTTTTGTCAGTTTTGGGCGTACAGAGCAGTGGAAAATCAACAATGCTGAATGCCATGTTTGGGTTACAGTTTGCAGTGAGTGCTGGCAGGTGCACCAAGGGTGCCTTCATGCAGCTGGTCAAAGTGTCAGAGGAGATCAAGAAAGACTTTCAGTTTGACTACATCCTAGTGGTGGACACTGAAGGACTGCGTGCTCTTGAGTTGGAAGGTAACGCCACTCTTCACCACGACAATGAACTGGCAACATTTGTTGTTGGTCTGGGAAACATGACACTGATCAACATCTTTGGAGAGAATCCAGCTGAGATGCAAGATGTTCTGCAGATTGTTGTTCAGGCTTTCATGAGGATGAAGAAAATTAAACTTTCTCCAAGTTGTATGTTCGTTCACCAGAATGTTACAGATATTGCAGCTGCAGAGAAAAACATGGATGGAAAGAGACGGCTGCAAGAAAAACTGGACGTGATGGCTAATCTAGCAGCCAAAGAGGAGGTTTGTGATGCTGAGTGCTTCAGTGACGTCATTGCATTTGATGTGCAGAAAGATGTGAAATACTTTGCCCAGCTATGGGAGGGAAGTCCACCTATGGCTCCTCCAAATCAAGGTTATAGTGAGAGCGTCCAAGAGCTGAAAACCATCATCCTCTCTAAAGCTTCACAGTCTGCCGGGATTACTCTCTCAGAGTTCAAAAGCAAAATCTATGACCTGTGGAAAGCCCTGATGAACGAACAGTTTGTTTTCAGTTTCAAAAACACACTTGAAATTGCAGTGTACAGAAAACTTGAGGTCCAGTATGGGAACTGGACCTGGGCCCTGAGGAGCAACATGTTGACCATTGAGAATGGGCTTTATACCCAAATTGAAAATGGAAAACTTGACAAGGTCGAGCTCAATTATCTTTATAAAGAAATGAACAAAACCTATGGCGAAATCAGAGAAGCAATGACAACATTCTTTGATGATGACAGAGACAATGAAATGTTGGTTCAGTGGCGAGGACGATTTGAAAGCAAAATCAAGGAGTTTCATGATGAACAAGTGAGAGCAGTTAAAAGAAAACTGGATGAAATCATCCAGCAGAAGAATGCTTGTAAAAAGCTAGATGATGAGAAGACAGAGTTTGAGAAGAAGCTGCTACAAAAGAGCAAAGATCTCGCTCATCAGTTAAAGGACAAGGCAAAAGATGAAGAGGAACTTGAAAAGCACTTTGACTCTGTCTGGAGTGGCTGGGTTCACGAACTAACTGGATATACAAAACCTATTGAGGACATCAACTATGAAGAAGATCAGTCAATTATCCTTGAGGAGCTTGGGTTTGATTGGCCTCTCATACATGATTGCGAAAGCAGTGGCAGATTCAAAAAAATATCAGAGGTTGGAGATTACGTTCATTATGTATCTTACATCAAGCATCAAGATCTGAGTAACACAGGCGAACACAAACCTAATAAAAAAAGACTCTTTAAATCTGTTTCAGAAAGTGCTACAAAAGTAGCAAAAAACGTTAAGGTGTATTTTCAGTGTGAAGAACAGCAACTGATCAGATCCTTCATTGATGATGTTGAAAAACAGTCCCTTGATGCAATTAAGAGCAAACCTGTCTCTACAAGAGGCTACAGATTAACTTACTTGCAGGATGTGGCCAACCATGTGAAAGAAAAGGTGACTGAATTTGAATCAAAGTGGAGATATGTTCTGAAGAAGGAGTTTACAGTTGATCTCGTACTGTATGTGTTTCACAGAGCAGGGAGATGGCTTTTAGAGTCTCACAAGAAATTCAAGGTGGACAACGATGCACTCACTTATGTAGAAAGCAAGAAAATGCAATATTACAACATTTTCAGAAGCTTCTGCAAAGGAAACTCGTCTGCTGTTGTGCTTGGAGAACTGATCTGTGAGAAACTGAAGAGTTCCTCTGTTGAGGCCGTCTGTAACAAGACTGCCATTGATCTCGCTGGAGAGATGAGGTGCAGTTTCCCAGCATTCAATGGGAACAGGCTGAACTTGGAGAAACACGTGTTGAAGTATCTCGCAGAGAAAGAGGACTTTAATGGTTTTATCACCTACATCCGACACCCAAGGAGCCAAGTTGAGACTTTTATAAGAAAGGAAGTCCAGAAATACATCTTCACAGACAACAAAGATAAAGCCCAGAACATACTCAAGAGAAATGTTGAAGACATCGGAAATCTTGTGAGACAAGCCTTATTTAATGCAACAGTGAAAGTCAAAACCCAGAATGGAGACCCAGACATGTGGATGGAGGAATTTTCCAGTTTGCTAAAAGATAAGCTAACATTCGACACCATCTGTTGTCAAAACTTCAGTGACATAATCCGTTTTGACTTTCTCAAAGAAGAGATAGAGAAAGGTCTGGAATCCGTCATAATGGTAGTGAGCAGACTCTCATTGAATAAGATGGAGGAATTCAGACTGAAGCCTGATCAAATCCTCATTGATCAGCTGTGTAACTGCTGCTGGGTAACGTGTCCATTCTGTGCAGCTGTTTGTACCAACACACTGGAAGATCACAGTCCTGACAAACACAATGACCCATTTCATCGCCCTTCTGGGATCAAGGGATGGCACACTAAAGGCACAGTGGAACTGGTCATTGATTTCTGCACAACATTGGTTGCAAGTGATAGACGTTTCTATCCGCATCATGATTCAGATAAGACCATTCCTTTTAAACTGTATCAAAGTGCTGGGGAGGAGTATGCTTCATGGAAGATTACTCCTGATGAGTCTAAGCTGACATACTGGAAATGGTTTGTATGTCGATTTCAAAAGCAACTGGAAGACCATTATAAATTAAAATTCCAGGGCAGAGGAGAAATTCCCACTCAGTGGAGAGACCACAGTCAACAACAAGCTATTGATAGTCTGGATGAAATGTACAACCTGTGAGTGAACCAGAAACAACCGAGCTCTACTCAAAGTAACAGAAGCCCAAAGTGTCTTTAACTGTTCAAAAGATAATGAAGGAGTGAAACATTATCAATGATGAGGATGAATCCTTTCAAAAATGACTGAAACAGTAGCTGTTTATAATTTAATCAATAGTATTTTAATTCCTTTATGTGTAGAGAGATTGAGTTGCAGTATAACATTAAGCAGTTATAATTCCTGTGTGTCCTAAAGCAAAGGAGACCACAACATGTGTAATTACAAATGATGTGTTTGTTAGCCATTAAATGATGACTGTAAAAAGCATGAGATCGATCAGAATTCATCATAGGTTTTTGTTTAATTAGAAATATATATATATATTTTTTTTTATTTTACAAGATGATTAAGATGCATGCATTTGTTTTACGGGAATATTTAAAGGACATTTTTTTAAAAGAAGCAATGAAGGAGTTTCTAGGTTATCAGATGTTATGGAAACAATTTCATTCCTCTAAAAACAGGAATGTAAGATATGATTTGACTTTTGTTTTTATGTTTTCACTTTTATGTGAAAATTTCATCAAACAGACATGACATGAAACTTTAAGTCGTTTGCTTTTCTAAAGAAAGGTTGATCAAGGTGAAAAATCAGTTCTGCGAAGTATATTCTTGATTCATCCAAAGATGTGTATTTTAAATACAAGATGCATGAAATGTTCTTCTCACAGTTTAAAGAGCAAATAAAGATGTAGGATGTTAAGCTGAGGCATGTTGTCAGACGTGTACATAGTTTAAGTCATTCCAAATAAGAAATGGCAGCCATAATTGGTTGTAATTTAAATTTTCACTTTTTTTCTATAATACAGATCTCATTAAAATGCATCATAACAGGCAACACAAGTTTTGTAGTCTTGATAAATGTTGTATATAAATATCTCTGTAATTGTATTTTTTTTAAACTATTTTTTTAGGGGTTTTGAAAGAATTTTTCAATAGATTAAGAATTAGTTATAAGGTGGATGTCCTGACATTGAATTAATTAATTAATTAAGTGTTGATTATGAAAATGCATGAAACTTGTATTTGAGACGTGTTGAGTTACACGAAAAGGGAAAAAGTTGTGAGAGTTGTTAACCATTTAGCTATTTGTTATCCGACTTATCCGAAAATCATTTTTACACAAACAGTTTTATCGTACTATTTTGTATGTTGTTTTTTTCTTCAAGAATTTGATGAACAATGCTTTATCTTTCTGAATTTCTTGGAGTATTCAATCATTTTTATACTTATTACTTATACTTATATTATCTCTTTTTAAATTATCTTATTACAGTTACTTATTACTACTGCCAATATTGGAATTGTTTTTGTTGTTTGATTTATTAGACTCTTGTCATTGCTACAGTATATTGATATTCATAATTATTAACAGAAATATCTGTCTTTATGGAAAAAATGGGATATTTTCTTTCTCTGTAATAAATAGACCCTTCACACAGTCATTGGAGTTTAAGCCTCTTCTGTCATTAATGAGAAGAGCAGATTTTCTCTTGACCTAATCTCAAAATATGTCTAAGATCTGCCACATAGCAAATCAAGTGCATTTTATGTATGTATGTACAGTATGTAGGGGGAGATGGCAGGTCAGCAGTATATGTCACATAGAAGTGGTGTACATCATCTGAAAGCTGGGAACCTGAAGATTAATTTGGGGTGCAGCTCAACACTGTGTCAAGTTGTGCTAGTCATAAATCAGAAATAAACATTAATTAATTAATTGATTCAAATAAATTGTGAAAGTGTCTAAGGGCTGAGAACATTATGATAGAAGTATTTGATGGCCATTCCCATGCTCTATTATGTCTCATAAGTTGTTGCAGCAATTTTTGGGTTGCAAAAAAACTGAACATAATCATGGCATGTCTGTAAAGGGAGACTCGTGGGTACCCATAGTATCCATTTTCCTTCAGATATCTTGAAGTCAGAGGTCAAGGGACCCCTTTGAAAATTGCCATACCAGTTTTCCCTTGCCAAAATTTAGCCTAAATTTGCAGCGTTATTTAGCCTCCTTCCCGACAAGCTATCATGACATGGTTGCACGAATGGATTCCTTATGTTTTTTTATGTTTTCTTAAAAAAAGTCTAAAATCTCCACTGGTCACATCCATTGATGGGCATTGACATAGATTCTTCTAATTTCTTATGCAAAACCCCCATATTTTGATTCAGTAATCATACAATTGAGAAGTGGATGTACAGTGTAGGAAGAGGATTATTCCAAATAACAGACATCAGTTGTAAATAGAAATAGAAGGAAGTTGATTTAGATCTTCAAATGATCTTAGACCTTCCTTGTTAATAACATGGAGAGTATGGATACAGCATTTTGACCAGGTGGGGAAAACCATGTATGTAAAAAGAGAACTGGATACAGCGTTGGAGGCGTGGCCTCGTTCATTCCTATGAAAGTTGCTCAGTGACACATGAAGCAAAAAATCTTATATATATCTTAAAGGACAAATAATTTTGTATGCATCTTATGAAAGAAACAAGGGGTTGTCAATTTTAACAATTATCACTAATTGTATTTCATATTTAGGTCGACTTATCCCTCTGCAAAACTATATCGAGAGAGGCTCTTCCTTCAAACTGAATTTGATAATCTCTCTACAGTTAAAGTTGAAGAGATGCTTTTGAAATCTAGACATGCTCGTTATGAGTATGGTGACAAACCCAGTAGGCTCCTGGCTCATCAAGTTCTCTGCATCTCCATTAATCTCAGAGATTAATGTCAGTGATGGACTCACTCGTGACCCTCAAAAAATAAATCAGGCATTTTACATTTCACTTTATTCCTCTGAAGAAAGTTTTAACCCTGAAGATCTCCACAAGTTTTTAAAAAATGTTCCTACACCTAAGGTCAGTGCTATTGATAAAGTGGAAATCTTGGACAGCCCAATTACATAAGAGGAGATCAACAAAGCAAGCATAGGGATGCAGAGTGGATAATGCCCCAGTAAGGACGGTTTTCCCATCGATTCTATAAAAAGCTTTCAGTAAATGTAGAACGCCGTCTTTTAAGTTTGTATCATGAATCGCTTGAGGCTGGAATCCTTCCACAAACATTGCGTGAAGCCCAGGTCTCTTTATTACTTAAGAAAGACAAAGATCCATAATGCTGTAGTTCTTATCGACCAATTTCACTGTTAAGCGTGGATGTGAAGATTCTCGCCTTTAATTTAGAATCTGTTCTGCCTGATATTATATCCTCTGACCAAACTGGTATTTTCAGAAACAGATTTTCCTTTTTAATGTAAGCTGCCTGTTCAAAATGATCAACAACCCTCCAGACTCTCCAGTTCCAGATGTACTAATTTCTATGGATGCGGAAAAAAGCCTTTGATAAGGTTAAGTTGATGTATTTATTTCATATTCTGAAAAGATTTGGGTTTGGCAATACATTTATTTCGTGGATCACATTATTATACACAGCACCAGTTTCTTCAGTTTGTACTAATAATACCTACTATAAGCAGTTTCATATAGGGACAAGACAGGGTTGCCCGCTCGCACCTCTTTTATTTGCAATCGCTATTGAGCCTTTCTCACCAGCCCTTCAGTACAGTACACAGATAAGATGCATTGTAAGAGAGGGACAAGAACAACGTGAGTCGCTTAATGAGGCTTATTTACTTTTATATATATCTGACCCTTCTACAGCTCTATGTCATGTTTTAGACATTCTGAATATATTTGAGAAACTCTCTGACTATAAACTAAATTTGCAGAAAAGTGAATTATTTCCAATCAGTGAGGCAGCGCGTAAATATCCCTTTGCCTCACTTCCTCTAAAAATTACTCACCTATTTACTAACTAGGCATTAATGTAACTAATACATGTTCTAATCTCTTTGCAGCTAACTGTCTTACTCTTATGGACCAGGTGAAGTGCAGTCTAAACCGCTGGATGTCATAAGGCCTAGCACTGTCAGTTGCAGGTTGTATTAATATTAAATTTACTTATCTAAGATAAGATAAGATAAGATATTCCTTTATTAGTCCCACAGTGGGGAAATTTGCAGTGTACAGCAGCAAAGGGGATAGTGCAAAAAACAAGAAGCATCAGCTAACACAGTAATAAAAGAGCTAAACAAGTGAAACAAAATATGAACCATTTAAATAGAAGGAAGTATAAAAATAGGAACAGTATATACAGTATTGGCAATAAACAGACTATGAAAAATTATATTGCACAGTGAGAATGAAATGAAATTCCACCTGAATATTGCACAGTATGAATTGAATTACACCTGAGTATTACTGATATTGCACAGTCAGTGTACTGTATAGTGCAGTTATTGTCATTTGGTGTGTATGTGGTCTACTGGGAGCAGTGCTGGTTGTGGAGTCTGACATCTCATCAGAAAGGAAGGACCTGTGATAACGCTCCTTCACACACTTCGGGTGGAGCAACCTGTCGCTGAAGGAGCTCTCCAGTGCTGAGATGGTGTCCTGCATGGGGTTGGAGTCATTCCCCATCATGGATGACAGCTTAGCCATCATCCTCCTCTCTCCCACCACCTCCACTGTGTCGAGAGGGCATCCCAGGACAGAGCTGGCCTTCCTGATCACTCTGTCGAGTCTCTTCCTGTCCGCAGCTGAGATGCTGCTGCCCCAGCAGACCACTCCATAAAAAATGGCTGATGCCATCACGGTTCCATAGAAGGTCTTCAGGAGTGCACCCTGCACTCCTGAAGACCTCAGTCTCCTGAGCAGATAGAGTCTGCTCTGGTGTTTCTTGTAAAGTGTAGTTGTGTTATCAGTCCAGTCCAGTTTATTGTTCAGGTGAACACCCAGGTACTTGTAAGATGTCACCATCTCAATGTCCATTCCCTGGATGTTCACTGGTGTCGGGGGGGAGTAGTGGGTCCATTGTTGGGCTCACTAGGGGGCGGAGACTGATCAAATCTATTTAAAAACAAATTCAGGTCATTCACCCACTTTTGGTCCCCCACAGCCTGGGAGTCGGGCTCCTTCTGGCCAGAGATTGTTTTCAGGCCTTTCCAGACTCCGCTGATGTTGTTCTTCATCTTCCTCCTGTAGCTGTTTTTCCCCTCCCTGATCTTCCTCCTCAGCTCCTTCTGCACACCCTTCAGCTCCTCCTTATTTCCTGATTTAAAGGCTCTCTTCTTGTTCTTAAGGAGAGTCTTTATATCAGGATTAAGCCAGGGTTTATTGTTAGAAAAACACCTTACAGTCCGGGTGGGTACGGTGTTTTCCACACAAAAGTTGATATAGTCCGTGACACAGTCAGTGAGACTGTCTATGTCCTCCCCATGAGAGTCACAAAGTTCCCCCCACACAGTTGTGTCGAAACAGTCCTTTAGAGCCTCATCAGCCTCGTCGGACCATCTCCTCACTGTGCGGGAGACAGCTGGTTGTCTGTGTACCAGAGGTTTGTACACAGGCAGGAGATGAACCAGGTTGTGGTCAGATTTTCCCAGGGGAGGGAGGGGTGATGAGGTGTAAATCAAATCAAATCAATTTTATTTGTATAGCCCAAAATCACAAATCACAAATTTGCCTCGGGGGGCTTTACAATCTGTACAGAATACAACACCCTCTGTCCTTGACAATGCAACCCTCACATCGGCTAAGGAAAAACTTAACCACAAAAAAACCCTTTTAACAGGGAGGAAAAATGGAAGAAACCTCAGGAAGAGCGGCAGAGGAGGGATCCCCCTTCCAGGATGGACAGACGTGCAATAGATGTCGCGTGTACAGAGTAACCACATAATGAAAACACAACATAGACAATTTATGACAAAAATGAATACATATAATGTGAATATATGTGAGAAGGTGGATCCAGGAGGATGTCAAGCAGCTTCCAGGCGACACCAAACAGATAGAGCCAGAGCAACATGACCTCCTCTTGACGTCAAAACCAGTAGAGCCAGAGCAGCACGAATTCCACTCCACGCCAATCAGATAGTGCCTTAGCTGCGTAACCTCCTCTCAACGCCATAAAGGTAGAGCCTGAGCAACGCAACCTCCTCTCCATGCCAGATCGATAAAGCCAGAGCAACACGACCTCCTCTCCACATCACGATAGATAGAGCCCGAGCAACACGACCTCCTCTCTACCATGCACCACCAGAGAGTCAGAGCAACGTCACAGAGCGACTGATGGTCCATCACGGAGAAGCCTGATTCACAGGAGAGAGAGGGGAGAGAGAGAGAGAGAGAGCGAGGCACACAGCAGTGCTTGTGGGACATCAACAACAGAGGGTTATAGAGAGGCAGTGGCTTAAAATTAATAATGTTCTCGTCGGCAGGACTGCTAGGCTGAAATAATAAATTGAGACTGAGACCGACCCACCAGCTAACTAATTGAAAGTTAGGGCAAAAAGATGGGTTTTAAGTTTGGATTTAAAGACCTCCACAGAGTCTGACTGTCTGATGTCTATAGGGAGGTTATTCCAGAGGAAAGGGGCTCGGTAAGAAAAGGCCCTTTCGCCTGCTGATTTCTTTTTCACTCTGGGGACAGACAGGAGTCCTGTATTCTGAGAGCGGAGAGTCCTGGTTGGAGTATAAGATTTAAGTAGATCAGACAAGTAAGAAGGGGAGTACCCATTTACAATTTTATAGGTCATCAGAAGCACTTTAAAATCTGATCTAACATGGATCGGGAGCCAGTGTAATGAAGCTAAAACTGGTGTAATATGGTCAAATTTTCTAGTTTTAGTTAAGATTCTAGCTGCAGTGTTCTGAACCATTTGAAGGCTTCTGGTACTAGAACGAGGCAGACCTGAGAGCAAAGCATTACAGTAATCCAGTCTGGAAGATACAAAGGCGTGGATTAGAATCTCTGCATCGGCCATGGATAAAGAAGACCTAATTTTAGCGATGTTGCGTAGGTGAAAGAAAGCGATCTTTGTGATGTCTTTAATGTGCTGATCAAAAGAGAGAGTTGAATCAAACATGACGCCAAGGTTCTTAACTGTTGAACTCTGGGATATCACACAGTTATCTAGATTTACTGTTACCTGGTCAAATTTATGTCTGTGTCGAGCAGGTCCAATGACCAGCATCTCCGTTTTATCCGAATTTAGGAGCAAGAAATTACTTGACATCCAGTTTTTCACCGCAGACAGGCAGGCCTCTAATTTAACAATTTGTGATCGATCCTCCGCTTTTATCGGCAAATACAGCTGTGTATCATCAGCGTAACAGTGGAAATCAATTCCATAACTACGTATAATTTGGCCCAGAGGTGCGATGTATAGAGAGAAGAGCAGAGGGCCAAGAACAGAGCCCTGAGGTACGCCATATTTCACCTCAGAGAATATTGATGTCGAATTATTAAAAGAGACACACTGCGTTCTTTCAGATAGATAAGATTGTAGCCATGCTAAAGCAAGCCCAGAGATGCCAAATGTGTTCTCTAGTCGGTCAAGGAGTATACGATGATCAATAGTGTCAAAAGCTGCACTTAGATCCAGCAATAAAAGTACCGAGGTGGAATCTGAATCCATGTTTAGGAGCAGATCATTTACGACTTTAGTAAGCGCAGTTTCAGTGGAATGGCAGGCCCTAAAGGCAGATTGAAAGGGTTCGAAAAGATCACTAAATAATATATGGTCAGAAAGTTGCTGAGACACCACTCTTTCTAGAACTTTAGAAAAGAATGGAAGGTTTGAGACTGGTCGATAGTTATTTAGAGACCCTGGGTCCAGATGCGGTTTTTTAAGTAGAGGTTTAACAATGGCTGTCTTGAAACTAGTGGGGACAGTACCAGTCGTAAGAGACACGTTGACAATATTCAACATTGTTGGTCCCAGCCATGGCCATAGATCTTTAAAAAGTTTAGCTGGTAAGGGGTCGAGGAGGCAGGTGGTAGGTTTAGAAGCGGAGACCAGTTTAGACAGAGTTTCAAGAGAGACGGTCTCAAAATGTGTAAAGACAGAGGCTAATTGGGACTCGACGCACGGAGATTGCATTGCAAAATTTACAGATGTAGCTGGGAGCGAAGAACTAATTTTATATCTAATCTCATCTATTTTTCTGCAAAAGAAATCTAAGAAATCATGTGCTGTAAAGGATGAGCTATTAGTAGTCGGCTGTTTTTGGGTGAGTTTGGCTACAGTGTCAAAGAGAAATCTAGGATTGTGTTTATTGTTACTGATTAATCGAGAGAAATAAGCTGTTTTGGCAGCGGACAGAGCACGCTTGTAAATTAAGACACACTCATGCCATGGTAGGTAGTTTACTTCCAGTTTTGATTTACGCCATTTGCGTTCCGATCTCCTGCAGGCTTGTTTAAGAGCGCGTGTTTCATCATTAAACCACGGTGTAGACCTCTGTGACCGTCTGGTTTTAGTAGTAAGAGGTGCAACTGAATCTAGAAGATTAGAAAGGGCTGTGTTTAAGTCAGTAGTACAGTTTTCAACAGGACCTGTCGCTGTAATGAAAGGAGCCAGAACCACAGGTAATCGCTCACCAAGTTCAGTTATAGTCGACGGACCGATATGGCGAGTGGTAACTACATCAGCACCCGTATTACGTGGACAGGCTGATGATGCTTCGAATTTAAGAAGAAAATGATCCGACATCACCGATGTGACGGGAGAGACAGTCACGGCCGTTACATCTATTCCCCGAGACAGTATCAGATCAAGGGTGTTACCACTGGAATGAGTGGGTTCATGTACAGACTGAATGAAACCAAAAGTATCGAGGAGGGCCAAAAAGGCTTTGCATAGAGGATCATCAGCCTTATTCAGGTGAATATTGAAATCACCAATAATTACAATCTCATCAGAGTGAGTGATAATGTCTGAGAGAAATTCTCCGAATTCTTCTAAAAACTGTGAATAAGGGCCAGGCGGTCTGTAAAGTACCACAAGATGGAGCCTGCTGCCCTGGACACGGCAATTCGTGGTTAATGGGGATGATTTTAATACAAGAGACTCAAATGAGTTAAATTTAGTATCAAGTGTGGAGGATAAATTAAAAAGGGATTTGTAGACTAAGGCAACACCTCCACCTTGTTTAGTATCCCTGGCAACATGGGCATAAGTGAAGTTTGGTGGGGAAGCTTCATTTAATGGTAGGAAAACATTTGGTTTCAGCCACGTTTCACATAGCCCTATCATATCCAGGTCATGTTGAAGAATCAGATCATTTATCAGTAGGGCTTTGGTAGACAACGATCTGATATTTAGAAAACCAAATTTGAGGGTTGTTTTAGAGCTGCAGCTTTCAGTGATAGCGTTGGCATCAGATGAGCTAGTGATTTT
This sequence comes from Sebastolobus alascanus, assembly GCA_916701645.2. Lineage (NCBI taxonomy): Eukaryota > Metazoa > Chordata > Actinopteri > Perciformes > Sebastidae > Sebastolobus > Sebastolobus alascanus. The sequence continues at coordinate 1,680,180 of CAKAOJ020000035.1, read as the reverse complement.
AATAAGGTTTCTTGTGACATTAGTTTGAGGGATTAGTGGCCTGCGTACGCGAAGGCGCTGTGATACAACTAGGATTTTATTAGGTATTGTGTTTTGTGAAACAGGATCAGGTGCTTCATGAGACAGCTCACAACCACCAGTGGTCGGGATGATTAACAGGTTTTTGTGGTTCACATATTTCTTTGGTAGAGGAAGTTTGTGAGTACGCGGCCGGGGGAAGGAGACAGTCTCAATGTTGTAAACTAAGCTATCAGTCTGGTAATCTATACTATCTAGGTTTCCCTGTCTAGATAAATTTAGTAAGCTAATGGACTCCAAAACCGCACTAGCTATAGACCTAGCAGGCTCTCTAATCACCTGTGACCTGCCGAGCGCTGAATAACTAGTGTCAAACTCGCCGTAAGCACCTGTCTATATTCCTCGACAAAAGAGCAGCGCCTGCTCCAGTAGGATGCAGGCCGTCCGCTCTCAGCAGCTCGGGGTGGCCCCAGAAGGAAGGCCAGTTATCTACAAAACCTAAACCCTGCTCCCTACAGTAGCACGCCAGCCAGCGGTTCATAGCTGAAAGTCTGCTATACATCTCATCATTCCCCCGCACAGGCAAGGGACCAGAGACAACTACTCGATGCCGACCCATCTTTCTAGCGCAGTTCAGCATACTAACTACACTAGCTTTTGTTAATTCTGACTGCCTCAGCCTAGCATTATTGGTGCCGACATGAATAGCAATGTTCCTGTAGCTAGTGATGTGCTGTGCCTTCGTCCCCTGCTTCTCCCTGTGTGATGCCAGCACCCTCAGGTTAGCTTCAACGTCGGAAGCTCTGGCCCCAGGTAGACAGTACACATCGGCTGGTGTGGCTAATCTAATATTGCGGGTGATGGAATCCCCTATCACTAGCGTGCGTTGCCTGTCCCTGTCATCAGGAGTGGAGGAGACGCACGGACCCGAAGGATTACGAACAAGAGCAGAAAACCGGTTTGCAGTCGGGAGAGGCGACCGCAAACCGGGCAGCACAGTCGGCTGCGAGCTCCGGCGATTCCTCCTACGCCGTCTGACAGTGACAAACTCCGCAGGCTCTGCCGACGAGGCTAAGCTAGAGCTATCGCTAGCAGGCACGCTAACCGGCCTGCGGCTAATGCTATCTGGAGTGCCCGTGACATCTAAGCTAAAGCTAAGCGCGACAAGCTTCTCTAAATCCCGGACACGTCTCTCTAGCAGAGACATCCTATCTGCACACCCCGCGCAAGCCATGGGTATCACGCTAATATGAAATGAAGTAATTAACAGGAAAGCAGAATATGGTTAGCAGTGGGTAAGCTAAGCAGGTATGCTACGCTAACAGATAGCAATATGAACAGCAGAAACTGTTGTTACCGCCACTGATAGACGTTTCACAACAAATAACAATCTAGAAATTCTATGAAATCAATGCAGCTAGAGTAACAAAGTAGAGATAAAAGATCGATACAGTGTTAACACAGAGAAAAGTGAGCAGCAGTGTACGATCTCACGGAAAGTTTTGGGAAGTGCGTCACAGAAGCTGGTCCGTCACAGAAGGGTGTATGCCTCCTTGGTGTTGGCATAAAATAGATCCAGTGTTTTATTGTCTCTGGTGCAGCACGTAACATACTGTGTGAATGTGGGCAGAGTGGAGGATGGAGAGTGATGATTAAAGTCCCAGGAGATAAGAAGGAGGGCCTGTGGGTGCGGTGTCTGCAGCCTGCTTGTGACAGAGAGAAGGACATCACAGGCCGTATCAGCGTTAGCAGAGGGGGAATATACGCCACTATCACAATAACATGCGAAAATTCCCGCGGCAGATAGTAGGGCCAACGGCCAATAGCTCAATGTCCTTGCTGCAGAGTTGTTCTTTAATAGTGATGTGCCCAGAGTTACCTCATTTATCGTTCACAAACACTGCCACTGGCACTCTGGCTCAAATAGATACGGGCGGCCATCGAATTCAAAGACCTCGTCCATATTGTTGAAATCATCTAAATATTCAGCCATGACACTGAAAATCTTGTAGATAACACGAAGCTACGCTTTATGTACAAACTCTGCTCAGCTGGCGCTCGCGTTTCCACTGTAAGGTTTAGAAGTTAATTCCTATATTTCAGTTAAGTTACTAAAAATATATTTACAATGTTTACACAGTTAACTATTTACATATTTATGTTTACAAGATTATTATTTACATATTTACATGTTCAAATATTTATTGCAGCATCTTTCAAATAGTTGTAATAATATCTTGAATCTGCCTGTGAGTACCTTCCTGAGATTTACCTTAGTCCAGGTCCTTCTGGCCTCTGATTGTTTAGTTCTACGACATGTGAGTTAGGAGCAAGGAAGTGTTGTGGTTGTTGTTGTACAACTGATGAAGTCGAAAGAACAGTAAATGGTCTGCTTAAAAAGTTATCCGTCTTTCAATTATTCTCCTTAAGAGTGATCCACCACCACACAACGAACCCTCACGTTACACCACCATGGATGTATTCCACTATTCGTCACCTCACCAGATTTCAGAACGAGACTTCTCCTTGAGCGAGACTCTTTCCATAATGTCAGACACTTATAATAACAATCAGAGCCAGTCATGGCAAAAACAAGCACTTTTAGTGGATGTAAATGACAATGCCAGCTTGCCCCAATATAATCACATTGCAGCTTGTGAGCAGCTGCCGTCTACAGCGCTCTCCCTCCATACTGCACCAATTTCAGAAATTGTTGTCCCTATCAGTCAGTTAGACACAAAAACATGGGAAAACAGGGTTGAAAAATACCAAAGTTACTCTTTAAATTGTGTAAATAGACAGTCTACATTGTTTTGGCATGAGACCATGCACAGTACCACTTTACTTGTGGGGCACAGAAAGGTTAAATATCAGTCAGGTGGTCATGAGGCAAGAAAGATTACTTCATGACTAATAAGTATAATGTATCACTTTAATTGGAGGTGCAAAAAAAGATGAAAGACAGTGGCTGTATTCGAAACCGCCTACTACATACTACTGAGGATCGCAGTATGCAGTATATACTGTATACTGTATACTGCATACTGCGTTCCTCAGTAGTATGAAGTATGAAACAGTTAAAGTGATGTATTTGCAGTATGCTAGATGAGGCTTTAGCCTTTAAACCAGCTCTTAAAGCACTGGACAACGAGAAACAAAAACAAAACAGTGGACTGATCTCCCTCCAGATATTAGAGTAACGTTAAAAAAGGGTTGTGTTGTCTCAGCAGGTATATCTCTGCCCCGTTAGAGGCAGCTCTTTCCCTCGCCACTCTGCTGCTCTGTGGCCGGATCTCCAGCGAGCTACCCCCGCGGGCGCTTGTGAAGCATTCCAACTCCAACAAGGCAGATAAAAACCTGTTAATTTATAATGGACATTTGTGTTTTGATATTTAAACAAACTATCTGTCAACAAGGAAATAAAAGCCCCTCGTCTACGAGACCGGTCTCTTGAGAGAGCTCCAGCCAGCTCATAGCGGGGTCTGTGTGAGTGACTGCCCGGCTGGAGAGGTGACGATCCCGGCAGGAGCTAGCTAGCTGTGCCGGCAGTTTGTGGAGCTTCTAAACTCCGACAACAGTGGAGCAAATGTTCGATTCGCCATCTAACATCGTAAAACTGTCAATATTCTAAATGTACACAGTTGATTGAAGTGAATTTAGTGATGAAATAGCTACAGAAAATGTAAAAAACTAACCGTTTTTGGCTGCTGTTGTTGTTACGTAGCCTGTAGCGGTCCAGCGCTTTGCATTGTGGGATACAGTAGGCGAGATAGACTGGTCTGATGCATACTGAAGATTTTTTCCCAATCAGTATGACATCTGGGTACTTTTGGTATACTGTAGATTTTGCTTTTGTTCGCATACTGCATACTATATACTACATTTTGGCCAAATTAGTACATACTACTAGTATAGTATGCGGTTTAAAATACAGCCAGTGAGCCAAGCCTCTTGAGGTCAGTCACATGACTTTGGTATAAGGTCTCCAGGATTGGTAGAAGTACAGCATGATTCAAGGGGAAGACCAGACTGTATATAAAGATGGACGACATGACAGCTCCCCAAAAGTGAAGCCAAAACATCTGGATCGCCCTCTGGTGGCTGGCTGCAGTATAGGTCATAAAGCCTGCCTCTTCCATGTTAGCGGATAGTACATGGGCCAAACTTAAAAAGAGCAAAGTACACGTCAAATAAACTTTTCCCAAAGATAGTTTCTGTGATTTTAGGTAGTTCTAATCGCGTTGATGTTCAAGTGTTCATTTTTCTGATAAGTTTGGTTTTAATTAGATTTTGATTTGATGCTCTAAAAGGGGGGTGAGACGTCATGATTGACAGCTGTGATTGACAGCTGCTTTGAGTGAAGTAGTTGCGGAGTCGGAGGCTCTTGAATTGTTCGAGAGAGGAGATGTAACTTTAACTTTCCATAACCGTCACCACACTGTGTAATAGAACATGTGTCGATTTGATCATGAATGTAGTTATAAAGATATTATGGTTAGTTGTTGTGTCTTTCTAGCCAAACCGTGGTGCTAACGTAGCAGCTAGGTGGTCCATGCTAGCAAGCTACAGCCCTGCTCGGCTCGTCATTGGCTCGGGCGTGTGTGGGCGGGACCTCGATACTGCAGCTCCAGGCCCCCACGATCACAACTGCGCAGACACTGGGCCTTTTTCATTTCTGATTTTATACGGCTCGATTCCTCTCCTCGACTCCTCTCCTCGCGTCTTAGTCCCTCCCATGGGAGATACGAGCGGAGGAGGCGAGGAAGAGACACGAGCTGCATCTCAATTCCCGATTTTTTTCCTCCTCGACTCCTCGCTTCTCGATCCTCCGGCTTGTGACCAAGGCCTATGGAAAGGAGGCTGGGTCACGCGTCATCAACGCATCATATCTTTGGGGGTATAACACATGCGCAATAAAATCTGTTCTGCACTCGCCGAAATTTAGCCAATCGCAACGCACGACCGCAGCTTCAGTTATACTGCGCATGTGTTATACCCCATACCCCAAGACCCATGTCTGCCCGTGACCCAACCTCCTTTCCATAGGCCTTGCTTGTGACACGGAAATCGGCGCTCTCTCAGCGCTCCATCTTGAAGGACATCCCAATTCTTAAAATGCATCTCAAGGAGCGAGGATCGAGGAGCAAGGAGGCTTGCCGGAGGAGCCATGAGCAAGGATACACCAGTGTATCCTCTAGTGTATCCTTCACGGAAGTTTTAAACCGACCGACATGCCCCCTTATTGGATATCAGTTATTGATTGGACGCTGCGCCGATCGGACTGATCTGATACACGTCAAAATCGCTGGAGTTTTTATAGCGGAGTGAAGACAGATCACAGATTAAAAGTTTTATAGTTTAGTTGTCTTCTGATTCACCATCTAGTTAAAATTTGTGTTAACTGTAGGTGTGAACAACAAACGGACCATGTTGATGTCAAGTGTTCCAGCAGCAGAAGGACCTGCGGTTTCTCTCCTTCACACACTGCAGCTGAAGGAATCTGTCACTGAAAGAGCTTTATAAGACCTGACAACGAACGGACCTCAAACAACTTTCTTCAATTATTTGAAAGATTTGTCTTTTCATGATTTGTTATTTCCCCCATTAACTTTCATTATGGATAATATTAAAGTCAGAGAGAGAAGGAGGGTCTGTCTTTTACAACTTTTACATCATTTATCGTCATTTCCATTCAGTCACATGTGAGGCTGATAATTCCTGAGTGTTGGGTGTTATATCATTTAAATTTTCCCTGACACATTTAGCCTAATAAATAATTTCTAGTGTCAGTATATCAATAACTACAGACGCTGATAATGAATAACTAATATAAAGGCATTGTGCCCCATTGTGCATGATGCTGAAATGGTTCCTGAGCCTCTAAGCAGGACTCAGTCCACAGTATAAATACAGACTGCAGCTGTTATTCATGTGCAGGTGTTTGTTAAACAGGTAACAGGCCACAGAAAGAAAACACTGCTGCTCTGCCACTGATAATAACTGTGTGTCTTTATTAGTATTAGATCAGTTCAGACATAAACAGCTGTTACAGTAAAGCCGACTGACAGCTGATCCACAGCTGGATCATGCATGCATGCATGCATGCATGAAAAAATATAAAAAGAAATGTGTAAAGAAATGTATAAGGAAAGGATTATATAGAAATAAATAAGTATGGGGAAATAAATAAGGGGAGAAATGTAAAGGGAAAATCGTGCAGAAATACATAAATACCTAAATAAATGCATACATTTAAAAATAAATTTAAAAATAAATTAATAAATTTAAAAATGAATAAAAATGAATACATAAATAAATAAAAGGGAAAATTAAACAGAAGAGTAAATAAATAAGGGAATTAATACAAAGATAAATAAATAAAGAAGCTAATTAAAACAGAAATATCAATATATGTCACATTTTATCAATTAATTAATGGCTACATTTATTTTTTAATATTTTTGCTACATTTAATGACATATTTATTTATTGATTGCTTTATTTTTGATTTTGGCAGGTTTTGTCCTCCTTAAACAACAGCCTGCTGCTGCTAGAAACAAGATTGATGAGAGTAGTTCTGCTGTAAAACAACCAAATTAGCTGAAAGACTCTAAAACATTCTGTAGAGCTGAGCCGAAGTGACCCCTTTCACATTACACATGATAACTTGTAAGGTAGAGAGTGTTGTGCTACTGTGTTTGGTTGTTAGTTTTTCAGAACTGGGTTATCAGGTTTCGTTTCGGGGAAATCACGAGTCAGAGCTTTCCTACCTTCACTTTACTTTAATTTGTCAACTGAACTCCTCAGCTCACCACATACTGTCTAATATGTGAAGAGCAGACAGGAGTAGCAGACCTTCAACTCACATTGTGATCTCTGTGGTTATTGAAAGCATTTGGCAAGGCAGCACATCTACACAGACCAGGCAGAGCTATTTCAGCACAAAGGTGAGTTTATTCAACATTGTTGTAGTTGTGTCTGTTTGTAAAGTTTTATATCAGATTCAAGTTCAGATTTGAATTTGCTTACTTCGAAAATTGGGTTATGTGTATGTAGCTGAGTCAAAATGTTGGTGTAAAAGTCGTTTATTCTGGCTTAAACTGCATGAGGTTGTCCTTTGGTTTTGAACGGCCAAAAAACGGCTTTTACTTCTGTAAAAGCCGTCTGTCGGAGTTTTTCGCTCATTTGCATATTTTCTGACTCGCTGCAGGGGACTGCGAAGGAGCCTGCCACTGTGTGTGTGTGTTGACTGTGCCCCGTGTTGCTCTTTATAGGTGCGGTATGGGTCAGTGTATCTTTTGGTCTTTCGATTTTCCTTTCACAGAAGGATATTAAAATACAAAAAATAAAATCACTAGAAGACAGAAACGAAAAAACGCCCATTTCCTCATATTCTGCGACCAGAAGTTGCGTAAGAGCGTTTTTGAGGATGGTGCTGTGTATGAGAGAAAACAAGTACGGTGCTGCTACAATTGGTTTAATTTATACAGAAGTGTGTCCCCTACAATGGTCTTCATGGCAACAATACAATAATCATAATTATAATTTTTTTTTTTTCAAAATTAGTATTGTAGCATAACCAGGAAGACACACTGGTGGCACTACACTTTATAACCGTGAAGTTATTGAATATTTTTCCCATTAAAAATTCACCAAAATTATGCAAAAGTATATTTTTCCAAACTAAGTGTCATAGTATAATCAGGAAGAGGCCATTGATGTGTGAAGTAATTTTGATGGTACTACACTGCATAAGACTGAAGTTATTGAATATTTTTTATAGCATCTCTTTTCGGCGTTGCACTTTGTAGACGGTCCCTGACCACTCGTCTCACAGCCGGCTGCGCAGAGAGACCAATGTTATGTGTCCAGCTCGGAGGACGGCTCGTTTTGATTAAAATGAGGTTGTAGCTGGTTGTCTACCTTACTATGCTTAGAAAAAAACCGTCGTTTGTGTTTTATAGTTACCAACAATAGTTGGAGATTGATTTGACTTATTATTATTATTTGTTTTATTAAATACTTCACCCACACAGTATTTGTCCAACTGACTTTGTCCTACAACTCTATAAAGCATGAAGAACAGATAAGATGGAGGTGGAGAACCATGACAACACAGCAGGTGGAAGAGAGTCTGAAGTCAAATCTGTAATACTGTGTGGGACAAATGAAAAAGGTAATTTATAAGTTTAAAAATAACATTTGATAAACCCTGGGGCAATGAGCTAACCAATTATTATTGAAGTTTTTCATGCTGACCATGTGAATTCTGATATTCCAACATGACCCTGCAGTGGAGGAGTTAGAGGAGAGTGCAGCTGAAACCAAGGTAAAAGTAAGTCTCTTCACCTTTATTAGTTATCATTATTATGAAACTGTATTTGTTCTCAAACAGTAATCCTGCTTTTAGCTGCGAGCAGCTCTAGTTCACTCAGTCGGTCGGTCCACAACAAGGTCCCCACCCTTTGGTGGCCACGTTTTTTCGCCCTCAGAGGTTGAAATCGAGGTCAAATGCGTGGGTGTGTTCATGTCAATTGGCAAAATGGGTGTGGCAGTGAGAGTGATCTATAACAAAAAGGTGCATAACTTCTTAATGGAGTCAGTAGCACGGCCAAACTCATGAACCGTGTTTCATAGACTCTTGTGGGAGGCATCATTGGTATCAACAGAGAGTTCATCTTTTATTGGTATGGGTTAGTCCTGCCCCCTATAATCAAGCCACACCGTCTTTCATAACTCATGAACCTTGAACCATGCATGGATGCATGCATGTACGTGGTCGCAGCTATTGCCAATTTGAGCTTGTATGAATACTTTTATTACTACTGACTTGAATTTTATTGTTGGGGTTAAAAACGCACTCCTTATCTCAAGATCTCAAAACCCATCGTAATCTCAGTGGGTCTAACCTGGAGAATTGATGTATAAAATCACATATTTTCTCAGTGTGATCTAGTGAATGAACCTGGTGATGCTCAACACTCAGAGAAGAATGATGAAAGCACAGGAGGAGAGTCTGAAATCCCATTTGTAGAACCATCTGCATCAAATAAGAAAGGTAATATTTTCATTATGAATTAATGATACAATAACAGATTTTATAGATTTTCAAACACTGAAGAATTATGAAAATTTTAATCTCTGATGTCTACGATGAAAGGCTACGAATCTTCAACAGGAGAAGATAATGACGTTGAAAAGGTCATCACTGAAAACACACTGGAGGACACAAGTCCAACATCTCAGAGGGTTTCAACACTTTTTAAAGAAGGTGAGATTCACTATGTCAGATTCATGATATTATTGTATTACCTTTCAGCAAAATATAAAACAGAACTTTCAGTAATTCAAATAGTCTTTTAATGATTTCTGCAGTATAACATGGTGATGTTGTGCTTTTATTTTGTTTCAGTGATACCTGAACTCACACTTGTGTTAATTGGTGACGCAAATTCAATTGAGATAGGATCAAAAAACATCTTAATTGACCATGACGAGCAAACAACTGTGGAACAGTTTTCAAATAAACTGTATGATTTGTGTGGTCGGCACATCTCTGTCATTAACAGGCTTGGTATACAAAACATTGACAAATTCCCATTAAATCAGGGAATTCATGCCTTTCTCTTACTGGTACCAAATGGCCTGCATAGCAGCCATTACAGTTCAGGAGTGCAGTGGTTAGAAAAATCTTTTGGGAAAAAATCACTTGCTTATTTAATGACAGTTGTGACTCATGAGTCAGATGAAAAATGTGAAGGTGCATTGACAGACCTGAAAGCCAACAGCAGTTTTGTTGAAAATAGATACCACACATGTATGAAAAGTATGATGGATGAAAGAGAGATAATAGCTCTGCTGGAAAAAATAGACGTCATGGCCTCTGAGGATGATCCATACTGCTACAGTGGAGTGATGTGTAATGAAAATAAAGGGAAGAAAGAATTCCTGGACCACAAAGAAGAAAGGATGGATTCCTCAGTGTTTCAGCAAAATCAAACAGGTGAGATTTTAATGCAATTTTACAATGTGAAAGGGGTCACTCATGGTGAAGAACCTACAAAGAATTATCACCTGAATATGCAGCTTCCTTCGATTTTACAGAGCTTTACAGTGACTTTCATCTCACAGCTGCCCGTCAGCAATTTTACTGTTTTGATTCACTCTCATAGCTCTCACAGCTCTCACAGCATTATTTTCAGCCGTAGCAGGCAGCTTTTTTCTGGGGCATTCTGTGAGAAATCAATCACTTTCTGACCTCACCAATTTAGATTTGAACGTTTTTTTCCCCACGGGTTAACCTATATGAGAGAGTGTTAGAACATGCTTTGATTGACCAGAATGACCAACCATTCAGGGGCCCTCAAATTGGTCGACCACGGCTCCTAAAGACACAGATATCTTCTTCAAAAATAAACATAACGGCATGGTTTTCTGATCATCTGAGAGCTAGCAAACAAGGTTATCCAAATCAATACATTTTGGTCCAAACTAAAGAAATATGCCAATAAGGTGATTTTCTTTTTTGCAAAAAAAACCCAACAAAGACTTCTTTACTTGTACGGTAGCTGGATTCTCATGATAAGAGGATAATATTGTGTCCCTTCAACCCTGGTTTAATTGCCTCCAGAAAATGGAATTCAACACAGAAATATAGTAAATATACAATATAATGGTTAACTCATCCAGTGTTATTTTTTTTAAAACCCTGATCTTTTGCAATTTTCTTTTTCTTACATTATCCTGTAGTAGAAGATATGGAGGAGAATGCAGCTGAAATCAAGATAAAGGTAAGATTGTTTCACCTTCATTAGTGATCATCATATGAACAGCTTTAGTTTTGGACCTATAGGTAAGTCATCACATTTGAAGTCTCACCTAAATAAAGAGTTCCAATGTTCAAAGCTGAAGTTTCGAACTCTGTATACTTTTCTACCTTGCTTTTACTTTTGCAGTACTCTGCTGCTCTACTGTCACTGTGTGACATTGATCCTGCGTGTTGTACGTTTATCTTGTTGCTGTTTTCTTGGTTTATACTACTAAAAACGTTCTTAATCTCAAATGCTCTAACACAGTGAACTAAATGAAATCCCATATTTTCTTAGTGTGATCCAGTGAATGGACTTGGTGATGTTGAACACTCCAAGAATGATGACAACACAGGAGGAGAGTCTGAAATCACATCTGTATCATCTGCAAACAATGAGAAAGGTAACATTTTAATGTAAAAGAACACAAGTCCAACATCTCAGACTAGATTACTTTTTTGTTTTGCAGTCAATTTCTGCTGCAGTCTGGATAACTTTAAATTAAAAGTTAAAATATTTTTTGTAGACAAGATACGTCTTGTGGAACAGTGAACTTTGTAAATCTATACATCGTTTTTGCAGATAAATCGAGTGAAATGCTAAACTGACCAAAACCAATTTATTTTATGTTTGATCCAACAATCTGCTTGTTGTTACATTACCCTGCAGGAGATGAGCTGGAGGAGAGTGCAGCTGAAACAGAGGTAAAGGTGAGATATTTTGGTCCTTAGTAGTCATTGTCATACAGAAGCATTTCTTTGTTTTTATGCTACCTATTTTTTCTGAAGTTATGTCAGATTTTAGCACTAACGCCTGAACCTTCAGCTGAAGATTGAAGCTGTTTGAATTGTTAGTTTAGACTTGAACAGAGTTTGACTCCATGAACCATCTGGTTGGACACATGGATGAGCTGAAAACAGTTGCAGCAGAGTTTACTTTCTTCTTACTAAACTACAAACCTGCTTGCATTTAGTTTGTACGTATTGTTTTCTCTTTTATTTTTGGTGTTGTTGTACTCTGAATTGGTGTACCACTGTGTATTTTTGATCATGTTCTTAATCACAATGGTTAGAACCTGGTTAACTAAATGTCATATAAAATCTCCTGTTTTATTAGTGTGGTTCAGTGAATAGTGCCGAACACTCAGACAAGGATGATGACAGCACAAGAGTGGTAGGAGAGTCTGAAATCAAATCTGTATTATCATCTGCAACCAATGAGAAAGGTACCATTTTAAAGATATTTTTCATTGTAACAGATATTTACAGTAAAATTATATTTCATATTCAATGGTGTCAATAAAATAGGGAACTAACTAACGCTGATGTTTGTTGGCTTTGACCCGTCAACAGGAGAGGCTGATGGAGTTAAAGAGCTCAGCAAAGAAAGCAGCAGTAACATGAGTGAGCGGTCCATGGAGGAGAGTGATGCAGAGAAGGACACAAGTTCATCATCTCAGACTGTTTCAACAGTTCCCAAAGAACGTGAGAATTACATTTTGTTTTATTGTTGTATTGCATTTCTGTAAAATCTGGATAATTATAATCAAAATTAAACACATATTGTGTCTATTTGGTGTAGAGGACATACATCATGTTGAACAATGCACTTTTTACTATATACAAAGAAACTTTGCAGATAAATCTTATAAACTTGGAATGGTTAACTGACCCAAAAGTTTTTATTTTATGTTTGATCATACAATCTGCTTGTTGTTACATTACCCTGCAGGAGACAAGCTGGAGGAGAGTGCAGCTGAAACAGAGGTAAAGGTGAGATATTTCGGTCCTCAGTAGTCATTGTCATACAGAAGCATTTCTTTTTTTTAATGCTACCAATTTTTTATGAAGTTATGTCAAATTTTAGCACTAACACCTGAATCTTCAGCTGAAGATTGGAGCTGTTTGAATTGTTAGTTTAGACTTGAACAGAGTTTGACTCCATGAACCATCGGTTTGGACACATGGATGAGTTGAAAACAGTTGCAGCAGAGTTTACTTTCTTCTTACTAAACTACAAACCTGCTTGCATTTAGTTTGTACATATTGTTTTCTCTTTTATTTTTGGTTTTGTTGTACTCTGAATTGGTGTACCACTGTGTATTTTTGATCATGTTCTTAATCACAATGGTTAGAACCTGGTTAACTAAATGTCATATAAAATCTCCTGTTTTATTAGTGTGGTTCAGTGAATAGTGCCGAACACTCAGACAAGGTTGATGACAGCACAAGAGTTGGAGGAGAGTCTGAAATCAAATCTGTATTATCATCTGCAACCAACGAGAAAGGTACCATTTTAAAGATATTTTTCATTGTAACAGATATTTACAGTAAAATTATATTTCATATTCAATAGTGTCAATACAATACAGAACTAACTAACGCTGATGTTTGTTGGCTTTGACCCTTCAACAGGAGAGGCTGATGGAGTTAAAGAGCTCAGCAATGAAAGCAGCAGTAACATGAGTGAGCGGTCCATGGAGGAGAGTGATGCAGAGAAGGACACAAGTTCATCATCTCAGACTGTTTCAACAGTTCCCAAAGAACGTGAGAATTACATTTTGCTTTTATTGTTGTATTGCATTTCTGTAAAATCTGGATAATTATAATCTAAATTAAACACATATTGTGTCTATTTGGTGTAGAGGACATACATCATGTTGAACAATGCACTTTTTAATATATACAAAGAAACTTTGCAGATAAATCTTATAAACTTGGAATGGTTAACTGACCCAAAACTTTTTATTTTATGTTTGATCCTACAATCTACTTGTTGTTACATTACACTGCAGGAGACGAGCTGGAGGAGAGTGCAGCTGAAACAGAGGTAAAGGTGAGATATTTCGGTCCTCAGTAGTCATTGTCATACAGAAGCATTTCTTTTTTTTAATGCTACCAATTTTTTATGAAGTTATGTCAAATTTTAGCACTAACACCTGAATCTTCAGCTGAAGATTGGAGCTGTTTGAATTGTTAGTTTAGACTTGAACAGAGTTTGACTCCATGAACCATCTGGTTGGACACATGGATGAGCTGAAAACAGTTGCAGCAGAGTTTACTTTCTTCTTACTAAACTACAAACCTGCTTGCATTTAGTTTGTACATATTGTTTTCTCTTTCATTTTTGGTTTTGTTGTACTCTGAATTGGTGTACCACTGTGTATTTTTGATCTTCATGTTCTTAATCACAATGGTTAGAACCTGGTTAACTAAATGTCATATAAAATCTCCTGTTTTATTAGTGTGGTTCAGTGAATAGTGCCGAACACTCAGACAAGGATGATGACAGCACAAGAGTGGTAGGAGAGTCTGAAATCCAATCTGTATTATCATCTGCAACCAATGAGAAAGGTACCATTTTAAAGATATTTTTCATTGTTACAGATTTTTACAGTAAAATTACATTTCATATTCAATGGTGTCAATAAAATAGGGAACTAACTAACTCTGATATTTGTCGGCTTTGACCCTTCAACAGGAGAGGCTGATGGAGTTAAAGAGCTCAGCAATGAAAGCAGCAGTAACATGAGTGAGCGGTCCATGGAGGAGAGTGATGCAGAGAAGGACACAAGTTCATCATCTCAGACTGTTTCAACAGTTCCCAAAGAACGTGAGAATTACATTTTCTTTTATTGTTGTATTGCATTTCTGTAAAATCTGGATAATTATAATAAAAATTCAACACATATTGTGTCTATTTGGTGTAGAGGACATACATCATGTTGAACAATGCACTTTTCAATATAAACAAAGAAACTTTATAGATAAATCTTATAAACTTGGAAAGGTTAACTGACCCGAAACTTTTTATTTTATGTTTGATCCTACAATCTGCTTGTTGTTACATTACACTGCAGGAGACGAGCTGGAGGAGAGTGCAGCTGAAACAGAGGTAAAGTTGAGATATTTCGGTCCTCAGTAGTCATTGTCATACAGCAGTTTCTTTTTAAATGATACATATTTTTCAGGTTACGTTTCAGCTGAAGATTTGAGCTGTTTGCATTGTCAGTTTAGACTTGAATAGAGTTTGACTCCATGAAGCATCTGGTTAGACACATGGATGAGTTGAAAATAAAGTACGGTTTACTTTCTTCTCACTAGAATATTACCCTGCTTGCATTTAGCGTATTTAGTGCATACTGTTTACCATTGCTTTTATTTTGGCGTTGTTCTCTGAATTGGTCTACTATTGTGTGTTGTTGATCTTCTCTCATGGTTCGAACCTGATTATCTGATGTTAAATGAAATTATTTGTTTACTTAGTGTGATCCAGTGAATGAACCTGGTGATGTTGAACACTCAAAGAATGATGACAACACAACAATAGGAGGAGAATCTGCAATCAAGCCTGTACAATCTGCAACCACTGAGAAAGGTAATGTTTTAATGAATACTACAACAACAGGAAAAAATCAAGAATAGAGCTAATTCAGTTTATGACATTCAAAATTGCTGACAGTGAACATTATTAATAGAAAGAAAAATATTTTGGTTTTCAAGTATATTGGTCTGACCCTCTTATAATACAGTTCATTATTCTACTGCAGGTACCTTAGATATGGATGCGAGTGGAAACATGGATAAGGTAAGAAACTCCAAATTTAATTCGGTCATGAGATTTTTACGACTAGTTACTCTATATCCCATTGTGTGACATTATCATTTTCTACATACAATACGTTTATTTTAGGGCTGTCAAAGTTAACGCGATAAAAATGTGAACGCATTAACGCAACGTACGATTTTTAGGTTGTAACTAGATTGAAAATACTGACATCATATGAAACTAGAACCTAATGAATCCATTGGTACCAACCATGTCATAGTAGCTTGTCGTGAAGGAGGCTAAATATCGCTCGAAATTTTGGTGAGGAAAAACTGGCATTGCAAGTATGTGAGGGATATGTGAATGAAAATGGGTTCTATGGGTACCCACGAGTCTCCCCTTTACAGACATGCCCACTTTATGATAATCACATGCAGTTTGGGGCGAGTCATAGTCAAGTCAGCACACTGACAGCTGTTGATGCCTGTTGGGCTTGAGTTTGCCATGTTATGATTTGAGCAAATTTTTTATGCTAAATATGCTCACTCTCATGTTAATAAGAGTGTTAAATAATTGACAAATCTCCTTTTAAGATACATTTTGAACAGATAAATGTGTGATTAATTTGCAATTAATTGCGATTTACTATGGAAAATAATGTGATTAATCGTGATTAAATAATTTAATCGATTGACAGTCCTAAATGTTAATTTACTTATTTACAGCAGTCAGCGGAGATTTCTGAAGAGATCAACAGGAAGAAACAATATCAAAGAGAAGTTGAAATACTACTTGGCAGACTTCGCCTTCAAGACAAACAACAACAGAAGTTGTCACCAGTAGATTTTCTTGAAGTAGGTCCACCTGTGAAACAGGACCATGACACATCTGAGAAAGATCTCGCTCATACTTTTCTTCAGAGGTTGATGATGTTAGACTACAGAGCCAGATATATTCCTGTAAAACAAGACAGTCTTGAGGTGAGCCATTCAAATCCTGTTCCAGTGTTTGACACTGTTGACACAGACCATGATGTCTTAGATGATTTTTACAGCAACAGTGTAGACTTTGACCAATCAAAACAGACTCATGTCCATCCAATGGATGTTCAAATGTCAGTATTTCACTGCTCAGACAGCTTTTTGAAGCAGAACATGATTACAAAGCTATCACAATGTCAGTACGCCGTACCTTTGCTTGTTCCTGACCCAGTCACAATGGATATTGGCTGTCCTCTGTGGACATTCAGACAAATTAGAAAAACATGGAAGATAACTGAAATCAAAGACAATTCAAACATTGTCACCATGAAGAGTATGCCCATCTGCAAGGCTGAGACACCCATGGTGTCATTCCTCCGCCTGGGTTCATTATCTGTGTCTAAATCTCAGCTGATGAACACTTTGATCAACGACCGTCACAACACCTTCTTCCACAGAAACTGCCCAGGTAGCACCAAGTCTCGACATCTGATGGATGGTGTGGCAGAGATTGCCTGGTACTGCCCTGCTGGAAAACCCAATGATGCCTTCACTGACTGCGTTGCCTTCTGTAATCTTCATGGTGATGCTCTGTCGATTGAAAAACAGCGCGACATACTGACTGACAAATCTTCAGTCAATGTTGTTCTTGTACCAACTCTGGAAAAAGATGATAAAAGTACTGCAGTTATCTCAGCCCTTCTCAATTCTCCAAAGCCTCTCATTATGCTCATTGCTGATAATGATCGTGGTGCTGTTGAGAAAAAAAGGGGAAAATACAAAGTGGGTTTAAAGGACAGAAGCCAGTCAGATGTTTCTGAAGAACTGAAAAAAATCATTGGAACCATTTTTTCTGGACCACATGCATCCTTCCAGCTTGAAACCATGGCTGAGGTCTCTGGAATCAGAGTCGATGAAGATGATGAAGTCTGTCAAGAAGGAAAATCTGCTGCTATGAAAGTAGTAAACTTGCTTCAGGGGATGGATGTTTCAAAGATCAAAGATACATTTCTCCCTTGTCAAGGCCAGCTGATGCATGAGTGGTGCAAAATAAACAAAGAACTGTATCACCTCAAAGGACACGTTGAGAAGGAGAAATGTGAAAAGCAACAGAAATTAAAGCAAATCCGACAAAAACAACACACTGCTTCCTGCAGTAAACCGATGAAGTTGTTCATTGAAAGCCTCTCATCTTTGCCATCAACAGACAAAGTCTATTTCCTGAAATGGACTCAGATCTTAATAGATGCCCTCTCCACAGACGATCTCTCTTCAATTCTCCAAAAGTATGATGAAAAGTGGACTGAAGTCTTGGCTTTGAAGAAGAAGCATGACAAATCTGATGTGTTCAGAAGAAAGCAAACTGAGCTTGATCAAATATCAACAAAACTGCAGTCAGCAACTTTTGGCTTGGAGCACATCTTTAGAGAAATGGGACAGATCTATGAAGCCCATGCATCTCTGCAGGAACCAACAAAGAGGGTACAGACTGACTGGTCTAAATACCCTGAGCTGGCTGCAGAGCTGATGATATCAGGACACCCAATGGAGCTGATGGATGGTGATGCAGGTCACGTACCTTTAACATGGATCTCTAGTCTTTTAGATGAAGTCATCAGGAAACTGGGCGACAAGAGAGTTTTTGTTTTGTCAGTTTTGGGCGTACAGAGCAGTGGAAAATCAACAATGCTGAATGCCATGTTTGGGTTACAGTTTGCAGTGAGTGCTGGCAGGTGCACCAAGGGTGCCTTCATGCAGCTGGTCAAAGTGTCAGAGGAGATCAAGAAAGACTTTCAGTTTGACTACATCCTAGTGGTGGACACTGAAGGACTGCGTGCTCTTGAGTTGGAAGGTAACGCCACTCTTCACCACGACAATGAACTGGCAACATTTGTTGTTGGTCTGGGAAACATGACACTGATCAACATCTTTGGAGAGAATCCAGCTGAGATGCAAGATGTTCTGCAGATTGTTGTTCAGGCTTTCATGAGGATGAAGAAAATTAAACTTTCTCCAAGTTGTATGTTCGTTCACCAGAATGTTACAGATATTGCAGCTGCAGAGAAAAACATGGATGGAAAGAGACGGCTGCAAGAAAAACTGGACGTGATGGCTAAACTAGCAGCCAAAGAGGAGGTTTGTGATGCTGAGTGCTTCAGTGACGTCATTGCATTTGATGTGCAGAAAGATGTGAAATACTTTGCCCAGCTATGGGAGGGAAGTCCACCTATGGCTCCTCCAAATCAAGGTTATAGTGAGAGTGTCCAAGAGCTGAAGACCATCATCCTCTCTAAAGCTTCACAGTCTGCCGGGATTACTCTCTCAGAGTTCAAAAGCAAAATCCAGGACCTGTGGAAAGCCCTGATGAACGAACAGTTTGTTTTTAGTTTCAAAAACACACTTGAAATTGCAGTGTACAGAAAACTTGAGGTCCAGTATGGGAACTGGACCTGGGGCCTGAGGAGCAACATGTTGACCATTGAGAATGGGCTTTATACCCAAATTGAAAATGGAAAACTTGACAAAGTCGAGCTCAGCTATCTTCATAAAGAAATGAACAAAACCTATGGAGAAATCAGAAAAACAATGACAACATACTTTGATGATGACAGAAACAAAGAAATGTTGGTTCAGTGGCGAGGACGATTTGAAAGCAAAATCAAGGAGTTTCACGATAAACAAGTGAGAGCAGTTAAAAGAAAACTGGATGAAGTCATCCAGCAGAAGAATGCTTGTAAAAAGCTAAATGATAAGAAGACAGAGTTTGAGAACAAGCTGCTACAAAAGAGCAAAGAGCTCGCTCATCGGTTAAAGGACAAGGCAAAAGATGAAAAGGAACTTAAAAAGCACTTTGACTCTGTTTGGAGTGGCTGGGTTCGTGAACTAACTGCAGATACAAAACCTATTGAGGACATCAACTATGAAGGAGATCAGTCAATTATCCTTGAGGAGCTTGGGTTTGAATGGCCTCTCATAGCTGAATGCGAAAGCAGTGGCAGATTCAAAAAAATATCAGAGGTTGGTGATTACGTTCATTATGTATCTCTCAGCAAGCACCAAGATGTCTTAGATACAAGCCAGCAATCCAAAAATGATGAGAGGGAAAACACAAACAGAAAAGGGCAAGGAAGTAATTCATTGTCAAATGCATGGCTGTCTTTCAAAACAAAACTTGGATTTGGGTCAACACAACAAATTGAAAAACATACATCAAGGAGTTTTTTATCACATGAAGAACGAAAACTGATCAGATCCTTCATTGATGATGTTGAAATACAGACCAGAAAAATAATTAAGGATAAACCTGTCACTACAAGAGGCTACAGTTCAATTTACTTGCAAGAAGTGGCCAACAATGTAATAAAAAAAGTGACAGAATTTGAGTCAACAAGGAAATATGCTCTGAAGAAGGAGTTTACAGTTGATCTATTACTGTATGTGTTTCACAGTGCAGGGAGTTGGCTTTCAGAGTCTCACAAGAAATTCAAAGGGAACAACGATGCACTCACTTATGTAGAAAGCAAGAAAATGCAATATTACAACATTTTCAGAAGCCTCTGCAAAGGAAACTCATCTGCTGTTGTGCTTGGAGAACTGATCTGTGAGAAACTGAAGAGTTCCTCTGTTGAGACCGTCTGTAACAAGACTGCCATTGATCTCGCCGATGAGATGAGGTGCAGTTTCCCAGCATTCAGTGGGAACAGACTGAACTTGGAGAAACACGTGTTGAAGTCTCTCGCAGAGAAAGAGGACTTTGATGGTTTTATCACCTACATCCGACACCCAAGGAGACAAGTTGAGACTTTTATAAGAGAGGAAGTCAAGAAATACATCTTCACAGACAACAAACGTAAAGCCCAGAACATCCTCAAGAAAAATGTTGAAGACATCAAAAATCTTGTGAGTCAAGCTTTGTTTGATGCAACAGAGAAAGTCAAAACCCAGAGAGGAGACCCAGACATGTGGGTGGAGGAATTTTCCAGTTTGCTAAAAGATAAGCTAACATTTGACACCATCTGTTGTGAAAACTTCAATGACATAAACAGTTTTGACTTTCTTAAAGAAGAGATAGAGAAAGGTCTTGCATCCATCATAAAGAAGATGAGCAGCCTCTCACTGGATAAGATAGAGGAATTCAGACTGAAGCCTGATCAAATCCTCATTGATCAGCTGTGTAACTGCTGCTGGGTAAAGTGTCCTTTCTGTGCAGCGGTTTGTACCAACACACTGGAAGATCACAGTCCTGATGACCACAGCGTACCTTTTCATCGATCTACTGCAGCCAATGGTAGGAACTACAAAAACACAGATATTCTGTGTGTTGATTTCTGCACAACAAATGTTGCAAGTGACAGAAGTTTTTACCGTGATCAAGAGTTAATTCCCTACAAACAGTACCGAACTGCTGGCCCACGTCTTGCTAACTGGAGAATTACCCCTGATGAGTCTAAGCTGAAATATTGGACATGGTTTGTGTGTCGATTTGAGAAGCAGCTGGAAGACCACTATAAATTAAAATTCCAGGGCAAAGGAGAAATTCCCAGTCAGTGGAGAGACCACAGTAAACAAGAGGCTATTGATAGTCTGGATGAAATGTACAACCTGTGAGTGAACCAGAAACAACCAAGCTCTACTCAAAGTAACTGAAGCCCAAAGTGTCTTTAACTGTTCAAAAGATAATGAAGGAGTGAAACAATTTCAATGATGAGGATGAATCCTTTCACAAATGACTGAAACAGTACCTGTTTATAATTTAATCAATAGTATTTTAATTCTTTTATGTAGAGAGATTGAGTTGCAGTATAACATTAAGCAGTTATCATTCCTGTGTGTCCTAAAGCAAAGGAGACCACAACATATGTAATTACAAATGATGTGTTTGTTAGCCATTAAATGATGACTGTAAAAAGTATGAGACCGATCAGAATTCATCATAGGTTTTTGTTTAATTAGAAATGTATATATATATTTTTATTTTACAAGATGATTAAAGTGGCAGTAGGCAAAAAAAAATTGGCATAATTTGGCAAAAATTCCATAATAACCTTACAGCATATTGTAATTCAAGTGTTCTGAATGAAAACTAGACTTCTGCTCCTCCTCATGGCTCTGTTTTCAGGCTTTAGAAAAATCTAGCCCGTGACGGCAGACTTTGACCAATCACAGGTCATTTCAGAGAGAGAGAGTGTTCCTATTGGCTGTGCTCCGGTCATGTGACCAGAACTTGGCTTCCTTCAACAGATTTTACAATGGCGGCCGCGTCACAAACTTTCTCATTTTACAGCTAAACAGTACACTACAAGATGATTCTGAAAACATTTGAGGCGAGAAATAGTCATTACAGTAACAGAATATTGATTCATATCTGATCAGCGCTGCCTAGTTTGACCATTTGGTCGGAGTTCGCGAGTGATTGACAGCCGGCTCTCATAGACTGCAGCTGGGCAGCGGACCTTGTTTTCCTCCTGTAAGTGAAATCCTTCAGATGCTGTTAAGAGCAGCGGAGGACACAGTAGGACACAGAGGAACATGATTTTTTTCAGGTTACCTGTTTCATGTACTACTGTCACGATATAGCGGCCGTTTTCTAAAAATAACTTTTTTAAATCATATTTGTGCCAATATCGCATACTGCAGCTTTAAGATGCATGTATTTTTTTACGGGAATATTTAAAGGAAATTTTTTTTGAAGAAGGAATGAAGGAGTTTCGAGTTTTTCAGATATTATGGAAACATTTTCATTCCTCTAAAAACTGGAATGTAAGATATGATTTGACTTTTGTTTTTACGTTTTTACTTTTATGTGAAAATCTCATCAAACAGACATGACATGAAACTGTGAGTCGTTTGCTTTTCTAAAAAAAAGTTAATCAAGGTGCAAAATTAGTTCTGAGAAGTATATTCTTGATTCATCCAAAGATGTGTATTTTAAATACAAGATGCATGAAATGTTCTTCTCACAGTTTGTAGAGCAAATAAAGATGTAGGATTTTAAGCTGAGGCATGTTGTCAGACGTCTACATAGTTTAAGTCATTCCAACTAAGAAATGGCAGCCATAATTGGTTGTAATTTTAATTTTCACTTTTTTTCTATAATACGGATCTCATTAAAATGCATCATAACAGGCATTGTTATCCAACTCATCTGAAAATCATTTTTACACAAACAGTTTCATCGTACTATTTTGTATGTTTTTTTTTTCTTCAAGAATTTGATGAACAATGCTTTATCTTTCTGAGTTTCTTGGAGTATTCAATCATTTTTATACTTATTACTTATATTTATATTATCTCTTTTTAAATTATCTTATTACAGTTACTTATTACTACTGCCAATATTGGAATTGTTTTTGTTGTTTGATTTATTAGACTCTTGTCATTGCTACAGTATATTGATATTCATAATTACTAACAGAAATATCTGTCTTTATGGAAAAAATGGGATATTTTCTTTTTCTGTAATAAATAGACCCTTCACACACTCATTGGAGTTAAAGCCTCTTCTGTCATTAATGAGCATTATGAGAAGAGCAGATTTTCTCTTGACCCAATGTCAAAATATGTCTAATATCTGCCACATAGTAAATCAAGTGCATTTTATGTATGTATGTACAGTATGTAGGGGGAGATAGCAGGTCAGCAGTATATGTCACATAGAAGTGATGTACATCATCTGAAAGCTGGGAACCTGAAGATTAATTTGAGGTGCAGCTTAGCACTGTGTCAAGTTGTGCTAGTCATAAATCAGAAATAAACATGAATTAATTAATTGATTCAAATAAATTGTGTAAGTGTCTAAGGGCTGAGAACATTATGATAGAAGTATATGATGGCCATTCCCATGCTCTATTATGTCTCATAAGTTGTTGCAGCAATTTTGGGGTTACAAAAAAGCTGAACATAATTATGGCATGTCTGTAAAGGGTAGACTCGTGGGTACCCATAGAATCCATTTTCCTTCAGATATCTTGAGGTCAGAGGTCAAGGGACCCCTTTGAAAATGGCCATGCCAGTTTTCCCTTGCCAAAATTTAGCCTAAATTTGCAGCGTTATTGAGCCTCCTTCCCGATAAGCTATCATGACATGGTTGCACCAATGGATTCCTTATGTTTTTTTTATGTTTTCTTTAAAAAAAAGTCTAAAATCGCCACTGGTCAAAATCATTGACGGGCACTGACATAGATTCTTCTTATTTCTTATGCAAAGCCCCCATATTTTGATAACAACAGACGCCTTCATGAATGCGCTACGCACATTTGTAGCCGTCCGAGGACCTGTACGTCAATTAAGATGCGACCAGGGAACAAATTTTATGGGTGCCAAGAGAATGTTTTCTGAGTTGCTCAAGGGAATGGATCAAGAACGGCAAAGAGCTATCGGTTGTGAATTTGTGATGAACGTCCCATCGGCAAGCCATATGGGTGGAGTCTGGGAGCGCCAAATTCGAACAATCCGAAGCATTCTAACTGTCATGCTTGACAAGTCAGCAAGCAGACTCGACACTACAACCCTGAGGACGTTTCTTTACGAAACAATGGCTATAATCAACAGCAGGCCACTAAGTGTCGAACATCTTCACGATCCTACCGGTCCAGAACCTCTCACACCCAACCATATACTAACCATGAAATCATCAGTTATTCTGCCCCCTCCTGGACAGTTCTGCAAAGAAGACCTCTATCTTCGTAAAAGGTGGAGAAGAGTGCAGTTCCTAGCCAACGAATTTTGGCGAAGATGGAAAAGGGAATATCTGCTCAACCTTCAACAACGACAGAAATGGCAAAGAACATCACGGAATTCACAAGTAGATGACATTGTGATTCTACAAGATGACAGCTCACCAAGAAATGAATGGAAGCTCGCCAGGGTTGTGGAAACTCACCCTAGTGCAGACGGCATGGTGCGAAAGCTGAAACTACTAGTCAGTGACACTAAACTTGATAAAGGAAAACCACATACTAGATCAGTTTACCTTGAAAGGCCTATTCACAAAGTAGTAACCTTGCTAGAGGCCAACTAAGTCACATACATAAGATCAGTCATTCAGACTTGAAACACTTAATTGATTCTTTTCATAATCTTTGTTTAAAGAAAATCTCACATTCAGAGTCAATGAGTGATTTGGTGGGAGTGTAAGTGCTGTTGCACAAATGTGTTCATAATACATAATTAGTAATTGGTCCCATAAGTTCATGCAATAAATAAGTAAATAAATAAATATACAATTCATCTAATGCAAAGTTAAAAATGTAAATATGATGCGAGTAAAATGATTTGTTTCATACAGTTCAAATATGTAACAGGTAAAAGTGTTGTAACCAAAAGTACATTAGTCCACTGTGTTTTACGTTCCGCCCCCGGAACTAATGTTCTCTGT
Organism: Sebastolobus alascanus; assembly: GCA_916701645.2. NCBI lineage: Eukaryota > Metazoa > Chordata > Actinopteri > Perciformes > Sebastidae > Sebastolobus > Sebastolobus alascanus. Next base: position 1,655,449 of record CAKAOJ020000035.1, on the reverse strand, counting down.
GTAGTACCCCTACGACGGAATTTGTTGATGCACTGTAAACAATCCAACGTGAGCTAAGGAGCAGACGCCTTTCGCGGGGCTCTGTAAAGTGTTTAACGTTATGATTATCGACGTCTGAAGCTAATAGCAGACAGTCAAAGACACTTTCGAAGGACTTTCATGGACTCAAGAACCTCTTTTCATGACAAGTGGCCAACGAGGTATTTTGTTCTACCTGTAAATGCACTTGTAATTCGTATTCGCGCCAATTTGTATTTTCCTTTGTTTTCATGCTATGTGAAGTGTATATTACTCATACGTTTGTGCTATGTTGATTCATAGTTCTCACGGCGTGAGCAAGGCATGACTAAGAAGTGAAGCATCAGAGAAAAGACTTGTCCAAGCAATAAACGCCCGTATCAAAGAACCGACCTGTGTCTGTGTTGTTGTGGAGAGAGCTACAGTAATCATACGATTGAGAAGTTTATGCACAGTGTAGGAAGAGGATTTTTTTCCAAATAACAGACATCAGCTGTAAATAGAAATAGAAGGAAGTTGATTTAGATCTTCAAATAATCTTAGACCTTCCTTGTTAATAACATGAGAGAGTATGGATACGGCATTTTGACCAGGTGGTGAAAACCATGTATGTAAAAAGAGAACTGGATACAGCGTTCATTCCTATAAGGCAGGAGGGATGTCAGCTCCAAACCTTTTGGTGTATTACTGGCTGCTAACATACGCCCAATTCTGCACTGGCTCTACGAGGACCCAGGGCAGATACACTATCTTGGTACACACTTGAATCCCTTTCATGTAGCCCGTCCTCGCAGCTTTAATTTTCGTTCCAACTGCCACACCTTCACCTTCTTTTCTCCTTAAAATCTCCAATTCATTCTAATCACTTATTTAAACCCTCTCTGCTTGACAAAGCCTTTGTTGACTGGCACAACATGGCCATTAAGTCATTTGCTGATCTTTATTCGGATGGAATTTTTTTTCATTTAGCGATCTCTTTGAAAAATTTAAATGATCTAAAAACAATTTCTTTCACTACTTACAAATTTGAGAATTCATGCACCAAATGCTCCCTCAGGTCCCTGCTGTACACTCTGCGATTCTATTTTAGAGCACACTTCATCTTTTAAAGACATAATTTCTATAATATATAATAAGTCTAAACAGAAGCTACATTTCAGTCTTATGCCTTTTAAAGCTGATAGGGAAACATTTCAGATAGTCTTTGTCATTCTACTTTATTTAGATTAGATCCTGATGGGCAGGTTGGCATCTTGCATGTCAATCTCTGCCATCAGTGTATGAATGTGTGTGTGAATGGGTGATTGCTGACATGTAGTGTAAAGCGTTTTGAGTGGTCATGACTAGAAAGGAGCTATATGAATGGTGAAGTCTGTATACCATATTTTAGAAAGAGTCCACACTTATTCTATTTTCATCCAACATTGTTTTATGCAATATAAAATACTACACTGTAGTCACTGGACAAATGAAAAACTGTCAAAACTGTTTCCTGAGGTGAGCTCTGCATGCAACCGCTGTAAATCAGCCCCAGCCAGCCATGCTCACATGATCTGGTCCTGCAGCAAAATCAAGGTATTCTGGCTTAATATTGTTTCATCAATTTTCACCCGTCTCGGTAGAACAGTTCGTTCATGCCCCCTGCTGGCTATTTTTGGTGTCTCGTCTCCTACACTTTCCCTCTCAAAAGCAGAGGCAGATTGTATTGCCTCCAGCTGCCCAGTGCTCCTCAAACTGACTTCAGTGCCATGTTAATACGGTCATTATTTGCTGTTGTCTTTTTGTTTTTGAAAACAAAACAGTGCAATGTAAATTAAAACCTTAAAAGCTAAAGACTGAATCAAGGCCTCTGTCCTTTTTTGGACTAACTTTGGTAAATACTTTATGCCTTTCTAAAAAAACAAACATGAACTCTTGTTGCAGCTCTAGCTCTGCAAATAACAGATGTTCAGTGTTGACAGTATGTGCTTGGCAGTGTTTGAGTAGTGTGACCTTTATTGCTCATTGTTGTTTTCCTCCAAGTCACAAGGTTTAGGGGAAATAGAGCTCTCTTACTTTCACTTTCACACAAAGTAAGGCAGCTAAATCAGTAATCACAAAAGTAATTATTACTGATTTAGCTGTCTTACTTTCACTTTTACTTTTGTCATCACTGATTTACAGTGGTGGAAGAAGTACTCTGATCTTTACCACAGCATAAAAATACTCAGTTACAAGTAAAAGTCCTGCATTCTAAATGTTACTTAAGTAAAAGTACAAAGTATTAGCATCAAAATATACTTAAAGTACCAAAAGTAAAAGTCCTCATTATGCAAAATAATATATATTATATTATTGGATTGTATTTATTGATGCTTTAATGTGTTCCTTACTTTAATGTTGCAGCTGGTAAATGTGGAGCTACTTTATATACTTAATAATTACTTAATAATACATCAAAATGTATTACTTGTTTTATAATTTGTATTAAGAATCTGAATCTTCATAGTATTTAATAAAATGGAACTAATACTGTCAAATAAATGTAGTAGAGTAAAAAGTAAAATATTTGCTTCTGAGATGTTGTGGAGTACAAGTATAAAGTTACATAAAATGGAAATACTCAAGTAAAGTACAAGTACTTCAAAATTGTACTTAAGTACACTACTTGAGTAAATGGCATTGACACCACTGCTGATTTACATGTAATGTGCATGCAGAGTTTCTCAGCTCCATAGAGCTGTCAATAAACACATATTTATAGAGAGGCTACTACATTTTGTTTTGTTCAGTGTTGACAGTTATTTCTGCTTTAACTGTTTCCACCATGAACCTATACACCGCTTTCCCTGAAGTCACGTGGTTTCAGGTAAATCATGAGTTGAGGCAGTCCTACTTTCACTTTCACGTTTCTCGTCACTGATTTACAAGTCATGTGCATGCAGAGTTTCTCAGCTCCTTAACCCTATCACACCACATCAGATCCGTTAAGAGCAGGTGGGAGGGGTTTGTGAGGGGCAAACCCAGAATCAGTTCTCTATATATTGAGTGGGGACAAGAAGACTTTCTGTCAAAGCAGCCTCATCTACACAGACCAGGAATAGCTAAAGAGACACAGAACAAAAGGTGAGTTTAAACTATGTAGTGTTTTGTGTCCATACTTAAAATCTGAGCATGTACAGTTTTTATAACAACTTCAGTTTGATATAGTGATATTTCTCGAATAAGATTCTGGCGGCCTTTCACGTCATCATGACTGAGCTTTAGCTAAGTTAACTTTATTTCCAAAATTATGACTTTTTTTTCTCGAAATGCCATGACATTATCCTCATAATATTATGACATTTTTCTCATAATATTCAGACTTTATTCTCGAAATCTCAGAGAACACAGATATGTGGGATATTTTTTGAATGTGCAGAAAGTTTTTGAACATGAGCAGATATTACCTAAACACATATATGAACTGTTAAAGTCCAGGGATTTATAAATTTATTAAAATTAATGTATCCTTGACGTGAATATGTGCCACATGTAGGCTACATTTAAAGAGGTTACCCCCCCCCCCCCCACAAAAAAAAAGACAGAAAAGAGGATGGAAGTGTAAATCATGCCTATGTGTGTGTGTTGACTCAAGTTGATCCACTGTACAGGAGAATAAATATTTGAAAGTAATACAGAATGCCTGAGAGTCTGACTGCATTATATTCCATTATATTTTGAATTGTCACCTGGCGCCTGAATTTTGTGTTTTTACGTAAGTAAAAATATTTCCACAATTTATGGTGGAAGGGGGTGTTTCAATGTTACTTGGTAAAGATACTACTATGATTTCCCTTTATTAGTCATTTTTAAAAAAAATGTTATGTCATGTTAGCTCATCATGAAATTATATTTATGACAAAATACACAGAAAATAATGCAGGAAAAATTGCAATATCTGCAACATTCCACCAGCAGTAAAATCATCAGAATGTTCCACAAAATGTTTTATGTGCAAGATTTAGTGCTATTATTTATCTTCTCAAATAATTAGCTCAATCAGCTTGAATGGTAATGTGCCTTTGCAGTAATAGTGTATGTTGTATTTGTCTCAATGGTTTCAATGGCCTACAGCACGACTCTGAAAAGATGAAGAGCAGATACAATGGATGAAGACAACGATGACAAAACAGCAGCAGGAGAAGGAATGTCTGTAACCAAGTCTGTACCATCTGCAGCCAATGAGACAGGTAATATTTGAAACAACAGTTGATTGTACAAAATGGGACTACAGATGTGAATTAGCTTAAAGCTATAATCTGGTACAGTGCATCAAATGGTGAAATTTATGTTTAAACTGTACATGGTCCCTTTTAAATAAATAAATAAAATAAATAATAAATACAGTAACATCTTACTATTTATTTTTTTATTTAACCTCTATTTAACCAGGAGTAAAAACTCATTGAGATTAGAAAGGCAGCAGCACAGTTACACGGTTGCAGACATAAAACAAACATAACAATTGAAAACAAAGACAAAGAGCAAATTACAGAATCATAAGGTATCAAAAAACATTCATCAGCATTCAAAACCTCAACAACCAGATGTGCTTGTTTCCACGTCTTTTAGAAGCACTTTAAAGACACACAGTGAGACCAGCTCTCGAAGTTTCATGTCATTTTGTAACTGATGGAACTGATTGTAACTCATGTATGGGGAATTTCGTTTGTATCCAGGGAGAGATTAAAAAGATGGGTCAATGGTGGTGCAATAAAATCAGCTGCTAGCTTTAAAAAGTAAGGCTCCAAATTATCGGAATCTGCCAGTTTTCTGGTGTCTAAAAGTGTTAGGGCTTTACGAACCTGTGAGACTGTAACCAGGTTAAAACTAAAGGCTTGACCCACTGTAACATGACTGTCAGAGCAAACAGTTGAAGAGTTTCCATGAGCAATATTCAGAGAGTCGAACAAGGAACCAGAGGTAATGAAGTGCTCATTAAAACAACAAAGCATTTCGGTCTTATCAGAGATTTTAAGAGAGTCCTTAACAATGCATGGGGGAAGCTCCATGCCATTGATTTTAAAGATTATGTTTCAGTTGGGTTTCAAACACTGAGGAAGTATTAAAACATATCAAACTAATCATGTGAATGTGAGAATTTTGTATATACTTTTATTTTGTCATTGAATATGTGTGAACTCTCTATAACTTTGACAATGCTGCTTTATTGATTACTGCAGTGTTACATAGTGATGTTGTTCCCACAAAGAAGAAAGGATCAATACCTCAGTGTTTCAGCAAAATCAAACAAGGAGGGCGGAACCTGACAAAATCAAAATTGAATTACCGGATATGTAAAATAAATAAATGCCATTAAATGTACCAAAGTTATATTAAAAAGAAATGTAGCCATTAATTAATTGATAAAATGTGACATTTATTTATTTATTTATTTATTTATTTATTTATGTATTTATTTATGGAGTCATTTATTTACTTTTGATTTTGGCAAGTTCTGTCCTCGATATACACCTATACTGCTTCATAAAGATAATGTGGACAGAACTCAAATTAGAAATACATCAAAGCTTTGATTTTGAATCCTTTAAAGCAGGCAGATATATGAGCATGAGAGTATAGTAGTAATAATTGTTCTGAAACATAAAATACAATAGCTTTAGGCTAATAGGTTGTAATGCACAATTCTTGATTCTCCAGTTGAATAAATAAAAATCAATCATTCATTTCTGGGGAAACAACCCTGTTTTTAATGCCTATTTAGTGATCAATCTTGCTGAACAGGGTGGTTCCAAGGTTTGCTTGCAGGATGTGAAAGACTGAATGAGACATGATTTATTATGAAAACCAAGTGATCTTTTTTAAACTTTGACTAAATGGTTTGGGGTGTCTCTATATTACCAATCGTGTCAGATTAATTCATTAGGTTATGAAGACCCTGTACAATTTATAGGCATCATCCTGCAACTGTCAAGTCTCTAATATCACAGTAGAACCAAAATCACATCACATAAGTTATACAACTAACCAGCAATGTCTTTATTAAGTCATACAGCCCAACATGCAAAAAACAACAAAAAACTAAACAAACAAAATTCATAGATCATTTTAATATTTTCTTTGAAGTATTGCAGTAAAACTTCACTGTTTTTTTCTGACCTGAAGGGGTTGATATTAAGTCAATGCAACCCTGATGAAATCATCTGCAGAAATAAATGGAATTTAACACAGACGAATTGCAAATATAAAGAAAGTAAGATGGTTAACTAATAGTGTTATTTCTAATTCTTGATCTTGTGCAATCTGCTTTTTTCTTACATTATGCTGCAGTAGAAGAGATGGAGGTGGATGCAGCTGAAATCAAGGTAAGCTCAATAGGGATCATGGTTATAGAACAGTATGTGTTTTCTAAAACTACCCATATTTATTTGAAATTTGAAAATGAGCATATTGTTTTACCTTGCTTTTATATTTTTGTATTCCTTTATTGAATTGGTGCACCACTGTGTGTTATTGAGTTATTGTACATTTATCTTGTTGCTGTTTTTTTGGCCCAGTTATTACTGAAAACATTCTTAATCTCAAATGCTCTAACCAGGTGAACAACTGTAAAGGTTATATAAAATCCAATGTTTTCTTAGTGGGACTCAGAAGACTGGTGACAGCACAGGGGGAAAGTCTGAAATCAAGTCTGTACCATCTGCAACCAAGAAGAAAGGTAACATTTTAATGAATATTTTAATGTAAGATAAACCCAAACTGTCAAAAATAGAGCTAATTATACCTTTTTTACATTCAAAATAACTTGCAATGAACATTAGAAAAACATATTGGTTGATCTGTCACTCTGGTTCTTTGCTGTCCTGCAGGTACCGTAGATATGGATATGAGTGGAAACATGGATAAGGTAAGAAACTCTAAATTTAATTCACAAGATCTTAAAGACTATTTACGTTATATCCCATTGTGTGGCATTATCGTTTTCTACATACAGTACATGTTTATTTACTTATTTACAGCAGTCAGCGGAGATTTCTGAAGAGATCAACAGGAAGAAACAATATCAAAGAGAAGTTGAAACACTGCTTGGCAGACTTCACCTTCAAGACAAACAACAACAGAAGTTGTCACCAGCAGATTTTCTTAAAGTAGATCTACCTGTGAAACAGCACCATGACACATCTGAGAAAGATCTCGCACATACTTTTCTTCAGAGGTTGATGATGTTAGACTACAGAGCCAGATATATTCCTGTAAAACAAGACAGTCTTGAGGTGAGCCATTCAAATCCTGTTCCAGTGTTTGACACTGTTGACACAGACGATGATGACTTAGATCTTTTTTTCAGCACCAGTGTAGACTTTGACCAATCAGAGCAAATTCATGTGCATCCAATGGATGTTCAAATGTCAGTATTTCACTGCTCAGACAGCTTTTTGAAGCAGAACATGATTACAAAGCTATCACAATGTCAGTACGCCTTACCTTTGCTTGTTCCTGACCCAGTCACAATGGATATTGGCTGTCCTCTGTGGACATTCAGACAAATAAGAAAAACATGGAAGATAACTGAAATCAAAGACAATTCAAACATTGTCACCATGAAGAGTATGCCCATCTGCAAGGCTGAGACACCCATGGTGTCATTTTTCCGCCTGGGTTCACTATCTCTGTCTAAATCTCAGCTGGTGAACTCTTTGATCAACGACCGTCACAACACCTTCTTCCACAGAAACTGCCCAGGTAGCACCAAGTCTCGACATCTGATGGATGGTGTGGCAGAGATTGCCTGGTACTTCCCTGCTGGAAAACCCAATGATGCCTTCACTGACTGCATTGCCTTCTGTAATCTTCATGGTGATGCTCTGTCGATTGAAAAACAGCGCAACATACTGACTGACAAATCTTCAGTCAATGTTGTTCTTGTACCAACTCTGGAAAAAGATGATAAAAGTACTGGTGTTATCTCAGCCCTTCTCAAGTCTTCAAAGCCTCTCATTATTCTCATTGCTGATAATGATTGTGGTGCCGTTGAGAAAAGAAAGGGAAAATACATAATGGGACTAAAGGACAGAAGCCAGTCAGATGTTTCTGAAGAACTGAAAAAAATCATTGGAAACATTTTGTCTGGACCACATGCATCCTTCCAGCTTGAAACCATGGCTGAGGTCTCTGGAATCAGAGTGGATGAAGATGATGAAGTCTGTCAAAAAGGAAAATCTGCTGCTATGAAAGTAGTAAACTTGCTTCAGGGAATGGATGTTTCAAAGATCAAAGATACATTTCTCCCTTGTCAAGGCCAGCTGTTGCATGAGTGGTGCAAAATAAACAAAGAACTGTATCACCTCAAAGGACATGTTGAGAAGGAGAAATGTGAAAAGCAACAGAAATTAAAGCAAATACGACAAAAACAACACACTGTTTCGTGCAGTAAACCGATGAAGTTGTTCATTGAAAGCCTCTCATCTTTGCCATCAACAGACAAAGTCTATTTCCTGAAATGGACTCAGATCTTAATAGATGCCCTCTGCACAGACGATCTCTCTTCAATTCTCAAAAAGTATGATGAAAAGTGGACTGAAGTCTTGGCTTTGAAGAAGAAGCATGACAAATCTGATATTTTCAAGAGAAGGCAAACTGAGCTTGATCAAATATCAACAAAACTACAGTCAGCAACTTTTGGCTTGGAGCATATCTTTAGAGAAATGGGACAGATCTATGAAGCCCATGCATCTCTGCAGGAACCAACAAAGAGGGTACAGACTGACTGGTCTAAATACCCTGAGCTGGCTGCAGAGCTGATGATATCAGGACACCCAATGGAGCTGATGGATGGTGATGCAGGTCACGTACCTTTAACATGGATCTCTAGTCTTTTAGATGAAGTCATCAGGAAACTGGGCGACAAGAGAGTTTTTGTTTTGTCAGTTTTGGGCGTACAGAGCAGTGGAAAATCAACAATGCTGAATGCCATGTTTGGGTTACAGTTTGCAGTGAGTGCTGGCAGGTGCACCAAGGGTGCCTTCATGCAGCTGGTCAAAGTGTCAGAGGAGATCAAGAAAGACTTCCAGTTTGACTACATCCTAGTGGTGGACACTGAAGGACTGCGTGCTCTTGAGTTGGAAGGTAACGCCACTCTTCACCACGACAATGAACTGGCAACATTTGTTGTTGGTCTGGGAAACATGACACTGATCAACATCTTTGGAGAGAATCCAGCTGAGATGCAAGATGTTCTGCAGATTGTTGTTCAGGCTTTCATGAGGATGAAGAAAATTAAACTTTCTCCAAGTTGTGTGTTCGTTCACCAGAATGTTACAGATATTGCAGCTGCAGAGAAATACATGGATGGAAAGAGAAGGCTGAAAGAAAAACTGGACATGATGGCTAAACTAGCAGCCAAAGAGGAGGGTTGTGATGCTGAGTGCTTCAGTGACGTTATTGCATTTGATGTGCAGAAAGATGTGAAATACTTTGCCCAGCTATGGGAGGGAAGTCCACCTATGGCTCCTCCAAATCCAGGTTATAGTGAGAGTGTCCAAGAGCTGAAGACCATCATCCTCACTAAGGCTTCCGGGTCTGCCGGGATTACTCTCTCAGAGTTCAAAAGCAAAATCCAGGACCTGTGGAAAGCCCTGATGAACGAACACTTTGTTTTCAGTTTCAAAAACACACTTGAAATTGCAGTGTACAGAAAACTTGAGGTCCAGTATGGGAACTGGATCTTGGCCCTGAGAATTAACATGTTGACCATTGAGAATGGGCTGCTTACCCAAATTGCATATGCAAAACTTGACAAAGTCGAGCTCAATTATCTTCATAAAGAAATGAACAAAACCTATGGAGAAATCAGAAAAGCAATGACAACATACTTTGATGATGACAGAGACAAAGAAATGTTGGTTCAGTGGCGAGGACGATTTGAAAGCAAAATCAAGGACTTTCATGATGAACAAGTGAGAGCAGTTAAAAGAAAACTGGATGAAGTCATCCAGCAGAAGAATGCTTGAAAAAAGCTAGATGATAAGAAGACAGAGTTTGAGAACAAGCTGCTACAAAAGAGCAAAGAGCTTGTGCATCGAATAAAGGACAAAGCAAAAGATGAAGAGGAACTTAAAACGCACTTTGACTCTGTCTGGAGTGGCTTGGTTCGTGAACTGACTGCAGATACAAAACCTATTGAGGACATCAACTATGAAGATCAGTCAATTATCCTTCAGGTGCTTGGGTTTGAATGGCCTCTCATAGCTGAATGCGAAAGCAGTGGCAGATTCAAAAAAATATCAGAGGTTGGAGATTACGTTCATTATGTATCTCTCAGCAAGCATCAAGATCTGAGTAACACAGGAAAAAGTTACAATGACCGTGTTTCAGAAACTGCTACAAAAGTAGCATATACCGTCAAGGGGTATTTTCAGTATGAAGAACAGCAACTAATCAGATCCTTCATTGATTGCGTTGAAAAACAGTCCCTTGATGCAATTAAGAGCAAATCTGTCGCTACAAGAGGCTACAGATCAACTTACTTGCAAGAAGTGACCAACCATGTGAAAGAAAAGGTGACTGAATTTGAATCAAAGAGGAAATATGCTCTGAAGAAGGAGTTTACAGTTGATCTCGTACTGTATGTGTTTCACAGAGCAGGGAGTTGGCTTTCAGAGTCCCACAAGAAATTCAAAAGGCACAACTATGCACTCACTTATGTAGAAAGCAAGAAAATGCAATATTACAACATTTTCAGAAGCTTCTGCAAAGGAAACTCGTCTGCTGTTGTGTACTGATGTGTATTTTAAATACAAGATGCATGAAATGTTCTTCTCACAGTTTAAAGAGCAAATAAAGATGTACGATGTTAAGCTGAGGTATGTTGTCAGACGTGTACATAGTTTAATTCATTCCAAATAAGAAATGGCAGCCATAATTGGTTGTAATTTTAATTTTCACTTTTTTTCAATAATACAGATCTCATTAAAATGCATCATAACAGGCAACACAAGTTTTTTAGTCTTGATAAAAGTAAGAATTTTTTTTTATTGTTAACAATTTAGCTATTTGTTGTCAAACTCATCTGAAAATCATATTTACACAAACATTTTCATCGTATTATTTTGTATGTTTTTTTTTCTTCAAGAATTTGATGAACAATGCTTTATCTTTTATGAATTTCTTGGAGTATTCAATCATTTTTATACTTATTACTTATACTTTAATTATCCCTTATTAAATGATCTTATTACATGTCGTTTATATGTTGTTTGATTTATTCGACTCTTGTCATTGCTACAGTATATTGATATTCATAATTATTAACAGAAATATCTGTCTTTATGGGAAAAAAATGGGATATTTTCTTTTTCTGTAATAAATAGACCCTTCACACAGTCATTGGAGTATTATGAGAAGAGCAGATTTTCTCTTGACCCAATCTCAAAATATGTCTAAGATCTGCCACATAGTAAATCAAGTGCATTTTAATGTATGTATGTACAGTATGTAGGGGGAGATAGCAGCTCAGCAGTATATGTCACATGGAAGTGGTGTACATCATCTGAAAGCTGGGAACCTGAAGATTAATTTGAGGTGCAGCTCAGCACTCTGTCAAGTTGTGCTAGTCATAAATCAGAAATAAACATGAATTAATTAATTGATTCAAATAAATTGTGAAAGTGTCTAAGGGCTGAGAACATTATGATAGAAGTATATGATGGCCATTCCCATGCTCTGTTATGTCTCATAAGTTGTTGCAGCAATTTTGGGGTTACAAAAAAACTGAACATAATCATGGCATGTCTGTTCAGGGTAGACTCGCGGGTACCCATAGAATCCATTTTCCTTCAGATATCTTGAGGTCAGAGGTCAAGGGACCCCTTTGAAAATGGCCATGCCAGTTTTCCCTTGCCAAAATTTAGCCTAAATTTGCAGCGTTATTTAGCCTCCTTCCCGATAAGCTATCATGACATGGTTGCACCAATGGATTCCTTATGTTTTCTTTAAAAAAAGTCTAAAATCGTCACTGGTCACATCCATTGAGGGGCACTGACATAGATTCTTGTAATTTTTTATGCAAAGCCCCCATATTTTGATTCAGTAATTATACGATTGAGAAGTGGATGCACAGTGTAGGAAGAGGATTATTCCAAATAACAGACATCAGCTGTAAATAGAAATAGAAGGCAGTTGATTAAGATCTTCAAGTGATCATAGACCTTCCTTGTTAATATCATGAGAGAGTATGGATACGGCATTTTGACCAGGTGGTGAAAACCATGTATGTAAAAAGAGAACTGGATACAGCGTTCATTCCTATAAGGCAGGAGGGATGTCAGCTCCAAACCTTTTGGTGTATTAATGGCTGCTAACATACGCCCAATTCTGCACTGGCTCTACGAGGACCCAGGGCAGATACACTATCTTGGTACACACTTGAATCCCTTTCATGTATCAAAATCTGGTTACAGGTTAGACATCACTTTGGCTGGACTCTTTTCTCCTTAAAATCTCCAATTCATTCAAATCACTGATTTAAACCCTCTCTGCTGGACAAAGCCTTTGTTGACTGGCACAACATGGCCATTAGGTCATTTGCTGATCTCTATTCCAATGGAATTTTTTCATTAAGCGATCTCTGTGAAAAATTAAAACTTTTTCTTTCACTACTTACAAATTTGAGAATTCATGCATCAAATGCTCCCTCAGGTCCCTGCTGTACCCTCTGCGATTCTATTTTAGAGCATACTTCATCTTTTAAAGGCATAATTTCTATCATATATAATAAGTCTAAACAGAAGCTACATTTCAGTCTTATGCCTTTTAAAGCTGACTGGGAAACATTTCAGATAGTCTTTGTCATTCTACTTTATTTAGATTAGATCCTGATGGGCAGGTTGGCACCTTGCATGTCAGCCTCTGCCATCAGTGTATGAATGTGTGTGTGAATGGGTGAATGCTGACATGTAGTGTAAAGCGCTTTGAGTGGTCGGAAGACTAGAAAGGAGCTGTATGAATGCTGAAGTCCGTATACCATATTTTAGAAAGAGTCCACACTTATTCTATTTGCATCCAACATTGTTTTATGCCATATAAAATACTACACTGTAGCAACTGGACAAATGAAAAACTGTCAAAACTGTTTCCTGAGGTGAGCTCTGCATGCAACCGCTGTAAATCAACCCCAGCCAGCCATGCTCACATGATCTGGTCCTGCAGCAAAATCAAGGAATTCTGGCTTAATATTGTTTCATCAATTTTCACCCGTCTCGGTAGAACAGTTCATTCATGCCCCCTGCTGGCTATTTTTGGTGTCTCGTCTCCTACACTTTCCCTCTCAAAAGCAGAGGCAGATTGTATTGCCTCCAGCTGCCCAGTGCTCCTCAAACTGACTTCAGTGCCACGTTAATACGGTCATTATTTGCTGTTGTCTTTTTGTTTTTGAAAAAAAAAAAAAAGCAATGTAAATTAAAACCTTAAAAGCTAAAGACTGAATCAAGGCCTCTGTCCTTTTTTGGACTAACTTTGGTAAATACTTTATGTCTTTCTAAAAAAATAAAAAAACATGAACTCTTGTTGCAGCTCTAGCTCTGCAAATAACAGATGTTCAGTGTTGACAGTATGTGCTTGGCAGTGTTTGAGTAGTGTGACCTTTAATGCTCGTTGTTGTTTTCCTCCAAGTCACAAGGTTTCGTGGAAGTAGAGCTCTCTTACTTTCACTTTCACACAAAGTAAGGCAGCTAAATCAGTAATCACAAAAGTAGTTATTACTGATTTAGCTGTCTTACTTTCACTTTTACTTTTGTCATCACTGATTGACAGTGGTGGAAGAAGTACTCCGATCTTTACCACAGCATAAAAATACTCAGTTACAAGTAAAAGTCCTGCATTCTAAATGTTACTTAGTAAAATTACAAAAGTATTAGCATCAAAATATACTTAAAATACCAAAAGTAAAAGTCCTAAGAATAATATATATTATATTATTGTACTGTATTTATTGATACTTTAATGTTGCAGCTGGTAAATGTGAAGCTACTTTATATACTTAATAATTACTTACATCAAAATGTATTAGTTGGTTTATAATTTGTATTAAGAATCTGAATTTTCATAGTTTTTAATAAAATGTAACTAATACTGTCAAATAAGTGTAGTAGAGTAAAAAGTACACTACTTAAGTAAATGGCATTGACACCACTGCTGATTTACATGTAATGTGCATGCAGAGTTTCTCATCTCCATAGAGCTGTCAATAAACACACATTTTTAGAGAGGCTACTACATTTTGTTGTGCTCAGTGTTGACAGTTATTTCTGCTTTAACTGTTTCCACCATGAACCCATACACCGCTTTCCCTGAAGTCACGTGGTTTCGGGTAAATCAGCAGTTGAGGCAGTGGTACTTTCACTTTAACGTTTCTCGTCACTGATTTACAAGTCATGTGCATGCAGAGTTTCTCAGCTCCTTAACCCTATCACACCACATCAGATCTGTTAAGAGCAGGTGGGAGGGGTTTGTGAGGGGCAGACCCAGAATCAGTTCTCTATATATAGAGTGGGGACAAGAAGACTTTCTGTCTAAGCAGCCTCATCTACACAGACAAGGCAGAGCTAAAGAGACACAAAACAAAAGGTGAGTTTAAAGTTAGTACTGTTTTGTGTGCATACTTAAAATCTGAGCATGTACAGTTTTGATAACAACTTCAGTTTGATATGGTGATATTTCTCGATAACTCTTTGCTGCTCTGACTTGTGTGGAAGACGTTTTTTTAATAGTGCACGCACGCACGCACACGCACCTACACACACACACACACACACACACACACACACACACACACACACACACACACACACAGCTGATTATGTGGGTAGCGCCCAAGTAAAATTTGCCAAAATTCTCTGCCAATGCTAAACAGTGTATTCTCCTGTTGGTATTGACTCTTGCTTTGAGTTGTTTGGTGGATTGGATGATTGAACTCTCTATCAGTAACAAGGAACAAAACAAGACATATTGGCAATTTTACACTTTATTCATTTAATACAACGTCAGGAGCCTCAGTAGCGGGTGGAAGATCCATACGCAGCCACAACAGCCTGGCACCTCCTCCTCATGCTGGTCACCAACCTGGTCACATGTTGCTGTGTGATGGCATTCCATTCCTCAACCAGGATTCGTTGCAGGTCAGCCAGCGTGGTTGTGTTGTTCACTCTAACACGTACAGCACGCCCGAGCTGATCCAACAAGTGTTCAATTAGGTTGAGGTCTGGAATCTTGGCAGGCCATTCCGTTCTCTCTACTCCCACATTCTGGAGGTAGTCTGTGATAACCCTGGCTCTGAGGGGGCGAGCGTTGTCATCTTGGAGGATGAAGTTAGGTCCCAGATTGTTGAGATATGTGATCGCCACTGGCTGCAGAATCTCATCCCGATATCTCACTGCATTGAGATGGCCTTCAATGATGACCAGCCTTGTTTTGCCAGTGAGGGAGATGCCGCCCCACACCATGACACTGCCCCAACCAAAAGCTGTTACTCGATCGGTGCAACAATCAACACAGCAGGAGAATGCACTGTTTAGCATTGGCAGAGAATTTTGGCAAATTTCATTTGGGCGCTACCCACATAATCAGCTGTGCTGCTCATCCCACAAATGCATGATCCTTACAAGTTGGACATCATTGTGAAGGTAAATAAACAGGCTTTCCAACGATGTAAAATACAATGCCAATTAGCATTGTAACAACAGAGAAATAATCGACCAAACACAAATTTCTAAACTTTTTTTCCCGAGTTTATATACTGTATATATGTGTATATATATATATATATATATATATATATATATATATATATACATAATATGTATATATATATATATATATATATATATATATATATATATATATATATATATATATATTCATTCATATATACATATATACACATACATATATATATACATATATACACATACATATATATTATATATGTATGTGTATATATGTATATATATATGTATGTGTATATATGTATATATGAATGAATATATATATATATATATACAATTAAGTCATAATATTATGAGAAAAAAAAGTTGTGATATTTCGAGAATAATAGAAAAGGTTGCTTCAAGTAATACGTGCATGTTTTATCATTTCCTGAGAGTCCATGGGGTACCTACAGTTATATTGACTTGTACAAGTTTGGACTGCAGTGTGACGTCTTTCCTCTGACCTGTAGCTCTGTGTCGCTGTCTCTGCTTTTCCTCTCCCTTATACACACCTCGTTTTCTCTGTTAGATTCTGGCGGCCTTTCACGTCATCATGAATGAGCTTTAGCTAAATTAACTTTATTTCCAAAATTATGACTTTTTTTCTCGAAATGCCATGACATTATCCTCATAATATTCCGACATTTTTCTCATAATATTCAGACTTTATTCTCTAAATCTCAGAGAACACAGATATGTGGGATATGTTTTGAATTAGCAGAAAGTTTTGAACATGAGCAGAAATATTGCCTAAACACATATATGAACTGTTAAAGTCCAGGGGTTTATAAATTAATTGAAATTAATTAATTAATTAAATTCATTAAATTCATTAAATTCATTAAATTCATTAAATTCATTAAAATTAATTTATCCTTGACTTGAATATGTGCTACATTTAAAGAGGCTACTCTCCCCCCCCCAAAAAAGACAGAAAAGAAGATGGAAGTTTAAATCATGCCTATGTCTGTGTGTTGACTCAAGTTGATCCATTGTACAGGAGAATACATATTTGAAAGTAACACAGAATGCCTGAGAGCCTGACTGCATTATATTCCATTATATTTTGAATTGTCACCTGGCGCCGGAATTTTGTGTTTTTACGTAAGTAAAGATATTTCCACAATTTATGGTGGAAGGGGGTGTTTGTTACTTGGTAAAGATACTAATATGATTTCCCTCCATTAGTCATTTAAAAAAAACATACTTGTCATGTTAGCTCATCATGAAATTGTATTTATGACAAAATACACAGAAAATAATGCAGGAAAAATTGCAATATCTGCAACATTCCACCAGCAGTAAAATCATTAGAATGTTCCACAAAATGTTTTATGTGCAATATTTATTGCTTTTATTTATCTTCTCAAATAATTAGCTCAATCAGCTTGAATGGTAATGTGCCTTTGCAGTAATAGTGTATGTTGTATTTGTCTCAATGGTTTCGTCATAGTCCTACAGCACCACTCTGAAAAGATGAAGAGCAGATACAATGGATGAAGACAACGATGACAAAACAGTAGCAGGAGAAGGAATGTCTGTAACCAAGTCTGTACCATCTGCAGCCAATGAGACAGGTAATATTTGAAACAACAGTTGATTGTACAGTAACATTTAATTTAATTTTGTATTTAACCTTTATTTAACCAGGAGTAAAAACTCATTGAGATTAGATAGGCAGCAGCACAGTTACACGGTTGCAGACATCAAACAAACATAACAATTGAAAACAAAGACAAAGAGCAAATTACAGAATCATAAGGTATCAAAAAACATTTATCAGCATTCAAAACATCAACAATCAGATGTGCTTGTTTCCACGTCTTTTAGAAGCACTTTAAAGACATTCAGTGAGACCAGCTCTCGAAGTTTCAGGTAATTTGGTAACTGATCCAAGAAGAGGGAGCAGCATACTTGAATGCTCTTTTTCCCAGTTGGGTACAGACTTTGGGGACAGTTAAAGCTGAAGTAGGCGAGATTGGAGCAAATATGATTAAAAAAAGTTATTTTTATAAAACGGTCGCTATATCCTGACAGTAGTACATGAAACAGGTAACCTGAAAAAAATCATGGGCCTCCGTGTCCTCCGGTGCTCCTAACGGCATCTGCAAGATTTCACAGACCGTAGGAAAACAAGCAGTAAGAGCTGATGTGGGATCTGCTGTCCATCTGCTGTCTATGAGAACCGGCTGTCAATCACTCGCGAACTCTGACCAAATGGTCAAACTAGGCAGCGCTGATCAAATATGAATCAATATTCTGTTACGTTAATGCCTATTTCTCTCCTCAAGTGTTTTCAGAATCTTCTTGTAGTGCACGGTTTAGCAGTAAAATGAGAAAGTTTGTGACCCGACATCCATGTTGAGATCAGGTTGAGATGGCTTGAAGGAACGCCAAGTTCCGGTCACATGACCGGAGCACAGCCAATAGGAACGCTCTCTCTCTGAAATGACCTGTGATTGGTCAAAGTCTCCCGTCACGGGCTTGAATTTTTAAAGCCTGAAAACCGAGCCATGAGGAGGAGCAGATGTCTAGTTATCTCTCAGAACACTTGAATTACAATATGCTGAAAGGTTATTATGGAATTTTTGCCCAATAATGCCAAAAATATACTGCCTACTGCCACTTTAATAGGATTAAGTCCTGGGAGCCAAGACAGTAACTTTCTGTACATTTTTGAAGGATGTAGGTCCGTAGGTAAGATGGAAGCAGACCAAGAATAGCCTTATAAATAAGAACAGTGGTTCAGTCTACGGGTGGACAAGGCAGACCATCCTACCCGAGCATACAAAGAGCAGTGGTGCGTAAGGGCTTTAAAATTTGTAATAAATCTCAGTGCTCCATGGTAGACAGTATTCAGCGTGCGTAGGCTCTGAGAAGATGCATGCATGTATATAACATCGCCATAGTCCAGCACAGACATAAAGGTGGCAGCGACAAGCCTCTTTTTGGCATTGAAGGAAAAGCAAGACTTATTTCCAAAAATAAAAACCCAATTTCAACTTTAGTTTTTCTAGCTGCTGAATGTGAGGCTTAAAAGACAGAGTATCATCAATCACAATTCCAAGATACTTGTATTGAGATACAGACTCAATTTCAGAGCCCTGAAAAGTGGTGACAGGTGGGAGATTCAGTGCCTTAGATTTTGCATTTGAGAACAGCATGAGTTTTGTTTTGTCAGCATTTAAAACAAGTTTTAAGCCACACAGGGTGCTTTGTACATTATTAAAAGCAAGCTGTAGCTGACAGAGAGCCTGGTCTGGTGAAGACGCAGAGCAGTAAATCACAGTGTCATCGGCATAATAGTGGAATTTTACATTGGGAACATTTTGACCAAGACTATTGGTATATATAATAAAAATAAGTGGTCCCAGGACTGATCCCTGTGGCACACCCTTAGTTACATTAAGGGAGCTGGAAGTGATGCCTTCTGCCTGCACACACTGAGATCTGCCTGATAAATAGTTACTAAACCAAAGGACAGTTTGATCCGACAGTCCAACACTGCAAAGACGTTGTATTAAAATTGTGTGATCTACAGTATCAAAAGCCTTGGATAAATCGATAAAAAGGGCTGCATAATGTTGCTTGTTGTGTAAGGATTCAATAATATAATTTAATACTTTAAGGGCTGCTGTCGCTGTAATGTGTTTTTTCCTAAAACCAGATTGAAAATCAGATAAAATATTGTTAGTCGATAAAAACTCTTTCAATTGTTCACTCACAAGGGATTCCAGAACCTAAAAGTGGCAGTAGGCAACAATTTTTTGGCATAATTTGGCAAAAATTCCATAATAACCTTACAGCATATTGTAATTCAAGTGGTCTGAGAGAAAACTAGACTTCTGCTCCTCATCATGGCTCTGTTTTCAGGCTTTAGAAAAATCTAGCCCGTGACTGCAGATTTTGACCAATCACAGGTCATTTCAGAGAGAGAGAGCGTTCCTATTGGCTGTGCTCCGGTCATGTGACCAGAACTTGGCTTCTTTCAACAGATTTTACAATGGCGGCCGCGTCACAAACTTTCTCATTTTACAGCTAAACAGAACACTACAAGATGATTCTGAAAACATTTGAGGTGAGAAATAGGCATTCCAGTAACAGAATATTGATTCATATTTGATCAGCGCTGCCTAGTTTGACCGTTTGGTCAGAGTTCGCGAGTGATGAGAGCCGGCTCTCATAGAAGGCAGCTGGACAGCGGAACTTGTTTTCCTCCGGTAAGTGAAATCCTTCAGATGCTGTTAGGAGCACCGGAGGACACAGTAGGACACAGAGGAACATGATTTTTTTCAGGTTACCTATTTCATGTTCTACTGTCAGGCCGTTTTCTAAAAATAACTTTTTTAAATCATATTTGCGCCAATCTCGCATACTGCAGCTTTAACAGGACAGACAACTTGGAGATGGGCCTATAGTTGTTTAGGACAGTAGGGTCAGCAGAGGAAGTACAAAAGCAGATTTCCATGTATGGGGAATTTCGTTTGTATCCAGGGAGAGATTAAAAAGATATGTCAATGGTGGTGCGATAAAATCAGCTGCTAGCTTTAAAAAGTAAGGCTCCAAATTATCGGGATCTGCCAGTTTTCTGGTGTCTAAAAGTGTTAGGGCTTTACGAACCTGTGAGACTGTAACCGGGTTAAAACTAAAGGCTTGACCCACTGTAACATGACTGTCAGAGCAAACAGTTGAAGAGTTTCCATGAGCAATATTCAGAGAGTCGAACAAGGAACCAGAGGTAATGAAGTGCTTATTAAAACAACCAAGCATTTCGGTCTTATCAGAGATTTTAAGAGAGTCCTTAACAATGCATGGGGGAAGCTCTATGCCATTGATTTTAAAGATTATGTTTCAGTCGGGTTTCAAACACTGAGGAAGTATTAAAACATATCAAACTACTCATGTGAATGTGAGAATTTTGTATATACTTTTATTTTGTCATTGAATATGTGTGAACTCTCTATAACTTTGACAATGCTGCTTTATTGATTACTGCAGTGTTACATAGTGATGTTGTTCTCTGTTTATTTTGTTTCAGTGATACCTGAACTCACACTTGTGTTAATTGGTGATGCAAATTCCATTGAGATTGGATCAAAAAACATCTTACTTGACCATGACGAGCAAACAAAGGTTGAACAGTTTTCAACCGAACTGTATGATTTGTGTGGTCGGCACATCTCTGTCATTAACATGCTTGGTCTACAAAACATTGACAAATTCCCATTAAATCAGGGAATTCATGCCTTTCTCTTACTGGTACCAAATGACCTGCATAACAGCCATTACAGTTCAGGAGTGCAATGGTTAGAAGAAGCTTTTGGGAAAAAATCACTTGCTTATTTAATGACAGTTGTGACTCATGAGTCAGATGAAAAATGTGACGGTGCATTGACAGAACTTTGAATTAAAAGTTAAAATATTTTTTGTAGACAAGATACGTCTAGTGGAACAGTGAACTTTGTAAATCTATACATCGTTTTTGCAGATAAATCGAGTTAATCTGAAATGCTAAACTGACCAAAACCAACTTATTTTATGTTTGATCCAACAATCTGCTTGTTGTTACATTACCCTGCAGGAGACGAGCCGGAGGAGAGTGCAGCTGAAACAGAGGTAAAGGTGAGATATTTCGGTCCTCAGTAGTCATTGTCATACAGAAGCATTTCTTTGTTTTAATGCTACCTATTTTTTCTGAAGTTATGTCAGATTTTAGCACTAACACCTGAACCTTCAGCTGAAGATTGGAGCTGTTTGAATTGTTAGACTTGAACAGAGTTTGACTCCATGAACCATTGGTTGGACACATGGATGAGTTGAAAACAGTTGCAGCAGAGTTTACTTTCTTCTTACTAAACTACAAACCTGCTTGCATTTAGTTTGTAATTTAGTTTGTACATATTGTTTTCTCTTTTATTTTTGGTTTTGTTGTACTCTGAATTGGTGTACCACTGTGTATTTTTGATCTTCATGTTCTTAATGACAATGGTGAAAACCTGGTTAACTAAATGTCATATAAAATCTCCTGTTTTATTAGTGTGGTTCAGTGAATAGTGCTGAACACTCAGACAAGGATGATGACAGCACCAGAGTGAAAGGAGAGTCTGAAATCAAATCTGTATTATCACCTGCAACCAATGAGAAAGGTACCATTTTAAATACATTTTTCATTGTAACAGATATTTACAGTAAAATTACATTTCATATTCAATGGTGTCAATAAAATAGGGAACTAACTAACTCTGATATTTGTTGACTTTGATTCTTCAACAGGAGAGGCTGATGGAGTTAAAGAGCTCAGCAACGAAAGCAGCAGTAACATGAGTGAGCGGTCCATGGAGGAGGGTGATGCAGAGAAGGACACAAGTTCATCATCTCAGACTGTTTCAACAGTTCACAAAGAAAGTGAGAATTACATTTTGCTTTTATTGTTGTATTGTATTTCTGCAAAATCTAATTATAATCAAAATTAAACACATATTATGTCTTTTTGGTGTAGAGGACATACATCATGTTGAACAATGCACTTTTTAATATATACAAAGAAACTATGCAGATAAATCTTATAAACTTGGAATGGTTAACTGACCCAAAACTTTTTATTTATGCTTGATTCTGCAATCTGCTTGTTGTTACATTACCCTGCAGGAGACGAGCTGGAGGAGAGTGCAGCTAAAACAGAGGTAAAGGTGAGATATTTTGGTCCTCAGTAGTCATTGTCATACAGCAGTATCTTTTTAATGATACCTATTTTTCAGGTCAAGTTTTAGCTGAAGATTGGAGCTGTTTGCATTGTCAGTTTAGACTTGAATAGAGTTTGACTCCATGAACCATCTGGTTGGACACATGGATGAGTTGAATATAGAGTAGAGTTTACTTTCTTCTCACTAGAATATTACCCTGCTTGCAATTTAGTGTATTTAGTGCATACTGTTTACCATTGCTTTTATTTTGGCGTTGTTCTCTGAATTGGTCTACTATTGTGTGTTGTTGATCTTCTCTCATGGTTCGAACCTGATTAAAGGGGCTATATGTAAGAATCAGAAATTGCTTGTTCACAGCGACACCTGTGGCCGCAATGTCAACGAAAGTCAGCGTCCTGTGGCTCGCTCTCGCGCTTTCGGCTCGCGCTACATTGACATGAACGAGCACCGGTCTAAACAGTGAGGCGACACACGTCAGCTAACACACAATATCACTCTATATTATACCTGCTTGGCAGTAATGTTAGCTGACCAGAGGAAGGTCTCTCCATGAATCAATGCTGATCCTAGTGTTGGCTTTTCCTCCCGATCCGGAGGGAACGGAGGGAACGGGGGGGGGGGGGGGGGGGGGAGACCGACACCCAGTCGGGACGATAACTTAACTCGCTGCGGAGCCCCGTCACTTCACAAGACACGGGAAACCTCTGTTGGTCTGGAGGAGCTGCAGCAGTTATTTCTGCAAAAACGTCCACTGCACATTCACCAGATATTCTCAGAGCTAAACTAACTCTTCTGCAGTGTGTAGTGTGCGCGCGTTCACGTGGAGGTGGAGCGAGCAGAGCGAGTGAGAACGAGCGCTGTGTGCAAACAGGCAGGAGCAGAGCTGCTGCGCGCTCGCGTACCCACACGCGAGCGCGCATGGGATACCGACCCGTTAAGATTTATGCGCGTGATAAGTTACAAATAGTCCCTTTAACTGATGTTAAATGAAATTATTTGTTTCCTTAGTGTGATCCAGTGAATGAACCTGGTGATGTTGAACACTCAAAGAATGATGACAACACAACAATAGGAGGAGAATCTGAAATCAAGCCTGTACAATCTGCAACCACTGAGAAAGGTAATGTTTTAATGAATACTACAACAACAGGAAAAAAATCAAGAATAGAGCTAATTCAGTTTATGACATTCAAAATAGCTTACAGTGAAAAGTATTAATAGAAAGAAAAATATTTTGGTTTTCAAGTACATTGGTCTGACCCTCTTATAATACAGTTCATTATTCTACTGCAGGTGACTTAGATATGGATGCGAGTGGAAACATGGATAAGGTAAGAAACTCCAAATTTGGCATGAGATTTTTATGACTAGTTACTCTACAGTATATCCCATTGTGTGACATAATTTTCTACATACAATAGGTTTATTTTAGGGCTTTCAAAGTTAATGCAATAAAAATGTGAGTGCATTAATGCAAAGTACGATTTTTAGGTTGTAATTAGATTGAAAATACTGGCATCATATGAAAGTAGAACCTAATGAATCCATTGGAACCAACCATGTCGTAGTAGCTTGTCGTGAAGGAGGCTAAATATCGCTCCAAATTTTGGTTAGGAAAAACTGGCATGGCCAGTATGTGAGGGATATGTGGATGAAAATGGGTTCTATTGGTACCCACGAGTCCCCCCTTTACAGACATGCACACTTTATGATAATCACATGCAGTTTGGGGCAAGTCATAGTCAAGTCAGCACACTGACAGCTGTTGATGCCTGTTGGGCTTGAGTTTGCCATGTTATGATTTTAGCACATAATTTTATACTAAATGCAGTACCTGTGAGGGTTTCTGGACAATATTTGTCATTGTTTTGTGTTGTTAATTTATTTCTAATAATTAATATATACATACATTTGCATTAAGCAAGCATATTTTCCCCCTCCGATGTTAATAAGTGTATTAAATAATTGACAAATCTCCTTTTAAGGTACATTTTGAACAGATAAATGTGTGATTAATTTGCAATTAACTGCGATTAACTATGGAAAATCATGTGATTAATCGTGATTAAATATTTCAATTGATTGACAGTCCTAAATGTTTATTTACAGCAGTCAATGGAGATTTCTGAAGAGATCACCAGGAAGAAACAATGTCAAAGAGAAGCTGAAACACTGCTTGCCAGACTTCACCTTCAAGACAAACAACAACAGAAGTTGTCACCAGCAAATTTTCTTAAAGTAGGTCCACCTGTGAAACAGGACCATGACACATCTGAGAAAGATCTCGCTCATACTTTTCTTCAGAGGTTGATGATGTTAGACTACAGAGCCAGATATATTCCTGTAAAACAAGACAGTCTTGATGTGAGCCATTCAAATCCTGTTCCAGTGTTTGACACTGTTGACACAGACGACGATAACTTAGATGCTCTTTACAGCACCAGTGTAGACTTTGATCAATCAAAACTCAAGACTCATGTCCATCCAATGGATGTTCAAATGTCAGTATTTCACTGCTCAGACAACTTTTTGAAGCAGAACATGATCACAAAGCTATCACAATGTCAGTACGCCTTACCTTTGCTTGTTCCTGACCCAGTCACAATGGATATTGGCTGTCCTCTGTGGACATTCAGACAAATAAGAAAAACATGGAAGATAACTGAAATCAAAGACAATTCAAACATTGTCACCATGAAGAGTATGCCCGTCTGCAAGGCTGAGACACCCATGGTGTCATTTCTCCGCCTGGGTTCACTATCTCTGTCTAAATCTCAGCTGATGAACACTTTCATCAACCGTCATGAGACCTTCTTCCACAGAAACTGCCCAGGTAGCACCAAGTCTCGACATCTGATGGATGGTGTGGCAGAGATTGCCTGGTACTGCCCTGCTGGAAAACCCAATGATGCCTTCACTGACTGCGTTGCCTTCTGTAATCTTCATGGTGATGCTCTGTCGATTGAAAAACAGCGTGACATGCTGACTGACAAATCTACAGTCAATGTTGTTCTTGTACCAACTCTGGAAAAAGATGATAAAAGTACTGGTGTTATCTCAGCCCTTTACAAGTCTCCAAAGCCTCTCATTATTCTCATCGCTGATAATGATTGTGGTGCTGTTCCGATCAAAGAGGGAAAATACAAAATGGGACTAAAGGACAGAAGCCAGTCAGATGTTTCTGAAGAACTGAAAAAAATCATTGGAAACATTTTGTCTGGACCACATGCATCCTTCCAGCTTGAAACCATGGCTGAGGTCTCTGGAATCAGAGTGGATGAAGACGATGAAGTCTGTCAAAGAGGAAAATCTGCTGCTATGAAAGTAGTAAACTTGCTTCAGGAGATGGATGTTTCAAAGATCAAAGATACATTTCTCCCTTGTCAAGGCCAGCTGTGGCATGAGTGGTGCAAAATAAACAAAGAACTGTATCACCTCAAAGGAAACATTGAGAAGGAGAAATGTGAAAAGCAACAGAAATTAAAGCAAATACGACAAAGTCAACAGACTGCTTCCTGTAGTGAACTGATGAAGTTGTTCATTGAAAGCCTCTCATCTTTGCCATCAACAGACAAAGTCTATTTCCTGAAATGGACTCAGATCTTAATAGATGCCCTCTCCACAGACGATCTCTCTTCAATTCTCCAAGACTATGATGAAAAGTGGACTGAAGTCCTGGCTTTGAAGAAGAAGCATGACAAATCTGATGTGTTAAAAAGAAAGCAAACTGAGCTTGATCAAATATCAACAAAACTACATTCAGCAACTTTTGGCTTGGAGCACATCTTAAGAGAAATGGGACAGATCTATGAAGCCCATGCATCTCTGCAGGAACAAACAAAGAGGGTACAGACTGACTGGTCTAAATACCCTGAGCTGGCTGCAGAGCTGATGATATCAGGACACCCAATGGAGCTGATGGATGGTGATGCAGGTCACGTACCTTTAACATGGATCTCTAGTCTTTTAGATGAAGTCATCAGGAAACTGGGCGACAAGAGAGTTTTTGTTTTGTCAGTTTTGGGCGTACAGAGCAGTGGAAAATCAACAATGCTGAATGCCATGTTTGGGTTACAGTTTGCAGTGAGTGCTGGCAGGTGCACCAAGGGTGCCTTCATGCAGCTGGTCAAAGTGTCAGAGGAGATCAAGAAAGACTTCCAGTTTGACTACATCCTAGTGGTGGACACTGAAGGACTGCGTGCTCTTGAGTTGGAAGGTAACGCCACTCTTCACCATGACAATGAACTGGCAACATTTGTTGTTGGTCTGGGAAACATGACACTGATCAACATCTTTGGAGAGAATCCAGCTGAGATGCAAGATATTCTGCAGATTGTTGTTCAGGCTTTTATGAGGATGAAGAAAATTAAACTTTCTCCAAGTTGTGTGTTCGTTCACCAGAATGTTACAGATATTGCAGCTGCAGAGAAAAACATGGATGGAAAGAGACGGCTGCAAGAAAAACTGGACCAGATGGCCTCGCTAGCAGCCAAAGAGGAGGTTTGTGAAGCTGAGTGCTTCAGTGATGTCATTGCATTTGATGTGCAGAAAGATGTGAAATACTTTGCCCAGCTATGGGAGGGAAGTCCACCTATGGCTCCTCCAAATCCAGGTTATAGTGAGAGCGTCCAAGAGCTGAAGACCATCATCCTCTCTAAGGCTTCCCGGTCTGCCGGGATTACTCTCTCAGAGTTCAAAAGCAAAATCCAGGACCTGTGGAAAGCCCTGATGAACGAACAGTTTGTTTTCAGTTTCAAAAACACACTTGAAATTGCAGTGTACAGAAAACTTGAGGTCCAGTATGGGAACTGGACCTGGGCCCTGAGGAGTAACATGTTGATCATTGAGAATGGGCTTTATACCCTAATTGAAAATGGAAAACTTGACAAAGTCGAGCTCAATTATCTTCATAAAGAAATGAACAAAACCTATGGAGAAATCAGAAAAGCAATGACAACATACTTTGATGATGACAGAGACAAAGAAATGTTGGTTCAGTGGCGAGGACGATTTGAAAGCAAAATCAAGGACTTTCATGAAGAACAAGTGAGAGTAGTTAAAAGAAAACTGGATGAAGTCATCCAGCAGAAGAATGCTTGTAAAAAGCTAGATGATGAGAAGACAGAGTTTGAGAAGAAACTGCTACAAAAGAGCAAAGATCTCGCTCATCAGTTAAAGGACAAGGCAAAAGATGAAGAGGAACTTGAAAAGCACTTTGACTCTGTCTGGAGTGGCTGGGTTCACGAACTAACTGGATATACAAAGCCTATTGAGGACATCAACTATGAAGTAGATCAGTCAATTATCCTTCAGGAGCTTGGGTTTGAATGGTCTCTCATAGCTGAATGCGAAAGCAGTGGCAGATTCAAAAAAATATCAGAGGTTGGAGATTACGTTCATTATGTATCTCTCACCAAGCAGCAAGACATCTTAGATACAAGCCAGCAATCCAAAAATGATGAGAGGGAAAACACAAACAGAAAAGGGCAAGGAAGTTATTCATTGTCAAATGCATGGCTGTCTTTCAAAACAAATTTTGGATTTGGGTCAACACAACAAATTGAAAAGCATACATCAAGGAGTTTGTTATCACATGAAGAACGAAAACTGATCAGATCCTTCATTGATGGCGTTGAAAAACAGTCCCTTGATGCAATTAAGAGCAAACCTGTCACTACAAGAGGCTACAGTCCAATATACTTGCAAGAAGTGGCCAACAATGTAATAAAAAAAGTGACAGAATTTGAGTCAACAAGGAAATATGCTCTGAAGAAGGAGTTTACAGTTGATCTCGTACTGTATGTGTTTCACAGAGCAGGGAGATGGCTTTCAGAGTCCCACAAGAAATTCAAAGGGAACAACGATGCACTCACTTATGTAGAAAGCAAGAAAATGCAATATTACAACATTTTCAGAAGCCTCTGCAAAGGAAACTCGTCTGCTGTTGTGCTTGGAGAACTGATCTGTGAGAAACTGAAGAGTTCCTCTGTTGAGGCCGTCTGTAACAAGACTGCCATTGATCTCGCCGATGAGATGAGGTGCAGTTTCCCAGCATTCAGTGGGAACAGACTGAACTTGGAGAAACACGTGTTGAAGTCGCTCGCAGAGAAAGAGGACTTTGATGGTTTTATCACCTACATCCGACACCCAAGGAGACAAGTAAAGACTTTTATAAGAGAGGAAGTCCAGAAATACATCTTCACAGACAACAAAGATAAAGCCCAGGACATACTCAAGAAAAATGTTGAAGACATCAAAAATCTTGTGAGTCGAGCTTTATTTACTGCAACAGAGAAAGTCAAAACCCAGAGAGGAGACCCAAACGTGTGGGTGGAGGAATTTTCCAGTTTGCTAAAAGATAAGCTAACATTCGCCGCTATCTGTTGTAAAAACTTCAGTGACATAAACAGTTTTGACTTTCTTAAAGAAGAGATAGAAATAGGTTTTGCATCCATCATAAAGAAGATGAGCAGACTCGCATTGGATAAGATGGAGGAATTCAGACTGAAGCCTGATCAAATCCTCATTGATCAGCTGTGTGACTGCTGCTGGGTAAAGTGTCCTTTCTGTGCAGCTGTTTGTACCAACACACTGGAAGATCACAGTCCTGACAAACACAATGTCCCATTTCATCGCCCTTCTGGGATCAAGGGATGGCACACTAGAGGCACAGTGAACCTGGTCACCTATTTCTGCACAACATTAGTTGCAAGTGACAGAGTTTTCAGACCACATCATGATTCAGAAGAGAGCTTTCCTTATAAACTGTATCAAAGTGCTGGGGAGAAGTATGCTTCATGGGAGATTACTGCTGATGTGTCTAAGTTGACATACTGGAAATGGTTTGTGTGTCGATTTGAGATGCAGCTGGAAGACCATTATAAATTAAAATTCCAGGGCAAAGGAGAAATTCCCAGTCAGTGGAGAGACCACAGTAAACAAGAGGCTATTGATAGTCTGGATGAAATGTACAACCTGTGAGTGAACCAGAAACAACCGAGCTCTACTCAAAGTAACAGAAGCCCAAAGTGTCTTTAACTGTTCAAAAGATAATGAAGGAGTGAAACAATATCAATGATGAGGATGAATCCTTTCAAAAATGACTGAAACAGTAGCTGTTTATAATTTTATCAATAGTATTTTAATTCCTTTATGTGTCGAGAGATTGAGTTGCAGTATAACATTAAGCAGTTATAATTCCTGTGTGTCCTAAAGCAAAGGAGACCACAACATGTGTAATTACAAATGATGTGTTTGTTAGCCATTAAATGATGACTGTAAAAAGCATGAGATCGATCAGAATTCATCATAGGTTTTTGTTTAATTAGAAATATATATATACTTTTTTATTTTACAAGATGATTAAGATGCATGCATTTGTTTTACGGGAAGATTTAAAGGACATTTTTTTAAAAGAAGGAATGAAGGAGTTTCTAGGTTATCAGATGTTATGGAAACCATTTCATTCCTCTAAAAACAGGAATGTAAGATATGATTTGACTTTTGTTTTTATGTTTTCACTTTTATGTGAAAATCTCATCAAACAGACATGACATGAAACTTTAAGTCGTTTGCTTTTCTAAAAAAAGGTTGATCAAGGTGCAAAATCAGTTCTGCGAAGTATATTCTTGATTCATCCAAAGATGTGTATTTTAAATACAAGATGCATGAAATGTTCTTCTCACAGTTTAAAGAGCAAATAAAGATGTAGGATGTTAAGCTGAGTCATGTTGTCAGACGTCTACATAGTTTAATTCATTCGAAATAAGAAATGGCAGCCATAATTGGTTGTAATTTTAATTTTTAATTTTTCCTTTTTTTCTATAATACAGATCTCATTAAAATGCATCATAACAGGCAACAACAGTTTTGTAGTTTTGATAAAAGTTTTATCTAAATATCTCTGTAATTTTATTTTGTAAACTATCTTTTGAGGGGTTTTGAAAGAATTTTTCAATAGATTAAGAATTAGTTATAAGGTGGATGTCCTGACATTGAATTAATGAAGTGTTGATTATGTAAATGTATGAAACTTGTATTTGAGACGTGTTGAGTTACACGAAAAGGGAAAAAGTTGTGAGAAGTTGACATTATGTAAAAAAGAAAGAATGGATTTTTTTTATTGTTAACCATTTAGCTATTTGTTGTCCAACTCATCTGAAAATCATATTTACACAAACATTTTCATCGTACTATTTTGTATGTTGTTTTTTTCTTCAAGAATTTGATGAACAATGCTTTATCTTTCTGAATTTCTTGGAGTATACAATAATTTGTATACTTATTACTTATATTATCTCTTTTTAAATGATCTTATTACAATTACTTATTACTACTACCAATATTGGAATTGTTTTTGTTGTTTGATTTATTAGACTCTTGTCATTGCTACAGTATATTGATATTCATAATTACTAACAGAAATATGTCTTTATGAAAAAAATGGGATATTTTCTTTTTCTGTAATAAATAGACCCTTCACACACTCATTGGAGTTTAAGCCTCTTCTGTCATTAATGAGCATTATGAGAAGAGCAGATTTTCTCTTGACCCAATCTCAAAATATGTCTAAGACCACATAGTAAATCAAGTACATCAAGTGCATTTTATGTATGTATATACAGTATGTAGGGGGAGATAGCAGGTCAGCAGTATATGTCACATAGAAGTGGTGTACATCATCTGAAAGCTGGGAACCTGAAGATTAATTTGGGGTGCAGCTCATCACTGTGTCAAGTTGTGCTAGTCATAAATCAGAAATAAACATGAATGAATTAATTGATTCAAATAAATTGTGAAAGTGTCTAAGGGCTGAGAACATTATGATACAAGTATATGATGGCCATTCCCATGCTCTATTATGTCTCACAAGTTGTTGCAGCAATTTTAGGGTTGTAAAGAAACTGAACATAATCATGGCATGTCTGAATAGGGGAGACTCGTGGGTACCCATAGAATCCATTTTCCTTCAGATATCTTGAGGTCAGAGGTCAAGGGACCCCTTTGAAAATGGCAATGCCAGTTTTCCCTAGCCAAAATTTAGCCTAAATTTGCAGCGTTATTTAGCCTCCTTCCCAACAAGCTATCATGACATGGTTGCACCAATGGATTCCTTATTTTTTTTTATATTTTCTTAAAAAAAGTCTAAAATCGCCACTGGTCACATCCATTGACGGGCACTGACATAGATTCTTATAATTTCTTATGCAAAGCCCCCATATTTTGATTCAGTAATCATACGATTGAGAAGTGGATGTACAGTGTAGGAAGAGGATTATTCCAAATAACAGACATCAGCTGTAAATAGAAATAGAAGGAAGTTGATTTAGATCTTCAAATGATCTAAGACCTTCCTTGTTAATAACATGAGAGAGTATGGATACAGCATTTTGACCAGGGGGGGAAAACCATGTATGTAAAAAGAGAACTGGATACAGCGTTGGAGGCGGGGCCTCGTTTATTCCTATGAAAGTTGCTCAGTGGCACACAAAGCAAAAAATCTTATATATATATCTTAAAGGACAAATCATTTTGTATGCATCTTATGAAAGAAACAAGGGGTTGTCAATTTTAACAATTATCACTAATTGTATTTCATATTTAGGTCGACTTATCCCTCTGCAGAACTATATCGAGAGAGACTCTTCCTTCAAACTGAATTTGATAATCTCTCTACAGGTAAAGCTGAAGAGATGCTTTTGAAATCTAGACATGCTCGTTATGAGTATGGTGACAAACCCAGTAGGCTCCTGGCTCATCAAGTTCTCTGCATCTCCATAAATCTCAGAGATTAATGTCAGTAATGGATTCACTCGTGACCCTCAAGAAATAAATCAGGCATTTTACATTTCACTTTATTCCTCTGAAGAAAGTTTTAACCCTGAAGACCTCCATGAGTTTTAAAAAAAATGTTCCTACACCTAAGGTCAGCGCTATTGATAAAGTGGAAATCTTGGAAAGCTCAATTACATAAGAGGAGATCAACAAAGCAATTATAGGTATGCAGAGTGGATAAAGCCCCGGTAAGGACGGTTTTCCCATTGAATTCTATAAAAAGCTTTCAGTAAATGTAGAATGCCGTCTTTTAAGTTTGTATCATGAATCGCTTGAGGCTGGAATCCTTCCACAAACATTGCGTGAAGCCCAGATCTCTTTATTTCTTAAGAAAGACAAAGATCCATAATGCTGTAGTTCTTATCGACCAATTTCACTGTTAAGCGTGGATGTGAAGATTCTCGCCTTTAATTTAGAATCTTTACTGCCTGATATTATATCCCCTGACCAAACTGGTATTATCAGAAATAGATTATCATTTTTAATGTAAGGTGCCTGTTCAAAATGATCAATCACCCTCCAGATTCTCCAGTTCCAGATGTACTAATTTCTATGGATGCGGAAAAAAGCCTTTGACAAGGTTAAGTTGATGTATTTATTTCATATTCTTAAAAGATTTGGGTTTGGCAATACATTTATTTTGTGGATCAGGTTACTATGCACAGCACCAGTTTCTTCAGTTTGTACTAATAATACCTACTATAAGCAGTTTCAAATAAGTAGAGGGACAAGACAGGGTTGCCCGCTCTCACCTCTTTTATTTCCAATCATTATTGAGCCTTTCTCACCAGCCCTTCAGTACAGTACACAGATAAGAGGCATTGTAAGAGAGGGACAAGAACAACGTGAGTCGCTTAATGTGGCTTATTTACTTTTATATATATCTGACCCGTCTACAGCTCTATATCATGTTTTAGACATTCTGAATATATTTGACAAACTCTCTGACTATAAACTAAATTTGCAGAAAAGTGAATTATTTCTGATCAGTGAGGCAGCGCATAAATATCCCTTTGCCTCACTTCCTCTAAAAATTACTCACCTATTTACCTACTAGGCATTAATGTAACCAATACATGTTCTAATCTCTTTGGAGCTAACTGTCTTACTCTTATGGACCAGGTGAAGTGCAGTCTAAACCGCTCGAGTCATTAGACCTACCACTGTCAGTTGCAGGTTGTATTAATAATAAATGTACTTATCTATTCCAGTGTATCCCGATTCTCATCCTCAAATCATTTTAAAATAAATTAAGCAGTATTATTTCATCCTTTAACTGGAACTGTAAGCCGCTTTGTCTGTCAATGAAAACACTCCAATATTTAAAAAAGGCAGGAGGGATGTCAGCTCCAAACCTTTTGGTGTATTACTGGCTGCTATCATACGCCAAATTCTGCACTGGCTCTACGAGGACCCAGGGCAGATACACTATCTTGGTACACACTTGAGTCCCTTTCATGTATCAAAATCTGGTTACAGGTTAGACATCACTTTGGCTGGACTCTTTTCTCCTTAAAATCTCCAATTCATTCAAATCACTTATTTAAACCCTCTCTGCTTGACAAAGCCTTTGTTGACTGGCACAACATGGCCATTAAGTCATTTTCTGGTCTCTGTTCCGATTGAATTTTTTCATTAAAGCTGCAGTATGCAAGATTGGCGCAAATATGATTTAAAAAAGTTATTTTTAGAAAACGGCCGCTATATCGTGACAGTTATACGTGAAACAGGTAACCTGAAAAAAAACATGTTCCTCTGTGTCCTACTGTGTCCTCCGGTGCTCCTAACGGCATCTGAAAGATTTCACTTACCGGAGGAAAACAAGGTCTGCTGTCCAGCTGCCGTCTATGAGAGCCGGCTGTCAATCACTGGCGAACTGCAACCAAACGGTCAAATTAGGAAGCGCTGATCAAATATGAATCAATATTCTGTTACTGTAATGCCTATTTCTCACCTCAAATGTTCCCAGAATCATCTTGTAGTGTACTGTTTAGCTGTAAAATGAGAAAGTTTGTGACGCGGCCGCCATTGCAAAATCTGTTGAAGGAAGCCAAGTTCTGGTCACATGACCGGAGCACAGCCAATAGGAACTCTCTCTCTCTCTGAAATGACCTATGATTAGTCAAAATCTGCCTCGCGGGCTAGATTTTTCTAAATCCTGAAAACAGAGCCATGATGAGGAGCAGAAGTCTAGTTTTCTCTCAGACCACTTGAATTACAATATGCTGAAAGGTTACTATGGAATTTTTGCCAAATTATGCCAAAAAATTGTTGCCTACTGCCACTTTAAGGGATCAATTTCTTTCACTACTTACAAATTTGAGAATTCATGCACCAAATGCTCCCTCGGGTCCCTGCTGTACCCTCTGCGATTCTATTTTAGCGCACACTTCATCTTTTAAAGGCATAATTTCTATCATATATAATAAATCTAAACAGAAGCTACATTTCAGTCTTATGCCTTTTAGAGCTGACAGGGAAACTTTTCAGATAGTCTTTGTCATTCTACTTTATTTAGATTAGATCCTGATGGGCAGGTTGGCACCTTGCATGTCAGCCTCTGCCATCAGTGTATGAATGTGTGTATGAATGGGTGAATGCTGACATGTAGTGTAAAGCGCTTTGAGTGGTCTGAAGACTAGAAAGGAGCTATATGAATGCTGAAGTCTGTATCCCATATTTTAGAAAGAGTCCACACTTATACACTGAGAACAAAAAATCCATTAGTGTAAATGGAGTGGATAACTCTGATTTGCCCAACACTTTCAACTCCTTCTTCTCCCTCTTTGAAAGGTCTGACTTCACTGAAAATGTCTCTTTAAGTAGAAAATCCCTCTAAATGAAATTGTGATTTCTCAGGAATGTGTCACAGCCTTGTTTAAGACGGTTAAGCTTAGGAAGGCTGCTGGTCCCGACGCCATCGGTGGGCGTACTCTGCATTAATGTGCCGACCAGCTCAGCAGGGTTTTCGCCAGACTCTTCCAAATGTGTGCTGATTTTGGCCAGATTCCTACAATCTGGAAGATGTCAACCATCATACCTATTCCCAAATCAAAGAACTCCAAAGAACTAAGTGAGTTCAGACCTGTGGCGCTTACATCACTTGTAATGAAAATTTTTTAGAAGATTTTAAAGGATATTATTGTGTCTTCTATTAATGGAAAACTCAATCCCCTGCAATTTGCTTATCAGCGAGACAAAGGCGTGGAGGACGCTAAACATTTTATACTGGACACTGTATATAAGCATCTAGAAAAACCTGGAGCTCATGCAAGCTTATTTTCCTCTGCTTTTAACAAAATGCAGCCTCACATCTTGATTGAGAGACTTGCCTCTTATTTTAATCTCCCAGACCAGCTTCTCATGCTGATTTTAAATTTTCTTACTGTGAAGGTCCAGCAGGTTTTCGTGAATGGACAAATGTCCAAGATGTCCGTATCAAACACAGGTTCACCTCAGGGTTGTGTGCTGTCACCCCTCCTATTTATCATGCACACTGACAGCTGCAGGTCTTCTTCTTGTTAAGTTTTCTGATGACACTGTCCTCTTATCTTTACCTCAAGGCTCAGAGTCTGATCATGGTCCTGCATTACCTGAGTTTGTTAAATGGTTGTGGAGATTGTGGAGTCGTATAAATACCTTGGAAGTGTGTTTGATAGTAAACTTAGGTTTAATATTAATACGGAGTCTATCTTCAAATGAGGTCAACAGAGAATCTATTTGTTGAGGAAGCTGAACTCTTTTAATATCAGTGAGAAGATCTTAAGTAACTTTTATTGTTCTTTTATCGAAAGTCTTTTAACCTTTTCTTTTATTTGTTGGTTCAATGGCTTACCCATTAAGGACAAGAGCAGCCCGTATAGCATTGTTAAGGTTTGCTCCAAGATTACTGGAGTCCAACAAAGAGACTTGTGTTCCCTCTGGGAGAATCAGGTGGTAAAGAAGGCAAAGAATATTATCAGCCAACCTCTTCATGTTCTGTCTCATGAGTTCTCACTGATGCCTTCAGGCCGCTGTTATCATGTACCTCTGAGGAGAACTAACCGTTACTCCAAATCTTTTATTCCTTCTGCTATCAGGTTATTAAACTCAGACGGTAGTCATTTCAAGTGAGGTTTTTAACGACAGTTCCCTTATGATAAATCATGTAACAATGTCTATTTATTATCTATTCGTTTTTTGTTGTTGTTTTTTTCTTATCTATGTTATTGCTATTGTTATATTTTATTTAACTTTTCTGCTGTCCTTCACTGACCTCTGTTTGCCTGTTTTACTGATCTGTGCTTGACATGTAACATTTTGGATGTTGTTTGTGTGTTTGTGATGGGGTAAGCTGTAAATGAATTGCCCTTCTTGGGATCAATAATAGTTGTCTGAATCTGAATCCCTTATTCTATTTGCATCCAACATAGTTTTATGCAATATAAAAAACTACACTGTAGTCACTGGACAAATCAAAAACTGTCAAAACTGTTTCCTGGGGTGAGCTCTGCATGCAACTGCTGTAAATCAACCCCAGCCATGCTCACATGATCTGGCCCTGCAGCAAAATCAAGGAATTCTGTCTTAAAATCATTTCATTAATTTCCACCTGTCTCGGTAGAACAGTTCATTCATGCCCCCTGTTGGCTATTTGTGGTGTCTCATCTCCTACACTTTCCCTCTCAAAAGCAGAGGCAGATTGTATTGCCTCCAGCTGCCCAGTGCTCCTCAAACTGACTAAACCGTTCTTTACTCCCCTTCTCTTACATCTCCTGTGGGATGTAAGAATCATTATTCAGACTACAGGACAAGCTTGAAACTCCTGTAGTCTCAGCCCATCTTATCCTTGTTATTGTGAGTCTTTATTGCCTACAACTTTAACCACTATTTCTTTATGTATACAAAGTTATTTTACAACCATTCATGTTTTTTGTTTGTTTGTTTTTTTCATTTATTTATTTATTTATTACGGTCATTATTTGTTGTTGTCATCATCAGGAACAGTTTAAATTAAAACCGAAAGCTTGAGACTGAATCAATTAGTCCTTTTTTGGACTAACTTTGGTAAATACTTTATGCCTTTCATAAAAAAACAAACATGAACTCTTGTTGCAGCTCTAGCTCTGCAAATAACAGATATTCAGTGTTGACAGTATGTGCTGGGCAGTGTTTGAGTAGTGTGACCTTTAATGCTGGTTGTTTTCCTCCAAGTCACAAGGTTTAGGGGAAATAGAGCTCTCTTACTTTCACTTTCACACAAAGTAAGGCAGCTAAATCAGTAATCATAAAAATAATTATTACTGATTTAGCTGTCTTACTTTCACTTTTACTTTTGTCATCACTGATTGACAGTGGTGGAAGAAGTACTCCGATCTTTGCCACAGCATAAAAATACATAGTTACAAGTAAAAGTCCTTCATTCCAAATGTTACTTAACTAAAAGTATTAGCATCAAAAAATACAAAAGGGCCCAAAAGTAAAAGTCCTCATTATGCAGAATAATATATAATATATTATTGGATTGTATTTATTGATGCTTTAATGTGTTCATTACTTTAATGTTGCAGCTGGTAAATGTGGAGCTACTTTATATACTTAATAATTACTTAATAATACTTCAAAATGTATTAGTTGGTTTATACTGTAATTTGTATTAAGAATCTGAATCTTCATAGCTTTTAATAAAATGGAACTAATACTGTCGAATAAGTGTGGTAGAGTAAAAAGTAAAATATTTGCTTCTGAGATGTTGTGGAGTACAAGTATAAAGTTACATTAAATGGAAATACTCAAGTAAAGTACAAGTACTTCAAAATTGTACTTAAGTACATTACTTGAGTAAATGGCATTGACACCACTGCTGATTTACATGTAATGTGCATGCAGAGTTTCTCAGCTCCATAGAGCTGTCAATAAACACATATTTTTAGAGAGGCTACTACATTTTATTGTGTTCAGTGTTGACAGTTATTTCTGCTTTAACTGTTTCCACCATGAACCCATACACCGCTTTCCCTGAAGTCACGTGGTTTCGGGTAAATCAGCAGTTGAGGCAGTGGTACTTTCACTTTAACGTTTCTCGTCACTGATTTACAAGTCATGTGCATGCAGAGTTTCTCAGCTCCTTAACCCTATCACACCACATCAGATCTGTTAAGAGCAGGTGGGAGGGGTTTGTGAGGGGCAGACCCAGAATCAGTTCTCTATATATAGAGTGGGGACAAGAAGACTTTCTGTCTAAGCAGCCTCAACTACACAGACCAGGAAGAGCTAAAGAGACAGGGAACAAAAGGTGAGTTTAAACTATGTAGTGTTTTGTGTGCATACTTAAAATCTGAGCATGTACAGTTTTTATAACAACTTCAGTTTGATATAGTGATATTTCTCGATAAGTCTTTGCTGCTCTGACTTGTAGTGATGGCGAGTTGAAGCTTCATGAAGCATTGAAGCTTTCCAGCGAATTGGTTCGGAAAAGGGTTAATTTCTCGAGGCTTCATGTGCACACGCAACCACCTGGTGGCCAAAGAGTGTAAAATAGGCAGACATGAGCTTAACCATGTGATCTGTGATATACTGTATTTTGCGCCAGTAAAGGCTGTTGGGAATGACTATAAACAATGGGGGAAAAAAAAAATCTATTACAATGTAATCCATTTATATCTATATAATATATAGTATAATGTATATTTTCTAGGAAGTAAATAACATACATGTATAATAAACTGTAATTGTTTTGTGAGAGATGCATCTCATGTGTGCCAAGATCTGAACCACTTCTTGAACCAGTGACGCGTCATGGCCGGGCAGCGAGGCTTCTGACGTCATCAATGACGTCATTGGTCTAAAACCATACAAGCCTCGATACGCGCATCGCGGAAATCTTCCTGGATTACTTGACACGCGCTCCGAAGCCTCGGCACAGCACGTAACAGTGACTTGTGTGGAAGACGTTTTTTTAGCTTTAACCATCAAACTATTTCGTTGAAGTAGCCTAATGGGGACCGGGCAACATGTCCTGACAATACGACACTGACGTCAGCTTTCGATTCGGCGGTTAAGGGTAAAGTTAAGGGAAATTTAACTTACTTAAATTGCTGGGCGACCGATCATCCGTTTTTCGCATCTGTTACTGTAGTGAAAGGGTGTTAGACACTTAAGGTGAAGCTTAAAACACTGTCTGAAACCCACTTTCAAATTTGTGAAAACTTTACTCTATCTGTGAAGAACACATTGGACCAGGTCCAGATCAAAAAACACTACACTTAGACTTGTCAAATCTGGACTAGATCATCCCAGAGAGGCTAAATGAAACCTTAATGTTTTTTACCTCAGATATATTCTCACTTAATTGGGTATTGGGTGTGTGTGTGCGTGTGTGCGCGCGCGCGCGCGCGCGTGTGTGTGTGTGTGTATATATACAGTATATATAGACATATATTTATTTGATATATATATATTATATACTGTATATACAGTATATATAATATGATGACATAATTGTTTGTGTGTGTGTGTGTATGTATGTATATACATACATACACACATATATATTATATATAAATATGTGTATATATATATTATATATAAATGTATATATACTGTATATAGAATATATATGTATGTATATGTGTGTATGTATGTATACACACACACACACAATTAAATATAATTAAATAATAGTACGAGAAGTTGTGATATTTCAAGAATAATAGAAAAGGTTGAATCAAGTCATACGTGCATGTGTGTGTGTTGACTCAAGTTGATCCACTGTACAGGAGAACAAATATTTGAAAGTAATACAGAATGCCTGAGAGCCTGACTGCATTATATTCCATTATATTTTGAATTGTCACCTGGCGCCTGAATTTTGTGTTTTTACGTAAGTAAAAATATTTCCACAATTTATGGCGGAAGGGGGTGTATCAATGTTACTTGGTAAAGATACTAATATGATTTCCCTCCATTAGTCATTTTTAAAAAAATGTTATGTCATGTTAGCTCATCATGAAATTATATTTATGACAAACTACAAAGAAAATAATGCAGGAAAAAATTGCAATATCTGCAAAAAAATTCCACCAGCAGTAAAATCATCTGGATGTTCCACAAAATGTTTTATGTGCAAGATTTATTGCTTTTATTTATCTTCTCAAATAATTAACTCAATCAGCTTGAATGGTAATGTGCCTTTGCAGTAATAGTGTATGTTGTATTTGTCTCCATGGTTTCGTTATAGGCCTACAGCACGACTCTGAAAAGATGAAGAGCAGATAAAATGGATGAAGACAACGATGACAACACAGCAGCAGGAGGAGGAATGTCTGTAACCAAGTCTGTACCATCTGCAGCCAATGAGACAGGTAATATTTGAAACAAGAATTGATGTACAGTAACATTAATTTTAAAGATTATGTTTCAGTTGGGTTTCAAACACAGAGGAAGTATTAAAACATATCAGACTAATCATGTGAATGTGAGAATTATTTATATACTTTTATTTGGTCATTGAATTTGTGTGAACTCTATAACTTTGACAATGCTGCTTCATTGATACTGCAGTGTTACACAGTGATGTTGTTCTCTGTTTATTTTGTTTCAGTGATACCTGAAATCACACTTGTGTTAATTGGTGACGCAAATTCTATTGAGATTGGATCAAAAAACATCTTAATTGACCATGACGAGCAAACAAATGTGGAACAGTTTTCAACCAAACTGTATGATTTGTGTGGTCGGCACATCTCTGTCATTAACATGCTTGGTCTACAAAACATTGACAAATTCCCATTGAATCAGGAAATTCATGCCTTTCTCTTACTGGTACCACATGGTCTACATAGCAGCCATTACAGTTCAGGAGTGCAGTGGTTAGAAAAATCTTTTGGGAAAGAATTACTTGCTTATGTAATGACAGTTGTGACTCATGAGTCAGATGAAAAATGTGAAGGTGCATTGACAGACCTGAAAGCCAACAGCAGTTTTGTTGAAAAAAGATACCACACAATTACAAAAAGTATGATGGATGAAAGAGAGATAATAGCTCTGCTGGAAAAAATAGACGTCATGGTCTCTGAAAATGGTCACCACTGCAACAGTGGAGTGATGTGTGGTGAAAATAGAGGGAAGAAAGAACACCTGGACCACAAATCCCACAAAGAAGAAAGGATCAATACCTCAGTGATTCAGCAAAATCAAACAAGTGAGGTTTTAATCTTTAATGTGCATTCACAGAATACCCCATGGAGGGCGGAACCTGACAAAATCAAAATTGAAAAAATGACCGTATATATAAATAAATAAATACAAAAAATGCAATTAAATGTACCAAAAGTAATATTAAAAAGAAACTTAGGCATTAATTAATTGATAAAATGTGACATAAATTGATATTTCTGTTTTAATTTACCTCTTTATTTATTTACTTTTTGTATTAATCCCCCTATCTACTCTTCTAATTAAATTTTCCCTTTTATATATTTATTTATTTATTTATTTTTTACTTTTAAATTGATTTATTTGTTAATTATTTTTTACTTGAACTTTATTTTTTTAATGTATGTACTAATTATTAAATTGTATTTATTTATTTATTTATTTAGTTGTGCATGATTTTCCCTTTGCATTTCCCCCATTTATTTCCCCTAACTTATTCATTTATGTATTCTTTTCTTTATACGTTTCTTCATGCATTTCTTCTTTCTTTTGCAAATTAGGAGGCTATCATTCAACATGGGTCATGGAGTCACCTTTTCACCTATTGGTTGATCAAGATCAGAGTGCATAAATTGACTATAGAGTGCTCCAGGGATGATGAATTTTTGTTGGCCAACCAGGAAGTTTGCATCACCCTGGTTCCCTCAACAAAAAGCCAATGCGATTTTTCCATTGGGTTTTGGATTATTGCAGAAAATAATCTCTGCAGCAAACACACGTTTATAATACATACACATTTTGTTCTGTAAGATAATCTTCATAAATGAACAACACTTTTATGATTTTTGAAGTGCGAATGCAATCGCCAGAGGTAAAAAGCTAACGTTAGGCTATAAACAAACTCCATCACGGTCGCATGAACGCGAGTATACACAACAAGGTTGTAAAGGCGGACTAGTGTCCAGCGTGATGACGTTTAGTCGTCTCATTTAGCCACTTGTTAGCAACCACCTTTTTTAAGACACATAAAGGCTTCAAAATCCACGACTGGGGTATGTATGCGTTTTACAACTTTTAGGACATAATGATTTAAATAAGGGTTATTCAAGTGTTATTAAATTATCCGCTGAGTTACAAACTTCTCTTTCCCAATGTAAGTCTATGGGAAAACGTCTTTTTGGGCCCAATGGCATCACGTGAAGTTGTAGTACCGCCGTTTAGCCAATACGAAAGTTGGGATCAACGACCGGCGCTCTTCCTGGGGGCTTGCTACAGGTGTGCAGATCAAACAATAGCTAGCATATAATTGATCTATGCACTCTGACCGCATGACACATGTTGAATGACAGCCCCCTCATTTGCATAATGAAGCAGAAATGTACAAAGAAAAGAATACAGATATATATAAGTTTGGAGGAATAAATATGAGGGAAAATCATGCAGAACTAAATAAATAAGTCAATACATATATGAATACATACAATTTAATAATGAATAAATACAGTTAAAATAAAAGAATAAATGCTAAAATAAATAAATAGATTTAAAAGTTGATAAAAATAAATAAATAATAGGGAAAATTAAATACAAGAGTAGATAGGGGAATAAATACAAAGTTAAATTAAAAAAGAAATATCAATTTATGTCACATTTTATCAATTAATGAATGTTTACATTTATTTTTTTATATTTTTGGTACATTTAATGACATATTTATTTATCGAGTCATTTATTTACTTTTAATTTTGGCAGGTTATGTCCTCCATATAAACTATACTGCTTCATAAAGATGTGGACAGAACTTAAATTAAAAATACATCAAAGCTTTGATTTTGAATCTTTTAAAGCAGGTAGATATTTGAGCGTGAGAGTATAGTAGTAATAATTGTTCTGAAAGATAAAATACAATAGCTTTAGGCTAATAGGTTGTCATGCACAACTCTTGATTCCCCAGTTGAATAAATAAAAATCAATCATTCATTTCTGGGGAAAACAACCCTTTTTTAATGCCTATTTAGTGATCAATCTTGCTGAACAGGGTGGTTCCTAGGTTTGCTTCCAGGATGTGAAAGATTGAATGAGACATGATCTATTATGAAAACCAAGTGATCTTTCTTAAACTTTACCTAAATGGTTTGGGGTGTCTTTATATTACCAATCGTTTCAGATTAACTCATGAGGTTATGAGGACCCAGTACAATTTATAGGCATCATCCTGCAACTGTCAAGTCTGTAATATCACAGTAGAACCAAAATCACATCACATAAGTTACACAACTAACCGGCATTGTCTTTATAAAGTCATACAGCCCAACATGCAAAAAAAAACAAAAAACTAAACAAACAAAATTCATAGATCATTTTAATATTTTCTGTGAAGTATTGCAATAAAACTTCACTGTTTTTTTCTGACCTGAAGGGGGTTATATTATGTCAATGCAACCCTGATGAAATCATCTGCAGAAATAAATGGAATTTAACACAGACGAATTGCAAATATAATGAAAGTAAGATGGTTAACTAATAGTGTTATTTCTAATTCTTGATCTTGTGCAATCTGCTTTTTTCTTACATTATGCTGCAGTAGAAGAGATGGAGGTGGATGCAGCTGAAATCAAGGTAAGCTCAATAGGAATCATAG
Source organism: Sebastolobus alascanus (assembly GCA_916701645.2). Taxonomy (NCBI): domain Eukaryota; kingdom Metazoa; phylum Chordata; class Actinopteri; order Perciformes; family Sebastidae; genus Sebastolobus; species Sebastolobus alascanus. Next base: position 1,611,374 of record CAKAOJ020000035.1, on the reverse strand, counting down.
TTATAGAACAGCATGTGTTTTCTAAAATTACCCATATTTATTTGAAATTTGGAAATGAGCATATTATTTTACCTTGCTTTTATATTTTTGTATTCCTTTATTGAATTGGTGCACCACTGTGTGTTATTGAGTTATTGTACGTTTATCTTGTTGCTGTTTTCTTGGCCCAGTTATTACTGAAAACATTCTTAATCTCAAATGCTCTAACAAGGTGAACAACTGTAAAGGTTATATAAAATCCAATGTTTTTTTAGTGGGACTCACAGAAGACTCGTGACAGCACAGGGGGAAAGTCTGAAATCAAGTCTGTACCATCTGCAACCAAGAAGAAAGGTAACATTTTAAGGAATATTTTAATGTAAGATAACCCCAAACTGTCAAAAATAGAGCTAATTATAGCTTTTAACATTCAAAATAACTTGCAATGAACATTAGAAAAACATATTGGTTGATCTGTCCCTCTGGTTCATTGCTGTCCTGCAGTTACCTTATATATGGATATGAGTGGAAACATGGATAAGGTAAGAAACTCCAAATTTAATTCACAAGATCTTAAAGATTATTTACTTTATATCCCATTGTGTGACATTATCGTTTTCTACATACAGTACATGTTTATTTACTTATTTACAGCAGTCAGTGGAGATTTCTGAAGAGATCAACAGGAAGAAACAATATCAAAGAGAAGCTGAAACACTGCTTGCCAGACTTCACCTTCAAGACAAACAACAACAGAAGTTGTCACCAGCAGATTTTCTTAAAGTAGGTCTACCTGTGAAACAGGACCATGACACATCTGAGAAAGATCTCGCTCATACTTTTCTTCAGAGGTTGATGATGTTAGACTACAGAGCCAGATATATTCCTCAAAAACAAGACAGTCTTGAGGTGAGCCATTCAAATCCTGTTCCAGTGTTTGACACTGTTGACACAGACGACGATGACTTAGATGCTCTTTTTAACACCAGTGTAGACTTTGACCAATCAAAACTCAAGACTCATGTCCATCCAATGGATGTTCAAATGTCAGTATTTCACTGTTCAGACAGCTTCTTTAAGCAAAACATGATTACAAAGCTATCACAATGTCAGTACGCCTTACCTTTGCTTGTTCCTGACCCAGTCACAATGGATATTGTCTGTCCTCTGTGGACATTCAGACAAATAAGAAAAACATGGAAGATAACTGAAATCAATTCAAACATTGTCACCATGAAGAGTATGCCCATCTGCAAGGCTGAGACACCCATGGTGTCATTTCTCCGCCTGGGTTCACTATCTCTGTCTAAATCTCAGCTGATGAACACTTTCATCAACCGTCATGAGACCTTCTTCCACAGAAACTGCCCAGGTAGCACCAAGTCTCGACATCTGATGGATGGTGTGGCAGAGATTGCCTGGTACTGCCCTGCTGGAAAACCCAATGATGCCTTCACTGACTGCATTGCCTTCTGTAATCTTCATGGTGATGCTCTGTCGATTGAAAAACAGCGTGACATACTGACTGACAAATCTTCAGTTAATGTCGTTCTTATACCAACTCTGGAAAGAGGTAAAAAAAGTACTGCAGTTATCTCAGCCCTTCTCAAGTCTCCAAAGCCTCTCATTATTCTCATTGCTGATAATGATTGTGGTGCTGTTCCGATCAAAGAGGGAAAATACAAAGTGGGTCTGAAAGACAGAAGCCAGTCAGATGTTTCTGAAGACCTGAAAAAAATCATTGGCAAAAGTTTGTCTGGACCACATGCATCCTTCCAGCTTGAAACCATGGCTGAGGTCTCTGGAATCAGAGTGGATGAAGATGATGAAGTCTGTCAAAAAGGAAAATTTGCTGCTATGAAAGTAGTAAACTTGCTTCAGGGGATGGATGTTTCAAAGATCAAAGATACATTTCTCCCTTGTCAAGGCCAGCTGTGGCATGAGTGGTGCAAAATAAACAAAGAACTGTATCACCTCAAAGGACACGTTGAGAAGGAGAAATGTGAAAAGCAACAGAAATTGAAGCAAATACGACAAAAACAACACACTGCTTCCTGCAGTAAACCGATAAAGTTGTTCATTGAAAGCCTGTCATCTTTGCCATTAACAGACAAAGTCTATTTCCTGAAATGGACTCAGATCTTAATAGATGCCCTCTCCACAGACGATCTCTCTTCAATTCTCCAAAAGTATGATGAAAAGTGGACTGAAGTCTTGGCTTTGAAGAAGAAGCATGACAAATCTGATGTGTTGAAAAGAAAGCAAACTGAGCTTGATCAAATATCAACAAAACTACAGTCAGCAACTTTTGGCTTGGAGCACATCTTTAGAGAAATGGGACAGATCTATGAAGCCCATGCATCTCTGCAGGAACCAACTAAGAGGGTACAGACTGACTGGTCTAAATACCCTGAGCTGGCTGCAGAGCTGATGATATCAGGACACCCAATGGAGCTGATGGATGGTGATGCAGGTCACGTACCTTTAACATGGATCTCTAGTCTTTTAGATGAAGTCATCAGGAAACTGGGCGACAAGAGAGTTTTTGTTTTGTCAGTTTTGGGCGTACAGAGCAGTGGAAAATCAACAATGCTGAATGCCATGTTTGGGTTACAGTTTTCAGTGAGTGCTGGCAGGTGCACCAAGGGTGCCTTCATGCAGCTGGTCAAAGTGTCAGAGGAGATCAAGAAAGACTTTCAGTTTGACTACATCCTAGTGGTGGACACTGAAGGACTGCGTGCTCTTGAGTTGGAAGGTAACGCCACTCGTAACCACGACAATGAACTGGCAACATTTGTTGTTGGTCTTGGAAACATGACACTGATCAACATCTTTGGAGAGAATCCAGCTGAGATGCAAGATGTTCTGCAGATTGTTGTTCAGGCTTTCATGAGGATGAAGAAAATTAAACTTTCTCCAAGTTGTGTGTTCGTTCACCAGAATGTTACAGATATTGCAGCTGCAGAGAAAAACATGGATGGAAAGAGACGGCTGCAAGAAAAACTGGACCAGATGGCCTCGCTAGCAGCCAAAGAGGAGGTTTGTGATGCTGAGTGCTTCAGTGACGTCATTGCATTTGATGTGCAGAAAGATGTGAAATACTTTGCCCAGCTATGGGAGGGAAGTCCACCTATGGCTCCTCCAAATCCAGGTTATAGTGAGAGCGTCCAAGAGCTGAAGACCATCATCCTCTCTAAGGCTTCCCGGTCTGCCGGGATTACTCTCTCAGAGTTCAAAAGCAAAATCCAGGACCTGTGGAAAGCCCTGATGAACGAACAGTTTGTTTTCAGTTTCAAAAACACACTTGAAATTGCAGTGTACAGAAAACTTGAGATCCAGTATGGGAACTGGACCTGGGCCCTGAGGAGCAACATGTTGACCATTGAGAATGGGCTTTATACCCAAATTGAAAATGGAAAACTTGACAAAGTCGAGCTCAATTATCTTCATAAAGATATGAACAAATCCTATGGAGAAATCAGAAAAGCAATGACAACATACTTTGATGATGACAGAGACAAAGAAATGTTGGTTCAGTGGCGAGGACGATTTGAAAGCAAAATCAAGGAGTTTCATGATGAACAAGTGAGAGCAGTTAAAAGAAAACTGGATGAAGTCATCCAGCAGAAGAATGCTTGTAAAAAGCTAAATGATAAGAAGACAGAGTTTGAGAACAAGCTGCTACAAAAGAGCAAAGAGCTCGCTCATCAGTTAAAGGACAAGGCAAAAGATGAAAAGGAACTTAAAAAGCACTTTGACTCTGTCTGGAGTGGCTGGGTTCGTGAACTAACTGCAGATACAAAACCTATTGAGGACATCAACTATGAAGGAGATCAGTCAATCATCCTTCAGGAGCTTGGGTTTGAATGGTCTCTCATAGCTGAATGCGAAAGCAGTGGCAGATTCAAAAAAATATCAGAGGTTGGAGATTACGTTAATTATGTATCCCTCAGCAAGCATCAAGATCTGAGTAAAAGAGGAAAAACCTTTCTTGACAGTGTTTCAGAAACTGCTACAAAAGTAGCACATACCATCAAGGGGTATTATCAGTATGAAGAACAGCAACTGATCAGATCCTTCATTGATGATGTTGAAAAACAGTCCCTTAATGCAATTAAGAGCAAACCTGTCGCTACAAGAGGCTACAGATCAACTTACCTGCAGGAAGTGGCCAACCATGTGAAAGAAAAGGTGACAGAATTTGAATCAAAGAGGAAATATGCTCTGAAGAAGGAGTTTACGGTTGATCTCGTACTGTATGTGTTTCACAGAGCAGGGAGATGGCTTTCAGAGTCTCACAAGAAATTCAAGGTGGACAATGATGCACTCACTTATGTAGAAAGCAAGAAAATGCAATATTACAACATTTTCAGAAGCTTATGCAAAGGAAACTCGTCTGCTGTTGTGCTTGGAGAACTGATCTGCGAGAAACTGAAGAGTTCCTCTGTTGAGGCCGTCTGTAACAAGACGGCCATTGATCTCGCTGGAGAGATGAGGTGCAGTTTCCCAGCATTCAGTGGGAACAGGCTGAACTTGGAGAAACACGTGTTGAAGTCGCTCGCAGAGAAAGAGGACTTTAATGGTTTTATCACCTACATCCGACACCCAAGGAACCAAGTTGAGACTTTTATAAGAGAGGAAGTCCAGAAATACATCTTCACAGACAACACAGATAAAGCCCAGAACATACTCCAGAAAAATGTTGAAGACATTGAAAATCTTGTGAGACAAGCTTTATTCGATGCAACAGAGAAAGTCGAAGCCCAGAGAGGAGACCCAGACATGTGGATGGAGAAATTTTCCAGTTTGCTAAAAGATAAGCTAACATTCGACACCATCTGTTGTCAAAACTTCAGTGACATAAACCGTTTTGACTTTCTCAAAGAAGAGATCGAGAAAGGTCTGGAATCCGTCATAATGGAAGTGAGCAGCCTCTCACTTGATAAGATGGAGGAATTCAGGATGAAGCCTGATCAAATCCTCATTGATCAGCTCTGTAACTGCTGCTGGGTAACGTGTCCATTCTGTGCAGCTGTTTGTACTAACACATTGGAAGATCACAGTCCTGATGACCACAACGTACCTTTTCATCGATCTACTGCAGCCAATGGTATGCACTACAAAAACACAGATATTCTGTGTGTTGATTTCTGCACAACAAATGTTGCAAGTGATGGAAGTTTTTACCGTGATCAAGAGTCAGAAGAGTTAATTCCCTTCAAACAGTACCGAATTGCTGGCCCACGTTTTGCTAACTGGAGAATTACCCCTGATGAGTCTAAGCTGAAATATTGGACATGGTTTGTCTGTCGATTTGAGAAGCAGCTGGAAGCCCACTATGAATTAAAATTCCGGGGCGACGGAGAAATTCCCAGCGAGTGGAAAACACGCACTAAGGAAGAAGCTATTCAAAGTCTGGATGAAATGTTCAATCTGTGAGTGAGCCAACACAACCACAACCCAGCTGAAAATCGTGATAGTTGTTTTCAGGTGGTTATTCATTTATCAGATTCCTGTAACAACATTCACAGACTTTTGCTAATTTTATCATGGACAGGGGAATTTGTCTGAGTGATCCAAGTGGACAGTCAATGAATCATTACCAAATACACGCGATTAGACAGGCACACAAAAATTCAACACTTCAAACAAGAGTGCACAAGAAAAATAGTGATCTGGAGAATTTAGTCAGTCATAACATCTTTAATATCTTAATAATCATTTCAAGTGTATTGTTTAGTGAGGATTTCTGTATATGAAAATTGTTTCCAAGAAGGTAAAGCAGAGAGAAAAAGAGGACTGATTAAATTGTTGCATTTCTTATTAAATCAAAATAAGTCAAATTTGAAGTTCTGAATTTCAATGAACATGGAAAGAGTTGTGAGACGGTGGGTGAGAGACAAATTTGGTCCGAAATTATCAAGTTTTTAACTAATAACTAATGGAAGACACATTTCTTTGTTAACCTGTATAATTTCTAAAAATCACATATGAAAATCGTGTCAAACAAGAATTGTGTTTTTGCATGGTGCACGTCTTGTTATGAGAAATGTTGAGTTAAGATGTTCATGTGCTTGCAGCTGCTAAAACATAATGAAGTACAGTGTTAACAGCTTATAGTGATCGCGGTTAAAGTGATCAACCGCTTATATGGATCCAAAAGCCCTGGACACAATCATTCCTATACAAATGCTGTTGTAATAAATCATTTATAGTAATCAGGTATTCCGCTTATAGTGTTCATTTTGGGTCTTTTCATACATGACAACATATGGGAGAATTTTTTAAAACTACGATAATTATCATTTTTTTTTTACTTTACTCCCATGATGCTGTGCCCCGCGGTAACCCGTCTTCTTTAGGCTGTCTACTTGAGGCTGGTGCTCTGTGCACATTAAAAACATGACGGGAAAAAGAAAGCAATTTTCTCTCAATGAAAAACTTAGTCTCCTCGAAGCTTCAATGACAAACTGCTAAAAACGAGCCAACGAAACTTGATGTTCCTCAGGCTACCTTGTGTAGACTACTCAAACAACGAGAACACAGTCATGGCTGCTAGAGATGGAGACAGAAAACAAATGTGCACGAAAACAACTCAATTCAATTCAATTCAAACAACTTTATTAATCCCTATAGGGGCAATTGGTTTGGAATCTGCGGCTTCAACCATCTGTGGTTGATTGTTGTGATACTGTAATGATATCATGAAAGGATAAAAGCCTGGAGAAGTATTAGGCTTCTATTAATAAGCATGTACCTGTTTGTAACAAAGAATGATATTCAACTATAGGCTGTAATGTAACCAATGTAAATGTTTTTTGTTTGCCATGACGGTCTCATACATTTGAAATTGAATCATGTTAAAGAATATGTCAAACATAGCTAATGAAGGATGCTTTATGTTTCTGAAGTATTTGAAGTGTTAAACTGTATTATGTTAATCTCATTTCAATCAATCTGTTATTATGTCCACACAAGTGTGAGTTTTTTTGTTTTTATTTAGAATCTCACTGATTCCTTACTATTTCAATATCCATATGTGATGTAAACAACGTACCGTAAGTCGTTGAGAAGAAATCTGTTGAGTTTAATCTGTCATGTTTTAATAAAAATAACATAATATCTATTGAAAAACCAGTTGTTGTTTTTTAGTGTTTCTGAAATGAGTCTCAATTTATACCTTTAAACCTGCCGTAGACCATAGTGCATTTATGCCTTATACTGTAGTGTATTTTCTCATAGTTAAGATTTTTTTCATAGCATCATTAGATCCTATAAATTAAAACACAGCAAAAAAGAATCTGCTAACATGGGGTATCACCTTTGACTGTATGAATACAATGTTATTCAATAAGTATTGTAAAATATCGGAAATTTGACAAAAGTATTTTCCAAATGTTAAAAGGACCAGTGTGTAAGATTTAGGGGGCTCTATTGGCAGAAATGGAATATAATCATTATGTTTTCTTAAGTGTATAACCACCTGAAACTAAGAATCGTGTTTTCGTTAGCTTACAATGAGCCCTTCATATCTACATAGGGAGCGGGTCCTCTTCACGGAGTCCGCCATGTTTCTACAGTAGCCCAGAACGGACCAACCAAACACTGGCTCTAGAGAGAGACTTTTGCGTTTTTACGTTTAAGTAGCATGTTGTATTTGGTGGAATGAATGCACCCGAAGGCCACTGTAGGTTCTTCTACACGCTTGGAAAGGGAGGGGTAAGCGAAGGGATATTCAGTTGGTTGCAATCTGCAACCACACTGCTAGATGCCACTAAATCCTACACACTGCTCCTTTAAGACCTTTGCAGAACTATGACAGGTACCTGTGAGCAAGTTGGTTAAGAGGTTCTTCTCCTTCTCCTTCCTCTGTTTGACTGGTCAGACTAATCAGCAGCAGTGCTCAATACAATATTGAACAATGATTATTCAGTCACATTAACACAAACACACACAGCTACACCTTTAATATCCGGGGTAACTATTTCTATAGATTCAGAAGTTGGGCAACCTTTGAATTTACAGGCTAGTTACATAGTAATGTGAAGAAATTACTAGGAAATAAAGTAAAATCAGTAAAATCAATATGACAAGTTGTAGTAGAATTACCTGAAATTGCTGTCAAGTATTGGCAAATTACAGAGTAAAATTAAAGCAGAATAAAGAGGTTTGCTCTGTAATTATATGGGAATTAACAAGTAGTAGTAGTAGTAGTAGTAGAATTACCTGAAATTACTGTAAAGTATTACTTAATTACAGTAACAACTTGTCATAATATTGATTTTCCTTTACTGTTATGTCAGGGCAATTTCTTCACATTACTACATAATTAAAGCAGCAGTGCGTAGAAATGGAGCAAATCTGATTAAAAAAAGTTATTTTTATAAAACGGTCACTATATCCTGACAGTAGTGCATGAAACAGGTAATCTGAAAACAATCATGTGCCTCTTTGTCCTCCGGTGCTCCTAATGGCATCTCCAAGATTTCACAGACCGGAGGAAAACAACCAATCAGAGCCGAGCTGGAGCCTTGCCATCTCTGAGCAGCTGTCAATCACTCGCGAACTCTGATCGAACGGTCAAACTAGTCAGCGCTGATCAAATATGAATCAATATTCTGTTACTGTAATGCCTATTTCTGTCCTCAAATGTTTTCATAAACATCTTGTAGTGTACTGTTTAGCTGTAAAATGAGGAAGTTTGTGATCCGGCAGCCATAATGAGAACAGTTTAGTAAATATCAAGCACCACCCACCAGCCAGTGCACAGCCAATAGGAACGCTCTCTCTCTGACATGACCTGTGATTGGCCGAAGTCTCCCTTCATGGGCTAGATTTTTTTAAAGCCTGAAAACAGAGACATGAGGAGGTGCAGAAGTCTGGTTTTCTACTTTCTGCCTACTGAAGCTTCAACAGCCTGTAAATTAAAGAGTTACCAAAAGTTGTTTTTAATGAACTGAAACTTTACCTCTCAACACAAAAGTTACAGCAGTCATGTGTGTCGAGCACACACACAAACACACTGAATGATGACAACTTCCGTCCAGGTGCCAGATGATTTTAATGCAATGTAAACACAGTAAAAAGACAGTCTTGGATGAATATCGGCTTTCTTGTTTGCTGCTATATCCTGACTGTCTTATGCTCAGACTGAGCTAACTTCCTTCTAAAAGCAGGATTACAGCCAAACGTTATTCAGTAAGTTACACAGTATAACTAAAACTCAGTTACACAGTATAACTAAAACTGTTAAGTTAACTAACTAAGACTGCTGATCTCTCATGACTAGACTGATACTATATGTAAAGTTAGTGTGACTGTATGTGGGAAATATTTTTCCAAAGCGTGGGATTAAACTACAACCCTTCAAACACAACAAAACAAGATCATTTGAATTTAATCATTTTATATTATTGTGCACAATGGGACATTTTTAAATAAAGATACATTTCCAATTCACTGAAGATCTACATATCGTAATGATTAATATTTCTTACACTAACTGACCAAGTCTCGTCTTTAACCAAAGTGATAAACGTGGCATGCATGTGTTACAACAGTTGTGTCTCTTAGCAGATCTTGAAGGAAGTCAGATTGAAGTCCCCTGCGATTTTGATGTAGCTGATGACGTCCGTGCTGTCACGGTTGGGAAACTGGACTTCGTGTCCATCAGGAAGCTCCACTTCAAACATGCCTCCAGCCAGCTTCAACACCAGCTAAAATAGAAACAATACAGTAAACCTTTTTAGTTTTAAATATCTGAGACAGAAAATCTTACAACCTCTCCAAACAAAATCTACCTGCATGGCTATATATCGCTATCGAGGAAATGTGTTTCTTGTGATTTGGGTGAACTGACCCTTTAAGAATTTCAAAAAAAATCCTAGCTAAACCTTTTTTTCCACAAAACACACACATTTTCACTTCCTTCAGTCAGATTTCCTCACCTTGACATCCGTGCCCCTCTGTAGGGGGTTGTGTATTTCCCGCTTCTCATCGCCCCAACAACCGGCAGTCTTTGAGTTGCAAACGAGAACGGCTCCATCAGAATCATCATGAAAACGAGGGTTAAAGTGCAGTGCCAGGTCGTCTGCACCAGAGCCAAGGTCGATCTGGAATCTGAGTGGATCAGAGATTATACAATAAAGGCGTTTGCAGAGTTTAGGACGCCACATAGGATCAATATTATAGGCTATATTATAATTATAGAAGTAAAAAGTCACATTTTTCCAGTTTTCCAGAAAGCATCTGCATAAATATCACCATATTATTTTATTCAGTTAACAAGCTAATATAAAATAAATGTCATGTGTTTGGTTCCCTCACCTCTCAGCATCGTGCGGAATCATCCCCTTTACTTTCAGCTGATCTCCAGCTCTCAGATTCACATTCTTCAGTTCAAGTTGCTGAGAAACACAGTTCAGGGTTTCAAATCATTTAATTAGAAAATTACACAGTGAAATAAGAGCAGAAACAAAGCAGTGAAACTTACCATGCTCATTCTGGGTGCTGGCGTTGGTGAACAGTCCTGGAGCTAATGGAAGATGTAGGAAGATGGTCTTTGCACACAAGCACAGTCTTCTACTCTGGAAGACATAAAGTAAGTAGTATGACTGTGAAGTTTGACCTAATTTATGATGTCAAGCACCAAGGATTCAGTGAAAGGACTTTTAACTGCTACAATGTGGCCACTTCCTCATCATGAAAACCAGGTAGCCTATTCAATGCAGATGCACTGCTCTATTTAATCATTGCTGTTCAACTCATTTTACAAATAAGATTAATTGTCTCCTTAATCACAGAACAGACTGTGAGTAAGAGCTGCCACAGTGTCACTGTGAAGTGTTAGATTGGGAGCCATTGTGTACGTTGAGGAGGGTCTGCAAGACATCACTGATTACATTGGAGCAAAAACACCACCTACCAGAGTACACTGTTCCTGTTAAGCTCATTCTAGAAATTAAAGTACATTGTCATGCTTGACCTGTGTGCTTGATCATTAAAAAGAAATAATAATAACAATAACATATTATATAATAATAATAATAGAATATTTTATTCTTAAAGATTATCAAGATTATTTTTTAAAGGCGTCTACCAATGATCCTCTCTCCTATTTAATCTATTTATCAATCTATTATTATAGGCTATAATAGTTATATAAAATATTTGTATATATATATACAAATTACAAATTTACATTGCTTGTTCTATATTATATATATATATATATACAAATTACAAATTTGCATTGCTTATTTTATATTCATATATGTTTATATTTAAGCCATATATTTTAGCTTGCACTATTTTATGTCTGAGATTCTCATTTTGCTTTTACTTGTATGATTTTGTATGATTTTGCTTTTTAATATATATATATATATATACAAATTACAAATTTAAATTGCTTATTTTATATTTATATATGTTTATATTTAAGCCCTATATTTTAGCTTGCACTATTTTATGTCTTAGATTCTCAGTTTGCCTTTACTTGTATGATTTTGCTTTTTAATATACATATTTAACAACAACCTACATGTATCACGTTGGTCATAGAACACCGAACCAGCTGTGTAAAACGTGAGCATACCAGCAGCAGAGTGACCAAACTGTCAATTAGAAATGAATCTATTATTATAGGTTATAATCGTTGTCTAGTTGTCACAGTTAAAATATGTTTATTTTTATATATATATATATATATATATATATATATATATATATATATATATATATATATATATATATATATATATATATATATATATATATATATATACAAATTACAAATTTATATTGCTTATTTTATATTTGTATATGTTTATATTTAAGCCCTATATTTTAGCTTGCACTATTTTATGTCTTAGATTCTCATTTTGCTTTTACTTGCACGATTGTCTACTAAAGAACAATCATTTCTGTTTCATTGTTTATTAATTCAGTTTGTCCTTTTATTTTGAAAGTATGTACCGGAAGTAGCAGTACGCTGCCATGTCTGCAATGACGTTGCCTTTATTAATTTAAATCCTTGCAGTTCCATACTGTGACCACAGGAGGGCGGTAAAGCCCGCGATTCTAATGTCTGCCTTTTGGAGAGGAGATAGACGCTTTAAATCGAGTGTAGTTGGTCTGAATGGGTTTACTGAACTTTAGCATAGTTAGCATTACAACCGAAGACTAGCTTCGGCTGCCTCCTGACCCTCGTCTTGCACGTCGTAGCGGACGTTAGGTGGAGATGACAGACAGTTTGGTAACTTTCTTTTGAAAGTATTTGCCGGAAGTGCTGTCATGTCTGCGTTAACGCAACTTTATTTATTAGTTGCAGTTCCAGACTTTGACCACTGGAGGGCGGTATATATATTTATTTAAAGCCAACCTCAAGTGGTCAGTGTGAAGCTGAGGGGAGACACCCCAGGTGAATAAAGTAAAGAAAAGAAATTAAATGAAATAAAATTAAAAATAAATAAATACTAATACTAATTGATATCGCCAGTAAACTTCCCCAGTTGATTACTTACATTAAGGCAATTATTTTAGTATTACAAGTTCTCTGAAAATGCATGTTTAAATATGTAAACGAGCCATTATATTATCAAATATATGCTAATTTGCATTCATTTCCAGAACAGAAATTGGATCATTGGTTAAAGTCAGATTCTAAATTATTGTTTCATTTTGTTGACATAATAGAGTCAGAGGTTTTTATAGAGGGGATTTTGGATATCTCTTTTTATCATTCCATAAATCAGAAAATACTGTCAACAGCCCCATGAAGAAAATCAATTTTCGCCATGTTTTTAGTTATAAAATGTTATCAGGCTATGAATGCTATATGAACAAACCCCTCTGTAAAAACCTTTGGACTATAGATGGGAATGAAACTGGAAAGTCTGGTATATTAGTGCTACTTTAGTTGAGATTTCTGACTCAGTGGTTGAGAAAAACCTCGTTCTGAGAAAATAACCTTTAAAGATATGGATTGTAAACTTCCATAAATTGTACGAAACATCATGGAAAACTATGTTTTAGCTTGGGGTCTCTGACTGTATAGGGTATATTGTCTATGGTGTCTCCCCGATTGGCTACTAGGGAACAATTATTTCTGTTACAGCCCTTAGTATATTTCTACGCTTTGCCCACTCTATTTTGAAAGTCTCCACCGGAAGTAACAGTGCGCTGCCATGTCTGCAATGACGTTGCCTTTATTAATTCAAATCCTTGCAGTTCCATATTGTGACCACAGGAGGGCGGTGAAAACCGCGATTCTAATGTCTGCCTTTTGGAGAGGAGATAGACGCTTTAAATCGAGTGTATTTGGTCTGAATGGGTCTACATAACTTTAGTATAGTTAGCAATACAACCGAAGACTGGCTTCGGCTGCCTCCTGACCCTCGTCTTGCACCTCGTAGCGGACGCTAGGTAGAGATGACAGACAGTTTGGTAACTTTGTTTTGAAAGTATTTGCCGGAAGTGCTGTCTGCGTTAACGCTACTTTTACTAAATTAAAGTGTTGCAGTTCCTGACTGTGACCACAGGAGGGCGGTAATACTCCATCATCATGATTACACTTTGAGGGCTTTCTGGAAGGAATTACATGGGCTTTATATCGGTTGATAACAAAGTATATATTAATATAGATACAGATAAACGCAAGAATAAATATCTGTAGTATTTCCACTGAAGAATTTTTTTTTTTTTTTTTCATACAATCTATTGGTCATCCTGTACAGCAACTTCCGCTATGTTGCCGGAAGTGACGAAGGAAAGTAAACACAGGAGCTGTCCGTGGATCCAGAAATTTAGATAACTGCGACTAATCGGAGCGATTTTAAAAAGATATTGTGCTCTTTATGTATACTAAGTGAGAAACTGGTGCAAGTCTAATAAAGGTAAATCATTTACGGCGTTTGAACCTTTCTGAACAAGCGAAATTTTCCATTTTACCTTCAAATAGCCTCACGTTACAGCTGCTAACGTTAATTAGCGTTAGCAAGCAGTTTTCTTGCTGCTGGCTTCCGTCACTACTAAGAAATATTAATGTCGTTGTTTGTTTGTTTTTTTTACCGCATAAGTCATTTAATGTAGTTCAACTGTTTCACGCATTCACTCATTAAACTGTTAAAGATAAGGAAGTTAACATGCACTGAAAGTTTCCAGCTGTTTGTCCTCTTTATACAGCTGTTTGAAGTCTTCTCTCTCTGACTGCACAGCACTGAGATCAATGGGATCAGGCGAGCGAAGCTGCAAAGCTGCAAAGCTTGTCAGTGTCCTGCTTTATTTTGAGCTCAATTCAATTTGATAGATACATTATATTGTATTTCACACCAGAATGAGCTCACTTTATATCACGTTTTATTCCATACTGAGAGAGCTGCTCAAATTGTCAGAAAACTGTCTTGATATTTCTGTCTTCACCTTATCAATCTTCAGGTACAGTCACACAATATTTAACGTAATGGTTTTTTTTTTTGTGTAATCCCTCACAGGTTTCTCAGGGACAGGAGTGAAACTGTCCTTCAATGTTCACTGACATGGACTATGAACTGGAGGAGGACAAATTGTGAGTCGCAATTAGGTTTTCCCTTTTTTATGATCAGTTATGTGTTTCACTGTGTTTAAAAGTATTTTTAAATCTTCAGTTTATACACGGGACCACATACACTGACAAATCAAACCATGTTGAGACTGAGATATTACTGAACCCGTATAACAGTAGCTAAATGTGAGCTTATAAATCCTGATATGACCTTTGCCCTCATTCCCATTGAACTATCCATCCATCCATCCATTTTCTTCTGCTTATCCGGGGCCGGGTCGCGGGGGCAGCAGGCTTAGCAGGGAATTCCAGACGTCCTTGTCCCCAGCAACGTTTTCCAGCTCTTCCTGGGGGACCCCGAGGCGTTCCCAGGCCAGATGAGATATATATAATCTCTCCAGCGTGCACCGAACCGCCTGTTCATCTCCCGCTCCATTTTACCCTGACTCGTGAACAAGACCCCATGATACTTCCCTCGCTTGGGGCAGTGACTCACTCCTAACCCGGACGGCGCAGTCCACCGTTTTCCGGCAGAGAACCACGGCCTAAGACTTGGAGGTACTGACTCTCATCCCGACCGCCTCACACTCGGCTGCAAACCGCCCCAGTGCGTGCTGAAGGTCACGGTCTGATGAAGCCAACGGAACCACATCATCTGCAAAGAGCAGAGACGCAATTCTGAGGTCCCCAAATCGGACAACCCTGGCGGAGAACAACACCCACCGGAAACGTGTTCGACTTTGTGCCGAGTATACGGCTCTCACCGAGTATACAGCTCTCACTTTGGTTATACAAGGACCGGATAGCCCCGGTAGCCCATATTCCCTCAGTACCTCCTCAGGACTCCCAGGGGGACACGGTCATAAGCCGTTTCCAAGTCCACAAAACACATGTAGACTTGATGGGAAAACTCCCATGACCTCTCCAACAGCCCTGCGAGGGTAAAGTCCACTGTTCCACGGCCAGGACGGAATCCGCATTGTTCCTCCTGGATCCGAGGTTCCACTTATTGAACTAACTGTTTATAAAACTTGAAGAGCTTTATACTATAATGCTGTACTTTCTCCTCAACAGGGGGATACCGACAGTACCTGGTACCGTGTGTCTGAAGAAAGACGCTAATAACCTCATTGGGATCAGCATTGGTGGTGGGGCACAGTACTGTCCTTGTCTCTACATTGTCCAGGTAGGTACAGAACACACGATTATAACCGTGTTTATGAATCTATCACAGGACATTTCTGTCAAGTATAACACGTAAAAAGATATATCTGTGTCATTGGTACCTTTTTAATGTGGTTTGTTGTCTCGCAGGTCTTTGATAACACCCCAGCAGCTCTGGATGGGACACTGGCAGCAGGTGATGAAATCACAGGCGTGAATGGGAAACCAGTGAAGGGAAAGACCAAAGTGGAGGTGGCCAAGATGATTCAAGCTGTACAGGTACACAAATACTGGGAATGGAATCACAGTCCAGAGTCATTTACAGTCCTGAACAACACCAGGGTTTACTCAGATGGCTTATTACTGACCTCTTCTACACAATTGTGGATGCACAGTATATATTTGGACCAATTCCATTCATTTTTCTCTGTTAGAGATTAAAGTAGTTGATGACTGAGACAGAAAATGAAACCCAACCACCGGCTGTATGCAGTTCATTTTGTTCTGTGGCTGGTGAGTTTGTTTTTGCCTCATCATGCACTCAGGCGGGAAATCAGTCTTTGTTTGAATGTTCCTTTATATTAAGAAAAAACCCTCAGTATGTCCTCCTCGTCTGACAATTAAAAGTTACACCAACTAAACTCCACACCACAAATGATTAGTGTCTTTTAATGCATTCAAAAAATAAATTAAGCACATGAATAGAAACAAGCAAAAGGAATAAAACATTACTCACATTTCTGTGTCCCGCCGTGGCTGCAGATTTATCAGTGAATAGTCCAACAGTTATTACTAATTATGGGTGCAAACCCACCATCGGACTGTGGAGAAGAGGGACTTTACTGGCTTGCTCAGCTGAGCTAAAGAGATCTGGACAATAGCCCGTAGCATAACGTCACCAGTGCAGAGTGGCTGTGTTGTTTTTGGCATCCATTGTTCGCACCTAGAAAATTCCATGACTTCCTGTGTGATGGATTAAAGATGGTGTGCAATGTGGGATTTAAAGGATTAGATTGGGTTGCTGTTACCCATTCAGCACAAATGAATGTGCATGTGAGTTTCACGCTTGGCACCATGAAGCTGGACATTTTTTTACCACTTGTAATAGGATAACACATTGTATTTTAATTGTTAATTTTACATTTTTAGCAAATTAAATT
Source organism: Sebastolobus alascanus (assembly GCA_916701645.2). Classification (NCBI taxonomy): domain Eukaryota; kingdom Metazoa; phylum Chordata; class Actinopteri; order Perciformes; family Sebastidae; genus Sebastolobus; species Sebastolobus alascanus. The sequence continues at coordinate 1,594,529 of CAKAOJ020000035.1, read as the reverse complement.
AAGGGAAGATAGGATTTATTTTCTAGAGATGATCTGCTTTTTTTGTGATCAATTATTTATTTAAAGTTTGTATAGGGGAAGCACCATTACAGTTACAGATGTGACGAAAGGCAGAGTGAAATACCACCGTTTCTTTTGTGTAATATTCTGAACGAGTAAACAAGCACGCAAAATACATGGAAACATAGCAGGAAAAGACAGTTAAACCTGCAGTAGGCAGAATGTTTTTGGCATCATTGGGCTAAAATTCCATCATAACCTTTCAGCATATTGTAATTCAATGGCTGTTCATTCAACAGAGGCAGCTGTCAATCACTCGTCATCTCTGATCAAGCAGTCAAAAGAAACATATTTTTTTTTTTTTGGAAACATCTTGTAGTGTACTGTTTAGCTGTAAAATGAGAAAGTTTTCTACGGCTGGTGGGCGGTGCTTGGTATTTCCTCAACTGATCTCAACATGGCTGTCGTGTCACAAACATTCTCATTTTACATCTAAACAGTACACAACAAGATGTTTCTGAAAACATTTGAGGAGAGAAATAGGCATTACAGTAACAGAATATTGATTCATATTTGATCAGCGCTGCCTAGTTTGACTGTTCGATCGGAGTTCGTGAGTGATTGACAGCTGCTCAGAGACAGCAAGGCTCCAGCTCGGCTCTGATTGGTTGTTTTCCTCCGGTCTGTGAAATCCTGCAGATGCCATTAGTAGCAACGGAGGACACAGAGGCACATGATTTTTTTCAGATTACCTGTCTCATACACTACTGTCAGGATATAGTGATTTATAAAAATGTTTTATAAAAATAACCTTTAAATCATATTTGCTCCAATTCTACCCACTGCTGCTTTAAACCACAATTATTTAGAATAAAAACACTTATTTTCTCTAGTAGCTCTCACCAGCAGATAATATTTTGTGTTTTAGCATAATGTAATCGTGCTGCAAAAAGCTCCAGCTGTGCAATATCCCGTTGAGAAGAGAGACTTTACCTCACCGTCACCGGTGGTTTCCAGCGACATGCTGTCATTCTTTTAGCATCTGTGAGGCCAGCTGACAAGAGGCGCTTATCATTTGTAGTTAGCTCCAAACATGAGATGTCATTAAGTAATAGCGGACACTGTGAGTGAGGGATGAGCTCCCAAAGATATTAGATATGATACTTAAGAGATACATACAAGACCTTTTCCCAAAATCTTTTCACCTCTGGACACTGCCAAACCAAAGTGCCAATGGTAGTGTTCGGACAAAAGTCACAATATGGATTATCTCTGAGTTTCATTTGTGGTAATCTTCGGGGTGTGAAGACTGCGAATAAATTTATAATGTATCATTTGATGGTTTGGATTTCTACATGAGAGGGATATATTTGACCATATGGTGTGCCAATCCAGGTCTGAAGAGGTACTAATATCTGTCTTCCAGAGTCTGTTATGTGGCAAATGTTTATATTAGGATTTAAATTCATAAAGATATGAGAAAATACCATTGTTTTTACCTTTGGTAGCAAGTAACAAATGAAGGAGTGAGTTTCTAAATCGGTGCCCCATGGGACCCGCAACTGTTGATAAAAAAAGAGAGAAGTTCCCGGGAGGTTATGAGACTTGTGTAGATCTTGGAATTCGTGGAGACCTTCTTGCCCTGTAATATCTTGGAGAGTATGAACGCCCTTGTCACACCACTGTGGAAAGACATCTGGCTTCCCATCTATCAAAAGAGAACAGGTGTGAAAAATTGGAGATTGACGGAAGAATGTTTTGCAAATGTTAGCAAATTGTTGGACATTACGCCAAACTTTACGCCCTTTTCACTATCTTATGGTATGTTGGAATATATCAGCTTTGGTAGGTTATGCGTATAATTGTTCTTCCATACAGTGCTGCAGGGATAACGTACTTTTGTAGACCAACCAGGAAGTTAGCATCGCCGTGGTTCCCTCGACAAAAAGCCAATGGGATTTTCCCATTGGGTTTTGGATTATTGCAGAAAAATAAACTCTGTGACAAACAGACGTTTATGATACTTACAGGTTTTGTTCAACGAGATAATCTCCACAAATGAACACCACTTTATGATTTTTGAAGCTTGAATGCAATCGGCAGAAGTAAAAAGCTAACGTTAGGTTATAAACAAACTACAACACAGACGCATGAGCGCGAGAATAAACACAACAAGGCTGTTAAGGCGGACGAGTCGGCGTGATGACGTTTAGTAGTCTCATTTAGCCGCTTGTTAGCAACCGCCTTTTTTAAGACACATGAAGGCTTCAAAATTCACGAGTGGGGTATTTATTGACGTATTTTATATCGTAGAACAAAACGTTAAAATCTTTTCAGCTTGTGTTAACCACAGACCTTATTTCAGGCATCTAACTAAAAATCCATTCAAAAAAACCCATTGACTTCCAGACGAGGGAACCAGAAGTGCTAAAATGCTAACTCATTTCCGGGTTTTAGGACTCATTCCTGTAGCACTCTACGGGGCGCCTGAACACACGAGTCTCAGGATTCAACCAGGTAGCAAGTGGGCGCAGAGCAAAACACCATGAGTAGCAATCAGAATTGGACAGTTAGCGATGGTGTACTTTTAAATGTATACAGTTTATTTGCTGTTGTTGATTGAACTGTGTATCTCTTGACTATGTTTTGACAGGGAGAGGCAGTAATCCACTACAACAAACTGCAGGCCGACCCCAAACAGGGGAAGTCTCTGGATATAGGTATCACCTCCACTTCACACTATTAGTCTTGATTCATTACTGCATGTGGATTATGTGTATCACAGTGACTCTTGTCCAGTGCTGTATGTGTGCGTGCGTTAAACACACATGTCGTGTGTTTCAGTGCTGAAAAAAGTCAAACATCGCCTGGTAGAGAATATGAGCTCCGGCACAGCAGATGCTCTTGGACTCAGTAGAGCTATTCTATGCAACGGTGAGATTATTATCATTGTGAGCATTCTGGTTTTATTAGTGAATTTATAGAAAGCTCAACTCACGTGGATTCATTTTACTTTTACAGATGGACTGGTCAAAAGACTGGAGGAGCTGGAGAAAACAGCAGAGCTCTACAAAGGTAAAGAATAATCAAATTATAAAACTGGCCCTCTGTAAACTGAAGTGTTGCAGTTTAGTGTGATAAATAAGTAGAGATGGGACTGATCCGATCCAATATGGGTATTCTGATACTAACGGAATTCACGTATCGGATATTGGACTGAGGTTACCGATCCAAATAAATATGTCAATTTCCCGTTGAACTCCTCTTTGAAATTATCTTATTACTTTTGACCTCATTTATAGAAATCTATTAGTAGTTTTGCCGTACTTGATTTGTTCATGTTTTTCAAAACATTAAAGGAATTGCCAGAGCAATTTGCACTCCTACACCTGTTTGTAAGTGAAGCCTACTTAACCTACAGTTCAAATAAATTGCTTTGGAATACATATAAATATAATGAAATGCAAATTTGCAATTCAATGCAAATTTTATGCAAAAAGAGCTTTGATGTTGGAATTATATCGGTATCGGTCTCAGGTATAGGATCGGATTGGAACTGAAAAATAGTGGATCGGTGCATCTCTGTAAATAAGGTAACTGTTAATCTGATGTTTTAATCAGATACACGAATTTACTGTAAAGATTCACCTCTTGCTGTTTGTTCAAACCAATGTCTCTTTATTCTGTTTGCTTGTAGGGCTGATGGAGCACACCAAGAGGCTGCTCAGAGCTTTCTTTGAGCTTTCTCAAACTCACAGAGGTGAGTTACTGTGATCAAAATCAGAAATTCTAAACAAATTGCTTTTTTTTACCTTTGAAATTGACTAGCAAAGAAGTAAAAACACAAGACAGATCATCTTAATCGATGTCAATTTATCTCAGCTTTAGTGTCTAATGTATCCGATTTGAAAATCTTCCCCTCCAGCTTTCGGGGATGTTTTTTCCGTCATCGGGGTACGAGAGCCCCAGGCTGCAGCCAGCGAGGCTTTTGTGAAGTTTGCCGATGCTCACCGCAACATTGAGAAATACGGTATTCAGCTGCTAAAGACCATCAAGCCTGTGAGTACAGATTAAAGTTTGTCTTTGAAGCATTGAGAACACTCAGACCTCTTAAAGGACTGATATGTAATGCATTTACTGTAATAAATCATAAAATGAGCTGTCTGATGATATGTCATCAGAGATTGAGGAAACATGCTGAATTGAAATACTGGCTTCTCCGACAACAATGCTACCGCCAGTAAGTTCTCCTATAAGATTTCAATTCCGGTCCGGAACGTCTGTTTTGGTTTTGGCCGGTTTGATCCCGTCCGCTGCCCTTTTCAACACCCCGCTGCCACATATGAAACAAATTGACACGCTGACACAGCCTTCTACAGGCATGGAAGCAAGCAAACAAAATGGATCAACAGAGACAACGTTAACGTTAGATTCTACCCGACCTGAAAAGCCTCGGTACATCTCTCTGTGGTCCGTGTGCAGCTGGTTATCAAGGCAGCGAGTATTTGAGACATACAGCCGGTGAAGTGATTCCAACTACTGCTGGCCAGAGGCTAACGCGGTTGTGTCTAGAAGGTAACCCTTATAATGCGAAAACGTGTGCTGTTGTTAGTCACACCGGAGGAGGTCCACGGCTCCAATGTTTTGAATTTGGACCGCAGCTGTCAGTGTTACGTCTTGTTCCTTTAAAGAGAAAAATTTGTTTTTTTATGTTTTTATCAAACATCATGAAAGTTTGTAAAGCCGGGCTCGGCCTACAGGAATTTTGGGCCGATTTATCTCCGATTCACCCGACAATCGGAGTAGAAATACGGTCCAGGACCTTGGACGCTACAGATGTTCAGCCCAGATTATCGGGTAATTTGAGGGGTTTACAGATCCGGTCTTAAACCTCCCGAACTGTTCACAGACTCATCGAGGCAACCCCGATGATTTCAAACATGATTGATATTTAGGAGTTAAAATCTGGATGATTACGTCAGTACTTTCCGAGCAGGACCACATTATCCAACGAGAGAGCAGCTGACCGTGTTGCCAAGCAACGGTAAATATTCTAGCCCTCGAGGCTGACGTTAGCTAGCATACTGCTGTTGACAGATGTTAAAACTGAAAATCCCGCCTCCAGTTCTCGCTGAAGACTAGACCGCGTCTCCCCAGCCAAGTTCTCATTTAGCCGGCTGCTTTTGTTTTTCCTCGCTGCAAAGCGTTACTACAGCTAACTGTAGCACCACGTCAGTCTCCGTTTTGTTTACATCTGCTTCCCCATGATATCACGTGAGATCACGTGAGGTGATGCGTTGCTCCCTCTGGCACGATAATCTTGCAGTGTTCGCATGTTTGAGATTAGAGAGAAGAACATCTGTGAAGATTGTTGCTCCGTCCTATTGTGCATCTGTCATGTGTGGATCTCGTGACATGACTGCATGGTCTGTCTGACGTCATATCAAACCTCATCATATCATATCTTGTCGTGCAGATGCTCCACGATCTGAACACGTACCTTCACAAGGCCATACCAGACACGAAGCTCACCATCCGCAAGTACCTGGATGTGAAGTTTGAATATTTGGTAAGGCAGCAGCACTCTGTGCCTTTGGCTTTAGTGCGATGTACAGCACAGTGCCATCGCTTGTAAATCTGACCGATACTAAACAAACAGCATGAATTCCTTGTGTCTTTCAGTCGTACTGCCTGAAGGTGAAGGAAATGGATGATGAAGAATACAGCAGTATTGTGAGTTCTCACTTTCACGATATACACGAGATTCACAGGTTGCCAATGGAAAACATGTTGCTTTTTACATCTCTCAGAGGATTCTTGTACTCATATTATCTGAAGCAGTGATTGATGTGCTTCGTCCAACAGGCCATGGGGGAGCCCCTGTATCGTGTCAGCACTGGTAACTACGAGTACCGTTTGGTGCTGCGGTGTCGGCAGGAGGCTCGCGCCCGCTTCGCCAAAATGAGGAAGGACGTTCTGGAGAAGATAGAGCTGCTGGATCAGAAACATGGTCTGTTGTTGGTGTTTTTTTACAGCTATTTTTCCCATTTACTCAGTCTATCAGGTTTAAACTGGCACTGGTGATACACTGTCATTACATCTGTCTGATCAGTTTCTCTCTATCCACCACAAATGTGACTGGCACTGTCCCCACGTGTTGTTGAATCAACCACTTGCTAGGGTTGTAAGGGTATACCGGTATCGCAGTATACCGCGGTATTAAAATTGACTGTTATCATACCGTGTACATTTGCTTGTCAACGGTATTGAAAAAAAACTGGCATAAATGAGTGTGTGTGTGTTAGGTAAAGATACAGACACGAGCAGCCTGTTAATTGTTGATAATCATAGGACATTATTTTAAAAACTCACAGCTGACATTATTTTTTATTTAGTAGTTAATTACATGCTATAGTAATGCTAACATGTAAACTAATATGCTCCAGTTATAAAACATATGTTTATAACTTTTTTTATCAGGTTTATAATTATATTTATTAGAACTGATAATAATAATAATAATAATAGTGTAATGCCGTATACTGTGAAAGTTTTCTGAGATGGTTATCATACCGTGAAAATCTCATACCGTTACAACCCCACCACCTGGCCATGCCAGGATGTATGAGGTCACAGGTCAAAACACAAAAAACTGTTTTTTGCTCCCATTGCTGTCTGATATTTCAAACAGGATTTGAGAGGTGAAGGTGTGAGACGGTATACATGCCACACAAGACACGAGAGAGCGGTTAACAAGTTGCATTTTTATTCAGTGTCCACAGTTTTAATTTGAAATGTTTCAAAACTATGTTTTTAATTTTTTCGTGTAAAGCATACTTTAACAGTGTTATATTTTCATTTTATACCAGTGATTATACAGATAATATCATATACTAACCTCATTTTGGCTAAGATAATGTTTTGTTTTAATTTTTTGTTTTGATTCTTGTGTTGCCAACTCTTTTCCAATGAAAGTAGCAGCACTAGCTCCAAAAGTTGCTAAATCTAACGAGAAAGTCGCCAATTCGGCAACACTGACAGCCCGTCCCTTCAGGTCTCCCTCCAAAGCCACTCCCCCAAAATTATCATTATGAACGTAAACAACGAACATGGTTATTGTTAGTACTCACAGCTGTCAAGCTAGCAGCTTGCGGAAGACTCCGGTGACGCATGATGAGTGCACGGGCAGAGAGCGTGCAGGTAGACAGGCAGGTAGACAGGCAGGTAGACAGGTAGCCCATCCAATCATTACATTCAGGCAGAATTAAATTATAGGACGGGCTTATTACAGTCCTGCAGCCACAGATACCAGATTTTTTTTATTTGTCAGAGCATTTTATTTATTGATTGCTGTCAGCATGTACTAAGAATTTTCACTAATATAACAAAAACTTTATTTGAACAGCACTACCAGCCCTTCCTTTAAATCATTATCAGGATTTAGTCTGCAAAAATGCACAATGCGGAGAAATGTAAATATATGGAGCAGAAAAACAGAAAAAAAGTAATAAAATAATAAGCTCTGCCTGAGGAGAGCTATAGCAGCCATTTCAGCTTAAGTGCGGACATTCAGCAATTTGATCTCATATAATCTGTCCCTCTGTACCAGATCAGAAAACCACACAGTGACCTGTTGCCCTCATCTTTATCTCTTTTTTTGTTTTTGTTCACATTCTTCAATTTTTTTATGTTTTTCAATGTGAGACTTCAATTAGCTGTCACTGAGTTTATTAACATCGATTACCCCACGCGTCTCCCTCCTCTTCTTCGCCTACAGTCCAGGACATCGTGTTCCAGCTGCAGCGCTTCGTCTCAGGCATGTCACACTACTATGACGAGTGCTACGCCGTCCTGAAGGAGGCGGATGTCTTCCCCATCGAAGTGGACCTCTCCCGCACCATGATCAACTACGGCAGCCAGTCCCTCTCCTACACTGGAGATGAGGAGGAGGAAGAGGAGGAGGAGGAGGGAGGAGGAGGAGGAGAGGAAGGAGGGAGCGGCGCAGGGAGACAAGCAGAGAACGGCGCTGAGAAACTGATCGATGATGAATGAGAGTGAGTGTGTGTGTGTGTGTGTGTGTGTGTGTGTGTGTGTGTGTGTGTGTGTGTGTGTTTTTCTTGTGGAGATGAAGTCCACCCCTCTATCATAACTGTTTCTTCACTGCATTTAATTTCAATGCACTCACCAAGCAGCGATCTTTGCGGTGGAGTATAGCAGTTGAAATGGATAACACTATCGTCACAAAGGTGTATACTACTGAAAATTGCTGCTATAATGCTGTATGTTGGTCTTTTGGTGGTGTTTTCTTCCTGCGACACTCTCACATCTACAGCTTTGTGATTATTTTACCATAGCAACTTTTGACTATCAACTTTCTGCTTTTTGATGTGTCCTCCACACATGAGGTCATTGTTGCTTAATGACTGAGAGAGAGACACAACTAACAGAAGGCAACTTTATTTTAATCTGAATGCTATAGAGGGGTTTTAATGTGACGGAGTAGGATTTATATGCATATGAGGTGTGCCTTCTTAGCTCTTAATGAAGCGTAATGGGTGCATGTTAATGTGCAAACTGTGGTGTGTGTGTTATTTTGTTACTTTCTTTGCCACAAAATTGTCGTATTTTGGACAGGGATTTTTTTAGCTACCTAAAATGATATTTTGCGGTAAATGTTAAGTGTCTCCTCAGCTTAACAAACAAATGGCAAATGACACCACTAGATAAATATACAAAATGTGAAGGTGTTGTTGAAGATGATGACTGAATGAAGAGTTTGTTACATCCAGCTGTTACATTCCTTCTGTTTTTTTTATTCTTCTGAGCACATTTTTAGGTGTTTCACAACAAGGGAGAGCTTGCATTTACCACAGCGTTCAGCTCTGAAAAGCTTCACAACCAAAGTCTTTCTTTAAGGTCATTCCATCTGTTTCACCTGCTCATACTGCATACTTCAATTTAAAATGTATTTTTCTTTCTCTTGTAACGCACCTACGTTGCTCACTTCCCCTCAACAGTATGTTTTTTTTTCCCATTCCAGCAGTGCCCTGGTAGTGTTTCTGTTTAGGAGGAGAAAGGTAACGGACACACACAGCCTCACATAGCTTTACCACTGTGTGGAAATCATGGATGATTAAAAAATACAAACACTACATGTAAATAAGTATGTACAAAGGGAAAGGGTGTAAAAACTGTTGTTTTAACTTTTCGTGTCATTCACACTTTATTTATTCTTTTTTTCAAAGTATATTTAAAAGTTTTAATGAGAAGAAAGAAAATCATTATATATTATTGTGAATATAAATTTCCACTTCTGTGGCTCTTTGTTGTCTTCAGGGGATTTTCATGATTTACTATTGGGAACACTTGGGGGCAGCATCACATCAGATAACACTGTCATGCAGTCTGCAACAAGTACACAATTTGTTGAAACATTTTGTTCGTGTATTGTTTTCTTTTTCTGAATAACTGGAATGTAATGAATCAGAAAGTCCTACTGTATGTTATTTTGTCTTGCACAGATCGGTTCATAGACACCTACAGCATATTACCTGAAATTATTATTTTGACTTACATTTAACTTACTATATGAATCATAAAATGGCCTAACGGTTGTTTTGTACCATGAATAAAAATAATAATAATGATGAGTATAGTGTCTGGCCTGTTTTACAGGGACATAATAGAGTGCTCCAGGGATGACATACTTTTTGTAGGCCAACCAGGAAGTTAGCATCGCACTGGTTCCCTCAACAAAAAAACAATGGGATTTTTCTATTGGATTTTGGATAATTGCAAAAAATAATCTCTGTAGCAAACACATGTTTATGATACTTAAAAGTTCTGTTCAGCAAGATAATCTCCACAAATAAACACCACTGTTATGATTTTTGAAGCGTGAATGCAATAGCCCGAAGTAAAAAGCTAACGTTAGGCATAAACGAACTACACCACAGTCGCATGAGCGTGAGTATACACAACGAGGCTGTGAAAGCGGATGAGTCGGCGCGATGACGTTTAGTCTCATTTAGCCACTTATTAGCAACCGCCTTTTTTAAGACATATAAAAGCTTCAATATTCACGAATTGGATATCTACTGATATATTTTATATCGTAGAACAAAACGTTGAAATCTCTTAAGCTTGTTTAAACCACAAACCTTATTTCAGGCATCTAACTAAAAAACAATTCAAAAACCCATTAAAGCTGAAGTAGGTGAGATTGGAGCAAATATGATTTTAAAAAGTTATTTTTATAAAACTGGCTAGATCGTGACAGTAGTGCATGAAACAGGTAACCTGAAAAAAAATCATGTGCCTCTGTCCTCTGGTGTCCTCCGGTACTCCTAACGGCATCTGCAAGATTTCACAGACCGGAGGAAAACAAGCAGTAAGAACTGATTTGAGGTCTGCTGTCTATGAGAGCCGGCTATCAATCACTCGCGAACTCTGACCAAACGGTCAAACTAGGCAGCGCTGATCAAATATGAATCAATATTACGTTACGTTAATGCCTATTTCTCGCCTCAAATGTTTTCAGAATCATCATGTAGTGTACTATTTAGCTGTAAAATGAGAAAGTTTGTGACGCGGCAGCCATTGTAAAATCTGTTGAAGGAACGCCAAGTCCCGGAGCACAGCCAATACGAACGCTCTCTCTCTGACATGACCTGTGATTGGTCAAAGTCTCCCGTCCCGGGCTAGATTTTTTTAAAGCCTGAAAACAGAGCCATAATGAGGTTCAGAAGTCTAGTTATCTCTCAGAACGCTTGAATTTTGAATTACATTATGCTGAAAGGTTATTATGGAATTTTTGCCCAATGATGCCAAAAATATACTGCCTACTGCCACTTTAACTTCCAGACGAGGGAACCGGAAGTGCTAAAATGCTAAATAATTTCCGGGTTATAAGAGTCATTCCTGTAGCACTCTATTGTTGTCTCTCTTTTTCGACTGAAGTTTGATGAAAAATATATCTTGTTTATCTTGAAATGTTAACATATCATCTTACGCCTGTGTCGTTTATTCATGTATAAATTGCTATTTGATATGCAAAATGTGCCACAGAGCCCCAGTGGCCTAATGGATAAGGCACTGGCCTCCTAAGCCAGGGATTGTGGGTTCGAGTCCCATCTGGGGTGAAACATTTTTCCCCCTATTGTGAACCTAAAGCGGAAAAATACTAAATTAGTCTGACACGGTATTGACTTATTGCTATTGCTAATGCCACCTAGCGTTAAGTGTCATTAGCAATAGTTCCTTCTCAAAGCGTACATATCTAATCTCTTTTCCCTCCGGCCTGCAGCCAATCAGGAAACGCTCCACTCTGACGACAGTCAGGTTGACTCCTCGGATTTTCTCTCCCTCCGACATATCACTGATTCCCTCCTTGCCTGAAGCGCCTTCGACCGATCCGCGTCTCTATTCTGCAGTTAGTTTAGCTTTTAACGGCATTTACACAGCCATGCTTTCAGTAAAGAGTCTGTATGTGTTCCTTTTATTCATTGTGGCTACGACCTTCGCCTCTGCTGACAGTAAGTAGGCCGAGTTTATGTTAAATCACGGGTGGTTGTTTAAATGATCTATTTTTCAGGATTTAACAAGTAGTGCTTGGCTGTAAGCACGCGTGCACCTTTGTATTACTTTAACTGACACTCTCTGTCAACTGTTGTGATTTAAAGTGTGTCGGAGATGACCGCTTGAATTGAATAGCATATGCTTTCTTTACTTATATATAGGATGCAGGGTAATCCCCAAACTCACGAGGGCTCCTGCCACTGAAATGTTTTAGTTTTAACTTTCTTTTTCGTTTACATCCATAGATCAATTATTTCAACATAAGCAAATATAGAGGCTACATTAATTAAAGACAAGAAAGAAGAAATTCAGACATGCAGGGGTGGCATATACTGTATAATAGTGAATGGGACATCTAGTCTTGTGACCCTTTAGTAGATGTCATCTGTCACTCAAGCTAAAAAACATTAAAAAATGCAATGCACAGTGGCCTACAGATGCACCAATATACTGCCAGTAGGCTATAGGCCAGCATATGCTTAAAAAAAGATTAGTCGATTGTTAGATTTACTGCATAGAGGACTTCACTCTTGTATTCTAGGAGTCTAATGTCCCCTACTTGATTGTGTTTTACAGCCATCAGTCTCCATGACTGTTGTGAGGCAGACCTTGTAGTCATATTTATGTCCTCTTACTGCAATGGTGATTGGTTTCTTCTCAGAGATGACAGCAGCGACGGTGTACTGGGACCCCCAACACAAGATCGTCCTCCTGAAGGAAGGGGTGCTGGAGACAGAGGGGGATGCATACGGGTATCTGAATGATACCCTGTCCAGTACAGGCTGGAGCATCCTAGAGATCCGTGCCGGGTACGGGAAGACACCTGAAACTGATGAGGTGACTTTCTTCCTGGCCGGCTACCTCGAAGGCTTCCTCACTGCCCAGTAAGTGTCATGAATGTGCTGCCATGCTCGCTGAGTCCTTAACATTATACAAGGTCGATTCATGCCACTTAATCAAAAATATCAATAATCAAATGGTTATTGGCTGGTCAGTATGTGAGTCTGAAGATAAGAAACTTTCAGCTTTGACCTTTGACACCTTCTGTAACAATTCAGAAATGACCCACCATCCAGTTTCCCTCATGATGCAGTAAAAATACAAAATCACAAGGATAACATAAAACAATCACAACAACACCAACCATTATCAAACACTTTGTTTTAACATTATAAATACTGCGCTTTTTTTGTTATTCTGATTACATTTATTTGGTATTCATATGTGCTCTTCCTCCTCAGGCAGATGATGGACCACTACGCCAACATGTATCCGCAGCTGATCCACGACCCAAAGATCCTCGGCCCGGTTCAGAGTTTCATGGCGTGAGTCTGTTCCCTTTTCTTTTTAAAAATGAAAACCACAGCAGCAGCACCGCAGTCTCATACAGTACACAATCACAAATGTCACCATCTCTCATATCCTCTTCTCAGAGTTGTTCAGTTTAGCTCACACTATGGCCAGATATCGAAGCTCTTTCTGTAATGGCACTCGGCTGCTCTTGACCCGAGTTTAATGTAAATCCACTCCTGACAATGATTATATCGTAAAATTCAGCAGGAAGAGGAGAACAGAGAATATTATTGTTTGTTAAAGTCAGAATTTCAGATTGATAACTTTGGATTTGTTTTGAGGGTGCAATGTTTGAAAGGCTTTGAGTGGCCCAACAAGATCATATTTCTTTCCATGCATGATTCCTCAGTTCAATTCAGTTTATTAACACTAGTGCAGTGCCCATTAGGAGCGTATGCCAGTCTGCAATGGGCCGATTGCTTGGCCCCCAGAAGTGCTTCTTGTAGCGTTGTCGAGAACCGCGGTAAGGCTGCTTGTAACCGCCAAATGTGAAGTTGATTGGATGAACGGTTTTCGAGATATGCGAAGGACAGTCATATATACATACACAGACAGAGATTCCTAGCTTTGTAGTTAGATGATACTGCTACAGCGCCACCTATTGGCCAAATGGCACCACATTTGCCATGGTCACTCAGACCTCATATCTACACATGTCCACCAAATGTGGTTGCAATAGCACAAAGCGTTCAGGAGATATGACATTTTTTTAGCTAAATTTAAGGGCAAGCTGTAGCAAAACTATGTGGAAAATCAAACATCCAAAAAGCTAACTTCTTCCGGCTTGGTCCAAAGATGTTCTGTACCAAATTTGGTGACAATCGCTCAAAATTTGTAGGAGGAGCAGCAAAAAAACTGATTTGGACACAATTCAAAATGGCGGAAAGTCAATCTAGACGCAGATTGGCGTGGCTTATATGGATAGATTCGTCTGGACCCACAAAATCGGGGAAAAAAAGTCCACATTTTGTTTCTGAGACTTACAGTTTAAAAGTTACTGTCCAAAATGTAAAGTTCATTGTTATAGTGCCAAACTGCAAATGTCTCTCTTGGGCTTGTAGGAAGCAGGACTCGTGGACCAGAGAGCAGGTGAAACTGAACAAGAGCTCTGATCCTCTGTGGAAACACGTAGGCTTCATCGTGGCTCAGATGGATGGACTGCAAGCAGGAGTCGCACACTGGGCCAAGAAACAAGGGAAAAAGGTATAAAGGCAACAAAACAATATCTTATCATTGTAATTTAACTCTTGTTTATACAGGCTCTTTACATGCATAGAAGCCCTGTGGGATATTTTTCTCTACAACAGTAGAGAAAAATATCCCACAAAACAATGAAAAAACAAATACATAAAATGTATAAATTAGTGGGGGAAAATACAGAATAAACAACTGCAACTGTTCAAATTCAGGTTTCTAGAGTGTATATATACATGTAAAGATAAACATAGAAGTGCCCTAATTATTGTAAAATGATTGTATAAATGTATGACTCTGAATCAGTGGGCGACTCCGGGGTCTGAAAAGTGAAGCCAACGCTGAAGTGCCTTAAACTTGCATTCTCTCTAACAGCCAGCAGGGGGCGACTCCTCTGGTTGCAAAAAAAAGTCTGATTGTATAGAAGTCTATGAGAAAATGACGCTACTTCTCACTTAATTTATTACCTCAGTAAACATTGTAAACTGGAGTTTATTATATTACATATATATATTACAAACTCTAAATGCATCTATACCACACATACCATAGTTTTATTTGCGTTTAGCCCCAGTTTAAGGTCAATAATAGATTGTTGTTGGGCCATAAAGTTAAACTGCAGCTTGGATAGTGCAGATTTGGCATGAAAAGTCTCCTAATAGCTCATGATTTCACTGATTTTAAGCTTATCTGTTGTTTTGTTAGATATTTATTTTTGGATTGGTGGCTGTCTCACTATGGAAGCAACGCTATTCCTTTTCATTTGCTGACCAACAGCTGTTTATCTGGTGTCCTTCCCATAGCCGCTGTCCCTGTTTGCCGTCCAGTTCCTGAATGCAGTGGGAGACCTGCTGGATCTGATCCCTGCCTTGGTCCCCACCTCCAACCCTCCGCCAAGAAACTTCAAACTTCCAGGGATGGGACACTGCTCTGCTCTCATCAAGGTCAGAGGTCAAAACATTTTCCAGTAAGATGTATTACATACAGTACTCTACATAAGGAATGCACACAGCAACACAGAAGACAATGGCACAAAATTTCCTGTGTACAAAATCAGTAAAACATCAGCTGTAATCAGATGATTTACGTAAGTGTGCTAAATGAGAAAAATAAGCTGCTACCAATGAAAAATTAATTTCCTGAATTTTTTCATCCTGCATACTTATTTAAAAGATACAGAGCTCCCCATCCTCTTTTAAGGGCGCTTTCACAAGCAATCATTTAATCCGTTTTAATCGAACTCCAGTGTGGTTCAACCCCTGGTGTGGTTCATTTGGGAAGTTGTGAACGCAATAATCGTACTCTGGTGTGGACCAAAACATCCGGTCAGAGAGCGCTTGCGAGAGGTGTTCTCGGACCGTTTCCAAGCGAACCAAAACGCAGACTGCCTGTGCTGCATTTGATGAGATGGACACCATTAAACGACAGGTTAACATGAATGGGAGAGGACTGACCTGGACTTCTGCAGAAGTCTGAAGAGAACATACAGAATATACTAAATAAAGTCCATAAAAATAGTGACGTTTGTAAAGTAATTCGAGATAAACTAAAGGAGAGGGGATTCGTGCACGGTAGATCAGTGCCGAGTCAAAGAGAAAACACTTTAACAGCAATATATCAAAGCCTGTGATTCCCTGCAGAGAAGTGGCAGCTCTCGAGAAGGAAGAGATAAATTTGCTCCTTCGTACACATCCCTCAGCAAATTTTTGATTTTTTTTATTTGGTCTTCTTTAATTTATGCACTGACCTAACCACAAAACAGAGTAAATAGAAACCAAAAGTATTAATATCTCTCAGATTCGGACTAGCCAAACATACTATGGCTTGTGAAAGTGCCCTTAAAAAGTTATGTCTTTGTAACAGTGAAGAATTTGGTCTGTAAAAGTGCTAATTCCTCCTCTATGACCACCACCACACCAGGAATACAGGGCTTAGTGTTCCCAGAGACGCAGTCGTGTATTAGTGTAAATTTCATTTACTACATAAACTAATTAGTCCCACGCACACTTGTGTTAGTGAAAATGTGAATATCGTGGGGTAAAAAACAGGCCTTAGTATGAAAGAAAGATCCCTCGGTCATAAAATATATTTAGTAACACTAACAGCAGAAATATTGTGCAGTATTGCTCAGTGTTTTACTTATAATCACATCTTACTTGTGTTTTACTATGTGTTATTCTGCCATCAACTTACTTGTACTTGTCGTACTTACTTTCTTCATTGTTCCTATTGTTTGTGCCATGTCTGTCTTTTGCAGAATTTGTCAAATTACTTGAATTAAAATGAATTATTATTAATTATTACACAGCTTTGTTGAATACTCGATTCTGATTGGTCAATCACGGCGTTCTACGGTCTGTTATTTCTTAATAGCAGACCGTTGCTCTGTAGAACAGATCGTTGCTATGGGCGCAGTTCTGATGTCGGACTCTGGCGGACCGTTTTTGTGTGAAATTATTGATTTCTCAAGTAAGTAGCCATGTAATAAGCGGGATAATGTACAGCTGGCGGGTCATTGTTGTGAAATAAACCCCTTCAGGGTGATGCAAGACCTGCCAGGGGTTTATTTCACAATAATAACCGTCTCGATGTCTTTTCTTTAGTTTTATTCACATATCCCACTAACTGAGAGCCTGATATTGTGTGTGTTTTCGTAAACATTGGTAATCAACAAACGGTCCATGGGGCAAAAGAGCTTAAAGATAAGATAATTAAGTATGGCGCTGAGGTGTTCAAAATCAGATTCACATTGACACAAATTCCAGTCATTTCTGCTGACACAGGAACACCGTATCGATCGACTGTTGAGTCTAACTCCACCTCTCTGTTTTCTGCACCCCCCTCTTCCCCTCAGATGCTGCCGGGCTTTGAGAACCTCCTGTTTGCACACTCCAGCTGGTACACTTACGCTGCCACAATGCGGATCTACAAACACTGGGACTTCCGCATCACTGAGCCCCACACGGCCACTGGGAAACTGTCCTTCAGCAGCTACCCTGGTATGTAGTATGTAGGCCCCAGGAGTTCTCCGTAACAAGAATTCTTCAAAGATAATAAGCACAGCAGTGAAATGGTGGCGATTTGCAATCACAAATAACCGTGGCTTGTTTGTGAAGATTGTCAGAAACGCTCTCAGCTTAATCTTCCTCTTCAGGTTTCCTCGTGTCTCTTGATGACTTCTACCTCTTGGGCAACGGTCTGATGATGACACAGACCACCAACAATGTCTTCAACTCCTCCCTTTTTGACACAATCACTCCCAACAGCCTGCTGGCGTGGCAGAGGGTCAGGCTGGCTCACAGTTTGGCACATACCGGAGAAGAGTGGGCCAAAACCTTCTCCATGTACAACTCTGGTGAGTGATTACATATTTGTATAGTACTAAGCACAGTTACAAATTATTTTAAAAGATGGCAGTAACATGAAGAGACATACAAGTATAACATAAAGCAATAGGTCAATAACAGTTAATTAAAGACCATTTTATTCAAAGCAAATCAATAAAACTGAATGAAATGAATGTATACTGACACTACTGCCAACCTTTAGTTTCCCAAAGCATAGCAGTGTGTTAGATCTGTAATTCATAAATTTTACCTTCCAGGCAGCTGTTGGAATACTTTTATTTTAGCACAAATTAAATTCAAATCAACTTGCTTAGACCTGAGACTTATAGGAGAACTCCACCTATTTTACACTTCAACATGGGAGTGGGCAAATATTCTTACTTTATGCTAATGCATAAATGTATTTATTATTGGAAATCATTAACAACACAAAACAATGACAAATATTGTCCAGAAACCCTCACAGGTACTGCATTTAGCATAAAAATATGCTCAAATCATAACATGGCAAACTGCAGCCCAACAGGCAACAACAGCTGTCAGTGTGTCAGTGTGCTGACTTGACCATGACTTGCCCCAAACTGCATGTGATTATCATAAAGTGGGCATGTCTGTAAAGAGGAGAGTCGTGGGTATCCATAGAACCCATTTTCATTCACATATCTTGAGGTCAGAGGTCAAGGGACCCCTTTGAAAATGACTGCCGGTTTTTCCTCGCCAAAATTTAGCGTAAGTTTGGAGCGTTATTTAACCTCCTTCACGACAAGCCAGTATGACATGGTTGGTACTAATTGATTCCTTAGGTTTTATAGTTTCATATGACATCAGTATCTTCACTCTATCTAACTAAAAATCGCAAATTGCGTTAATGTGTTAAAACAAATTTGCGTTGTGTCTTATTATTGACAACCCTAGTCTGAAGACTACATGTTTGAAAAAAAATCTGAGGATGTGGAGTTAGAAAGAAGTGAGCTCACCTGGGGCCTCATTACAGAAACTGAAAGTCTGAAATCCTATCTTATCTCAGGATGATTTCAGGATGACATTATTGGTATTTCAGAAACATGTTTCCTAACTGCATTTAAGACAAAAGCCTATCTTATCTTAGGACAGGAATTTATCTATTACAGTGCCCTCATAATTTAGGGATTTCCCAAATTAGAAATCCTAGACTAGGACGGCATAGACCCTGTCCTCAATTCAAAATAACTGCCAGAAATGGCAGCAGCACTGTTGTTCGGCCAATGACAATGAAGATGGGCAACTACAGGAAAACTGAAATATAATGATTGAAAGGCTACTCAAACAGAACGATGGCGCTTTAAATTTCCCGGCTGGCACGACGATTCATTTTGAATTTGATATACGTGCTACGTCCATACTTACCAACCTTGAGAAATCAGAGACTTTGTTTCCTGCATTCTGGTGACTTTTAAAGAATGAAAATAACAAAATAATAAGTACACTGCACAGTATTTTTATGTTAAATAGGCCTACTTTTAATTTTACTTTTAATTCTCAGGAAAGAAAACGGAATAATTCGCCCCTCTGGCTAAACTAGGTTAATATTCATCAGGTCTCATTCATTCATTCATTTTTTGAGTATTTCTTTCTCTTAGTAATCTCCATTTCCCTCTCCTTCTCTCACTCACTAACTCACTCCCCTTCAGACATAACGCGATAACAGCACCACTGCGCTCTGAAACCCGTTATTTCCAGTAGCTTGCGCCACACCACAACGGCTTTCCTGTGGGGCTGACCTGAATGTTTCGAAGCTTCGCCGTTGCCATGGTAATCGACCTCTAAATCAATATTCGAATGCTTCGGGGGTTTTTTATAAGTATGTAATAATAAAGTATAAATCCCCAAATAGACCATGAAATAAGGAATAATCCCACAACATTATTCATATTCAACATTAATTATTATTAGTTATTCTCAGACGGATCCCGCTGTTTGTTGAGTGTACAGTAGTGCGGCAGCGGCACTGAAACAGGGGAGAAGGAGACAGACAGAAGAATATGTCAGCCTGCTGCGCTGCGAGCGCAGCTCAAACCATGCCGCGGTGTTGCGAACAGTTCTCCTCCGCCAGGAAAAGACATTTGGTGTAGCTCTACTGCCGTCCGGGTGTAAACAGTAGAGCTTATGGCTTATACACGTTGTACAGAGCCAGAAACATGTTGAAATAACGAAAAGGAAATAAAAGATGTGATAAATTAACATAAATTGGGAGAAATGTGGGAGAATTGTGACCCTGGGAGGAAACCGGGAGGGTCACTGGAAAACGGGAGTCTCCCGGGAAAATCGGCAGGGTTGGCAATTATGGCTACGTCCGAGATAGGATAGGACACTGCCATGAGTTTAGGAATTACCTCTGAGGCCCCAGACTTTTGCTGCCCGCTCCTCATCTGTGCCCGAGGCTCGAGGCTACATTAGCCACTACTAGCATGCATGGAATAAAAAAGATATCTCTGGCTCTGCTTGTTAGGTACCTACAACAACCAGTACATGGTGTTGGACAGGAGCAAAGTGAAGCTGGGCCACAGTGTTGATGACGGCGCTCTGACTGTGGTGGAGCAGATCCCCGGGCTGGTGGAGTACTCTGACCAGACACAGGCTCTGCGCAGAGGTAACAACAGATCTCCTGTTTTCTACAGCATTTGTTTCATTTGGACGTTTGTAGAGTTTCTCTTTCCCGCTGCTTCTGTTTATCACAGGTTACTGGCCGTCCTACAACGTTCCCTTCCACCAGAAGATCTACACGCTGAGCGGTTATGGAAAAATGTGGGAAGAGCATGGAGAAGACTTCTCCTACGACCTCTGTCCCAGAGCTAAGATCTTCCGCCGCGACCAGGCTGATGTCAAGGACCTGGATTCCTTGAAGCACATCATGAGGTTTAATGGTGTGTGGTTCTGTCTCGTTTTGATAGTTTCTCACTCACATTCAGCTGGTTCTCCATATCAACTGCAAACTGCATTTCTTATGTTTTCATAAGAAAACATACGTGATTGTTAACTGATTGACCTAGCTACGCAAGGTAATCATGAATCATGAATCTTTACTTCGCATATCACTAAACAGTAGCTCTCAAATAATACTCATATTAATGTTGGTCCCACATTTGAACCTTTTCCACTCCTCTTTTTCATAGACCCGTTTTTGTCTGTTTTAGGGGGGGACAGGGGGTCTTTAGGGGGAGATAGCAGGTCAACAGTAGATGTCACATAGAAGTGGTGTACATCATCTGAAAGCTGAGAACCTGAAGATTAATTTGAGATGCAGCTCAGCACTGTGTGTCAAGTTGTTCAATTAATTAATTAAAATAAATTGTGAAAGTGTATAAGGGCTTAGAACAGTATGATGTCCATCCCCATGCTCTATTATGTCTCATAAGTTGTTGCAGCAATTTTGGGGTTGATACCATTTGTTACACAGATCTGGTGCTAAATTTAACCATTTTTACCACTCAAGAATTGATAAAAAATATCAATAATCCCTCCAAAATACCACATTAAGACACCAAGACCTTGAGGAACACCATAGAAAAAGCCATGCTGTGATTTGGTATCAAAAACTTTTGACATTTGGAGATTTCTGTGGGAATTGCATTTTTCGGCAATTTGATGGCGAACATTTCTGTTCTGGAAACAGCTCAGAAAGCCCCTTATTGTCAATCTACCTAGGAAAGCCTTCCATGCTCTGAATGCTCTAGGTCTCATGTTTTTGCCCCAAACTGCATGTGATTATCATAAAGTGGGCATGTCTGTAAAGGGGAGACTCGGTGGTACCCATAGAACCCATTTTCAGTCACATATCTTGAAGTCAGAGGTCAAGGTACCCCTTTGAAAATCGCAATGCCAGTTTTTACTCGCCAAAATTTTGTGTAACTTCAAAGCGTTATTTAGCGTTCTTCCCGACATGCTAGCATGAGGTTGGTACCAATGGATTCCTTAGGTTTTCTAGTTTCATATGATATCAGTTTGTTCACTCTAAAACTGAGCCTGCTACAACCTCTGAAAAAAGTAAAGTCGGCGCCCTCAAGGAGTGGAAGAGGTTAAATAAAGATTAACTTATTAGCCCAGGAGATGACTTGTATATTTACCAGTGCCTACATGTTTAATGTTACCATTATTGTTTCTTTTCAGACTACAAGAAGGATCCATACTCCAAGGGTGACCCCTGCAAGACCATCTGCTGCCGTGGCGACCTGAGGGCAGAGAAGCCAACACCAGGAGGTTGCTATGACACTAAGGTAGTGCCCTGTCACCACAGTGATCTTGTGTTTTAGTAATAGAGGTCACAACACCAAATGCCTTTTAGCTCAGATTGTCTCTGGTTCCTGTGTTGTTCTTCGTCCAGGTGACAGATTTCCACATGGCTGGGGACTTCCGTGCGGAGGCGGTGAACGGGCCAACGACACAGGATGGACTCCCGCCGTTCATTTGGGATAAATTCAGCAGCATCAGCCACCAGGGCCTGCCGAGGTACTACAACTTCACCTTCGTCAGGATGCAGCCTCTTCTCTTCAACCCATGAGGTGTGTTTGTGTGAGTGAGACAGAGAGATTCTGTCCGTCTGATGCTTTCAGAGTAAGGAATGATGAGAGCCATTTCTTTTGTGGTTCACACATCCGTTTACACACTGATGATTTTTAGTTTAATTATTGCTTTAAAGTTACAATCTCAAAGATCTCGATTCGTTCTCTTCGGTGATAAGCGGTAATTGCAGGTGTGTTTTCGGATCTCACTCCCGGAGATACAAACAGTGTCGCCTCTTGTGATTTTCCCCGGGAATGTCGCCACAGACGCCCAGTTCATAATACTGCAAATGCAAGGGCTTTCACCAGTGGGCCATAGGCTCAGTCACCAATGTGTTACCTCATTTGGTGATAGATAGTGACTCAACAGACATTTATTCAAATGAAAATCTTGAAGATTATTACTTTAACTTAAAGTTCAGAATTGCGTCCCACCAACAAATGCTTTCTTTTAAGGTTTTACATTGTGTGAGTAACAATACCTCCTTCTACCTGATAAAATACAAGATGTCAAACTGCCAATCAGATTTTAAATCAGTATTTTAACGTGTGTATGTATTATTTACTTTGGATTACAGTAGAAATCAGTAGTGTTTTTTTATACCTCCAGCCATTTGTGCCTTGAACACTGAGACTAACTTAATGATTTTATACAATGCCGAATCAATGCACTAAATCAGTGGTCATTTTTAATCTTTTTTTCAATGCTTGAATGTCTTCATACATGCAAACACTAGCATTTCAGTGGTAAATGAAACAATCAGTGCAATGTCATACTCAGGGCTGTTGATCTACTCTAGTGCTGTGATTTATGTGCGTCTATTTCTTATGCTGTGCAAAATGAAAATATCTCAGGTTTATATGTTTGTATAAGCCTGTGTTTCTTATTTAATATTATGTGTAATACTGCACATCTGTATCATGCTATCATTTCATGTGTTCATTTTTTATTAAAGTTTTACAGTTGTACGAGCACAGTCTTGGTTTATAAGTCTTCATTGCTGCTGTCAGTAACAAGAAGTCACAGAGATAATGAGATGTTATGAGACCCACAGCTGCCTCATGATATGATAGTACGACAAATATTAGTATGTAGTTTATGAATACTTGTTGTAGGAGCCATGGATATATTTATATTATGTTTGTTTATTGCTCATCTCACCTATTAACCCATTTGAGTTCAAATACTATATGTAGTATGATCAGGAAAAAAAACACAACATTTGTTCTGATTGGTCTAAAGTCTTGAAATCTGGTACGGACATATAGTGCCTTCAAATGAAACTCGTGAGCTTGTGTGTACAACATGGGAAGTCGTGTACACGATATGTTTGGCGTTCAAGTGGTTAAGTCGTGAGAACACCGCTGCTAAACAACGGCAATATTAAGGTTACTGTAGGCGTCTAGAAGCCACAGAGGCTTACAACAACAACTGTATGAGATTTTCCATGTGCTTCTCAAACTACATTATAGGGGATTGGATATCTCCTTTCTTTGGGTTCCTGCTCACCTAGGGGTGGAAGGAAATGAAAAGGCAGACATATTGACCAAACAACAACAGTTAATTGACATACAAATACCGTTAGCCTAAGTAAAGCAGAGGTTAAAATGATCATTAAGGACTACATGCACAAAACCTGGCAAGAATGTTGGGACTTAAGTGACAAAGGGAGACATTTGTACAGCATTCAAAAACATTTAGGCTTTGGTGGAATACGGGGCGGGAGCCCAAGGGAAGAGATGGTCATTACCCATCTGAGAATAGGACATACAGGATTAAACAAAACTTCATAAAAATAGGCAAACACCCAACTGGAGTATGCACACACTGTAATAAACTGGAAACTGTAAAACATGTACTTATAGATTGCATCAGGTATGATGGAGAGATGAAGGAAATTAATATCAGGACTAAATGATGGAAATATTACATTGGGGAAAAGACAGGAAAGTACACACACTTCTAATTAATTACATAAGAGCAACAGGAATAATGGAAATAATTTAGCTGTTTTTGTTGTTTTCAATTATTATTATTTTCCTGCCAATCCACTGCTCCACACTCCAGTCCAGTAGGAGGCCGTAATGCACCTATAAGCGGGTTTGCCAGCCGCCAATAAACACCAAAGAAGAAGAAGAGGAAGAAGCATATTAGTTCTCGCGAGATCGTGATCTGATGCATCAATATACCAACACAGAGCCGTATGCTAACAGCTCAAGAACTTCTGTGAGCAAAAAAGGTAGGTTTATTTTATTTGAGTTTGACTTTGGTCATTTTATATTGTTTCTTCCTCGGAACAATTTCTCCTTGGGGATTAATAAAGTAACGATGCCATTCTATACAGATTGCTAACTACTTAATCGCTTAACGTTACTTAACTACAGGTCGCTAGCTGCTAATGTTAGCTACAGGTCGCTAGGGTTACAGGTCGCTAGCCGTTAGCTATAGATCAGGGGAGCTGCGTTTTTTTCTGTATAAAAAGCACTATAACATTTATATTTCCCGATTGATTTAAATGGTTTCACCTGGATACAGTTGGCCTGTCTATGACTATGTAGCAGACCGCATGTAGGGGCGGCTGTAGCTCCGTGGGTCCTGTTACAGCAGGTTTGGCGGGTCCATCCCCGGCTCCGACTGTCTGTATGTCCAAGTGTCCTTGAACCCCAAGTTGCTCCCCGGGCGCTTCACAGCAGCCCGCTACTCCTACATGCTTATGATGGGTTAAATTCAGAGGTCACAGTTCATGTACGTACCTGTATGCATGTATATGACGAGTATGTAGTATGGACATATAGACATAATTGATTATAATCGGGGTTTTGGTGCATGTGTAACGCAAGCAGTTTTATTGTGTAGCTTTTACATATCAACCTATTTCAATGAGTCGTTTTTATATTCAAGGGTTTATAAATGCAAATGCACTGTAAAACGTAGATTATTTGTTTACAACCTTGTGTTAGGTGGAAGGCTCAGTAAGCAGCCATTTGTGTGTTTATTTTTAGTGATGCTGCTCCTCATGATGCCAGAGGATTATAATGATTGCTCCCATTAGGTACTCTCTGCTGTGATTATTGATGCCGAGGGCAGCTACATTGTTCATCTTTACATAGTTGTTGATAACTAAAGTTGTGAAGCTACACTTATTTGCACTGAATTGGAAACGATGATATCATTGAGAAAATACACTGTGAATTGCAAGGTTGCTGAAAATAGTGCACTATAGTCGACTAAAGCCTGCAGAGTAAAGCTATAATTATACAAAAGCCTATATCTCCAGTATAATAGGTTGTGAACTAAAGTGGGCTGGTCTGAGGGATGAAAATCCCAGGCTGAAAATGAATCCCACTCTGGCCCCTGTCCCATCCTTCTATCGATAGAGACACTATTAGGGCAGCACCTGAAATAATGAGCCGTAGAATAGCCTAAATGTAATGAGTAATGTGTAGATTCTCCTTTGCACATTTGGATAGTATTGTAAGGCACGCGACCATGGTGCATTGAACATTATTATTCTGTTTTTATACATTTTATTTGTCTTCTTGACATGGAAATGGACCAAAAGTGATGTCAGAAGAAAGAAAGGCAGTCTCGCTCAGCCAGTAGATAATGCACGCAGATCAACCTGATACCAGCAGGAGGGCCGTGTGTGTGTGTGTGTGTGTGTGTGTGTGTGTGTGTGTGTGTGTGTGTGTGTGTGTGTGTGTGTGTGTGTGTGTGTGTGTGTGTGTGTGTGTGTGTGCGCGCACTGTAGGCAGACAGACAGGCAGGTCAGTCAGTCTAACCCCTGGAAGTGTAAGGAGTGTACATCCATGAGTGTGATGTGGCCCTCTGTGTCATTGCAGATAGAAACTGCTTTGAGGCATGACACAACTAACTTTTTGGATAAAAATGGATGGAAAACGGAAGGATTTAATTTTTCATATGTGTTGATTAGAATGTTTATTTTTTCCCCCTGATTGCCAAGAGAATAATATGGGAGAATAATTTTCAAAAGCCAAAAATCTTGTTCCTTATTGTTCTCTGTGTTTATGATGCATGCATTCTGTAAGCCAGGATTTATGGAAAGATTTATTGATCGTAACAAAGGTTAAGGGGCGTCATGTCCTTTCGGGGGCAGCATGTTACACAACTGCATTTTTCAGTACTATTCATTTACAGACACGTACAGAATGAACAAATATTTAGGCTACATGTCAGAAACAGATCTGCTGGCAAAAACCTGTCTTTAAGCTGTTGCCTGGTTTTGTAAAATCCAATGCAGCCAGGTATAGGCAAGTCTGCGTGAGCTTGGCTTTTATCATACATTTTTACAGTAAACATAGGTGAAATAAACTAAAGTGCTTCACATTTCTTTCAATGGCATATTGCCTGTCTATATAAATTCTAAATGCCTATCTTTGTAGTTGGAAAAGGGTAAACGGCTGTATTAGTATTTCCAAAAGTGCTTTGAAAGCGGTCACATTGTTTTACTACAGTGGATCTCTAGCTCCAGATTATGTTGGTTTTTAAGTCAGTGGGCTATAACATAATGTTGTTATGATAATACAGTGGAAACCGCTTATAGTGATCACGTCTGTCCGGGTCAAATTGATTACTATAAGCGGATGATTATTATAACCGATTTTTTTTGTCGTTGTGCATCATTTCTAATGCAGATTACCATCTAACTGACATTTGTAGACCTAAATACCAGTCTTTAGATTAAATACCAGTGTTTAATTAATATGCTGTATGCCTCACTGTGTGGAAGTGACTGGGATCATTCTTTTATGTGTAAGGCAACATCAGGCTTGACTTAAACATTGCTTCCCTAACTTTGTAAAACAAAATGTAACAAATAAATACATAGATATGCATTTACTGAGATGTTATTTAGTATTAAAATAATAAATAGTACACCAGCAACCTGGTAAAAAATCTTCAAAATTAACAGGCATTACAACGCAAGTGTAAACCTTTTTAATGCAGCAACAAATTGGTCACAACTTAAACAGGAATTACAACTCCAGTATATAATGTACATAATATATAAACATAGACTTGAATTTAATAGATCGGCTCCATTGTCACCAATATACGATCCAGTTACTTGAGTCAGTATCGGCCCGATATCTGATCCAGCTTCGTTATCGGTACATCCCTATCTGCAACACAAGCATGCATGCAGAACGAGGAGCCCCTTTGCCGGGGCTCCTCGTTCTCTCACCTGGTGGCGGCATGGAGGAAGACGGGCGCCGGTATGCATGTGCTGCCAGCGCTGCGGTGCCGAGGAGCCGGTCGGCAAAGTTTCACTTTGGGGGCATTATGTTACCAGGCATTATCAATCCACTTGACGAGGCCGGCTTCAACCACAGGTGCTTTCCCCGTGTCCATTTCGTTTTTTATTCAGAGAAAATGACTTTCCTTTTCCGTCACAATATCAATGTCCACGCAGCATCAGCCTCAGGTATCCAGCCGGAAAGCAGACGGTCCGCAAGGCAAATTATCAATGGAGATTTTCCATTATGTTGTCATGTATGAAAAGACTCAAAATGAACACTGTAAGCGAACTGCTTGATTACTATAAGCAAATTATTTAAACATCATTTGTATAGGAATGATTCTGTCCCAAGCTTTTTGATTCATATAAGAGGTTGATCACTGTAACCGTGATCACTATAAGCAGTTTCCACTGTACCACATTTAATTTACAAGCGGAGGGTCATGCTGTATGTGAAAGGTTAAGATAACTAAATTTTTCTTCTAATTGATTGTATATTTAATTATGTGTCCTCATAGGAAGAGGAGTGTTTGCATCCAAGCCCATAAGACCAGGTGCTTTTGTCTCGGAGTACAGGGGAGAACTCATATCAGTGGATGAATGCCGGTCAAGACACTACTCAGAGACACAGAGTACATTTCCGTTTGGATTTCAATGGCAGAAACGTCACTGGTGGTAAGCATGTAAAGATATATGTTTTGTAGAGATCAGGGAAATTCTTATGAAGACTTTAAACAAAGGTTTGAATAGTTGATGAGGGAATGAAATCTTTTAATCATACATGCTAGGTGGAGCGCAACATTTAATTCCAGTGAATCAGTTTTGGTTTGTAACTGTAGCTATCATGATGAGACTTGACATTTTAGGCTAATGAAAAGAGCTTTATCTGGATCAGGCCTTTCTCTCATCACATGTCATACAGTTAGAGTTGATGTGCTATGTATTTTAAAAGGCTCTTACAATAAAACTGTGAAGATGTATATACTTTATGAAATTTGATATTTAAGTAGTCCAATGTTTAATGGGTAGATTTCTTATACCTTTTTAGTATTGATGTGTCCAGGGAAGATGGATCCCTTGGAAGAGGAGTGAATGACAACCTCAAATAGTTGTTGTTTTTTGTTTGCTGTGAAGAATATAGAAGCAGGAACTGAAATCGACTTCAACTAGTGTGATTCAAAATGGCCATGGTGTAAAAAGGTGAGTTCGTTAGATTAGGCATACTGAGAATTTAGTATTTTTTTTTTTTATCTGTGTATCTATAAATATCCATGTGATCTCTCAGATCTATATGATCTGATCAATAGTTCTTGCGTTTTATCTGAATTTCAGCAGACAAGCCGGCTCCTGCTGTGGCAGTAGAGACCCAAGATGTTCCCTATAGATCCGACTTCCCATGAGGATTAAAGCAGAGATGATGCCACAGGTAATGGCGTAATGTCGACCCAAAACATCATTAAAAAGTTTTAGTATATAGAATGTCAAAAATGTAATAAAATAAGTCTTAGAAAAAAGTCCAGAGTACAGTATGTCATAATAAAGCCATAGTATAATATGTTAAAAAAGTCATACTATAGTGTGTCGAAAAAGTTATATAAAAAATCATAATATAGTATGTTAAAAAAAAAGTCATAGTATAGTATGTCAAAAAAGTCATAGTATAGTATGTCAAAAATGTCAGAAAAAGTCATAGAATAGTATGTCGAAAAAGTTATGAAAAAGTCATAGTATAGTATGTTAAAAAGTCATACTATAGTGTGTCGGAAAAGTTATATAAAAAATCATAATATAGTATGTTAAAAAAAAAGTCATAGTATAGTATGTCAAAAAAGTCATAGTATAGTATGTCAAAAATGTCAGAAAAAGTCATAGAATAGTATGTCGAAAAAGTTATGAAAAAAACAGAGTATAGTATGTCAAATAAGTCATAGTATAGTATGTCGAAAAAGTCATAAAAAAAAGCCACAGTATGTCAAAAAAGTCATTAAGAAGTCATAGTATAGTATGTCAAAAAGTCATCAAAAAAGTCATCGTATAGTATGTAAAAAGAATCACAAAAAGTAATAGTATAGTATGTTGAAAAAGCCAAAGTATAGTATGTAAAAAAAAAAAGTCATATTATACTATGTCGAAAAAGTCATTAAAAAAAACATTGTACTATGTTATAAAAAAGTTATAGGATGTCGAAAGATGTCATGAAAATAATTATAGTAATAATTTACTATGTCAAAAAGTCATAATAAAGCTATAGTATAGTACGTCAAAAATGCATAGTATAGTATGTCAAAGAATGCATAGTATAGTGTGCCAAAAAAATCATAAAAAGTAATCGTATAGTATGTTGAGAAAAAGTCACTAGTATAACGTGTCAAAAAAAGTCATAAAAAAACATAGTATTGTATGTCAAAAAAATCACAAAGTAATAGTATAGTTTTTTTAAAAAGTCATAAAAAAACATAGTGTAGTATAGTATGTCAAAAAAGTCACAGTATATCAAAAAAGTCATGGTATAGTATATGGAAAAATTCATAAAAAAGCCATAGCATAGTATATCAAAAAACATAATAAAAAAGCCATAGTATATAGTATGTCTGAAAAAGTCATAAAAAGCCATAGTATAGTATGTCGAAAAAGACGTATAAAGTCATAGTATACTGTAGTGTGCTATAAAAAGTTAATAGTGTAGTATTTCATAAAAAAGTCATAGTAATATCATAAAAAGTCGTAGTATAGTAAAAAGAATTCATGAAAAAAAATCACAGTATAGTATGTCAAAAAATTCACGAAACAAGTCAGTACAGCATGTTGAAATGTCATGAAAAAAACTCAGTATAGTATGTTATAAAAAGTCACAGTATAGTATATCAAAAATGTCACGAAAAAAAGTCATAGTAGTATGTCAAAAAAGTTATAGGATGTCGAAAAATGTCATGAAAATAATTAAAGTAATAATTTAGTCATAATAAAGCTATAGTATAGTATGTCAAAAAAAGTCACAAAAAGCTACAGTAATTTATGTCAAAATAGTCATTAAGAAGTCATAGTATAGTATGCAAAAAAAAATCACAAAAAGTAATTGTATAGTATGTTGATAAAAAGTCATGGTATAGTATTAAAAAAAACTCATAGTATAATATGTCAAAAAATCATAAAAAAGCCATAGTATAATGTGTCAAAAAAGTTATTAAGAAGTCATAGTATGGTATGTTGAAAAAGTTATAAAAAGCCACAATATAGTATGTCAAAAAAGTTATTAAGAAGTCATAGTATGGTATGTTGAAAAAGTTATAAAAAGCCACAATATAGTATGTCAAAAAATGTAATAAAAAGCCATAGTATAGTATGTAAAAAAAGATCACCAAACTAATAGTATAGTATGTCAAAGTATTCGTAGTATAGTATATAAAACAGTCATAAAAAGTCATAGTATAGTATGTCAAAAAAAAGTAATTTATATTGTGGAAAAGTTATAAAAACGTCATAGTATAGATGCAGATGGAGAACACGTGAGGTTTTGAAGAGAATAGGGTTCATTAAAATCTTTTTGGAGAGTGGAGAAGGGTGAATTATATCCTGGAGGTATTACCGGTGGGGACTGTTGAAGAAAAAAATTCTTTCAGGTCCAATTCTGAGGCTGGATCAGATGAGTTTTATTCACTGCGTAACTTCATAACAAAGATGTAGAATTCTCTCTGACCAGGGTGAGTTTCTGGCCAGGATTATATACAGGGTTACATGAAATAACAGGATAAACAACAGGTGTGAGCTGGGCTAAAATAATCTTCTTAGGAAGGGAAAAATACATTGAAACTATCAGCACCCAAATATGTATTCTGTCTCAGTCCCAGGGTCTTAAGAGACCCAACTCACAAATCTGTCTGAGTGGATGTACATAGGCTCAATACAACTGATTGGCAAGAGCAAAAGGGTGATTGATTAGATAAGGTGTGACTTCTCTCAGAGACCTGTTCATCAATGTAAAATAGTTTCTCTCTACACAGAGGTAACTGTTACACAGAATGGCAGGAATGAACAAAGACATATAAAAAGAATAAAATCAATAAACAGATAAAATCTTCTACAGGATGATGATGGTGAAGGAATGCCGGAGTGTGGAGGGTTTGGAGCAAGGCAGATGTAAGGAGCGGGCAAGTAGGCGATCTGGCTGGGAGGCAGGTAGAGATGCAGCGATCCTGTGACACAAGAGAAAAGGTGAGTGGAAAAAGCACAAAAGCACAACAAGGATAAATTTCTCTTGAAAATAACTCTAGGAATGGCCTGAACGTATGTATCTACCACTAAAGCTGAAAAATAAAAGTCAAAATATAGTATGCTATAAAAAAGTCAAAATATAGTACGTTGGAAAAGATGTAAAATGTTATAGTATAGTGTGCTGTAAAAAATTCAAAGTGCAGTGTGTCATAAAAACTGACCGTATAGTATTTTGAAAAATATCATGAAAACTCATAGTATAGTATGTCGAAAAAAGTTATAGTATAGTAAGTCGAAACAAAATGTCACAGTATAGAATGTTGAAAAAAAAAGTAAAATTATTCTATGTTGAAAAAAAGTCATTAAAAAGTGGTAGTGTAGTATGTCGAAAAAAATTCAAAGAAGCCCCAAAATATAGTATGTGGATTTTTTTTTTTTAAAAAGTCATAGTATAGTATGCTGAAAAAATGAAAAGTCATACTATAGTATGTCGAGAACAAAAAATAACTCTAGGAATGGAATGAACGTATGTATCTACCACTAGAGCTGAAAAATAAGTCATAGTATAGTATGCTATAAAAAAGTCATAGTATAGTACGTTGAAAAATAAAAAATAGTCATAATATAGTATGTCGAAAAAATTTTAGAAAAGTCATAGTATAGTATGTCAAAAAAACTCATACTATAGTATGTCGAAAAAAGTCAGTGTATAGTATGTCGAAAAAAGTCATAGTATAGTATGTCGAAAAAATAAAAAAGGTCATAGTATAGTATGTCGAAAACGTCATAGTATAGTATGTCGAAAAAAATAAAAAAGGACATAGTATAGTTTGTCGAAAAAAACAAAAAAGTCATACTACAGTATGTCGAAAAAAGTCATAGTATAGTATGTCGAAAAAAATAAAAAAAAAAGTCATACTATAGTATGTCGAAAAAAGTCTTTGTATAGTATGTCGAAAAAAATAAAAAGTTATAATATAGCATGTCGAAAAAGTCATAGCATAGTATGTCGAAAAAAATGTAAAAAAGTAATATTTTAGTATGTTAAAAAAGTCATAGTGTAGTATGTCCAAAAAATTTAAAAAAAGTCATAGCATAGTATGTCGAAAAAAATAAAAAAGGTCATACTATAGTATGTCCAAAAAAGTCATAGTAAAGTATGTCAAAAAAATTTAAAATAACTCGTACCATAGTATATCGAAAAAAGTCATATTATAGTATGTCGAATTCTTTTTTTTTAAAAGTCATACTATAGTATGTCGAAAAAAGTTTAAGTATAGTATGTCGAAACAAATTAAAAGTCCTACTATAGTACGTCCAAAATAGTCATACTATAGTATGTCGAAAAAAATAAAAATAATTAATACTATAGTATGTCGGAAAAAAGTCATAGTGTAGTATGTCGAAAAAAATAAAAAATTCCTACTATTGTATGTCGAAAAAAGTAATAGTGTAGTATGTCGAAAAAAATAAAAAAAAGTCATACTATGGTATGTCAAAAAAAGTCATAGTATAGTATGTCGATATTTTAAAACAGTCAAAGTATAGTATGTCAAAAAATGAAAAAAAGTCATAGTATAGTATGTCGAAAAATATAAACTATAGTATGTCAAAAAAGTCATACTACAGTATGTCGAAAAATGAGAAAAAGTCATAGTATAGTATGTCGAAACAAATAAAAAAAAAACTCATACATTAGAATGTCGAAAAAAGTCAAAGTATAGTATGTCGAAAAAAACAAAAAAGTCATACTATAGTATGCCGAAAAACGTCATAGTATAGTATGTCGAAAAAACTAAAATAGGTCATAGTATAGTATGTCAAAACATTTTTTAAAAAGTCATATTATAGTATCTCGAAAAATGAAAAAAAGTCATAGTATAGTATGTCGAAAAATGAAAAAAAAGTCATAGTATAGTATCTTGAAAAAAATAAAAAAGTTATACCATAGTATGTCAAAAAAAACAAAAAAATTATACTATAGTATGTCGAAAAAAATTAAAAAGTCATAGTAAAGTATGTCGAAAAAAGTCATATTATAGTATGTCGAAAAAAATTTAAAAAAAAGTCATACTATAGTATGTCGAAAAAAGTCATACTATAGTATGTCAAAAAAAACAAAAAAATTATACTATAGTATGTCGAAAAAAATAAAAAAGTCATACTATAGTATGTCAAAAAAAACAAAAAAATTATACTATAGTATGTCGAAAAAAATTAAAAAGTCATAGTAAAGTATGTCGAAAAAAGTCATATTATAGTATGTCGAAAAAAATTTAAAAAAAAGTCATACTATAGTATGTCGAAAAAAGTCTATGTATAGTATGTCGAAAAAAATTAAAAGTCATGCTATAATATGTCGAAAAATGAAAAAAAGTCATAGTATGTCGATAAATGAAAAAAAGTCATAGTATAGTATGTCGAAAAAAATAAAAAAGTCATACTATTGTGTGTCGAAAAAAGTCATAGTATAGTATGTCGAAAAAAAATAAAAAAGGTCATAGTATAGTATGTCGAAAAAAGTCATATTATAGTATGTCAAAAAAAACAAAAAAATTATACTATAGTGTGTCGAAAAAAATAAAAAAGTCATACCATAGTATGTCGAAAAAAGTCATATTATAGTATGTCGAAAAAAATTAAAAGTCATGCTATAATATGTCGAAAAATGAAAAAAAGTCATAGTATAGTATGTCGATAAATGAAAAAAAGTCATAGTATAGTATGTTAAAAACTGAAAAAAAGTCATAGTAAAGTATGTCAAAAAATGAAAAAAAGTCAGTATAGTATGTCGAAAAAAAATAAAAAAGGTCATAGTATAGTATGTCGAAAAAAGTCAGTGTAGTATGTTGAAAGAAATAAAAAAAAGTCATAGTATAGTATGTCGAAAAAAATAAAAAAGGTCATAGTATAGTATGTCGAAAAAAGTCATACTATAGTATGTCAAAAAAAACAAAAAAATTATACTATAGTATGTCGAAAAAAATTAAAAAGTCATAGTAAAGTATGTCGGAAAAAATAAAAAAGGACAAAGTATAGTATGTCAATTTTTTTTAAAAAGTCATAGTATAGTATGTCAAAAAATGAAAAAAAGTCATAGTATAGTATGTCGAAAAAAATAATAAGTCATACTATAGTATGTCGAAAAAAGTCATAGTATAGTATGTCGAAAAAAATAAAATAGGTCATAGTATAGTATGTCAAAACATTTTTTAAAAAGTCATATTATAGTATCTCGAAAAATGAAAAAAAGTCATAGTATAGTATGTCGAAAAATGAAAAAAAAGTCATAGTATAGTATCTCGAAAAAAATAAAAAAGTCATACCATAGTATGTCGAAAAAAGTCATATTATAGTATGTCGAAAAAAATTTAAAAAAAAGTCATACTATAGTATGTCGAAAAAAGTCTATGTATAGTATGTCGAAAAAAATTAAAAGTCATGCTATAATATGTCGAAAAATGAAAAAAAGTCATAGTATAGTATGTCGATAAATGAAAAAAAGTCATAGTATAGTATGTTAAAAACTGAAAAAAAGTCATAGTAAAGTATGTCAAAAAATGAAAAAAAGTCAGTATAGTATGTCGAAAAAAAATAAAAAAGGTCATAGTATAGTATGTCGAAAAAAGTCAGTGTAGTATGTTGAAAGAAATAAAAAAAAGTCATAGTATAGTATGTCGAAAAAAATAAAAAAGTCATACTATTGTGTGTCGAAAAAAGTCATAGTATAGTATGTCGAAAAAAAATAAAAAAGGTCATAGTATAGTATGTCGAAAAAAGTCATACTATAGTATGTCAAAAAAAACAAAAAAATTATACTATAGTATGTCGAAAAAAATAAAAAAGTCATACCATAGTATGTCGAAAAAAATAAAAGTCATACCATAGTATGTCGAAAAAAGTCATATTATAGTATGTCGAAAAAAATTAAAAGTCATGCTATAATATGTCGAAAAATGAAAAAAAGTCATAGTATAGTATGTCGATAAATGAAAAAAAGTCATAGTAAAGTATGTCAAAAAATGAAAAAAAGTCAGTATAGTATGTCGAAAAAAATTAAAAGTCATGCTATAATATGTCGAAAAATGAAAAAAAGTCATAGTATAGTATGTCGATAAATGAAAAAAAGTCATAGTAAAGTATGTCAAAAAATGAAAAAAAGTCAGTATAGTTTGTCGAAAAAAAATAAAAAAGGTCATAGTATAGTATGTCGAAAAAAGTCAGTGTAGTATGTTGAAAGAAATAAAAAAAAGTCATAGTATAGTATGTCGAAAAAAATAAAAAAGTCATACTATTGTGTGTCGAAAAAAGTCAGTGTGGTATGTTGAAATTTTTTTTAAAAAAGTCATAGTATAGTATGTCGAAAAAAATAAAAAAGTCATACTATTGTGTGTCGAAAAAAGTCATAGTATAGTATGTCGAAAAAAAATAAAAAAGGTCATAGTATAGTATGTCGAAAAAAGTCATACTATAGTATGTCAAAAAAAACAAAAAAATTATACTATAGTATGTCGAAAAAAATTAAAAAGTCATAGTAAAGTATGTCGGAAAAAAGGACAAAGTATAGTATGTCAATTTTTTTTAAAAAGTCATAGTATAGTATGTAAAAAAATGAAAAAAGTCATAGTATAGTATGTCAAAAAATGAAAAAAAGTCATAGTATAGTATGTCGAAAAAAATAATAAGTCATACTATAGTATGTCGAAAAAAGTCATAGTATAGTATGTCGAAAAAAATAAAAAAAAGTCATACTATAGTATGTCAAAAAAAATTAAAAAAAAGGTCATAATATAGTATGTCAAAAAATGGAAAAAGTCATACTATAGTATGTCGGAAAAAAGTCATAGTATAGTATGTCGAAAACAAATTAAAAAAAAAAAAGTTATTGTATGTCGGAAAAAAACAAAGTCATACTATAGTATGTCGAAAAAAATAAAACAGTCATACTACAGTATGTCGAAAAAAGTCAGTATAGTATGACTTTTTTCGACATACTATACTATGACTTTTTTCTACATACTATACTATGAATTTTTTTATTTTTTTTTCGACATACTATAGTATGACTTTTTTTGTTATTACTATACTATAGTATGTAGACATTTTAAAAAAAAAAAAGGCATACTAAAGTATGTCGAAAAAAGTCATAGTATAGTATGACTTTTTTTTATTTTTTCGACATACTATATACTATGACTTTATGACATACTTTAGTGTGACTTTTTTTAAATTTTTTAAAAAATTCAAAAAAGTAATTCTATAGTATGTCAAAAAAATTCAAAAAGTCATACTATAATATGTAAAAAAAGTCATAGAATTATGACTTTTTTGACATACTATAGTATGAATTTTTTTATTTTTTTCGACATACTATACTAAAGGAAACTCATACTATATATGTCCAAATAAAAAAAAGAAATTATCGTATATATAGTATGTCGAAAAAAAAAAAAAGACAAACTATTGTATGTCGAGAAAAGTCAGTGTAGTATGTCGTAAAAATAAAAGTCATACTATTGTATGTCGAAAAAAATAAAAAAGTCATAGTATAGTATGTCGAAAAAAATAAAAAGTCATACTATAGTATGAAAAAAAGTCATAGTATAGTATGTCGAAAAAAGTCATAGTATATTATGTCGAAAAAAGTAAAATAGGTAATACTATAGTATGTCGAAAAAAATTTAAAAAGTCATACTATAGTATGTCAAAAAAGTCATTGTATAGTATGTCGAAAAAAACAAAAATGTCATACTATTGTATGTCGAAAAAAGTAATAGTGTAGTATGTCGAAAAAAATAAAAAAGGTCATAGTATAGCATGTCGAAAAAAATTTAAAAAAGTCATCGTATAGTATGTCAAAAAAAGTCATACTATAGTATGTCTAAAAAAGTCAGTGTATAGTATGTCGAAAAAAATAAATGTCACACTATAGTAATTCGAAAAAAATAAAAGTCATACTATTGTATGTCGAAAAGTCATAGTATAGTATGTCGAAAAAAAATAAAAAAGGTCGTAGTATAGTATGTCGAAAAAAGTCATAGTATAGTATGTCGAAAAAAATAAAAAAGGTCATTGTATAGTATGTCGAAAACGTCATAGTATAGTATGTCGGAAAAAAACAAAAAAGTCATACTACAGTATGTCGAAAAAAGTCATAGTATAGTATGTCGAAACAAATAAAAAAAAAACTCATACATTAGAATGTCGAAAAAAGTCATACTATAGTATGTCGAAAAAAATAAAAAAGGTGATAGTATAGCATGACGAAAAAAATTTAGAAAAGTCATAGTATAGTATGTCAAAAAAACTCATACTATAGTATGTCTAAAAAAGTCAGTGTATAGTATGTCGAAAAAAGTCATAGTATAGTATGTCGAAAAAAATAAAAAAGTCATACTATTGTGTGTCGAAAAAAGTCATAGTATAGTATGTCGAAAAAAAATAAAAAAGGTCATAGTATAGTATGTCGAAAAAAGTCATACTATAGTATGTCAAAAAAAACAAAAAAATTATACTATAGTATGTCGAAAAAAATAAAAAAGTCATACCATAGTATGTCGAAAAAAATAAAAGTCATACCATAGTATGTCGAAAAAAGTCATATTATAGTATGTCGAAAAAATTTTAAAAAAAAGTCATACTATAGTATGTCGAAAAAAGTCTATGTATAGTATGTCGAAAAAAATTAAAAGTCATGCTATAATATGTCGAAAAATGAAAAAAAGTCATAGTATAGTATGTCGATAAATGAAAAAAAGTCATAGTATAGTATGTTAAAAACTGAAAAAAAGTCATAGTAAAGTATGTCAAAAAATGAAAAAAAGTCAGTATAGTATGTCGAAAAAAAATAAAAAAGGTCATAGTATAGTATGTCGAAAAAAGTCAGTGTAGTATGTTGAAAGAAATAAAAAAAAGTCATAGTATAGTATGTCGAAAAAAATAAAAAAGTCATACTATTGTGTGTCGAAAAAAGTCATAGTATAGTATGTCGAAAAAAAATAAAAAAGGTCATAGTATAGTATGTCGAAAAAAGTCATACTATAGTATGTCAAAAAAAACAAAAAAATTATACTATAGTATGTCGAAAAAAATAAAAGTCATACCATAGTATGTCGAAAAAAATAAGTCATACCATAGTATGTCGAAAAAAGTCATATTATAGTATGTCGAAAAAAATTAAAAGTCATGCTATAATATGTCGAAAAATGAAAAAAAGTCATAGTATAGTATGTCGATAAATGAAAAAAAGTCATAGTATAGTATGTTAAAAACTGAAAAAAAGTCATAGTAAAGTATGTCAAAAAATGAAAAAAAGTCAGTATAGTATGTCGAAAAAAATTAAGTCATGCTATAATATGTCGAAAAATGAAAAAAAGTCATAGTATAGTATGTCGATAAATGAAAAAAAGTCATAGTAAAGTATGTCAAAAAATGAAAAAAAGTCAGTATAGTTTGTCGAAAAAAAATAAAAAAGGTCATAGTATAGTATGTCGAAAAAAGTCAGTGTAGTATGTTGAAAGAAATAAAAAAAAGTCATAGTATAGTATGTCGAAAAAAATAAAAAAGTCATACTATTGTGTGTCGAAAAAAGTCAGTGTGGTATGTTGAAATTTTTTTTAAAAAAGTCATAGTATAGTATGTCGAAAAAAATAAAAAAGTCATACTATTGTGTGTCGAAAAAAGTCATAGTATAGTATGTCGAAAAAAAATAAAAAAGGTCATAGTATAGTATGTCGAAAAAAGTCATACTATAGTATGTCAAAAAAAACAAAAAAATTATACTATAGTATGTCGAAAAAAATTAAAAAGTCATAGTAAAGTATGTCGGAAAAAAGGACAAAGTATAGTATGTCAATTTTTTTTAAAAAGTCATAGTATAGTATGTAAAAAAATGAAAAAAGTCATAGTATAGTATGTCAAAAAATGAAAAAAAGTAATAGTATATTATGTCTAAAAAAATAATAAGTCATACTATAGTATGTCGAAAAAAGTCATAGTATAGTATGTCGAAAAAAATAAAAAAAAGTCATACTATAGTATGTCAAAAAAAATTAAAAAAAAGGTCATAATATAGTATGTCAAAAAATGGAAAAAGTCATACTATAGTATGTCGGAAAAAAGTCATAGTATAGTATGTCGAAAACAAATTAAAAAAAAAAAAGTTATTGTATGTCGGAAAAAAACAAAGTCATACTATAGTATGTCGAAAAAAATAAAACAGTCATACTACAGTATGTCGAAAAAAGTCAGTATAGTATGACTTTTTTCGACATACTATACTATGACTTTTTTCTACATACTATACTATGAATTTTTTTATTTTTTTTTCGACATACTATAGTATGACTTTTTTGTTATTACTATACTATAGTATGTAGACATTTAAAAAAAAAAAAAGGCATACTAAAGTATGTCGAAAAAAGTCATAGTATAGTATGACTTTTTTTTATTTTTTCGACATACTATATACTATGACTTTATGACATACTTTAGTGTGACTTTTTTTAAATTTTTTAAAAAATTCAAAAAAGTAATTCTATAGTATGTCAAAAAAATTCAAAAAGTCATACTATAATATGTAAAAAAAGTCATAGAATTATGACTTTTTTGACATACTATAGTATGAATTTTTTTATTTTTTTCGACATACTATACTAAAGGAAACTCATACTATATATGTCCAAATAAAAAAAAGAAATTATCGTATATATAGTATGTCGAAAAAAAAAAAAAGACAAACTATTGTATGTCGAGAAAAGTCAGTGTAGTATGTCGTAAAAATAAAAGTCATACTATTGTATGTCGAAAAAAATAAAAAAGTCATAGTATAGTATGTCGAAAAAAATAAAAAGTCATACTATAGTATGAAAAAAAGTCATAGTATAGTATGTCGAAAAAAGTCATAGTATATTATGTCGAAAAAAGTAAAATAGGTAATACTATAGTATGTCGAAAAAAATTTAAAAAGTCATACTATAGTATGTCAAAAAAGTCATTGTATAGTATGTCGAAAAAAACAAAAATGTCATACTATTGTATGTCGAAAAAAGTAATAGTGTAGTATGTCGAAAAAAATAAAAAAGGTCATAGTATAGCATGTCGAAAAAAATTTAAAAAAGTCATCGTATAGTATGTCAAAAAAAGTCATACTATAGTATGTCTAAAAAAGTCAGTGTATAGTATGTCGAAAAAAATAAATGTCACACTATAGTAATTCGAAAAAAATAAAAGTCATACTATTGTATGTCGAAAAGTCATAGTATAGTATGTCGAAAAAAAATAAAAAAGGTCGTAGTATAGTATGTCGAAAAAAGTCATAGTATAGTATGTCGAAAAAAATAAAAAAGGTCATTGTATAGTATGTCGAAAACGTCATAGTATAGTATGTCGAAAAAAACAAAAAAGTCATACTACAGTATGTCGAAA
Source organism: Sebastolobus alascanus (assembly GCA_916701645.2). NCBI lineage: Eukaryota > Metazoa > Chordata > Actinopteri > Perciformes > Sebastidae > Sebastolobus > Sebastolobus alascanus. Next base: position 1,553,621 of record CAKAOJ020000035.1, on the reverse strand, counting down.
AAAGTCATAGTATAGTATGTCGAAACAAATAAAAAAAAAACTCATACATTAGAATGTCGAAAAAAGTCATACTATAGTATGTCGAAAAAAATAAAAAAGGTGATAGTATAGCATGACGAAAAAAATTTAGAAAAGTCATAGTATAGTATGTCAAAAAAACTCATACTATAGTATGTCTAAAAAAGTCAGTGTATAGTATGTCGAAAAAAGTCATAGTATAGTATGTCGAAAAAATAAAAAAGGTCATAGTATAGTATGTCGAAAAAAGTCATAGTAAAGTATGTCAAAAAAATTTAAAATAACTCGTACCATAGTATATCGAAAAAAGTCATATTATAGTATGTCGAATTCTTTTTTTTAAAAAGTCATACTATAGTATGTCGAAAAAAGTTTAAGTATAGTATGTCGAAACAAATTAAAAGTCCTACTATAGTACGTCCAAAATAGTCATACTATAGTATGTCGAAAAAAATAAAAATAATTAATACTATAGTATGTCGAAAAAAGTCATAGTGTAGTTTATCGAAAAAAATAAAAAATTCCTACTATTGTATGTCGAAAAAAGTAATAGTGTAGTATGTCGAAAAAAATAAAAAAAAGTCATACTATGGTATGTCAAAAAAAGTCATAGTATAGTATGTCGATATTTTAAAACAGTCAAAGTATAGTATGTCAAAAAATGAAAAAAAGTCATAGTATAGTATGTCGAAAAAAATAAACTATAGTATGTCAAAAAAGTCATACTACAGTATGTCGAAAAATGAAAAAAAGTCATAGTATAGTATGTCGAAACAAATAAAAAAAAAACTCATACATTAGAATGTCGAAAAAAGTCAAAGTATAGTATGTCGAAAAAAACAAAAAAGTCATACTATAGTATGCCGAAAAACGTCATAGTATAGTATGTCGAAAAAACTAAAATAGGTCATAGTATAGTATGTCAAAACATTTTTTAAAAAGTCATATTATAGTATCTCGAAAAATGAAAAAAAGTCATAGTATAGTATGTCGAAAAATGAAAAAAAAGTCATAGTATAGTATCTCGAAAAAAATAAAAAAGTCATACCATAGTATGTCGAAAAGTCATATTATAGTATGTCGAAAAAAATTTAAAAAAAAGTCATATTATAGTATGTCGAAAAAAGTCTATGTATAGTATGTCGAAAAAAATTAAAAGTCATGCTATAATATGTCGAAAAATGAAAAAATGTCATAGTATAGTATGTCGATAAATGAAAAAAAGTCATAGTATAGTATGTTAAAAACTGAAAAAAAGTCATAGTAAAGTATGTCAAAAAATGAAAAAAAGTCAGTATAGTATGTCGAAAAAAAATAAAAAAGTCATACTATTGTGTGTCGAAAAAAGTCAGTGTAGTATGTTGAAAAAAATTTAAAAAAAAGTCAGTATAGTATGTCGAAAAAAATAAAAAAGTCATACTATTGTGTCGAAAAAAGTCATAGTATAGTATGTCGAAAAAAAATAAAAAAGGTCATAGTATAGTATGTCGAAAAAAGTCATACTATAGTATGTCAAAAAAAACAAAAAAATTATACTATAGTATGTCGAAAAAAATTAAAAAGTCATAGTAAAGTATGTCGGAAAAAATAAAAAAGGACAAAGTATAGTATGTCAATTTTTTTTAAAAAGTCATAGTATAGTATGTAAAAAAATGAAAAAAAGTCATACCATAGTATGTCAAAAAAAACAAAAAAATTATACTATAGTATGTCGAAAAAAATTAAAAAGTCATAGTAAAGTATGTCGGAAAAAATAAAAAAGGACAAAGTATAGTATGTCAATTTTTTTTAAAAAGTCATAGTATAGTATGTCGAAAAATGAAAAAAAGTCATAGTATAGTACGTCGAAAAAAATAATAAGTCATACTATAGTATGTCGAAAAAAGTCATAGTATAGTATGTCGAAAAAAATAAAAAAAAGTCATACTATAGTATGTCGAAAAAAATTAAAAAAAAGGTCATAATATAGTATGTCAAAAAATGGAAAAAGTCATACTATAGTATGTCGGAAAAAAGTCATAGTATAGTATGTCGAAAAAAAATAAAAAAGGGCATAGTATAGTATGTCGAAAAAAGTCAGTGTAGTATGTCGAAAAAAATAAAAAAGTCATACTATTGTGTCGAAAAAAGTCAGTTATGTTGAAAAAAATTTAAAAAAAAGTCATAGTATAGTATGTCGAAAAATGAAAAAAAGTCATAGTATAGTATGTCGAAAAATGAAAAAAAAGTCATAGTATAGTATCTCGAAAAAAATAAAAAAGTCATACCATAGTATGTCGAAAAAAGTCATAGTATAGTATGTCGAAAAAAACAAAAAAGTCATACTACAGTATGTCGAAAAAAGTCATAGTATAGTATGTCGAAAAAAAAAAAAAAAAAAGTCATACTATAGTATGTCGAAAAAAGTCTTTGTATAGTATGTCGAAAAAAATAAAAAAAGTTATAATATAGCATGTCGAAAAAGTCATAGCATAGTATGTCGAAAAAAATGTAAAAAAGTAATATTTTAGTATGTTAAAAAAGTCATAGTATAGTATGTCAAAAAATTAAAAAAAAGTCATATTATAGTATGTCGAAAAAAACAAAAAAGTCATACTACAGTATGTCGAAAAAAGTCATAGTAAAGTATGTCAAAAAAATTTAAAATAACTCGTACCATAGTATATCGAAAAAAGTCATATTATAGTATGTCGAATTATTTTTTTTAAAAAGTCATACTATAGTATGTCGAAAAAGTATGACAAAAAAAAGTAAGTGTAGTATGTTGAAAGAAATAAAAAAAAAAGTCATAGTATAGTATAGTATGTCGAAAAAAGTCAGTAGTATGTTGAAAGAAATAAAAAAAAAAGTCATAGTATAGTATGTCGAAAAAAATAAAAAAGTCATACTATTGTGTGTCGAAAAAAGTCATACTATAGTATGTCAAAAAAAACAAAAAAATTATACTATAGTATGTCGAAAAAAATTAAAAAGTCATAGTAAAGTATGTCGGAAAAAATAAAAAAGGACAAAGTATAGTATGTCATTTTTTTTTTAAAAGTCATAGTATAGTATGTCAAAAAATGAAAAAAGTCATAGTATAGTATGTCAAAAAATGAAAAAGTCATACTATAGAATGTCGAAAAAAGTCATAGTATTGTATGTCAAAAAAAAAAAAAGTCATACTATAGCATGTCAAAAAAAGTCATAGTATAGTATGTCGAAAAAAAAATTTAAAAAGTAATATTTTAGTATGTCAAAAAATTCATAGTATAGTATGTTTAAAGGAGCTATATGTAAGAATCAGAAATTGCTTGTTCACAGCGAGACCTGTGGCCGCAATGTCAACGAAAGTCAGCGTCCTGTTGCTCGCGCTCGCCCGTGTGAACGCGCTACCTGAATGTGAGCGAGCGTCCGTCAAAACAGTGAGACGACACACGTCAGCTAAAACCACAATATCACTCTATATTTCCCCTGCTTGGCAGTAATGTTAGCTGACCAGACGAGGGTCTCTCCATGAATCAATGCTGATTCTAGTGCTGGCTTTTCCTGTCTCGGCCCGCCGACACGGAGGAAATGGGGGGGGGGGGGGGGGGACACCGACAACCGGTCGAGACGATAACGTAACTCTCTGCGGAGCCCCGTCACTTCACAAGACACGGGAAACCTCTGTTGGTCTGGAGGAGCTGCAGCAGTTATTTCTGCAAAAACGTCCACTGCACATTCACCAGATATTCTCAGAGCTTAACTAACTCTTCTGCAGTGTGTAGTGTGCGCGCGTTCACGTGGAGGTGGAGCGAGCTGGACGGGTGAGAACGAGCGCGGTGTGCAAACAGGCAGGAGCAGAGCTGCTGCGTGCTCGCGTACCCACACGCGAGCGCGCATGGGATACCAACCCGTTAAGATTTATGCGCGTTATAAGTTACAAATAGTCCCTTTAAATAAAATTGAAATTTAAAAAAAAAAAAAGTCATTGTAGTATGTCGAAAAATAGTTACAGTATAGCATGTCGAAAAAAAAAATCATATTATAGCATTAAAAACAAAAGTTATAAAAATTCAGTGTGTCACAGTATAGTATGTCGAAAAAAATAAAAAAAGTCATGCTATAGTATGTCGAAAAAAACGAAAAAAGTCATACTATAGTATTTCGAAAAAAGTCATAGTATAGTATGGCGAAAAAAATAAAAAAAAGTCATACTATAGTATGTCGAAAAAGTCATACTATAGTATATCGAAAAAAGTCATGCTATAGTATGTCGAAAAAAACGAAAAAAGTCATACTATAGTATTTCGAAAAAAGTCATAGTATAGTATGTCGAAAAAAATAAAAAAAAGTCATACTATAGCATGTCAAAAAAAGTCATAGTATAGTATGTCGAAAAAAAAATTTAAAACGTAATATTTTAGTATGTCAAAAAAGTCATAGTATAGTATGTTTAAATAAAATCGAAATTTAAAAAAAAAAAAAAATCATAGTATAGCATGTCAAAACAAAAGTAATACAAATTCAGTGTGTCACAGGATAGTTTGTCAAAAAAGTCACAAGAAAGTCATAGTGTAGTATTTCATAAAAAATATTATGATATAGTTACACTTTTCCTGTGTGACCCTCAATCATATGCTGGTCATTAAAAATTTGAGAAAGCCACTTGTAGTAGTTGTAGTTATAATTGTTGTAGTAGTAGTAGGCACAGATGAATGTGATGCAAATTCTTATGTCATCCTTCTAATCTTTTCTCCCTAGATGAGTGCAGTCTCCAGAGCAAAACTGAGGATGACAGTTTCTTCACCGACTTCATCCACGTCTTTTTCTACTGTATGAATATACCTAGAGGGGTCATTCATGTTTGCCGCATTTTCAATTTGAAAAAAATTCATTAAAATTTGTGGTTTTCTGTTCTATAACACCCTCCTATCTCTCCAAAGCAATGGGAGGAGACACATGTCTCATACTATGGACACTGGTGTCCTCACAACAATGAGGATTTGAAGCCGGCACTGTTGCCTTCCAAACCGAGAACTTAACAACCATTCCACGTGCACTTAGAACTATTCTTTTAGTGTATTTGACTTCGTCGTTTTGGGTGTTAGTCCTCAAAAATCCCTGCACCACTAATCCATAACCTCAAGTCTTCTATCACCCTTAGCCATCTGATCTGACACACTTCATTGCGGTTTCAGTGGATATTTGACTTGATACTCACATCCATGTCTTTTTCTTTGATTGAGCCACTGAGTTTCTCTCTAACCTCTCAGCCATTGGTTGCAACCTCCCACCATTAAAGGTACAGTGTGTAACATATGGCGGCATTTAGCAGTGAGGTTGCAGATTACAACCTCTCTTGTGTGCCAAGCGTGTAGGAATACTACTATTTGCAGTTTGTTCAGAAATAAATGCTGCAATTCCTCCAGACCAACAGATGTTTCCTGTGTCTCGTTTCCCAGCGGTTGTGTGGAGTGACGGGGGGTTAGCTAAGAGCGAGAAACGTTATCGACTCCGGCCCGAGATGGAATACTTAACACGGGGGTTTGGTTTGTCTGTTCTGGGCTGTAGAAACATGGCAGCCAGCTCCGTGGAGAGAGCACCCGCTCCCCATGTAGATATAAACTGCTCACTCTAATGAAAACATGATTCTTATTTTCAGGTGATTATACACTTAAGTATAATTTTATATTCTATTTCTGCCAATAGATCCCCCTCAATGTTACACACTGTTCCTTTAAGGTAAAAATGAGAATGAACTACTTCTCGTTGGACCAGTGCAGAAGTCCAGTTCGTAGCCGTCGTTGGCTAAAACAAAACTATGAAAACATGTAATTTATCCTCTGAATAACGATTTGCATTCGTTCTTACTACTAGGCTGATATATCCTTCCTACCTGTAGACAAACAAGTGATACATTTCACTACATTACTGAAATGAGAGACAAAACTCACTACAGTTGCTGCATTGGTCCAAAATGAATCCAAAAGTGAACTGAATCAAATTTGTGACTTTATCTAGCAGGCTCTACAAAGCTTGACTTCTAATTTAACCTTTAATTTATACTTCGAAGCCTTCTGATTGGTTGTTACAGCAATGCTCCCTGTTCAAGTTCAAGACCTTTATTTGTCCCAAGGGACAATTGGTTTTGCCTCTGGGACTTGTAGTTGACTCCTACATATATTTATTTAACTTTCGAAAGAAAAAATGTCTGATCTTTTCAACTGAGGATTCAACTCAGTTTTCCGTTCATCCAAGTGTTGAAAATGTCCTGACAGACAGTCACCTGATAATAAAGTCTACAAACATATTTTTCAACTGAACTCTGACTAAATAAAGTCTGGCTTTTTTATCAATATACTATACTATGACTTTTTCGACATGCTATACTGTAACTTTTTTCGATGAACTATACTATGACTTTTTTTCGACATACTATACTGTGACCCTTTTTCAACATACTATACTATGACTTTTTTCCACTCTTTTGGACATGCTATACTATAACCTTTTTGACATTCTATATTATGACATTTCGAAATACCATATGACTTTGTTTTGACATACTATGCTGTAACTTTTTTTTCAACATGCTATAATATGACATTTTTTCAACATACTATACTACAACAATTTTACAACTCTTTTTGACATACTATGACTTTCTGACTTTTTTCGACATACTATACTATGACTTTTTTCCGACATACTTTAATATGACCTTTTTTCCGACATACAATACTATGACTTCTTTTGACATACTATATGACTTTGTTTCGACATACTAATAGGACTTTTTTGTTACTCTTTTTTTGACATACTATACCATGACTTGTTCGACATACTACACAATGACTTTCATTCTGACATACTAATATATGACTATTTTTTTCGACATTTTATACTATGACTTTTCTCAACATACTGTACTGTGAATTTTTTTTCGACATACTATACTATGTCTTTTTTATGACTTCTTGACATCCTATACTATGACTTTTTTCCGACATACTATACTATGACTTTTAGTTTATCTTTTTTTGACATTCTATACTATGACTTTTTTGGGACATACTATACATTGACTTTTTTTTTTACATACTATAATATGACCTTTTTCCAACATACAATACTATGACTTCTTATGATATACTATATGACTTTGTTTCGATATACTATACTATGACTTTTTGTTTTTACTCTTTTTTTGACACTATACTATCATTTATTTTTTCGACATACAATACTATGACTTTTTTTTCATGAAATTTGACATACAATACTATGACTTTTTTTCATTAAATTTTCGACATACTCTACTATGATTTTTTTTTCATTAAATTTTCGACATACTATACTATGACTTTTTTGGGACATACTATACTAAGATTGTTTTACTCAATTTGACATACAATACATTGACTTTTTTTTTTACATACTATAATATGACCTTTTTCCAACATACAATACTATGACTTCTTATGATATACTATATGACTTTGTTTCGATATACTATACTATAACTTTTTGTTTTTACTCTTTTTTTGACACTCTATACTATCATTTATTTTTTCGACATACAATACTATGACTTTTTTTTCATGAAATTTGACATACAATACTATGACTTTTTTTCATAAAATTTTCGACACTCTACTATGATTTTTTTTTCATTAAATTTTCGACATACTATACTATGACTTTTTTTTCATGAAATTTTTGACATACTATACTATGACTTTCTTTTCATAACATTTTCGACATACAATACTATTACCTTTTTTTCATGAAATTTTCAACATACAATACTATGACTTTTTCATAAAATTTTCGACATACTATACTATGACTTTCTTTTCATAAAATTTTCGACATACAATACTATGACTTTTTTTTCATTACATTTTCGAGTTAATATACTATGACTTGTTTTTCATAAAATTTTCGACGTACTATTACTTTTTTTTATGAAAATTTTCGACATACTAAACTATGACTTTTCCATAAAATTTTCGACATACTATACTATGACTTTTTTTTCATGAAATTTTTGATATACTATACTTTGACTTTCTTTTCATAAAATTTTCGACATACAATATTATGACTTTTTTTTCATGAAATTTTCAACATACAATACTATGACCTTTTTTTTCATAAAATTTTCGACATACTATACTATGACTTTTTTTTCATTACATTTTCGACATACTATACTATGACTTGTTTTTCATGAAATTTTCGACATACTAAACTATGACTTTTCCATCAAATTTTCGACATACTATACTATGACTTTTTTTTCATAAAAGTTTCGACAAACAATACTATGACTTTTTATTCATGAAATTTTCGACATACTAAACTATGACTTTTCCATCAAATTTTCGACATGCTATACTATGACTTTTTTTTCATGAAATTTTTGACATGCTATACTATGACTTTTTTTTCAAAGAAATATTTGACATACTATACTATGACTTTTTTTTCATGAAAATTTTCGACATACTATACCATGATTATTTTTTTCAGGATAATTTTCGACATACTACACTGACTTTTTTCATAAAATTTCCGACATACTATACTATGACTTTCTTTTCATAAAAGTTTCGACATACAATACTATGACTTTTTATTCATGAAATTTTCGACATACTATACTATGACGTTTTTTTCGTCAAATTTTCGACATGCTATACTATGACTTTTTTTTCATGAACTTTTTGACATGCTATACTATGACTTTTTTTTCAAAGAAATATTTGACATACTATACTATGACTTTTTTTTCATGAAAATTTTCGACATACTATACTATGACTTTCTTTTCATAAAATTTTCGACATACTATACTATGACTTTTTTTTCAAAAAATATTCGACATACTATACTATGACTTCATTTTCATGAAAATTTTCGACATACTATACCATGACTTATTTTTTTCAGGATAATTTTCGACATACTACACTGACTTTTTTCATAAAATTTTCGACATACTATACTATGATTTTTTTTTATAAAATTTTTGATGTACTATACTATGACTTTTTTTTCATAAAATTTTATACGTACTATACTATGACTTTTTTTTCATAAAAGTTTCGACGTACTATACTATGACTTTCTTTTTTCAGGAAAATTTTCGACATACTGTACTATGAGTTTCTCTTCATAACATTTTCGACATACTATACTATGACTTTTTTTCATAAAATGTTCGACATACTATACTATGACGTTGTTTTCGTCATATTTTCGGCATGTTATACTATGACTTTTTTTTCATGAAACTTTTGACATGCTATACTGTCTTTTTTATCCAAAGAAATATTCGACATACTATACTATGACTTTTTTTCATAAAATTTTCGACATACTATACTATGACTTTTTTTTCAAAACATTTTCGGCATGCTATACTATGGCTTTTTTTTCATAAAATTTTCGACATACTATAATATGACTTTTTTTTCACAACATTTTCGATGTACTATACTATGACTTTCTTTTTTCAGGAAAATTTTCGTCATACTGTACTATGAGTTTCTCTTCATAACATTTTCGACATACGACATATGACTTTTTTTTCATGAAATTTTTTGACATGCTATACTGGGATTTTTTTTTCAAAGAAATATTCGACATACTATACTATGACTTTTTTTTCATGAAATTTTTTATATACTATGACTTTCTTTTCATAAAATTTTCGACATACTATATTATGACTTTTATCATAAAATTTTCGACATACTATACTAAGATTTTTTTCAATGAAAATTTTCAACATACTATACTATGACTTTTCCATCAAATTTTCGACCTACTATACTATGACTTTTTTCATAAAATTTTCGACGTACTATACTATGACTTTTTTTTCATAACGTTTTCGACGTACTATACTATGACTTTATTTCATAACGTTTTCGACGTACTATACTATGACTTTGTTCTTTCAGGAAAATTTTCGACATACTCTACTATGAGTTTTTCTTCATAAAATTTTCGATATACTATACCATGACTTATTTTTTTCAGGAAAATTTTCAACATACTATACTATGACTTTTTTCATAAAATTTTCGACATACTATACTATGACTTTTTTTCCAAAAATGTTCGACATACTATACTATGACTTATTTTTCATAAAGTTTTCGACATACTATACTATGACTTTTTTTTCATAAAATGTTCGACATACTATACTATGACGTTTTTTCATGACATTTTTTGACATGCTATACTATGATTTTTTTTTCAAAGAAATATTCGACATACTATACAATGACTTTTTTTTCATGAAAATTTTCGACATACTATACCATGACTTATTTTTGTCAGGAAAATTTTCGACATACTATACTATGAGATTCTCTTCATAAAATTTTCGACATACTATACTATGACTTTTTTTTTCATGAAAATTTTCAACATACTATACTATGACTTTTTTTCATAAAATGTTCGACATACTTTACTATGACTTATTTTTCATAAAGTTTTCGACATACTATACTATGACTTTTTTTTCATAAAATGTTCGACATACTATTCTATGACTTTTTTTTCATAAAATGTTTTGACATGCAATACTATGACTTTTTTTTCATGAAAATTTTCAACATACTATACTATGAATTTTTTCATAACATGCTATACTATGACTTTATTTTTTCAGGAAAATTTTCGACATACTATACTATGAGATTCTCTTCATAAAATTTTCGACATACTATACTATGACTTTTTTTTTCATAAAATGTTCGACATACTATAATATGACGTTTTTTTCGTCAAATTTTCGACATGCTATACTATGACTTTTTTCATAAAATTTTCGACGTACTATACTATGACTTTTTTTTCATAACGTTTTCGACGTACTATACTATGACTTTATTTCATAACGTTTTCGACGTACTATACTATGACTTTGTTCTTTCAGGAAAATTTTCGACATACTCTACTATGAGTTTTTCTTCATAAAATTTTCGATATACTATACCATGACTTATTTTTTTCAGGAAGATTTTCAACATACTATACTATGACTTTTTTCATAAAATTTTCGACATACTATACTATGACTTTTTTTCCAAAAATGTTCGACATACTTTACTATGACTTATTTTTCATAAAGTTTTCGACATACTATACTATGACTTTTTTTTCATAAAATGTTCGACATACTATACTATGACGTTTTTTCATGACATTTTTTGACATGCTATACTATGATTTTTTTTTCAAAGAAATATTCGACATACTATACAATGACTTTTTTTTCATGAAAATTTTCGACATACTATACCATGACTTATTTTTGTCAGGAAAATTTTCGACATACTATACTATGAGATTCTCTTCATAAAATTTTCGACATACTATACTATGACTTTTTTTTTCATGAAAATTTTCAACATACTATACTATGACTTTTTTTCATAAAATGTTCGACATACTATACTATGACTTATTTTTCATAAAGTTTTCGACATACTATACTATGACTTTTTTTTCATAAAATGTTCGACATACTATTCTATGACTTTTTTTTCATAAAATGTTTTGACATGCAATACTATGACTTTTTTTTCATGAAAATTTTCAACATACTATACTATGAATTTTTTCATAACATGCTATACTATGACTTTATTTTTTCAGGAAAATTTTCGACATACTATACTATGAGATTCTCTTCATAAAATTTTCGACATACTATACTATGACTTTTTTTTTCATAAAATGTTCGACATACTATAATATGACGTTTTTTTCGTCAAATTTTCGACATGCTATACTATGACTTTTTTCATGACATTTTTTGACATGCTATACTATGATTTTTTTTTCAAAGAAATATTCAACATACTATACTATGACTTAATTTTCATGAAAATTTTCGACATACTATACCATGACTTATTTTTTTCATGAAAATTTTCGACATGCTATACTATGACTTTTTTTTCAAAGAAATATTCAACATACTATACTATGACTTTTTTTTTTTAAATTTTCGACATACTATACTGCATTTTTTTCATAACATTTTCGGCATACTATACTATGACTTTTTTTTCATAAAATGTTCGACATACTATATACTATGACGTTTTTTTCGTCAAATTTTCGGCATGCTATACTATGACTTTTTTTTCATGAAATGTTTTGACATGCTATACTATGATTTTTTTTTCAAAGAAATATTCGACATACTATACTATGACTTAATTTTCATGAAATTTTCGACATACTGTACTATGACTTTTTTTTCATAAAATGTTCGACATACTATACTATTACGTTTTTTTCATGACATTTTTTGACATGCTATACTATTACTTTTTTTTCATGAAATTTTTTGACATACTATACTATGACTTTTTTTCATGAAATTTTCGACATACTATACTATGACTTTTTTTCCATGAAAATTTTCGACATGCTATACTATTTTCGACATACTATACTATGACTTTTTTTCCCGGAAAATTTTCGACATACTATACTATGACTTTTTTAAAAACATTTTCAACATACTATACTATGACTTAATTTTCATGAAAATTTTCGACATACTATACCATGACTTATTTTTTTCAGGAAAAATTTCGACATACTATACTATGACTTTTTTCATAAAATTTTAAAAATACTATACCATGACATTTTTTTCAGGAACATTTTCGACATACTATACTATGACTTTTTTCATAAAATTTTCGACATACTATACTATGACTTTCTTTTCATAAAATTTTCGACATACTATACTATGACTTTCTTTTCATAAAATTTTCGACATACTATGCTAAGACTTTTTTTCAATGAAAATTTTCGACATACTATACTATGACTTTTTTTTCATTAAATTTTCAACGTACTATACTATCACTTTTTTTTCATAACATTTTCGACGTACTATACTATGACTTTTTTCTTTCAGGAAAATTTTCAACATGCTATACTATGAGTTTCTCTTCATAAAATTTTCGACATACTATACTATGACTTTTTTTTCATAAAATTTTCGACATACTGTACTATGACTTTTTTTTCATAAAATGTTCGACATACTATACTATGACGTTTTTTTCGTCAAATTTTCGACATGCTATACTATGACTTATTTTTCATGAAATTTTTTGACATACTATACTATGACTTTTTTTCATGAAATTTTCGACATACTATACTATGACTTTTTTTCCATGAAAATTTTCGACATACTATACTATTTTCGACATAATATACTATGACTTTTTTTCCCGGAAAATTTTCGACATACTATACTATGACTTTTTTAAAAACATTTTCAACATACTATACCATGACTTTTTTCATGAAATTTTTGACATACTATACTATGACTTTCTTTTCATAAAATTTTCGACATACTATACTATGACTTTTTTTTCAAAAAATATTCGACATACTATACTATGACTTAATTTTCATGAAAATTTTCGACATACTATACCATGACTTATTTTTTTCAGGATAATTTTCGACATACTACACTGACTTTTTTCATAAAATTTTCGACATACTATACTATGATTTTTTTTTATAAAATTTTTGATGTACTATACTATGACTTTTTTTTCATAAAATTTTATACGTACTATACTATGACTTTTTTTTCATAAAAGTTTCGACGTACTATACTATGACTTTCTTTTTTCAGGAAAATTTTCGACATACTGTACTATGAGTTTCTCTTCATGACATACTATACTATGACTTTTTTTCATAAAATGTTCGACATACTATACTATGACGTTTTTTTCGTCATATTTTCGGCATGTTATACTATGACTTTTTTTTCATGAAACTTTTGACATGCTATACTGTCTTTTTTTCCAAAGAAATATTCGACATACTATACTATGACTTTTTTTTCATAAAATTTTCGACATACTATACTATGACTTTTTTTTCATAAAATTTTCGGCATGCTATACTATGGCTTTTTTTTCATAAAATTTTCGACATACTTTACTATGACTTTTTTTTCACAACATTTTTGACGTACTATACTATGACTTTTTTTTCATAAAATTTTATACGTACTATACTATGTCTTTTTTTCCAAAGAAATATTCGACATACTATACTATGACTTTTTTTTCATAAAATTTTCGACATACTATACTATGACTTTTTTTTCAAAAAATTTTCGGCATGCTATACTATGGCTTTTTTTTCATAAAATTTTCGACATACTATACTATGACTTTTTTTTCACAACATTTTCGATGTACTATACTATGACTTTCTTTTTTCAGGAAAATTTTCGTCATACTGTACTATGAGTTTCTCTTCATAACATTTTCGACATACTATACAATGACTTTTTTTTCATGAAATTTTTTGACATGCTATACTGGGATTTTTTTTTCAAAGAAATATTCGACATACTATACTATGACTTTTTTTTCATGAAATTTTTTATATACTATGAGTTTCTTTTCATAAAATTTTCGACATACTATATTATGACTTTTATCATAAAATTTTCGACATACTATACTAAGACTTTTTTTCAATGAAAATTTTCAACATACTATACTATGACTTTTCCATCAAATTTTCGACATACTATACTATGACTTTTTTCATAAAATTTTCGACGTACTATACTATGACTTTTTTTTCATAACGTTTTCGACGTACTATACTATGACTTTATTTCATAACGTTTTCGACGTACTATACTATGACTTTATTCTTTCAGGAAAATTTTCGACATACTCTACTATGAGTTTTTCTTCATAAAATTTTCGATATACTATACCATGACTTATTTTTTTCAGGAAAATTTTCAACATACTATACTATGCATTTTTTTCATAACATTTTCGGCATACTATACTATGACTTTTTTTTCATAAAATGTTCGACATACTATATACTATGACGTTTTTTTCGTCAAATTTTCGGCATGCTATACTATGACTTTTTTTTCATGAAATGTTTTGACATGCTATACTATGATTTTTTTTTCAAAGAAATATTCGACATACTATACTATGACTTAATTTTCATGAAATTTTCGACATACTGTACTATGACTTTTTTTTCATAAAATGTTCGACATACTATACTATGACGTTTTTTTCATGACATTTTTTGACATGCTATACTATTACTTTTTTTTCATGAAATTTTTTGACATACTAAACTATGACTTTTTTTCATGAAATTTTCGACATACTATACTATGACTTTTTTTCCATGAAAATTTTCGACATGCTATACTATTTTCGACATACTATACTATGACTTTTTTTCCCGGAAAATTTTCGACATACTATACTATGACTTTTTTAAAAACATTTTCAACATACTATACTATGACTTAATTTTCATGAAAATTTTCGACATAATATACCATGACTTATTTTTTTCAGGAAAAATTTCGACATACTATACTGACTTTTTTCATAAAATTTTAAAAATACTATACCATGACATTTTTTTCAGGAACATTTTCGACATACTATACTATGACTTTTTTCATAAAATTTTCGACATACTATACTATGACTTTCTTTTCATAAAATTTTCGACATACTATACTATGACTTTTTTCATAAAATTTTCGACATACTATGCTAAGACTTTTTTTCAATGAAAATTTTCGACATACTATACTATGACTTTTTTTTCATTAAATTTTCAACGTACTATACTATCACTTTTTTTTCATAACATTTTCGACGTACTATACTATGACTTTCTTCTTTCAGGAAAATTTTCGACATGCTATACTATGAGTTTCTCTTCATAAAATTTTCGACATACTATACTATGACTTTTTTTTCATAAAATTTTCGACATACTGTACTATGACTTTTTTTTCATAAAATGTTCGACATACTATACTATGACGTTTTTTTCGTCAAATTTTCGACATGCTATACTATGACTTATTTTTCATGAAATTTTTTGGCATACTATACTATGACTTTTTTTCATGAAATTTTTGACATACTATACTATGACTTTTTTTCCATGAAAATTTTCGACATACTATACTATTTTCGACATACTATACTATGACTTTTTTTCCCGGAAAATTTTCGACATACTATACTATGACTTTTTTAAAAACATTTTCAACATACTATACCATGACTTTTTTCATGAAATTTTTGACATACTATACTATGACTTTCTTTTCATAAAATTTTCGACATACTATACTATGACTTTTTTTTCAAAAAATATTCGACATACTATACTATGACTTAATTTTCATGAAAATTTTCGACATACTATACCATGACTTATTTTTTTCAGGATAATTTTCGACATACTACACTGACTTTTTTCATAAAATTTTCGACATACTATACTATGATTTTTTTTAATAAAATTTTTGATGTACTATACTATGACTTTTTTTTCATAAAATTTTATACGTACTATACTATGACTTTTTTTTCATAAAAGTTTCGACGTACTATACTATGACTTTCTTTTTTCAGGAAAATTTTCGACATACTGTACTATGAGTTTCTCTTCATAACATTTTCGACATACTATACTATGACTTTTTTTCATAAAATGTTCGACATACTATACTATGACGTTTTTTTCGTCATATTTTCGGCATGTTATACTATGACTTTTTTTTCATGAAACTTTTGACATGCTATACTGTCTTTTTTTCCAAAGAAATATTCGACATACTATACTATGAATTTTTTTTCATAAAATTTTCTACATACTATACTATGACTTTTTTTTCATAAAATTTTCGGCATGCTATACTATGGCTTTTTTTTCATAAAATTTTCGACATACTATACTATGACTTTTTTTTCACAACATTTTTGACGTACTATACTATGACTTTTTTTTCATAAAATTTTATACGTACTATACTATGTCTTTTTTTCCAAAGAAATATTCGACATACTATACTATGACTTTTTTTTCATAAAATTTTCGACATACTATACTATGACTTTTTTTTCAAAACATTTTCGGCATGCTATACTATGGCTTTTTTTTCATAAAATTTTCGACATACTATACTATGACTTTTTTTTCACAACATTTTCGATGTAATATACTATGACTTTCTTTTTTCAGGAAAATTTTCGTCATACTGTACTATGAGTTTCTCTTCATAACATTTTCGACATACTATACAATGACTTTTTTTTCATGAAATTTTTTGACATGCTATACTGGGATTTTTTTTTCAAAGAAATATTCGACATACTATACTATGACTTTTTTTTCATGAAATTTTTTATATACTATGACTTTCTTTTCATAAAATTTTCGACATACTATATTATGACTTATCATAAAATTTTCGACATACTATACTAAGACTTTTTTTCAATGAAAATTTTCAACATACTATACTATGACTTTTCCATCAAATTTTCGACCTACTATACTATGACTTTTTTCATAAAATTTTCGACGTACTATACTATGACTTTTTTTTCATAACGTTTTCGACGTACTATACTATGACTTTATTTCATAACGTTTTCGACGTACTATACTATGACTTTCTTCTTTCAGGAAAATTTTCGACATACTCTACTATGAGTTTTTCTTCATAAAATTTTCGATATACTATACCATGACTTATTTTTTTCAGGAAAATTTTCAACATACTATACTATGACTTTTTTCATAAAATTTTCGACATACTATACTATGGCTTTTTTTTCATAAAATTTTCGACATACTATACTATGACTTTTTTTTCACAACATTTTTGACGTACTATACTATGACTTTTTTTTCATAAAATTTTATACGTACTATACTATGTCTTTTTTTCCAAAGAAATATTCGACATACTATACTATGACTTTTTTTTCATAAAATTTTCGACATACTATACTATGACTTTTTTTTCAAAACATTTTCGGCATGCTATACTATGGCTTTTTTTTCATAAAATTTTCGACATACTATACTATGACTTTTTTTTCACAACATTTTCGATGTAATATACTATGACTTTCTTTTTTCAGGAAAATTTTCGTCATACTGTACTATGAGTTTCTCTTCATAACATTTTCGACATACTATACAATGACTTTTTTTTCATGAAATTTTTTGACATGCTATACTGGGATTTTTTTTTCAAAGAAATATTCGACATACTATACTATGACTTTTTTTTCATGAAATTTTTTATATACTATGACTTTCTTTTCATAAAATTTTCGACATACTATATTATGACTTATCATAAAATTTTCGACATACTATACTAAGACTTTTTTTCAATGAAAATTTTCAACATACTATACTATGACTTTTCCATCAAATTTTCGACCTACTATACTATGACTTTTTTCATAAAATTTTCGACGTACTATACTATGACTTTTTTTTCATAACGTTTTCGACGTACTATACTATGACTTTATTTCATAACGTTTTCGACGTACTATACTATGACTTTCTTCTTTCAGGAAAATTTTCGACATACTCTACTATGAGTTTTTCTTCATAAAATTTTCGATATACTATACCATGACTTATTTTTTTCAGGAAAATTTTCAACATACTATACTATGACTTTTTTCATAAAATTTTCGACATACTATACTATGACTTTTTTTCCAAAAATGTTCGACATACTATACTATGACTTATTTTTCATAAAGTTTTCGACATATTATACTATGACTTTTTTTTCATAAAATGTTCGACATACTATACTATGACGTTTTTTTCATGACATTTTTTGACATGCTATACTATTACTTTTTTTTCAAAGAAATATTCGACATACTATACAATGACTTTTTTTTCATGAAAATTTTCGACATACTATACCATGACTTATTTTTGTCAGGAAAATTTTCGACATACTATACTATGAGATTCTCTTCATAAAATTTTCGACATACTATACTATGACTTTTTTTTTCATGAAAATTTTCAACATACTATACTATGACTTTTTTTCATAAAATGTTCGACATACTATACTATGACTTATTTTTCATAAAGTTTTCGACATACTATACTATGAATTTTTTCATAACATGCTATACTATGACTTTATTTTTTCAGGAAAATTTTCGACATACTATACTATGAGATTCTCTTCATAAAATTTTCGACATACTATACTATGACTTTTTTTTTCATAAAATGTTCGACATACTATACTATGACGTTTTTTTCGTCAAATTTTCGACATGCTATACTATGACTTTTTTCATGACATTTTTTGACATGCTATACTATGACTTTTTTTTTCAAAGAAATATTCGACATACTATACTATGACTTTTTTTTCATGAAAATTTTCAACATACTATACCATGACTTATTTTTTTCAGGATAATTTTCGACATACTACACTATGACTTTTTTCATAAAATTTTCGACATACTATACTATGACTTTTTTTTCATAAAATTTTGACGTAATATACTATGACTTTTTTTTCATAAAATTCTATACGTACTATACTATGACTTTTTTTTTCATAAAATATTCGATATACTATACTATGACTTTCTCTTCATAACATTTTCGGCATACTATACTATGACTTTTTTTTTCATAAAATGTTCGACATACTATACTATGACTTTTTTTTCATGAAATTTTTTGACATGCTATACTATGACTTTTTTTTCAAAGAAATATTCGACATACTATACTATGACTTTTTTTTTTAAATTTTCGACATACTATACTATGCCTTTTTTTTCATAACATTTTCGGCATACTATACTATGACTTTTTTTTCATAAAATGTTCAACATACTATATACTATGACGTTTTTTTCGTCAAATTTTCGGCATGCTATACTATGGCTTTTTTTTCATGAAATGTTTTGACATGCTTTACTATGACTTTTTTTTCAAAGAAATATTCGACATACTATACTATGACTTAATTTTCATGAAAATTTTCGACATACTATACCATGACTTATTTTTTTCAGGAAAATTTTCGACATACTATACTATGACTTTTTTTTCAAAGAAATATTCGACATACTATACTATGACTTTTTTTTAAAAAATGTTCGACATACTATACTATGCCTTTTTTTCATAACATTTTCGGCATACTATACTATGACTTTTTTTTCATAACATGTTCGACATACTATATACTATGACGTTTTTTTCGTCAAATTTTCGGCATGCTATACTATGGCTTTTTTTTTTTAAATTTTCGCCATACTATACTATGCATTTTTTTCATAACATTTTCGGCATACTATACTATGACTTTTTTTCATAAAATGTTCGACATACTATATACTATGACGTTTTTTTCGTCAAATTTTCGGCATGCTATACTATGGCTTTTTTTTCATGAAATGTTTTGACATGCTATACTATGATTTTTTTTTCAAAGAAATATTCAACATACTATACTATGACTTAATTTTAATGAAAATTTTCGACATACTATACCATGACTTATTTTTTTCATGAAAATTTTCGACATGCTATACTATGACTTTTTTTTCAAAGAAATATTCAACATACTATACTATGACTTTTTTTTTTTAAATTTTCGACATACTATACTATTCATTTTTTTCATAACATTTTCGGCATACTATACTATGACTTTTTTTTCATAAAATGTTCGACATACTATATACTATGACGTTTTTTTCGTCAAATTTTCGGCATGCTATACTATGACTTTTTTTTCATGAAATGTTTTGACATGCTATACTATGATTTTTTTTTCAAAGAAATATTCAACATACTATACTATGACTTAATTTTCATGAAATTTTCGACATACTGTACTATGACTTTTTTTTCATAAAATGTTCGACATACTATACTATGACGTTTTTTTCGTCAAATTTTCGACATGCTATACTATGACTTATTTTTCATGAAATTTTTTGACATACTATACTATGACTTTTTTCATGAAATTTTCGACATACTATACTATGACTTTTTTTCCCGGAAAATTTTCGACATACTATTCTATGACTTTTTTAAAAACATTTTCAACATACTATACTATGACTTAATTTTCATGAAAATTTTCGACATACTATACCATGACTTATTTTTTTCAGGAAAAATTTCGACATACTATACTATGACTTTTTTCATAAAATTTTAAAAATACTATACCATGACATTTTTTTCAGGAACATTTTCGACATACTATACTATGACTTTTTTCATAAAATTTTCGACATACTATACTATGACTTTCTTTTCATAAAATTTTCGACATACTATACTATGACTTTTTTCATAAAATTTTCGACATACTATGCTAAGACTTTTTTTCAATGAAAATTTTCGACATACTATACTATGACTTTTTTTTCATTAAATTTTCAACGTACTATACTATCACTTTTTTTTCATAACATTTTCGACGTACTATACTATGACTTTCTTCTTTCAGGAAAATTTTCAACATACTATACTATGAGTTTCTCTTCATAAAATTTTCGACATACTATACTATGACGTTTTTTTCGTCAAATTTTCGACATGCTATACTATGACTTATTTTTCATGAAATTTTCGACATACTATACTATGACTTTTTTTTCATAAAATTTTCGACATACTATACTATGACTTTTTTTTCATAAAATGTTCGACATACTATACTTTGACGTTTTTTTCGTCAAATTTTTGACATGCTATACTAGGACTTTTTTTTCATGAAATTTTTTGACATGCAATACTATGACTTTTTTTTCAAAGAAATATTCGAAATACTATACTATGACTTTTTTTTTCATGAAAATTTTCGACATACTATACCATGACTTATTTTTTTTCAGGAACATTTTCAACATACTATACTATGACTTTTTCCATAAAATTTTTGACATACTATACTATGACTTTCTTTTTTCAGGAAAATTTTAGACATACTGTACTATGAGTTTCTCTTCATAAAATGTTCGACATACTATACTATAACTTTTTTTTCATAAAATGTTCGACATACTATACTATGACTTTTTTTTCATAAAATGTTCGACATACTATACTATGACGTTTTTTTCGTCAAATTTTCGACATGCTATACTATGACTTTTTTTTCGTCAAATTTTCGACATGCTATAATACGACTTTTTTTTCAAAGAAATATTCGACATACTATACTATGACTTTTTTTCATGAAAATTTTCGACATACTATACCATGACTTTTTTTTCATGAAATTTTTGACATACTATACTATGACTTTCTTTTCATAAAATTTTCAACATACTATACCATGACTTTTTTTTCATAAAATGTTCGACATACTACACTATGACTTTTTTTTCATAAAATGCTCGACATACTATACTATGACTTTTTTTTCATAAAATGTTCGACATACTATACTATGACTTTTTTTTCATAAAATGTTCGACATGCTATACTATGACTTTTTTTCAAAGAAATATTCGACATACTATGACTTTTTTTCATGAAAATTTTTGACATACTATACCATGACTTATTTTTTTCAGGAACATTTTCGACATACTATACTATGACTTTTTTCATAACATTTTCGACATACTGTACTATGAGTTTCTCTTCATAAAATGTTCGACACACTATACTATGACTTTTTTTTCATAAAATGTTCGACATACTATACTATGACTTTTTTTTCATAAAATGTTCGACATACTATACTATGACTTTTTTTTCATGAAATTTTCGACATACTATACTATGACTTTTTTTCCATGAAAATTTTCGACATACTATACTATGACTTTTTTCATGAAATTTTCGACATACTATACTATGACTTTTTTTCCATGAAAATTTTCGACATACTATACTATGACTTTTTTTCCATGAAAATTTTCGACATACTATACTATGACTTTTTTCATAACATTTTCAACATACTATACCATGACTTTTTTCATGAAATTTTTGACATACTATACTATGACTTTCTCTTCATAAAATTTTCGACGTACTATACTATGACTTTTTTTTCATAACATTTTCGATATACTATACTATGACTTTTTTTTCATAAAATGTTCGACATACTATACTATGACGTTTTTTTCGTCAAATTTTTGACATGCTATACTATGACTTTTTTTTCATGACATTTTTTGACATGCAATACTATGACTTTTTTTTCAAAGAAATATTCGAAATACTATACTATGACTTTTTTTTTCATGAACATTTTTGACATACTATACTATGACTTTCTTTTTTCAGGAAATTTTTCGAATTACTGTACTTTGAGTTTCTCTTCATAAAATTTTCGACATACTATACTATGACTTTTTTTTCATAAAATGTTCGACATACTATACTATGACTTTTTTTTCATAAAATGTTCGACATACTATACTATGACTTTTTTTTCAATGAAATATTCGACATACTATACTATGACTTTTTTTCATGAAAATTTTCGACATACTATACCATGACTTATTTTCATAACATTTTTGACATACTATACTATGACTTTCTTTTCATAAAATTTTCAACATACTATACGATGACTTTTTTTTCATAAAATTTTTGACATACTATACTATGACTTTCTTTTCATAAAATTTTCGACATACTATACTATGACTTTCTTTTCATAAAATTTTCGACATACTATACCATGACTTATTTTTTTCAGGAACATTTTCGACATACTATACTATGACTTTTTTCATAAAATTTTCGACATACTGTACTATGAGTTTCTCTTCATAAAATGTTCAACATACTATACTATGACTTTTTTTTCATGACATTTTCGACATACTATACTATGACTTTTTTTCCATGAAAATTTTCGACATACTATACTATGACTTTTTTTTCATGAAATTTTTGACATACAATACTATGACTTTTTTCATAAAATTTTCTACATACTATACTATGACTTTTTTTTCATGAAATTTTTGACATACTATACTATGACTTCCTTTTCATAAAATTTTCGACATACTATACTATGATTTTTTTTAATAAAATTTCCGACATACTATACTAGGACTTTTTTTTCAGGAAAATTTTCGACATACTATACTATGACGTTTTTTTCGTCAAATTTTTGACATGCTATACTAGGACTTTTTTTTCATGAAATTTTTTGACATGCAATACTATGACTTTTTTTTCAAAGAAATATTCGAAATACTATACTATGACTTTTTTTCATGAAAATTTTCGACATACTATACCATGACTTATTTTTTTCAGGAACATTTTCAACATACTATACTATGACTTTTTTCATAAAATTTTTGACATACTATACTATGACTTTCTTTTTTCAGGAAAATTTTAGACATACTGTACTATGAGTTTCTCTTCATAAAATGTTCGACATACTATACTATAACTTTTTTTTCATAAAATGTTCGACATACTATACTATGACTTTTTTTTCATAAAATGTTCGACATACTATACTATGACGTTTTTTTCGTCAAATTTTCGACATGCTATACTATGACTTTTTTTTCGTCAAATTTTCGACATGCTATAATACGACTTTTTTTTCAAAGAAATATTCGACATACTATACTATGACTTTTTTTCATGAAAATTTTCGACATACTATACCATGACTTTTTTTTCATGAAATTTTTGACATACTATACTATGACTTTCTTTTCATAAAATTTTCAACATACTATACCATGACTTTTTTTTCATAAAATGTTCAACATACTACACTATGACTTTTTTTTCATAAAATGCTCGACATACTATACTATGACTTTTTTTTCATAAAATGTTCGACATACTATACTATGACTTTTTTTTCATAAAATGTTCGACATGCTATACTATGACTTTTTTCAAAGAAATATTCGACATACTATGACTTTTTTTCATGAAAATTTTCGACATACTATACCATGACTTATTTTTTTCAGGAACATTTTCGACATACTATACTATGACTTTTTTCATAACATTTTCGACATACTGTACTATGAGTTTCTCTTCATAAAATGTTCGACACACTATACTATGACTTTTTTTTCATAAAATGTTCGACATACTATACTATGACTTTTTTTTCATAAAATGTTCGACATACTATACTATGACTTTTTTTTCATGAAATTTTCGACATACTATACTATGACTTTTTTTCCATGAAAATTTTCGACATACTATACTATGACTTTTTTCATGAAATTTTCGACATACTATACTATGAATTTTTTTCCATGAAAATTTTCGACATACTATACTATGACTTTTTTTCCATGAAAATTTTCGACATACTATACTATGACTTTTTTCATAACATTTTCAACATACTATACCATGAGATTTTTCATGAAATTTTTGACATACTATACTATGACTTTCTCTTCATAAAATTTTCGACGTACTATACTATGACTTTTTTTTCATAACATTTTCGACATACTATACTATGACTTTTTTTTTCATAAAATGTTCGACATACTATACTATGACGTTTTTTTCGTCAAATTTTTGACATGCTATACTATGACTTTTTTTTCATGACATTTTTTGACATGCAATACTATGACTTTTTTTTCAAAGAAATATTCGAAATACTATACTATGACTTTTTTTTTCATGAACATTTTTGACATACTATACTATGACTTTCTTTTTTCAGGAAATTTTTCGAATTACTGTACTTTGAGTTTCTCTTCATAAAATTTTCGACATACTATACTATGACTTTTTTTTCATAAAATGTTCGACATACTATACGACGACTTTTTTTTCATAAAATGTTCGACATACTATACTATGACTTTTTTTTCAATGAAATATTCGACATACTATACTATGACTTTTTTTCATGAAAATTTTCGACATACTATACCATGACTTATTTTCATAACATTTTTGACATACTATACTATGACTTTCTTTTCATAAAATTTTCAACATACTATACCATGACTTTTTTTTCATAAAATTTTTGACATACTATACTATGACTTTCTTTTCATAAAATTTTCGACATACTATACTATGACTTTCTTTTCATAAAATTTTCGACATACTATACCATGACTTATTTTTTTCAGGAACATTTTCGACATACTATACTATGACTTTTTTCATAAAATTTTCGACATACTGTACTATGAGTTTCTCTTCATAAAATGTTCAACATACTATACTATGACTTTTTTTTCATGACATTTTCGACATACTATACTATGACTTTTTTTCCATGAAAATTTTCGACATACTATACTATGACTTTTTTTTCATGAAATTTTTGACATACAATACTATGACTTTTTTCATAAAATTTTCTACATACTATACTATGACTTTTTTTCATGAAATTTTTGACATACTATACTATGACTTCCTTTTCATAAAATTTTCGACATACTATACTATGATTTTTTTTAATAAAATTTCCGACACACTATACTAGGACTTTTTTTTCAGGAAAATTTTCGACATACTATACTATGACGTTTTTTTCGTCAAATTTTTGACATGCTATACTAGGACTTTTTTTTCATGAAATTTTTTGACATGCTATACTATGACTTTTTTTCAAAGAAATATTCGACATACTATACTATGATTTTTTTTCATGAAAATTTTCGACATACTATACCATGACTTATTTTTTTCAGGAACATTTTCGACATACTATACTATGACTTTTTTCATAACATTTTCGACATACTGTACTATGAGTTTCTCTTCATAAAATGTTCGACACACTATACTATGACTTTTTTTCATAAAATGTTCGACATACTATACTATGACTTTTTTTCATAAAATGTTCGACATACTATACTATGACTTTTTTTTCATGAAATTTTCGACATACTATACTATGACTTTTTTCCATGAAAATTTTCGACATACTATACTATGACTTTTTTCATGAAATTTTCGACATACTATACTATGACTTTTTTTCCATGAAAATTTTCGACATACTATACTATGACTTTTTTTCCATGAAAATTTTCGACATACTATACTATGACTTTTTTCATAACATTTTGAACATACTATACCATGACTTTTTTCATGAAATTTTTGACATACTATACTATGACTTTCTCTTCATAAAATTTTCGACGTACTATACTATGACTTTTTTTTCATAACATTTTCGACATACTATACTATGACTTTTTTTCATAAAATGTTCGACATACTATACTATGACGTTTTTTTCGTCAAATTTTTGACATGCTATACTATGACTTTTTTTTCATGACATTTTTTGACATGCAATACTATGACTTTTTTTTCATGACATTTTTTGACATGCAATACTATGACTTTTTTTTCAAAGAAATATTCGAAATACTATACTATGACTTTTTTTTTCATGAACATTTTTGACATACTATACTATGACTTTCTTTTTTCAGGAAATTTTTCGAATTACTGTACTTTGAGTTTCTCTTCATAAAATTTTCGACATACTATACTATGACTTTTTTTTCATAAAATGTTCGACATACTATACGACGACTTTTTTTTCATAAAATGTTCGACATACTATACTATGACTTTTTTTTCAATGAAATATTCGACATACTATACTATGACTTTTTTTCATGAAAATTTTCGACATACTATACCATGACTTATTTTCATAACATTTTTGACATACTATACTATGACTTTCTTTTCATAAAATTTTCAACATACTATACCATGACTTTTTTTTCAGGAACATTTTCGACATACTATACTATGACCTTTTTCATAAAATTTTTGACATACTATACTATGACTTTCTTTTCATACAATTTTCAACATACTATACCATGACTTTTTTTTCATAAAATTTTTGACATACTATACTATGACTTTCTTTTCATAAAATTTTCGACATACTATACTATGACTTTCTTTTCATAAAATTTTCGACATACTATACCATGACTTATTTTTTTCAGGAACATTTTCGACATACTATACTATGACCTTTTTCATAAAATTTTTGACATACTATACTATGACTTTCTTTTCATACAATTTTCAACATACTATACCATGACTTTTTTTTCATAAAATTTTTGACATACTATACTATGACTTTCTTTTCATAAAATTTTCAACATACTATACCATGACTTTTTTTTCAGGAACATTTTCGACATACTATACTATGACCTTTTTCATAAAATTTTTGACATACTATACTATGACTTTCTTTTCATACAATTTTCAACATACTATACCATGACTTTTTTTTCATAAAATTTTTGACATACTATACTATGACTTTCTTTTCATAAAATTTTCGACATACTATACTATGACTTTCTTTTCATAAAATTTTCGACATACTATACCATGACTTATTTTTTTCAGGAACATTTTCGACATACTATACTATGACTTTTTTCATAAAATTTTCGACATACTGTACTATGAGTTTCTCTTCATAAAATGTTCAACATACTATACTATGACTTTTTTTTCATGACATATTCGACATACTATACTATGACTTTTTTTCCATGAAAATTTTCGACATACAATACTATGACTTTTTTCATAAAATTTTCGACATACTATACTATGATTTTTTTTAATAAAATTTCCGACATACTATACTAGGACTTTTTTTTCAGGAACATTTTCGACATACTATACTATGACGTTTTTTTCGTCAAATTTTTGACATGCTATACTAGGACTTTTTTTTCATGAAATTTTTTGACATGCAATACTATGACTTTTTTTTCAAAGAAATATTCGAAATACTATACTATGACTTTTTTTTTCATGAAAATTTTCGACATACTATACCATGACTTATTTTTTTCAGGAACATTTTCAACATACTATACTATGACTTTTTTCATAAACTTTTTGACATACTATACTATGACTTTCTTTTTTCAGGAAAATTTTAGACATACTGTACTATGAGTTTCTCTTCATAAAATGTTCGACATACTATACTATAACTTTTTTTTCATAAAATGTTCGCCATACTATACTATGACTTTTTTTTCATAAAATGTTCGACATACTATACTATGACGTTTTTTTCGTCAAATTTTCGACATGCTATACTATGACTTTTTTTTCGTCAAATTTTCGACATCTATATAGACTTTTTTTTCAAGAAATTTCGACATACTATACTATGACTTTTTTTCATGAAATTTGACATACTATACTATGACTTTTTTTTCATGAAATTTTTGACATACTATACTATGACTTTCCTTTCATAAAATTTTCAACATACTATACTATGACTTTTTTTTCATAAAATGTTCGACATACTATACTATGACTTTTTTTTCATAAAATGCTCGACATACTATACTATGACGTTTTTTTACATAAAATGTTTCGACATTTTACATATTACTATGACTTTTTTTTCATGAAATTTTCGACATACTATACTATGACTTTTTTTTCATAAAATTTTCGACATACTATACTATGACTTTTTTTCAAAAATTTCGACATACTATACTATGACTTTTTTTCATGAAAATTTTCGACATACTATACTATGACTTTTTTTCCATGAAAATTTTCGACATACTATACTATGACTTTTTTCATGAAATTTTTGACATACTATACTATGACTTTCTTTTCATAAAATTTTCGACATACTATACTATGACTTTTTTTTCATAAAATTTTCGACATACTATACTATGACTTTTTTTTCATAAAATGTTCGACATACTATACTATGACGTTTTTTTCGTCAAATTTTTGACATGCTATACTATGACTTTTTTTTCATTACATTTTTTGACATGCAATACTATGACTTTTTTTTCAAAGAATTATTTGAAATACTATACTATGACTTTTTTTTTCATGAACATTTTTGACATACTATACCATGACTTATTTTTTTCAGCAAAATTTTCGAATTACTATACTATGAGTTTCTCTTCATAAAATTTTCGACATACTATACTATGACTTTTTTTTCATAAAATGTTCGACATACTATACTATGACTTTTTTTTCATAAAATGTTCGACATACTATACTATGACTTTTTTTTCAATGAAATATTCGACATACTATACTATGACTTTTTTTCATGAAAATTTTCGACATACTATACCATGACTTATTTTTTTCAGCAACATTTTTGACATACTATACTATGACTTTCTTTTCATAAAATTTTCAACATACTATACCATGACTTTTTTTTCAGGAACATTTTCGACATACTATACTATGACTTTTTTCATAAAATTTTTGACATACTATACTATGACTTTCTTTTCATAAAATTTTCAACATACTATACCATGACTTTTTTTTCATAACATTTTTGACATACTATACTATGACTTTCTTTTCATAAAATTTTCGACATACTATACTATGACTTTCTTTTCATAAAATTTTCGACATACTATACCATGACTTATTTTTTTCAGGAACATTTTCGACATACTATACTATGACTTTTTTCATAAAATTTTCGACATACTGTACTATGAGTTTCTCTTCATAAAATGTTCAACGTACTATACTATGACTTTTTTTTCATGACATTTTCGACATACTATACTATGACTTTTTTTCCATGAAAATTTTCGACATACTATACTATGACTTTTTTTTCATGAAATTTTTGACATACAATACTATGACTTTTTTCATAAAATTTTCTACATACTATACTATGACTTTTTTTTCATGAAATTTTTGACATACTATACTATGACTTTTTTTCCATGAAAATTTTCGACATACTATACTATGACTTTTTTTCCATGAAAATTTTCGACATACTATGACTTTTTTCATAAC
Organism: Sebastolobus alascanus; assembly: GCA_916701645.2. Taxonomy (NCBI): domain Eukaryota; kingdom Metazoa; phylum Chordata; class Actinopteri; order Perciformes; family Sebastidae; genus Sebastolobus; species Sebastolobus alascanus. Next base: position 1,522,871 of record CAKAOJ020000035.1, on the reverse strand, counting down.
ATTTTGAACATACTATACCATGACTTTTTTCATGAAATTTTTGACATACTATACTATGACTTTCTCTTCATAAAATTTTCGACGTACTATACTATGACTTTTTTTTCATAACATTTTCGACATACTATACTATGACTTTTTTTTCATAAAATGTTCGACATACTATACTATGACGTTTTTTTCGTCAAATTTTTGACATGCTATACTATGACTTTTTTTTCATGACATTTTTTGACATGCAATACTATGACTTTTTTTTCAAAGAAATATTCGAAATACTATACTATGACTTTTTTTTTCATGAACATTTTTGACATACTATACTATGACTTTCTTTTTTCAGGAAATTTTTCGAATTACTGTACTTTGAGTTTCTCTTCATAAAATTTTCGACATACTATACTATGACTTTTTTTTCATAAAATGTTCGACATACTATACGACGACTTTTTTTTCATAAAATGTTCGACATACTATACTATGACTTTTTTTTCAATGAAATATTCGACATACTATACTATGACTTTTTTCATAAAATTTTCGACATACTATACTATGACTTATTTTCATAACATTTTTGACATACTATACTATGACTTTCTTTTCATAAAATTTTCAACATACTATACCATGACTTTTTTTTCAGGAACATTTTCGACATACTATACTATGACCTTTTTCATAAAATTTTTGACATACTATACTATGACTTTCTTTTCATACAATTTTCAACATACTATACCATGACTTTTTTTTCATAAAATTTTTGACATACTATACTATGACTTTCTTTTCATAAAATTTTCGACATACTATACTATGACTTTCTTTTCATAAAATTTTCGACATACTATACCATGACTTATTTTTTTCAGGAACATTTTCGACATACTATACTATGACTTTTTTCATAAAATTTTCGACATACTGTACTATGAGTTTCTCTTCATAAAATGTTCAACGTACTATACTATGACTTTTTTTTCATGACATTTTCGACATACTATACTATGACTTTTTTTCCATGAAAATTTTCGACATACTATACTATGACTTTTTTTTCATGAAATTTTTGACATACAATACTATGACTTTTTTCATAAAATTTTCTACATACTATACTATGACTTTTTTTTCATGAAATTTTTGACATACTATACTATGACTTTCTTTTCATAAAATTTTCGACATACTATACTATGATTTTTTTTAATAAAATTTCCGACATACTATACTAGGACTTTTTTTTCAGGAAAATTTTCGACATACTATACTATGACTTTTCCATAAAATTTTCAACATACTATGACTTTTTTTTCATAAAATTTTCGACGTACTATACTATGACTTTTTTTCCATGAAAATTTACGACATACTATACTATGACTTTTTTTCCATGGAAATTTTCGACATACTATACTATGACTTTTTTTTCATAAAATGTTCGACATACTATACTAGGACTTTTTTTTCAGGAAAATTTTCGACATACTATACTATGACTTTTCCATAACATTTTCGACATACTATACTATGACTTTTTTCAGGAAAATTTTTCGACATACTTTGACTATGACTTTTCCATAAAATTTTCGACATACTATACTATGACTTTTTCTATGACTATGACTCTTTCTCGGCGCTTTCTCTGCGAAAGCGCCGAGAAAGCGCAGAGAAAGCGCAGAGAAGCGATGCGATTTATGGAGATGCGCTGCTTGCGTCCTTTTGGTGCCCATGTCAATCAATTGGGCTGTTCACATAGGAAGCGACACGCCACGGAGCTCCGTGTGATCTTTAGCAGTAATTTCGTCTATTTTCTCCGTGTGCGAATCGGGCAAGACAACACACTAATAATCTACTATAAACAATATAAATGATACATGTGGTATAAATGATCAGATTCTGATAAGATGGTAAAATATCCAACCCACAAACGCTTTTTACTTCACTCCCCTCTCTCCCTGCTGTTCACCTAGAGTGTTGATTCCTCTGATTCCCTCCCAGTCGTTCCCAAACAAATTTCAAAATCCATCCACTATATTCATTTGAAATAGCCTAGTGTCACTGCTGTTTGTGATCGTGGGTTTTAAGTTACATACTTATTACACATATTTGTCAGTTGTGTCTAAACAGAGAACAAGAGAGAGAAGCAGACACACATACCTACGTACGCACAAACACACACAAGCAGACAGAGAGAGAGCTCTATAATAAACAGCAGAGGAGCAGAATCGCTTGTTGACCGACGCGGAGAAATGTGCTTCAGGTGTGAATAGCCAGGCCTCGGTTTGCGCGACAATTAACATAGCGCGGCGCTTCGCGGCCTATGTGAACCCGCTGTCAGTCTCATATAGAGCAGGTCTAGATTGTATTCTATAATTTAGAGACCCAACAAGAGATCCCCCATGAGCATGCACAGAAAGGTACAGACGCTGTGTGTCTCGGAGGAAGCATGTGAGACGTGCTGCCTTGTCCAGCTTTGCATTGTTACATTACAAATACTGCAGCGAACGTTGTCAGCATCGAGTTTTGAAAAGTGTAACGTTAACCATACTTGAAAGCGTGACCACTTTCTGCTCGCCAGTCACTGTGACTTGCTCTCTCTTTCTCTTCCACGGACACACGGCTCTGCTGCCACTCAAACTGTCTCAAACTCAGATGCTCTCTCAGGTACCGAAATTTGGCAGCGATTGATTTAGGGTGAACTGGTACTCGGTATTACCGAAGTAATTCAGTCGGTATCCTTAAACGTACGGACTTTGGTACCCAACCCTACATCAGTAGTGTCACTCAGACAATATCAGGACATTCTGATGTGGAATTACAGAATTAAAGCCCTCTGAAATGTCATATACGAGCAGTTTTCCCTCTAAATTCAGATTAGTTTACTAGAATGGTCACGCTGGTATGATCATACGCATCAACAGGTTAAATTAAACAGTTATGTTACTTTAGAGAAAATTTGAAAATAGAGATGTACACTATACCTGTATATCGCAGCATAACCTAAGAATATCGAGATATTATTTTTAAGTCATATTGTCCAGCCCTACAACAACTACAACTGCAAGAACTTCAACTATTACTACAACAACTACTATGACTAGTTGATTTGATGACAAAATGACTCACAATGATTAAATGGAGACCTTAACTGCCTGTCAGTCCATTAATTTGGTAACAAAGGTAACAAATATTAAAACAAAAATATAATATAACAAATAAATAATGCATGCATGTCCAGGTAGTCAAGTGGTTTCGACACACACTATGTAATTCCCCTGGTTCCATTGTACACCACCTACTATCAATAAAAAAGGCTAAAACAACCAAAGTATCAAGTGAATATTTTGCTTTACTGGCGTTTCCTTACTCTGAGGTCGCCCGACATCGATCTCGTCTCGGCGGCGGCTGAGCTGCTTCTGATGAGTCTTCCTGTGTTTCTCCAGCTGCTTCTCCAGCGTTTTCTGGAGGACGGAGACATAAAAAAACACATTAGACACACAGTGGTGTAAATCACCAGTTTCATCACGATATGATATTATATCAGTTCTGTAGACAACGATATGATATTTGCTGATATCACAAAGTGTGTCACGATACGATTTCAATTTGATACAATTCAGGGGCCTGAGATCGATATGATATTATTAGATTATATTGCTCACAAAAAGCAACTAAAATATGATCTGACAATTATATTACTGGGCTCTTCCAGACATTTAAATAAAAAACAATCTATTCTTTTTAATAAAAATAATAAAAATAGACTCCTGTTGTTGGATGTCTGGTTGCTGGTCAATGCTGGTGAGCGGCTTGTCAATAAAAAGAGAATAGCTGGTCCACCTAAACAACCCACCTTAAAGGACCATTGTGTAACAATTCGGGGGGGGGGGGGGATCTATTTGCAGAAATGGAATATAATATTAATAAGTATGTTTTCTTTAGTGTATAATCACTTGATAAGAATCGTTGTGTTTTCGTTACCTTAGAATTAGTTGTTTATATCTACTGTACATAGGGAGCAGGTCCCGTCTCCACGGAGTCCGCCATGTTGCATCGCCATGTTTCAACAGTAGCCCAGAACGGACAAACCAAACTCTGTTAACTTTTCCTGTTTGGGCCGGAGTTGATAATGTTACTCGCTCCCGTCACCGCCGCTCTCTCTTTTGCTTCACCACTCACTCCCCATGTACACACACACACACTCTACGCACTGGCTCGGCTCCAAATGACCTGCGCTGCTCTTACAACAACTGGCTCTAGAGAGGGAAAGAGGTGCGCTTGGACAGAATTGGTGAAACAGATGTGCCATGGAAATTTAAAAATAAATATCTTAAAGATGATGATATGTATCCATGTTTTCACTTTGCAATCAATGATATTGGTCCGTTGATCATTGAATTGATATCAATCCCCTACACACAATCATTCAAATATAAAAATAATGTCATTTGACTGATTTAATTTCCAGCGGTGTACAGATGGTAGTGTCCATGTGTATTACAGACCATATCCTATAATTTCCTGAATTTTCAAGAAGTTCATAACGAATCTTAAGAGGCCACTGAATTTAAAATATGTTGTATGCTTTCAATATTCAACAACATTAAACACAAGGCAGCTGGTAATGAGAATAAATATCCTACCTCAGAGCTTCAACACAGAGAAGATGATGTCTCAGTTTGTATGTATAATGTTCCTCATCTTCCCAGATCCATCCATTGAGGCCACATATCTACAAGTGTGTGAAAAATAAAAGCACCCGTGTTAATATGCAAAAACTGACTGTTAAAGTAAAATCATACATTGAAATCAGCCAAAAAAAAACGCACAGAAGAAAACAACGACACTGGAAATCAAATTGCATAATGATCATGAATAAAATGGCAAAAATACAAAGGATTTGGACAAACCTGAGGACTCTTCCGTAGTTCCCACAGACCGTGTAAACACCAGTCCACCTGCGACCGTCTATGCGATGAAACAAAATAAATAAAGTCATCAGAACTTTGACTTGCATTAATTTCAAGTTGAACCATGTTACACACATTCAAACCAACTTTGATGTATGACATAAAAAGTGGATAGTGGCATCAAAAAGAGAATTTAAAAAAAAATAACATATGTGCTGACAATAGCTGTAGCCTATGAATTGCCTCAAGAAGAAAGACACACACACACACCACTGGTTTACAGCTATGTTCCTGCCAGATACAGTGGTGGAATAATTCAAGCAATCAGCCATTAGCCTAATCTATAAATAATCAGTCACAATGTTGTCGTTTGAGTGGTAGATGATCTTATTGGAGAGGAGTAGATGTGACTTTTTTGTCTGGTCTTTGGCATTGGCACACACTCAGACCTCTCCAATATGTGCAATTTATGCACAGCTGGCACAGCGTGGGTAACTTCACTTATTATTTATGTCTACCAACATGGCATGTTTTGTGTAATATGGTCCAGAATTATTCCAGTAATCATAATGCTACAATGAAATGGGTTACAGACCAAACATCTTTAATTAGCCACTGTAGAAACTATCAACATCCACAAATCTTTACATCACTGAGTAAACTGATGTGCCATTAATAGCATATTTCTGCCTCCTAAAATGAGATCATTCTGCTTACAAGAGCAACGTTACAGTATTGAAGCAGTTGGTAATGTGATGCAATGATAAGAGCATCATGTGCTGTAAATTAAAACTGCACCAAAACCAATGCAATACTAATGCTGAACATGTTACGCATGCAGAGATGAATTACCTTAACTATTGAAGCAAGAGAAAATATATCAGCAGAATCATGTTTGACGTCTGTACATTAACTTACATTATCACACAGCAAGGGAAACAAGCAACCGTTAGTGACACACATTAGCCATTTAACTGCAAGTAGCTTCGTTATTTAGATAAATTGGTTTCTTAAACTACTACAGTCTTACACTAGTATTGTGTTTATCATCAGCTTTTGCCCTCCTGCCAATCCGCCAGATCCTGATATTATACATGAGCCTGTACGCTTTTCGCTTTTGCTAAATGCTCATCCACAGATGGCATTGATTTCCTCATGACAATAGGAAAAGTATAACAAAAGCGATCCTTAATCTCACAATAATCTTTAATTCTCGCCTTGCATCATTTGGGTGAATTTGACCAATGGGTCATTTGTTTATTTGCCCCAAACAGCCAAAGACATTAGCTTAAGTTAGCTGTAAGCTAGTGTAGCAGCTGTAGGATAGTTGCTCATAAACTGAAGAACACCAGCCACACCTGATCTGCATGTTTATTCTATAAAAGTAGCACATGATGGCACAGTCAATACACACACAGTTGCCCCCAGCACAATAGCTGTCTAACTTTTTTTATGTTGTATGCTTTCAATATTCAACAACATTAAACACAAGGCAGCTGGTAATGAGAATAAATATCCTACCTCAAGAGTTTCAGCACAGAGAAAATGTTGTCTCAGTTTGTCTGTATAACGTTCCTCTTCTTCCCAGATCCATCCATTGAGGCCATAAATCTACAAGTGTGTGGCAAATAAAAGCACCTGTCTTAACATGCAAAAATTAAAGTAAAAATCATTACATGAAATCAGTACAACTTTTTGTGTGTGTCAATAATGCTATAAATCAAATGTGTGCACACCATAACAACGTATGCCCTTACAGTGGTATTTGAAATCAGTAGTTACAGTAAAATGAATAAAATGAAAATGAATGAATCAATGAGTAAAATGTATAGCCACTGAAATAAAATGTCATGTTTCACTAGATGTCTCCCCCTCTAGTTTAAATGTAAATAAATATAGGCAAAGCATCTCTTCAAAAGAGAAGTAAAAGTGCACATTAAATAAGAAACTTATTTTCACGTTGGTAGGCTACTCTTTCAATGCAGTCCTTCTAGAAAAGTAACTTAGCACAAGAATATCACAAATAACAATTTGAACGCACCTGTAAAATTAGCACGGGACGCACGCGCTCTCCCAGTCCTCTGCAGCGAGTCAGAAAACACAAGAGGGAAAATCTCACACAGATTTCACAGAAGTTATGTCCGTTATGCCGACCACGGTTAGCAATGCTGTAGTGTTACATTTCCACGCAGTTTCAGCCAGAATAAACTACTTTTAAACACGCTAGCTCGACCAAAGGAAAGAGGGCCCCACAACACATCTTACTTGCGGTTGGCAAACCATCTTAGCGGTGCATTACCGCCACCATCTGGACTGGAGTGTGGAACAGGAGATTGTGCAGAAACAATAAAAAAAATAAAAATAAAAAAACAACTAATGAGGAAAACTAGATTCGTTTAACTAAATTAGTTTCTTTTAAAAACTTCATAATTTCACAATATATGTTAGCTGCTGTATTCCCCAAGAGACCTGACAAAGAAAAGTCCTGGTGTTTTGCCTTCCTTAGTGACTGTAAAAGGTGATTTCTCTGGATAATATAATTCCTGCAGTGTATCAGTACATGTTCAACAGTTTCTGGTTGGTTACAGTGTATGCATTTCCCAGTTGGGTGCTTTCCTATTCTACATAATGTGTGGTTAAGGCCTGTATGTCCTATTCTCAGTCGAGTAATTATATTTTCTTCCCTTCTTTTCCAGCCCACCTTTCTCCCTGCCCCAACATGTTCGGAACTAGCAATACACAGAAATCTTGACTTTATGGCAGAAAATATCACAGGTTTTGAGAATGTTTACCAAACTACGGTTCTTTGTGTTGTTTTCCTCCAGCATCTCTCCTTTCACATCTCGTCCTCCATACGTATTTATGAGTGTGTTCATAAAGGACACCTGTCTTACTTATTGTCTATTTATTCACCTGTTTACCTGCATGGCGGAAGTGCGTTTGAGGCTGTGTTTACCGTAAATCTCACGGCATTCACTTTCACCTTTGCACGTATTAACTTCATGTTCGCCTAATGTATTTCTGTTTATGTTTTTTTACTTACATGGAAAAGAGAGATTTGATGTCTTAGAAGTCTGTGGCCTCATGTGAATTAGTGAATTATGGAGGTGTTGCTATCAGCAGTGGCGGACTCAGGCTGCCTGAGGGGCAGGGGCGAAAAAAATAAAAAGGGCACCAGCTGCATGCAGTGGGGCACCAACACACAGACAGTTTGCAAGCACGTAGGGCAACTTATTTGGCACTACAGAATGTATGACTATTTTGGTCATGGGTTTCATACACTTTCTGTAATTAAAAATCTAAAAGCAAAAACCCTATTAGATGGGGGACCCTGGTACAAAATCTTAGGAAACGGGGGTCTGTGGTCTAATTTTGTCAGTTTAGGGGTGCTTGACGTAAAAAGGTTTGGGAACCACTGCACTAGAGGGCACTTTATCACGTTTTCTTCACAGGAAGGGCATCCAAGAGGGCACTCTTGCTGTGGTTTGTTAACACACGGGGGCACCAAGGGGGAGGGGGGTTCCCCTGACCCCCCTTCAGTCACACAGGAACTACATCTGATCATGAGTCATGATGGTTATCTATAAAACAACAAACAGTAGTAATGAATCAATTTTCTCACCAATTAACCATGTGGACCAACCGTAAAATGATCTTAGATAAATCTACCAGTCATACAATATTTAATCAAAACTACGGAGCTTGAAGGTCAGGGCCTCTTTGTTTTTGAAACAGCAACACTAAGATCTCTCTCGTTGTGCCCCCGGGGACACTGTAGTGATTCACCCTTTCCTATGAAAAGCAGGAACTGAAACGTCTGTTAGGCCCTCTGCATTCATTTAAGCTCCGGTCACATCCCTCCTCTGTGTCTCACAGTTCTCTGTTTTCATCTATGTATTTTTTTTCGGTTTGTGTCACGAACGCAGGTTTCGGGGAGGGTAGCACAGCAGCAGTCTCCACATTCCTCACCCTGCCTCAGACATGGGCAAGAAGGACTGTCCTGCTGGCAAAGAGTGGGACAACCTCCTCCTATGTATCCCCATCAAGACAGAAACCAGACCTGAACCTGAACCACCAACAGGTGAGTTTCACTGAACCTATCTATTCTTTATCTACCTCCTGAGCAGAGTTGTTCTGTCAAGTCTCAAAACCTCTTTGAGCTAGTCCGAGTTGGCCTAGTTTGAATTGACATCACTTGGCCACTTTTTGATGTTGACTTGAATTCTTCCTGGCCATCTAAAACTTCAGAGATGTTTTGTTTTCAACCTGACTTGCATGAATATATTTTCTCCTTTGTAACACAAAGCATTCGGGTGATTACACCTGTGTACAGCTGCTAAAACTGCATTATTTATTTATCTTTTGAAGGGGGAGGCACCGAGTTCCCACATTAAGAGAAATACCTCTGTTGATCTTAAATAAACATTTTAGGTATTATTTTTTTAAATAAAAACAGTCAATCAATGCTAATAAACCCCAGTTTGTGCTCATATCATAACTTGGGTTTTACAGCTGTTGAAAATAATTATTCTGTCAAGGTAGTTAATCAGCCTCTCCCCCTCAGAGGCGCCCCTGGCTGTTGTGGTCCAGCTGAGATCCACGGCCCCTCCTGCCCGGGCCGATGCTGTGATGCTGCTGAGTCCGGCTCTGTGGATCTTTGTGGTGCTGGCCACACTGGGGTCCATCTTGGCTCTGGCTCTCTGGTTTATCATATACAAACGACAGACCAGGCACAGCAGCACCTCAGGTAAGGACAACCGACATCTGATATTCTTTATTAATTAATTCTTCACATAAAGGCCAACATATACCAGGATTCTCAGAATAGAGAAAGAGAAAAGAGCATTTCTTTAGCAGTCTTCTTTTTTCTTGTGTGTCATATAATGGTTTAATGCTGTTTCAGAGGCTTCAGAGTTTAATTCTTGGGAAGACACAGAGAAGTTGTTGGATGTTTAGCATTAAAATAGGATACATTTTAAAATATTGCCACTAAAAATCAGCTACTGTATCTGTGACTTTATTTTTAAAATATCAATGTCAGTATCGACGTTTAAACACCTAAACTGGTCCTCCTTATAGAAGCAGCTGCTGAAATAAAATACATAGTCTTATACTAAAATGTATCAGGTGATGGAGTGTATCATTTAATCCTTCATGTCTTGGGTTAAATCTCCCTTCAGTGACGTATTTTTTGTCGAGGCAACATGTCGTTTGTGTTCATCCAGTGGCGGCCATTTCTTTTACTGATCTGACGTACAGAGCAGGCATCTGAGAGTAGTGTGGAGGAAGTGGGGTTGCAGGCGGGTAGGTGATGAAGTGTGACGTTCATCACAGTAGAAACTCCACAGTTTCTGTTCTCCTCTTGTCAGGGGTCCCAAGGGTCAGCCCCGCTCTCTTACCAGCTATTCTGGTTTCAGCACACATCCTTTGGTTAGGCAGAACAAATTAGGTATCACACAACCTTGAAAACACATAAACTGACAAAAAGACATGCAGAGAGGCACTAACAGAAGAACAGCTTTATGTAACAGTGTGGCCTGGTGGACAGAGAGACATCATCTTGTATCCATAAAGATGTTTGACAGCTGCTGATATCTGCATGCATTTACTTTGTGAAACATGCTGATTAAAACTCTTGAATTTAAAATAACCCTGACAGTCATGTGACATGCCTGCCTTTTTTAAACAGCATCTCCTTTGAATGGTTCTTGTGGGGATGAAAGCCTGGATCAGGCTGAAATACTTTTGTGCTTTATATGATAAATATGCCACCATAATTGTAATCTTCAGCTCCTGTGCAGTCTTAACCCAGTTAAATAAAAGCCAAAACATCTCAGGACTGAGGAGAAACTAAATTCACTTTATCAGTAGCATGCTTTTGTCCTCATTGAGTAAATTGACTGTCAATAGACCTTTATCCACAGGACAACCACAGGAATGTAAAAAAACTACATCAGCAGACTGGAGATATTCAGCTTTTGCCCAATTAGTTTTTGTGAAACACGTCATTGTTTAACATGTGATGTAATGCAGGAGTCCGATGGTTTTTTTTTGTAATGTTCAAAAGGGTTTTTTTTTACACTAGTGGATTAAATATAGGAATATAGTGTTCTATAGATGTATGAATAAAATAATATTGCTGCCCTAAGGCAACAGGAAGTCTTTTTGACCCCACACTCTCCTATTCATAGCTGCCCTTAAATTCAGATAACTTGTTGGAAATAAATACAAGCTTGTGTATGAATATCTTTAAGAGGACGTACAGTATTATGCTCATTTCCAGTTTCAAACATGTTTACATGTTCTTTAATGTTAAAAAAGAACACTTTACTTTTCTCATATCGGCTGTGCTGCAGCACCTCTTTTCACCCTCTGTCTAAAATGCTCTGTTTGAGCTCCTGCCAGATCTTTTACATGCAAAAAAAAACTATATAACACACTAAAGGAAAGGGAAAAAGCACAAAGGTGTAATAGGTCCTCTTTAAGACATAATTGATGGTTTAAAGACTATATATATATATATATATTCCTAAACTTCCATTTGTTGCCACAAGGCAATGTAGTTAGGCTACCATGGTTAGGACATACCATGCACAGTGATGTACTATGATGTTTGTTTCAGTAGAGGGTTGATATGTTGGTATACTGGACGTGTGGTTGCATGGCATTTGATGGTCAGGTTCTATAGTGTATCTCTCTTGTCCACTGTATATTGTTCCCTTGTGTAATGTGATCAGTGCTCCAGTTCAATCCACACATGTATCGAAGGGGTTCCTATTACACAATATATTTAATTCAATATTCAATTCAATATTCAGTGACATTCAAACATTCACTGACATACTCATGTTTCAGTTGTTTGTGTTGCAGAGGACGCAGAACCGCAACAGGAGCCTCTTCAGAAAACAGAGCCACCTGCCAAAATCCACCCACCGCCTCCAGAAAGAAACGGTCAGGCAGAGATGTTGCAGAGAGCAGCATGGAACCCTCCACCCTGTCATCACCTGCACCTGGGGGCCCAAACAGGCTCAAATTGGGAGGAGGGCTTCACCGCTTGCAGGGACCCCACAAAGCATGCTGGGACAGAGGGGGGCAGAGGGCTGCCTACATGCAGCATAATGAGGGAACACAGGATCCCACTTCCTGCCACAGAGCTGGGTGGCACTGCGTTAGTTACTACTAAAACTGTGTAGGGCTGTGTGTGTCTGTGTCTGTGTGTTCTTAAAACCTTTCTTCACTGCATGTACTCTGCACATTGTGCTCAGTGTGGTGAGTTTCCCCTCATTGTTAAATCCAAATTTTGGATATCTTTTATTTCTACCATGTTTTTATGGTTTTTAATTAATTTTCTACTGCTGTTGTTTTAATTCACTGCACCGCTTGAAGACCTACAAGTGTTATGGTGTAGATTGGTGTCCAATCATACCATGTAAGACTGTTTATAGTTTTGTGTACTTTGTTGTTAAAAGACAAAATAAAAAAAACTGCTCTGAATCTTATGCCATATTTCAAACATCATTTAATAAAACACAAAATCATTACAGAAATATTTCTGATGTTCTGAAAACAAGGTAGCATCGTTGTGGTTCGAAAGAGAAATATTCTCAGATCTCCGCTATATTATGACAAGTACTGTTTGGATATAGTTTCACTGTCTTTGCAGCAGAAAAGGCTATTTACATGGTAAATAATTTTGTCAAACTTTCTCAATCAATAAGCTTCCTGCAGGCAGCATCTAAACGTAAACGGAGAACTGTTCAAAGTTAAGTCAAGAAGAGTACATTCAATATCATTACTTGGATTCCTTATGGAGAGAACTGACCATGTGTTTTTTTTAATAGATATAAAAGGAGGACTCCCACACTAAAATCCATGTAGATGTGACAATAACTATGTGTGAGTTATCACTGTCCACAGGGAGAGGAGAAGGCAAAGGTTGTGTGTTACAAAATACAAAAAGGCACAAGCCCATGCTATTTCTATTTGACACATTTTATAAGAAAAATCGCCCTGAAACAGTTCCAGGTAAGATTATTACCATTATTTGTGGAAAAATGTCAGACTTTGGCACCCCCAAGTGATAGTATCAAAATAAACACTGTGGCAGATATTGCCTATGTGTTTGCTACTCTTTAGGCCAGTTTGTTCCTTTCTTATTCCCATGAATAACAGGGCAAATGTACGTAATGATGTAGAGTACAACACAGCTACAGTGATGTTCTCTAAAAGCTATTGTGTGAAAATGTGTCAGTCCCACACAATAAAAGAGGAGGGGGCTTATTTATAGCACTTCTTCCACCACAACAACACTCAACAAACATCTTGAATGATATATAATACGTATCTGAGGGTGCATTTTCCCTTTTAACAAGATATTAGACTAATAAACAGTTCATTTTATGTGGCAGAGGGATGCGTGTTGAAGGGGGAAAGAGATAACTGAGACCCTGTTGTAGGCACGTTTATGATTACATCAACACACAAGTCTCACTCTCAATTCGCCTGCTTGTTCCTTCGCTGCTCCGCTGTCACTCAAAGAAACCCAGCAGTGCTGATTCAGAGCGGTGCAGGCCATGACGCACTTCTACGACGTCTACTTCTTGGCCGGTAGTGTTCGGAAAGCTCCTCTCGTCACAGGTAGGTACTGGGGTCGTCGGTGACAGCCAGGTGGAAGTACTCTGGCGGGCTGTTCCCCTGCAGGCTGCTGTTGGTCTCCCTACGGACTTTGGTGGACAGGGTCTTCCAGTTTTTGAAGCCCTCGCTCCCAACGCTACGGTTCTCCAGACTGGACACGATCATCTCCGCCAGGTCCTGCTGGAGCCGCTGGAAGTTCTCCCTGAGACAGTAACATGAGGATTATTTTGGATGCAAAATTATTTAACTATGTTAAAAGTGCCAAAGCCCTGTCAAGCGTTCAAAAGCAAGTCTATATTAGGATGGGTAATAATCACATGAACATGACTTGTTGCTTCATTAAATACTGATCATAAATACATTCATTTTTGTATTGAATTATAATGAATTGTGTCACAAATATCTACCAAGCTCACTGTTGTTTTGTAGCCATACTTGCCAACAGTGAAACCTCCAAAAAAGTGAGGATTTGAAATCCAAAATGTGGGTCTGGGGGTCCTCCCCCAGAAAAATTTGAGTTTCAGATACTTTGTTTCCTGTATTCTGGTGACTTTTAAAGACTGAAAGTAAAAAAAATATTAAGTACACTGCAGTAGCGTTATTATGTTAAATAGGCCTACTTTTAATTTTACTTTTAATTCTCAGGAAAGAAAACTGAATAAATTACCTCTCTGGCGTGAACTTGTGTGAATCTCTGGCATAAACTAGTGTTCATCAGTTTTCATTCATTCATTCAGTTTTTGCCCCTGCTTCTTTCTCTTAGTACTCTCCATTTCTCTCTCTTTCTCTCAGTCACTGAAGGCCCTTTCAGACACAACAGCGACAACAGTGCCACTGCGCTCTTTGGGCGCTGCGCGCTGTGATGTGTGTCAAGCGCAGCTCAAACTGCGTTGTGTCGTGAGTGTTTCTCTTTATACACCCATGGGAGCAGCTCTCTTCTGCTGGGAAACGAAATTAGGTGTAGCTCTACTGTCATCCAGGTGGAAACAGTAAGGCTTATACACACTGTACAGTGCCAGAAACAGGTTGAGATAACGAAAAAGGAAAAAAAAGTGTAAAAATTTGCCATAAAGAGAAGAGAAATACGGGAGAATTGTGACCTCAGGAGACGGGAAAATCAGGAGGATTGGCAAGTATGCTGGTAGCTGAACACAGTTTACATCAGTAGTGAGATGGAAGGAAATGTTGTATCTTATAAGTGTCAGTGTTCACATAAGAGACGTGTTTGGAGTAAATCTAGATGAGCCAGTGTTTTACTCACGCTGTTGGTGGTGTTGGCAGGTTGTATTTTCCCCCAGTCACTCCTGTTAACCAGTATGTCATCTCTTTGCCTTTACCCTGCAGGTCAAGTACAGATGGACACACACACACACACACACACACACACACACACAGGAAATAAGAGTAGTAACCACTATCTGTGCTGTTTACATTTGATGTAAACACCTGGATGGATGAGTGCATAAAAGCCAAAGCAAACCCAGCTAACCTTCAGGTACGTCTCTCCTCTTTTTTCATACTCAAACTTGCAGTCTGTCCTCTGCAGGATGTTGATGGTGGACTGGCTGACATGAATTCTCAGAGCTGGAGAGATGACATGAGAGAGAGTCATGAGAGTCAAACCCTCAGCTCTCTTGAGATCAGAAGCTGCACCTAAACCGCCGATATTGTGACTGTATTGTAAATGTGTGTTGTCTCTTACGCAGGCCCGTGGACTCCATGCGTGATGCAGTGTTGACTGTATCTCCAAAAAGACAGTAGCGAGGCATCTTGTTCCCCACCACTCCTGCTGCACACGGTCCTACACGCAAATACACACAAACAAGCATTAATATTATTAATTTTCATCTAGTTGATTGATAAAAATGATTTCAAATCGTTTACTCTCCCATGTATGTCTTCGTATTTTCTCAGTTCTCACACATTTGATAATCTATTTGATATGATTATTTATAACATCTATAATAATGAGAAAGCTGTGTGTGGTGGTGTATCTTTGGCTAATCATATATATTATTCAGCCACTAGATATCAGTAACAGTATGACTGACAAGAAAAACTGAATTATGAGCCTTCTTTTTTGGACTTATAGTTAAATGGTCGACATTGTAACAGTGTGTCATTGCCACCTACTGTGTTTTTAAATGACTTTCAAATACATAACCGCTACTATTGACAAACTCCCTTCAATTACTAAATAATGTGTTCTAAGGATTTCCCACAGACAAGTGTAGACACGTTCTCATTTACAAAAATGTTGTGTGGGATAAATAGGAAATAGATAAATGCGCTTGGATCGAGAAAACTAGAAAATGTTTTAAAAAAAATAGTAAAAAAGTTATGATGAAATGTAGATGTTTAAGGGGGGATTTTCTTAATTTTGTTAATAATTTTGTTAAAGGGACTATTTGTAACTTATCACTCGCATAAATCCTAACGGGTCGGAATCCCATGCGCGCTCGCATGTGGGTACGCGCTGCTCCTGCTGCCTGCTGCCTGCTCGCACACCTCGCTCGTTCTCACCCGCTCGGCTCGCTCCACCTCCACGTGCACGCGCGCACACTGCAGAAGAGTTAGTTTAGCTCTGAGAATATCTAGTGAATGTGCAGTGGACGTTTGTGCAGAAATAAATGCTGCCGCTCCTCCAGACCAACAGAGGTTTCCTGTGTCTTGTGAAGTGACGGGGCTCCGCAGCGAGTTGCGTTATCGTCCCGACCGGGTGTCGGTGTCGGTGTCTCCCCCCCCCCCGTTCCCTCCGCGGTCGGGATCGGCTGAAGCAGGAAAAGCCAGCACTAGAATCAGCATTGATTCATGGAGAGACCCTCCTCTGGTCAGATAACATTACTGCCAAGCAGGTGAAATATAGAGTGATATTGTGTGTTAGCTGACGTGTGTCGCCTCACTGTTTAGACCGGTGCTCGTTCATGTCAATGTAGCGCGAGCACAAGCGCGAGCGCGAGCAACAGGACGCTGACTTTCGTTGACATTGCGGCCACAGGTGTCGCTGTGAACAAGCAATTTCTGATTCTTACATATAGCCCCTTTAAAGGGAATTGTGTTAATAATTCTACAAGCTGTTTAAATAATCTACTCTATTTGGTTATTCATTTATACGTTTGACTCATCTCTGTAAATTTGCCACATATTATGCTGCCTTGAGGATTATGTGAATGCTTCTTTTGAAATATGTTAGCGCTGCACTCCCATGTGACAAAAAAAAATCCCAAACATTTCTATTGCCAGAAAATATACAAATGTTAAGTTTTTAAGGGAAGTTTAAGGGCAAGAACAAGGATTACATTAAATAAGACAAAATCATGACTGTCTGTTACCTGAATGCACACCAATACGGATCCACAGCGGGATGCCAGGCAGGTGCTGCAACTCAAAAGTCCCTACAAATGCCAGGATGTCCAGGGCCATGTGGGCGATGTCCACTGCATGCCTGTCGCCGTTGCGTTTGGGCAAACCTGATGCAACCATGTACGCATCTCCTATTGTCTCGACCTGAGAGACAATGGATGAATAGCTTTATTAATAAAACATTATCTGTATACAGCAAACATGAAAAAGTATATACCATATATACCAAACTAACTCTAACTGCAACTACCTCCAAATTTTAGATTATTGTTTCTTATCCAAGTTCTATCTCACAAGATAGGGTCTTAAAATACAAGCAGAGAAACAGCAGTAATACCCTGCCTGACACCCTCTGAGCCCTTTGACTGACTGGTTAAACAGTAGATTACCAAAGAATGAATTCAGACTGTCCCACTAAAGTACCTTGTAGACATCATGGTGGTCAAGGATGCTGTCAAAGTTCTTGTAGATGTCGTTGAGCATGTCGACCACCTCCATGGGGGTGCTGTAGTGGCAGAGGGTGGTGAATCCCACAATGTCGCTGAAATAGATGGACACCTCCTCAAACAGCTCCGGTTCCACGCTGCCAGTCTCCTTCAGTGAACGCACCACTGGGCTGAGGAGACACAGGGAGAGGGGGAAATACTCACGGTTAATTGATGGCTTCTAATAAAATTTAAATTACTGTCAGTTACATATACGCCAAGGGAATATAACATGGACATGCAAATACAGCTTTGTCTTGAGCTGTAGGTCAGGTCTCGTTGCCTCCACGTGGCAGGACTATTATTACCAAGGGGGACAATGAGGAAATCAATGTTTTCAATCATAGTATAAATAAATAAATAAATAAATACTGTTAGCTTAAAAACTGGAAACATTTCTAAACATCCCCTTTCAAAAAAGCCTCCTGCTTCCAGGATTTATGAAATGTATTAAATACACAAGAGACAACAGAGAGAAAAAAAGAAATAGAGAGCAAATAAAAACAGACATACACAAATAAATACAAGGCATGTCCAGGCTCTTTAGCTGCTCCACTGTGTTAACTGACTAGTTGCTAACTTTGGGTGCTTTCACACCTGTAGTTTGGTTCATTTGGTCCGGTCCAGGGGAAAAATTATACATTGGTGCATTTTTTGTGACTGACTTTTTGCAAATGAACCAAGAGGAGAAAACATGAAGTTATACAGACTGACAGGTGACTCGTTGATTGGACAGTTTTAGCAATTGTTTATCAGGACCCACGTGGGTAACTCAAATTCTAGGGACTGACAAAAGTCTTTGCAGCACTTTAATTATTCTGATACGTATATTTATGTTTTTTCATTAATAACAGATTATAAGCATTATTAGTGTTATTAGACTGCAAATCGGCCGCATGTTATGATGAATAATAGAGAGGGGGCTATAGAAAAGAGTTTGTTTTAACCAAAAAAGGTTTTGAAAGCACCGTAAATCTGTCGTTTGGTGCTGGGCAGGTAGAGCATAGTGGATTCATCAGTGATTTTTCACTAAAAAACAGTTACAGTAACTGCTGCTGAAAATGATGTTGATGAAAGCAGTTTTAGTGGGCCATAAAATCAAAAACAATAATCCGATATAGACTAAATGCTCCGAGGGGAACTGCAGAGTCGGGTGATCATTTTCTGTGGGTTTGTCAGTATGCGTCCTTTTCACATTACACATTTGATCCTTTGTAAAATAAAAATAAAAGATAGGTGTAGCTTTAAACATGTAACACATCAGCAGTCAGATAGAGTAAAAACCTACCCAGGAAGCAGCATAAAGTTGAGGAGATCAGCTCTGTCCCTCTCTGCTTTGTACAAAGAGGTTCTCTCCTCCACCAGATGCTCCAGAGTCCTGGAGTACATCTGCAGGCGACGGATCAGGTTGTCCATGTATGTCTCACTGGCTTGGTTGTGCAGGTTACTGTGTCAAAGAAAAAATATAGAACAGTACTATCATTGTTTATATCATTTAATGAATGAATCATAATGTAAGAGAACAGTGCAGCAGGAATGATCTCATAGCAATGAACAGGATTACATACACTATATGGCCAAAAGTATGTGGACATCCAAGTTTTTCATAATTTTGGCACCTTAGTTCTATTTAATGGAAATGCTACAGCATACAGTGATATTTTATTCCAGTTAAGTCAAGTACATTTATTTTATATAGCCCCAAATCACAAACTTTGTACACTACTGGGCTTTTCCTAGTTTGGTGTGGAAGAACTTGACTGGTCTATACTACACATATGGGTGTAATGTTCTGGTGTCCATCTATATTTGGCCATGAAGTGTATGAGTGAAATAATTGCAAGTCAGCCTAAATGGATGTGTGGTGTTGACGTACCTGAAAATCTTTCCCAGAGTTAACTCTATTCTCTTAAAATCTGGCCTTCGTTCTGGTTCTTCGTCCCAGCTGTTTTTTATCAGCATGAACAGCTGTATACACACAGAAGCACAAACACACACACACACACACACACACACAGGAGCAGGCACACACACACACACACACACACACACATACACACACGGACAAATAGAGAAAAAAGAGGGAGGGAGTGTATGGCCTTCTTTATTCAACTTTGATTAGTCGAAGCAGCTTTACTTTATAAACCGTCATGCTCAGAGTGTGTGACTGTAACAGCATGTCTTTGGTGGCTCTCTTACCTCGATCTCTCTTTCTGAGGCACCGTCAAAGTTGAGGTCAGGTCTGAAGACGTTCATCCCGCTGGGATTCTGCACTCTGTACATCTTCTCTGAGGGATTGGATGACATTAAGGTAATCAATGCGAGCAGGACTGTAAATTGTCCTGTACTGACAGGGTACGTTTTGTTTGTTTTGTTGTTTATGTTTAATGGCGTATGTTGGTGGTGTTGTTTAACGGTGTGCCAAATTCTCCAGGCCTACCTGCAGGATCAGAGCAGAACTGTGTGTAGAACGGGGGCCGCCTCATAACGATCTCATGAGCAATGATGGCATAGCTGTAGACATCGCCTTTTTGAGACACCCCATCTGTACGAAGATGCTCCGGCGCCGTCCACAAGTCTGAGAGGAGAGGAGAGGAGAGGAGAGGAGAGGAGAGGAGAGGAGAGGAGAGGACAGGAGAGGAGAGGAGAGGAGGACTCTATTCTCAGTACATAGGCCCAGACACACAAACCTGACATCAAAGAACTAGAGGCGATGAAGGTCGACTGTTGCATCGCCTCACGTCGCCTTTGTCTTGGCCAACAAGTTGTACTTGAACACACCGCAAAGACTACAGCCGACGGCCAGTTAGCACGTACATTCTGCGCCTGCGTGAGAGGAAATGACTCTCCACACCAGCAGGTAGCGGTAGCCTGTACCGACCATTTTCACACCACTCTCACTCACCACTTAGCTTCATTCCAGATGGCCATGTCGTGAGAATATCTCTGTATTGGAATGATCAGATGAGATGAAGATGAAAAATGAGAAGAGCCTTCTGTGTGTGCCCTCTTGACTTTACTCGTTGGCTTGCTTTTATCACTTCCGTTTCTCTTCTCGTACACTGATTCGCTTAAAGGCAGGTTTGACAATGTTATTCAGTATACACTATTTGTTATATTGGTTGAAATGGTCTTTACACCGCGACAGCGATCCATTACTGATGAGTTCTGAAAAAAGACAGGAAAAGAGTCGTCATCTGTAGCTGCTGTAATCCTGTAAAAACGTCTACTAATCACTGCCTCGAGGTGCGCTTGGAAAGAACCAATCAGATGCCTCCCTGCCTCCCTGCTCGTTCTCTACCCTTGGCGTGCACCAGCCTGAACTCAAAGCGCGTCGCCGACGCACGTTTCCTGGAGAATGGAAGAGAAAACTCCTGCAGTAGCACTGCCGCAGTTACTTGTCACGAGGAAGCATTGTTGAGTTGAGGTCCTCTCTCCGCTCTGTGTCTGTGAAGTAGTTACGATGCAGCGGTGCTCTTGCATGTGTGTGGGGGGCGTTGCCTTGGAAGGAGCCCCGAGGGGAGGGGGTGGGTTTAGACGGAGCTCCTGAGGCGATGCTACATTCAAATTATGCTAGCTCTCCAACATCGTCGACCCTATCTTTAAGCTGAGCAGCCAATCAGAGTGATTTTTCTCACTGACGAGCTCCACCGGCGATTGAACATGCTGAATCTCCCGAAAAACTCTGACACGGGCAGACTAAAGGCGACGGTGCGGGACACACCGCAAAAACTAGGGCGACAGAAGCTCACCGACGGCCCCAAACTGACTGACGGCTGTCCGTCGGCTTGGTGTGTCAGGGCCTTAAAGATCAAAAGTCGACCTCAATGATGATGGAAAACTTCTCACCTCTGCCTGGCCTCAGGATGGTGTGACAGCCAAAGTCAGTGATCTTGACCACCATGCGGTTGTCGACCACACAGTTGGTGGACTTGAGGCGACCATGGACCTCAATGTTACTGGAGTGGAGATATGACATGCCCTGTAAGCAGGAGGACAGTAGTAACCAGGATGATTATACGAAGTTGTTATGTGTTGTATCATCCTACTCTCCTTGAAATGCACTGCGAGTCAGGTTGAGTAAAATACACTGAGCAAACTGATTATTATCTTTAAAACACATAAAAAGAATCAGGCCATGTCCATTAGGAAAATACTACTGAATCTAAATATATATCACTGAAGGAAAATAAATCCTCGAGTGACAGAAAATGACGTCGAATTCATATTGTTTTCCTATTTGGTAAAGTGCAGGAATAAATGACACACACAAAAAAAAAACTTTGGTAACAAAACAAACAATACCTTTGCTATGTCATACATGACTGATATCTTGAACTCCATGTCCATGAAGGTTTCATCAGGGTAGGAGATCCAGTCATTCAGAATGTACTGGAGTGGAAAAACAGATAAAGAGGTTCATATTTGATCACTTTTACTACTCTGCGTACATGTTGTACTCAGTTAATGGAACTGTGAAATCTGTGTGTGTGTGTGTGTGTGTGTGTGTGTGTGTGTGTGTGTGTGTGTGTGTGTGTGTGTGTGTGTGTTTGATTACGTGCATTCATACACACACTATTAGTGCTCTTTAAACTGTGTGTCCATGAATTATCAAATGAACAGTAAAGTCATTGTGAGTAGTGGAGAAAGGAGGCCACTGAGCTCTGTCATAAACATGTTTGTCCGTACTGTAATCATGTAACATGAAGTAAAGTCAGATCAACATTGCACCAGAGTATAAAATACAGTTAAATGTAGTGCAGCATGATTCACCATTTAAAGGCAATAAAGCAGATATTAAAGGTAGGTTTGGTAGTGTTGTTCAAATACATTTTTTGTTATTACTTGAAATTCTCATTACATCCTGACAGCAATCAATAAATGAAATGCTCTGACAAAAAAAAAAGAAAAAAATCTGGTAATCATGGCTGCAGGACTGTAATAAGTCCATCCAGACATTTCATTTTGCCTGAATGTAATGATTGGAAAAAATGGACCACTTATTCCAGCAGGCTCCGATATGGAGGGAAAGTGTAAGACAATGGGACAGTGTGAGTGTTGGTCTGCTCTTACCCTGAGGGAACCCCTCTGACAGAGCTCAAACACCCCGAACACGCCATACTCAAACTTCACCGTGCCGTAGAACTTGGTCAGGTTGTAGTAATCGATACGCAGCAGCTGAAACATGAAGACATGGAGACGAGGAGGTAGTGACAGGAAGTGGACGTGAGGGACAGGGAGGTTGGACAGAAAAGGTTAAAAAAGGCTAGAGTGTAGACTTATATACTGTTAGAGAGGAAAATTCTCATTCATTCACATTCTTTTAATTCAATCACTATGATAAAGCACAAAATGTAATTTATTAGAGGGAAGATTCATTTCTTCATGTGCTAACAAAGCCAGAAATTACTTGGATGGCTGGGAAAATCCTAAACTAGACAGAAAGTTGGACTTTGACAACACGTATAGCATCATCTATCTCCATTGAAAAGTACGTTGGGAAAGATTTTAAAGGATGAGAGAAAGCCGGAGGTAGGTTGACCAAAATTGTTTTGTTTGAAGATTTAAAAAAAAAAAAAAAAAAAGGCATAACACAGTGGTGTCTTACAGTGTTCAGCTCAATCCTCTGGTCCTCTGTGAAGTCTCCGTCTGTATGTTTCAGCTCTTTCAAGATTACAGGCTGAAGAATACAGAGAAATAAGACACACTTAAACGCTGATAATACATGATCGTGTCTTTCTATTTGTTCTTTTTACGACTAAATATGGATTTTTGGAAGTTGTAATGTTGCTACCTTCTTGTCATAGCGGCCTCGATGATTGAAGAATGTGCTGTCCTTCCTCTTATCTTCATCAATCTGTTACACACACACACACACAGTTATCTGATTTCATGTCCTTATCTTACTGGATGTGATCAGTGAAAAGATTAGACTTATTATCTAAGTAAGGGGTCAACAACCTATAGCCATTTTGTGAGAAAGC
The DNA here is from genome assembly GCA_916701645.2 of Sebastolobus alascanus. Classification (NCBI taxonomy): domain Eukaryota; kingdom Metazoa; phylum Chordata; class Actinopteri; order Perciformes; family Sebastidae; genus Sebastolobus; species Sebastolobus alascanus. The sequence goes on along the minus strand of CAKAOJ020000035.1, from coordinate 1,499,489 downwards.
AAACACTACGCTACACTATTGACATTTGTCACTACTTTTTTAAATGTCACATTAGTTGCTAACTTAGGTTAGCGATAAAACACATTAAACCAGCATGATGAATTCATGTTGACATGATGGTATGTTGAATCTGCATTTACAAAAATAGCTGACAATTCATGCTGAGTGGTCCTTGAGTTGCTGTACAACGTGCAGGTGCAGTAACTAGAAACCACCTGGCAAAGAGGTAGGCTATCACAGGCGGAGAATACAAAGAAGGCTTTCCTCAACAGTGCAGAGGTTCTGTTTGATGGACTGCCGAATAAAGACACCATCATATCCCAGATTAAAAACTTGCCTCTGACCGCTTGAATTACTGAAATTGCAGAAAATGCACACATCCAGCAAGCTGTTGCACTCTCAAATGCACCAGTGTTCAGTGTGGCTGTGGATGACAGTGTGGACATGTACGTTTCTGCAAACCACGGGATACATGGAATGTCGACGTTTCTTAACCATAAATACGTTTCATATCAGCCTTGTATCATGATTGTAGAAACGCACAATGACACGTGGTTAACGTTGTAAAACGATTGGTTAGATTTAGGCAACAAAATTTGGTTAAGGTTAGAAACTAGAATTACTGCCTTGCAGTTGTACGCCTCCGCCAACCAGTCAAGTTGCAGTTTACAAGTCTTTCCAAAATGTCATCACTTTATCATTTCATCTTGTTAAACATTTGTGTGAAATTGTCATAATTAGCACACGGATTCTTGAGTTATGGCCTTTGACCACACAAAATGGCCTTTGACCACACAAAATCTAATTAGTTCATCCTTTAGTCCAAGTGGACATGTGTGCCAGATGTTATACAATTCCATAAGGCGTTCCTGACATCGCCTTCATGAGAATGGGATGGTTGTGAGGTCACAATGACCTTGACCTTTGACCACCAAAATCGAATCAGTTCATCCTTAATTCCAAGTGGACTTTGTGCCAAATTTGAAGAAATTCCCTGCAGGCTTTCCTGAGATATCGCGTTCACAAGAATGGGTTGAACGGATGGACGGACAACCCAAAAACATAATGCTTCCAGCCACGGCTGTCAATGACTCAGCTGCATAAAAACACCATGGTTTGTGTGGGACATCAATGACATCCCATGTCTCACATTCGGCTGACAACAGACCATTCAGAGGCACAGGGATTACATTAACTAATAAGCCTGGTTTACATTTTACTTATTAGTATACTACATCACAAAATGGTTGTGTATGTGTGAATGAGCAACTAAGCGAGGGGATCCTATATATATATATATAACAGGCCTTCAACTCTATAATTATTACAAACAAGTTCATACTTCCAATAATAGTGTAACTAACTAAATTACAAGTGTGTTAATAAATGCTGCCGGCACACCGGTTTTCTTCATCTTTGTAGATTGTTGCTCATCATAGAGAAGCTGCATCTATGTAGGAAACAGTTGATCGATGAGGCGGTTTACCTTCAGAGAGACCTCCTTCTCATCCAGCGGACCAATCAGATGCGGGTTGATGTGAGACCACCTCTTCTGCATGAGACGCTCTTTCCTGTTCTGCCTAACATTATTCAGACACACACATGAGCACAGGGGGTATTGGTGGGATAACTCCTTTGCTTTCCAATCACACTACATTTACATGTATAGGACACAATTGCCAAATGTAAACATGGAAGAAGCGCTGATTCTTGTGGTGTTTCAGCTTCCTGAGCTTCAATTAAAACCGCCTTTTGTTGCTCCAACATCGAAAACATTTTTGTCACTGACAATTCACACTCTAGTCACAACTGTTGTATCTTCCTGTTCTCTGAATGCAGCTTTACTGATGCTTTATCTTGTCAAAATCAGCTTTACTGATGCTAAAATGCTACATGTAGCACATCTGATACAGCTGTGATACGTGTCTGCTGTTTACCTGTAGAAGATGAGAGCGATGGCTGTCACCACGACAACACTGACGCTCAGAACGATCACAATCACATCCTGCATATCTAAGTCTGGAAACACACACACACAAAAAAACTTTTACAGTCGTACCGGGATTAAAGACAATGAAATTATACTATATTTCTAAATCATATCTTCAGACTTTAATGATGTTGTTTTTTTTTAATGACTGCATCAATGTCCACACTACCTTTACAACATCAGTGTGTGTGTGTGTGTCTGCGTGTGTGTGTGTTACCATCTGGATTTTCTGGTACGTCAGAAGGCAGGTGACCATTCCAGAGCAGGGCGGGGTTTGAGTCTATCTCGATGGATTTGTTTTGCGATGTGTCAAACACCAACAGGGTTTCATACTGGAGAGAGACAGAGGCAATGTGTAAAAACAAATGTTCACATTTGCTGTGCTAACTGCTGAATGGACAATAGTCTCACCTTGCCAGTGACAGTTGATATGTAAATCATAGAGAAGTTAACATCTCTGTCACCGTACTCATCGAGCACATAGTGTCCTCCCATGCCTGCTTGAAGCAAACACACACAAAAAAAGAAAGCATTTTTAATTTTCTGGAAATAGCGTAATTACAATCTAAATATAGTATAATTGTACGTAATTGGATCAGCTACAAAATGTGCGGAAATGCGTCCAAACATTGACAAACATAATGACTAGCTTTTATGTCTTTGGTTTGGATTTGAAAATTATGAAAAAGCTCAAATAAATGAAATAATATTTAGTCAGAAAAATATGACTTCAACCTAAATAGTAACCACAGTACAAGTAGGCCTGCGATCAACGATTATTTTCATTGTCAATTAATCCATTTTCTTGATTAATCGATTAATTGTTAGGTCTATTAAAGAGAGTCCAGGGTGACTTTTTCAAATAGCTTTTTATGACTAACAAACAGTCCAAACCCCAAAGATATTCAGTTTACGATGGTGTAAAACAAGGGAAAAAATCCTCACATTTGAGAAGCTGGAACCAAATCAAATGTTTGCCATTTTTGCTTGAAAAACACTGATACTCTATTATCAGAACAGTCACATAGCAGCCCGTTTAGCGGCTGCTGGCTGCAGCGTACTCCCTCAACACTGGACCAATTAAAAAAACGTTGTCCCTGGTAGTCACTTAGACGCAAAAATATGGGAAAATAGGGTCCAGGTTGAAAAATACCGAAGGTGCCCTTTAACTTTGCTTCTCATCTAATCTCACATTGTCAGACCTGCACCTATTCACACTAATGAAGGCAATCAAAACAAATTTCAGGGGTTGGAGCATCCCTGTACACAGGCACAGAACAGTTTTCAAATCATCTCATGACTGCACTATCAGGCAACAATAAAACTAACCGTGAAGCAAAGGGAAGTAGTTTATTAAATTTCTTTTGCATTGTAATTCTGCCTCCCGTTGTGTTGCTAACCTTGAGCTGATCATACGCACCGTCAAAGGAGACGTTCACAAAAGGGTTGTCACTCGGAGGCTCATCATAGGATACGTTATGTCGCTCACTGAGCATCTTCTCTCTGAGCACTTTGCCAAACAGCAGGGCCCCATCATGATACCCGGCCACGTAGTCATTTATCTGCCAATTAGATAGAAAGACAAAAAAGGTCAATGCATTACGCAAGACCTGTTTCCTCGCACAGTCTTGTTTAAGATGCTGCTCACCGTGTCGTTGTATGTTGAGTTTGATCCGTAGTCATAGTTTCTCTGTGGCAGAGTGATCACTAGTACATCCTGCATCCCCTTACTGGATGTTGTGTTGACATAATAATCAGTGCTGGAGGAAGGTAAAGGGTGTCACTGTGAACTTCTTTACATTCAAAATGTCACATCTCCAGGTATATTCTGATTTCTTGTTTTACACTGAAAAGACTCATGAAGCTTCATGGTCACAATATTTAGGCAAAATGGTGAAATCATAGACAGACTTACTTGTAAATATCGAGGAGGATGAACATGATGTTATCATCAATCTGGCCCACCTTCTCCTTTATTGTAACAATGTCATCGGGGCTCCCACATACGATGAAAACTGAAATAAATAAGTCAGGAAGGGAAATGTTTCAACATTTCTTAAGCACCGGTTACAGTATTTCAATCTTCATACGTCTGGTACAGATTGTCTTTCAGTGGTGGAGTTAGACTGTAGTTATGTACTGAATATTAAAAACACCAGCGACCATGCATATTTCACAACAAAAAGTGGGCAGGTGATGAGCACCTTGCAACCTCATGGTGGTGCTAGAGGAAAAGTCAGGGGATCCCTAAAGTCAGTAGGGTTCATCCTTTGACAACCATGAATATCTGTACAAAATGTGATACAATCCACTCAGTAGTTGTTGAGATATTTCAGTCTGGACCAAAGTAGTGGACCAATGAACACACCAACATACCAACATCCCTAGAGCCATGCTAATGTGAATAAAAACATTCTTAGGAAGTCGATAAATTGTACATCCTGATTTGGCACACATCCTCCACCAACACCCCTCACTATTTTACATTCTGATATTTTCGTCCAGCCAAAAATAAATAAAGGAAAAGCAGGTAAACAGGGCAGGCACTGAGTCAGCTACATTACCTAGACTAGGCTAAATGCCTATGTGCATATCTAGACAGATATGCAGATACTGCATTTCATAATAATATAATTGCAATGATACAGTTAGGCTGTGGGTGTACTAACTTAGCTTAGAAAACATAATATTTATTATTACTTTCACTGAAAAATAATTATATTACCGTATAATTCTTAAATAGTGACCAGTACATAAACTGCAGATGGTACCAGCTTTATTTGAAGCAGGCTTATATTAGAGACAGGCCTTTATTTTAGAAAGAAGCTTCCTTCTTCTCCAATCTGTTCTTGCTTAAATTTTTGTTACAGCATTACATTGTTGATACAAGCTCAACACTTCCTGTAAGTGTTTCAAATTAAATGCTCTGTAGCATTTCAGTGGACAGAATCCCTTCATTTTCTAATAATGCTTTTATTGTGAAACATTAGCATGTGTTGTGGAAAATTCAGTGACTTGCACGGTTCCCATACAGCACGTCAAATGTAGCTATTGCCATCTTGTGGCAGTTGTATGTCACTACAACATAGCTACAGTTTGGCTAGGACATCAACACACATACACCTTAATGATTGCAATAGGACAATAACTCTTTAGATGAGTCCAGAACAACAAATTGTTGAAAATAATATTATTATATTGTTGAATTTATTAAATTTAAGCACTCCTCAATTATTTGACTGAAATGTAGCTTAACCATGTCGTGTGATATGCTACTTCAGTACACTTTAAGAACAAATATTACTGGGATTCCTTGCAGATGAATATTTAATATCCAGGAACTCACTACCACTGACTGACAATGTAACAATTTGGCCACAATTTGACCCACATTGACCATACACGGTCCAGCTATATACTGTACTAGGTTTTGACCTAGTCTGGTGTCCTGATCACTCCATGCACACTAATATTGTGACTGTTCTGATTAGATAGATTACTCATCTGTAGTGTAGATATTAGGTGATATTTTTCATCATAGTCATTTGGTTTTCAAGCATTGTTGGATGAATGACACTGCTCAGGAAGAAATGCTTAATGCATTGATCTGCAACTCAAACAATTGAAAAAAAATACTCACTGTTGCTGTGTCTTTTCTTAGCGGTGATTGCTTTCTTCAGCTCGTCCTCCCCACGCAGCATCTCTCTTCTTGTCTCTTTGGCAAAGTTGGCAGAGGGTGCTTCCAATGCGTTGATGTACCTGTGGCAAAAGCAAGGAGATAAAACAAAAAAGTGACACATGCTGTAGCGCTGAATGAAGCTACAGAGCAGAGGTCAACCAGGTGAATTGCTGCCTGTGTTGTCTCACCAGAAGCAGTCCTCAGTTACGTTGCTGGACTTCTTGTAGACATAGACCTGCTTCCAAGGATCCTTAAATTCCAAGTCTTCCCCCATAAAGTTGAAGAGCAAGTCTGAGATCTTGCGTGCCGGAGGCAGAATTCGAGTCAGTTTGGGCCTATAGTCACAGGAGAGGCCGAAGCTCCCAGCAGAAATGATGGGAATGCTCAGGTTCAGGCCAATTTCATCACTGAGGTAGATAACGGGGTTAAAAAGTAAAAAATCAGTCAGTTGTTTGGTGGTAGATAATTAAAGACAAACAGAGTTATACTCACTCCACTAACTGGAAGGTGGCATAAGTGCAGGAAGGCCCCAGCATGACGCACCCAACATCACCCTTATTCTGCAGAAAGATACAGTACATGTAGTTATTCTGTCATCACAGAGGCATTATAAGTGTGTCAATTACTGTGTGAAAGCACAGCACTACCACTGCCAAAGTTCACATAGCACACTTAAAAAGGAAAAACTAAATGACTCATTTATAATTTTACATTTAAGTGAGCCACGACAACCGTCATGGAGCAATAGACGTGTAACTGTGCCAGTCTAAGAGTAATCTAGGCATAATAAACTAGCAAACCACAAAAAGGGAACTTGTTATTACTGCATACTAAACCACAGCATCCAGTATGAACACAGAAAGGTTTAATCTCTTGAATCTTATCACTATTAACAGTAGCTCACTTTTTTATACTGAGATTAGAAATGACAAAGGAGGACAAAGATAAGACGTAAACACAGAACAGGAGATTCAGGTTCTGGTTTCTCGCTCTCATGTCAGGAAGTTCAGGTACTTAAGTGGTCTTATTGGCACTTAAAGCATTTTTACCACAGCACCCTTAATTAATTTGACATTAATGTGTGCAATAAAAGAAACACTTTAAACACTCTTTAGGCATCTTTTGACCACACTCACATGCAGCATCTTGAGTATCGCCACTCCCTCGCAGGTGCTGCTCCCACAGCCCTGTCGGTTGTACACGCTGGTGTCGAACCCGTTGTAGTTAGCCGTCAACGTGAAGTTTAAATCTTGTGTTATGGAAAGAAGATAAGAGTTGTTAATATCAAAAATTAACCCATTAATCTCTTTGGGTTGGTAAGATTAGATTAGGTTGACTTTATCACCCACTGGCGTAAATTTAGCCTTTGGTTACATTTACAGCAGCAGCAAGAAATATGCAGAATATTACAAAGAGTTTCATTTGATAATAAGATGACTAGCCTGCCTCTGACAAAATGATGGCAGTAAGGGTAAAGCTCATCATGGGTTATTACTGTAAATAATAAGTGTACAACAATACACTGTGAAGTCACATATATGTTTTGTTGACAAGGAACTCTTTCAGTTCCAAAGATGGATTTGAGAAGTCTATGCTAGTGGTTCCCAACTGAAGGTCAGGACCCCCCAAGCCCTCTCAAGATATATGGACCTGGTATAAAGGCGGTTTGAAAACACTGTTTTATGCTGTATTTAGCTTTTTCGTTGTATGAATAGTACACATCAGCAGCGTGGATACTGCCAATAGCAAACCAAACCGTATTAATGCTTCTTTGCTGTACAGGCATATAGCTAGATGACAAGTTTGAACACAGGTTAAGTGTGTTCGGGAGAGAGATTCATCTGAGACCATTTCAACCTAGCTTATAGCACAAACACTTTAAGTGGGCAGAACCAGCTAGCCTCTGCCAAAAGAGGAAAATATGCCAAACAGCTTCAAAACTGATGTATTTACATGTTGTAACTTTTTAGCTAGCGAGCCAGTCGCCAATAAATAACAGAGATAACAGCGCTAACAGAGATAACAGCGCTAACAGAAATAATAGCGCTAACAACGATAACAGTGAACCGGGGGGAGCCGGAGAGTGGGTGCTACACTTCCGCGACAACGCCACTGTCTTACGTATGAGCGCTGTGCAGAGCGGCAGCTAGTAAGTGGGGCACGCTAACACGCACGAGCATGCACTAAAAGCACGCACGGGCAGGCAGCAATGTCAACAAAGCACAGAGAAGCTCTGATTACAACACACACAGAGGGAGAGTGACTTAATTCTCTCTCTGCTCAGGTGGACATTACTCGTCTATATCTTTAGGCTACATAGCAAATAGTTGTTAGCTGCTATATTAATGCTCTGGATATCGAATTTAGCACCTTAAATGGTCAGATTTTACATCTGAATATTTTGTATCACTGCACATGTGTAGATACAAGAGATAAAATGTAACAATAAGACTGCATGGGGTTATTTTAAGTGTATCAAACATGCTTTTTTGCTGCATTGATCTGCCATGAGCAACCACTACGTATGAATATCAAGTAGCCTACATCAGGGGTTCTCAAACTGTTTGGGGCCAGGGACCCCTAATCATAACACTGATTAAGCATATGCTTACTACAATTTGTACTCTTAGATGCCATTAGAACTATTTGTTTTCTAAAATATTTCAATCTAAATACTTCAGACCTGTTTCATAGTGATAAACCGAAACACATTTCTATTTGAGTCATGTTAATACCACTTATATACTTTTAAACAGGGGTCATTTTATTCAAATTGCATTTGGACTCACCTTGATAGCATTTATACTTTTTAATTAATTGCTCTTAAAAGCGTTCAGGGAATGAACAGTAGCAAGACATAGTCATAGTCCTAAGAAATCCAGACATATAAACTTACCAGTCTAAGGCTGACTTTCAATAAGTGATTCAACTTTTTAAAAAATTAACTTACTGCTTTGTGTCACAACCATATCAGAGTTTCTATTGGCCCAAAGCTAATGTGGGTGGGACTAATGGACACAATATGCTTGTTGTATTGGTGCAAATGGTCCCCATTTGTAGATATGTACTTTTTTAATGACACAGCACAATTTTATAATTTATAGTAAATTATTTTCGGACCCCCTGACAGAGTGCCATGGACCCCTGAGGGGAGATTCACAGGCCTACATAACCAGAGGTTTCCTCTATGCACCTGTGGGGTTGGGTCTCAAACCAAACCTCGATACTTTTTGGTACCAACCAAAATGTGTCCATAGTACTGAGTATCAAAAACTGTCACTGACTTGCATTGAATCTCAGGTCTTTTTTACTTATTATTTGATCAAAATATTCCTGATTTAAGACAAAATGTTTCCAGTTTTCCTCAAAGTTCTGTATTGAAAAAGGTATTGTTTGGTATTGGTACCAAAGTCAACACGAGCACGGAAATATTTCAAAGTATACCCAACATCAATGTCCCTGACTAGCCCCCCATATTCTAGAAACATCCTACCGGCTGCATGTCTTTAAAGTGTTGATAAAAATGAAGATAAATTAATTGTGAAATTGAATCTAAAAGCCTAATAATTTTGTGAATCCATTAAAATAGTTTATTCATCTGTAAAAAGCAGAAATTCAGCCAGCAAAGGAGTAATAAAATGATAGAGTAATAATAAAGAAACAAAAAACGAAGTCTGAGATAACCTTTAAATTCAAAAGAGATCTCATCCTATATGAACAAGTTAGATCAAATCTTGGGCTGATTTTGATTTTAAATTTTATTTTAATCCTAATATTTTCATCCTCAGTATTCTTTTATCGTTTACACAACAGTGGTGCCGAGAAATTAGTTCATAGGGCCTACGTGTATAACCAGCCATCTTGACTTTGTAGTTCTCTATTTTAATGGTTTTCTAGAAGCTGCTATCACTTCTAGCTATCACTTGCCTCATAACATTACATTACATTCTGACAGCCCAGGATTGATTCATAAATTCTTATGTTTATCTTCTCATTTTTTTTTTAACTATTTGTTTTTTATTGGCTGCTGTAAACCAATTTGTCTGTAGATTGTATGAAATTATTATTGTCTGTAAGGTCCATTCAGCCATATTTAGGACCCATAAATATCCATACCATTTTTAATGTTCTCCTGCCTGTCCTCTTCAATGGCTTGTTCCACGGCCGCCTGCACAAACGGTCGACTCCACCCATACGTGTTGTCCTCCAGCAGCACAACATTCATGGTGTACGTATGGTTCGATGACAAACAGTCTTCCAGTATGTTGTTGGCGACCACCGCCACTATTAACACTCCCAGGTACAGCAGACTGTGTGAGCGGTACATCTTGTTCCTTGAGATTTTCCTGTTTCCCTCAGAATTGTGTGTCTTTCCCACAGTTTCTACATGTCAAAAAACAAATACAAAACCCTGTTCAGATAAACAGAAGGCTGAAGGCAGGTTTTCACATTCGTCCGCCTGAACAGATCCTCTCCATTGACAACAATAGCCCAAAAACAGAAGTGAACTCTTCAGTGACTAAGCAGAAGTCTCACTGTCTCTTGATTCACTGTCCAGCATCCAGATAAGAGAAGAGAATAAACTTTAGACTGAGATCTGCCTCCTAACCACTTTAAGTAAATACTGCTCAAAAGAAAATGTGGATTGAAGACAAGAATCGCAATCTTCACAGCAGTTGTTCCTCTAGTGAAAGCCTGAGATCAATAATCCTCCACCTTGGTATGGGCTGGTCTACCTGTCCCCCATACGTTAATGAACAACAGTCAAGTGACAGTCGGTGCACCAGTCAGAGGGAGGGCAGGGCAGGAGAGACTCCCACACACCATTTGGACTCACTTAGAAACTTATTGAGATCATAATTCATCTTGTTTGTAAACATGAAGTTTAGGCCTGCCTCCACATTACATCTCCTGTCTGAATAACATCAAAGACTATTCCCAAATCTCCATTTTCTGCAGTGATAGCCTGAATTAAGTGTAAGAATAAAACATCGGTATCTTCATTTGACAAGAGCAGATTAATTGTCCTCATGACTTGTAGGCTGGCAACAACAACAAAAAAAACACATATAAGTAGACAGTGGAATCAGTTCAATTTATATTGTTTTGTTTTTACACAATCTGATGTGTTCTGAAGACTCTTTGTTCGAAGCAGAGGCGGGGGAAAGCTTGCATAGTGAGAGGGGCAAAGGTCACAGGAGGCAATAAAAGTGAAGGCTTGTGTGGAGCTGATAAATATTGTGTGCTATAAAAACAGGGTGGATTAAGCCTATAAAAGTCTTGGCCAAACTGCTCATAAACCAGTGTCACCTCATTTTGAGAAAAGCAGCCTTTAATCCTTACATCATACAACACTAAACCAAATGAAAAGTGTGCTAACAAAACCGTTTATTTGTTTGGATACGAGGGAGCCGCCAAAGTTGCAGTTAAATGCATCAAAAATATTTCTAACATCTTCAAAATTGCACCTGTGGGTGAAATACCCTCAAGTTAAAACAGTCTGTACTCTGAGCTTAAACATATCATTAATGTGTTTATATATGCATGCTAATAATGTCATTACAGCCTGATAAAGTCAGTATTCCAATAGCAGCTTAACGTCATTATCAAAGTGATCATATTCTGATTAACAGTTCTCTTAAATGATGAGGTGATCTTATATATTTTTCTCCTGAATAGACCAAAACCAACAATGAATGCATCCGACTAACAAGCATTGTCTTTGTAGCCAAAGCCTGATGTAGCTTATTCCTCTGGGCCAGAGAACTTATTGTTATCCAAGAACTATTAAAAATTAATAAGTGCGCCACACCATTGCACTGGGTGACATGTTCCTTACAAAGCAATGAACATGGGCACTGTAGTTTATTTTAGTTCAATCCCAAATGCACCATCCTGCTGCCATAACTACTCTTAACTCATCAAATCAGCATCTGAAAATAGTCCCTAACAAATGCTCTATTTACTTCTGTTTACGAAATGTTTACTAAAAAAAAAAAAGACAATGTCCAGCTGTTTAAAGGGACTATTTGTAACTTATCACGCGCATAAATCTTAACGGGTCGGTATCCCATGCGCGCTCGCGTGTGGGTACGCGAGCGCGCAGCAGCTCTGCTCCTGCCTGTTTGCACACCGCGCTCGTTCTCACACGCTCGGCTCGCTCCACCTCCACGTGAACGCGCGCACACTACACACTGCAGAAGAGTTAGTTTAGCTCTGAGAATATCTGGTGAATGTGCAGTGGAGGTTTTTGCAGAAATAACTGCTGCAGCTCCTCCAGACCAACAGAGGTTTCCAGTGTCTTGTGAAGTGACGGGGCTCCGCAGAGAGTTACGTTATCGTCCCGACCGGGTGTCGGTCTCCCCATTCCCCCTCCCCCCCCGTTCCCTCCGGATCGGGAGGAAAAGCCAACACTAGGATCAGCATTGATTCATGGAGAGACCTTCCTCTGGTCAGCTAACATTACTGCCAAGCAGGTGAAATATAGAGTGATATTGTGTGTTAGCTGACGTGTGTCGCCTCACTGTTTAGACCGGTGCTCGTTCATGTCAATGTAGCGCGAGCCGAAAGCGCGAGCCGAAAGCGCGAGCCGAAAGCGCGAGCGCGAGCCACAGGACGCTGACTTTCGTTGACATTGCGGCCACAGGTGTCGCTGTGAACAAGCAATTTCTGATTCTTACATATAGCCCCTTTAAGGAAATCAATTTTTTCAGCCCTTTAAAAAATAATAATAAAAACAAATTATGCTAGCAGCATGGATGTCTGACGGTCAGTTGTCGGTCCACTACTTTGGTCCAGACTGAAATAACTCAATAACTACAGAATGGACATTCATGGTCCCCAGAGGATGAACTTAGTGGCTTTGATGATCTTGTGCCTTAACCTGTAGCACCAGTAGGTCAAAGTTTTCACTTATCCTTAGAAATATCTCAATATCTTCTTGATGGATTGGCCAAACATTCATGGAGCCGACTAATCTTAGCAATCCCCTGACTTTTTCGCTAGTGTCACCAGGATGTTAACATTTGTGGCTTTAACCAGGACCAGCTTAAGGCATAGGCCATATAGGTGGTCGCCCAGGGCGCCACCTTCTGGGGGGTGCTGGTCGCCCTCTAAAAAAATAAAAAATAAAATAAAATAAATAAAAAATCAGAATTTCGCCTAGGGCACCAAAAGGGCTAGAGTCGGTCCTGGTTTTAAGTGACATGTCTCAACAACTTTTGGATGGATTGCCATGAATTGTTTTGTCCAGACATTCCACTTTTCATTCAGCGCTATCATCAGGTCAAAATTTCACTTTGCCCATTGCTTTGGTTTATGACTAAATACCTGCAAAACTCACGACATTCCCATCAGCATCAGCTGTACGTATAGTGTTTAATGCTATCTAGCAAATTTCAACATGCTAAGCTAAGATGGTGAACATGATAAACATCATACTTGCTTAACATCAGCATGTTATCATCGTCATCTTGAGTGTGTTTCTGCATGTACAGCCTCACATGTTAGCATGGCATCCTATTTTGTGGATCCAACTAGATGTTACCCGCTCACTACTACACATCCATCTCAACAGTCACCAAGTTATCAAACAAATGAAATATCATGTAATCTAAGATTTGGGGTGGAATAATTTGTTATTACACATAATTTAATAATTTAATCAAATTATTATCTGTTTTTAAATAATAAGTTGTTAATGCACTTGCTTTATCATTTACAGTTTTGACGGTATCTGTTGTCTCATTATCAATCTATCCTCGTCACACATCTTCTACAAACACACTGTAGTCCTACTGCCAGTCCTAAATCTTGTTGGTGTCAGACACCTCTTTTATCACTCCATGATTGAATTGTCTTTCTCACACTGTTTTATGCTATTTACTTTATGCTGATAAGGAGTTTAAAGGTGCTCTATACGATATCCAGAGCATTAATATAGCATTTGCTATATAATAATATGGAGGAGTAATGTCTACCTATTAGAGCTTCTCTATGCTTTGTTGACATAGCCGGGCCGGCTGCACATGCCTTTTAGTGCATTTGAACGTGCCCCACTGGCTAGCCCACGGACGCCACTCTGCACTGCTCTCATACAGCGGTAACAGCTGATAACGCCGTCTCGTCCGACGGCGCCGTTGTGGAAGCGTAGCACCCACCCTCCCTCACCCACTCTGTCAGCACTGTTGGCATTGTTTTCACTGTTAGCGTTGTTAGCACAGTTAGCTGTAAGCATGGATGTATAATAAGACATATATACATCCACGGCTGCGAGCCTCCAGCTCAGCTGTCGCCATGTTGAGAGCCATGTGGAGGCAAAAGAAATGCTCCCAATCTCGCATTTAGCACCTTTAAAGAATTATCATTCCGATAAAAGCCATATTTACATGACATTTGTGAAAGTGAATTTAAATACGTTTTTTGTAGACTGTACATGGAGAACAACACGCAGAAGATCATGTGCTATTTCATTCCTTTCAATAAACTCACAATTAACACCAAAACCCACAACACTATTACGCTGTGTGATTCTGCCACACAAAAGAAATAAGGAATCATGCTCAACATTTCCAATCAAAACGTCTGTCTTTCCAGTACAGTGCATCATCACTCAGCTTGCTGTCTGGCTGACACCTCACAAGGTCGTAAACGTCTTAAACAAACACACACGTATGACGTCGTAATAGCACGGTTGGCTCGGGGCACACAGCCATTTAGTCCCATTAAAGGATTCATGTGAAGAGGCTTTCCGTCTCAACACACCCTAGCACATTATCAGGCGGAGGAAATGGTAACGTGTTAAGAGGAACAAGACTCTTTGTTTTATTGTCTCATCGTGGCTGTTTAATAGCAACTGAACGCCGTTAACAGCGGCTGTTATTGTTAGTCTGAGAAAATGGGTCCAACTTAGCACTTTCCCCTCCGCAAGAAGGGAGATAAGAGGGCTGTTTTAATGGAGGCCTTCAACTCAACTCACAGAGCACCCATACAGGTGGGTGAGCATGTAGGCCACACACACACACACACATACACAGACACACAAACTTACACATATATGAAATAAGAGGCTTGAGGTAAGAAGAACACATTTGTTAAGTATAACCTCAAATTATCCTTTAGAGAACTGAGTGTTTCACCTCCTCGACCCAAAAACAAATTCAGGTAATTATTAAACTGTATTTCAAATATCAGCAAATTTCCACAGATACAATACATGCCAGGCTGAATTACAGAGTTATATAAAATGATGCATATGACGTAGAATTGTTGGGAATCCAGGATTTATTGTTGCCATAAAACAATATCCTTTATCATTTGAATGCATCACTCAATGTACATGTGATACATCTGGAACAAAGAACTGAGCCCGCTACAACCAAAAAATTGTAAGTTGCATTAATACATTAAAGAAATTTAGTTTAGTAAAGAAATCATCTTTCAAATTTACATTTTCTTTTTTTGTGTGTCTGTACTGACAAAGTTCGAAATTTCCAATTGCTTATGGGCTTGAAATATTTTGATGATGTTTACATTCACCGTCAGTGAAAACATATGAAGAAACTAGAATGGCACTCGGAGAGTGCAGACCTCCGCCAACGCGTGACTTTAAAAACAGATCACAGCTCACAGCTGGCAGTACCGTGAGGTGGTCGGCTTATTATTAACGCGGTGTGTTTCCGTGTAACGTATCGGCGGATGCCTGTCTCAATCAGCAGCCTTGTTATGTCCGTATAACGTTACACTACGTTTTATGTCATCCCGTCATCTACTGCTTTTTTCTTTCTCACCGTGGACGGCCAGCAGCTTCCCCACACACATCCACACACGTCTCTCTGCTCTCAGAAGAAGAAGGCGGGGTCATCAACACGTCATCAACGCGTCATCAACGCGTCATCAGCTACACTGCGCATGTGTTATACCCTGTGGTCTTAATGCTCAGGCTGATCGTAAATCTTAAAAATATTCCTGAATCCGGATCATGATCCGGATCGCCACCAAAATCGAATGGATTGTTCATTGTGCCACACCCCATCCCTCCAAAAAACTTTCATTCAAATCCATCGCGGACTTTTAGAGTTATCCTGCAAACGGACAAACCAACAAACCAACAAACCAACGCTAGTTAAAACATAACCTCCTTCCTAGGCCTTCGACCTTGGCGGATGTAAAAACAGGTTTGCTGTTTGAACTACTGCGGTATCTGGACTATGGGACCATTCCACGTGGACACATTTCTCCAAAACATTATATCTGACTGGCAGTTGTAAATCTGTAAAGACATTAATCCGCATCCAAAAATAGTCCCCACAAAGCTATTCTTGTTTGAGTAACTTTTGCTAAAAACTACAGTGCCCTGCTGTTTCAGGAAATTACTAAGCCTTTTCTAAAAATGAAAGTATTCATGACCTGTTTTTAGAGATTTATATCTTCTAGTAGGAACAAATGAGCCAGGGGCAAAGTGACAGGTTAAGGAAGTCAAGAATTGAGAGATGGATTAACTCATGGATTCGTGACAATAACACTTTTTTCTTTTTTAAAGCCAGCCTTAACCCTTGAATAAAGGTTAAAGCTATAAGACCCTGTCTGCTGGGATTTGAGGAAACATGGGGCTTGAGGTCGAAGTCAGATAAAGAGGCATGTTCATTATTTCAGAAGCTAATGATTAGTCTGTTTATGATTAGTCAATAATTGCCCTCTGCTGCCTCCTTCCTCATACAATTTGACCATATTGATTGGCATCTTACTAATAAATCAGACACATAAATAACCGACTGACCTTGATGACACCAAATTCTTTGGCTTTCGTTACTCTGAATGGAACTCTGAAACTCAGACGTTATTAGCAAAAGGTCTGTCAGCATGCTCAAAACACACACAAACATATAAAAGTACCTTATATGCCAAGATACAAAACATATATGTATGGACTAAACCAAAAAAAAGGGGTCAAATTGGTTTGTGTTCTGACGCTATCACTTATTTTGAACCTCAGGTCCATGCAGCGGTGATTTATGATTGCTGTGAAATGCGGAAAAGATAAAACATAAAACAAGTGATTTATGGTGCCAGTATTAAGCCTGTCACCTATTGCAAAACTGCCCTCGTCAAGAATTCTTACAAAGTGTTCCATCATATGTTATTAAAGAATTCAATCTATTATGTACTTTACTTTTTGTTATTTAACATAATGTTAGGGAGGACATCAGGTCACAAACAACTACAGAAATATCTAGGATAACACGATAAAGTCTTATTTCCATGAAATGCAAATATGCACTAGGGTAAATAAACCCACACACTATAGATACATTTCATCAATCAAATCAATCCAAGTCAAACATCCAAATAATACATTCTAAAAATATTACATAGACATTTTAACCAGGATGGTAAGCCTACAGTTCCACGTTTCCTGTGATCCACAGTTGGACCTTCTTTTTTTAAAATTGTGGGTTTTTCTTATTGTTTCAGTTTCCACATTAATCTTAAATAAGGATTAATGTTTAGGCATACTTAATTCTGAAGCGTTTTTACAGTTTTGGTTTGATGAAGTTTTCTCAGCCAAATATTTCTTATGTACACATGAAAACAAATATCAAATATATCAAAATGTGTCATATATAAAGGGCCCAGGGGCTGGTTGTTGTACGAGTGCCCTCCTCTGGCAAACACGACCAGCTCATCACTTCCGTCAACACAGTGTGACTGACGCTGGACTTCATGTGTTTTTGTTTACAGATGGTCAGAAATGTAAGTATTTAACTGGGAGTACTGGTTTGGGGTAACTGCCTGATAGACAGTAATTCAATGTGTCTTTCTGTGAGCAACGACCCACTCTGAGTGGTACCATCTCTGTCTCTCTCCCGTTCTGCCCTCTTGTGGATGTGTTGGCTCAATGGAGATGAGATGCTGCAGAGAAAGATGTTCCTACAGTATATAATACTTAACATATAATACTTGTTTTTTGTTGTTAAATCCAAACCTGATATTCGTGTTCCTGCGTTGTGAATGAATGTATTAATTAATTAATTAAGTGCCATACACCAAAAAGGTGCCGATGTAACATGGTTTTATAAGACACTATAGGAGCAAAAGATAAATAAAGCATCAGTGACTTTAGGTTTGCTAGGAACTTCGTTATGACCATTTTCCTTATGCTCAGAAAATGACATGTGGTTGAATTGATTCATTTGTTGTTTTTATAAGTACAGATTCATTAAATACTAAATTCCACACAAAAGTCTGTTAATTCGTCTGTTATTTGACCTGTTTCAAAGTGGCACCATGTCGGCACTATGCCTCACCTCACCTTACACCTCCACATCCACTGTAATCACACTGTAATCACACTCTAATCTAATCTAATCTACCCAATCTAGTCTATTCTTGTCTAATCTAATCTATATCTCATCTAAAGCAATCTAATCTCCGTATTTTAATTTAATATAATAGAATATAATCTTTGATAATTCAATCAAATTTAAAATATTTTTTGATAATGTAATGTAATTGAATTGAATCTAATTTTACATAACGTAATTTTATGTAATCTAATCTAAAGTAATTTAATCACGTTACATATAATTAGAATCCAATTGAATTCAATTATATCTAAGACTGCAATATTAGACTGCAAGATTAGAATTGAGTAAGAATATGCAGGTTTCTTTTTCCTAGATGTTAGAAGATAATTTAAGGTCATAAGTATACTTTGTATTAAGTCTTATAAAATTAAATCAAAACAATGATTACATTTACTGTACATCCTGATGGTAAATCTTTTTATTTATTTATTTGTGTGGGTGTTGAGTTCAAGTATCAACAATCTTTCTCCAGAATCGCTGACTCCATCTTTAATGCTATTGTATACAGCACAGTGCAGCAATATGTTGTTGGGCTGGTTTGGTGTACCAGAACAACTTGTACCTTTTCTTCTGTGTCTTCCACCTTTGCATAATACCTGTATGATCAGCACAGCTACTGTATGTACTTTATACGTGTCACTTACTGCAGCAATTATTTCATAGATAAACTCTACATGTAATATGTCATCTCTCAGTGAATGGTGCTCCTGTAGGTCATCCTGTTAACCCTCAAGGTCAGCATCAGTATTGATATCAACACCCGAAAGTATCAGTTGAAGTCTATCAAGCATTGTATCTTAAAGGTACTGTTTGTAACTTCTTACACTTACACTCTTATAAATCATTGCGGGTCGGTGTCCCATGTGCACTCGCGTGTGGCTACGCTGTTCCAACACAAACTACACGGAAGCACCAAAACCACAAAGTTATATCTAGTGAAGCCCGTCTTGGAAAACAGTGTCAACTCTTCCTGCTCCAGCCCCCCGACCGTGGTCAGAAGACACATGGGAGACCGTAGCCCTGGTCTCCAGGGCCGGAGTCGATGCTGTGTCTGCTCCACTGCCTGCCTGCTTGCCTTCACTCACACAACGCGCTCGTTATCACTCGCTATCACTCGCTATCTCGCTCCATCTCTCACGTGCATGCGCGCACACTACACATTGTAGAAGAATTAGTTTAGCTCTGAGAATATCTAGTGAATGTACAGTGGACGTTTGTACAGAAATAAATGCTGCAGCTCCTCCGGACCAACAGAGGTTTCCCGTGTCGTTTCCTGCTGCTGAGTGAATAGACTGTGCTCTGGAGCGAGTAACGTTATCGTCTCCGACCAAAACTATGGTGTCTCCCCTGTTCCTTCTGAACACGGTCGGGAGGCTGAAGCAGGAAACACAGTATAAGCATCGATTCATTGAGAGACCCTCTTCTGGTTAGCTAACATTACTGCCAAGCAGTTGAAATATAGTGATATTGTGGTTTTAGCTGACTTGTGTCGCCTCACTGTGTTGATCAATGCTCGTTCATGTCTATGTAGAGCGAGAACGAGCTGTTAACAAGCAATTTCTGAATCTTACATAGAGTCCCTTTAAATCTTTGTATACCAGAGATAAAACTTAAAGAGTTCTGTCTGTCAGCTGCAAGCCTGCCACTGTAGCAAAGTAGCTGATGTAAGTATGGGTAGAAGACAGTGGCCCTGTTCAGACCTGGTATTAACATGCGTCCCCGGTGATCAGATCACAAGTGGTCAGCTTTAAGAACAGGTGTGAACACACTCAAGACGCATTGAGAACGCATTGAGATTGGATCTTTCAGACCACATTCAGAGATGGTCTGGGCCACATATGGCCACATTCTTTTAGAAGTGTGTATGTGATTGTGTCCTGGGCCACATTAAGGACCGCCTACTCAACTGACGTCCCGCTGGGATCGGCAGGTCTCTGTGCTCCTCATGTGAATAGACAGGAAGACACGGGCTTTTGTCAGCATGGAAATGGCCTCTGTGCTCTACTGTATCCTGTCCGTACAAATGTATTTTATTAAAATATATCTTATCTATAGGCTACATATCAGGCTATACTATCAGACTAGGCGCGCAAAGTGCATTATTATCATACTGTCAGAGATGTGTCGGTGTTTTGTTCCGCTGCTTTGCCCGGACCTGACACCCGACCATCCGTCCGTCCGCCCGTCTGTTCTCTCTCCTCCCCGGCTCTCAGGAGCTCTGTGCCCCGCTGTTGTCTGGCAAAGGCGGTGGTGCCGGCGGCGCGGAGGTCCCTGGGGACTGCCGGTTCAATAACCTTTTATTTTGATGTTAATAAAATGTACCCGAATTTACGAATATGTAGGATATTAGTACTGACATTCATGTAATATTACGTCACAACGTCTGCTGTATTAGCCATGTGTTTACTACGTGTTTATTTGCATAAAGAGCGGGGAAGTGAGATCGGATCACAAGTGAGCACTCAAGACGCTTGTGGAGACGTATTCTAATGCCAGGTGTGAACAGACATACTTAAAGCTGTCCACCTGTGATCCAGTCACTGAGGACGCATGTTAATACCTGGTCTGAACAGCGCCAAAGTGATCAAATCAGGAGGAGGATCATGTGATCTGAGTCTGAAGAGGTCTTAAGGGACTGTTAAATACCCTTTCAAAAGGAAACCATAAAAAGTAATTAGACGTCTGATGAATGTAAAACAACTTTGTTTGTTATGTTATTTGACATCACCACGTTACAGTAGAAAAGGCGCGACTTCAATCAAGGCGTTTCCCGCAGTTCAGGATCAGTGTTTCTGTGGGGGAGAGTAACTCCCTTCGGTGTGGACTTTGGGCTTTGTAACTTTGCAGACCTTTTACATGCACAAAAAATTATATAACACACTAAAGGAAAGGGAAAAGCACAAAAGCATAATAGGTCCTCTTTAATTCTTGTTGACACTGTAAACGTATAGACTGTAAACTTTGAGAAAGTCATATTTAACTCAAAAGGAAGAAGGAACACAAGAATTATTGTGACTGATTTGATTAATTTGGGTCTGTAATCGAGTAATCATAACAAATTCAAACTTACAAACAAATGTAATTTCAAGGCACATTTTGCAAATTTGTTGTACAAATATTAGGGCTGTGTCGGAAAGAATCTGGCAAAACAATACGTATCATGATACAGGGGTTACGTTACGGTTCAATATATTGTGATATATTTCAATACTGTAAGCAAGGCGATTTTTTTATCTAATTTTAGGAAAACTGACATGGTATAAAGAACACACCATAATATGCATAAAATCTGTGTTCTTTTTTATGCAATCAGAACAGTGGGATTTGCATTTGCATTTATCACAGTCCCTGTAACATCCAACATTATAGCACTACTTTTTGTAAAATCTGAGCCACTGTCTGCCACGAATCTTTGTATGTAAACTAGTAATTAAAAATCGATTCAGTGTTTTTAAGAATCGATAAGTATCACAAAAACATAATATCGCCATACTCAAGTGCATCGATATTTTCTTACGCCCCTTACAATTATATAGACCTATCTGTTTATCAATATTATTATATCTTGTAACTTATTTGCACGTTTTACTTCCTTTAGTCTTGTGCATGATTTCAGACTCAGAATCCGAATCAGGTTTATTTGCCAAGTACATACATGCAAGGAATTTGATGCCGGTTTTATGCATCTCTCTCAATGTACTTACACAGAAATAGAAATAACCGCTAGGGACAAGGACAACAAAGCTGGACAAATAAATATGAGGAGACTGTTATGTACACCAGAAGTCAAACAATAGGTGTATATATTAATATTATATATATATATATATAAAAAGCACCCATGACCAACAATAAAATAAGAATAAAATGAAATGTCTATATACAAGTCAAGTGTTTTTATTCATTAGTATTCAGTCCCCTTGTTTCTCCTCATTGATAAATAAGGCATTACTCCACTGTAATAAAAACTGTTTATGCCACACATCCTCTCTGTTTCTATACTGCATCCATCACTTCCACTCCTTTCACTTCACCACTAGGTGAAAGGTCAACCGGCTCTTGATTGGCATGTAAATTTAACCGCCCCGCCCACTTGCTTACGTCACGCCAGTCACCCTGGCTGTGATTGGCTGCCGGGTGAGCTACAGTGTTGCAAACGAAACCCGACTGGTTCATCAACGCGCTGTGTTTGTTGGTGTTGAGAGCTGAACGGTTTCACTGAGCACAGCTGAGCCGAGCCGAGCCGAGCCGAGCCGAGACAGCTGGACTGTTTTTAGACTCGAAGAAAAAGAAAAAGGGGTTGACAGCGATCACGAGCAGATTTAAATAACCTACTTTAAAACATCGAAGTCTATTTTATTTATATTTGATATTTCACCTGAATACTTTAATTCAGTTCACCCTCGCGTGAATGTGTATTTGTTTGTTTTGCAATTTGTAAAAAGAAGAAGAAGAAATGGAGAAACCGAGCGGCCGAAACATCCTCTGCCTGTTTGATGTGGACGGTACTTTGACCCCGCCTAGAGAGGTGAGCTCACATCCATCCAGATCGATATGATCGCTTATTGATTATTAGGCTACATGCTTTCACAATAGCAGCTCCCTGCTTCTCTGCAGCTGCTGCTCTTCTGCCTTCATAATTTGCCTCTGAATTATTTTCAGGGTGGGAGACAGTATGTGAGAGCACACTGCCTCCTCCTCCTAACTAACCTCACCAACACACTGTTTTCATATATATTTCCTTCCCCCGGCACAAACACCAGTGTTGCCCCATTACTATTTACCCTACACACACACACACACACACACACAAACACACACACATGGAGGGGCTGTGTGGTATGTAGTGTGGTAATGTATAGGTCTGTTGATATTTGGTGACCTATTTATTTTCTGCCAAAACACATAAACTGCCCTGATGCTGTCACCTCACGTGGGATTTAATTAGTGATTTTTAATGAAAATACTGTTAAAACACTTTTTATAAGATTTGGGACTCATTCATGAAATTTCTGGGGGGGGGGGGGAGATTTTGCTTAGACCTTGTAGTGATCTACTGTTCCTTTTTTTTTAAATTGATATTTATTTATATTTTTATCATTTTTTTTTTTTTCATTTTTGAATTCTGAGCGGTTTTGTTATTAATAAGAGTCAGATTTTTTTTTTCTTTTCCACCCAGATGTAATCTTAGTTCCTTGTCAGCAAGTACGACAGCAGAATATGCCATACTTACATTATATTCAAAGTGCCTTTATGTGTTGTGTTAAGGTTTGCCTTTTATGGGCAATGTGAAGTGTATGTTTTTTATGTTATGCGAAAAATTTCGATAAACATATTTGCCAAAAAAAAAAAAGAAAATACTGTAAATTCTCTGGAGGGAAACTGACATAAATGCTATTTTCCTAAAGCTAGTTTTTTGGTGGTTTTCATTTAGACATTTATGTAAGGTTTAGAGGAGAAATCATCTCTTTTATTATTCATTCCAAGTCTTCCTTTTGTCATCGGCTCATTGCGTTTGAATGTTTGGGTTCATATAAGGTAACTGGTGTGTGTGTGTATGTGTGTGTGTGTGTGTGTGTGTCAGACCCCGATATTACATAATGCAGCCTCCCTTGTGTGCAGCTCAGAGCTTTTCTTCCATCCATATGTTGGACTAATTGGAGATCTGTGCCAAATTAAGACACCACAAAGACGAATTCTGCGGTCGTTTCCATTGTTCTCTGTTCTTTCTATGTAATGATGCTTCAATAACACAGTGCAACACACAGATTTTGATTGTTAATGATGGTACATACGTATGCCTGTTCAGTAATGTGTGTGTGTGTTTGAAAGGGAGCTCTACCAGTTTACACAAAGCGATAATGTGCAGTGCATTTTTCTGTAATCTGCAGAAAATCGACCCACAGCTCGATGAGTTTTTCCAGACGCTGCGGAGGAAAGTGAAGATCGGCATCGCGTCATCAGTCTTAGATTCCAGGTAGGCGATTCGTTTCATGGCGTTGGTGAGTTCAGTCTGGTTCTTTTCCAGGTGCTCCTCTGCCGACATTACCCGGGTTTCGGCCTCTTTCATCCGCGCGGCAGTGGAAGCGATATCTCGCTTCACCTCTATCATATTATTTTCCAATGCAGCAACCGAGCTGGCTACCTTACCCAGGCGGACATCTATACTGTCCAGTTTGGATCCAAATGCTCCAAATTCAGAACGAAGTGATTTTAGTTCAGTTAGCACCGCCGCTATGTCCGCCATGCCGTCAACGTTAGCTTCCTCGTGCCGCTCGGATGTAGCGTCGCTGTTCGTCCTTTGGGAGGCGCGTTTTCGGGTGAAGATATCACAGTCTTTAATCGTGTTCTTTTTTGGCATAGTCCCAGTTCAGTTGGTATTATTAAATTAGGGTTTTAAGTCATTTTAGTGCAAAGCTGTACGGAGCCTCCACGTTAAGCCGCCATCTTGTCCGTGACCCCACAGCGCCCCCAGAAAGTCATATTTAACTCAAAAGGAAGAAGGAACACAAGAATTATTGTGACTGATTTGATTAATTTGGGTCTGTAATCGAGTAATCATAACAAATTCAAACTTACAAACAAATGTAATTTCAAGGCACATTTTGCAAATTTGTTGTACAAATATTAGGGCTGTGTCGGAAAGAATCTGGCAAAACAATACGTATCATGATACAGGGGTTACGTTACGGTTCAATATATTGTGATATATTTCAATACTGTAAGCAAGGCGATTTTTTTATCTAATTTTAGGAAAACTGACATGGTATAAAGAACACACCATAATATGCATAAAATCTGTGTTCTTTTTTATGCAATCAGAACAGTGGGATTTGCATTTGCACATATCACAGTCCCTGTAACATCCAACATTATAGCACTACTTTTTGTAAAATCTGAGCCACTGTCTGCCACGAATCTTTGTATGTAAACTAGTAATTAAAAATCGATTCAGTGTTTTTAAGAATCGATAAGTATCACAAAAACATAATATCGCCATACTCAAGTGCATCGATATTTTCTTACGCCCCTTACAATTATATAGACCTATCTGTTTATCAATATTATTATATCTTGTAACTTATTTGCACGTTTTACTTCCTTTAGTCTTGGGCATGATTTCAGACTCAGAATCCGAATCAGGTTTATTTGCCAAGTACATACATGCAAGGAATTTGATGCCGGTTTTATGCATCTCTCTCAATGTACTTACACAGAAATAGAAATAACCGCTAGGGACAAGGACAACAAAGCTGGACAAATAAATATGAGGAGACTGTTATGTACACCAGAAGTCAAACAATAGGTGTATATATTAATATTATATATATATATATATATAAAAAGCACCCATGACCAACAATAAAATAAGAATAAAATGAAATGTCTATATACAAGTCAAGTGTTTTTATTCATTAGTATTCAGTCCCCTTGTTTCTCCTCATTGATAAATAAGGCATTACTCCACTGTAATAAAAACTGTTTATGCCACACATCCTCTCTGTTTCTATATTGCATCCATCACTTCCACTCCTTTCACTTCACCACTAGGTGAAAGGTCAACCGGCTCTTGATTGGCATGTAAATTTAACCGCCCCGCCCACTTGCTTACGTCACGCCAGTCACCCTGGCTGTGATTGGCTGCCGGGTGAGCTACAGTGTTGCAAACGAAACCCGACTGGTTCATCAACGCGCTGTGTTTGTTGCTGCTGCGAGCTGAACGGTTTCACTGAGCACAGCTGAGCCGAGCCGAGCCGAGCCGAGCCGAGACAGCTGGACTGTTTTTAGACTCGAAGAAAAAGAAAAAGGGGTTGACAGCGATCACGAGCAGATTTAAATAACCTACTTTAAAACATCGAAGTCTATTTTATTTATATTTGATATTTCACCTGAATACTTTAATTCAGTTCACCCTCGCGTGAATGTGTATTTGTTTGTTTTGCAATTTGTAAAAAGAAGAAGAAGAAATGGAGAAACCGAGCGGCCGAAACATCCTCTGCCTGTTTGATGTGGACGGTACTTTGACCCCGCCTAGAGAGGTGAGCTCACATCCATCCAGATCGATATGATCGCTTATTGATTATTAGGCTACATGCTTTCACAATAGCAGCTCCCTGCTTCTCTGCAGCTGCTGCTCTTCTGCCTTCATAATTTGCCTCTGAATTATTTTCAGGGTGGGAGACAGTATGTGAGAGCACACTGCCTCCTCCTCCTAACTAACCTCACCAACACACTGTTTTCATATATATTTCCCCAGATTTTGATTGTTAATGATGGTACATACGTATGCCTGTTCAGTAATGTGTGTGTGTGTTTGAAAGGGAGCTCTACCAGTTTACACAAAGCGATAATGTGCAGTGCATTTTTCTGTAATCTGCAGAAAATCGACCCACAGCTCGATGAGTTTTTCCAGACGCTGCGGAGGAAAGTGAAGATCGGCATCGTGGGAGGGTCGGACTACTCCAAGATAGCGGAGCAGCTCGGGGACGGGGATGATGGTGAGCAGTCCTCTTCCTGTCTTAACCACTGAGGGTTTTACACACTGCATGCTGCATCATTCACTCAGCTGGATCACTGCCTGACCTGACACTTCTTATTGTAACTTCTGCTTAATTGGACACAAGTCCACCGAGAGGATGGTCCTTGGGAATAATGTGGGTTTTAGGCCGTTATGCAGCTTAATAGAGAGAGTAACACAGCATCCTTCTAACAGACCCACTATACAAGGATGATAACACAAGAGGGTCTTGAGATATATTTTGTGATGCATTGTTTACACTTTGGATCAGGGGGCTGCAGAAAGCTCTGTAAATGATTTGGCCATACATTTACACATCATTTATAACAGGTGAGGAGCACTGATGAAAACAGGCGTCATTTCAAACAGCCTATTTTTAGTCTGCACTGCAGTGCTTGTAACTGCTTCTGCAGGCCTGGAGAGTCTGTTATGGTCTAACCTAATCTAACCAAGCATCAACTTATAGCTTTTTGTAGCTCTGCAAATAACAAGTGTTCAGCGTTGACAGAAGTTTGTGCTTGGCAGTGACCTGTCGGTCTCATTGTTGTTGTGTTGTCCTCTAAGTCAGAAATAGAGCTCTAATTTTGTTATTACTCGTTTAAAACGTGCATGCAGAATATCACGAGATAGAGCTGTCAATAAACATAAATCTTTGTAGAGGCTACTACGTTTTGTTGCAAGTGTTCAGCGTTGACAGTTGTTTGTGTTTGACTGTTTTTTGGTTGAAACCAGAAATATCCTCAGCCCGCCAAAATCTAAATATTGTTTTCTTGAAGTCACATGGTTTGGAGTAAATCATGAGTAATATTTCATCACTGATTTACATGTGTTATGCAGGAGAGTTTTTCAGCTCTTTATACCTATCACATCACATCAGATTTGTTAAAAGCAGGTGGGAGGGGTTTATGAGGGGCAGACCCAGAATTAAAAACCTCAGCAGCAGCATTGCATGAATGGGTTTTCAATGTTAATCATGAAATGTGCCAACCTCAGACTGGAGTGGCATTCCCGCTGGCAATCGCAGGGGGCGATGACGACGGCAGAAGCGATACAACTGGGAGGCTATTTTCCCACCAGCTATGAATAGCTAAAAAGAAGAATATAGTATACACAATGAATCATAATAAAGCCTTCCCACCGCAAGCAGGGGAGATAAAGACCACACAAAACTAGTGTTTTCATATTAATATTTAACAACTTCAATGTTTAATCGTTTCAATATCTGAGCAACTATGATATATCTAATGAACCTTCTCAAGGCAGATAAAATACACAGGAGGAAAATGAGATGTGATCACCTAAATTACTGGGGCCAAACAAGACAAGACATGTAGAAACTCCCAGTCACTGTCAAAAACACATGATGAGGGGAGGTTGACTCACGGCGAACACTGGCTAGACTAGTAGTTAGTTCAGCCTGATCACCTTTCTCTTCCTTTATATGTGTTGCAACCCAGGAGGCTGGGCTAACAATTGTCTTA
This sequence comes from Sebastolobus alascanus, assembly GCA_916701645.2. NCBI lineage: Eukaryota > Metazoa > Chordata > Actinopteri > Perciformes > Sebastidae > Sebastolobus > Sebastolobus alascanus. The sequence goes on along the minus strand of CAKAOJ020000035.1, from coordinate 1,471,456 downwards.
TGATGACTAACTGTTGCATTTTTCAACTCATCATGATTGTCTTGATATGATTTCGTAACAGCACGTTCGGAGGCACAGTTAAAAAATATGAACGTATTAGTCGACGTTTGAACTCAGGTGCAACTCCAGTAGTTCTGTTTAGTTAACTTTATTAATCTGTGACTCCCAAACCTGCTGCCAAGGCACACTGCAGCGCCATCAACCTCCCCGCTGCACGAGCAGGATGAAAACTTGTCTGCCTGTAAATATTAGGGTACAACTGGAATGCAGACGTATTGCGACAAGGGGAGCCATGTGGTTTCATAACCTTGCCAAGTGTGCTAAAGGTGAATCTTTTCATACTTCGTGATGCACACATTCTCAGCGCTGCCGAACAATGTGATGACGTGTGCTATAAAATGACACAACAAATGGGTTGGAAATGTAATGATAAGATGTTCGCATTACATTATTACAGTGTTTCTTTTTATTGATGGTGAAAAGGGTTATTGAAATTGTCAATTTTATCATTTAATAATCAGTTAATGTGTAAGACTAAATAATCACTTAACAGTTAATTCTAATAACATGTTTTTTTTTTTTACATTTTTAACCCAGTTAGAGGAGCATTTTATTGTTATTTGTCACACAGACAGCAGTTTTTCATCATCAGCTTCTACAGTCTGCTGGATTCTGCTGTTTTGCAGGTGACTGCTGTGTTATTAATGGGAAAGTGATCAAAGCAGCTTTTTAGTCAGGCAAAGTTACAGACTTTTCCCGGAGAGTGTTTTTTGCAGATCGCTTACAGGCCAAAGTGAGTGGGAAGGTCAGACAGATTAAACGTGGCTGTTCCAGGCAGAGTTACACAAACTGTAATCTGCTACCAGGTAAATATAGCAGGCTGTTCTATGCTGCTGTATTCAGACCTTAGTGGGAAGAGCCACTTCTTCCTACTACTTCCTTGTGTGGGTGTTATGAGCACATTAGTCACATTTCACCTGTCTCCTCTCCTCTCTTGCAGTGATACGCAAGTTTGACTATGTGTTTGCTGAGAACGGGACAGTGCAATACAAAGATGGGAAACTCCTCTCGAAGTACGTAAGTGAACATTCAGAGTCCCATTGTACATGTTATGTCACAACGTCAGCTGGTATCCAACACGTTATCTGTTTTGAGAGAAATACGACATACATGCTTCACATGGTCGCCTTTTATGTGATGAAAAGTATGTTTACCTACAAAGTTATGACAAATTATCTAAATAATTAGCCAAAAGCTTAGGATACTAAAAGGTAGGGCTGGGTGACATGGAGAAAATCAAATATCCCGATATTTTTGATCAAATACCTCGATATAGATATTGCAACGATATTATGGGGTTGACCAGTGGTGCTTTTACAAAATATTTACACAATGGGGTTTTTGCTAAATAATCATCAGTAATGTGATTATAATGACTATTTGGGTAAAGGAAAAAAAATAGAACAGTCTGGTAAATTCAGAAAATTACATCACTTTACTGTAACGCAGCCTTTAAAACCAGGAAAAAACAACACTTATGCCATATTACGATATCCAAAATCTAAGACAATATCTAGTCTCATATCTCTATATCTATATAAATTATTGCACAGCCCTACTGAAATCTAATAAATGCCCTCTTTTCCTCCATCTTGACGAACCATATGGATACACAGGGAAAAAATGTATTTAATAATTTGAATCAGTTTCAGTCACCTGTCCCAACAAAGGGACAGAGCACAGTCTGTGTATGTGTTTATGAATGAAGTGCATTTTCATCCCTTCAGGCCATTCAGAACCAGATCGGAGAGGAGCTGCTGCAGGACCTGATCAACTTTTGCCTCAGCTACATGGGGCTCATCAAGCTGCCAAAGAAAAGGTGAGACTTTGACCGACCTCATAAGACAGTCAAGTTATTCAAACCCCCAGGATGGACACACACGCACACCTTTGACCTGCATTCCTGGTATTCCTGCTATCTCTTTATCCATCAGCAGGTTCAGCACTGACTTGTAGAGGCAGATAAGAACGTGCCCGATTGTTATCTCTGTGTAGGAATAAAGCTAAAACATGATTGTTAACATGTCTTTTTTCTTCTTCCTATGGGGGGTGATGCTCTCTTTGTAAACTTGGTATCATGTTAAACCAAAATCCAGGTTTCTGCCTCAGTTGAGTCTTTTTAAATTGTCCTTTAACCATGCGTCCTTTTCTGCCTGCAGGGGAACGTTCATTGAGTTCAGGAATGGCATGCTCAACATTTCCCCCATTGGTCGGAGCTGCACGCTGGAGGAGCGAATCGAATTCTCTGAAATCGACAAGGTAAAATACTTTGCCATTGGTACATTAATGGTGACCAAAGTGTTTAGGTAAATTATCACACTCGTTCACATTCACCACTGGCTGCTTGTAACGTTCAAGCTTATTCTGCTGTTGTACATGTAGCAAGTCAGCCTGTATGGGAGCATTGGCCATTTGGCCTGAATTGCAAAGAAATTACTAGAACGAAATTCAGCAGCGAAGCTAAACAAACTGTACATATTTACACATCAGGCACGGAGAGTCACAGACCGCCTCTCTGTCTCTCGGTTTCATCAAATGTGCTCAATTAAGCAGACAGAGAGTGGTCAAACAATGTTGAGCTCTCAGAACAGCTTAACAGGCCGTCCATTGATGGCTCACAGAGCCGGGCGATATGGAGGAAGCAGATAGCAGCCGAGGAGGAGAGGTTTAACCCTTTAGCTACCCGCTAACATTTATACAGCTGGATCCTCTGCTATGTTCATACATGAAATAATGTATGCTCAGATTATATTAACCAACATAATCTTTATATGACAAATTGCACATGAGCAGGTAATAGTTATGATGGCCGCCAGATTGTTAAATGAATATACACGTCTTGTGTGCAGCACACAAGGTTGGCAAATTCTGACTGCTTCTTTGTCACTTTTTCCCCAGAGAGAGAAGATCAGGGAGAAATTTGTTGCTGCCCTGAAAGAGGAGTTTGCTGGAAAGGGACTACGGTTCACTAAAGGTGAGAGAGTCGGAAGCTGAAAGCCCAACGTGCACTCACAAAAAAACAAAACATGCATCCTGTAATATATTACCCACTGGGGTTAACTCTGACTGGTCTCAATTACATTCGGGAAATCAGACTTGACAGATGAGTCTTCTCCTAATCTGCACAAGGACACAACATGGCCATAAATGAATGGAGAAAAAAAAGAGCCAGTGTGCATTTGTCAATTAGCATCAAAAATACAGAACACAGTGACACTTTATTGGCAGACTAATAAATGAGGGCTGAATCGATTGTCACACAGCCAAGGAGTTCCCCCAAGTGAGGTACACAGATTTTAAATGTGGGATAATTAGAGAGAAAAAGTCATATCGGCGCTACATGACCAGAGAAAAAAGGCTGTGGTATTCTCTTTCGCTCAAAAGGTAGAAAACCTATAACACCCAGAATGCACTGGGCGCCACCCCCAGGCTGCTCCCCTGGGCTACTCCTATTGGATAAACTTGACCAGAGCTTCCGGTTTGTCTAAATATTTGCGGCAAGGCGTTTTCCGTTATTTCGCCTTGCAGTTTACAAAAATGTGATATTCGCAATGGTGTCGCCTTGCATTGTTCCTGGTTGTAAGGAGTGGGAGAGGAAACGTTGTGGTTGTGGAGTGAGTTATTATCGGTTGCCATTAAAAGATCCAGACCTTTGTAAACAGTGGCTGAGAGCTGTAAATAATCCAAAATATGGAGAGAACACCGCAATGAAAAGTCTGCAAAACCTCCACACGTCCACACCCCTGCGAACTGCATGTTGTATTTAACCTTTTGAACCCTGATATCGCCCTAAAATGTGTCCTGAAGTGGAGTAAAAGGGGATCAAACCACCGGATGACAGTGCTCAATGAGAGCTTGACTTGTCTTGTAAGTAATTTCATACATATTATATTCATAGTAGCCTGCCACTAGAATTTAAAATACAGTGATGAGAGTCTAAAGCTCAGATCTGTTTAGCATGTTTGGACATTATTAAATCTAGTGTAGTTTTAAACACTTGTGCTCTCTGAGTGAGCAACGGCATCTTTGTTTGTATTCCTGGAACGAGTTTTTTCAGGATCTCCCTGATAACATCAGTGCAGTTTAATGACAAACTAGTTTAACAGCATATCTGTCTGCCTATTGTCTCTTATCACTGTTTAAAAAAGACCCCTCTACCCCCACTCCTGTGGTGGAGGACCTTGTGCTGGACATTGGAGCCCTCAGTTAACTATTAAACACACTCAGGTCTCCCTTTCTCTCTCTCTGTGTGGCGACACAGCAGCAGCAGAAAGGTGGATCGGGTAAGTGGTGTTTTGCTTACGTGCTTTGCGAGGTGTGAGCCTCTGCAGATGACGCCTGAAAGCTGGTCACAGTTCAAACAAAGGAGACAGATGGACTTGTTTTTCCTCAGTGCTCTTCCTGTTCTCGATCCCTGGCACGTAGCACAAAAGAGAAACGTGACGTTATTTCACGCCTGCTGTCTGAGTTCACAGAGCTCGACGTATATTTATCATAACTTTATTTATCCCGAGGGAAATTGCTGAGCAGCGGTTGCAATACAAAGTTGGATGAGTGCAAATATAAAAAGTCTAAGGTAACAATGAGGTGCAAATCCAAAATATATACAATATATACAATGGAAAAGTCAGGTTATCAGTATGGATCATAAAAATATAAACAGGTTAACGGAAGGGATCAGTCTAGGTGGGGTTGCATTTAGAGATCTGTTTATTATTAGTCAAAGCACAGACTTATCATTGTCATTCTGTCAGCCACAATGTTGTCAAATATCATTTCCAGCACCTGATCATATTCTTAAAGTAGGTTTGACTTTTTCCAGATTGATTATATAATTGTACACACACTCAGGTTGCTGAGGTGGAAAGTCAGTTGTTTGCAGATGTTTTACTGCTCACTCTGTTGACTGACACTTTGGAAACAGGCAGATGGGTGCGGTCGGAGGATGAACAGAGTTTGAGATTAATTTGTTTGCCTTCCTCTGTGTCTTATCTGCTTCTGCACGGCTGCCCTTTGTTAACTGATACTGATGATCTCTGCGATAGGTGTTGTGTAAGACGAAATAGAAAATAGCAGCGAGCACGTCTCCACATCTTGAACGGCATCGGGTGCCAGGTAGTGGTAAGAACAGAAGAATCAAACCTCACACTCTATCCAATCTGTGCTGAGAGAGTACAGAATGTAAGGGACAGAGAGGTAAAAGCTATTATCCTGTATTGATTTTTTCTTTATTAAGTGTTAGCAATAACAGAGGAGATGTAGTTAAAGAGAAGCAAACCCTTTGAGACTTGTAGTGTATGTTTGTGTGAATATATTCTGTACAGTCCTGTATCTATATAAGGAATGTTGCATATTAATTTCCCTCAATTACTAATTTCCACAGTGTTTTTTTTTAAGTTTTATTAGATTCCTGGTCAGATATTCTCTGGAACATTTTGTGCATTATTGTCTAAGATTAACCAACATGCCGAGAAACCCTTATTTATGTGTAATTAATTTAGGTTTATTTACAACATTTGGGGATTAGCAGAAAGGTTGAAAGGGATTACAGGCACAACTATGCATTGTCAGCAACTTAGCAGCCCTTCTTTGTCTTTGCTCAGCAGTGAGTAAAGCAGTCCAGGGGATGGGTTGTTGAAGCCCTGAGGTGTTTGTAGTGTGAGGTTGAAGGTGTTTGGGATGGGGGCGTGTTGAGGGTGTGTGAGTGAAACAGCTCTCTGATTGGCCGGGTACTCCTCAGCTGTTGCCTTTTGTTATTGACTCTTTAAGCTCTTTAGGGAGACAAGGCAGTGAGAAGAATTAAAGGGGGGGGGAAGGGCGAGAGAGCAGATTGAAAGGGAAGAGCTGCAGAGAGACTTTTGGAGGAGACTTTTCGGCTACATTTCACAGCTCTGAGGTCGCTAAGGCCATTTGACTCACAGCACAGCGACAATAGAGCTTTTTCTGTGACTTTTAAAATGACCTGCGATGAAAAACAAGCTGTAATGAAAACCAGAGCTGGACTGTGTAAAGAACATTTTGCAAAACACACATTGCAGTCTTGATCTTTTCTCTGGGCTGCAGCCGTAATCACACACGTCACAGTCGTCTCTGGATTCCTTGAATATAGAAAATGCTTGGCACAGTTTGGTCAAAAATGAACACACATAGGGCCGACGTGTGTTTGTGGCACATCCTGTGTCTCTCCCTGCCAACAAGTTCTCTGAACTGTTAACAAACAGGTCCGTCCCTGCTGGATAAAGAGCTCCAAAAGCCTCCATCAGTTTCAGCCTCTGCTGTGCAAACAACGTTTGTTCTGCAGAGCTGGAGGTGTTGAGTGTAAATACAGGTAGAAGAGAGCGAAAGGGAAAGTATCCAACAACATATTGAGTGTACTGGTTTATATAAATTGTGTTGAAAACGTGACATGCTTTGTCTGCTCTTTCCTGAAAGAATTGGCAAATGTGTGTTAACTGATATTAGAATGTTTCATTTTCCTCTTTAAAATGATATTGTTAGAGGTATTTATTCAAGGAATACACAGTGTATATGAGTATATAGTTAAGACTGTGATGATAACAATGTCCTGTTTGTCATCATCTTTCTTTAGGTGGTCTTATCAGCTTTGACGTTTTCCCAGAGGGTTGGGACAAGAGACTGTGTTTAGAGCAGCTGGACGGCGAAGGCCTGGACACCATCTACTTCTTTGGCAACGAGACCTCAGATGTAAGTTCATCCTGGGAAATGCTTGCCAAACATTACACTGATTGTGTTGAATATCTCGTTCCAAAACCACAGGCATTCTGGGAACGCTTTCCGCAAATATTTAGGAACCTGGCTGCAGGGATTTGCACCCATTCAGCCACAAGAGCATTAGTGACTCATCAGCCACTTATGTTGGGTGATGATGAGGCCTGACTCGCAGTCTGCGTTCCAGTTCATCCTAAAGATTTTAGACGGGGTTGAAGTCAGAGCTCTGCGCTTGACAGTCAAGTTCTACCACACCAAACTAAAGGCCCTGACACACCAAGCCGACGGTCGGCCGTCGGAAAGTTTGGGGCCGTTGGTGAGTGTCAACGAAGGCCGCCTGCTGCGTCGCCTTTGTTTTGGCCAACAAGTCGCATTTTAACACACCGCAAAGACTACAGCCGACAGCCGGTTAGCACGTACGTTCTGCGCCTGCGTGAGAGGAAATAACTCTCCACAACCGCAGGCGGCAGTAGTCTGTATTCATCATTCAAAACAGGAAACCGGAAGACCGAGGACGGCGGATATACAAGCCGTCGTTTTGATATGTACATGAAACAAAGCGGCCTTTGCCGACCATTTTCACACCACTCTCGCCACAGTTTCTCTGCGATGTCGTAGATAGGTGGCCACTCCTGAATCATGCTGATCAGTTGGTCCTCAGTTTCTTCCCTCCAGATGGCCATGACGTGAAAATATTCGTGCAGTGAGACGAGATGAAGGTGAAAAATGAGAAGAGCCCTCTGTGCATAGCCGTATATTCAGTGAGCCGTCTTGACTTGACTCATTTGTTTGCTTTCGTCATATCCGTTTCTCTTCTCGTGCACCGATTCGCTTAAAGCTGAACAGCCAATCAGAGTGATTTCTCTCACCGACGGGCGGCGCCACCGATTCAACATGCTGAAACCTCCAACACGGGCAGATAAGAGCCGACAGTGCGGAACACACCAAGCCGACTCAGCCGACGGACGCTCACCAACGGCCCCAAACTGTCCGACGGCCGACCGTCGTCTTGGTGTGTGAGGGCCTTTAGACACGGGGGTGCATCGTCATGTCGACACAGGAAAAAGCCTTCCCCAAACTGTCCACAATGTTGCAAGCACACTGCTGTCTACAATATCACCAGCAACTTGCAATCTCAGATTCCATTGTATTCTGGGGTTTAACTTCCCACAATCTTTATAGCAAAGCCCACCATAAACACATGTCAGAGATCAGCTGACTGTCAGTGCTACAGGGAGTCAAGTTGCACGTAGAACACAAACATTTTCAACTGATTTTTCTCATACAGATTTCCATTTAAATGGTGCAGGAGAGTCGGTCATACTATTGTTTCTATACAGTAAAAACACCTCATCGTTTGCACTGTAAGCATCACAGAGGATGCATACTGTATGTGAACAGAAACAGCTGGTGTGGTGCTGCAAACAACCTCTTTTCACCCTCTGTCGTGCCAAAGGTATTATGCAAATGTGTTACTCGTTGACATCACCACGTTACGGAAGAAAAGGCAGGACTTCAAGCAAGGCCTTTCAGGCAGTTCAGGATCAGTGTTAATGTGGGGAAGAGTAACTCCCTCTGGTGTGGACTTTGGGCTTTGTAACTTTGCAGACCTTTTACAAGCACAAAACATTATATAACACACTAAAGGAAAGGGAAAAAGAACATAAGCATAATAAGTCCCCTTTAAGTGTTCGGTCAGATAAAACTGACTGTTTGTCCGGGATCAGAGGTTAAAGTTCAAATGTCATGATTGTAGATTAGTAGAGCTTCGGCTGAAAGAATGTTGATCTTTATAATTTTTGATGATTCTCTTTTTTAGGGAGGAAACGACTATGAGATTTTCAACGACCCACGGACCATCGGTTTCACGGTCTACTCTCCGGAGGACACGGCCCGGTTCTGTCGGGAGCTCTTCTTCGATGCTCCGCCACACGAGCCCTGATGTCCTCGAACGCCCCTACCCCTACCCCCCCACCTGAACCCTTTACCCAGAAACACCTCTGACTTCCCGCCTGTGGGTCTCTGCTGGTGCAACTCAAACCTAGGCTATTTATGAACTGCTGAAAGGTACTACTGATATTATTAATATGATGAAATACAAATGGACAGCAGAAGGGTGATTTGACTAAATTTGTACAATAAATTCTGCTGCTTTTAAAAAAAAAAAGGGACAGAAACTGAGGAAGTGTTACATGTTGATGTATGTGAAAGTGTTAAGTACTGTGCCAGAAGTTGTGATGTGTAGCATGTAACATAAAATTAACCAAAAAGCTTAGAGAGAGATTCTAAAACGTTCTGCAGTGTTGAAAATTATTGCTCCAGATCTTAGAGCACAGAATGATGTTTTGCACTAATGTTGGCATAATTTCATACCAATCGTTGGTATATTCTTGTTGAACACTGCTGAAGGAGATGATGATGAGGAGTGAGAGAGGAAACAGGTGCTTTACTTGTTATTTTATGCGTCCATTTTGAAAATGAGATATGAATGAAGCATTAAACAGTTGAGGATTTATGAATCATTCCAGGTATTTTAATGTCTCTGCAGCGCTCTGAGCTGGAAGGATTTATCGTTTATTTACTGTGTGATCACTTAAATATCAAATGTCTGTTTTAACCTCACACAGCTGCTTGTTTTGCAGTTCTTAAAGTGAAAATGTATGAGATTTCTATTTAAAACTGAACATTACTGACTCAGTGGATTCATCTTAACCAGTGGATTAAGCTTCTGTGACCAAGTCACTCTGCGAACTGTAATGTAAATGTAAAATATTTTTACAAGCTGCCTCATGGCCTGCACGCTGGGTGACTGTATGTATTGATGCCTATTGCTTGGTTCCTTGTTGCTAACTTTTTCATGCTGTTTTCAACAGATGCTTAAAGGGTTTTTTAAATAACTTTTAAATATGTGAATACGGACACTATAACTTTCCCGTGACAATTCAATGTTCTGTCTTTCTGTCGGGGTTCAGAAAAATAATACCTCCTTAATGGCTCGTTCTGTGTCCGACTGTTAACACTCCTTCAACCTCAAAGACTAAAAGGATCATGTAGACAAGACTGTTATTCACAGCAGAAAATGAGCTTTCAATGTGATGCTAACTGATTAAAAGAGTGGTCTTGTCTTTTTTCAGTCATTTATGGATAAAAATCAATTAATTGTAATAAAACTGTTTTGATATCCTGTCACTGACCTCGGCTCTCCAGTGTGGTTCTTTATCCTGTTGGACAAAACTGTTTTTTTTAACCTCAGAAATGCTCCTTTTACGTAAAAAACTCACTCACGAAATCACAAACTCAGCACTTTCTCATCAAGAAGGCTGTAGATTTTCCTGCATTCATTTTTCTACCTTGTGTCTTTTCACATTTCACCACTGGGAGTCGCCAGAAACTTTCAAATCTTACCTACACAGATGCTCTAAAGATACAGTACAATTCAACTTCTGGTAGTTTAAACACCAAATTATCAATTTGTTCATAAAGAAATTGTTAATTTATTCCCCTTTACAATCATCAATGCTTCTTTTAATCTTATTCAGCAGCATCTCCAAAGCAGCGTCAGTGTTAATTGTCTAATGATTCACGTGTCCAGAGTTTAGTTTATTTTGGTTGTTTTCAACTTATACATCTCAAATACACATATAAAAAAATAATAAATCATTAGGTTTGAAATACTGACAAACCGAAGCGAGTTTATGCTGACCGAAAATAGCTAATTACACCTACCCATTTTACATTAATTATTTTGTACACTTCTCATTAAATTTAATCACTGAAAATGAAAAAATAAACTAAATAAAATGTATGCATATTCCATATACCTAAAAGGTCCCGAACAAAAATGAATATACACACTAGTGTTCATCCTATATAATTCTATATTTATATTTATATAAGTAGTGAACTCTTCTACCAATAAATAACAGATAAGTAGATAATTAGCACTCGTGTTTGTATTTCAAATATTCAGCATTGCTAATTTTATCACATTGGTTTATTTTTGTATTCTTTTTCTTTTCAACCCCACAGTAAAAGACTTCCCAAATGGCTCAGTAATAATACACAGAAAAAAAGAAGGGGAGCTATTGAATGCAGAAAAGTGAGAAAATGTAATATGCTAAATATGTTATAGATACAGGCACTCAAATGGCATGAAGAACACAAAAAGGCTTGCAGCGTGTTTCAAGCTTAAGTTCTTCCTCAGACACCATCAAGAAGTTTCTGATGATGTGTCTCTTGAAGTAGAGAAAAGGCAGGACGTGACGTGATAAATACATCACTTCCTGCGTATTTATTGCATCTTTTTAGATTTTTTTTTAGCTGATTTTTGTCTTCTTAGCTAGTTTTTGCCTCACTTCCCTAATAATCCAGCCCTGAGGTTCATACAGTTTTTTTTAACAAATAAAGACTGAAGTTGACGTGTTTGCCCAGAAAAACCAAATCCAAATATAAATGGTAAACAATGTAATGAATTGAAATAGTACTCACTGAATGATGATGAAACAAAATGGCAACTCAGTCTGATAATCAGGATGGGGACAATTTGACAGGACGTGTTGACCTCTGTGACCTCTTCATTATAGACAGCCTCTCTCACCACATGCTGACCAGAGTTCATACCACTCTTCCTCTTCCTCCTTCAGTCTCACTCCCACATGCAACTAAAGAAACACAGCTGCCATCAGACGTGTGAATCATAAAATGCTTTAATGTTCTTTCACGGTTCATTCGTCCACAAAAGAAAGTGCCCTTCGGTGTGACAGAAATAAACAAAATGTAATTCAGGCAGTGACACTGACAGGTAGACAAGATGCATAGAGACTCTATGGAACAAATATAATAGAAAATGACATACAGTACAGTACATAACTGAGCAAAATCTGAATAACTACAAACAACGTTGATGTGATCACTTTTGGCACCAACTATGAAGTCATGTAGTTCACCATCACACTGACTACGCTTAATAAACCACACACAGGTACATGTTGTTTTTTTCTGATAATAGAAAAAGAGATTTACAAATAGTTTTATCAGCAATTCATGGCTCCAGACGCTTTCAAAACACAAATTTTCAAACCGAACAACGAATTGAGGAAAAACCTGACAGTGATGTCTGGAGCAGTTTTTTCTGGCAGTTTTCATCATTTCTTAAGTGCAAGTTTTGACTGTTTTACCCAAAATATAGAGCTTGCAATCTGAGGACACACAAATCTGAATAAATAATTAAAATAAATAACCACAAACAAGACAATACAACCAAAGTTATGCATTTTTCAGGGAATCGCTTTCCATTCACAGTAAAATATGTCCTTTTTTTCATATTTTTTAAATATCCATGCTTGGTTTAATGTGATCTGCCTGCTTTAGTCCTGGTCTCCCGTCATGCTTTCTCTGTCTATTCCTAACTTGAAACTTATTCTTACTTCAGCACATTTTCAAAATAAAGCTTCCCCTTTTTTTTGTCCTGTAAGGTCATGTTTCTAAACTGGTGACCTGAAACCCAAAAGAGGTCATGAGACATCCTGTTAAGGGTGCAAATATAAAACTATTTATATTTAGGGATTTCAATCGTTGTATATAGACTAGTGAAGTGTCCGTTCAAAATGAGCTCAGAATGGGCCAAATGCTTGGCCTGTAACACATCCACGTCGCAGCTAATCACGGTCAAAAACATCGGTGAAATACACCTATAGCGGAGGTAATTTCCAAATAGGTGCTTGCTTTGACCACTGGAAGTATTTTGCTGGCGGTAACGTTATTAGTGTTATAAGTTAGTATCAAGTCTGACACTAGGGAAATACAGTTTTACTCACGGGGGATAACACACCCGTGGCTTACTCGCGGTCACACGGTGAAATACACCTGATTCTGGGTCCGGTTGTAACGTTAGTATATCCAGCAGTGAACTGCATTGAGAACATGATGGACTGCCTGCAGAGCCCTGAAGCCCCCGCTGCTGAGCACAGCGCTGGTCACTTTATTCAAAGTTTATTACTATTTATCATGTCGCGTACCCAAATTGCACCAAATTCGACAAAGGTCCTCCTCTGGGTCCACAGCAATACACCCTTCAACTGTGAAGTCGATCGGATGAGCGGTTCTCAAGATAAGCGAAGTACATACAGACAGAGATTCTTTGCTTTAGAGTTCGATATCATTTGGGTTTCAATGCAAAACCAGCTGTAATTTACTGCTCTAGGGATGGTCAACCTGCCATTTCAAATCTCTTCAACTTCAATTCCCTAAACTACTTGCTTTAACATGCACCATCTCTGTTCTTGAATTCAATGTTTCTTCCCATCTGTCCAAAGTTTGCACTGTGTATGTCGTGATAACAAGTCATCTGACCCACACTTGTACCAAACATGTGATCCTGGAAACTTTGGAGAAGTAAACAAGTGCACAACAGCTGCAAAGAAGGGAAGTAAAACTGAATTCAGCCTTTTGTCCTATGTTGCAATCGCTCTCTTCCTTGCACATACGCTCAGCTGTGATTCCTCAGTCTGCAGCCACAGTTATGTCTACAGTTTTCCCAGTGTTTCATACTTTACAGCTCATCTCCGTGAAAAATGAGGCCCACGAGCTCTTTCTGATCTAGAAGTTTGATCCTCCGCTGGTCACTTTACTCTCCCATCTGAAATCTGACTTGTGTTACTGCTGTCATGACAAAAATATAAATAAATAAAAGAAATGTGTATTTTCCTAACAGTGAATAAATGGTCAGTTTTACACACACAGCAGGTTCATCAGTGTACTAGACACCAATGACGCCAACGACACCTTGCTGTGTAGGTAAAACATGTTTTTAAAGAAAAGATTTGAGCTCATAAACTAATTTATCAGTCCCACACGACAGGTCCGCCGTCCCCCCGCCCAGCCCTGCTGCCCAGCCCGATCCACCAGGCCCGGGGTTCAGGTCTACGAGCTGATGATCTGGCCAGACCAGGTCTCGTGTTTCGTCCCTGGGTTGAGATGTGTGATCTTCACCTCCACCGCCTGCACCTTCAGGTTCTTGGGCGGGACCCGGCTCACTTTGTACGTGACCTCGTCACCCTCTACCGGGACATACTCCCCCTCGATGCTGAAACAGAGAAAAAGTAGGGCGATGAAGTACGAGTAAAAAGTGCAGGGTTACAGACAAAGTGTAAACACAGGAAGTGCCATCACAAATCAAAAAAAAAACCTCCATAACAGTTACAATAGAACATTTGTTTGCATTTTTTTTCCACTGTCATGCTGCAAAAAATGTGTTAATGCACTGCTCGTGATTTTTAACTCATGAGATGAGATCTCAACCTTTTTCTTCTACAACTTAAACTTCTTCCAAACTGCACAATGGTAAATAGGCCTAGTTATATTTTCCTTTTCATGTTGTTTAATAGCAAGAGAGGACTAAAGTCTGAACTATTAATTTCACTATAAAAACAGCAGAAATGATTGGAAAATTGCAGAAAGACACAATAATTAATATCCTATCCCATAAATCTGCTCATGACCCTGCAGAGTTATTTTGTGACTCCTTTAGGATACCTCAACATCCAAACTGGAGAACCACTGACTTAAAGAAGTAGTTTGACATTAAGGGAAATGAGCTCATTCACTTTCTTGCTGAGTGAGATGAGAAGATCGATATTGTCAAGTATGGAGCTGGTGCTAGGAGGCAATTAGCTTAGCAAGACTGAAAACAAGAGGAAGCAGCTAGCCTGGCTCTGTCCAAAGATAAAACATCCTACCAGCACTTACTTACTAGTTTATACGTTGTCACTATTTGACACTATTTCTTGGCAAATAGCGGCCAGGCACAGTGAATTCCCGACTTTCAACAAGTGGAGACTCCAGGAAGTCACCATGCCCAGCTCCATCAAGTAACTCGCCATAAAATCACAACTTGATGTTTTTTACATATTTGTGTACGAACTCAACAAACAGGATAAAATGGCTTAAAGGAACAGTGTGTAACATTTCGGGGAGGGGGATCTATTAGCAGAAATGCAATATAATATTCCTAACTATGTTTTCTTTAGTGTATAATCACCTGAAACTAAGAATCATTGTGTTTTGATTAGCTTAGAATGAGCCCTTCATATCTACATAGGGAGCGGGTCCTCTTCACAGAGTCCGCCATGTTGCTCCGCCATGTTTCTACAGAAGCCCAGAACGGACAAACCAAACACTGGCTCTAGAGAGAGCATTTCACGTTTTAACGTTACCTGAAGGCCACCGTAGTTCTCTGACAGCCTTGTGAAACTGTGGTAACGTGAGCCGCAGAGTGCAAAACCGTGGTACCGCCAGCCGCCGTCTGACTTCTGTTGCTCCAAAAGAAGCGTTATTATGGTTAGCATGGCCTCTGAGCGATGAGAACAGCGTTACCACGGTTTTGCACTCAGCGGCTCACGTTACAGCAGTCTTGGAAAGGGAGGAGTGAGCGGAGGAGTACTCAGTTGGTTGCAATCTGCAACCACACCACTAGATGCCGCCAAATCCTACACACTGTCCCTTAATTACTGAGCCTTAGAAGTGTTAATAGGTGTATTTCTGAACTTAGGATAGATCCATGCTAGCTGTTTCCTCCTTCTTCCAGTTTCTACGCTAAGTTTTAGCTTAGCTAATCACCTCACTGCTCCAGCGTCATACACAGACTTTGAGAACGGCATTAATCTTCTCATCTCACTTTTGGGGAAAAAAACAGATATGTGTATTTCCCAAAATGTCAAATTATTCTTTTAAAGGAATAGTTACCTCCACTACACAGAGACACACACACATATTATAGGGACAAATACAGACATTTGCTGGAGCTCTGACAATGAGGAAATGTTTGAGACAAGATAAACGTTGGACTTTCAGACCCTCGATGCAGCTGTTCGGCTGTAAGATAACTGGATCATCCTGCTTGATCTATTGGGAGAAATCTCACAGATTTGCTTTTGCTGAGGCTGTAGTAACATTTGGCATATTGCTTATTCTGAATAAAAAGGTGGAATATGACCAGCACAGATTGCTGTACTCTCTGTGCATGTCCACTTATTGCACGTGTCACAGAGTCCTAGGAGGGTTGGTAAAAATAGCATTCCCTTTGAAAAAAGTACACACGTAAACAGTGTTATTGCTTAGTTCCTACAGTCCTGTGAGTTGACGATGCAGATCTTCAGTAAGTTTTGTACTGCTATTTGTAATTCTGCTAATGCACGACGTGTTTGTCTGCTGTGACTCTCAGGGGCCACAGCTGTGAAATCTGTAGGATTTAGCCCTTTGAGAGTGTGTGCGGTGTTATTGCCACTCACTCTGAGATGTGAACAAAGACGTCTTCACCACCGTGGGAGGGTCGGAGGAAGCCGTGACCTTGTGACCTGGAGAAGTTCTTGCACACGCCCTTAAACACCGGACCTGAGTGAGCGCGTACCGTACTGCAGCCAAAGAGAGAAAAACAAAATAAAGTTCTAAGTTTTTGTTTTCTTTTATGTGAGAAAATTCATGGTTCAGGCCCTTTTGACAAGACGAGGAGGGTTCATGACGGTTAGAAGGGAAGAGCTGGTTGCATCAACTACACATAGCCTCATAATGTCACAATACAACGGCAGCAGAGATGAGAACACTAATCTGCGTAGTACTAATCTCTACAGTACTACAGTATTTAACCTTTCCTCAGCACCAAAAACAGTCAGCAAACCAGCCACAACAACCTGTCAGATTTACATTCAAAGACAAGCAGCTTTCAAATCAGTGAAGCTGAGATCAATTTTTATTTTTCGGTTTGAAAAATGACTAATTTTGAATCCATTATTACTGCAGTTTGGTTAATGACAAGGTGCAGTGGTGGAAATATTCGGATCCTTTATGTAAGTAAAAGTAGTAATACCACAATTTAAAAATACTCCCTTACAAGTTAAAGTACCTAATTCAAAATTTAACTTGAGTAAAAGCACAGGCATATCAGCGTCATGTACTTAAAGCATCAAAAGTAGAAGTACTCATTATGCAGAAATGTTACATTATTATATATTACATTATTGGATTATTATTGCTGATGCATTGTTGGATAAGCAGCATTTTAAGTACTCTTGGGTAGTTTAATAGCAGTGCATCCTACTTATTTTTAAGCTCATCACATGTTTTATATGTAAAAACTTCAGCAGCAAAATGGTACCACTTTATATATATATATATATATATATATATATATATATATATATATATATATATTACATTAGCATTAACTAGCCTAATGCTTTAATCTCATTATTAGTACTGGTTTGCTGGCTACAGGGACTTTAGTAAATGTAGTAGAGTAAAAAGAACATTTTTCTCTGAAATGTAGTGAAGTTTAAAGTACTTTTCATCGATGATGTATACAAATTACTTTTTTCTGTGTTATTTCTTCATGATATTTTGTTGTAGTATTATGGTGATCATGTGATTGCCTCCCAGTGGTTGTCGATACCATATAGGTGAGACCACATCCACTTTGTCGGTTTGTTGAATGCCCTGACGAAGACCTACAGTGGTTAAAACATGTTGGCTTTTTTTAATGATTTAGCCACTATAATAAAGGCTTTTTAATATATTTCCTTCCTCGTTTGCCACTTGTTTTAATATTTTGAGGTGCCTGGATTGCCTTCCTGTCTACTCAAATGTGTGTGTTTATTAAGTGTCTTCTTTCCACCACACACTCATTGGTAAATAAACTAACTTACGCTGAGTAGGTGCGGTTGCGTTTGGTTGGCAACGGGCTGGGCAGCTCCCGAGGCAGCGGCTGCTCTCTCCCTTCCTCCCATACCCGGCTGCCCTCCCTCAGGAAGGGGAAGGAGAGGGTGAGGGAGGTGTTCGGGGAGCGCAGCGGGGTCCTGGAGGGCGACGTGAGGCTGGGGTCTGCCATGTCACAGGTGACAGGGACGAGGACGATGAGGGAGGACGGATGGCGTGGATGCAGTGTTGGACGCTGCTGCTGTTTGGTGAGCCGCGGGCTGCTGATGGGCTGCTGACACCGTTGTCTGTCCGCTGGTGTATCTGTGTGTCCGTCTGCTTGGAGAGGGCCGCCTCAGTGTGGGACACAGCCGTTATCCAGGTCAGCGCTGTCACTTCAAGTCTGTCAGGAGGACGGGCTGTGAGGAGGGAAACCACAGGGAGAGAATGGAGGAAGATCAGAGAGTTGTCATGTGGCTTTAGATCTGATGGGGGACAGGAGGGATGGGAGGGGTCATCCATCCAAGAATAAGCCTGTTCCAAGTCAGAAACCACATACAAATAAGGCACTTGAGAGGTGAAAAATGTCTTTTCACTGTGTCTAGGAATGTATTGTTCTACCATTATACTGTATGTCAAATTTATGTTATTTGATGAAATTCCTTCCAAAAAGAAAATAGATGCTTTGGTGACGCCTCCTCAGTCAAGTCTCAAGTCCCTTCTAATATTAAAGGGCTACTCCAGTGTTTTTAAAACAGAATGATCAATCGATGCAGCAGAGGGCAAGATATCCTGACTATAAGTACATTGTATGGCTCCAAAAACAGTGGATCCTACACCTCCCATAATGCAACTCAAACGCATCCTTAGACCCTCCTAATAAACGCCACACCTCCAGTTTGTAACACGGCTTTCTGTTAAAAATGTGTGTAGTCTCCAAACACCACCTGAGATAACGCGATGACATCATCAGGGTAATTTTCTCAAACTTGAGAAGACATTACAAAACAGTTTTCACAAGCCGAGTCCTCAAGACAAGTAAACTGATCTTGGGATGTAAAATTGGTGGATTGCCCCTTTAAACCCAACCCAAAATTTTGTTACATGCAGAAACACCAGTTTTCTTTCTTTCATATTTACAAGTTTCCCTTCGCCTCAGTTGGTAAGATATCTGCATACCACTGCAATCCCCCATGATTATTATACTACAGGGTTTATCTCTGAAGCTTCCCAAAGCTTTGTATTAGGAATGAAATTTGTTATATCAGGATAAACCCCTTGAAATTCATCATCTCGTTTTTGAGGGGAGGGGGGGGTCCCAAACAAACTCCAAACTAAATAACTAAGGAAAAAATTAAATAATAATAAAATGAATATGAATAAGTTAGAAAAGAAAAAGAGTACAACCTTAGACTAGACACAATCAAACAAACAATGATCAAGCTCTAAATAGAGAGGGGAGCAGTGTTTCAAGATGAGAAAACAATATTTTTAAATAAGCGAAATAATGACAGCAGGGCTGACCAGAATGCTTCGAAGCTTCGACCGTTGCCATGGTATTCAACCTCCAAATCAGTATTCGAATCCTTCGTTTTTAATTTATTTTAAGTACGTAATAATAATGTAGAAATCCCCAAATAGCACATGAAATAAGGAATAATCCCACAACATTATTATTCTCAGACAGATATCTGTTTGTTGTGTGTAAAGGTGTGTAGTGCGACACGGCACTGTCCTAGGCACTGAAACAGGGGAGATGGAGACCGACAGACAGAAGAACATGTCAGCCTGCCGCGCTGCGCTGCTCCGCGAAGCTTCGAATACCTTCGAATATTTCTCATCGAAGCTTCGAAGCCCAAAAAATGGTGTTGTGTTATTTAGACAGCCCTAGATGACAGAGAACTAATACTTAAGGTAACTTATTCCAATTAGAAGGAGCCTGAAACATAAAAGCTTTTTTATCAACTTCTTTAGATACAAAGGGGATTATAAAGAGGATCTGATCAGAGTGTCTTAGTGAATAATTTGACATAAATGGATCAAAAATATTGTTTTAGATAATCATGTTAGTTAAAGCTGCAGTGGGTAGAAATGAAATAAAACGGCAGTAGTGCATGAGACAGGTAATCTGACAAAAAATCATGTGCCTCTGTATCCTCCGGTGCTCCTAATGGCATCTACAAGATTTCACAGACCGGAGGAAAACAACCAATCAGAGCCGAGCCGGAGCCTTGCCGTCTCTGAGCAGCTGTCAATCACTCGCAAACCCTAATCAAACGTCAAACTAGGCAGCACTGATCAAATATGAATCAATATTCTGTTACTATAATAACTATTTCTCACATAAAATGTTTTCAGTAAAAATCTTGTAGTGTAGTGTTTCGCTGTAAAATGAGAAAGTTTGTGAGCCGGCAGCCATGTTGAGATCTGTTGAGGAAATACCAAGCACCGCCCACCAGCCGGAGCACAGCCAATAGGAACTCTCTGACATGACCTGTGATTGGCCAAAGTCTCCCGTCACGGGCCGGATTTTTTAAAGTCTGAAAACAGAGCCATGAGGAGGTGCAGAAGTCTGGTTCTCTCAGAACACTTGAATTACAATATGCTGAAAGGTTATTATGGAATTTTTGCCCAATGATGCTAAAAACCTTTTGCCTACTGCAGGTTTAATGCATTTAAAAATAAATTAATACCAGTGAAATTGACGTCTTATATCTAGAGGGAACCACCTGAGTATGTTTGACATTGTGTAATGGTGTGCAAAAAAAGAAATAATAATAATAATAATACCTGTGGAGATTCAATTATCATATACTTGACTTGCATCCTGTTCAGTGTACAGGACACTATCATTGCAGTATCAGAGTTACAGAGTAGGCATATGCTCCAGCCTCTATGGTTTTGTTATTAAATTATTCATCCATGTTGTTCATCATTCTCTAATACTAAAATCCGCAATATATCCTGTTCAGTCAGGTGACCTTGCCCTCCAATGCCTCCTAATCTGGTTTCTATTCACAGTGGCATTTTCAAGGTTAGAATAAGAGGCAGCTGACTGATCTCCTGTCAGTACAGTGTCCTTTTCTATATGTACAGGCCTACGTGTTTTTTACGCCCACTCCTCTCTCCTGTGATGATGCAGGCAGAGCCCCGCACGCGGCGTGACGTCAGAACAGCTGCAGCACGCCGCCTCCAGTGGTGCGTTCGTGACGTCAGCGCCCCATCTCAAATGATCAATTGCACATCCTACAGGAGTACTACACACCACACACATCATATAGCTTTTCCACGGAATAGCCTGTGTTACAAATACATCCGAGCAACCTGCGAGTTTCAACATGATTATTATAATAATTTTTCATTATGAGAAACTGTGGATGGAGCCAAACATACAGAGTTTACAGTCATTAACAGACACCAGCAGCTGGAGAACATCTGGATGAGCAGAAATGAAGCAACAGAGGGTCAGACACAAATCTCCTCCCTGTCCCATGATTATGAAAAGGCAATGAATTGTGTGATTGTGGAGTTCATATTTTATCAATTAGCTTTTCCCTCGTTTTCTTTTAGCCAAATGCGAAACGTAAAGATATTAATGCCGATTATTACAGCCATAATAACATCTGCCATTTGTCAAAAATATGTGAAAAGCAGCTGGACAAAAGCAGGGTGAGAGGTCCGTTCACTGAGAGCAGCTGGTGGTCAAATATGGTGGAAATGTTACACCAGATAAATACATAATGAAGCCTATAATCTATTTTATTTAGCGGTTATTCTGCCAAGCATGCAGAGAATACATCATTGTCCCCGATCCCAAAACAAAGCCACACTGACACACTCCCCCCTGCAGGCACTTCAACATGCATCTATATTCACAGAAATGGTACTTACTGCATCGGCTGCGCTGCTAGTAGGTTGAGAGGACGATCCGCGTGTGAGAGTGTGTGTATTAAGTCGGTGTGTGTGTTATATAACGAGTTATTAAATAAATAAGTCGACTAAATCCGCGCAGTCCGACGGAAAACCCTAATGTGACGATGCGAGGGGCTGCTGAGTCTGCGCAGCTGGCGGAGATTCCGATGGCGTGATGCGACTCTGTGTGTGTGTGTGTGTGCGTGTGTGTGTGTGTGTTCATTCCTTGTCATGTGTGCAATCTGTTGGGGGACAGCGTGCTCACATTGTGTTGAGGTATCTTTGTCTTTGCCATGATTTTAGGATGTTGATCATGTATGTCACTCTTTGTGCAGCTGTTCCTGAGCTGCTCTATTATAAACGGTGTGTTATGTGGTGGACTGGACTCCAGTAATGCAATGGATTTTACATTCTACAAGTTTATCTTTCATCACATAAAAAACACCAAAAACAGTCTGAGATGAGCTCAGGGAGCACTCATACAGGGCCGGCTTAAAGCTTCAGTAGGCAACAATTTTTTGACATCATTGGGCAAAAATTCCATAATAACCTTTCAGCATATTGTAATTCAAGTGTTCTGGGAGAAAACCAGACTTCTGCACTTCCTCATGGCTGTTTTCAGTCTTTAAAAAATCTAGCCTGTGACGGAGACTTTGAACAATTACAGGTCATTTCAGAGACAGCGCGTTCCTATTGGCTGTGCTCCAGCCGGTGGGCGGTGCTTGGTATTCCCTCAACAGATCTCAACATGGCTGGCGGGTCACAAACTTTCTCATTTTACAGCTAAACAGTACACTACAAGATGTTTCTGAAAACATTTGAGGCGAGAAATAGTCATTACAGTAACAGAATATCGATTCATATTTGATCAGCGCTGCCTAGTTTGACCGTTTGATCGGAGTTCGCGAGTGATTGACAGCCGGCTCTCATTGACGG
Source organism: Sebastolobus alascanus (assembly GCA_916701645.2). Classification (NCBI taxonomy): domain Eukaryota; kingdom Metazoa; phylum Chordata; class Actinopteri; order Perciformes; family Sebastidae; genus Sebastolobus; species Sebastolobus alascanus. The sequence continues at coordinate 1,449,133 of CAKAOJ020000035.1, read as the reverse complement.
AAACTGGACGGCAGACTCCAGGTCAGCTCTGATTGGTTGTTTTCCTCCGCTCTGTGAAATCTTGCAGATACCATTAGGAGCACTGGAGGACACAGAGGCACATGTTTTTTTTTCAGGTTACCTGTTTCATGTACTACTGTCAGGATATAGTGACCGTTTAAAAAAAAAAACCTTTTTAATCATATTTGCTCCAATCTCACCTACTTCAGCTTTAAGGCATAAGGCATAGGCCATATAGGCGGTAACCTAGGGCGCCACCTTCTTGGGGGCGCTAGTCGCCCTCTAAAAAAATAAATAATTTTTTTTTTTAAAATGGGGCACCCTTCCTCATTTTCTGCATTGAGGTAATAAGTGAAGAAAAAAATACACTTTTCACCCCTGTAACTCTCTTTTTCATCTACCCTGTAGGCTTTAGGGCTGTGTATTGGCAAGAATCTGGCGATATTATACATATCATGATACAGGGGTTACGATTCAATATATTGCGATACTGTAAGAAAGGCGATATATTGCGATTTTTTAAAATCTAATTTAAGGAAAAACTGTCATGTATAAAGAACACACCACCATATGCATAAAATATGAGTAAAAAAAAGTTTACTCTTTTATGCAATCTGAACAGTGAGATCTGCATTTATCACAGTCCCTTTAACATCCAACATCAATGCACTACTTTGAGAGGGCACATACACTGAGAGGACACATCTCTTTGCAAATGAAATAAAGTATTGACGGTCCAGAGTTAATCTTTGCATGTAAACTATTAAATAAAGTCAATACAGTGTTTTTGAGAGTCGATACAGTATCACAAACCATAACATCGCGATATTCAATACTTTCTTGTCGCGGTAGTCAGTGTTACCGGTGTTACACGGTGGTCGGGCACACGACGATTACATTACGTACCCACCGCCCCCACCGTCGTTTTGCTTTTTTTTTTACAGAAATAAAACCCATTTAGTTCATTTTGGCGAATCATCGGACGACGGACGCTACAAAGTGAAAGTTTCTGCTCCGTACGGAGTCTCAGCTCAGAGTAGCAGCAGTCAGATTTCCCACACCCGGGACGAGAGAGAGTTGGCAGACAAGACGATGGCGGAGGATTTGGTGTCAAAGCGAAAAGCAAAAGCGCCTACTTGGCAATGCTATAAGGGAACCATAACGTTAATGAGGTAATCGCCGTGTGGAGGACAGAGCGGTCACAGCCGGTGTGTGCGGAGGAGCAGCGGCGGGTGGAAACCTGCGGGCTTTCGCTGGACCGGAGAGGCCAGACAGCCAACCATCCGACGGTAAAGATCAAAGTAAGCGCGCTACACATATTGAGCGTCATCTTTTCTTGTAAAATGTCCGGTGTAATCGGTAACACCGGTGTTGTCACAAGTTTATTAAACGGTGGCAAAATTTCCTCTCCGTATCAGCCCTACTGCCCGGCTGCATTTATTCGTTAATAGAAGTGTAAATTGTAGTGAAACTGACTAAACACTCCAAAGCCAACAATATCAGGGACCATTTGTTTATTTGCATTTCCATAAATACAGGTATTTATGAAAATAAAAATCTTAATTTTGTCTTAAAACCATTGTGATGTCTGATGCGGTTTACGGGCCTGACCCTTGAGCAGGGGGCGGGGCTCCAAATCCGAATTTTGCCAAGGGCACCATAAGGGCTAGAGCCGGCCCTGCACTCGTATTCACATAGACTAGATAGTTCCAGTGAGTCTGCAGTCATAGTTATTTACATGGGGAATTATTTCTGCAGGGAAGGTCACATGCAAACTGTGTTTTTTTGTTGAGATAAACTCTATGCAGTCTGACCTAGTTTCACAACTGGCCATACAGTTGTCACATGCAACACAGCCCGCTGCGTTTCTGATTGTACAACAAACACAAGTACGTGTGTGTGTGTGTGAGTTGCTAAACTAACACTGAGTGCAGAGAGCAGAGCCGGTTATAAACAAGCAGGACCTTCACTGGCCTTCAGACTGTAGGATTTAAAGGCCGGCCACTAATCCGTTTTGATACACTTCTTATAATCACACAAAATGACAAACCACAACCACTCACGCTGATGATACGCCCTTTTACTGCGAGACAAAGCAGAAATATTACAAAGATGTTAAATAAACTGAGGATGCGTGAACAAAAACTTTGGGGAAGAGGTAACGTTTCAAATAAAAAGTTTATATTTTAAGCTTGAATATTATTTTTTTTTATTGTTGCAATGTTACCTTTGTTTGGATCTTGATGATACAAATGCATTATAAATTGTCCTGCGGGTCTCATTTCTATCAACAAAAATATCACTCAGCCTTATTTCTCTCACTTTAAAGGGATAGTTTGGGTGTTTTTGAAGTGGGGTTGTATGAGGTACTTATCCATAGTCAGTGTATTACCTACAGTAGATGACGGTCGGCATGCCACCAGTTTGGAGAAACAGACAGGAGTTACCTGTACTGCTGTATGTACTGTTATGTACTGCTGTGGACGGGGCCGGCAGCACCTATAAAAATTAATATCCATTGAAGTGTACGCTATATTTGGAATATTTTCACCTGTTTACCTTGCCGTCAGACAGCCCTTTCCAACGGGGAACTGAAGCCGTTGCATCCAAATCCACCAGACTCAATTGAAAAAAAATGTAATTTTACCTCACAGAACACGCAAGTTGCTGGACTACCGCTGCCTCGATCGGTTTGTTTTTTTGTGCTACTGAGTAAAAAATAAAAAAAATTACTGTTTTTTTTTTTCAATGGAGTCTGGTTGCTTTGGCGAGAGCATAGATAAAAGCTTCAGTTCCCTGTCGGAAACATAGACTGTATAGCTGTCTGACGGCAAGGTAAACCGGTGAAAATATCCTAAATATAGAGTACACTTAAACCTATGTTGATTCTTTTAGGGTGGCTAAAATACGTTTTGCTGCCGGCCCCGTCCACAGCAGTACATTACCTTGCTTCCGTGCGGTAACTCCTGTCTGCTTCTCCAAGCTTCAAAACACCCGAACTATCTCTTTAAACCTCAAGTGTCTGTAAGCTCTCACATCATTAGGCACCACATTTATTCATCCCTGACAAGTGCTTTTTAGTGATCAACAGCACCTACTTTGAGCCATTTAAGCCAGATTTTGTGACCTTTGTATGTCCAGCTATCGTACTAAAGTAGTGATGATTCAAATAATGTCTTAATTCTTATGAATTGGGGGTCAAAATCTCATGTGAAATATACCAAATGACCGCAAATGTCCATCGAATCATTCTTTTTTTTTAAATCTATGGTCTATTTGACATGTCAACATGAAGCTGGTATGTTAAGTAAGGGCAGTATTTACAACACAATCAGTCTCAATGTGACGGAGCACATCGGTCACTTTACACCGACAGCATCTTGAGAGCAGCTCGACTCTGCGTCTTGACTTCTGTACCCAAACCACTGGGCTCTGTGTCTCCAGCCGACCGCCCCTCACCTCTCTGATCAGTTATGGTGGTCGATCTGTTCGTAACCAACCAATGTTGGTGTGTCCTCTTCTTCCTCTGCAGTGCTAACTGTTCCACCACGACAGCAGCCCCAGCCCCGGGTCACAGATGGTCCCCTGAAACAACAGCGCAGTGGGTCAGGATGGATGTGAAGCTACTTTTGTTTCAGTATGTCCACAGTTAAAGCCCAGAGTCCACCCACACAGGTGGCTTCAGTCATTTAGATTAATTAGTCCTATTCTCAGAACTGTGTGGGCATGTACAGACTGACTCTCCTGTTAGTTTTGTTGCACCTCTTGGGAACAGGACAACTTGTACCTTTATGACTCTTTTGAACACCAGTATATGAGCCCGGCGTTCACACCAGCATTCATAACGGTGACATTTACAAACAAACAAAATATATCACTGCAATCAGTTTATTTGCAAGCGGACACTAAGTAAATCAATGAAGAGCTTTCACGTGGAGTTCAATTGTTGTAAACTTTGACACACAAAGCCCTTGTGAGTAATTGTAAACAGTGTCGATCGCTGAGGGAATGGAGAACAGGAGGGTCCATAATGTGACAATCAGTCATTGTCAGGCATTATGGAGCAATGTGTTTCTATAGCACCCCAAGCATTCAGAAATGTAGCTATTTCAAGGTACAAATATGGGACGTTTACTTGGGAATACCTCTGAATTGATAAAATAAAAATGCTTGATTGTGTGTCTGTGTGTAGTCAGAGATGTCCTGAAGTCAAATATATCAGTCATTGTTGGGAACTTTTTTCTAGTAACCCAAAAATCAAAGAATAAAAGACATTTCCCTCACAACTAAGTGGTATTTTCTTTTCCTTTTTTTCTTTTCTTACCTCCGCGTAGACTCAAATTAAACAATTTCAATCAATTTTGGTATTAAAAAAATTGATTTCAAAATCGTAAAAAAAAAAATTGTGATACATAGGTTACCAGCTGTGTGTTAAGAAATCAGGTAATACAAAACCACATTTCTCAGCTAGATTTGGAGGAGGTTTGGTATGTGACAGCCTTCTTGGCCCATTATGACAGTTTCATTCTAAAAATGTTGGGAAAAAATTGGAAGGAAGAATCCCTGAACTGGGACAGAGTGGAGTTTGGTGAACATTAGTGAGAAAACTCTGACTCCACCCAGCTTCAACCTACAAAGAGTCTGAATCAGCCAAAATAACAACTGATTTTCACGCTTTTATCAGAATATAGTTTTTTAATAACAGTTTTAACTAAATGTGTGTTAGTCGTGAGGTGTGTTGTTCTTACAATCAGAGTGTACGGCGCCTCTTTCTTCTCCACGATGTCCTCTGCCGGCGGCGCCGTCGACTGTCCCGGTTGTGCCGGCGTGTCCGTCGCCACGGTGGCCGGGCCCGTCGGCGAGGTGTCCACAAACACTTCATCTGTCACCCGAAAGCGGATCTCCTCTCCTTGATCCATGTAGAGGTCGTGGGCCCCCTCGTCCGTCTCATATTCCCAGAGCCAGACCTGCTCTGCTTCGTCACTGAGGCCGTAGCTAAGGAGCTGCAGCTACGTAAACTACAGTCGCAATCAATTCATCTACATAACGTGTGTGTGATGCACATGTGTGGCTAAAAGATGAAATCACAGCACCTTCACTTCATTTATAGGATCATTTTCAGTCAGGATACAATTTAGCGGGCTGCTGAAGAGACTCTGGTGGGATGAGGATGTCGTCAAAGAAGCCCATCGTCACTGTGAAACAGAAAAGTTACAGTGTTACCTCAGCAGAGACTTGTGAGCCTTCAGGCCAACTGTTAATAATGTTTTCTGTTTTTCACATGGGGTGTAGACAGCACAACTGACTGAATAAGATATGGCAAAATAATTAAAATAAATAAGGCAGATATATAATGTTACCTGCTAGAGCTGACTAATTAGAATGATCAAGAGCTGATAATTCACAATAAAATGAAGTGACAAACATTTTTCAAACTGACTTTAAAGGGGCCCATTTTCAAAATTCATACATGTTATTCCTATGGTCTAAGACAGTCCAAAAAATATTAGTAAACATGAACAACTCTCTCCCAAATTCCAAAACTAGAGTGCTAAATCTCAAATTTGTGATGTCATAGGGTATAAAGTGTGGAGATGCTCCATAGACGATGAATGGGGAGAGATGTTACAGATGACACTGAGAGCACCCAGGGGGATGTTCTGAGTATATGGGAACATTTTCTGTTTCACCACTGAGAACTCTACAGTAGAATAAAGCTCATTTGGGTATGAAGAAAAAAGAAAACAAACATTCTGTGGGTCCACAAAATCAGCCTCCCATTCATTGTCTGTGGAGCAGCTCTCATTTGGGAGAGAGTTGTTCATGCTTACTACTATTTTTTGGACTGTCTTAGACCACAGGAATAACCTGTATGAATTCTGAAAATGGCCGTCGTTCCTCTTTGTTTCTCTATCAACTAGTCAATGAATCCATTAGTAGATCTACAGAAAATGACTCGACAGTTATTTTCACGTTCAATTATTGATTTAAGTCAATTTTCAAGCTGAAACTTCAAACTATTTCCAGCTTCTCCTGTGTGAGGATTTGCTGCTTCTCTCTCTGTTTTATATTATTGTCAATCAAATATCTTTGGACTGTTGGTCGAACAAAACAAGACATTGCGTCACCTTGAGCTCTGAGAATAAATGAGCTGATACATTTCTTGAGATTGAATCAAACATGCTGAGATGGAAAGACAGAAGTTACCATGAACTCCCTCTTGACTGCAGTACTTGATCTTCCCGAGCAGGATCTCATCGAGGAAAGGGTGAAAAACAACATACCTGAAATGAACTGACAGACAGACCAAAGGAAGACGGGAATGAATCAGTGGGTGAGAGTTAGGTAGGGTTGTTCACAGCTAATACACAGTCCATCAACCCTCACTTTAACCATAACATAAGATCGGAGTACTAACAGTGGCAATAAGGGGGTTTCCCTGGGACTTATTTTGGGGTTCTACTAGAACATGTTTACATGCTTTAATGTTCAAAAAAATGCTTTACTTTTCTCATATCGGCTGTGCTGCAACACCTCTTTTCACCCTCAGTCTGAACCCCCCCCCCCAAAAAAGCCTAGTCTGCTCTGATTGGGTCGCTCTAACTAGTTTTGTTTGAGGGTGTGCCAAACTAGCCGCTAGGCCGGTATTAATGTGTTATTTGGTGACATCACCACGTTACAGAAGAAAAAGGCGGGACTTCAAGCAAGGCGTTTCAGGAGCAGTGTTTCTGTGGGGGAGAGTAACTCCCTTTAGCGTGGACTTTGGGCTTTGTAACTTTGCAGACCTTTTACATGCACAAAAAAACTATATAACACTAAAGGAAAGGGAAAAAAAACGAAAGCATAATAGGTCCTCTTTAAAACTAGAAAACCAAGTGGAAGGGCTCAGTTATAATCAGGTTGCAATATTTGGCAATGTGTCTATATATATATATATGAGAGAGCGTCGTCATACCTTTGGTGTGTGAGGCTCCGTCCCCCGGGAATATATAGGAATCCTCCAGTTTGGTGATGTCGTACAAGCAGATGCAAAGGCCAACGTTGTAAACCACCTGATGTGATGAAAGCAGGTCAGTAATGCAGACACGCCGAAATTACAATATTACACAAGTGCTTTGGCTTGACTGTCACAACAGACTTCCAATAAGCAAAACTCATAATGCAAAGAGCCAAACTGACTTGTTATCTTCTTGACTTTAAACACAACATGCTGTGCTGCTGACATAGAGAGCAAAACACTAAATCAAACACTCATATTAGCACGAATCACTGCACCACCACTGAAATGCATTTATGTAATTTTATTTACTGTCAAAATGTTGTAGTGTATTGGGTTTCTGTTTGTCTGTGTTACTGCTTTACAGTTTTACCGTATCGACTTTCTGTAGTTTTGATGATTAAACTGAAAAAGTAAACTGAGGCGGTGAAGTAAAACCATCATTTTGACTTGTATGGATGTAGAATTTACTTTAGGGTAAAGTGTAAAAATGTAATTAATTACAAAGACCTTTAAAACCTGAAAGTCTCATCCTATTGGCTGAATTTAAACTTTTAATTTTGGATCTTTTTAGAGAGGTCCGTGTTTGTTTCTGATGCTGTTTCTATGTGATGGCGTGACTGTGTTTTGCTGCATGTCTTATCTCTTGTTCTTATTTCTCCTGCTTCACTTAGAAAAGAGATGACTTGATTAAATAACGGTAGCAATAATAAACCTGACTTGTTTTTTATTTTGCATGCTATGTGAGATTTTGAATAAATTAAAGTAGCCTATACTTTAATATTTTGTGTTCAACGTTTTACACATTGTAACTAGTGGTGGAAAGTAACTAAGCACATTTACTCAAGTGTTGTACTTAAGTGCAATTTTGCAGTACTTTTACTTTGTTTGAGCATTTCAATTTTATGCTACTTTATACTTCTACTCCAAAACATTTCATTGGGAAATATTGTACTCCACTACATTTATCTGGCAGCTTTAGTTACTTTACAGATTAAGATTTTACAAAAAAAAACATAGGGTCAGTTTATAAAATATGATACTGAGTGACAGATTTAACTATCCAACAGTACATAAAGTACTTAAAATGTGCTCAACCTCCACCAGCTGTCACATTAAAATGCTTCTTACGTATTAAACCATCAGTAACAATATTCCAATAATATGATATATAATCATATAAACTCTCTTATATGTATATAAATATATATATATAAATATATATATATATATAAATATATATATAAAAATATATATATAAAAATATATATATATATATATATATAAATATATATATATATATATAAATATATATATATAAATATATATATATATATAAATATATATATATATATATATATATATTTTTTTTTTTTTTTTATTTTGATGCTAATACTTTTTACTTTTATTAATATTTTGAATGCAGGACTTTTACTTGTCAGAGTATTTCCACACTGTGGTATTACTACTTTTGCTTAAGTAGTGAAAAGCACCTTGTTGGCCAGTTTCTTGTTGAGCTCCTCGGCTATGGCCTCGTTCAGTTGTCTCTGGAAGCTCCACGGAGGGATCCTGACGGTGTCGACCATCTCCACCAACACGAACATGATGCTCACTGTGAGCAGCTTCCCACTGACACACAGAAACACACAAACACAGAGGAGCTGCTGCGGTGAAACACCTGAACCGAGCCTTCAGTTGAGCTGCGAGGTGTCGTTTACTCTCAGGACAGCATTCATGGGTTTTTTTACACAGCGGAGATGAATACAAATATCGACAATTGTTCACAATTTAGCAAAAGACCCCACTAAAAGTATAATAATCTACAGCAAACTCAGAAGCGTCCATGATGTATCCACGTGATTATTTACGACAGTGAGTTTTTACGACATGTCGCAAAACTTAAAGCTACAGTGCACAATTTTAAAGCTCTATTATTGTTAATATGTGTTATATTATATATATATATTATATATATAATTATATTTTTCTTTGTATTAGCATAACGTGCTAATTGGTCTCCACACTTTTCACAGATCTAATAAATAAATAAATATTTTTTAAATTATATTATATTATAGCCAAATATCATATACTAGATGCAAATTTTCTGATACCAAACCTTTATTTTCTGTTTTCTTAAAGGAATGCGACCTTTATGTTAAAACTATTGCATCCTCTGTTAACAAAAAGTCTGAAAGCTTTATCTGTCTGTAACACTTTCATTTGTTGAAATCAACAATCCCACATGTTAGTTTATTCTTTTTGTCTACATTACTGTTAATAATTATTACTGTTTGAATTATTGTCATGGGCTATTTACCTTTATTTATTCTATCTTTTCCTTATTTGTTTGTATTTTTTTTTATAGTTTATTGTGTCAATACATATCATTGATACATTTTCTTTCCTTTCCGATATTTAAACATCGTGACACAAATTTTTATCTTTCAACTACAGATAACACAGTGCATATATAAACAAACATGATGTTGATGTTCCAATATAGAAGTAGGCTTTCTACTGCTGCTACGACTTTCTATTGCAGTTTCATATTATATTTCTCAAAACATCTTCACAGAATATGATCCATTTAACATTTCATATACTATGTTGTCAGTCAGTTACCTTTACTTAATTTAAAGAAGACCCATCTTTTTTTCCAAAAGCTTTTCGTTCTTATTGATTTTATAAATAAGCTTTTCCATACTATATATTTATTCCACTGTTTCCAGCCACTTGTTTGCCTCGGGAGGCTCCAATTTTTTCCAACTTCTTGTTATTTGTTTGAATGCTGTAATTCTCAGGATTTTTTTGTATATTTTCGATGCATTTTTTCATTCAATAAAGTCACTAAAACATTTTGTAAACTCTTTGTACGTCCAACAAATACAAGAATAATACTCATGAAGTCTATTATTTAAATTAAATGAATAAGTTAAGATATCAAATTATCTTCTTGGCCGTTTTGTTATTCACAACTTTAATTAAGCTGCCATACTAATTGAGTTTGACAATAAAATCTCAGTTTTGAGACAGTCTATATACTGTAGGTTTATATTTGTGAACTTTACCCAGAATAATAAGCAACTTAATTATTTAGTAAATATGCACTTCAGTCCCATTAATGATAAGATACATTATATTGCATCAATTTAGTATTATATTTCCTACTGTTTAAACAGTGAAAAAACAATGACAATTTTTCTTTTCACAAGCCTAAATCTTTCCAAGGCAGTTCACATATTTGTACGTGAACTTTTAAATGATATATAAATTTAAAGTTGTGGTTGTTGTTTTGAAAGTGCAATTGAACAATGAACATTGCCAAAATAGAAAAATAGGTGATATAATGAATGTCAGTGAATGTGTGACAAAACTGTATGGCAGATTTGATCACAGCCTGTTGGAGTTTACAAGGAGCAGCAACCACAACTGAAGCCAGTTCTTCCTCATCTGCTAGTAGCCTGTATATCTACTGTAAAACTGCAATACTTGCAATCACATGTTCTTAATATTGATTTCATTAAACAAAGAAAAAAAACACACAAAAAACATTCACTTCAGAAGTTTATCTTTATTAATTTACCAGTTATTTTGTAAATGTCCAGATCTCTCAAGCGATAAAACTGCAGGCGTTTTGAATCATCAAAGTCGAGTTTAATGCAGAAACCGGAGTGTGAGGGGAATCATCGCTATGATAAAACATCTCTTCATATTCCATATTCATCTGCTGTATCTGAACATGTGGAGCATGTTATGTAAAACTGATTTCAAACACAGCGTAAAGCCTGACCAAACGGAGCACACCTGAGTACAAAATGACACAATAGGCATGCCTTCATGAGCAACATCATTTGATTTGTCACTTTACAGTAGCGCTGTTAAAACTCAAAAAGGCTCGAACCAGTTAACAACAAAAGCATTATGTTACATCACAGTATAATCAAACTGCTTCACACACAGCGGCTCTTTTAAATGTGCTGGCGGAGGAAAAAGGATGGTTAAATTAATCAGTGTTTTTTAAAGATGTTTTATGAATAAACATAGTGAATTCTGTAGGAAACAACACCCTGTACATAATCGATGGACACGGTGATGTATTTGAAAGATCACATAATGACGGGTGATTTCTCAAACACAACTGATGGGTAACCATTTACTTCTCAACATCTCTGTATTTTCATTAGGCATCTTTGGCAGTAAATCTGATACACTGGTGAGGAGTGTTTAACCATCAAAGTGATTAAAGAGGGCATAAAGCATGATGATTCTCAGTGTTGAGTATATGAAAAGATAACCCCGACATGGAGTCATTTAAAGTTGGGCTGACGCTATTTCAAATCACCTCTGTCCCTGAAAGCAATTTGAAAAAAACTAAAAAAACTTAAGAAAAATACACAAAAACCACCAAGAGCCATCTTCCTATAAATAACAAGTCCCTTTTCTCTGTCAAAGCCAAGCAGCAACCGACAATCCAGTATCTGTGCTTTCACTTAACCCACAATCCAAAACTGGGTTGTGAAACTGTTCGATTAGAGGGGACTCATGGTGTTACAAGTCATCACAGAGTTAACAGCTCTCATTTAGACAGGCAGCATACAGCACACTACTTGCTCTCTCTCTCTCTATTTATATATTTATTTATTTATGATTTATGTACACACCCCTATACAAAGTGCAGCTATATATCACATCATTTACACACAGGTCAGCGACTTATTTTAGTACATAGGAACTTAGCTCATGAACTGTAATTAGTCATCCAAAGCGGTTTTACTTCGTAGACAGCAGAATGAAGAAGTGACGGATTTACAGACTTTCTGGACGATGAGCTGAAAACAGAGGATCAGCAGTACTCCCACATAAAATACAGCAACAATGACCTCAAACATCCCTAAGCCCACAAAAATATATAACCACACTGTCTCAGTGGAGCACACTATAGGTATACATCATGGCAAGACTCTGGTTTATACCAAACTTAATACAATAATGATCTTGAATATACATTTTCTACCGTCTGAACGCTTGTGTATCAATAATGAATGTCAGTCCTATAGGGTTCGCACACAACGGAGATGTGCGCCGAAGAGTTAAATGTTTGCAGAAAAAAAAAAGCGAAGCACGCCTAAACCTACTTTCCTAACTCTACAAAGTGCTAGTGTACAGGCATCTGGACACTAGATTGTGCGTTAGTTAGTGTAAGAAGACAGCAGCAGGCCTTTTTTCTCATGCTATGGAGGACCAAACCTCAACCTGAAAAAAACGTCATTCAATGCGAAGACAAACACGGCCTGTCATCTCCCATTACAGCTACACGAAGCAATTTCACACGCTGGCGACTCCAGATGATAGTGAGGACTAACTGAAAAAACTTTAACACAGAGAAAACTACGATAATGAAACGTCTGTGAAGCTTTCCTCCGGAGGATTTAATTGGGATGATGAGAGAAAAGAGCTACTATCAAAGAGCGGAGCTTTCTCTGGACGTCGCCGCTGACTTTTTGCGACACTGCAATTTCCTATGGGCGCAGAAGATTTCCTGCGTCTATACGCTACAACAGAATTTGCTTTAATAAACTCGCCCAGAGCAGCTTCGATGTCTAGCGACACAAATGTGATTACAGCCTATTTCCCCCCAAACATATCAGGTTGTGGTTTGGACTGCATGAACCAGCCTGGTGAGAGCAGGATGAGCAAAGAAGGACACACAGACCGATGTTAACCCAATAAAAACAATCATGCATAACACACACACACAAACACACACACACAAAGGACAAAACACAGATGGAAAGAACAAAATGTCAAGGCTAGCGCTAACACAATGGCAGTGTGTGTTGTGGTTTGTTGCCCCAGTCCCAAGTTTTCACACAATGGGGTGTTATATCACGCAAAGAAGACAGCAAGCATGCGATGGAAGAGCAGCACAGAATCACGTGTTGGCCGACATGTAGGCTAAACTCAGAATGAAAACTGCAACAATAGCAGCAGCAGCAGCAGCATGAAAACACACAAAATCTCAGAGTGAGTGGGAACAGATTGGGCTGCAGTTGTACCGTGACAGTGCAGGGGGGGGGGTGGGAGTGTGTCTGGTAGTTTGTTTACAGTCTGGCTTCAAACTACAATGAGTGAGGAAACGCTTGTTCAAGTCAGTAATGGCAAATCTAGCAGCCCAATTCCAAGAGGTACCAGTGGAGTTCATCACCATTTGGTGCATTATAATCATAGAGAACATGTGGGGAAGATGTCTGGAGATAATGAAGGATAAGTACATTCTTGCGAGTTGAAGAACTCAGTGAGCTTATTGAGCCGTTTGGATGGAAACTATTGAGACAAACATTAATTAAAGATGAGGTTTAATGAACTGTCTGGTTGTGGGGTGGATTTTGCAGTTTTAAGATATTAAAGCAGGAAGCCGTTAACTCGTCTCTGCCTCACTATTTTAATGATATTCTGCATTTAACTTTAATAATTCAGAGTCTGAATCAGGTTTGTATACCGCTAGATACGGTCATTAAAGATGGTATAATGCTGCCACCGGGCTGTGTTTTCCCAAAATTAGGAAAATAAACGTCACCGTCAATGGAGAAAGATGAGCGTCTGTGTATGAAACAGTCGGCTGAACGCTGCAGGGCGTCACTCAATGAACAACTGAGCTTGACAAATCTGATTTTAAACTGAGGAGTGCTGCCAGTAGCAACGATGCCGCCTATTACGGAGACACACACACACACACACGCTGCTAAGCTTCGGGTTATGTGCGCTTGTTCGAGTGCATTTGTGTAATTCTGCCTGTCGTCCGGGAGACCTTTCACAGTAATCCTGTCTGTGCGTGTGCGTGCTCGTGTGTACGTGTGTGTGCGCTTTTCATCTTCACAGCGACCTTGTGTGTGTGTGTGTGTGTGTGTGTGTGTGTGTGTGTGTGTGTGTGTGTGTGTGTGTGTGTGTGTGTGTGTGTGTGTGTGTGTGTGTGTGTTTTCGTTAACTGAGCATGACTACAGCTGTCCCTAAATCAACATTAACACCAACAAGTCTGGTTACCATCTACCGTTCACATCGTCTCTTCCTCTTTGCGAAGCCCCTCTCTAGGCCCACGTTTCTCCCCCTTCTCAACCCACGCCAAGGCAGTGGCACCTACAGGCCCCGCCCTCCCTCCCTCCCTCCCTCCCTCCCTCCCTCCCTCCTTTCCCAAATTACTGGAGCTCCTTCATCCTGTTGAGAGCGGAGCCGCTCTTGAACCACTCGATCTGCGTCTCGTTGAAGGTGTGGTTTAGAGAGATGGACTCCTGGCTGCCGTCGCTGTGCTTGATCACTGCGGACAGGGCCTGGAGGGGGGACACAAGATCATGTGTCAAATCATTCATCCAGTTTGTCTTCCAACATAATGTTAAAGCCCTCCTTTGGATAAATGTTTCATTAGTGCAGATTAGAACATTGCTCACCTTGCCGGGAACAAAGGATTTCAGCCCAGTGACTGAGATCTTGTCATCGGGGCGAATTTTGTCGTAGTCGTGGGGGTCGGCAAAGGTCAGCGGTAGCAGGCCCTGCTTCTTCAGGTTCGTCTCTAAGAGGAGATGGAAATATGAGACATAACGGCAAGACACTGACACCCATACTGTACTTCCATCAGGTAACCGGAGAAGGGCTCTTTGTCTGTCAGTGTATCGGTTACACAGAGATACAAGGTCATGTAGAATAATGCATGTGAGCACGTCTGTCTGGTTGTTATTGATTAGTTCTCATGGTGCATTAGTTGCTCCATTTACACAGAATTCACACCGTTGGAAATCTTTGTACAGATGTGTAAACTATCAGCTACATGCAACAGCATTTATTTAGTGTGTTTCTGGTTCTGAGGGAATCTTTTCACACTCCTAAGATCAGACAGGCTTTCATCTCCCCACTTACCTACGTACACCCAGACTTCTATACAACAAACTGGCACTAATGGACTGGAATTATAAGTTGGAGACTCTTTTAGACGCTCCTTATTCTGGCAGACTGTAAACATGCCAGACTAAATAATCATCAGCTTGCTCTGGAGCCCAACCACATCTATTAAGATGCTGCTTCCCTGTTGTCTCTCTAACTTTCACAAAGAAAATAAATTAACAGTTTGAGTGTAAGGATGAGTAGAATTACCGCCTTGCGGTCGTGTGTCTCCGCCAACCACTTTACATCCATGTCTGTCCAAAGATTCTAGGGCTGCAACTAACAATTACTTTCATAGTCGATTAATCTGTTGATTATTTTATTGATCTATCGATTAGTTGTTTGGTCTATAAAATGGTGAAAAAATGTTGATCAGTGTTTCCCAAAGCCCAAGATGACGTCCTCAAATGTCTTGTTTTGTACACAACTCAAAGATATTCAGTTTACTGTCATAGAGGAGTAAAGAAACCAGAAAATATTCACATTTAAGAAGCTGGAATCAGAGAATTTAGACTCATTTTTCTTAAATGACTCAAACCGTTTTATTTAATAGTTGGCAGCTAATCTATTAATTGTTGCAGCTCAAACAATGTTATCCCTTCATAATTTTATCCTGTTAGATGTTTGTTTGAAATTACCATAATTAGCGTGAATTCTTGAATTATGATCAAAAACATGTTTTGTGAGGGCACAGTGACCTTTGACCACCAAAATCTAATCAATTCATCCTTTAGTCCAAATGGATATTTGTGCCAGATCTAATACGATTCCCTCCAGGCGTTCCAAAGATATTGCCTTCGCGAGAATGGGACAGACATGAGGTCACACTGACCTCTGACCATCAAAATCAAATCAGTTCATCCTTGAGTCCAAGTGGACGTTTGTGTCAAATATGAAGAAATTCCCTCAAGGCGTTCCTGAGATATCGCGTTCACGAGAATGGGACGGACGGACGTTTGCATTTGCGTGGTTTTTTTTTTTCTCCCTGTGCCCTGAAACCTACCGTGGATTCTGGCAAAGCTCTTGACGATGATAGCGCGTCCTCCAAGGTGTCGTGGCTCCAGGGCAGCGTGCTCTCTACTGGAGCCCTCTCCATAGTTCTCGTCTCCAACCACCACCCAGTTCACTCCGTTGGCCTGGATTATAGAGTTAAACAAAGACAAAGGAGACATTTAAACTGCCGTCAGGACGAGGACAGAGAAGACTAATTAAGTTCCAACGAAAATATGCAACACAAATAAGGATTTTGGTGCTTTTTTTTTTTTTAAGTCTAACAGCACTAACATACAGCATGCTACAGAATCTACACTCAGCTAGGTAAAACTAATGCAGTCTAATACATCAGTCCTGCAATAAATCCTGCCATCTATTCATGAAGGTTGTAATGTTCAGTTCACCAACAGACGCCAAACTCGCCTTGTAGTGGCGGGCCACATCAGGAACACCTCCGAACTCTCCTGTCAGCAGGTTCTTGACCTTGTTGACGGCATCGTTGTCGATGTTGACTGCGCCGATCAGCATGTTGTTGGAGATGTTGTCCAGGTGGCCGCGGAACTTCAGCCAGGGCCCGGCAGCACTGATGTGGTCAGTGGTGCACTTTCCCTTCACCTACAGCAGCAGAGGAGAAGAGAGGAAGATACGGAGGACAAGGCTATTTAACACTACAACATTTATATCATTCAGTGGAGTTTCAGTCACCTTTGTGCAAGCACTTTTGACAAATCAGCTAAAACAATATAATCATCCAATAACCAGGAGGCCTGAATAGACCAGAATATCTTCCCCCTTGTCAACTTATTATTTTAAAGAATAAGGCTTTTTCTTATCGGCAGCAAATCCCATTAATAGACCGAAACCAACGATGCAGTACTCCGTCGTAATACTTTTCAACTTCTCGACCCTGTCTGTGCGTCTCGGTTCCAATCCTGTTCTTATTTGGCTCGCCCCGTGGCCTGACGATACGTTTCAGATGCTATTTAGCTCTACTCCACTGACCACCGGCTCTGTTCCATCCAGTTTTAAAAGGAGGAATAGTTCGGCCTCTCCTAAAGAAACCTACACTTGACCCCATGTTTTAAACTGTTTTAGACCTATTTCAAACTTACCTTTTTTTATCTAAAATTTTAGAAAAGTCTGTTGCCCCGCAATTAATTGCACATATGAACAAAAATAACCTCTTTGAGCAATATCAGTCAGGTTTCCGTGCCATAGCACAGAAACAGCCCTTATTAAAGTTAGCAATGATCTGCTGGTTGCCGCTAACTCTGGGGCCTGTTCAATTTTAATTATGCTCGACCTGAGTTCTGCTTTCGACACAGTCGACCATAAAACCCTTAACCCGAAATCCTGTGTTGGTATTAAAAACACCGCTCTTCATACCTCACTAACAGACATTTCTCAATTGTATTGGGTGAATTCTCCTCATCCCCAGCCCCCCCTCTCATGTGGTGTCCCCCCAAGGGTCAATTCTGTGTGATAAACTTGAATTAAAATTTGGCATTCAGATAATTGTTGGGATAGTTTATGTATATTTTGTGTCTTTGATGCGTCTCCTTATGTCACGTCATCTCCTTTTCATTCCCCATAAAGCTTGTTTCATTACTCCTACTACATTCATAATATCATTCTGTTTATGTATGCGTCTGCTGCCTTAAGCACGTTTGAAAACTGTGGTAGCGTCTGGGATGGTTCACGATGAGGTGAAGTCTCTGAACTTTAACTAGTGGACCCGTCCTAAAGGTACATGAGCACGGATTCTGAGCCAACTTGGGGGTTTAAGTCTCAGGTCAAAGAAATTAGTATGAGACAATCTTGCAATCTGCGCTACTCCACCACAACTTTCCTCACATCTCCTGCTCACCTTGATGAGGACCCTCATCTCCTCCAGGTCTTTTCCATGCCACCTGTCGAAGGGCTCCAGCAGCTGCAGACGGTTACTGGAGGGGCTCACGTCCACCTGAACAACATCAAATCAGGGTAAGACGTAAAACGTGCTGCTTTCTGCATTGACGAGATTAGATACTGTATCTTTAAAATATATGTTTATGCATACATTTACTGAGCTGCCCTCAGCCGGGGGGTACTGGTAGGTGTCCTGGCCGGGGTCGAAGTCTCTGGAGGGGAGCTCGTCACCGGTGGGGGCTTCCAGCTTGAACTTCTCTCCGTTAGCAGCGGTCAGATAGTCGGTCTCTGGGTTGAAGTCGAGGGTCCCGGCGATGGCCATGGCAGTGACAATCTATATTGAATTAAATAATAGGCATTTAGCATTTAGCCACCAAGGAATACAGAAATAAGATTTTTATTGATAAAGGGTAACTTTGGTGTTTTTCAACCTGGTTTTCTGAAACTGGTCCAGTATTGAGGGAGAGCGCTGTAGACGGCAGCCGCTCCCGGGCTGCAGTGTAATCCTATTGGGACAAACTGGCACCGTCATTTAGGTCCACTAAAAGTGCTTGTTTTTGCCACGACAGGCTCTGATTCTTATTATAAGTGTCTAAGGAGAAGTCTCGTTCTGAAATCTGGCGAGGTGACGTGTTGCCAGAAGGCAACGGTGGAATAGTGGAATACATCCAGCAGAGTTTGTTGTGTTGGAGTACAGAAAGCGTAGCTTAGTGTTATCTAAAAGATTGTCAATGTCATGGCTGAATATTTAGATGATTTTGCGGCTGCCAGTTACAGCGTTCTCCCTAAATACTGGACCAATTTCATAAATTGCTGTCCCCATTAATCAATTAGACACAAAAACGTGGGAGAATAGGGTCCAGGTTGAAAAATACCAATGTTAACCTTTAAGTCCTCCGCTGATACACACCCACTGTGCTGTATACATGAGCTACTGTAAGTCTGTCTATTGATGCCCATGTAATTATGAATCGCTGAAATTGTAGTTTGCTTGATGTTCAACCTGCGGTACTTCTTACCTCAGGAGAGGTGACAAAAGCGTGAGTAGCTGGGTTAGCATCATTCCTGGCAGTGAAGTTCCTGTTGTAGGACGTGACGATAGTATTCTTCTCTCCTTTTTTCACGTCTTTCCTGAAGAAAGTCAAAACGCCGAACATGTTAGTCTGATGCGTTGTGTTTAACCTACATCACACAGAGGAATTTGATCTTCGGACTTTACTTTGCACTTTTGTGCGGTGAGCCACCTGTTCCAAATCAGTTTACAAGATTAAAAGGCTAAAGCCCTGCTAGTGGCCCGTAGTGGCTGCAATGTTCATTACATGCAACAATATGAAAGTATTGGAACGAACAACGTATTGATGATTTCCCTGTTCTTACAGCCCGACTAGAGTAAGAGCCATTAAAAGGGTTCATTCTCTCGGAAGCATAAATGTGCAATTTCGGCCTCTGATTGATCCTAGAAGACGGTTTAGCAAACATCCAGAATGGGAAGAGTTCTGGTGATCATGAATCTCTTTAGATTGATATTTCTTGTGTAAAGTCAAAAACAAATGGTGCAGTGGCAGTGTGAGAGAAAATGTAGTATTCATCCTACAGGGACCATAAATATTAACAGTACATTTAACGGAAATCCAGTCATGAACCAGTGTTTGTAAAGAGGAAAATCAGAAATCTTCATCTGGGGGATACTTCTACAAAATGTCATGGCAATCTGGCTATTGGTCCTCAAGATATTTTGCTCTGGATTAGAACAGACTAATCAACTTTCATGACCCTGCTGCCAGTGGGTCACAATTAGCCTTTACAAATGGGCTGCATACCTGTCCCACTGTCCGATGCAGGGTCCACAAGCGTTGGCGAGGACGATTCCACCAACATCACTGAGGATCTTTGACTAAAAGAGGGACAACATGAATTTGAAAAAATACTTTCCTGCATCTTTTAAACGCACACAATTGTATTTATCTGAAAAACCTGCTGAAAAAAAAGACAAAGACAAACTGCCCAAATGCTACTGGTCACTTGCTAAATGTTGTTGAGATTCTGACTCACATATCCATCTCTCTCGATAGTGGCGCGGATCTGCTCAGAACCAGGGGTGACTGTGAACTGGGACTTGCACTTCAGACCTTTATCCAGAGCCTGCTTGGCCAGAGAGGCCGCCCTGCCCATGTCCTCGTAGCTCGAGTTGGTGCAGCTGCCGATCAGACCTGCATGAGACAAGTTCAATGTTTGTAAGAGGAGAACTGAGAACGAGGAAAGTGAGAGAGTATACAGTTACAGTGGCAGATTGGATCTATTCATCTATTTTTGCAAATGAAATGAGAGGAGAATGCTGAAGAGGAGAAGACACAAAAGACCAGCAAGTCTGTAATTATACATCTTTATCATCATAATCATATTCTACTCGTTCTGTCAATGATTGGCATTATTACTCATTCTAGTGAGCTACTTTGGAAGACCACATGACAGGGCTGTAATGTGATCTGATCATATCAATAACGCAAATCAATAACCCGGCTCGTAGGAGGAAAGAAAGAAATATCAAATTTCACTTGACAAAGCATTTAACAATTGTAACATAATACGGCTGTGTCACAAATACTGACCGACTTTAACCTCCAGGGGCCAGCCGTTCTTCTTGGCCGTAGCCCCGATCTCAGACACGGGGTGGGCCAGGTCGGGGGTGAACGGCCCGTTGATGTGGGGCTTCAACTGGTAGAGGAGGAGGAGGGGAAACAGGACAGTCATAAAAGGGAGTAAAGTTGGACATGTTCGCGTATGCTATAAATATTGTTTTCTAAATTTGGAAACTTTTAAAAGAGGAACACTAAAAGCACAATTAAGCCGCCTCGTGCACCATCGTAACCACATGATACGGAAAACAAGACGAAGCAACAGTATGTGAGTGAAAGAGAAGTGCTGTAGTTCTTTTTAGTGGACAGCACTTGAAATCTCCTCAGGAAAGCTTAAACATACCAACATAAGCAAAATTTGGTGGGTCAATGATTCTGAAAGGTTATCACTATGATATCCAGAGTATTAATACAGCAGCAAACAACTATTGTCTATGTAAAGATATAGAGGAGTAATGTCTACCTGAGCAGAGAATGAAGTCATTCTCCCTCTGTGTGTGTTGTAATCTGAGCTTCTCTGTGCTTTGTTGACATAGCCGGGCCGGCCGCACGTGCTTTTAGTGCATGTGAGCGTGCCCCACTGGCTAGCTCCCGGCCGCTGCTCGGCACTGCTCTAATAAGGCAGTTACAGCTGATAACGCCGCCGTTGCGGAAACGTAACACCCACCCTCCGGTTCCTGCTCAGGTTAACACTGTTCTGCTCTGTCAGCACTGTTGCCGTTGTTTGAACTCGTGCTGTTAGAACCGTTAGCTGCTATCCGCCGGCTCAGCCATGTTGAGAGCCGTGCGGAGGCAATAGATATGCTCTGAATTTCAAATTGAGAAACTTTAATGATACCTGTACGTTTTTGGTCTACTGGCCAGCTTCGGTACCTAGCTCATTCATTAAGATAATTAATATTTTAATAAGCAGGTTTCTATGTTGAAAAGCTAAAACATAACACACATTTTTTAGCAGCAAGCTGCTCCAAAACATAATCAAATCATCTACTCGATAACTCAATAATACTGTAACTCCTGACCTGGATTTGGGATATGCGGATAATAATACCTTACATTACATGACTCGTGAAAATGTTTTGACTCACCTCACTCAGGTTGAGCTCTATGAGCTGGTCGTATTCACAATCTTTATCTGGGACCAAGTCATCTTTGAACTGATCAGCCACAGAGGCAATCTCTGAGAGGGGATGAAGAAGGGGACACAGCTGGAGGTGAGACACATTGAATCAAGACTAAACAGACAGAGACTAAACAGGAAGAGACTGACCTCCACGGCCAGTTTTCTCCATGTACGTCTTCATGCGGTGGTTGTAGGGGAAAACGGACGTGGTAGCTCCAATCTCAGCACCCATGTTACAGATAGTGGCCATTCCTGAAAAAAACTAGAGTGTCACTCTACCCTTTGAGTAAAATACACTGCACTGAAGTTGAAGAAATGTATCATCCATTCAAGCAAGACATGGATCGTAGCTGAAGCCGTCATTTCTTTGATTTTCACATGTAAACACAAGTCTCATAATGCATCTCATCCTTACCAGTGCAGGAGATGGAGTCAACTCCAGGCCCATGGTACTCCACAATGGCTCCGGTGCCTCCCTTCACAGTCAGGATGCCGGCCACCTTCAGGATGACATCCTTCGGAGAGGTCCAGCCAGACAAGGATCCTGTCAGCTTCACTCCAATCACCTGAAGGAAATAAAACACACACACACAGGCTTAAACTAATGGAAAAAACTAACAGATAGAAACATTCCTGGAGACATTTAATGGTTGAAAACTGCTAATGAAATTGAAATTCATTTACAAGATTTCAGGTGTCAAGAACTCACATTAGGACACTTGAGCTCCCAAGGGATTCCGGCCATGACATCCACGGCGTCTGCTCCACCCACTCCGATACAGATGGACCCCAGGCCGCCGCCGTTGGGAGTGTGGGAGTCTGTACCAATCAGCATCACTCCGGGATAGGCATAATTCTCCAGGATGATCTGTCCAAAGGAAGGGACATTCACAGTCAGTCACACATTTTTCATCCTTTTCTCGAAGGACACATACATCATTCTGCACATTTTGGAGTATTAGAAAAGCCATTTATGGCATCATTATAAATCTGTGTACTGTACCTGATGGATGATCCCTGATCCGGGTTTCCAGAAGCCAACTCCATATTTGGCACCAGCAGTGGCAAGAAAGTTGTACACTTCCTCGTTTACTTCCTGTGTTGAGGGTGATTGGGGAAAGATTTATTTTCATATATGATACATGAGTATCCTTGATGTAACCGTAACATAATAAACTCAGCTGCAGCACTTAATCTTGAATCCTGTAATCCAACAGACAATTTGATCAAACCGTCAGGTTTTGAACCAACACATGGTGTCTACTGTGCCCACAGAAAACCGTTTAAGGCTGCTGCCTCGAATCCCTGCCAGCGGAGAATCAAATCCTGCTCAACAAATCTTCGACTTGCCTGAATTTGCTTTTCCACTGACAAAGAAATCATAATTTTAAGTTAGTTCAAGACAATATATGATACTGTCAGTTCAAAATATAATAAAATATAATGAAAAGTTATCTCAAATTGCCATTTGCACTGTATAAACACTACCCAAAATAGAAATTGGCTCTTGTTCACTCATTGTGTTAAAGTGGCAGTAGGCGGTATATTTTTGGCATCATTGGGCAAAAATTCCATAATAACCTTTCAGCATATTGTAATTCAAGTGTTCTGAGAGATAACTAGACTTCTGCACCTCCTCATGGCTCTGTTTTCAGGCTTTAGAAAATCTAGCCCGTGACGGACTTTGACCAATCACAGGTCATTTCAGAGAGAGAGAGCGTTCCTATTGGCTGTGCTCCGGTCATGTGACCAGAACTTGGCTTCCTTCAACAGATTTTACAATCGCGGCCGCGGCACAAACTTTCTAATTTTACAGCTAAACAGTACACTACAAGATGATTCTGAAATCATTTGAGGCGAGAAATAGGCATTACAGTAACAGAATATTGATTCATATTTGATCAGCGCGGCCTAGTTTGACCGTTTGGTCGGAGTTCGCGAGTGATTGACAGCCGGCTCTCATAGACGGCAGCTGGCAGCGGACCTTGTTTTCCTCCGGTAAGTGAAATCTCTCAGATGCCGTTAGGAGCACCGGAGGACACAGAGGAACATGATTTTTTTCAGGTTATCTGTTTCATGTACTACTGTCACGATATAGCGGCCGTTTTCTAAAAATAACTTTTTTAAATCATATTTGCGCCAATCTCGCATACTGCAGCTTTAACTGACAAAAACTGGCTCAATTGACAACCTGAGCCAAAAGCGAGAAACTTATAAAGCTGCTGAGTCTCTCTATAACTGCGTCCTGCCGACACATTAATGGGATCTCATGAGGCTGGTATCGGATACACACTTTCCAAGCGCACAGACTTAGCGTTGCTGTCTGTTGCTGTTGGTATCAAGTGTGTATGTGTGCGTATGTGACTGGCTGTATAAACCTGAAGCAGCACTCGTCGCCTTAACCTGAAATCAGCATTACATGGTGTTTTTACTGATTCATTATTAAATCATTTTCAAACCAGAGTAACTATTGCTTCCTTTTATTATTTGTTTTGTGGTAATAAACATGCCAGACCAAGTCCATTTGTCCAGACTCTCTGTCTGATCAGATTACAATGAAAACGCAGGGCAGAATGGAGGCAAGTGGCACAGCAGGAAGATACGAAAACATGGATCTCAGCAGGTGGAAAAAGTATCAAAAGAGAAATCTTTTCCTTTGTCTAGGGTTGCAAAAGGTTGGGGACTTTCCGGAAAATTCAAATTCAAATCAAAGGGAAGTTAAGCTTGCACAATTTCAATTTAAAAAGCAGTAATAGGATACTAGGTCTTATGACATGTTTTGGTTAAAAGTCCTCACCTTGGCCCTCTGCAGGTCCTCGGCCCCTCCGATCTGAGCCTCAATCAGATGATCACAGTGGATGGTGGAGGGAACCGCCACCCTGGGCAGACCGCTGCTGATGAACTGAAGCATGGCCATCTGAGCTGTGGCGTCCTGCATAGCCACGCGGTCCGGACGCAGGCGCAGGTAGGTGCGGCCGCGGTCGATCTCCTGCCCCACTGGATCGTCCAGGTGACCGTACACAATCTTCTCCGACAGAGTGAGAGGCCTGCCGAGCCTGGTGGGGTGGATTAACGGAGAGGTGCGGTAACAATTGTGTTGTGTTGGACACGGAGTGTTTGTAGAGACAGATACTACAAGTTTTATTAATTTGTCTAAAAACGTATTACTTCTAATATCTATATAGTGTATTTCAAGTGTTCTGTCCTCCCGTATGTTGCATCTCACTTTTTGGAAGTGGTGTACTGTATGTCCCCTGTTGCCAAGAATCATGGAAAAGCCCTGAACACCAAAAGCAAATACGGCTTATCAGGACAGCAAACACTTGGGGGCTAACTGTTCGTATAATAGTCATATAACAGCCACACAAAAGGCATCTCCTATTCCTGGATTACAGCATGTGGTAAGCTCAGTAAGAGAGGAACACCAGGACATCCAAAGTTAGCTCCGTGGGCCCCTGCTGGCGCTCACACGTCAACACTGTAAATGTCACCAGATTAACTATGCAGCTGTAATAAACACCAGCCATTCCTCATGAGCCAAACTGTAATCAAAAAGGACTCTGTGTGTTCGTGTGTATTTCTGAGAAGGGTGACTGCTGACCTCCTGCGCACAATGTTGATGTTCTCGTGCAGCTTCTCATAGTTAATGCTGGAGCCGGGTTCAAAGCGGCTCATGGCCACCTTGGCCTTGGCGTTGAAGGCCGCGGAGACATGAAGACGCCTCGCCCCGGTTCCAAGGGCCAGCTGGACCAAAGGGAACAGAGGACATGTTTGAGTCATATCACCATAAACAAAGTTTTATTGTACAGTTTAGGACTAACACATTACGTTCTCAGTTATATAATAACTATGCAGAGGAAACAGAGGCAATTAAATGATGCAAGAGTAAGACCGTGTGTGAGGATAGTTAAAACACAATCTTGCAAGTGGCACCATTAAAAATGTGGCATACAGAAAGACAGAAGAAGAATCCACCATTTTGGTCACAAAAGGCTCAGTCAGTTTGGTTAGACATCCCGACCCTCTCTACAAGATCAGTATTGGAGCCGAACAAAGCATATTATAATTGATCAGTCGTTGTTAATTCTGTTTATTTTATCCCACTGTACTCCATCTATATCAGCTGACAAGAATGACCCTCTGGACTTGTTAAAATCCTAGAACCAATTTCTAACATATGCCACGTAAATAACAGACACCATGTGTTGGTTAAAAAAACAACAATTTTTTTGTAACTAACAACTGCAACGATTATTTTCATAGTCGATTAATCTGTTAATTATTTTCTCGATAAATCGATTAGTTGTTTGGTCTATAAAATGTCAGAAAAGGGTGAAAAATGTTGATCGGTGTTTCCCAAAGCCCAACAGGTCCACAAAGACATTCAGTTTAGTGTCATAGAGGAGTAAAGAAACCAGAAAATATTCACATTTAAGAAGCAGGATTCAGAGAATTTTGACTTTTCTTTCTTAAAAAATTACTCAAACCGATTAACCGATTATCAAAATCGTTGGCGATTAATTTAAGAGTTGACAACTAATCGATCAATTGTTTACAGCTCTAGCTGTATTGTGTCAGGATTTTGTTCATGCCGGTAATGACAACAGGTCGTCAAAATACTGTCCAAATATTTCTGCTACAGCAATATCAGACTGACATTAATCTATCTGTATACACTGTATAAATAAAGCATTTCCAGACCTTTCTTTCGATAACTTTAATGTACTTTAAGTGTGCGATGTAAAGCTTTATTATGGAGTAAAATGCATTACATATATAACTATTACATCAAAACTCTGGCAGAAACCTAATATCAGACTGAATGTTAGAATTTAATCAGGCCACTGATTCAAGTATTTTAGTCTTTTTTATTAGTTGGTGTCATTTGCCACTACCAGCAAAGTGAGCTATATTATAGGATTGGATTTAAACCGGTCATGCCAATGATTGATCCTAGGCGATAAATGAGGGATGCTATGTTCACTTGGTTAATATTTGACCCACAGTGTTTATATTATTCAGGGGAAAGTCACCGTGCTCAGAGAAAACTGGGTGAAATTTTATACAGCTCATGTTTCAGGGGCTAGCTGCACCCGCTAGGCTGTTACTGACAGTCTGATACACTACACTGTTTACTATGTATGAACAATAGAGGTTAACAGGCAAAGTAAATCAGAGGAACACTGTTAACTAAAAAAATCAGTGTAAATAAACCAGCAGCAGTAAGAAATTTGCTCAGAAGCCCCTTTCATAGCTCCAGAAAATGGTGGTTTTTGGTGGCCAGCTTTGACCAGTGATCAAAAGTTAGCTAAATATGGTCAGTTTTGTCTTTTCCTTAGGTTAAGCCCAAATGAGGAGAATATCCATCTAGTCTAGACAAACTGTGCTTATCTTTGACATTGTAATGTGGCAACACCACTGACACACTGACACACCACTGGCCAGCAGGTTCAGTATTTGGGTCAGTTATTTTGCCAGTAACAAGTGCAAGTGGTTCATGAATAACTTGTTTGAATGCATAGTTTTTATATAACGTAAACTCAATGCAATGCTATGCTATCTACCCCATATTGATCCAAATAATAAACTAAACATGTAATAAACAAAAGTGAGACTGAGGACTGAGACTAAGCCCTTTTCTACATTGCAACTCTCTTCAAATGGACAAAATACTACTATGGCACCATCTCATAAATGTTGGCAAAAGGAGGTCAAGGCACATCTCAAACTCAGACAACTACTCAAAGCACAAAGCACACTGCTCCGGCAACCATTTTGTCTTCTTTACACAACTAATCTCCATTACTGTGTGTAATATAACAGGTGTATTCTCATATTCTCCCTGTATTTTGTTCCTCCTTTATACCATATGATATTTATTGATTTATTTATGGGAATAATAGATGTATGTGATTGTTTATATGTGTGATGACATAAAAGTTGTTTTTGATTTATATCCTGAAATTCCAATGAAAATATTAAGATAATAAATTGATGAAGCACCAATAACACAAAGACCTCACACAGCAGACAACAAATATTCATTGTTTACAAGACATAGATGAGGCAGCAGGCTACTTTATGAGCAGCAGACTTATTTGTGTTTACATCCTTTCGTAAATCGATGCTTACCGAAGGCCCTGTGCTATTAAAATCAACCTATACTATCTGATTGGACCCTCTAACCCAACATAAGAGCAGGAACACACCGCTGAGCATCAGTCCCAGCTCTCAGGAGTGAACTGTTATGAGTGCGTATTAAGAAAACCACGTAACCTTGTGATCACCTTGCACACGTCAGGCCACCTGGGACCGTGTGCAGCCACTATTCAGTTTATAACGACTGAACCTGTTACTGCTATTAACAATAACACGATATAACATGGGTTGCTGTGAGGTCGGACCTAGTTTATAACCGTTAAAATGCGTCGCTATGGTGAGTCACCCGAGGACACTGTGACCTGACTCTGCGGGCTCTCCTCTGCATGGAGCCGCTGCCGGTCACATTTAAGACCTGGCGGCTGCACTACACGACGAAACGTATCTGTCGTCACACGTGTAGTCGATAGCAGTGCAGTTAAAAACTCTGTAAAAGTACAATAACGTTTTCTTACCCGCAGTCTGGTGACAGTCAAACAGTAGGACGCCATTTTGTTCACTGACAAAGATGAGTGTGTCGCCCTCATGTGACGTAGCTGGCTCAAGGAGCCCGTTATTGGGTTAAATAATACATAAAAAATATCAAATAATAAAGTAAATCTACATATTTTTAATTACTTACATGTATTATTATTATTATTATTATTATTATTATTATTATTATTATATATATATATATATATATATATTACATATTATTAATAAAACAATAATAATAATGATAATTGGTATTATTATTAGTAGTAGTAGTAGTATATATATTAGTAGTAGTATATATATGTATATATATATATATATACATATATATATTACATAATATTAATAAAACATTAATAATAATGATAATTGGTATTATTAGTAGTAGTAGTAGTAGTATATATATTAGTAGTAGTATATATATGTATATATATATATATATATATATACATATATATATATATATACATATATATATATTACATAATATTAATAAAAAAATAATAATAATAATGATAATTGGTATTATTAGTAGTAGTAGTAGTAGTAGGGTATTATTATTATTATTATTATTATTATTATTATTGCTATTATTATTATTATATTAAGATAAGATAAGATATATTATTATTATTATTATTATTATTATTATTATTATTATTATTATTAATAATAATATAAAAATAATAATAAAGATAATTGGTATTATTATTATTAGTAGTAGTAGTAGGGTATTATTATTATTATTATTATTATTATTATTATTATATTAAGATAAGATAAGATAAGATAAGATAAGATAAGATATTCCTTTATTAGTCCCACAGTGGGGAAATTTGCAGTGTACAGCAGCAAAGGGGATAGTGCAGAAACATGAAGCATCAGTTAAAACAAAAAGCAAGATACAACACAGTAAAAAAGCAAAACAAAAGTAGATAGACATATAAAATATGAACAATTTAAATAGAAGGAAATATAAAAATAGGAACAATATAAACAAGGGGAAATATTGAAAATAGGAACAATATATACAGTATTGACAATAAACAGACTATTAACATTGGTGTTTTTCAAAACAAATAAAGAATAAAATTAAAACATGAATAAATAAAAATAATAAATAAAAAGTAGAATGAAGAGCAGAATTATCAACTAAACCAAGGTATGGGTAAAATAATAATAATACGCCTATATATATGTATTTTCAAACATACATAAACAATCAGCAAAAAAAGATCATAATATAAACGTAAATACACATAGTCACACAGACAAGTAAAGGTACATATTAGTCACAGTTGTCTACAGCCAATCTATAGACAACTCCAACTACACCACTGGAACTATATTCATAATACATAACATAATATCACATATAATATGATATAAATATGATGAATGAGTATGTTTGTATAGTTAAATGCATTATTAGACACTGTAGTCACATAAAAACATAACATACCCTTATCTGGAGGACATTACTGAGGTAAAGAAAAGTAAAAATGAACTTGGGCATTTATTTTTTTAGGCTCACTTTGTACTATCTGTTAACTTGATGTGTCATGTTCAACTCTGTCTTAACTTATTTTGAGAATATTTTCTACCTGAAGTACATCACACAATACTTAAAAAAAACAACTTTGTCCTGGAAAAAAAAGCCAATAATCTGTTTCAAATGCCTTAAGATTACATTAGTGTCAATAACTCAAATATGCTTGAAATGAATCTTTGAACCTTCTCAAGTATAGATTCTTCAAATGGAAACATGCACGTCTGAGCTTTAAAGTCAAAGATGAAGTAAAAAATTTTAAATTTACACACAGAACTAACTGAAAAATATGGCTACCAAATGTGTTCGTGTAAACCATTTATATACAGTCTCTGGTGTAAACATAAGATTTTGGGATGTGTTGGCTTTAATCCATATATTCGAATTGATTCCTTTTTTTTTTGTGAATATAAAGTGCATTATCACAGTCCAACTCATAAGACACTAAAGAAGCCTGACCCTACAGTTAAGAAAAATGTATGATTGTGTGAATGCATAACAAACCCAGAGTCAACAAAAAGCCAAAGCACGTCTTATTATTTAACACTCTCATTACCACACACCATTTAGTGACCAGAACATCATTTCCCACAAGCCCCCTGGTCAAAGTCAGGTTGCTTTAGCTGCTGAATGGACGCTGCAGCCCAATAATCGGTGGGTCCTCCCCCATCTCAGCCAATAGAGACTCTGTTGCTATCACCGCTTATATTTTTAGCAAATTGCTCAGCACCTTAGGAAACTACAAATATCCCTCCGCCAATTAAACTAGAGCCCGCTAGGTAAACATAGAGGAAAAAACGTCATAATTGTCTGTGTTTTGGGGGGTCGCCACTTTTCGAGGAAGACTATGATTCTACATCTTGTCTAGTAAATGAAGAGTGCGTAAAGACTTATTATTATTATTATTTTCTTTTTTTTTTTTCAAATCAATCCGCTGGTTAATATTAATATGTATATTGTGCATAGATATGGCATTAATGATTTGCTGACAGGAGAACATAATGCATAAATACCGTTATATGGAATAATAAATTACTATAATATGAAGAAAGTAGTTCCTGCCGTCACGGGCGTGTGGGCGAGTCACACTGTATAAATACGCCGGGTTGTCAAACAGTAAAGTTTCTCTGGAGCCTCCATGCGAACTGTCAGCTGAAGACAAACTGGGCAACCCTTTTTATTTGGCCATTTGAGAATTGGGGCAGCGGTTAAAAAGAAAATCAACAACACAATATCTAGTGGTCAGCCTCTGAACCGACGAGTCGACACGTCCGCCTGCCTTGAGATCCGACACAACACCAGGGAATTAAAAACAGAAAACGCAGGAGTACAAGTCAAGCTAGCGCATCAGTGACGAGAGGTGAGTAATTAAATGTCAGCCGGTGCATGAAATAGGGCTAATTCTATTTAGATCTATCCATAAAGGCGTGTTCACTGTCAGCAGCATGTTGCTGTGTTTTGTCATGGCTTGGCTAAATGCGCTGACTATAATGAATGACTGTACTGGTTCAGCCATTGAATAAAGACTCAGCGTTTGTTTGTGTCTTTAGCCCGTTATGCATTAGCTGAAGTGACCCTCTCAAAGTCTGCTCAACTGTTCATGTTTTATATGTTGTTTATGCTGAGGAGGGACTCTCTTCTTCATTGCTCAGTTAGCACATACTGGGTCGATAGGATGTTCACCACTCAATTAGCCTTATAATTTAATTTACAGCGACAATTTGGCATTGGTGGTGGGGGGGGGATTCTTTCACTTGCATGTCAGCTAAACCAGTGTCCTTTCTGCTCCAGTGGCTTTTTGACTGACATATGGCAGTAATCCCCAGGTAGAGCCTGCTCTCCCCTTGTTATCTGAGTTCACATGCAAACCTGGATGCTATTTCTCCAATCACAAATCCCCTCTTCTTCATGCATATTTACCTCCATTGGTTGGCATCTGGTAGATGTGCAACATATTCCCATTCAAATAGGCCTATCAGTGTGTTTGAAGTTATATCAGGAGAGGTGACAACAAATCACAATAATATTCATCCTATTGTATTGAGGTTTTATGTGTGTGGTGACCACTTGGTTTCAGGCAGGCCTCCTCTATATGTTGACCTTCAATTATAATATTTTTTAAAGGGGTTTTCATATTTCTATTATTGCACATTAGCTTGTGCTACTTGTAAGCTCCCTGTAGATGTGGTGCTTAATAGATAAAACCTGACATTAGTGGATGCTTTGCAGCACACGTTTACAGCTCTGATAATGAGTCCATGTAAACAAAAATAGCTCTATAGATCATTGCTGTTGCTCTGACCCGCAACAACAGGCCTGTAAAAATGAATTTATCTCCTTCAGGCTGTGTCACAAACCTGCAGGTGAAGAATACAAATACGAACATGAAAGATTTTGAT
Organism: Sebastolobus alascanus; assembly: GCA_916701645.2. Classification (NCBI taxonomy): domain Eukaryota; kingdom Metazoa; phylum Chordata; class Actinopteri; order Perciformes; family Sebastidae; genus Sebastolobus; species Sebastolobus alascanus. The sequence continues at coordinate 1,416,957 of CAKAOJ020000035.1, read as the reverse complement.
GTTTTGATTGCAATTGCAAGGTTTCTGATTGAGACCATTTATTGAACTCCTGAAGCAACAAATCTGCACATATTAACTGAGCTGGTCCTCTAATGTGTCATTGGATGACATTGGATCTTGTATATCTTATAATGAAATGCAGTAGATGCTGTATAGCTTAGCTGTGTGTGCACTCAAGGTTTTTAGTGATGTTGGTGGCTGTTGCAGGTGATGGACCGGTGGATTCTCCTGTGCTCAAAGATCCTTTTCTACAGCCACTTCAACTAATTTTTAACTCAGGTGGTGGAGAGGAATTTGCACCACAGATGATGCAAAATGGGGCCCTATATATAGCCCATTCTAACCAACCCCCATCTTCTCCTTCAATGTCACCTTTTTCATGCGATAGGGGGGAATGTAAATCTCGTCTTGAAGCGTCATCCTGCGTGCAGCCTGTGCAGCTTCATCTGTAATAACATTAGAATTGTCTTTAATCGGAGGCGTCTTTCTAATCTTAGCTGCCGAATCCCCCATCTGGCAGAGAAGTGAATGTGAGTGAATTGTTTGTGTGTGTGTGTATGGGGGGAGGGGGTGATCGCACACACTGCATGGTGGGAAATGGTGTTCTGTGAAGTCGACGTAGCTGTCCTGCCATTTTACACCTCTTCCTCTTGTGGTGTTATTGTTTTGTTTTGTTCTTTTTGCATGTAATCTTTCATTCATTTCATCTTGACTGCGTGGTGATGAATGAATGGACTCTGTGTGACTGTGTTAAAGCATTAAGCAGGAGGTTCTCCGTGGGATCGGATTCAGATTATAAAGGATTTATGAAGCCCACAGCACGGCATCTGTTACATCCATCAGTAGATCCTGCAGTTGATGGAACCAAAATATAAAACGTGTACAAGTGCTGCGTGTTATTGAATAAGAGTAGTGTGTGAGTTAATTTTCTCACCTCGTAACTAGAGCTGCAACGACTAATCGACTATTTTGATGATCGATTAATCAGTTTGAGTCATTTTTTGAGAAAAAAGAAGTCAAATTTCTCTGATTCTAGCTTTTGAAATGTGAATATTTTCTGGTTTCTTTCCTCCTCTGTGACAGTAAACAAAATATCTTTGAGTTGTGGACAAAAACAAGACATTTGAGGACGTCATCTTGGGCATTTGGGAAACACTGATCCACATTTTTCACCATTTTCTGACATTTTATAAATCAAACAACTTATCGATTAATCGAGAAAATAATCAACATATTGATCAACAATGAAAATAATCATTAGTTGCAGGTCTACTCTTAACAATCCCTATAGAGTAGATGTAGATTCAGTGAAATATCATTACGCATCTAACAAATATACTGTATATTTGCTGTACTGTTTTATAGAAATGTATAATTTGATCCCTAAAGGCATTATGGAGCTATGAGCTTTTCAACGTTTCCCCAAGCTCTTGGAATCTATTTCTGATGGCTTCAAATGCATATACTGTATGTCAATAAAGTTTTCTTTGAACAAAAAAATGTTTGCCGTGACAGGTTCAGTATCGAAATGTCTCAATCCATAGCGTATTAAGTTGTGATACTTTCAGTACTCTCATACATGCAGTCATGTGTATTTCTTGCTTTCATTAGAGCAAAGACCTATATGGAGGCTCGAGCGTGCCATTCAAATAATTATGTAAATCAATGAAGCGTTCACTTAACTGCTACATTTACTAAACCGCTCCATCAGGATCTCACAAGTCTCTGTTACTTTATTGTGACCAAAAGTGTCTTAATTAGCAGCATTTCTTTACGGAGATGCAGTGAGTGTGTTGGGTTTTTTGTTTGTTTGTTTAAAATTGTTCAAACAACTGACAGATAACAATAATTTATTACACGGCTTTGTTAAATACCCGATTCTGATTGGACAATCGCAGCGTTCTACGGTCTGTTATTTCTTTATAGCAGACCCTTTTCATATGTATAACAGACCGTTGCTATGGGCGCAGTTCTGATGTCGGACTTTGGTGTACCTTTTCTTGTGTCAAATTATTGATCTCTTAAGTAAGTAGCTGTGTAAAAAGCGGGATAATGTACAGCTAGCGGGTCATTGTTGTGAAATAAACCCTGACAGGGCGATGCGGCACCCCGACCATCTTGCTGTATGTTATCCCTTACACGTAGGGCTGCAACTAACGATTATTTTCATTGTTGATCAATATGTTGATTATTTTCTCGATTAATCGATAAGTTGTTTGGTCTATACAATGTCACAAAATGGTGAAAAATGTGGATCAGTGTTTCCCAAAGCCCAAGATGACGTCCTCAAATGTCTCATTTTGTCCACAACTCAAAGATATTCAGTTTACTGTCATATAGAGGAGTAAAGAAACCAGAAAATATTCACATTTAAGAAGCTGCAATCAGAGAAGTTTGACTTTTTTATTCTTTAAAAATTTACCGATTAATGGATTATCAAAATAGTTGGCAGTTGACAACTAATCGTTGCAGCTCTAATAATATGCAAATCAGTAGCCTATATTTTAGTGCTGTTGGTGTTCTGAGAGAGAGAGCGAGAGTCTGTTTGTTCTGGTGGTCCACTCCAGCCCCCGTACAACTGAGGCTTTTTATGGTCATAAAATATGAGCGTGATTAATTGTCTACAGCTGGATAACCGTGTCCTTCCCCCCTTTGTTTTTGATCCCTTGATCTCCCCTTAAATCTTCCTTCTGGTTCTTTCCATGTAAAATGACGGCTTTCTTCTGTTTTCTTCTTCACAGTTGGGACCTGAAAACATTTTTGCGTATTTGTGACGACAAAAGACCGCCCGCAACCTGCCGCCCCCGCCTTCAAGGTGCCTTTACCATGGTGACACTAAAAGAATCATACACTTTACAATAAGCCAGAGGGAAAAACTCCTTGTCCCAGTTGCATTGCCTCACTTTCAGCATCATCTTGATCACTTTGCCCCGCACGACGGCGCCAACCCGGTGCAGCCATGCATCTAGAAGTGAAGGTCGCCCTCAACTTCATCGTGTCCTACCTGTACAACAAGCTGCCTCGGCGTCGAGCTGACCTGTTCGGCGAGGAGCTGGAGAGGATACTGATGTCTCGTTTTGAGGGTCACTGGTACCCCGAAGCCCCTCTCAGGGGCTCCGCCTTCCGCTGCATTCACCTGGGAGCGCCGAGGGACCCCGTGGTGGAGTTGGCGGCCAAGCGAAGCGGACTGGACACGGAGGAAGTGCGTGCGAATGTTCCCGCGGAGCTCAGTGTGTGGATTGACCCTTACGAGGTGTCCTACCAGATTGGAGAGAAGGGGGCGGTGAAGGTGCTCTACCTGGAGGACCCGCCGGGTCTCGGCTGCGACGGCGAGAGGGCCGAGGGGGCGAGCAGAGAGGGCAAAGGAGATGCAGAGGCGGAGGAGGCCAAGAGTCTGGGCTTTAACCCGGACGCTCAGGTGTTTGTACCAATCGGAAGCCAGGCGTCTCCCGCCCTCATGCCGTCGCTCTCCAGCTCCCCCACGCCTCTGTCTGCCCAGTCCTGCCCCGGGCTCTTCAGCTACCCCAGCTCCAGCACGCCCACCGACCCCGCCGCCCACTCCTCAAACACCTCCACCCCTTCCCCTCCCAGCGGCGGGCTGCCCTACCTCTCCGCTCAGCAGCCGCCCTCCGCTCTCCCCGCCGCGCGTCCCCAACCCATCACCTTCACCACCGCCAGCTTCGCCGCCACCAAATTCGGCTCGACCAAGATGAAGAAGTGCAGCGGGGCCGGGTCGGCGGCCGGCCCCGGAGCCGCCGTACCGCCCGCCCAGAGGATGCTCACCCGCTCTCCCACCGCCATCTCGGCGCCAGAGCTGCTCAAGCACAAGCCCCTGTCCCTCTCCTTGCACTCCCTCGGAGGTCCCATCGCCAGCCAGCTCTCTCCCAACGCCAAAGAGTTCGTCTACCCAGGATCCCCGGGAGCCCTTTACTTTGACGCAGACACCCAGCCCATGCAGCCTCACGCCAGCCCATTCCAACCCCCCCACACTGTCAACGCCCACCCGTCCTTTGACCCCTTCTCCAGCCCTCCCCCCGCCCAGAGCGTGGGCATCATCGGCAGCAACGGAGGAATCTCCTACATGGAGAAGCCGCCGTTCGTCGAGGGTTTAGGAAGCTACAACCTGCAATACCCCAGCCAGTCCTTCCAGCCCGTGGTGCTGGCCAACTAAGCCTTCATTTGTAACCATAAGAATTGTTGTAGGCGGAGGCGGGTTTGGACAATGACGCTCCACATATTTTCAGTTTTTCTAACAAATTCTTCTAATACTAACGAGTTAAGGATTAGTTTTACTACAAAGATTTAAAATACCACTGAATAATTAATGTGTTTTGTTTTTGTTCCTCTATTACCCCCCCCCCCCCAACCCCGCCCTGCCCTTATGTCCGTTGCTGTTACTCATCACGTTCTCTGATGACAGGAGTGGGTGGGGGGGGTGAGTTCCTTTTCTACCTTGAGTCGTTGCCAATCTCTTTATGTTTTTGCATTGAATGTTAACGTGAGGGACTTTTTGTTGTTTAATGGACCCGGCTCTAGTATAGCTCCATTTTTGCACTGCACTGTCATGCTGTGAAAAAAGGACCTCGCCAAGTCCTGCAGGGAACGACGGCTGTGGAAAAGCTCAGCACTTTGCTCTGCAATCTGCTCTGCCCTACTTGCCACAAATACAGAGAGAGGGGGGCTCTGCTTGTCTCCCCGTGTGTGTGTGTGTGTGTGTGTGTAGTCCTGCTCTGTTTTGTTGTGGCTCAGCTTGATGGAGAGACTCGTTGTTTGCACGGTGGGCCCGTTACCCTTGAAACGCACTCGTGCGCAGGCACAATTTGACTCCGTTGTTGTCACCGGGGCGTACATTGGGAGCAGTTTATCATCAGCTGGAATAGTGTACACGACGTGGGTTTAAATGAAGCGAGAGCAGCGGAGGGAGCAGAGAGGGAGCAGCGGGGGTGTTGAGGGAGCGATGTAGTAGAATGTATTGTATCTGTCAGGGGAAACTGCGGCTGGGAAGGTCAGGGAAACCTTGGTGAATGTGAAAAAAGCAAGTAAATCTTTGCATTTTAAGACGATGCGCCGATACCTCAATTGTACACGCTGGGGATGTAAGTTTCATACATGTATTCAAACACACACAGAAATATACGCACACATATATACACACAATTATTCCAGTCAGCAGCGTGTGAAGGTGAAGAGGCGTAGAGGATGCAGCAGTTAAGCAGTAGGGATTGTGATAAATGGCTTAGCATGACTTTGACTATGAAGGAGAGGTTTTCCTCTGCAGGGAGATGGGAGGGAAGAGAAGACCGACGGAAACGAAAGAGAGAGAAGCAGCCAGAGGGTTTGTGTTGCCTCGGTGGCGTCCAGGCTGCATTGGCTTTTAGAGAGCGACACTTTTAAAACCCAGAACACGTTTCTGGTGAGCTTAAATGGTATTGAAGCCAAAAGGCTCACACTATTCTCTCCCTCCTCTTGAAATTCTTCAGTGATCTCTCTTCTCTGGCCGTTAGAGAAAACCCAGAATCGTACAGTTTCCCAGTTATGTGGACAAAGATACAAAGATGAATGTTCTTCGTCGGTCTGTTGTCGCTTTATTGGACAGCTCGTCAGATCTCTGGAAGTCTGCTGTTTTCTAACAATGGTTTGTTTACCAGCCGGGTCCACGTGATTGTCGGTTAGTCACTACAGGGAAGGGTAACTCTCAGATGTCCATTTGAGCTGTCCGGCACTTTATTACTGGGCTCCTGAGGCGGCGTGTCGCCCACAGACACGAGCGCTCCCACCATTCCTTCGCCCTCTTGTTTGGTAACGGCACATTTTATTCAGCTTATCATGAAATGCTTTAGAGATTCAAACAGTATTCAAATGCATCGCGCCGCTGAGGAGATGCCGTTAAGTCTTGTCCGTTTATTTTTCAAGTAAATGTTTTTGTATAAGATGACCCAAGGACCCTTGACTTGTGCTCACGCTGGTTTTTTGCAATGTGACAGCTTGTCATACGCATGCGAGTTTGTATTTTTTTTTTTTTTTTCAAGGGAAGGGGTGGGGAGGTACTGTAAATGTTACGATTGTGAGGGAAAGATGCATTTATATAATTTTTTTTGTTTTGTAATTTATTTCCAATATTTCTATATTTTTTGTTTTTGCAAAAATGATCACTTACATTTGTATTGAGTAAGACAAGTCCAGGAATATGTATATACAAAGTTCTTATGTTCAGATTCTTTGTTTAGTTTCTTACATGCCGAGGTTATTTTTTCAGAAAATAACGTGAATATATGCAAACCGAGTCAAAAATAAAGATGTACAGAATAAAAGTATTGAATGTGTATTGTACCTTGTGCAGCATTTGTCTAACAAGACGGGTAAATGTATTCATCCTTCAAGTCGGATTTGAAGTTTAAGATGTGAATGTTTACAGTGGGTTTGTGTAGGAAAAGATGGCTGATATCACTTTTGAACACTACTCCCATAGGCAGTGCGTTTAAACCAAAAATCTCAACATTTCACATTCATTTTTTGAGTGCAATGTCCATTTTCCCATTGATGTGAATTCACTGCATATTGTGGTCACCTCGCCTATTTTTTCCCCATTTCCCTCTTAATTTAAACAATTTCACATCAACGCTAACACTCCTGTCTCCATCTAGTTTAGTACTTAAACCCAGAAATAATCAGACTAATACGAACAAAATGTCTTTTAACCTCCCATTAAATTAGACTTTATCTCACCTCCATATTTTTTTCAGTGGGTTCTCTTCTCCCCATCAGCCTGGTCCTTTTGGTCCTGATACTATAGCCATATATCCCAGACTGTCTTTGCTTACACAGATGCTCACCCTCCTCCAGTGCAATGTAACGCCATAATTTAAATTACCCTGAAGAATTTGAGGGGTTACTACCTCTTTGCACCCGGGAATAAAAAAAAATAAATCCAGTATATCTCCTCTATAGGAAGACAGTGTTACGGCAGGTTCGGAAAGGATGAAGGAAATGAATGTGCTGTGAATGTTGTTAGTTGACCCTGGTTTAGATGGCCTGCGGAGGAAACTGCTCATTTTTTGTGTGTTTAAAAGTCGTGGTGAGATTTTTTTTTTTTTTAGTCTCATGCATGTCCAAAATGTCCAAGTGACTCCTTTTTTCTTTTCCGTATTTGTCAGATTATTCAGAGCAAACGAGGTGCGTTATTAAATTTCCTCTGCGTACAAATCTGAGGATGTGAGCGGTTACAGTAAAAGCTGTTTTGCCCTCGCATCTCTCAAAGAGTGAACGCTGGTTTGTGTTTTACAATTAAAAAAGAACACATTAGATTAGTGTTTTAAACGCAGGCTACTCTACAATCAGGGTTGAACATTAGTGAAGAGGAAAAACAAGAATTTTGTATTCTGATGTCCTTTTGCTTATATCGATGTGTGCGTTTTATTTTGCACTTTGGAATATTTCATTGTCATAAAAGAAGTTTATTTTCTATGTAAAAGTTTAACATTTAAGAGTAAAATAAATCTAATTAAAAGTTCAGATGATGTATAAATATAGTGCTTTCTTTCCTGCCTGTATTTTATTATTTTTTGTTCCTATTTTGTATCCGATCTGTACACCCTGTAGATGTGTAATGAATCTTTCACTACTGAAATGCAATGACCTGTTTTCTGTGCTGCCCCTCCCCCGGGGAATGGGGAGTTACTACTGCAGTTTCTTATTGTATCAGATTCTTTTTTAAGTTTGTAATAAAAAACAACAGATTGGCAAAAAATAAGCATGGAAAATAAGCTAATTGTGTCATCCTCGTTGTTTATGGGTATGCAGAATGACTAGATGGGGAAATAATGCAGACTTTGGATTAGGGCTGTCAAAGTTAACGGGTTAATAACGCATTAACGCAAAATCGTTTTAACGCCACTAATTTCTTTAACGCAATGGATCTTTCGGAGGTTGTAGCAAGCTGAGTTTTAAAGCTAGAAGATACTGGTATCACATGAAACTAGAAAACCTAAGGAATCCACTGGTACCAACCATGTCATAGTACCTTGTCACGAAGGAGATTAAGTAACTCCAAATTTACACTAAATTTCAGCGAGGAAAAACTGGCATGGCCATTTTCAAAGGGGTTTCTTGACCTCTGACCTCAAGATATGTGAATGAAAATGGGTTCTATGGGTACCCACGAGTCTCCCCTTTACAGACATGCCCACTTTATGATCAAGTCATAGTCAAGTCAGCACACTGACACACTGACAGCTGTTGTTGCCTGTTGGGCTTGAGTTTGCCATGTTATGATTTGAGCATATCTTTTATGCTAAATGCAGTACCTGTGAGGGTTTCTGGATAATATTTGTCATTGTTTTGTGTTGTCGATTAATTTCCAATAATAAATACATACATACATTTGCATAAAGCAGCATATTTTCCCACTCCAATGTTGATAAGAGTATTACATACTTGACAAATCTTCCTTTATGGTACATTTTGAACAGATAACAAATGTGATTAATTTGCGATTAGCTCTGGACAATCATGCGATTAATCACGATTAACTATTTTAATCGACTGACAGCCCTAGTTTAGATACACCCAGCTCCCTCTCACCTCTTAGTGTGTCATACTCAATTAACGCTGAACATATTGCAGATCAAACATTATGAAAAGTAGATCCCCGTGTTTCTGCGATAAGCCTCGGATTGAAATGCCGGAGCTCTCGTTGCGGTAAACAAATTCAAGTGATGTTTGATCAATAATTCAAAGCAAAGATGGAATTCTCAAATGGTGAGGAGCCAGATTGCTCACCACCCACCTCAGCTGGACCCATCCCAGCAGATATTACTTCACATTTCATCATCCAGTGCTCTGTCTGTCTGTCTGTCTGTCCTGCGCTGTGCTGGTGTGTCTGTCGGATGCAGCCAGCTGTGAGGTTGGCTCGCTCATGTGAACACACAGGGCTGCGCTCTCTATAGTAACATGTCGTGGTGTGACATTAACATGCGTGGCCGGGCTCCTCCTCGGCTCTCCTCCACGTCTTCATCGCCCACTCGCTGCATCCCGTCTCCCTCCCTCCCTCCCTCGGCTCACATGTTTTTAGCTGCATCCCTGTTCTCCATCTTTCTCTGTCCATCCCCTTGCCATCTTGTTTGCACCCCCCCCCCCTCCCCCTCTCCCTTTTCTCCCATTCTCCTTCACCCCCTGCTCCTCCTCTCCTCTATCCTTCCAAGCACCTGATCCTTTCTTCTCCTCTCTCTCCTCCATCCTTTCCTCTCCTTGTCCCCCCCTCCTCCTTATTCCCAGAGCCCCTCCCTTGCTTCCTTGCTTTCCTTTCTCCACACACACACACACACACACACCCATCCCGCTGGTCTTTGAGGCTGCCGCTGCTGCTGTTACGCAACGCTGCTACCCAGTGTGTCGATGTGATCATTACGCAACATCTCCTACTCCTCTGGAATACTGATGAGCAGCAGGACAGAGGCAGCGAAGGAGGGGACAGTGAAAAACAACAAGGCGAGGGAAAATTATGGGCATGAACGTGTGCATCAAGGCTGAGGTTAAGGATGTGAAAAACATCTCCACCGAACTGCTTCTTTTGTTATCTATTGTTTCTTTGTCTCTCAATAGGGCACCAGCGTGCCTATTCCCATTAGAGCCGCTGCAGCTGGTCGATGACTCAGGCAAGGTCAAGCAACGAGCCAGCATGTCATTAAATCCCAATTTATTTCAATTGCATGATACAAGATACAGTTGGGACATGGTACTTCAGTTGCATGAATCCTATACACGGTTAGGACGATACAAAAACACCTAACAAAAAACATATGTTTATATAAAAAGAGAGAACAAAGCAGAAACATCACAAAACAAACTCAATTTATAAATCAATAGACTTTTTAAACATTTTCTTTTCAGGAGTATTGTAGCTACTTTGAATAGCAAACAAGGACGTGGTGTCATTGATGCGTAGCAGCACCCAAAGCCAGTGCCAACGGTTTCAGGCTGGAAGCTGAAAACAGCGGTTTAGACCTTCAGATGGAGATGCTCATTTGCACCACCGACAGGCAAAGACAACAATAGGACGTTCACACTGGTGCCACCTGCAGGCAGAGTATTACAACTGCAGTTTTTCATATGCTAACATTTAATATACGACATCTTTAACCTGAATCAGATTTTATGATTTTAGTTGTACCGACATATCTTGTTGTTTATTGGTAAATGTCTCACTGGGCAGGTCAATTAACACTTTCATGCTCAATTTTGCCTAACGAAGCACAAGTCATACATGGAGGTTACAGTTGGTGGTGGTTACTGTAAAACAATCAATGTTGTATATTTACTTTTTTTTTTTAGATAACGGGCAAAATAAGTGTTAAGTGTTAAAAAACATCATGGTTTGGCTTAAAATGACTGCGGTTGTTACGTTATTAAAGGTGCCATTGATAACATTCAGCCACTAGGTGGCGTACTCTCCCTCCCCCGTTCCATTGCATTCACTTCACAACAAGTGGTTGCCAGTTCGTTGAACAACGTGCATATTTTATGTTCAAGTGGAGTGAGACTCATAATACCAACGTTGTTATACTATTGACTCGTGGACTATCATTACAAACTTATTGTGATACGTTAAAAACAAACGTAATCTGCGACAAAATCAGTTTCCCTTGAAACGTAATTCACAATGCAGTTTAGTTGTATGGGAACGTGATTTTTAGGAGACAAGGTTGAACAGACACAAATAAAACAGCTTGTACTGTATAAAAGGAAAAACATGTCATTGTAACATTTATGGCCTGCAGGTGGCGCAAGGTGGTTCTAATAGTGCAGCAGCCGTGACTATCTTTGTCTGTAGTTGGCGACAGAAAGCTACAGATCTAAACCGCTGTTGCTAATATCTTCCCTGGAGAATCTACAGCCTGCTAAACAACAATGAGCCGGTTCCATGAGGTGCTTTGCATCCAAAAAATAAAAGAGATTGCTACATGCTGTACGCAGTACTATAAATGATCTTTCGGTCTTCTAAAAGACTCTCTTGATCAGTACCTTTAGTCAGCCTGATGCAGAACATTTTTAATTTAGTTAAGAAATAACTAAAAGTTTGCTTTCATCAACTACATTGATGTATAAAACAGCATAATGCAGTCAATGCCAAGTTTGAATGTCAATGCAACATAAAACACATTGCTAAGAAATGTCTCCTTACACCACTACACCACCAGGAAACTGAAACAAACACAGAATCTATCAAGAAAACACAAAATCACCAGCTGATCCAGTGTATCTAGATATAGATCGATCTTTAGTAAATAGAAAACAATCCACACAGTGATCAAAAGATGCCGTTTTCAGCGGACGTTCGCCCCAAGGTCGAGCACTGGCTGCACAAAGGATGGGTGGCGCTATTATGCAAGTCATAAACACAGGACATCATAGCAAAGATGCTCTGCTTGTTTTGTTTCGACAGAACTGTACAATAGACCATCAACCTACCCATCCAGAAACAGATCTAGTTTTCAGTGATGGTTTACAGACATAAGTACACTTGGTGTAAAATATTCAAGGAAAAAAAAGGACAAGTTTACAGGGTTTCATGCATTAGGATCCTAGACTACAGAGGATCTAAACTGGAAGCACAAATGACTTTGGGGGCATTTCTATTTAGTACATCATAACAATTTTACATACAACATCGTCACTGAAATTAAACAAGCATTACATAACAAGAGTATTATTGCCACATTTATTTTCGTTCCAAGATTACGGCGATTAGGAGCCCAAGCCGACCGAGCGCGAAATGTGCGTCAGCCGAAGACACTTGAGATATAGAGTCCCATAACAGTCTGTAATGTGATGACTAATTCAGACGCAAGAAGAACCCAATTTATCAACTCGGAGTCAAATGGAACTTTTTATGTGCTCTCTGCTTCAACCAACACCACTTTGTAGCCCTGCTAAACTTTCATTGAAAATAGGAAGTGTTGGGTGAGGTAAACAAGGATCCTCTGTGTGTTCAGACACATGCTGTATGTATATCGATAAACAAAATCCCATAAAACTATATAAATCTGTTCTTTGTTTTTTTAAAACAAACATCCAAAAGCACAGTTTACCCATTGATTTCCCTGCATTGGTTTCATTAGAAGTATTGTTCCTCTAAAGGAAATAGAATTATCTGACATATTGTTGTACATCACAATCAACAGATGCGTTATTACCATCAGAATAAATACAGCACTCATTGACTATTTGGCAAATATAAGGAATAGTATTGGGTTAATAAAGACAACACAGTCAGAATCCCTGTCCGATAGGAAATAAAGACCATGAGACAATCATTTATTTACAACGTTAAGAAGCAGTCACCTTTGGGCCTGGCTTAAAAAAATAAAATCAATCCAGCCATCACTACACCATGAACAAGGGAGGTCTCTAGTGGCTCTAGCGCCCTCTACCTGCAGTGTGCAGTAAAATAAACATCCCTACGCATCAACATACCCCTCCACCGGTGAGGGCCCTGCAGATCATCACGCATATGCCTTCAAATGCAGAAAAAAAAAAAAATACAACTCTCTTCATTTGTAAAATATATGTCTTCTTTTACTAAATCTTGTGTGAGGCTCTGGAAGCTGATCTGAGGTTAGTAGAAAAGGGAACAGTAGCTTTAAATTGTAGGTCATGCATGTTTTTCTCCCCTAATAAGCTACTGTGTCTCCCATGGTGATAGTGGTGGTAAACACCTGTCACCACTATAATTTGTTTTTTTAAGAGAAAAGTGCAAAAATGGATTACACACTGATACACGCACATTATCTCTGTGGTGCAGGGAGATGACGACTATATATACACAAACTGTTTCTGTGTGCGCAGAGGCGTGCATGTGGGTTACAAGACGGAAGAACTTTGACTGAATCACACCTGCTGACGGACTCTCATCCCTTTCTCCTATGACCGACCTGAGGTCTTTGCTTCCTTTCTCTGCAGACTGGAAGTACCACTGTGAACCGGTCTCCTGCTCCTACTCTGCCACGAGTTAATCAACATCCTTCTCAGCCGGAGTATTTTTAAAAGGAAGTACGGACACGACGGACACAGTGCAACACGGGGAAATGTGAGGGGCGGCCAGTGTGCACCGTTCTAAAATACAGGACTTCTAACTGACATGCTTTGGTCCACTAAGAAGAAGTGCTGTGCAGTGATAAAAACTGATTTGTGTAGCATTTAAATAGGCCTGTGATTCTTTTTGTACCGGCCTGCTCTTTTCACATCTCCTGACTTTCTTGAAACCGTCTGGAGACCAGACCAGATTTTTCCATGTGTGTTTGACCATGGGAGTGTCCACAAATCGTCCCCTTCCTCTCTGAGTGTAGGAGCCAGGCGCTCTCCACAGGCCGTCCTGTGACCACCGCTCCCATCATGCCTCACTGCCCTGCCAGTGTGCATCCAAAAGTCCAGCATCTTGTTAACAGCTGGAGCTCGACACAGTGACTGGGGGTCAGCGAAGACAGCAGTGCAAATTTAGATTCCCTTGGCGGATTTGTGTCGGTGTTGAATTCTGCGGGGAAGGGAGTTCTGCTTTTTGTCTCATTGATACTTTTCGTGGGTGAGTTCTTTTACAGCGGGCCGTACTTAGCCTCGTACCGGGTCAGGGTGCTCTTGCAGCGGCCGCAGTCCTTCCGCATCTCGGCCACCTGCTGGCGCAGCGCCGCGTTCTCCCGCTCCAGGAAGGAGGCGCGCACCGTGATCTGGTTCTCCTTCAGCCGCCGCGCGTCGCGAGAGCGCTTCGCTGCCACGTTGTTCTTCTTTCTCCGGGACCAGTATTTGTCATCCTGAGGGAACGAACGGGGAGAGGTAGAGTTGAACAACATTAGCAAGGGATTTGAAAGGAACATCTGTGTTGTGAAAACATCCCCCCCCATCTTTGATCTCTAAGCCACCACTCTGTTTGCAAATGCTTTAATCTTTACCAGAACTGGCCAGAACACAGAGTCCAGCTACAATCACAACTTAGTCGTCCCTTTTTGTAGTCAAACACAATGTCAACATGTTTGTATTTTGTTTTGGAGTTCCAGTTTGATGCCCAATAGACACCGGCACACATATGCTTAAATTACCTTCTGCTCATCAGGAACAAACACCTTCTTGGCCTTCTTGATCATGGGCTGCGGTTTCAGCTCCTCGTCAGAGAACTTGTGTTTGCGCGGGTTGAACAGCTCTCCCCCCGGCACACTGGACAGGACCAGGTCTGTGGGATCCGGCTGGAAGTTGACGTCCACCTCAATGGCTTCTGGGTCGATGGGGGAGGGGGTGTTACGGTCTGCAGGGTTACGATCTATACGGGTACGGACAGACAAAGTAAGCTCGGATTACAAAAGAGGTCAATCCAACAAAACAAAACTACATCTATTGTTGGGTATAAAAATTGACACGTGTGTAAAGACTTAACCGCCTGCTGCCTAAATTTTCTCCAGTAGTGACAGTAGGATGTATGTTACACATGTTTAGACAGGCTGCTTTGTGCTTACTAACTTCATGTCATTACATATCTTTCACCAGACATGCCTCCTTATTTTTCAATTAATCCAAACAAGAATGGATAAATTGATAATAATCGCAACTTGCAGCCTTATATATCGCATTTCTATCCCCCTAGAGTGGCAGGGAAACTTTTGCACAATGTAATCCAAATCAGTGCAAAGATCTTGTAAAACATCATCTCTTTATGAGGATTAAAATGTTCACTTTTTGTTAAGACTGTGTGATTCAAGGGAGGTGTTGATTCAACTCTGGGGTAATGGTTGAGGTTGCATTTGTGGTTTTGCTGCATGTGACTACATTATATATACTTTTTGCTCCTCAGACAACACTATGAAAATGTTATAATGTCATTTTTTCCAGATAAATTGACTAGCTGCATGTTTGGGCTTCTGTGTGCCCCTGTGTGGTGTCCATACATTGTCAGGGACTGGGAGAGCTGATTTTTCCCCTTCACACATTACATTGATTTTAGATTGTAGCTGAGCTCGTTGGTCAACAGGTAATGGGATTTTCTCAACAAAGCACTGACAATGTCTGCCTTTAGTTGCATGTTCTTACATATCACAGTGATGTGTAGTGGATCGTCATGCTGGCCATGTGCCACACATACAGTATAAAAGCTATAGCGTGGGATCAAAGGTCAGGGTTTTTTGTCTTTGTGTCTACATGTGCAATGTTAGTTAATGTTAGCCCAGCGTCTACATTTATATAAAGACACCTATACAACTACTGACAGCTGAAACAAATGGAATATTATTCAGCTTCTAGATACAGAAATTTAAGAATCTCAGCAGCAGGAATTATTTTCCTAAAATTATTCAGTCTAATAGTACTGGGGAATTTAAAAAGGAACAGGAAGGAAGAATAAATGGGAAACTGTATATCCCAAAACACATGCAAGAATAATAATAGATCTATATTTCTCACCTGTTTTCTTCACTTCCTCTTCTGCAGTTGCCTCCTCAGACAAAGATTCCTCTTCCTGTCCTTCCTCTTCCTCTTCTTCCTCTTCTTCTTCCTCCTCCTCTTCTTCTAGCTTAGCTGGTTGTAAAGTTGTGACCGTCACAGATTCCTCTGGATCTGAGGCGACCGTAGAGGTTGAGGAGACAGAGGGGGATGATGGTGAGGTGGAGACAGGGTCTTCAGCTTCAGCTTCAGCAGCAGGAGTAGTAACCTTGGGGATGGATCTGCCTTTGATTCCCACTGAGGCCAGAGTCTTCTGCAGCTCCTCCTCCTCCAGGCTCACGGGGATCCCGTTCTCCAGGAGGAACTCGTCCAGGTCCATGTACTCCAGGTGGAAGGTCTCCCCGTCGTAGGGGATGGTCTTCTCCCAAATGGCTGGGGTCAAGGAGGCTGATACCCCCCCACTGCCTCCTCCTGCTCTGGAACCTCCACCAGCACTGGCTGCTCCCGCCCCGCCTCCCTCCACATCATCAGATGAGCACAGCTTCTCTTTCTCCATTTCTGCATCATAAAGACAAGAGGGAACAGCGGTTAAATAAATGGCCGCTTACTGTGAGTGAAAGGTTTTCCCGTGCACACATGACATCAGGGTGCAGACAGGAAACAGATAATTAGTAGATGGAAAGAGAGAGGGTGGAAAGAGGGGGTGTGGTGCGACATGTGACAAAAAAAAAAAAAAAAGAGGGTTTCAAGCAAAAAGCCTGTCAATGAGTTTGAAAGAGAGAAAGTACTGTAGATGCCTAGATGGAATAAAAAGAGGCTTCGGGGAAACTAGACGAGGACAGGCACAGAAATAACGATGCAGAGCCCCGCTCGTTCCACACATGCACAACAAAAACACAAAACACCACCACACGAACTCTAGACCAAATAACACCAGACCATTGTGCTTAATGAAAAGCCAAGCATCGTGTCTGTCTGATCGTGTGTCTCCAGTGCGTGTGCGCTGCTTGCAGAGCAGCAGAGAGGAGTTAGAACTTTTTGTTCTTTTTTTTGGTTTCCTCGCAGCCTCGGATGAAACTGGCTCCAAGCATCACATGGCGGGTCCGTCCTATTCCGGCCTGATTAACGTTTTAATTAATTATCATTTTATACGGATACAATAACGGACCTTTTGGTGTATATTTGAGGATTATGCACATTACGTTAACGTATTATAGTGTGGATAAACATGGCATTTTAAATCTTACCGTCGTCGCCCTCCTCCAGGATGTTAGGAGGGGGGATGTCCATGATCTTCTTTAAAACAAACGGGAAGGACTTCTGCGGAGGAACCGCTGTAACGACGGTCCCGCGGGGCTGCAGCGACACCGTCACCGCGGCTTTACCAGACATTATGTCCCTGCTGAGGATCCGAGCAGACCACCGGAGAAACTGAACGGTACCGACAGCTGCCTCAAGCAACAAAAAACAAACGCTTCTTTTCACCACTGCAGAGCAGCTCCCAGGCCTGTTATCAACAACGCTTTTTAGGACGCAAAAACAACACTACTGTACACAAGACCCCTTGTTCTCTCTCTGTGCCCACCGAGCGCGCTTGTTGGATATTCATGAGCCGTGCGCCCCGCCCACTCGTGGAATAGTAAGAAGCTGATTGGCTGTCGTGCGCTGTCCACTTTAATGAGTGGCTGTCAATGTATAGAGTGTACATAGGCGCTCCTCTTTGTCTGTGTAGTAATTCTAGGACCGCTCATTGGCCGCGAATTGTCCACAAGGAGAGTCTTTATATTAGAGAAGGATGTACAGCTCGGTGCGGAGCGGGAATAACAACATACAGACTCCTGCAGCCAGCCAACATATCGTTTAAGTGTCACTACTCACGCATTACAACCTGCAGGCAAAGGATAGATAGATAGATAGATAGATAGATAGATAGATACTTTATTGATCCCAAAGGGAAATTTAGGCATCCAGTAGCTTAAACAACAAGTCCCAACACCAATACACCTTAAAAAGAGATACAATCGAATATAAAGTGAAATAAAATAAAAAATAAGATAACATAAGTACAGCAGTGAAGTGTCAGTGTGCCAATTGTAGTGCAAATAGTGCAAGAGTACTGAGTACTCTTGCGCAGTACTGAATATAGCAGTGTATACTATGGTGTATGATACAGTAGTGCAATGTAATGGTATAATCATTTAAAAGCAGTCAAGTACTCAGGTGGGTATGTAAACAATGTCAACTACACCAACAATAACAAATATGAATATGAAGGATGCATCCAGCTGAAACATACTAAATCACACATTTGCACACTTCCATCGTGACTACAGATTAAACTGCACGTCTGCACCCGCGCACGCTCTCAATACAGCCCCAAATTTCAATGCAGCTCGTGCAAAGACTCTCTGTCACTTCAACAGCACCTTCTCAAGGATGCTCGTGGCGAAACACGTGCCCCCCACCCATCCTACTCACGTGAAAGTACAATCTGTCAAGGGGCGTTGCTTCACATATTTTAGCACGTGCGGGTCAAGGCGAGCCGGAGCGGGCACGCGCTCATCGGCTGGCACGAGGACCCGAAGGTAACAGAATACACGTTCTTCACCAGACAGCTCTAAGATGAAATAACACCACTCCGTGTATTATTCATAATCATTTACCACCATTCGTTTATTTATTTTGTACGTGCGTCGTTTGGTATCGCATGAACTCATTGACATCCATTATTTGACACAACCGTAATTGATAACTGAATACTTTGTTAGCATGTAATTCTTGTGTATATATTATATTGTATATTTGTAGATTTCAATTTTTTTATTCTTATTTTATCTAACACTTAATTATCCTACTGTTATTTTTACTGTTTTATTGCACCAACCCACCAAAGCAAATTCCTAGTGTAAACCTCATACACCTGGCAATAAACGAGTTTCTGATTCTGTTTCTGATACATTTTTTATGATGTTTAAATCTCCCACATCAAAACGCTCGCAGTCACAACAAAAGAGAAGGGAAACGTCACGTTTCCGTGCACGCGCTGCTATATGGCGCGCGACAGTGAGCGCGCGACCGTGCCTCGCTCTCTTCTTCAGCAGGACGTTTGGTTTCAGGAACACAATGTTCAAACCGCTCAATCACCCCACTTTCAGCACTTGTCGGTGTTTTGTTTTTTTCCACCAGCTCACCACAGTAGACGGTAAACAAAGCTCCCAGTGTCTGCTGTCAGTGACCCAGCAGAGAGGAAACCTCAAAGAGAGACTACACTGATGTACTGTGTTTACATTCCCGTCTTATCTATTAATGAATGGTGCACTTGGCAGAGAAAAGACCTCAGCCCTTAGCAGGGACCACTTCTGAAACATTGTGCAATCACGTTACACTGGACACCATGTAATGTAAATAGCAATTTACCTTGAATCGATTATCTTATAAAAAATATTCTGATGAACACTTAATCAGTCATACACTGTCAATAACCTTATAACACCAAAATATCCAGCTTTTTTCGGACATTCTTTTCTTCTTTTTTTTTACATTTTTGGTCATTTTTCGGACTTTTCTTATGCCTTTCTCCTGCCTTTTTTTCGTACAATATTCGGACTTTTTTGGGCCATTTTTCGGCCATTTTTCGCACTTTCTTTTCGAACATTTTAGGCCTTTTTTTCCGGATAGTTTTTGGACATTTTCCCGACATTTTTCATACTTTTTTTGGACATTTTTTCGGATTTTTTGGGAGATTTTTCCGACTTCTTTTCTGACATTTTTAGGATATTTTTCCGTCTTTTTTTCGGACATTTTTCGGACTTTATCCACTGTTATAATCAGAATTCTTACAGTCTTTAATGCACTAACTTTTTAAAATATGTACATATCATCTGTCACTGTCAATATAAATCCTACATGCTGTACATACAGTATATAGACATGTATACATGTACATACCGTACATAATCCAGTCCATGTATATCCATTCAGTACAATACATTCTTTGCACTATTTGTATCGTTTACACTTAAAGAACACTTGACTTGTAGATATTTTTAATGTATTTTAACAGAGCAACAGAGGTTGCTGGTATTTCCATGGTGCCTATCAACTGAAGTGCCCTTAAGCAAGGTAACAAAACGATTTGTGAATGCTGCACTGACTGTAGGAAACCAGTACTTTAATATCTCTGAAACATTTAAGATCATCTTTTTTACTGCAATCCAGTTAACACGTCATTTAGTTTACAGACTGTTTTGAGTTCACTTTATTTTGTCAGTGTTAAAATATAAACACAATACAAACTCCAAACTTGCTCAGAATTACAGTGTAGTATTGAACTGGTAGATAGCTTGAGACTTCCTCTCTGTCAGGATGATGAATGTCAAGGTGTTTATGCGGCAGGGGTAACTGGGTCAGTCTGGCTGCGTGTGTGTGGCACAATAACCACAAATATGAATTGAATTATGTGCAGTACCTCAACTGTACTTGTGCAAAAGGTTTCACAATAAACAGAGTTGTCACTCCCTGTTACTTGCTAAATATCCTACAGAGCTTGTTGAAAAAAAAACAAGAAAAGCCTTGGGCTCATAGTGCTGTGTGTACAGTGAAAAAACATGCAAACACCCGCTGGCCTAGAATAATAATCCTTAGAATAAACACCTCTCAGTGCCCTCTACTGTCTGTTCACATTCATGGAAACATTGTATTTAGTCTCATAGAGCAGCTCAGACAGGAGGTCTTGGCCTTGTGATCCAGCTCTTGTTTTGGGACAATGAGAACAAGAAATATTTTGTTTACATACTGCATTAACGTTCAATCTATCGGAGCAGAACGAAGAGTTTTAACAGAAAGTTTTTTCAGTGTCCTCTTCAAAGCAGGGGGGGCTTTGCTAACCATCAACTAACAACTTTTACAAACACACAGCAGTATTAGCATGTAGCGAGAAAATGGATTAATCTACTTTATCTTTATTTTTGGTCTTAATGTTAAAATAAATATTGATGCAGAGCAAAAAAAGAGGGATTATTCCTGTTTTTCCTGCATTACAGCATGAATCTGCACTAATAATGCTGCTTACAGACAAGAAATACACAAGGGAAAGGAGACAAAGAAATATGAGGGTGTCACCAAGAGAACATAATCATTGTTGACCGTAACTAAAGGGAAGGACAGACAGCAAGGTGTCACGTCATATTATTACCAGGCACAACTAACAAAGACAGTCAAACTCTCAATCCAGAGATGCATACGTTGTGAACAATGCCGCAAAACATACAGGTAAATTGTACTCTGCACTACTGTTATAGGCTATTATATTGTGAGATTTACTGCAAAAACTCTGCCCATCATGTTGCTTGGCTTATTAATTCATTGATGTGTCAGCACAAGTAGCAAATATGGCAACAAGTGCATCAATGCTGGCAGTGCAAGATAATGAAATTCAATGAATAACGCCATTTGTAATTATTTTTGCATATGTTCTAATGACACAAACGTGAATATTTCACAGATGTACCAAGATGTCAGTTCATTCTTACATGTCTTCTTACATACTGAATCTAAATACCAGCATTATCTACCAGGGTCATGGGGCCAAGGTGGGTCCAATTATTCCCATCAACCCTGAACAAACATCAACCCTGCTGAAGGGGCCCTTCAAGAGCCATGTCCAATTCTTCATTTACTTTCCAGCTGTTTATAGGCAAATTTAGTCAGCGGAAGCAACATATATTGTTATAATTTAATGATAAAATATGTTGGCAGCACAGTAAAAGAGCATAAAAGCAAAGCAAAGTTATTTTTCCAGTATTACAAAGGGTCACTTTCATTGGATGTGAAAGTCTGATCATAACCGACCATAATGTACTAACAACACTGTCCTCACCATCTAGTGGTCTAAGTCACCATAACATGTGATCGGATCTGGTTCAATAACAGCTGGGGGCCTTTTGTTGCATGTCATCCCCCTTCGTCTCACCTTATTTCACCTCTTTGTCTCTACTGTCAACTATCCAATAAAAATGCCAAACAATGATCTGACAAAAAAAAGCAAAAAAGTAAACAAGAAGAACTGAGTGCACAAAGAAGCTAATGATGTGATGAAACCGTTGAGTGAGGACCGTTTCAGTGCTGTTGCATCAGTTTCAGGCTGCTGTGTTGCTGACACATTTCCATTCAGGCCTAAACCTGCAACAGGGTTCACTTCAACATACAACCTTGATCATCTTTACTATAGCAATCGATACGATGCCGAGTTCCTGAATGCAGCAGGAGAGGGGTATGTATCAGGGCTGTCCTCAACCACAGAAGTTCTTAGTCGACTAACGCATACGATTTTGTTGACTTGATTTAATCGACAGATCTGCGAAACTGAGTTTCTCCGCGAAGAATCACACGAAAGCACCACTTTAAATCTTGTGTTTACCAGAGATGTGATCATTGGTTTCTTGGAAATAAGTCATTCAGCATGAAAATAGCATAAACAAAGACTAATAAACGAAAGAAATCTTCGTTGACTATAATAACCAAAAGGGGTTAGCCTTAGACCAGACATTTAATCCCATTGTACTGAGGGTTGTGAGTTTTTTTACAGTTGCTCATACATCAGGATTCAAGTTGTCTACTAGTTATAATAACTTTACACCAATAGTGTAAGAAGCACTGGGATATTTTTCTTAAATGTAGTAGCAATACCTCAATGTAAAAAATACTAGTCCTGCATTGTTAATTTTACTTTAGTACTTTTAACAGCAAAAGTACTTTGAGCATTAGGCAGCAGACTGGCCAGTGATTGGATTAGTATTACTGGTGATATTTAAATGGTCTAGCTGAAGCTGATTTTAACTACTTTACATACTGTTGGATAGTTTAATCTATAAAAATGCATACTATTATGTATTTATTCTTTTGATACATTTTCTGTTGCCTATATTTGAACAGAATTTGCAATAAATTAAGGTATTGCAATCCAGTTTGCAATACTGCTTTACCCTCATACGTGTTTGATAATTCACCTGTAAAATATTGATTTATTTATTTATTCTATGTCTTCACCTCTAATACCTTTACTTAAAATAGTTCTTCCTTTTTTTCTACTGTATGTTTCAGTCTGAAAACTCCAATAAAAAGTTACAAAAAAAGCACACTATGCGGATCATATGTTTAGTCACATAAATGCAGTGGAGTAAATAGTAACTTACAACATTAGTAGCAGTAGTAAAGTAGCATAGAAGGACTCAATAATAGGCTATACAAGTAGATTAGAAGTACATTCAAATTGCACTTATAGTAATTTACAGTATATGATAACAAGTGCAAGGCTTTGTCAAGTTTCCAGTCTGTTTTTCTGCTTGGAAAAAAAAAAACATGAGAAATGATTCTTACCTGTGTCATCAAAGGCAGGGAAGGAGAAGGGATAGTCGGCCAGGGACTTGAGGAGATCAGGAACATCGCTCCTGTCTCCAAAGATGATCTGGCTAGCTGTCGACATGATGACACAACCTGTGAAAAGTCTCTACTGGTTTCTAAAAAGACGAGTCCAAACTGAGAGAGAAACCAAACTGTGAGTCAGCAGCTGACTTCAGACACTTTTAACCAACTTTGCAGCCACTCACACGTCACGGGGACGCCTGCGTGTGTCCAAACAACCTGTATTAGAATGAGCACGTGGAGTCTCGGCCCCCCTGCACCGCGCTGATTCGATGGCAGCGGAGCACGCGCCTGTCAGTCACACCACGGGGGCCAATGAGAGAGCAGGAGGGGGGGCAGGCCCTGGCACGAGCACAACAACAACCCTGTTCAGGAGAGCACATTTCTCGCCACGCACGGCAGCACGTGCAGGCACTGAGGAGGCGGCTCGAGGCCAGGTGCACGCGAGGGGGCCCCGCGCCATCTAGTGGCCTGTTTGAGTAGTGCATTACAAAAGGTGATGGTACAATTAAATTGTATTTACCGGTGCTTACAGTGGTGGATGTATTACACTGTGAAAATACTCACACTTGTTAAACAATGAGAAAAACTATTACGTCTCATAATAATAATTTGGCCAATGTAGGAACACCTGACCATAAAAATATTATGAACCAGAATAACACACATATGCTCCACATACAAATACACAAAGTCAAGTCATACCACCATAAACACATTAGTCTTTGCCTGGGTACAGATCAGAACTGAACATGACAATTTTTTATTAAGACTTAAGAAAAATCATTTGTGGGCAGTATTTTAATGCACAGTTAAGGCCTTGAACATCCTCTCTCTTAGTGAGCTGTGGAATGAAAGCACTGTTGGTAATACTCCCTGCTCAAACAGGACACAAACAGGGAAAAAGAACAAAACAATTTAACTAAATGTGTGAATGTCACGTGTCAGAGCACACAAACGGCTACACGTATGGTTAAATATGAACCTTTTATGAATATTCTGTGATGAATGTTTGTATCTGCTGTGTTTTTCAAAGTGGCACCAACACTTTCACAGTACCGAGTATGATTTTTTTTTTACTGATGTTTTAGCTGAACAGACCTGAGCAAAAGTAGCTCGATTAGAAGAAGTTAAAATATTTAAAGTAAACGGTATATGGCATGTAATGGAATGCAAATACACGTGCTTCATGTATCATTTCAAGTCGTCTTTTTTGGCAGACACACTGCTAGTTTGATCGTCTGCTGATTTTGGTCAAGATTTGAAACCTCTTCATAAACTGAAATGCTAGTTTGGCAGTTAATGGCTCACAAAGCCAAAAAAAAAAAAATCTACTCAGTCCTGAAGTAGAAAGTTGAACTTCCCAAAGTCAAACTCGTCAGGCATGATGAGCATGTCCTCCCTGGCTTTGGCCAGCTTGTGTCGCAGGAAGTCCCGCCTCTCGGTCCACTCCTGCAGCTCCTCTGAGCTGTGGGCGTAGTCGCAGCTCACACCGTCGGGACAGCCGCCATCAAACCTGTCAAACATTAACGTCATGAAAAACAAGCTGTAAACACACGACGTATCCTTCTGAAGTTGATATGGTGTTGTAAATATTGGACTCATTTTCACGAGCCGCATATCTTCTGCACATTCTGACACTAAAATGACATTTTTCAGACAGACAAATCAGGAGAAAATTAACTTTGTTTGAGACCTTTCTCTGCCTCGGCAACATACTCTCACGAGATCTGGCAACTAACGTTTGACAACGCCTTTGCTAACTAATTTTCGTAATGCTTAATATGGCTGTTAGCTGACTAAATATCTAATGTTAGCAAAAGTAAATATAAATACATTATGCAAATATAACCCAATCTGCATTCATCCATCCACACGATGTTCACAACACTTCCAAACGAGGAGGGGGGGGGGGGGGGGGGGTGGGGGGTAGAGGTGAACACGCCATGACCACGCCTACTTAGGAGACAGGAAGTGTATACCATTTCAAACCATTGGTGGAGCTTGTGATGCGTCATCTTTGTTATAGAGAATCTTTGGTTCAATATTCACTCTCCTTTTTGCTCTGTTTTGATCGCCACCAACTCTTGAGAAAGATATCTGGTTCTGTAGCTGCTAAATGCTCCACTATGTTCACCAGCTAGCTGCCAACTTTGTCTCTCTGCCATTTGGTGCAGAGCAGGTAGTGTGTGGTGGGTTTATCGGAGTTCGTCAGAGTGAAAACAACGCTGATGAGAAACCAAAATAGTACATCTTGCAGGCGGTAAAAGCAAAACAATGAAAGATGCTCGGTGGAACTGCAAAGTTGGTGATAATTCTCTGTGGGTTTGTCACCATGAGAGACACAAGTTATCTGAGCCATTGTTAATACAAAAATAAGAATTAGAGCAATAAGTTAGAAATTCAGGGGGTGTTAATTTACTCTTTAGGTTTTGTGGGCAGGTTTCCCAAACTGGTCCTGTGATTCAAACCAACAACACTCCAAATCAAAAACCAACAACTGATCCAGGAACAGGTCTTACTTGGGGCAGAGTTCAAAGCACGGGCCGGGGAAACGGTAGCTCCACGTCAGAGCTTCGTCCTCTCCCTCACAGCTGAACACTCGGTCTTTGTGCTTCTCAGAGGAGATGTGCTGCTGCCACTGCCGCTCACTGTTACTGTGCCTACCACACAGACGGCAGTGGAAGCCACTCTAAAATACAACACAAAAAAATCATCATCGTCTTCTTACAGATGCATAGTCAGGAAACACAATGTGTACGTTTTAGTTCGGTGCAGCTGTTAAAACAACATGTGTACCCACCATTGGTTCAGCATAGTCGGTTGGCATGACGATATATTTCTCTTCCGGGACAGGCTGGGTGAGCGTGGCTCCATCTGCTTGGCGGTTTTGGGCGGTCAGTGACAGCCACATGTCGTATACCTGCTGCATGTCCCGCACTACAGGCACAAATACAAATCTGTTATCACTGTGAGGATGGGCAGTGAGAGACAAGAGTTGAAGTCAGACAACAAATCAAGGCCCCGACGATCGGGCGCAGTGCTCTTCAAGTGAAATTCGAGATTATACATTTAGAGATTTCCATCTATATTTCTGGCTATTTTAAGCAACATTTAGAACAGTATGGGTATCTGCGGCTAGCGGCTCGAGGCTACATTAGCTGCTACTAGCATAACACATCTGAATCTCCAACTGAACTCTCAGTGGTTGAGTTGCATTGTGGGTAATGTAGGCCCCATGTTTGGACAAGGAAGACGCATGCATGTAATAAAAAAGACGATATCTCTGATCTTTTTTTTTTTTTAACTGTCCATGGTCACTCCTACAATGTTATAGGAGTACAACGCTAAATCAGTGGCGTACTCTTTAAAAAGCACTATTTTAATAACTCACAGTCATTATTCTTCATATACATCCACATCTCCTTCTCCTCTTGGCTGTGAGCGAAGGTGCAGTTTCCAGAGTAGTTACATTTCCTTTTCTCCAAAATCTGGGTACATATCTGCCGGGAGAAAACTTAATGCTGTTAAAACACAGATCGCAATGCGCAGTACAAACTTTCAACAGATGCCACAACAACAGGCAAACTTACAAATTTCATCTTTACAAAGCACAAAATATGCAAAATATAGTATATGTAAAAGACAAGAAATGCAAGAAAGAGTGAGGAAGACCCTCTGCACATCAATGTGGGGAAATGTCTGATGAATCAGAGCCCTTGGTTGAACTACTTGTATTAAAGTGCTTTAAGAGACGAGGAAGCAGACCTACATCATACTGCACAGGGAAGTTCTTGGCGTGCGGCAGCGGTCGGACCTGAACCCATTTACTTCTCTCCAAGGACTTGACCAGCAGCACCCATCTCTCTTTAGTCCACCTGAAGATGACGACACAAGAAGAAAAGGACAGAGGCTGAAAAGGACACAGCTGCCAGACCCAGACAGGAGGTGGAAAAAAAAAAGATGGATCATTTTGGCCAACTGTCATTATATGTAGACAACATTTAACCTTTCACCCTTTTTTTCAGGCAGGCTTGAAAATCTCTGGTTGATATTTAATAAGATCTCTGATAATATGACATGGACGTGTTTATACAGTAGATAACTTGATAATTATTAAAGGACGGGTACATCTGGGTTCTGTTCCGTTTTTTTTTCAAATGGGAACGCCCACTCAGCAGTTGCAAAAAGCAGTGACGTGGCTTTCCAGAGTAAGCTAATCAATGAGGTTATGAATAATGTGAACGTTAGCCGAGTCTAAATTAGCTGTGCTAAGTTTGGAAATAACTGAAAGGGTTCGTTCAGATTTTTTGATGTGGGGTTGCATGTAAACTCCCATGTTCCGCGGGGTAAAATGACTTTGAATTTCTGTGAATGGAGTCTGGTGGCTTTAAAGAGAGCGATATAACGGATCAGTTCCCCGTCGGAAAGGGCTGTCTGATGGCGAGGTAGTGCGGCTGTGGCCGGGAGCAACAGAAAAATGTATTTTAGCTACCGAAAAAAAATAATATCAGTTTATGTGTACGCTATATTTAGAATATTTTCACGGTTTTACCTCGCCATCAGACAGCACTTTCCGACAGGGAACTGAAGAAGACGTTATATCATTGCTTCAAAGCTACCAAACCAGACTCCATTGACAAAAACACTAATTTTACGTTGTAGAACATGGGAGTTGCTGGTGCACCACCGCATCGATCGGTTAGTTTGTTTGTGTTATTGTGTGACTTTTGGATCTGAACAAACATGACGTCCACAGCAGTACATTGCTTAGCTTCCATGCTTCTGCTTCTACAAACTGGGAGCATCCCGACAGCCATCTAAGGTACTGCATGTAACGTTAATACACTGACTATAAGGATGTATATATACTGTATATGTAGCAGCATCATCATCGTCATGCAGAAACCTAAGTCAGGTCATTTAAGTTTTTAGAAGGACTTGCTTGGAAAAAAGCATTTTGTTGCTAAAACATACGTACTGTGACCAAAATTTGAATGTTCGGATTTGAATACATAAGGAACATCACCAGGAAGCTACAAAATGATATAATAATAATAATGGACCCGCCCTTTAAATGCATTTTCCAGACTTGTATAGGAGTCATGCAAATACATTATTAGTACTCACGTGTGCCTGGCCTTTGCGTTGCAGTGCTTGAGGGCTTTGTCTGGTTCACTGACCAGGCCGTCCCGCCAGCACTGAGCACAGACAAACTTCATATTCATGTTCAGACTCTTCCCAACTCCTCCTCTTGGTTTGCTGCCGCCACCTCCAGGCGACAACTGCATCAAATTAAACGACAACAAAGATGAGTGCGGTAGTCGTTTAACAGCATTTCTTCATCATTCACATCTCAAAGATACCGATTTGTTTTTTTCTTAAAAATGTTTTATGTAGGTTTGTGTTAGCCAATAATTACACAGATTTTTTTTACGAAAATAATGTGATAAATGTGACAGCTCTTACACAAACGCTCTGTACAAAAGGTGAAAAATTCAGTCAAGACCAGCAGTGAGGTGGTGTCACTGCTTCAACATGTGGATTCATAACATTTACCAAAATAAGAACAAACAGAGAGGACGTTGGACAAGTTCACCAACAACGAACTGTAACAGGTTGATCTAATTATAATAATAAAATTATTAAAAAAAAGGTTTTCTTACTCTATTTCCTTTCTGCTTGCTTGCGTTTTGCTCCTGCTTGTCATAATACTTTATGGATACTTTCACAGTCTCATCGGGGCTGAATCCTGAAAATAACACAAGCACACACACAAAAACACTCATTTTAAGAGAAACAACACAGGCTACTGCTACACTTCGTCAGTGTTTTAATATATTTTAATTAAAGCGATTCTATTATTTGCAGTGTTCCAGTGTCTGATAGACTGCACCTGTGTCTCGCTGCACCCTCCATGTTTTGAGCTCTATGACGGAGTGGGCATAATAGCAGCTGTCCTCTCTCTGGCAGCCGTACCGGATGGCTTGGCGGCACAGATCCAAGTGGCACAGGACGCTCAGAGGTCGGACCTTTCTGTAGTTCACACTGTGGGTCCTCATCACAAACGTCAAACACCTGATGGGCACAGAGTGAGAAATCAAAGTGTGTTTAAGAAAGAGAGGAAAGACATGAGAAGAGAAGAGCTTATGAGTGAAATGAGCGAGGGAGGAGGAAGAGGATGAAGACACATATGTTGTGAACGCGCTCACTTATTGGCATCGAAGGTGTGGCGAGCATCCAAGTTAGAGCAGATGGTGTGATTGTCTCTACAGCGCTTACTGATGATTCTAGGTTTACTGTCATAGCATTCCTAGAATCAAAAGAAAGAAAAGAAAGGAACAAAAACAGACAGACAAAGATTAAGAGATGACTGTCTCGACAAATGATTAATGAATAATAATGAATAAATCTATTATGATGATACAACAAAATGTTGTGTAAATGTTCAAAACACAGACAGGCATATGAAGAATAAAAACAGTAGTGTGTAGGGTCACATGCATGCTTCAAGACAGAACAAACACCAGAAACTTGTACTTCTTAGTCAGTTTCCAGTGTTTTAGTACACAATACAACTGGGATTGGAGTTTGTGCTCAGTAACAGTTAAATAAATAAAATTTGTATTTCAATAAATAAATAAAATAATAAATATATAAGTACATAAATACATTTTAAAGATCAGGACATTTACACACATTTCTATACATCTAAATATACTTATTTTTGTATTTCTACTTTTATTTATTTATAGTTTTTTGTGTCTGTATGTTACTAAGGTCAGTGGTCCTAACCTAACAACTGTAAAACACTAATGTCCTGCTTTAAAGGGAGGTTAGTACAACCTAGTTACCGGATTGTCAAACAAAAACAGAAAAAAAAACAGATATAAAAGTATAAATGTAGAAAACAAAAATAAATAAAATATAGAAATGTAGACACAAATAAAAGTAGAAATACATAAATAAATAAGTTATTTATTTCCTGATTAATAACCAACATTTATTGATTCATTCATTTATGATGCACTTAATTACTTGTTTATTTATTTAATTGTATTTCTGTATTTATTCCAGCATTTATGCATGTGTTTATTTATTGACGAATTAGTCATGTTTTGACCTCCATAATTTAAGATAGAGCTGAGCACATAAAAAAAAATTTAGATTAAATTTAGACAAAATTAGATTTTTCAATTTTCAAAAAATATTACAGGATACAGAACATTAGTAATATACATAAATCAGAACATAGTTAACAACAAGATTTATAAAACAAATACATAAATCAACAAATAATAGGACATAAGAGAATAATAAAATAATAAAAAAAGATATATAATTAAGCAAAACAAACATGACTTGAGAATTGAAACCAGGTTTGTATAATAATAATAATAATAATAATAATAATAATTATATAAACTGTATAGGAGCACTAACCTGACAGAGGAACATGAACATGCCCTTGTTTTCCTGCAGGAGGCGGATGATGCTGTTTACAGGGTCCAGTTTGAAACCTCCTGTTTCAAAGAGCAGGTTTCTGTCAAGCGTCCCCTTCCTCTCGACTGTCCAAACGTCGATCTCTAGCTGGTTGTAGGCAAACGTGCATTTCTCTCTGTACTTACACAGGCCCAAATCCCCGGACTTCAGCAGCTCTGACATGTAAGAAAATACAGAGCTCATTCAGTCACACATCCACGGGCATAAACACAGTCACGTTAATCACTCATTTTTATTACAAGTTCCTTCCTTAACCGTTTCTGTGAACTCACATGCCATCAACAGTTCCTTCACATTCAACCATTTCTGACAAATCAAAGTGGCAGAGAGTTGCCTTGTTCGCATGGGAAAATGTAAACATTGGGGTACCTTCCCCAAAACTACCAAGTCCTATCATATAAATCCAAACTGCCTTCCCTGTCACAACCGCAAAGTACGATGAAACTCAAAGAGATGGTTAAAGGAAGACAACACTGTGTAGCGAATATTGGCGACTTCACTTTTACATTCTGATCTGAACTCTGAACTGTGAGTCTGGAAACGGCCCTGCGAAGGCTCAAGGACGACACTAATGGAAAAAAATAAGTGACAAATGCTCAATTTACGACAGGATGGGCCTCCTCGAACGGACCTGAACTGCTACTACCCCCAACGAGCCATAAGGTGGTCTGCTCAGTTACACACAAGGAACAAAGGAACTGACTGTTCAATGCAAAATTGAAAGGGACTATTTGTAACTTATCACGCGCATAAATCATAACGGGTCGGAATCCCATGCGCGCTCGCGTGTGGGTACGCGCTGCTCCTGCTGCCTCCTGCCTGCTTGCACACCGCGCTCGTTCTCACCCGCTCGGCTCGCTCCAACTCCACGTGCACGCGCGCACACTGCAGAAGAGTTAGTTTAGCTCTGAGTATATCTAGTGAATGTGCAGTGGACGTTTTTGCAGAAATAAATGCTGCAGCTCCTCCAGACCAACAGTGGTTTCCCGTGTCTTGTGAAGTGACGGGGCTCCGGAGAGAGTTACGTTATCGTCCCGACCAGGTGTCGGTGTCTCCCCCCCCACCGTTCCCTCCGCGCTCGGCAGGCTGAGAAAGGAAAAGCCAGCACTAGGATCAGCATTGATTCATGGAGAGACCTTCCTCTGGTCAGCTAACATTACTGCCAAGCAGGTGAAATACAGAGTGATATTGTGTGTTAGCTGACGTGTGTCGCCTCACTGTTTAGACCGGTGCTCGTTCATGTCAATGTAGCGCGAGCACAAGCGCGAGCGCGAGCAACAGGACGCCGACTTTCGTTGACATTGCGGCCACAGGTGTCGCTGTGAACAAGCAATTTCTGATTCTTACATATAGCCCCTTTAAATAAATGTACATTAATTGATTGCTATGTTTACCTAACATAGCGAAAAGTTTTTCATTGTCAACATGCTGATTTTGATGCAGGAACCATTGACACTGAAACAGGAACTGGTTACACATCCCCATGAGATAAAGATGGAACGTTTGGTTGCATTTAGTAGCTAAAAAATAGGAGAACGTGAAATTTTTATTCAGTTAGCATTCTTTAATGACTGCTTGTGTTTAGACAGCATTTGAGAACTTAGTCTCGTCTACAGCCATGTTAGCAGCCTTGTGAGTAGGGCTGGGAGATATGGCCAAAATCAAAATCAAATCTTCTATCACAACATAGGTAATTTCATATCTCGATATCAATATATATCACAATATAGCATGTTTTCTGGTAATCCAATAAATAAATAAATAGTGTATATGAAATAACCACATGGTAAAGCCTATTCTTGTATACTCCTGTGTGAATTAAATACTTGACAAATGAAAAGTTCTGAGTATTTTCTCATTTTAAGATCTTGAGTGCAAAATGAACATAATTTTAAGTGAAATTATAGAGAAAAAAAAGAAAGAAATATTGGCATTTTTATATCGTTTTGACGATATATATCGTCATATTGCTCAGCCCTACTTGTGAGACTTTGAGCTAAATGCTAAAGTCAGCATGCTAACATGCTGATGTTTACCATATTAATTTAGCATGTTGGCATGCTAATATTTGCTAATTAGCGCCAAACGCAAAGTAAAGCTGAGGCTGATGGGAATGTCATCAGTTTTGCAGGAAACAAATTGGACAAATTTCACAGGATAAATGAAAACTTTGACCCGACGGTGGCACTACATGAAAGTTAGAGGATCACCACAGTCAATAAGATCCATCCTCTGGGCACCATGTATATCTGTAGACGTTGAGATATTTCAGTCTTGACCAGAGGTGGACCGACCAACAGACAGAGAGTACTGGCCGACAGACGGACGTTACCATCTATAGTGCAATGCCGCTAGAATGACTAAAATCTGTTATCAACTAAGCTATCCACAGAGGTTTCTTCTTGGTATCAGAACCGAAACTCAAATATCGTAATAGCTACTGTATTGACATCCAGCCCGATGTGCAGAGCACAAAGAGCTAGTGAGAAGTTCTCCCTTTTGTAGCCTGTCAACAAATGATTAACTATGATTTCCCTCTCGAGATCAGACCAAGGGTCTAGTCGGGCCATAAAATACAACGGGAAACGAGTGACCCCGACCTTAAGTGTGACATCTTGAGACGTGAACTCCTCTATTTGCAATCCAAAGGACAATAAAACATCCATATACATTCTTGTCTCTGGCTGTCTATGAAGAAACTGTGTCTCTGTTCTGTTACATACTGAACATAGTCAATTTAGACAAAAAGATGAAAGTTTTTCTTAAAACTTCCTTCTAAACATTATTTTTAGAATAACAAATTATTTATACTGTGTATAAATCATATAAGCAACTATGTTTGATATATTATAATGTTCAGGAAATTAATTCAAAAATAAATTGCCTTTATGTTTAAAGCTCCTTCTGATTAGAGTAATCTCCCTGTAAATATTCAATCCATATCTTCTTTACACTTGTTAAAAAATGCCCTGTCTTCTTATTTGTCCATGTCCATGATAACACGTCTATAATTATGTTTTATAACTTTATTACTTAATGCTATCACTGACATTAATGCCTTTTCTATGAACTTTAAATGGAGTATGAACCCCGGATTTTGTGTATCTTATTATTTGATTTTTTTTGTTTTTGTCATTTTGTCCATATCTTGTTGTTATTTTTGCTTATATTGAATTTTTGTCGTTGAGGACCCCCTTGAAAACAAGATGGCACATCTCAAGGAGTTATTCCTAATTAAGAATTTCCAACTGTGTCTATTGAGTGAAGTCCATCACAGTCCATCAAGTTCAGTCTTATTGTTTAGATATGACACACGATATAAGTGTTATATGCAAACCTACTGTAATTAGGTTCTTTTCGACCACTCGGAGACACACACAAAACAAAACACACTATGTAGTCCTGATACATGCACTACGCAAATCACTTTCAACTACAATAACAAGCAGTGAACAATGAATGCCAACAGACAATTCACCAGAAGAGATCCTGAGATCCTTACCCCTGCAGAGTACAAACGGCCCAGTGAAGGAAGTCCAGTTGGGAATCTGTCGCACTCTGGTCCACTCCGAAGGATGACCTGCCTTTCGTCTACATAACAGAATGTCTCTCTTACAGCTGTGGACCAAGTCTGGCTTGTGAACAAATGTATAAATCCCTTGACCTGCAGACGAAAGGGGGGAGGGTTATTTATAAAAGTTGAAGATATTCAATAAGACAAAAACATAGGAGTAGGAAGCACCATGCAAGACATAGTTTGTTATCTCCACTGACGTATTCTGTACAGATTTTTGCATTTTTCCCTTTCTGCAATGTTAAAGGGTTAGTTTGGGTGTTTTGAAGTGGGGTTGTATGAGGTACTTATGCATAGTCAGTGTATTACCTACAGTAGATGGCGGTCGGCACGCCCTCAGTTTGGAGAAACAGACAGGAGTTTCCACACGGGAGCAAAGCAATGTGCTGCTGTGGACGGGGTCGGCAGCAAAATGTATTTTAGCCAAACTAAAAGAAAGGCCCACCTAAAAAAAATCAATATCAGTTTGAGTGTACGCTATATTTAGAATATTTTCATCGCTTTACCTTGCTGTCAGACAGCCCTTTCCGACGGGTAACTGAAGCCGTTGCATCCATTTATGCTCTTGCCAAAGCCACCAGACTCCATTGAAAAAAACATTAATTTTACCTCGCATAACACGGGGGGTTGCTGGTCTACCGCTGCCTCGATCGGTTAGTTTGTTTGTGTTATTGTGCGACTTTGGTGAATCGGAACTAACCAATGTCACACAATAACACAAATAATCTAACCGATCAAGGCAGTGGTAGACTAAAAACCCCGTGTTATGCAAGGTAAAATTAATGTATTTTTTTTCCAATGGAGTCTGGTTGCTTTGGCGAGAGCATAGATAACAGTTTCAGCTCCCCATCAGAAACATAGACTGTAGAGCTGTCTCACAGCAAGGTAACCCACCGAAAATATTCTCAATATAGCGTACACTTAAACCGATATTGATTTTTTTTTAGGTGGGCCTTTCTTTTAGGTGGTTCAAATATGTTTTGCTGCCGGCCCCGTCCACAGCAGTACATTGCTTTGCTTCCATGCGTGCCAACCGTAATCTACTGTCGGTAATACACCGACTATGGATAAGTACCTCATACAACCCCATGCTTCAGGATGCAGATGAAACCACAAGTTCCTTTCGAGCTCAAAACAGGGAATATTAAAAGGACATTAACCTGCCTGGATAGTAAAACCATCACCAGCAACAGGATCATTGTGATTTCTAGCTACACTACAGTTAGTTTGAGACATGGCTGCACCGCTGACGTACCTTGACGAGGAAAACAAGCGGAGCAGGCCTGCAGGAACTCATGGGTGGAGGACAGCGGGTTAGAGACTGCAACCGGCGCTTGGTTATTCTTCTCCTTTGTTGCCACGGTAAGAATAACATTTCAGTTAATGCTGACAAAACGGAGAACAATAGAGCAGGTAACACAAGCCGGATAACCAGTCTTACTTTGTAGTTATTCTTTGGAGATCGTATTACTGGAGCTGCAGCAGTGGGAGGGACTTTGATATCTGAGGAGCAATGAGAGGAAATAAATGACAAATTATGTACGTGTACGGGTAATGTGTACACACTTTTAGTAAATGGGCAACATGTAAAAACACCAGTATGGTCTTTTAAAAAAGGGGAGCACTTATTTAAGTCGCTTGAAATTCAAATCAGGTGTTTGGTTTTACTTTATTTTGTTAATTTTCATTTCCCATTGTACCTGTAGCATACATTTCTAGTGTAACTGGGCATGAATAATTAAGTTGATCCTTTCTGATTAAAATTATCTGATTTTTTTTCATTTTAAAAACAGCGTACTTTCACTTTGTAAGGGCTCTAAAAGTCCTTCAAATGAAACAATGTGAGAACAAAAAGAAAAACATCACTCTTCAATTGATCTGCTATTTGCTGTTATGACCTCTACAGAAACAGGACAAATGCCTGCTTTGACAATAATATATTAAGTTCCCAAGAAATCATAATCACCAGTTGAGCTGAAATCGGAGAGCGTGTCCAGGCCTGCTCTCCCGATGGAGATCGCTGGCAAAGCTGCCGCAACACCTTCCACTGAGGGAAACAAGTCCAGGAAATCAAGAATGTCGAGCGGCTCCACAGCTTTCACACCAATTTTAGGGACCTCACCACTCTGACCGCCTGGATCAGAGACGGTCTCCGGGGGATCTAGTTCATCTAGCAAATCGTCAAGGGACTCAATCCCATCAGCAGCAGCAGCACTTGGAGCCGTAAGCAAGAAGTCATCCAGGGAATCGAGGCCATCCAGAGTATCCAGCGCCACGGAGGTCAATGTTAAGTTTGGAACGCCTGCACCGCCTCCAATTCCAAAGGTCAAGAGGTCGTCTAGGGCATCCAGTGTTGCAGTTGTGGTGTTGCGCCCACCACCTGAAAAGGAGTCCAGGGAGTTGAGTTGGCTGACGGCCGAGCTGAAGAAGGCCGGGGGGAGCTGGGGTGTTGGGGCGGGCAGGACAGAAGGAACTGTGCGTTCGCCGGAGGAGGTCCTGCTGGGGACTGAGAATGCTGGCTGGGTGGGGGTCTGGAAAACATGGAGAAAGAAACTGGAGTGAAAATGGATGAAAAAAAAAAAAAAGGAAAAGGAACAGAATGTAAAAGATTAATGCTCAATTTAATGATTACATTGAATGTTTTGATGGATGTTGGCTGACAATATCAACAGGTTTCTGAAATGTGTATTTATGACTTAAAACTGCACTAATCGATAGGCAAAAGTTTGAAAAATTTCGAAAATGTTGGGCACCCTGGACTTCTAACCCCCAAAAAGCACAACTAGACCACACTGTCAACCATCATAACAAATTTGAAGTTCCTAAGTTAAATAGTTTCCGAGTTCTGCTCCGGAAACGAAAGTGTGACACGCGAACGGACGGACGGACAGACAGACCAGGGAGCGCTATATACCCCCCCCGACTACGTTGTCGCGAGGGTATAATTATTACATAAACAATGGATCAAATGAATGTGAAAGGGGACACTCCTAGTGATGACCTAACAGAGGTTTATCACCTGATTCTGGAGAGCTTCTTTTTTTTTTAGCTTATCGTTTTGGTTTTACGGCCCACAAACTCTCATCAGTATTGTTTCTAGCTGCGGTAGACAGCTGTTTCCAGTGGAAAAGCTCTGATAAACCCGCTGTACACCTGACCAGCACCAAATGGCAGACAGACAATGTTAGCGACTAGCTGGTGAAGAAAGTGGAACATCTGGCTCCTTAGGAGCCCGATATTTAGGAGTTGGTGGAGACCAGTGGGCCACCTGAAGCCAATGTGGATGTAGCCTTAAACTTACATTCTTTCTAACAGCCAGCAGGGGGGTTCTCATCTGGTTGCAAAAAGAAGTCTGATTGTATAGAAGTCTACAAGAAAATGACCTTACTTCTCACTTGATTTATTATCTCAGTAAACATTGTCAACATGAGTTTATGGTCTCAATTGCTAGTTTCAAGTCTTCTTCAACACAGCATGATGTTCATTTAGTAAATTATGGTCCCATTTAGAGTCAAATAGACCATAAAGCAGGGTGTGCTTTAGGGCGGGGCTACCTTGTGATTGACAGGTCACTACCACGACGTTGTCCGTGTTTTCGTCTTACAACTTTAACCCTTTCACAGTGTGTTTTCACTTCATGAAAGTTAATTGTAACCGTTTTGGTCAGCTAAAAATTATTATTATTATTCAGTGTTCAGGTGTACTTTGCTCCACCCTCTGTGTCACTTCTGGTTGCACAAAACCAAGATGGTGAATGCAGAACTCGAGGCTTCAAAACGACAGTCAACAAACTACGACTACGTCCACTAGTCACTGCTGGATCCGTAAATAGGCAACTGTTTGCTAACATATGAACATATCAACTTTACCAATGACAATATTATTAGGACAGGTTGTTCAGCTGCCCCCTAGTGGCCCCCCAAAAAAGAAAAACAATTAATACGGCTTTAAAGGAAAATGTACAACTTCGATCTCCTATTTAAAGTCTGACCTCTACTGTTCTTTCCCTACTGGACACATTTTTTCTAACGAAAAAAGCTAACATATGCATATAATCGGTTTCATGACCTCATGAAGTTTGCTTATTTTTTGTCTTATGAGTTTGATTTTTAATCACTCATAAAGTTCATGCTGTTTGGCTGAGCAGCCATATCTCAAAAGATGAGATATTGGAGCTTCCCCCAGGGAACATTTCAAAGTCCACATTTCAACTGCATCACCACGTAATAATGACTTCATTTTAGAGGGGATAAAAAGGTGAAAGAATGCTTTCTGTGATGGATTAGGTATCCAAAGCAAGATTCAACTCAAGTTGATTTTACTGCACCGGAATGAATGAAAAAGTATGCAATGTATTGTAAATGAGATAAAAACATTAAAAAAAAAATGTTACTTTGAAAAAAAAAAATCATACCCAATTCCCAAACTTTTTAAGGCTTGGACAATATTAATGTATCATTACATGCTCCTTCAGCCACTGTAAGTAATCCTTTACAACCAAGGACACCTTCATTCCGTTATCAGAGACAAAAGTTAGTTTACTGGTCTGTAAGGACAAACACAGATCTCACCTCAGTTGGCTCCTGCTCGTTGGGGAAGCAGTCAAGAAGGCTGTCCAGGTCGTCTCCCATCAGCTCCGAGTCCTCCATGTCAGGTACAGAGGTGAGAGCAGGTTGGCGGCAGCTGGGAGCTGGGGAGGGAATGGAGGACTGAGGCATGCTGGGAAAACTGACTGAAGAGAAGCGGTAGGGAATTCATTTAGATTTTACTTGTAATAGGTTTTGTACACATATTTCAAGAACTTAAATCAGTGAAAACAGATGTGGAGACAAACTTGTTGCCTGTATTATCAATGCAACACAATTCTGATCAAGTAAAAGGGAAGAATTCACACCTGGTGCGAGGCCACTTAGAGGATTCATACCATTTCCTTCAGGAGCACCAGACACCTGGAAGTGAGAAGGAGAAAAAAAAAGCATATGTAGTAAAATCAAGCACATATAAAACAAATATAATGAGTATATGAATATATGAGAAGAGAAAAGGCCAAATGGGCAACCTCCATGTCTGAAAAGTGTAGTCAATGCTGAAGTGCCTTAAACTTGCATTCTCTCTAACAGCCAGCAGGGGGCGAGTCCTCTGGTTGCAAAAGAAGTCTGATTGTATAGAAGTCTATGAGAAAATGAGCCTACTTCTCACTTGATTTATTACCTCAGTAAACATTGTAAACATGAGTTTATGGTCTCAATCACTAGTTTCAAGTCTTCTTCAACACAGCATGATGTTCATTTAGTAAATTATGGTCCCATTTAGAGTCAAATAGACCATAAAGCAGGGTATGCTTTAGGGCGGGGCTACCTTGTGATTGACAGGTCGCTACCACGGCGTTGTCCGGTCGGCGAGTTCTCAGTATTTTCGTTTTACAACTTTAACCCTTTCACAGTATGTTTTCACTTCATGAAAGTTAGTTGTAACATTTTGTTCGCCTAAAAATGTCTTATTTAGCGTTCGGTTGTGCTTAGCTCCACCCTCTCGTGTCACTTCTTGTTGCAAAAAAACAAGATAGCGACGGCCAAAATGCCGAACTCAAGGCTTCAAAACGGCAGTCCAGAAAACAATGGATGACGTCACAGTGACTACACCCACTTCTTATATACAGTCTGTGGTAAAGGCTCAACAAAAATATATCTGCAAAACATGCATCACTGATTCTGTGATACTAAATCACTGAGAGGTTTTCTCATTTAAGAAACTAAAATGTTAG
Organism: Sebastolobus alascanus; assembly: GCA_916701645.2. Classification (NCBI taxonomy): domain Eukaryota; kingdom Metazoa; phylum Chordata; class Actinopteri; order Perciformes; family Sebastidae; genus Sebastolobus; species Sebastolobus alascanus. Next base: position 1,377,277 of record CAKAOJ020000035.1, on the reverse strand, counting down.
TAAATATTGTGAATTGGAACTTTGTACAAATCTTTCTTTTTTTTATTTTTCTAAGGTGAATGTTAGAGATAATGTGGAACTTGCCTTGATGGCTTCAGTAGTCATGTTTCCATTTGTGACACCTCTCGTGATAAGTCGTCCTTCCTGGGAAAGACACGATAACAGACTGAATATGAGACACAAATCTGCACCACGTCTGCATTAGAGTTTGGCAATATGACTATATATGTCATCCATCAGAGATTTTTCTGTCGTATATATACTATGGTAGCCATTTCTTTCAAATCTCTGGATGCAACTAGCCCATTGCATATTTACTCAACAAGCTTTTAGCATCGATGTGATTTTTAAGGTATTTAATTCACTGGATGATCAAGAATGGTTGTTTTATCCAAATCATTTTTCAAGTCATGACGTAAATATATCAATATCACAATATGTAATTACTTACCGTGATATAAGATATTATCCATGCCCCCCCCCCTAGACTGCATCCTATCTGACCATGACAGAGCTGAAGACTGAGAGAATCCTTTACTATTATTCATTTGCAATCCTCAGTGAACAAAATCTAAACAATAATCATTTTACCAACCTTTGCGCCGACATATGGTTTCCGATTTTTTAGTCCCAGATGGATGGCCAGCTCCTGTGCGAGCTCATTCACCTGTTTGTCCTGTTAAGTGTTTAACAGAAAAAGAACAAATCAATACATTGCACAAGTTACACATCTAGGAAATCTACCATGTCGTGTAACCCATTTATTACCATCTTGGAACTTGTCCACACAAGCAAATTTATCTTGTCTTGTGTATTGCATTTACTGTTTTGTTACCATTGCTACAAACACATTTTAGAATTTCTCCAAACCACAAGATAACAGATAAGTATCCTTTTGGTTTTGTCAAAATCAATAAAAAAAATCCTGGAGATGAATGTCTTCATGACTACCAAGAAAACGGAAAGAAAATGGTACAATGTACCATGTTCACCATCTTAGTTTAGCATGTTACCATGGTAACATTTGTTAATTAGCACGAAACATGAAAATTAGCGCAGCTCAAGTTGATGGAAATGCTGTTAGTTCTGCAGGTATTGAGACTGCTAGCGTGGCTAAAAATCCAAATAAGTGGACCTTGTGAGGATTTTCCAACACCAAGAATGAACCTTTCGGCTCCAATCATTTTGTTTTCTTCTTTCTTAGAGCTCAATTTACACAATGTGTACAATATGATAATGTATCGGTTTATTCTGGTACAAAAAAGGTACGCAAACTCAACATAAAGCACTTCACTTCAAGAGCCAGCCACCACCAACTGATTTTAAAGGGTGATACACTTCAAACTAGGTTTACGTTCAGGCCCTTCTGACAGCATTTTCTTAGACCGGTTAGCATCGACTCTTTCCTTTACCAGACGAGTAATGAGCAGACAGTCCGTGGTGCAGTTGTAGGCCTCCTTGTACTTCCCGAGCTCCTTCAAACAAAGTGCCTTCCTGTACAGCGCCCTGCGGCTTTCCTTACACACTTTCAGAGCTCTGTCGCAGTCCATCGCGCCATGCTCATATTCACCCTGTGGGAGACATGACAGAGAGATGTAAGAAAAATACACGGTTAGAGGAGTCACAATCAGATCGGTGCTGTGTTTTTAGAAGCAGAGATCAGGTGTGAGGGATGGGGAGGACAGAAAAGCCTCCTTTGTTGAAAAAGTTATACACTGAGTTTAGTCCACACTGTGTGATCTGTTAATAACTGTAGGAATGTGTGTGGGCAGCACCGTCAAGGACACTTTATGTTTCTGAACTGCAGTTTCTCTTAGTACCTTTTCTTCTCATCGCCTTATTAGCATTATCTGTTTAAATTAACTTATATAATCTGATTTACAGGTAACTCTGCATTGTGTTTTGCCTTAACAGACATGTAAAGGGTATTTATTTCTTCTTTGTTTCCAACATTATTTGACACTTGCAGTACATCAGAGACTGCTGCTGACCATTGCAGTTCAAAGGTTTTGGTTTTCCCAATTCTAGTGTTGAATTGAACATTGATATTGAATACTGATATCAGGACTATCAGCTAAATATACGAGGGATTAGGGGTGTAAATCACAAGTTTCATCATGATATGATATTATGCGATTCAATTCAATTCAGGGGCCTGTGATCGATATGAGACAATATCATATCCCTATTCAACATAATCAGTTACATTTATATAAATGCACAAAAGGCAACTAAGATATGATTCGACAATTTTATGACTGGGTTCTGTAGGAAGGAGGTGCGCTTGGACAGAAAACGTGACACGGACCTACCATGGGAATTTCAAAATAAGGGCGTATCTTAAAAATGATCGATGTTTTCACTTTGCATCGATGTTACTGGATCGTTGATCATTGAATCAATATATCAATCCAGATTGATGTATCGTTACACCCCTACCATGGAGAAAACCAGCCATCTGATTTTTACATTTTTATCTCCAACATAAGTATAATTTGTACTAAAGTAGACACCACGAAAATGTTGTCTTTTTTTTTTTTTTTTTTTTCATGAGTGCGGATATGGAAGTATCTGTGATGAAAGTCAGTCAACAATGGGCTTGGCTGGATGACGAGCACACATGCATGCCATAGACCTTTGAACAGCCACATTAACCCTTAACTGCCTCAGTCGGATGGGACAGTCTGGAAATGACCAGAAATGGATTTCATTATTGGTTAAAACTATTTCTATTTCAAAAGTAATATAGGCATCATCTTTTTATGTATAAAATACTCCCAAAACTGCCAAACACACATCTCAATTTATAGACCCCAAAATTAATCTTATTAAGAGTTTACTGCCACGCTAGCGTCTCTGTGCTACTATACTTAGACACAGCAGGGCTTTGAGCTAAATGCTAACGTCAGCATGCTAACATGCTTTAGTGGCGATGCTAACATGTTGCTATTGTTGTCATTGTAAGCATTATACATAAAGTTATAGATGACGTTTAGCAGGTGCAGTGTTTCCCACTTCACCATTTTAGTTTATCATATTAGCATGCTAACATTTGCTAATTTGCGCAGTGCAGCAGAGGGTGATGGGGACATCATTAGTTTTGCAGGTATTTGGTCAGAAATCAAAATATTGGACAAACTGAAATGTTGACCTGATGGTGGTGCTGGAGCAAAAATTAAGGGATTATTAGAGTTATTACAATTATTCCTGAGGGGAAACCAAACCCAACCAAATTTCACGGCAATGCATCCAAAAGCTGACATTTCAATCTGAATCACAATATATCAACCTCATGGTGGCGCTAGAGCAAAAGTCAGGGGATCATCAAAGTAATTAGGACTCATCCGCTGGGGACCATGAGAGGCTGTACAAACTAAATGGCAATGTGGAATAGTCATGTTATCTTGCTATGAATTATTATCCTGTGCTCACTGCTTTTATATGCTACTCTAAGATTTACTTCTGGGTTCTCCCAGATATGCCTTGGCCTTCCCTTGAACTCGTGCTAACAACCTCCCTGTGACTCCCCCGCTCTCACAGCATTCATCTATTGCCTTGGCGTTGGTGGTGCAATCCCCTGCACTGGGTCACGTGTGAGCTTTCCCCTGCCGCTGCATAATAAACTACGTATAACTTAAGTTGCGGGAGGTTGAATAATTACTTCAAGCTGTCATTATTATGGGTTGTTGATCCACTTTTAACTGGCTCCACAAGTGACTGACTCACGCACGGATCAGGTTTGGGTGTGGAGAAGCGTTTGTCACAAGTCTTAGTCACAGCTGCATGCATTTTGAGGAACAGCTGTCTACATCTTCACCAGTGTCTCTCTGAGCTGCACTGATGCTCACTGAAACAATCCGACGACACGCCGTCTCAGAAACACATAGGACCGGCTGCCGTATCTCACCATGCTGTGGTAGGCAGCAGCCCGGTTGACATACAGGCTCTCCACCAAGGCTTCGGGGATCTGGATCTCGTCCCCTGCAGCATAGTGCGAGACATTCAAGCCTTCACTGAACTCTCTCACCGCCTGCTCCCAGTCTCTGTCTCTGAACGAGGCGTTGCCCTCTTCGAGCAGGTTGCACACTAACCGGGTCAGGAAGTCCTGGGAGGAAGAAAAGAAAGAAGGGAATAAGATACTGGTGTTGTGTCCCAAAAACTTTGGGACTAAAGTAATCACACCCCACAGCTTTTATGAATGATTTTATATTCTGGGCACGGTCACATTACCCATGCACAGTAAGCACAGTGACATCAAAAATATCACGAGGCCCACTATATTGGTTGTCGTAAACATTCGTCCTGTTCATACTGGCACTAAAATGATCCTTTCATATCACAACTCCAATGTAAGAAATAATATGAAGCTTCAGCAGTCTGAGTTACAACAATGATGAGTCTACAGGACAGCCATGCTAGCCACTCTGTGAGGTTGTACTTCGGCACAGTGGTTCTTCGAGCTAAATGCTAACGTCAGCACTCCAACACGCTCACAATGACAAATGTTGACTGCCGATGTTAAGTAGTTATAATACAAGAATACCGACCTTATGGTGGCTGTAGAAGAAATGTCAGTAGTATTCATCCTCTGGGGACAATAAATGTCTGTGCAAAATTTCATGGCAATCTATCCAATAGTTGTTGGTTGTGCGAACAGGAGGAATGATTACAGCGACCAGTATCTCTTTGAAAGTGCGTAATGGGGGTATTAAAGAGGACCTATTAGGCTTTTGTGCTTTTTCCCTTTCCTTTAATTTTATATTTTTTTTTTTGTGCATGTAAAAGGTCTGCAAAGTTACAAAGCCCAAAGTCAACACCAAACGGAGTTACTCTCCCCCACAGAAACACTGCTGGAGCAGAGTCTGAAGAGTTTCGTTCAATTGACCAATCACAACATAGTGGGCCAGCGAACCAATCAGAGCAGACTGCGCTTTTCAGGAGGGCAGGAGGGCAGGAGGGCAGGAGGTCAAACAGAGCGTTTCAGACAGAGGGTTAAAAGAGGTGCTGCAGCACAGCCGGTATGAGAAAAGTAAAGCGTTTTTTTAAACATTAAAGCATGTAAACATGTTCTAGTAGAAACCCAAAATACAGGTGTGTACTTGGAAATTAGCAAAATATGTCCTCTTTAAGACAGACTAGAAATGAATCTGAAACTCAACACTGCCTCCAAGAAGAGAATGGACAAAACATGCAGCCAGGAATAAACAGAAAGATGTTAGAGGAGAGAGAAGACAGAGGATTTTTAAGGGAGAAACGCAACAGAAAGCACAGTGGCTTGTGACATCAGCAACAACTTATGACCAAGTAGATCTTAACATGCATAAAAACCCAGAGTGCAAGAGTGAAGATACAGACATAACATTGTGTTTATAATAACAGCTGGTACCTGGTAGCCCTCAGGATCTGGATAAGCCAGAGAAGACCTAGAAACACAAGATATAAACCTGCTTAGAAAAAAGTACTGAGACAACTCGTTATCAAGGATATGAGTCATTCAGGGCCATGGTAGGTTTCACTTTCTGTCAGGGTGCACTCAAATAACACAAAAAGCATCTCACTGTATGAATGTCAGAGATTTGCTTATCTCCTCCTTGCGTTTCTGTCTGGCAGGCTCCATGCTGGTTCCCTGGGGAGAAGACAAAACGGACCACAAGTGGATTTAGCAGCAAAGACTGACTGGTGTTGTTATGATAGTGCCTTTGGTATTTAGCTGGTGTACACCCACTTCCCTTTAAAGGTAGAGAGCAAGAAACAAACCACCTCTGTCACCTCGTGTTAAAGACACTCACCGAGCCTGGTTTCATGTTCATTCCGTATTCAATAAATACACAAACATCCCGTAAGCAAGCCCCCCTGACCCCGCATGTGTCCCTCCCTGGCTATCAGGGCTTCAGACACACCTACCTAATGAAGAGAGGAAGTTCATTGAACCGAAGAAAAGTTTACACGCGTGTCATTTTAGTGTCCGAAAGACGGGGAAAACAACTCTCTTCAGGTGAGAGCTGGAAGCTGACGCTGATAAGACAGCGAGCCGAGGAGGAAGAGACCCGTCGAGGCTTCGTGTCTGACTTCTGTTAAGTTTCGATTCCCAGCAGCCTCGGTCCATACACGAGCCAGCTGCAAACATCCGCTGGCCCTTTAATGAACCGGAGCTTTGCTGCCCTGAGTATATTCTGTCAGGCACCACTTCCTGCCTACATAAACCCCTCCTACACACCCTCTTCTTCTGCAATGAATTCATACACAGTTTGTTTTCATTCTTTATTTCACTTCTCCTTTATTTGACACTATGATACTAATTCTTGTGGGAACAATATAGCCGTGCAAACCGCAATAACGACTCAAAGACTCAAGTGGTGCCTGGCAGATTGTTCTCTTGGCCTCTAAACCCCTCAGCTTCATTAAAGTATATGATTAAAGAGCACAAAAACAACAGCAAAATTACAATAACCATAACCAAAAACAAATAAATAAATAAGTACATAACTATATAAATGGGTAAATAAAATTCAACAAAATATGTTTACATTCAATGGGTCAATAAAACAAGTTTCCATATAAAATTATTTAAAATAAATAAATAACTACAATTAAAGCTTCAGTAGGCAGAATTTTGGACCTACGGTGCTCCTAATGGCATCTGCAAGATTTCACAGACCGGAGGAAAACAACCAATCAGAGTCGAGCTGGAGCCTTGCCGACTCTGCTGTCAATCCCTCGCGAACTCCGATCAAACGGTTAAACTAGGCAGCGCTGATCAAATATGAATCAATATTCTGTTACTGTAATAACTATTTCTCACCTCAAATGTTTTCAGAAACATCTTGTAGTGTACTGTTTCGCTGTAAAATGAGAAAGTTTGTGATCCGGCAGCCATGTTGAGAACAGTTGAGGAAATACCAAGCACCGCCCACCAGCTGGGGCACAGCCAATAGGAACGCTCAGTAGGAACGCTCTCTCTCTCTCTGAAATGACCTGTGATTGGCCAAAGTCTCCCATCACGGGCTAGATTTTTTAAAGCCTGAAAACAGAGCCATGAGGAGGAGCAGAAGTCTAGTTTTCTCTCAGAACACTTGAATTACAATATGCTGAAAGGTTATTATGGAATTTTTGCCCGATGATGCCAAAAGCATTCTGCCTACTGAAGCTTTAATGAAAGTGATATTTGCCCATAATGATGACAATACTAACCATGTCAGATATTTCTTTAAAGAGATTATAAACTAGACTGTGGAGTGAGTCAAATGGTGGGACACTGGTCAGTCAATACTGTAAAGACTGAACACGAATAAGAAATATGTTAACTACTTTCGGGCTCTTTTGTTTCATTCATTTTGTTTGAACTCACTCAGTTAATTTTTTGGCTCAAACAACGAATCAATGAATTTGACTATAGATAGACACACTGCCTCTCTGCTGCCACACATCCTCAGTATGGTGGCTATTGTATTGTATTCATATCCATATTCATATGTGTTATTGTTGGTGTAGTTGACATTGTTTACATACCCACCTGAGTACTTGACTGCTTTTAAATTATTATACCATTACATTGCACTACTGTATCATACACCATAGTATACATTGCTATATTCAGTACTGCGCAAGAGTACTCAGTACTCTTGCACTATTTGCACTATTTGCACTATAATTGGCACACTGACACTTCACTGCTGTACTTATGTTATCTTATTTTTATTTTATTTCACTTTATATTCGATTGTATCTCTTTTTAAGGTGTATTGGTGTTGGGACTCTATCTATCTATCTATCTATCTATCTATCTATCTATCTATCTATCTATCTATCTATCTATCTATCTATCTATCTATCTATAACGTCCATTTTGTTAACTGAACGTGAACGCACCGGTGTAGTCTCTATTGAACTACAAGTCCCTTGTCTCCCAGCTCTGTCGTCATCACGTCGTGTAAATGTGTTGGATTTGGTTTTGAACGCTAGGAGCGAGCGGGAGTTGTGTGTGACTGGACTGGATTCAATCAGCACAGCAGCGTTGTGGTAATGGTGATATTAATTTCTACTGGGAACAGACTATGGGTTAAAGTTTGTGTTATATAGAAGTTAAACCGGGGACTGGAGGGGTCAGACTAACTGCTGTGAGGGTAACGGTTCTCAGACGGGCGGACCGGAGAGGCCGAGTAGAAGCCACGCAACGTTAACGTGCTTAGCTAACGTTAGCTCACTACATGTTCCGTTTTATAATCCCACGACTAAGTTTGTTAAGTATCTAGCACGCTCGTGGTGTGTTACAGAACCGACAGTTGTCAACAAAAGGCCTTAGTAGCTTCACTGGCATCAAACCGCTGTGGTGTGTTAGCATAACGTTAGCAGCACTCGGTGCTAATGCTAGCTGCCAAAGCTAACCCCAAAACAAGACTCAGTTCTGAGGAGTGTAGCTCCTGAGGTCATGATGTATAAAACCCACCACTGTCCTCCTGGGTTGAAGGAGCATCACAACGTGTGTTTGAGTCTAGTTGGACAGTAAATTAACCTAATAGTGACCGACTTCAACAAGACCTCATGTCATTTTGTTGAAGTTAACAAGAAGTCTGTCATTTTTATTATTGTGTCATATGTATTTATTGTATTTTGGATTATACTTGAAACTATGATGTTATATTGTGATCCTGTTGTGATGTTATGTAGTGTGTATTGTGTCTGTGTTTAGGACTACAGATGGAAATTAACTTCCCTGCTAAATCTGGTGCACCCATCTTTTTGATTCTATGTAAACAATTAATGTCTGTGCACACAGTCCTTTTAAACCAATAAATAAATAAAAATAAACACTGTCAGTTCATTATATATGGAGGAGCTCTAGGATTTTTCCCCTAACCCTACTATGAATACATCTTTACCATCTGCACACTGTTCGACGTACAACAAGATGTGTTCAAATCTATTAGTGAAATCTGAGCTGCAGTGTGTCATACAGCAGATGTAAATAAACACAATTTTTGTGTGGATTGTCCCTCAGCAAACAGCTGTTTAGTAGAAAGGTGGACTAAGCTTTCCAGACAAAATGAGGTAGTTAAAGCCAGAATGTCCATACATAACTGTATGTTTCAATGCCTTAGCTATATGTGGTCAGTGTTTTGGTTCTGTATTGGTAATGAGTGCTACCTATTGTGCAGAGGAAACCAACTCTGTCACTGGAGATTAGGATTATCATCATGAAGCAGAATATAAAGTAAATCATGTTTTTGTCCCTCAGGTGTCCCGATGGCGACAGACATTGTTGCGCAGTTGGCCGAATCTCTGGCTAAGGCCGGAGTAGAGGACGGAGAGCTGAGCTACAAAGGCCAGGGAAGAAAGCTGGATGATGCCCAATCAGGTGAGTGCCAGACGTCACTGTGCATGTTCAGTGTGCCAGAAACCCTCCCTATAAGCCAGTGAGGCTTGATTGGGTAAACACACTAAAGTCAAACTGGTTCAAATACTTTTGGCAGCAAGCAAAAAGGCTGTTACAAGGAAGTGGCTAAAATCTGAGCCACCAAGCATTGAAGAAAGGATAGAAATAATATATGAAATATATATCATGGAAAGATTGTCTTTGCCAGAGAGAAATTTTTTTCCGGAGTTGGTCTAGGTGGACTGAGTATATTAAACATATAATGTCAGACTTTAGCTGATTTGATAGAATAATTTAGGGAGAATGTAATGTGGTTTATATTAGGCTACTTTATTGCGTTTAACAACCCACTCTTTATCCATTTATGTGTATATGTATGAGTGTGTGTGTGTGTGTATATATATGTACTGTATATGTGTGTATGCATACGTACAGTGTATATATATATATATATGTGTGTGTATGTGTATATATATATATATATGTGTTTGTGTGTGTGTATATATATATATGTATATATATATATGTATATATATATATGTGTATATATATGTGTATATATATGTATATATATATGTACATATATATATGTATATGTATATATGTGTATATATATATATATGTATATATGTATATATATACATATGTATATATATACGTATATATATGTATGTATATATATACATATATATGTATATATATGTATATATATATATGTGTATATATATATATGTATATATATATGTATATATATATATACATGTGTGTGTGTGTGTATATATATATATATATATATATATATATATATATATACGTGTATATATATATATATATATATATATATATACATGTATATATATACATGTGTATATATATATGTGTATATATATATATATATATACATATATATATATATATATACATATATATATATATATATATATATATATATATATATATGTATATATATATATATATATATGTATATATATATATATATATGTGTGTATATATATATATTATTTTTTTGGTAATATCTAAGGTGAAAGCTTCCCATGTTCAATGTTCAATTGTAAATAATTATTAATTAAGAAAACCTCTGGAGGATCCAGGCTGTGAAAAGGTTGTCAATTGTACTGCATAATATTTTGTTTTAAATGCGCACAATGTTATGTGAACCTGTTGGCAGTAATACTGATTCTGTAATGTGAAATGAATGCTTTTCCAAAATAAAAATTAAATAAAAATAAATAAATAAACACACTAAAGTCTTGATTTTAATGAGTTTTCCATTATAACGTCCCAACTCTCCCATTATAACATCCCAACTCTCTCATCCCTCTTTCTCTCCAGTGGAGGAGATGGTTAAGGAGATCCAGGACTTTGAGGATTTACAGGCTCTGAGGTTGGAGGGAAACACTGTGGGTGTGGAGGCAGCACAGGCCATCGCCAAGGCTCTAGAGACAAAGAGCAAGTTCAAGGTTTGGAGTGTTTCTTCTTTCCCTTTTTGATCATTCTAAAATTGATTTTTCACCTTCACCTACTTAAGCCCAAGGTGATATCAACAAATTGCTTTTTTTGTCCGATCAACACTTAAAACCTAAAGATATTCCGTTTACTATCACATAAGAAATGGAAAGCAACAAATACTCATGTTTTAAAACCTGGAACAAGGAAATGTTTGGCAATTTTGCTTTAAAAAAAAATTACTTAAATGATTAAAGGGGCTATATGTAAGAATCAGAAATTGCTTGTTCACAGCGACACCTGTGGCCGCAATGTCAACGAAAGTCAGCGTCCTGTTGCTCGCGCTCGCGCTTGTGCTCGCGCTACATTGACATGAACGAGCACCGGTCTAAACAGTGAGGCGACACATGTCAGCTAACACACAATATCACTCTATATTTCACCTGCTTGGCAGTAATGTTAGCTGACCAGACTAAGGTCTCTCCATGGATCAATGCTGATTCTAGTGCTGGCTTTTCCTGTCTCAGCCTGCCGACCGCGGAGGGAACGGGGGGGGGGGACGGGACGGGACGACGACGACGACGACGACGACGACCACACCCACACCCACACCCGGTCGGGACGATAACGTAACTCGCTGCGGAGCTCCGTCACTTTACAAGACACGGGAAACCTCTGTTGGTCTGGAGGAGCGGCAGCATTTATTTCTGCAAAAACGTCCACTGCACATTCACTAGATATTCTCAGAGCTAAACTAACTCTTCTGCAGTGTGCACACGTGCACGTGGAGTTGGAGCGAGCCGAGCGGGTGAGAACGAGCGCGGTGTGCAAGCAGGCAGCAGGCAGCAGGAGCAGCGCGTACCCACACGCGAGCGCGCATGGGATTCCGACCCGTTATTATTTATGCGCGTGATAAGTTACATATAGTCCCTTTAATGTATTATCAAAATATCAGCAGGATAGCTTTCTCTTGATCGACTGATTTTTTATTTTATTTTTTTTTGTTGTTTCAGCTCTAATAATGAAAATATTATTGTACAGCACGTCGAACATGATTATGCCTAGTTGCTTTTTAGTTTTCCTAGTTTCTTTTTTTTACTATATCTTTATTCTCTCTCTTTCAGCGCTGTTATTGGAGTGACATGTTCACAGGTCGCCTTCGCTCTGAGATCCCACCTGCCCTGGTAATGCACTTCTTCCTTAACATTATTGTCCTTATTACAAGTTTAGGCTTCCAGACAGAACTTGTTGTTTGTTTTTGGTACGCTGCCCTGCTTATCCTGCCATTTATGTTGTCTCTTTCTCTCCTTGTGATGTAGAATTCGCTGGGTGACGCTCTGATGCTGGCGGGTGCCAGGCTGACTGTTTTAGACCTCAGCGACAACGCCTTTGGACCAGATGGGGTGAAGGGCATCGAGAAGTTGCTCAAGAGCACCGCCTGCTACACGCTGCAGGAGCTCCGGCTCAACAACTGTGGCATGGGCATCGGAGGGGGGAAGGTGAGTCCCGAGAACGGCTTTTTAAAATGAGGCATGTTTCCATCTACATTGTTCATTGTTAGGTACCATCATTGTTAGGTAATGTACACTCAGTTGTCACGTTATTAGGTACACCTGTACAGTCTAATACAATCCAATACAAATGTTTTATTAAAGTCTGCTTTTATGATGCATATAATGTTCTTTAACTTATGAAAGGAGTTGAAGATTAAGTTGAAGTTCAAGCACTAAAAGGAGTTGAAATGTCAGCCCGAAGTTTAGATATTAAATTGAGCAGAAAGTGTCAGTTGAAGTGAAAGTCCTGAAAGCAGTTGGAGTAAATTGTGTATGAACAGTGGAAGTTAGAAAAGCTGAAGTTTTTTTTGTTGTTCAAAGGTGAAGGAAGACCTGTGACCTGAAAGGGTTGAAGCGATAGTCGAAGTGTAAGCACTGAAAGGAGAGTTGTCAGTTGAAGACTTGGAGAGATGAATACTGTCAAAATGTCAGTTGATGTGTAACCACTGCAAGCAGTTGAATTGTCTTTTGAAGAGTGAGCCATGAAAACAGTTGAAAGCTGTTGAAATGTCAGTTAAGGAATAAAATGTTATCATCGGTTGATACTAATACAGTTTGCAAATTCTCTCCTCCGGTTTGCCTTCTCACTGTACCATAGGAACATACTGTCATATTTAAAAAAAAAAAATAGCTGTCCTGGTTCCTATGTATGTTGTTGTTGTTGTTGTAATGGAGCATCTGCCAAAGAAAATATAATGTAATGAGGGACCAGTGAACAGTCTTGTGTTGTAGGTGAAAATACTTTTCTTACTTGTAGAATTTTGATTCAATCACGGTATATATGGTGCCTTCAAATGAAATTCGTCAGCTTGTGTTTTCAACATGGGAAGTTGTGTACACGATATGCTTGGCATAAGCAACGGCAATATTAACGTTACTGTTGGCATCTAGAAGCCACAGAGGCTAAGAATTTAGCAAGCTAGCAAGCGGGTAACATAATGCAGGAAATGCAAAGGCATAATGACAGAGGAAAAAGATGAGGCTGTTGGGAATATTAACAATTTCCTCAGATAAAATTAAATTAAATTATCATTCGAATAATAATCGAATAATACCCAGTGATTTTCGAATAGTATTTTTGCTTGGAATGAACATCCCTAGTATTTCACTAAGGACTGGGTATCGCGACAGAGAGAGACATTTTTTTTAAGTTTTTGATTTATTGATAGCAGCTGGAATTAAAAGAGAACAAAAATGGTTGTAAAAAAATCACATCCCTGTTTATGGACTCCTCAGATCTTGGCTGCTTCTTTGACCCAGTGCCATAAAAAGTCCAGCGCGGAGGGGACCCCCCTCGGCCTGAAGGTGTTTGTTGCGGGGAGGAACCGCCTGGAGAACGATGGAGCCACAGCCCTCGCTCAAGCCTTCCAGGTACACAACACAACTACCCTGCCTTCAGCTTTGAATACTGACTGAGTGCTCTGGAGAAACACAGCAAAGCACATTGTCACGCTACATTACATCACGACCATTGTGAGAGATTTTACCACAGCTTGTCTTCCTGGAGCACTTTACAGGATTATTTTCAAATATTGATCTCAGACCAGGTTACATCACTGCAGCTCATATTGTCAGTTATTTGACTACGTGACTCATTCAAAGCTGTGAGAGTCTGTTATTGTAGAAATACTGCTGTAGATCTCTGTGGTTGTGTTGGTAGAGTTATCTTATGGTTATAATTTGTGTTCTCAGTTGATGGGCAGCCTGGAGGAGGTTCACATGCCCCAGAATGGCATCAATCACCCCGGTGTGACAGCTCTGGCCACAGCCATGCAGCACAACGCCAGCCTCCGCATCCTCAACCTCAACGACAACACCTTCACTGAGAAGGGGGCTATCGCCATGGCTCAGGTACAGACACACCAGACATTAATGTCGTGACTTTTGGCAATCGAGGGGGCAGTTGCTGACAGTGAAATTCTCCTCGTCAAAATGATTGTTGAAAGAAGTGAATAATTTATTTAGTACTTTATGACGTTATTTTGAACGACCCCTGCAAGTGCTTACCTCGCTTCTTACCGTGATCCACTACTCGCTATCCCACGCTGTAGCTTGAGAGGTTGTTTTGAGGCATACCATCAAAGACAGCTCCCTGTGTTAATACACAGCTGCAGACTGTTTGATTAGAGTCAATGTCACGGTGACCTCACAATGTTTTGTGTAAGTAATATCTGTCTGTCGAGAAGGAGTAGGGCGCACTAAGCTTGAGATGTTGTTGAATGTTGACTCTGCCCGTTTTTTGAGAATGAGAAAATGAAACTCAAAAGACACGTTTTGTTTGTGACCTCTTTTTTACAGAATTCCCACCACAAGGCCCATTGAATTTCTATTTTCTGTTGTACCAGTTTTTTATTACCATGTTTGCCCAAAACCACATCATTATTATAGAGTGATGAACCTAGTGAAGGACTGTTAGCAGCTTAAGGCCCACACATACGTACACTCGCAGTGGTCATGAATTGAGGTTTCAACAGCAAAATAAGATTTAAAAATCCTTTATTTTATGTAAAATAGTGATTAGTGGCGCTTTAAGGGGGATAAAAAGGAATTTAAAATGTTTTTTTATACGGATTCTGGAGAACTTTAGTTCTTGGATGAGATCTGAATGTGGAATTCAGATTTTAGCTTTCTTTTGAAAACTCATCCACCAATTTGTCCCTCAGTTTTACTGCAGTTCTACTAATAATTCTATTTTCAGTCTTTTAAATTGCAGCAAATCATATCTATGTCCTTCGCAGGCCCTGAAACACCTCCGCAGCATCCAGGTGATAAACTTTGGAGACTGTCTGGTGCGGCCAGCAGGAGCCATAGCTATTGCAGAAACTGTATCGGAGGGACTACCGATCCTCAAGGTGAGTGAGAAGTGCATTATACTACTGGCTGACCCGAGCTGTCACTGCTTCTCAGAATAATCAATTGTTGGTGTGGATGTTGTGACCCTGCCCATCCAATCTGGATGTAACTGGGCATAAGTTAGTAGCCAGACTAAACATAGTCAGACACACACACACACACCAGTGGACTTTGCGTTTCTATCCTAATGTTATTCTTCTTTATTTCCCTGTATATTTCTTAGCTTTTGTTTGACATTTTTCCTCCCTTCTGAGTAAATATTGTGTTACGTTTAACAGGAACTCAATCTGTCATTCGGCGAGATTACAGAGGAAGCTGCTCTGGCTGTGGCGCAAGCAGTAAAGGACAGGGACCAGCTGGAGAGACTGGATCTAAATGGTAAAAAACTGCAAAGATCTAACTCTGCTCTTCACAAATCCACCTTTTTAGTTATTTTTTAGTATCTTTAACTATTATCCTTTTCAAAAAGTACAGAAATCAGCTTTTCTATTAATGGTTTTAGAAGAGTAGGTGACTTTCATTTGTAGAGACGTTATTTGGAGATTTGTTTTTTGTTTAATTTGGCTCCCCTGACTACGCTCTATAAAATAATCTCTCTGGTTTTCAGGTAACTCTCTAGGAGAGGATGGCTGCAAAGCTCTGAAAGACGCCATGGAAGCCATGAACATAGGCCAGCTTCTAGGATCGCTCAGGTAATCGCATCGTGCTTTAGCTCCTGTGGTGTATATCCTTTCTCTTCACCTGTCTGTCCTATTGTTGGTCATCGGGGCCTGGAATCTAACCCAGGATACACTGGGTGAGAAGCAGGACAGGCTGCTAGTTTATTAACACTCATAAACACGATACTCAAGACCTGTTTGTGTTTGGACTGTGAGAGGAAACCAGAGCAAAGAGGTTTAAACTCCTCATAGAGAACAGGTGAGGTGACAGTGTGCCTTATTATTAATTCACGTGTTTTTTAAACACAACCCTAACCATTGACCTTAAATATGTCAAGCAAGCACCGGGCTTGTTCTCCGAAATGTGTTACTATAGCGACCTGGATTGATGTAACCTGCCTCATAAAGAGAATCAAGCCGAGCTATCCGTTAATAATCCTGGACAATCAAGTCTAGTGCAGACAACAGTTTATTGTGACTTCTGTCACATTTCCCCACCATAAGCTTCCTCGTGGCTTGTGTAAATCCCATCTGCTCCCCTGATTGATGCATCACATCTGCACCTGGAAAGCTGACGCAATCTGCCCGACAGTAACTTCGCACGTGATTCTGTCGAATATCACGATCATTCAGAAAGATGCATTTCATCCCAAAAATCCTCACTAATGAGCTGTATTTTTTTTTTTTTATCTGCCTCAGTGACGACGAGGGTGAGCCAGAAGATGATGACGAGGACGACGATGAAGATGAAGAAGAAGACGAGGATGAAGAGGATGTGGATGAGGAGGAAATCGAGGAGGAAGAGGAAGAAGAGGAGGAGGAGGAAAGCAATGGCATCAAGGTCAGATAAATGTGTGATGGTGATGTGTGGCATCAAAGCAAAAGTTAACCTAAAAAAATACATCATTAAAGGAACCATATGTAAGAATCAGAAATTGCTTGTTCACAGCGACACCTGTGGCCGCAATGTCAACGAAAGTCGGCGTCCTGTTGCTCGCGCTCGCGCTTGTGCTCGCTCTACATTGACATGAACGAGCACCGGTCTAAACAGTGAGGCGACACACGTCAGCTAACACACAATATCACTCTATATTTCACCTGCTTGGCAGTAATGTTAGCTGACCAGACGAGGGTCTCTCCATGAATCAGTGCTGATCCTAGTGTTAGCTTTTCCTGCTTCAGCCTGCCGATCCGGAGGAAACTGGGGGGGGGGGGGGGGGTGGAGGAGCGGCAGCATTTATTTCTGCACAAACGTCCACTGCACATTCACAAGATATTCTCAGAGCTAAACTAACTCTCCTGCAGTGTGTAGTGTGCGCACGTGCACGTGCACGTGGAGTTGGAGCAAGCCGAGCGGGTGAGAACGAGCTCGGCTAGGGTTAGGGTTAAACAGGTGCAAGCAGGCAGAAGCAGACAGCAGGAGCAGCGTGTACCCACACGCGAGCGCGCATGGGACACCGACCCGGTATGATTTATGCGCGTAATAAGTTACATATAGTCCATTTAATTACCTGTGCATACATGAGTTGAGTGAAGTTTAAATTTCCACCTAAGAAACTGCAAGTTTGAAGCTGCAGCTGCAATGAATGGGCTGTTAAGAATTTCTAAAAAGACAGCATGAAATGAATTAAAAATTACAAATATTTAACAGACTTCTGACACTAGGGGGTGCTATTGAGAGTCCAAAAAATACATCATTTTTACACCATTATTTATTCCAAGTCATTGTTTGTTTGACAGCATCCACATTGTCACGCTCCTGCTCATTGTAGTTGACATGTGTCAGTAGGTTAAGCAATGACAAACCTCTCATTTTTGCATAAAATATTCCTTAGCAAGAGCTGAAATGCTGGATCTGATAGCAGGACTGTGCACCAACAGTTTCCCCAAGTTTGAAATGAACATGAAATGGAAAGATCATTATGTATGTGTATTTTTATTTCACCTTCCTATTAATTAGGCGCATATGTTGCTATATTATTATTGCTGACAATCTTATAGCACAACATTGGTGACATGAAGGCCAATCTAAAGGCCACCACACTAGCTGTATGTACGTGTATGTTTGGTGTTTGTGGTTTTGTTGACTTTCTTTTCTCTCCTTTTCCCCTCACAGTTGTCCACCCCTGCATCAGCACCCCGGCCGCCAGACGTCTCCTCCTTCCTCAGCTTCCCGTCTCCAGACAAACTGCTCAAACTGGGGGCCAAGAGAGCGTTGCTGATTGAGCAACAGGTAAACACAGGATACATGCACACCAGCTTAAGTTTTCACCCACAGAACTGTGTAAAAAAAATGTACTTAAGTAAAAAGTAGGTCAGTTAAAATGTACTCTGAGTACATTTAAAAAGGGGGGGTGGGGGGGGGATGATGATGTGATACTATTGTTAAATTAACATCTTTTGGCTACAAAATAGATTACATTAAATGTCAACTTATACACAAGTGAAACAGCATCAGCAACAAGACCTCTTCTGTCCAAACCAACAGACACTGCAGTCTGTGCATACAACTGATTATCAATTACATAAATATACAACTGCCTTCCTCAGTGTAGCCTCATCAGAAAAGAGACAAAACTCAGACAATCTAACAAAAATGATCAGATATACATAAAAGGAGCTAAGGACACCACGGCGCCTGAAACTTCTTTTAGAATCAACATCACCAAAGCGGACAACGTGGACATGTAAACAATAGAAACTCCACAGCGGCTGCAGCCATATTACAGCAAAGGAGAGACTGTACAGTCTATGGTTTTTACACACCGCGATCAAAGGATGCACGTGCAACTATTTCGCTAGGCAACGAAGTGGTTGTTGACATCCTCATCAGAGGCCTGTACTACGAAGCAGGATTTGCGGTTAGCGAGGTAACTTCAGGTTTAACCCTTCAGGGTTTTCCGTCCTACGACGGTGGTTCACTTCTTACCGGGGTAGATCTTCATGGTAACTTATGCTGAACACCTAACCTGCTCCGGAGCAGGTTACGTTCCAGATAAGAGATCAACTCGTATAAAAGCACAGCCTACTGACCAATCAGAGCTCGGTGCGCAGATCGTATGATAATATCACCCAAATACGAAGAAGTTTAAGTCATAATCCAGGCTAAAAACAACACAGTTTAAACTGACAAATGCAGGAAGGACAGCTGGATTTATGCTGTGGGTGTTTACCGCTTTGAATTATGTTTTTATATTTATTCTTTTACTCGCTCTCAAGTCCGTTTCACACCGCCGGAGTCGTGGACGCCGCTGAAAGAAGGCTGAAGCAGGCCTCCTGCGGCCACAGACACACCTACAGCTGCTGATTTAACTCCTTTCCTCAGTTCCATTCTCAAACACACTTTTTCATGTGACTTTTGTTTTTACTCTGTAACGGTTGTGACTGAAATGTAGCGAAGTACAATACTTGTGATAAACAGTACTTAAGTAAAAGTAAAAATTAACTTTAAAAAAAAAAAGGACACAAAAATAACAACGTTGTTACTGTAGAGTAAATGCAGTTCATTACTTCCTCCTGCGGCATGAAGCAGGTGGCCATCAGTAAATGTTTCTTCCTTTCTGTGTCTAGGTGGACGTGTCAGATGCTACAAAAACAGCTGAAGCCTTCCTCAAGATTGCATCTGTGTACAAGGAGGAGAACAATGACGTTAAGAACGCCGTGTTGGACAGCGTCGGTGAGACACTTTGTCTGCATCAGTTGATTTGGTTGTTGTTGTACATGCCGTTATTGACAGGAGGGCTTGACTGACGAGAAACCGCAAAGCTTTACAAATTAGTTTATGCCAGTATGTCAGTGTCTTGCATTTTTTTTTTTTTTTTATTATTATTGGCGTACTACCAACCTGTTTCATCTAGTGAATAATTTGTCATTTTAGGAAAATTTGCTGATTTACTTTCATGCCAAGAGTTACATAAGATTGATAGCACTCTCATGTCTTAACGATAAATATGTAGCTGGAGCCAACCGCCAGTTAGCTTAGCTTAGCACAAAGACTGGGTACAGGGGGAAACGGCTAGCAGGGTTCTGTCAAAAGTCAAAAATTTGTGAGAGTGGTGTGGTCGGCAAGAAAGCGAATAAGCAAATTTTCCCAAAATGTTTAACTATTCCTTTAGCTTTGTCCATAGACATCTTTGGTTCTTCATATTTCCTGTCATTTCTAGTAGCTGAATTGCATTATGGTCTGTTAAAGCTTCTGCTTTTTACCCACCTTTTATCTTGACCTCTGCTACAGAACGACTGCACCAACGTGCTAAGAGATGCTAGTTAGTTTTAACCATTGAGTACGTTCTATGTTAGAATATACATTTGTAATAAATATTTTTTTCCTCACAGATGCCCTTCTGAAGAAAGCTTTTACCACTCCGTCCTTCCAAGGCTACAACTTTGTATCATCTTTGTTAGTGCTGCTCGGACTTCTCAAGGTACGCTTAGTCTGCACATATTAACCAATGTTTGCCAAGACACAGAAATATGTCACTTCCTGATGCCTTTTGTTTCCTTTACATTTCTCTGAATTTATTTCTCACTGTGGTCTTTTCACTTCCAATTTTTTTTAACGCTCGTCTCTTTTCTGTCCTCTCGTCCTCACCCTCCATCCCTCCGTCCAGAGTGAGGACAAGGTGAAGCCCGTGCTCGTGGTTCCCGGCCACCTCCACGCCTTGGAGCACGTTGTTCGACAGGACTACTTCCCCAAAGAGAACGTGGCCGTGCTGGAGGCCTTCATGTCCCGGTAAGGACGTGACAGAATGAGCCAATCAGCAGGCAGCTTCCAGGTACAAAATACCACGATTACCATCCTATCTTCAGGACTGAAGCACATAATGAATGTTTTTTTTTTTTTTTTTTAAAGATTATTTTTTGGAGCTTTTATGCCTTTATTTATAGGACAGTGGATAGTCTTAGAAAGGGGGAGAGAGAGGGGGCGACATGCGGAAATGGCCACAGGTCGGATTCGAACCCGGGCCTACCGCGGGCCTCAGCCTTATGGGCGCCCGCACACCAGCAGAGCTAGCGGGGCGCCCATGAATGTTTTTTAACTTAGTGCGCGTATTAGCGGTGGAGGACGCTCTCTGGTGATTGCTCATTGTTGTGTTGGAATGGGTTTATTATTTTTGATGTTGTTTCGCTAACATTTCATTTTCTGCCCCTATGACATACGTTATGCCAAAGGAATCATCACAATTTATCCTTAAAGTTATAATACTTAAGATTTCAGCCCTGAAGCAAACACTCCATGAGCAGCTACTTTGTCAGAAATACAACAGAACACCAACATTGTGTATCTACAACCAAACAAACTCACATTGTTTTAATGAAGAAGTCAGTCAATAATTAGACTTTATCCATCATGCCATGAGCAACACAAAGCTGATTTGCAAGTAGTTTTGCACACAACAAAAACATACAGAAAATTGTCTTGTTTTTCATGAAGGACAGCGGTCAGCGATAGCCTCGGTGACAAGCATTGCAATGCTTCACAATAAAAGCCACACACAGCAGTTGAATGCTTTTAATGTGAAGCAGCAGCAGTAGAAAATGTTAGATTTGCATTAACTTGATACAGCTCTGATACAGTGTTAGAAGAGTGAGGCTCAGCAAGATAAAACTGCAACCAGTAACTCTGGATTACATGCCGTATGGTTTCCTGTGAATCACCCATGCACTAATTTGAAACTAAAACTAATTTGAATCCAGCGTGGGATGGCGGACCCCGCCACTAACAGTGAAAACTACCATACAGAGAGGTCATCTCAGAGTGTAAATACTAGGGGTGTAAATCACCAGTTTCATCACGATACAATATTATATTGATTCTTTGGACAACAATACGATATTTGCAGATATCACAAAGTCTGCAACGATACGATTTGATTCAATTCAAGCGCCTGCGATCGATATGAGACGATATCATATGGCCATTTTATATCAACTCACAAAAAGCAACTAAAATATGATTTCACAATTTTATTACTGGACTATTCCTGACCTTTAAATGAAAAACAATCTATTCTTTTCTATTCTTTTTTTGTTCACTACAAAGTGCCACATTTCTCATGTTTTAAGTGCAAATGTTTTTTCATCAGTTAAGAATTTCAAAATAAGGGCATATCTTAAAGATGATACGTATCAATGTTTTCACTTTGCATCGATATATTGGATCGCTGATCATTAAATCAGTATGTCGATCCACATCGATGTATCGTTACACCATTGTAAATACATTGAATGGCTGTTGCTGGAAAATACAGACCATAACTAGTATCAAAAATGGGGCTTGATTTTTTTTGAAAATCTTAAGGATTATAACTTTAATAATAATGTTGGTGTTATTCTTTTTTTTCTCAAGACCTAAACTGACAATATATTAGTTCATTTCTCAATACTTTTGGACTTTCGTTTTGTTGGGGACTCTTTATAGCCGGAGTTTTATACAAATTTGGTGCTCTAGTGCATATTCACAGCAGCAGGACAGTATATGTGACATTGACTGAAACTACAGTGCCCGTGGTCATCGTAACAAAGGAACATGTGCAGCAGTGTGGCTCATTGATGTATTACTGGACAACAACAGCTCACGCTTTGGCTACACAGACCATACTTGTTAGTATATGCGAGGATCCAGTCATTGTAGGTTTTGGTGTTTCATGGGATTTGTGGACAATCTGAGAAATACCAGACTTACCCTTTAGAAAGATATTAAAGATAGGGTCGACGATGTTGGAAAGCTAGCATAATTTGAAAGTAGCATCGCCTCAGGAGCTCCGTCTAAACCCACCCCCTCCCCTCGAAACTCCTTCCAAGGACAACGCCCCCCACACACATGCACGAGCACCGCCGCATCGTAACTACTTCGCAGACACAGAGCGGAGAGAGGACCTCAACTCAACAACGCTACCTCGTGACAAGTAACCGCGGCAGTGCTACTGCAGGGCTGAGTTTTCTCTTCCATTCTCCAGGAAACGTGCGGCGGCGACGCGCTTTGAGTTCAGGCTGGTGCACGCCAAGGGTAGAGTACGAGCAGCTAGGCAGGGAGGCATCTGATTGGTTCTTTCCAAGCGGACCTCGAGGCAGTGATTGGTAGACGATTTTACAGGATTACAGCAGCTACAGATGACGGCTCTTTCCCGGTCCTTTTTCAGAGCTCATAAGTAATGGATCGCTGTCGGGGTGTAAAGACCATTTCAACCAATATAACAAATAGTGTATACTGGATAACATCGTCAACCCTGCCTTTAAGTTAATAGATAAATAATACAATTTATTTTAAGAATTAAAAGATATGTGTGTGTGTGTATAGGCTTCAACCTCTAACTGTGTGTGTTATCATTCACAGAAACAACAAGGCTCTGGATTCATGTGGCAATGCCAGGAACAGCCTCCAGTCAACACTGCAGGGAGTCAGGTCTGAGGGCTGAGGACTGTGGACACAGACACACACAAACACAGACCGAACATTGACTGATCGCTGATGGACCTTTTGGAAACCAGCACACATGAGCTCAAATTTGAAGCAAATATAGCAGAGCAGCATTCGAGAAGAACAGACGCACTTCGCTGTTTCACCGCTACAAACCTCTCTCTGGACTCTGGAATGGACTTGAATGCTTTGTGTTTTGAAGTAGATTTACGCTCTTATAGTGAGGACTAACTCAAGTGCTTTGCGTACACTCATATAACAAGGACAGCACTGACATCCTGGGCTTCATGCTCTTTGTATTCTGGTGAATAAGAAAAGGCCCCATTCCCCCCACATACCCTAAGATCAGTGTGTCTGTGTCTCCTGGTTTGTGAAGCACAGATCACACAAAAGCTCTGACCAGAACTTATCTGGCCTCCGAGTTTCAGCTATTGCACATTTTATATTTCATATACGCCTTTTACTATTCTATTGTTTTATATACATGTTTATTGAATTGGATAATATGGTCAAACAATGGTGTCATTAAAATATGTATTGACTGGTAAATATTATCAAAATAAGAGTGTAATGTACAATAGAACAATCAAAAGGGATGAAATATGTTTAAATGTATTTTCTGCCTTTTTAATGAGGCACAAGATGCAGAGTTTTCGGATTTGTGTTGCGGAAAATAAAGCTGGTTTTAGTGTCGGATGGCTTTCACAGT
This sequence comes from Sebastolobus alascanus, assembly GCA_916701645.2. Lineage (NCBI taxonomy): Eukaryota > Metazoa > Chordata > Actinopteri > Perciformes > Sebastidae > Sebastolobus > Sebastolobus alascanus. The sequence goes on along the minus strand of CAKAOJ020000035.1, from coordinate 1,353,243 downwards.
CTTTGAATATTATATAACATTATAAATATACGCTTTAAAGAGGTAATGTCACAAGAACATATAAGTACATAAAAACTGAGAAGCACAGCAGCTCTTGTGAGTTGTATCCCTGCTCATTAACAGTGAGTTTATGGAAGAAACCATTAGATTAGTGGCACTGGGGGTCAAAGAAGTAAAAAGCCCTGATGTTTCAAATCAAGAATAGTCAGTTTATCTCTTCCATATATAAACAAATGTGCTCAATCTGACCAACAAATACAGCTGCTCCCTGTGTTTCAGCCTCTTAACTGGACAGAGAATGTGAAGCCAAGGTGTTAATTTGCAGTGAGGGGGCTCGGGGATCGGGGATCATCCTAAAAGAATTTACCAAATCCTTGTTTGTTAGCCTGCTAGACCGCTGACAGTAGGTGCTGGACACACTCGGAGTAAAATAACAAAGTCAGCGGCAGTTAACCGAAGCTTAAACTGGCAGATTCGCACATAAACCGCCTTTATTTCATGTTATCAAAGCAGGCTGTGATGGGGACGTTCTGCTGGAAGGTAAGCCATGTTTTTTCTTTCTTTCTGAGTTTCTGAGGTTTTTCAGTTTGTTTTTTTGAGGGTAGACTTTAGATTTTCTAAGAACAACTTTTCACCTGATGAGCTGACACTTGTGGTTCTAGTGCAGATTTGAGATATTGAAAATTAAATACAGTATTTAAAAACCAACAATAATGTTTTACATATATTTTTTTAATCCCAAAATACTTTAGAAATAAGAAAACAGAAGATGAGCAATGTGTTGCAACAGAAAACACCAAATAAGTAAAAAGTAATCACAAGTAGTAGACTGAACACTTTAGCATTCATTATATATTTTCTTTAAGAGGCTGTGTAGTTCTCTAAGCACCAACTTTGGTGAAGCTTGTGCCTGCTTACACATACGCTGAATGGTGAAGGCTTTTGACAGCAGATTTGACTTTTTAATCGTATTTCTAACACATGTTTTACTGCCACAGATGCATTTCATCTCTGCTGCGGCCTTCTTGCTGGTTTTAGCGCCGAGTTCACCCGCTGAAGCAGGCAAATGTCCCAGAGTGTGCAGCTGTGACGGCACCAAACTCACGGTCACCTGCGCTGGCAAGAACCTAACGGAGATTCCCCCGACTATAGATGAGGTGAGGAATTCAAATGCCTCACTTTCACTTCACACAAGTGTTTGAGGAAGAAACACTGAATGGCAGCTGTGGACTGTTTTGTGCATTGCAGATGTTTGCATGCCATTCATACTGTTGTACAGCTATAGCAGCAAGAAGGAGATAGGTGTCTTGCTCAAGGGCTCTACAGCAATAGTATTGTTCTTATTGGGAAGAAAGATTCCAGTCTTTGGCCTCTTCCTGATTCCAGACCTGTCCTTTAACTGTGTATCACCTCTGCCTCAGATACATCCTCCATTCTGTTTTATCGCTCTCACAGATTACACTGAAACTGGACCTGAGGAACAACAACCTGCAGGAGCTGCCCAGAGGAGCGTTCATCCTCACGCCCTACCTCACCCACCTCAACCTGCAGCGCTGCAACATTATCAAGGTTAAGGAGGGCGCTTTCCGGACGCTGGGCCGCCTGGTCTACCTAAACCTGGCCTACAACAAAATTGACATCCTTTACCAGGTAATAGGAGAGGGCAACACTGAAGAGACCCCGTTGATATTTTTGCACAGTTGGTCAAAAAACACAGTTTTTTCTCTGCTTTTTTAATATTTTGGTGATATGAGGTGATTTCATTTTCTCTTCCTCTACCTCCTACCTCTGTTGCAGGAATCTTTTGACGGCCTCTCCTCCCTAAAGGAGCTGCACCTGGACCATAACCGTGTGGAGGAGATCCAGCCCGGAGCCTTCACACAGCTCGGTTTCCTCAACATGCTGGCCCTCACCCACAACCAGCTGGTTTACATCCCCAACATGGCCTTCCAGGTACTCACATTTATGGGATTATAGACTTTTTTTTTATCACAAATGCAAGGAGCTGCTGCACACACACACACACACACTGTACACACACTCCACAATGAATGATTATGTTTGGCAGTATGATCCCACAGCACTCTTACTCCTCTTCCAGGGCCTGCACAACATCAAGTGGCTCCGTCTCAGCCATAACTCCCTGAACAACTTGGCCCCCGAGGCCTTCGCTGGACTGTTCACTCTCAGCCGCCTCAGCCTGGACCGCAACGAGCTGCAGTTCTTCCCCACTGAGACCATGACCAGGTGGGAACACCTGATGGATTATTATGGGGCATTATACAAATGTTATTTTTAATATTATAATGGAAAGCAGCGCAGTTTGCATGTTCTCCCCGTGTTGGCGTGGGTTTTCTCCGGGTTCTCCGGTTTCCTCCCACAGTCCAAAGACATGCAGGTTAGGCTAATTGTTGACTCTAAATTGCCCATAGGTGTGAATGTGAGCGTGAATGGTTGTCTGTCTCTATGTGTCAGCCCTGTGATAGTCTGGCGACCTGTCCAGGGTGTACCCAGCCTTCGCCCAATGTCTGCTGGGATCGGCTCCAGCCCCCCCGCGACCCTGAATAGGATAAGCAGTTACAGATAATGGATGGATGGATGGATGGAAAGCAGTGCTTATGACTTCTCAGCAGACTATAGGAACAAATGCCTTTTGGTTAAGGGCCAAAAATGCAGCATAACTAGGGGCAAAGTGTTATTGGCAAACAAACCTGAATTATCAGTGAAGGTGTCTTGGTGAAAATACTGCCCAGTATGAGACCAGTAAGAGAAATAATAACGCTGGGATTCACTTAGAGTGTCTTTGTGAGGCATACTGACAGAAATCCGTAACCTGTCCACTTTGTTTATACAACTTTTATTGCACGTCGAAGAAGAGGGATCCCTCCTCTGTTGCTCTATTGAGTTTTAGGGCTACCTATGGTATTAATTTAATTACCACAAATTAATTGTGACTGTGAACCTGCAGCTTTTGGGCCCCTAAGGGTCCTGGTTGGTAATACTGCCTTGATGTGGTCTATAAAAAGACACAATCTTAAATTATGTTTTATTTTGTTTTGTTTTAAATGTTCAGTTTTGTTTAATAGGTTATACGGTGAAGAATTAAAGTAACGGAGTTAAGTACGAACTTGGAAACTCTTGAGAGGCAACATAAGGAAGAAATAGTACATAATGAAATATCAAACAGCAGTAAATTTGTCATTCAACTTTTTACTTTACTCTCCTCTCCTTGTATAAAGACTCCCTGAGGTCACGCGTCTGGACATGAGCCACAACCCCATGACCTACCTCGGAGAGGAATCCGTCTCCATGGCGAAGCTTACACACCTCTACCTCGACCACATGTCCCTCCAGGACCTGTCGGATCAGGCTTTGTCTCGCGCCCCCCTCCTCTCCCACGTGGACCTCAGCCACAATCAGCTCCGTTACCTGGAGCCCCTCTCTGGTCCCACGGAGCTGGCCAGCCTCAACCTGACAGGTACAACTGGGTTCTGACATTTTTTTTATTTAGACATGGAGGATAATAACACACCATATGTCATCTTTAATACATCCTGATCATTTTTCTTAAAGGCAACCCGGTGTACTGTAACTGCTACATGCGGCCCCTGAGGGAATGGGCGGGTGTCGGTGGTGTGAAGCTGCTGGGAGCCTGCGCCGGACCACCTCACCTCTCGGACGAGCCGCTGCAGGCCGTGGTTCCTCTGGATCTGCGCTGCCGCAGCAGGGGGGAGACGCTGAAGGACGAGTTTGAGGAGGACGATGAGAGCACAGGGAGCACCCCCCCGCCCACGGCCAAGCCCAAGCAGAAAGTCAAGTGTCCAGTTAACTGTGACTGCGATGTGAGTGTTTTACAGTCCACCCTCCATCATTAGCTGCTTTGCTTTGCTCTGTATGTACAGTGTGTGCTGATTTGAACCCTCCCCAGATTGAAGCCCAGCACGCCACATGTGAGGGTCGGGGTCACACCAAAGTCCCGCGAGGCTTCCCCGCCAAGACGCAGCTGCTTGACCTCCGCAGCAACCAATTCCACTACCTTCCTGCAAACAGCTTCCCAGGCACCAGCCAAGTGGTTTCCCTTCACCTGGAGTTCTGCAGAATCCACGAGATCGAAAGTGGCGCCTTCCGGGGAATGAAGAACCTGTTTTATTTGTATCTTTCTGACAATGACCTCACATCCTTGGACCCCGGAGCTTTTGCTGGAGCCCCCGAGCTCACCTACCTCCACCTGGAAGGGAACCGACTGGTGCAGTTCCCCGGATCAGGTGAGTGGTTAGTCAAGTCAAGTCGGTACACGGTACATATGTATGTCAAACAAACACAGGAAACCTGATATTTTCTGTCTCTTTGTGTCTCTCCTGTAGCTCTGGCACTCTTACCAAACCTGTTTGTGTTGCACCTGGAGCGAAATGCCATCTCCAAACTAGAGCCCACTGGTTTGCTGTCCTCAGTAACCCCTAAACTCAGGGAGCTTTACTTGACCAACAACACCATAACTGCTGTTGCCAAGGGTGCTCTGGACTCTGCCTACCTAGGTACACTTCACCTGGATTCAAATCAGCTGACAGAGATGCCCACCAACGCTCTGTCCGAGGCCCCTAACCTGGAGGAGATCAACCTGTCTCGGAATTCAATTCGCTGGGTGGGACCGAAAGCATTCAGGCCCATATCCCAAAGTCTAAAGAGGCTCTACATGAATCACATGGGCATTGAGAAGGTACGAGAGATCCTTTTAAACTAACAGGACAGCGTTTCCCTTATCTTAAAGGGGACCTATTATGCCTTTGTGCTTTTTCCCTTTCCTTTAGTGTGTTATATAGTTTTTTTGTGCAGGTAAAAGGTCTGCAAAGTTACAAAGTCCAGGCCAGAGGGAGTTACTCTCCCCCACAGAAACACTACCCCTGAACTGCCTGAAAGTCCTTGCTTGAAGTCCCGCCTTTTCTTCCGTAACGTGGTGATGTCACCAATTAACACATTTGCATACCACCTGCCAAGAGGCTAGTTTGGCATGCCCTAAAACAAAGCCAGTTAGAGCGGAGCTGGAGCAGTGTCCGAAGAGTTTGGTTCGGTTGACCAATCACAACAGAGTGGGTCAGCTGACCAAAGCAGACTGGGCTTATTGGGAGGGGGGGTGAGGTGCAGGAGCTCAAACAGAGCGTTTCAGACAGAGGATGAATAGAGGTGCTGCAGCACAGCAGATATGCGAAAAATAAAGCGTCTTTTGAACATTAAAGTATGTAAACATGTTCTAGTAGAAACACAAAATACAAGTATGCACCTGAAAATAAGCATAATAGGTCCTTTTTAAGTGCCCTGTGCATCATAAACTTTCTTTCTTGTTTTTTTTTTTTTTTTTATCTATCTATCTAATCTTATTATTAATTATGACTGCGATTTCACCAACAAGTTGATGAAAGGACTCCTTGAGGCATAGATTTTGAATATAAGTGTATTGCCATTTTGTTAGTTGTTGGAGCCAGAAAATCCAGATGAAGGTTAAAGGGTGGGAAGGAATGAGACTCCAAGTCTGAGACTAATGCACATGTGCACCAAACACAACACACAACTTTAGGCCTAAACAAGTTTTTAATGGAACAATCATCACCCAAAAATCCCAACTAAGACATATCTTTGAAGTGAAGTTAGTTATTAAGACCCAAGCATCTTGTAGAGGAAAAACACCTGCCTTCACATCAGGCTGTGAAGTCTAGATGTGACTATATATGAAATTAAGTATTGGATTAATATTATTCACAACATTGTTAGCCCATGCTAACAGCTCAAAAAGCAGGACTTATTGCTGATCAGTTCTTTAAATTGTACTGTACCACCGTCCAGATGTCCAGGGACGCTCTGGCAGGGCTGGGCCCGGGGCTGAGGGCTCTGACTCTGAGAGGAAACCAGCTGGAGGAGTTTCCTGACCTGAGCCGACTCACCGGCTTGGAGGTGGTCGACCTGCAGGACAACCCTCTGCTGTGTGACTGTCCTCTGCTGCCACTACGCAGGTCAGTGCAGAGTTTCCCTTGCTACAGGGATCAAGAAAGTATAGTAATCAATTCACCTAGATTATTAACTGTTATCACAAGCTACGTTATTGACAATAATTATTTGACTGTCTCTGTCTCCCTCCGTCTCTGTCTCTCAGGTGGATGGAGAATGTAAGTTTGGAGGTGATCGCCACCTGCGGTAACCCTCCAGAGATCAGAGGTCAGAAGGTCAGGGACGTCCATGTGTTCAAGTCCTGCCCAGAAGGCGGCTCCCCTCCAGATGAGGAGGTTGTTGTTACGGCCCCCAGACCTGCAAAAGTGAAGAAACCCAAACCCAGCACCTCGAAGGCCCCTGGAGTCAAAACTAGGCCCGCAAAACCCAAAGCTAAACAACCCAAAGCAAACAAGAATAAGCCTCCGAGGAAACTCGTGGCACCAAAAGTGACAAATAATAAGAAGACACTGTAATAAGTGAATATAACAAATTGAAAGTGAAGATCCTTTTTTTAAATTAAAGCGTTTAAGATTACAACTGTGTGTGGAATTTACATTTACTGTCTGAACGTAATAATCACAGCAAAGCAAAATAGGGGAAATAAAAGAAAAGTAAGAAACAATCTGAGTATGGGATTTAGATGCTTGTGTGCATTATGTTCTGCCTGCACTACACGTCGGCTAAATGCTTTATAATACATAATAACAACACATAGATAACTATAAATTGTTGATGTTTTCATTTGCGATGCATGGGGTTCCATGGTGTAATGGTTAGCACTCTGGACTCTGAATCCAGCGATCCGAGTTCAAATCTCGGTGGAACCTAAATTTATGTGTTTTTTAATGCACCGCAGTTGACGGAAAGGACAACGTATACAGTTCTTTTAGGCAACACAACATAAATAACTCCTCTCCATAATGATCACATCATGTCAATCCCGGATTAACACATTTATCCACCGACGGAAGAAATTGCCTGTGTTTCTTCCGGGGCACCGTTAACTGGTCACGCCAAAACTTCTCGTTTCAAGATGGCAGCAGCGATGGATGTAGATACGCCGAGCGGCGCGAACAGCGGGGCGAGCAAGAAGCGATTTGAAGTGAAGAAGGTACGGGTTGCTTAAAGTAGCTCGGTGTCGGGATGTTAAGAATGTGTATAATCTGTCAGCAGCAGCTACAAATAACAAAAAAATCAGCTCACTGCTAACTGTTACTAGTTATCTATCCAACCTGTGGTTAGCATTGTAGTGCTAACTCACTGTAGCTTTAGCAGCTAGCTGTTAGCCTGCTTCAAACAGGGCATGAATTTGCACTTCGCTCCTGGGAAATAAACACAAAATGTACATCAAGAATCTAAAGTGACATGATGGAGATCACCAACCCTCATCACCGTGTTTTTTTGTAATTAACAAAACAAAAGCCTTCCCAATATTAAACCTGACGTTAAAAAACAAAAGCTCTTAACTCTGCGAGCTAAATTAGTTTAGCTAAGTTAGCTTAACTTAGCTAAGCCGCATTTCCGGAGATTGAGCCCAAAGTCAAAACCTGACGTTTGTGATCCACTTCAATGTAATATCGGACTATATGTTCAACTTAAAAATAAGGTATGGTGTTTGTACTTAAGTTATTGTTTTTAACAAACTAGCTAACGTTAACGTTACCAGATGAATAGCTAGCTAAAGGTTTTGGGAACCCCGCTTTCAATGATCCGTTCATCAATTAACTAGCCAGCTAACGTTATAGCTGGTTAACGTTATAGCTGGTTAACGTTATAGCTGGTTAACGTTAGCCACGTCAATGTTGTGTAAAGGTATGTGACATGTGATATCAGTGTTTGAGTAATATTACAGTGACAGCAATGTAAACAGTTATCAGTATTGGAATAACAAGGTCTCAGATGAGATGTTGCAACTCATATCTCACAGTCAAACTCTTGAGTTTATTTTTTGAGGTGAGAAAGAAGCAGAGAGGTGATGCTTCTCCTTTTCCATTTATAGATTAAATTACATCTGGCTGAACATGTTAACACAAACACAATAATAACCCAATGGGACGCCAAAACTCTGTTTTGTGTCCCATCTTTAACAGACCCCCCATTCATGGCTTTGGTTTTCTAAGTCTCTATCTTCCCAAGAAAAATCTTTATCTATGTTATTTTGGTATTATTGATCTGTAGCTTGTGCACTGCTGGTCCTTTACTGTTTCCATAATGGATGCTGTACTACCCAAATAAGACAAGAGCATATTAAAACGTTTTGAATCTAAAATATGGAACTTAAATGTACTGTGGAGCTGTCATTAAATCTCTACATCTGTGTCAACAAGACAACCTGCAGTGAATGTGTTGGTCAAATAATGTTTGTGATTTCCCACCAGTGGAATGCTGTGGCACTGTGGGCCTGGGACATTGTGGTGGATAACTGTGCTATCTGTCGGAACCACATCATGGATCTCTGTGAGTTAACTCTCTCCTTTGACACATACTGGACCGTGAATATTAAAGGATGTGGTCAGGTGCAGCAGCTGTTGAAAGTGCACATCAACAACAAGTTGTTAGGCTCTAAATGACATTCATCACATGTCGGCCTGTTTTGTGAAATTGCATTGTTGACACATTTCTCCCTCCCTCATTAGGTATAGAGTGCCAGGCCAACCAAGCTTCTGCAACCTCTGAGGAGTGCACTGTAGCCTGGGGTGTCTGCAACGTGAGTACCCTCCTCTAACAGGTGTCACTCATCAGGTTGATTACGGCTGTGCTGTCAATTTTTTTTCCCCAAATGCAAATTGGTTCCCAATGACAGCTTTTCACAATGTTTCTGGGTTATCCCAGGAAACTTTTAATGTTGTACACCTCACAAACAAAATTAGTGTCAGAAATTTTAGAGATCTCAAATCACTTGAAAATAAAAACCAAAATAATCTGCATGGCTTGATATAACTTGTTAGAGATCCAGTCAGTGATACATTTTTGCCCATGTAGTTTTGAGATATATTTAAATTAACAGTTTCAGTTTGATTCTATGGGATGAGACACCAGCATCATGTTCTCAACAGATCAAACTGAGAAGCATTTCCCTGGGAAAATGCAGGTGATTGCTGTGCAGTTATGTTGATATGGGGCTCTATAACACTTAAGTATATTATGTTATAAAACTCAGAAACAGTGCTAACCTGGCTAATAGTCCTGGCTAACATGTTGTTAAGAGGCTAACATTATCCAGTTAATGTATATACAGTCTGTATTTATGATGAAATACAGACATTTAATACATTTTACAGATCAAATAACAAATTCCTATTGTAATGTCATACTAGATATAGGCTGGTGTCTCCTGTATTTACAAACATTACTGAAGCAGACAATCCTTTAACAGTATGATATAAGTACAGAACAGAATTGCCAACAAATCATTAACATTATTAGCATTATTTATAGGGGAAACTGGTTATTAAAGAATGTTAACAGTTACATTGAACTGCTGCGCTAACCTGTTTGTTCTAAGCTGTACTGTGTATGTATTCATGTGTTTTTCTCTTCCCCAGCATGCTTTCCATTTCCACTGTATTTCCCGCTGGCTGAAAACCAGACAGGTGTGCCCTCTGGACAACAGGGAGTGGGAGTTTCAGAAGTGAGTATCAGTACTTAGTAGTTTCAAGTGTAGCACAGATGTATGGCTTTTGGGGAAATAGATGTGGATTATTGTAGTGCAATTAGTCTTACTTTGGTTACTCATTTGTTGCCTTTGACAGTGAAAATTTGTGAATATTTCTTGAAATGAACATCTGTACTGACAGTACATCCTCTCTATGTTTTTTACAGATACGGACACTAGCTGTGTTACTTCCGACCTCTTTCTTGGCTGCTACCAGCATCACCCTTACTGTTCTCTGTTCCCTCCCGCTTGTAAGCCTAGTTGTTATTTTATGCCCATGTCTTTGTTTTGGTATGTTGTAAGTACACAAATAAACCTGAACGTTGTCACAAAAAAAATGAAAGAAATGTTTTTCTGGTGGGGATAGAAGGGGTCTCTGACAGTTCAGTGTTCTGGTTTGTGAAGCAGGAATGCAAGCTACTGAAAATTACATCGCTTTGGTTGTGTGCAAAGACTCATTCACGACTTGGTAAACAGTTAAACTACATTTTGGTGGACAAAAATCTGTCCTCATTCGGGGGAATTTGCTCGGTCAGATCAGCTTTGACGCAGCGATTCAGGACCCACCATGTGTTATAGAGCGGTAATCCTCTGGCTGAAAGACAGATGCCCTGTGCGGATTAAGTGGCCTGGTGACCCACTCTCCCTCTGGGCTGGATTTCTACTGCAGCACCTGTAGCGACTCGCTACTATTTTCAGTTTCTGTTGGACGGACAAAAGGAAGTAATACGATGACCCACCTTGGTGTTTATGAAATTATGGGTTTATATGGACATTTTATTGACCAATTATAATTGTTAGTTGCAGTATTACTGATTAAGTAATAAAAAAAATAGATTAGTCTGTCAAAAAATACTGAAAAATGCCCATCATAATTTCACAAGGTGACTTCTCTAAATTGATTGTTCTGTCCAACCAACAAACCCGAAGATATTCAAATTACATTTGAGAAAAGCAGAAATTCACAAATTTTAGAATTTGGCAGTTTTGCTTGATAAATGAAGAACAATCAATTATTCAAATTGTTTTAGCTTTTAAACCTAAAAGGTCTTTTCTACTCTGTCAGTGGAAATATTTCAAATTCAGCCATTTTGCCTATAATCCAGCTTTACACTGCCCCCAAAACTGTCAAATTGAAACTATCTGGTTTAGTTAAACCAGTTTCATCAGTACAAGAAACTGTTTATTAAAGTAAGGATATGTGAGAGGTTGAAACGCAGTAAAGCGATACATCGATTTATGCTAAATACCCTAACTCACACACAAGGTGCTGTGAGTGAAGGTCCTCCTGGATGTTAATGTGCTAAAAAAAAAAAAATGAACTTATTGAATTTTTCTGAATCACTTTACTCAGTCTAACGGATGAGAAACCAGTAAAAAATGAGTGTTTGTGCGTGTTGTCGTTCTGTAAAATCAGTTAAGTCTGGTTTGTACAAGGTGCAAAGTAAACTAGAAAAGAACATCAAACCTGTTTTGCAGCAACAGAGGTTTTATTATTGTGAATCATTTTTCCAACAGGGTCAGACATCAAAGATCAGTGATTTTTTTTTTTTTTGCATTTATAATAACGGATCCGATAACAAAAAGTGCAGACGGTTGTGAGTGAGAGTTCGGCTCTGTTCGGAGAAAGGAAAGACCGGTAGCTAAACCATTACCGCGTATTAAATGGCTGTAAAAATGTTTGTGAGCTAGCGTCTTAATGCAGGAGCTCCCAGTTTAGCTTTTTCCAGATACAGGTTAAGAAAACACCAACCTGTGGTTGAGTGAAGTCCCAGCTGAGACGAGTCAAACCTGACTCCTAACCTTGTTGGGGACGTTGCTAAGTGCTAACCGGCCGATTAAGAACATTTAAAAAGTTGCCTCACTTTCTCTACATCACACCAATTAACCCATCACCTGCTCCCCCTGTTTGATCTGCACACAGTGGAATAATTGTTGAAAAGCGTTGTGGCTCTCCAGATTGTTTCACCACGTATCCCCTCTCCCCTCATCTTTGGTCCTTTCCCGTCTATGGCTGTGGTGAAGCTCCAAATTTGGAGCTCAGCTTGGTGACGAGGGCCATGATTTTGGGGTTGTTCTGGTACTTGGAGATGTTGGCCGGGTTCTGTGCCACATCCTGGAAGGCTGTCATCACCTCAGGGTCCTGGGGGGTTTAATGCAAACGGGGTCACGTTTTGTTCATGTAGTGCAGTTCAAAAATCGGTTTTAAAAGATGCAGTGAAATGAAAAGTACATTTTCAAAGTTCTAATCCTGGAAAGTGTGGGTGAAGATCAATCCGAACTAACCCCTTTAAAAACAACAAAGTTACACAATAACACTAACTAACTGATCAAGGCAGCGGTAGACCAGCAACCCCTGTGTTCTGCGAGGTAAAAATGACTGTTTTAGTCAAAGGAGTCTGGTGGCTTTGAAGAGAGCATAGATGGAAATAACAGCTTCAAGGTAAAGCGACGAAAATATTCTAAAAATAGAGTACACTGATAAGATTATTTTAGGCTGCCGGCCCCGTCCACAGCACTACATTGCTTTGCTCCCGTGCTGGTAACTCGGCAAAAAGCGTATACTTCCCAAAATGTCAACCTAATCCTTTAAGATCTGTATAACCTGTAAGTCATGGGGCACGTAGCGGAAGAAGTGGTGAGATGTGTTAAGTTAAGTCACCTTCATGGCGTTGAGCAGCTCAGGATCCTTCAGGAGTTCACCGAGACCAGGCATGCCAGCAGGGGCTCCGCCTGGGAATCCAGCAGGACCTGCAGAAAAACAACCAGACTCATCAACTGTAGCAGCACTCAATTATTGCACTTAAAAAGGTGCAGGAACATCTGTCTGATAGATCAATGAATGAATCCCAACAGCACAGAGTAAATACGATACTGGTGAAACAAACAAATGACTCAAAATAAATATCGACCCGTAATTGTCAAGGACTCAAATCCTCAGATGACTAAACAAATCACCCATTGTTCTGGATTTGGATCTTACAGCATACAAGACTATGTAGCTGCAACAATAAAATAATCAAAGTGTGTAGAAAGAGATTTGCTTCTCCACTGACATTTGGAGTGTTCATCTCATCCCATCATGCAATGAACCGGCCTGTTTCCTCTCTCCTACCTGGGAAGAATCCTCCTCCGAACTGTCGTTCTTCCTCCTCCTGTTGAAAGACAAAAGAACAGGATGAGTTCATCGGCGTCGGACACATTCAGGAGGGATTTCTTCCGTTGTTTTAAGAGGCTTAATGAAAACTCTTTTTGTGAAAATGTTGCTGGCGTTCGCTTTGTGTTCAAAATGATAAATACAAGAATGTAGACGATGTAGTTTCTCATGAAGACACAGGCTCGAGCTGCATTTCTTTGTAGCCTGAGGTGGGAATTGGAAAGTTTCCTGAACAACAATTGTTCAATCATCAGCTTAGCAGCCACAACTAGACGCGTGTTGATATGGTGTTCATAGGGGCAATGCACCGTGAATTAAGTGTTTTGAGGCTGGTGTCTTTTTAAAAAAAAACTTTCCAGAACCAAAAGCACAAGAGCAAAAGTGGGTCGTGTCTAGAAGGCAACCCGCAAATTGCGAAATCTGATCGGAAATCTGCAAAAACTCTTGCGAGACTCGCTGCCCGACGACCTATTCTAACCTTAACTATTCGAGATCAACCTTAACCGTCTCGCGAGAGTTTCCCCCCAACTCACGGGTGACCTTCTGGACACGACCGCAAAAGGGTAGGAAATTGATTAGTGTGTTTTTCTGCGCTAATATAGCTGCAAATGTTAGCATGTCTGGCTAATTAGCTTAGTACGTACACTAGTAACCCAGCGTTACTTCGAAGTCCAAGGAGCATTTCATGCTACATTAATTTGTGGGGTTACCGGTCTTGTACAAGCTTGACAGGCGCAGCAACAGTAACTAAGGGGGGGCGGGGCTTAGCGGATGTCAGTTGTTGCCTTTTAGCTACTGAGGTGGGAAAATCATGGACACCAGCAGTGAAGTGTTTGGCTGCTCTGGAGAAACTTAAATTGTACAGCTTTTATCAACTAATTTTAGTATATTAGTATGCCGTTACAGTTGACCGTCTAGGAAGTCTGAAAATAGGAAAAATCCCCACAGCAACTCACCCTCTGGACCCGTGCATGCTCCTCTCTGGCTTTCTTTACCCGCTCTTGTTTCTCCTTAACATCCTGCTCTTCTCTCTTGCGCTCGTATTTGCGTCTGTGCTCCATGATTTTGTTAGCCTGAAAAACAGAAAGGGGAAACATGACAAGAATGAGGAACCATAAACTCACAGCTGGGAGCATCGGCTTTTGATTCCCCTTCTGGAAGCCCCACTCTGATCAAACTGTTGATCTGCTTCAGGATCATCTGAACGCTGAAATACATCACAAATATTTCCTCCATCCTCTATTCTGAGCTCGCACACATTTAAAATAACATGTCTGCATTACAGCTACTACAAACACATTTAAAAAAGGCTGAAAAGTGTTTTTTTTTTTTTTAATCCCTCTTTTCTATGGCATTGTACCTTAGGCTGGACCTCCTTCAGCATCGCACTGGCGTCCTCGTCATAGTCCAGTTTACAGGCTGTGGCCAGATCCCTGGCTGCCTCCTCCCAGTGGCCCAGCAGCCTGCAGCACACACACACACGCACACGCACACGCACACGCACACGCACACGCACAAGGCAAAATATAGTACCATCAGACCACTAACCAGATGGCAAAAAACTGCATGAATTCACTGACAATCGAAAGCTTTATTAGTTCACCCATCCTCATGACATATGCCATGTGAGCAAACGTTCTAATAAAATCTTGCTGGCAAGCTGTGTAAGACTGCAATATCGACAAAAAAAATGGTTGAACATTTTTCAAAAATGGTGCTTTACAATTGTGGATTCTGTGTCTTTTCGAGTCAACACTAATACAGGTTTATACGGGTTCATCGCTGGTACTGCCGTGACCCGCAGCCAGCTCAGCTGATGAAATATTAAGTGCAAGTTGCCGAACAAGATGAGGCGTGTCGTACTTGCGAGTGTTTACACTGAGGGTTTGGTTATGTCACGCGTATGTAAAAAAGATGTCAAGTAGAAATGTACCTGTGAGCTTTTCCCCTCCACTTGTAAGGCTGTGCAGAGTCTGGGTTGATGCTGATGGCTCTGTCACAGTCTCTGATGGCTGCGTTGGGTTTCTGCATCTGGATGAAGACGCTAACACAAAGAGGACGACTGATTACACTCACGGTCGTTTCATAACAGTCACTGTAACGGGAGTAGTCATGAGGCAAAAAAGAAGCTCTTAAATGTCAGAACCTGAATGAAAAACCCAGAGGACTCTCACCTGGCCCTCTTGGCGTACATGATGGCTACACAGGGGTTCAGCTTGATGGCTTCAGTAAAAAGATCCAGAGCTTTCTGCAGATCGCCTGTAAGAGAAATAAAAATTGAAACGAGTATTAGAGATCATTAATCTAGTTCTATTTTGAGGGTCTATATATTTATCTTATCGATACAGAACCTGTATCTGCATGCACTTTCTGAACAGAATATCAACCCACCTTCTCCTAGAGCATCAATGGCCGCCATCTTCTTCTCACTGGCCTGGTCCATCATCTCCTCTGTGACCTGAGGAAACGTACGGACACAGATGTTCAAACTAATCCCGTCTAGAGTGGTAAAGGTTTGCTTATTTTCCAGCCCTGGGATCTCCTTTAATATACCGAGCATATTTGAGTGACCGATTAATAGATAACATAGAAAAGCTCAACATTTTACCTCGATGGTGTCAAACTCTCCCATCTCCTGCGGTTCATCGGTGTCTGGTTCGATCACTCCCTCTTTGTCCATTTCTGATAAAGATCCAACATTTACAAAGAAGCTTTTGTTGGGACACACAACCAATAGCCATTACTTTGAAAACCTGATTTACTGTGCTCTTCACAGTAATAAGGACTTATTGGTAATAAGTTGGTAACATTCTTAGAACCATTTTGCTAAGATTTACCTACCCAGTAACGATAATGAATGAACTAAAGTGATGTATAAAAACGCACATATTTGTAGAATAAATAAAAGACTGACTGCTTGGCTGTTTTATTAAACACCTGCATGGACCTACAGTATGTGTGCAGAGGCTTCCTTTATCAAGAGTTGCAGCATCTCCGAAAAGACAGGAGCCCTGCGCCTATAATTATACCTTAAAAAGGAATAGTTTGACATTTTGGGAAGTATGCTTATTTACTTTCTTGCCGAGAGTTAGATGAGAAGATTGATACCACTCTCGTGTCTGTACGGTAAATATGAAGCTGGAGTCAGCAGCCGGTTAGCTTCACTTAGCATGAGATTGGAAACAGCTGGCTTGGCTCTGTCAACAAGGTGACAAAAACTCCCAAGTGTAAAAAACACAACTTATTGTTTATCCAGGGGTGTCGTGCCATATCTACTCTCTCCGCAGGAATCCCACCTACCCTTGTCCCCCGAGGCCAGAGCTGTGATTTAAGAAACTTTGTGTACCTATATCACTCTCGTCATTCTCAGACAGTACAGGAGGCTCTGGCTCAGGAGGTGGCGCTGATTTAGGGGGAGGTCCACAAGGACAGCCACCCTACAAGTAAGAGAGCACTCTGTTACAACATGAAAAAAACTAAAATATCAAATCATCAAGTATACAATAAACGTCATAATGACAGTAGTTATGTGTCACCTGGCACGACTGCCCTGTCTTGGGTAGGGGAGGGATTGTTGCACCCATGCTGCAATAGAAAATGATGGAGAACAATTCAGCGAGCAATACAAGGACCAAGGATATTTAAATGTATTTACTGGTTATTTTATCAATATTGTCGCAAAATTTCCAAGGAAATGTACTTTATATCACAAAATACATACATCGATATTACAATATGATAAATAATACAATAATAAACAGAGACGTATACGTAACAGGGTTTAGGGTTATTGCCAATATAAAAAATATAGGGGAAAAACAGGAAGAAGATACTTGTTATCAAAGATAAATAAGTTCCCTTGTTGAATGAAGGGTTTGCATGTTTTGAATGACGTTGCATGAGATTATTTTCCGCACACACACACACACACACACTGATATTTATCTTTTCATGAAGATCTAAAATGTTCCTCAATGTTGTGTCAATTTTTCCCCGTGGTATCGGAAATGTTATAGAATATCGATATTTTTTTCAAGGTATTATATCAAAGTTAGAAATTCCAGTATCGACACACACACACACACACACAGACACACACACACACATTTATCTTTTCATGAAGATCTAAAATGTTCCTCAATGTTGTGTCAATTTTTCCCCGTGGTATCGGAAATGTTATAGAATATCGATATTTTTTTTAAGGTATTATATCAAAGTCAGAAATTCCAGTATCGTCACACACACACACACACACACACAAACACACACACACACACACATATTTATCTTTTCATGAAGATCTAAAATGTTCCTCAATGTTGTGTCAATTTTATTCCCGTGGTATTGAAATGTTATAGAATATCGATATTTTTTTCAAGGTATTATATCAAAGTCAGAAATTCCAGTATCGTCACACACACACACACACACACACACACACACACACACACACACACACATTTATCTTTTCATGAAGATCTAAAATGTTCCTCAATGTTGTGTCAATTTTTCCCCGTGGTATCGGAAATGTTATAGAATATCGATATTTTTTTCAAGGTATTATATCAAAGTTAGAAATTCCAGTATCGTCTCTCACACACACACACACACACACACACACACACACAGATATTTATCTTTTCATGAAGATCTAAAATTTTCCTCAATGTTGTGTCAATTTTCCCCCGTGGTATCGGAAATGTTATAGAATATCGATATTTTTCAAGGTATTATATCAAAGTTAGAAATTTCCAGTATCGTCACACACTGATATTTATCTTTTCATGAAGAACTAAACATTTTCCTCAATGTTGTGTCAATTTTTCCCTGTGGTATCGGAAATGGTATAGAATATCGATATTTTTTTCAAGGTATTATATCAAAGTTAGAAATTCCAGTATCGTCACACACACACACACACACACACACACATATATTTATCTTTTCATGAAGATCTAAAATGTTCCTCAATGTTGTGTCAATATTTCCCAGTGGTATCAGAAATGTTATAGAATATCGATATTTTTTTCAAGGTATTATATCAAAGTTAGAAATTCCAGTATCGTCACACAAACACACACACACACACACACAGTCTGTGGTCCATGGTTTTTTTTTTTTTTTTGTTACTGGTAGGTGGGCGGGACAGGGCACGTGGTAAGCTTGCAGTCTGTTTGAGACTTGATCTAAGTACTGTAGTGACATAATGACAGAATAAATCCTATATGAATCTTTTACATAATAACAGCCGGGATCCTCTGGCACGGTGCGTTCACAGGGTTTGGAGTAAACAGTTTATACTGACCCCAGCAACCAGGTCCGGAAGAAGCTCATCTCTGGAAGGTGCAAGAGGTCGGGACTGGACTCGCACATCTGCACGAAGCCCTTTAACTCGGACACTTTGCGGGGGTCCATGCTGCTCCGTCACGTTCAGCACACGGTGCGCTGCTGCGTGTTGTCGGGGAAACCAGAGAGAGAGAAAAACACAGTTTAACAACTCAGCCGAGTCTGGCTTTGTTTACGGTGATACTAGCATCGTTGAGCTAAGTATGCTAACGTACAAGAGAGAGCGCTACGACCTCACTTTGTTCACTCACGCAATTCACATAAACGCAACAATACGTGTAATTCAGGAGCTATTAATGACGCAACAAACGCCCCAACTAGCATTAACGGCTATTTCAACGGTCGCAAGAGATTTCTAGAAGTTTCTAGAAATGTGAAACCGTCCATGACGCGATGACCGTTTGACGCATGATAACGTCGTTAGCTGGCTGCGATACGGGCCGTGCTTAACGGGAAAAACACTCGGTAGCAGCAGCAGCCGTGGATGTCGGTAATCGAAGGGGAAACGCACCTGATTGAAGATGTACACCGTTGACACCGGAGAAGTAAACACGCAGATGGACGGTCGCGGTTGATTTTTATCGCCACAACTCTGCTTCACTGGTGGCGTCGCTGCTGTGTTTTCATTCAGGCGGGTTCTCGGACAGACTGACAGGGGACGTGGGGATTTGTTGCCCTGAGTGTGTCCTCACAGGCAGCTTTAAGGACGCACACATATCTTTTTTTTTTTTTTTTTTATTATTTCAAAAGTTCGATACAATATAATCACATGTTCAGATGTTTCATTACAGTTCTGCAAACATATCTTACAGTATAAAAATAATATAAAAATAAATTGTAAATTGTACAACAAATGAACTGTAAAGAAAGGAAAAAGAGGAATAAAATCAAAAACAAATAAAAACCAAATAAACAAACAAAAAACATTTGGGGTCTGCTAAACAATTGGAATAAATTTGAAATGTCTAAACAATTTAATAGTTTTGGTCAATTTAGAATTTTTGAGTTTTAAGTTTTCAATCATGGTCAAATATGTTTTAAAATCAGTATGTTTAAAAATAAAAAATATAACAATCAAATTTATTAAGTAAATCTCATCTGCCAAAAAACTGTTATTGGTGACAATGAGTAATATCTCAATTCTTGTCAGCACGATATCCTTTTCAAAATGTTTAGAGAGATTCCTCTGCAAATGAACACATATCTGCAACCTTTTTTTTCATACTTTATTTCAAAAGTTCAATACAGTAGTTAGTTAGTTAAATATATTTCACAGTATAAAATACTATACAAATAAAATAAATTCTACAACAAATAAAATGCAAGGTAAGGAAAAGATGAATAAAATTAAAAAAAAAAAAAAACAATCTGTTAAACAATTGGAATAGATTTGAAATGTCTAAATAATCTTAATAGTTTTTGCCAATTTAGAATTTTTGAGTTTTAGGTTTTTCAGTCGTAGTCAAATGTTTTAGAATCAGTATCTGTAAATGTATAAAAGGAGGGTATTCTTTTAAGCCATAACATTTTATGGATATAATATTTTGCCAAGATATTAATCAAATTAATTATGTAAATTTCATCTGCCGAAAAACTGAAATTGTTAAAAGTGGGTAATATCTCAATCTTTGTTAGGATGATATCTTTTTCAAAATGTTTTGAGAAGTTCTTCTGTAAAATAAACCAAAAAGAAGTACAACAACAATCTACAAACACATGTTCAATAGTTTCCCCCTCACAATTGCAAAAAGTGTATCTATTGATAACAGTTGTGAAGAACTTGCAAATATTAGATTTAGCAGAGTAGTACCTGTGAACAATCTTAAATAAAAACTCCTTGATTCTATTTGAAATTATATATTTATGAGGTAACAGAAATATAGAGTTCCATTGTTTTCTATTTAAACAAATCCACAACCATAACAGCTGCTGGAGTATTACATTATTATAGTGGTTTCAAGTAGGCTAAGCATATTGTGGTTTGTAGTCATTCATGTATACATGACGTAAACAATTATAATTATTAATACTTAATATGTTATAGTTAAACCTTGAAAAGGCCTATAATAATGCCAGTGCTTGTATAACCTGTAGCCTCACATAATCATTTGATTGGTGGAACTGGCTGCGAAGCGCAGGCTAAAATGTAAATACAGTGCTCCCTGAGAGACTAAATTCAGGGAACAAAACTCTCACAGCAAAACTGTCACCTCACTGTATGTTTGTTTCACTTTCCCCCCTGAATCAGGGCTCTCAGGTAGCCCTCCCAGGCAGTTACTCACTAGACAGCTTCCACCAATCAAATGGTTATGTTTAGGTTTCAAGGGCTGCCAATCATTTATAGATCATTCAGATCTATGGTCATTCATGTTTTTGTTACCTGGATTCCAGACAGCCATATTTGAAGTACAGAAAACATTTTGAGGAGACACAATACCCTCTTAGAATATGTAATCTATCATATTTGTTAATTTTTTATCAGTCATTGGTAATCCCCATTTTTTGTAAAAGGGTTATATTGGAAGGAAATGCAGTTGAAAGTAGCCTTCTAATAGTTTGCAAAACAGGCTGTATTCAACTTGGTAAGGTTTAGTGACAAAGCAATGGTACACTCATGAAATCACACACATTACTGAGAGCTGCCCAGAGCAACATGTTTCTATTGCTGGCAGCTGAGCAGCTCCACTGGACCAAGTCCAGTGTATACTTATTGTTGATCAATCTCATCAAAAGAACATGATTCTAGTAGTTCATTTTTGAAACAATCCACATACACCGCCCCACCTACGTACAGTAATATTAAAGCACCAAATCTGCAGCTGAAAATAGTCCCCAACGTTTGATAAAACTACAGTTCAAGAAATAACTTAGTGTATATATTCATGACCAGTTTTTAGATATTAACAAACTGGAAACTGGATGGGCGTGACAGGCTGGGGAGGTGGGAAAGTATCGAAAGGCGGAATAAAGGCAGAATATCATTATTGGTTTTGGTCATTTCAAGGGAGTTGTTGACGATAACAGAAACATAGAATCTTGCCCAGCCTTGTTCATTTAATACATTTGGATTTCCACAAGCGTTTGAATGCACCACATGGAAGACTTGAAGGAAAAAGAGGATGTGAAAGTTGTGTGTTAGTTTTACATCCTCTTTTTTGAGGACTGAACGTTGTCTGCAGCGATGGAGGAAAAGGTCAGGTCATTTACTTAAGTAAAAGTAGCAATACTGCAATATAAAAAGTACTCTATTGCAAGTAAAAGAAAAATGATGAAGTGGATTTTCATGCTGTATGCTAGAATGAAATAAAACAGGGTGCCTGGACAATATGAAAATTATGGAAAATGGTGTAACACTGAAATAAGAGGATGGTTTCTGTACAATTTAAATAATAAGGTCAATGCAACATTTAGAAACATCGGTAGAGAAGGTCATTTAACAGACTAAGACTTGGTCATTGCAACTGGTTTATTCAAGATTCAAGATTCAAGATGTTTATTGTCACGCCGGCTATACAGGTACAATCGTGTGAAATACTTTTTGCTGGGAAGCTCCATTAAGAAAGAAACAGTAAGTTAAGTAGCAAAGAATAACATAATAAAATAAAGTAAAAATAAAATAAAATAATAGTGTATTTACAATAATATACAATACAATAATAAAGGAAATATGGTGTATGGTAAATATATACAAGTATTGCACAGGCATTTTTGTTTTTTATATTGCACAGAGGTATGTATTGAGTATTGCACTTTTTAATTGCACTTATTTATTGCACATAGTGGGAGAGAGGGTGTTTGGGGGTGTGATTTATCGGTTCAACAGTTTATGTGAGCATTGTTAGGTTGGGGAATCTGTTGTGTAATTAATCATGGATTGTAATCAGTCTGAAAAAGAAGGGCAACGTATGCAAGGAGATAATATATTTTTTTATGAGATAAACAAGATTAATGGGCAGGATATAATATCTCTGGTCAAAACTCCGAAGCAGAAGGTGGCGGTAATGCGCCTAATACGCTGGTTGCCAACATCCGTCATTAAAAAGAAGAAGAAGAAGCTCGGCCAATCATAGCAAAGGAGGCGGGATTATGCATCTCTGCCTGTGAAGCGAAACACTGGGCAACAAATCCCATTTTACACGAACGATATTAGCAAACATGGAGGCATCGAGCTAGCAATGCTAACCGGCTGACTGACAACCAAAGAGAGATACAACAGTTGTATGAGAAGGTTTTTAACAACGGTAAGTCGCAACAACACACCGCTATGTGTCTCCGTAAATATATATATGCAGTGTTAGTTGCCTACTTTACTGACTGTTACCTAATGTGTACAGCGGGACGACATGTTGTGACTGCTCGGTGTCCTCCAGTTGCAGCAACGATGTTGCCCTCAGCCAGCAGCTTGCTCAGGTCTGCTGTCAGGCTGCTGCCACCAACCTGGAGAAGAGGTGAGCCCACTCTGCTGTTTCCTTTGGTCTGGAATTGAGTACAATTTTACGATACATGTACTTTACTTTGAGTATTTCCATTTCACGCTAAATTATACTTCTACTCCACTAAGGTTACTTGACAGTTACTAGTTAGCTTTCAGATTAAGGTTTTACCTAAACATAGGCTATTATGATAAGCTTGTAAAATAAAGTGCAGTGTTGCATGTTAAATATCAGACAGACCATATTTCGGCACAAGTACTTTAATTTTTTTTATGTACATTTAGCAGTATCTACTTTTACTTTTGTAAGATTTTTAATGCAGTACTTTTACTTGTTGGAGTATTTTTACTCTGTTGTATCTGCTACTTTTACTTTAGTAAAGGATCTGAGTACTTATTCCACTATTAAGCTTAACTAAGTATATATATATATGTATATATATATACATATATATATACAGTATATATATATATATATGTATATATATATATATATATATATATATATATATATATATATATATATACATATATATATATATATATCTATATATATATATATATATATATATATATATATATATATCTATATATTTATATATATACGTATATATATATATATATATATATATATATATATATACATATATGTATATGTATATGTATATATATATATATATATATATATATATACATATATATATACAGTATATATATATATATATATATATATATTTATACATATACGTATATATATGTATATATATATATATATATATACATATATATGTATATGTATATGTATATATATATATATATATATATACTGTATACCATACTGTAACAGTTAGGCTACACTTCCCATATAGAGAGTATATACTGTATGTAACATGCAGCCTATTCATGCATTTCAGTAACAGAACCAGCACATCATATTTCAGTACTAGGCACTTTATGTCATAAATTAATAAATAAAAATATCAAATTATAATATTAGTTAAAATCAAGGAAAATGTATATGTTATTGGCACTTAATCAGTGTGTGTGTGTTTGTGCAGACGTAGTCTTTCCATTTGTCAGTGTTAGAAGAAGTATTCAGATCTTTTACTTAAGTAAAAGTGGCAATACCACAGTGTAGAAATACTCTGTTACAAGTAAAAGTCCTGCATTCAAAATGGTAAAAAAGTGTTAACATCAGAATATACTTAAAGTACCAAAAGTAAAAGTACTCATAGTGCAGAATGTCCCATGGCAGACTAATGTACTGAATTATGTTATGGGATTATAATCATTAATAAATTATTAACGTATCACTTTAATGTTACAACTAGTAAAGATGGAGCTACTTTTAATTTGACTTTATATACTGGTATGTAGCTCAATATAAAATATATCATGTTGTATTTGTTGATAATATTTTAATAATCAGTATCTGAAAAGTAACTACAGTAGTAACTAAATTTATCAAATAAATGTAGTGGAGTAAATAGGGCAATGTTTCCCTCTGAGATGTAGTGGAGTAGAAGTGCAAAGTAACAGAAAATGGAAATACTCAAGTAAAGTACAAGAACCTCAAAATTGTACTTAAGTCAAGTACTTGAGTAGATTTAATTAGTTACTTTCCACCACTGCCATGTGTATAATAGACAACATATCCTTGAGCCAATGCACAAAGCAAGGTGGAGTGGTAGACTTCCAGGTCAGGAGAATAAATCTCTTAGCAACCACCATTCCTAAGAACAGAGCAATCTGCGTGGCGTAAGGCAGCTCAAAAGTCTCTGCAGAGCATCCAAAGATGGCCAGGTCGTGGTTGGGCTGAATGTTTCTGGAATAGACTTTTGAGATCCACTAAAAAATGCAGTCCAAAAGTGATACAATGTAGGGCAAAACCAGAAAAGGTGTGCCAGTGATCCTTCAGCAGAGCAACACTTGTAACATTTAGGACACTGATGGGAAGATGTGGGTCAGTTTTGTTTTTGAGTAATGCAGACTATGCATCACCTTGTACTGAATTATTCTAATATATTTTTTAAAGCAAATCTATTTAAAAGCAAAACCTCACTTCTTTCCATTTGAATGCACATCATGACCTCCCTGATCCATTGTATAAAAGAGGAAGGGCAGACAGACTTAGACCTAAAGAGGATTAATCCTCAGGCTAATAAATGCAAATATAATGCAAATATTGCCATTTTTGGTTTGGGTCTACTGTTTTGTCATAGATTTATGAGAACACTTTAAATATTGTGGTCCAGAAATTGTTTTAAGAGATGCGGTTGTGAAGTTGCCTGCAGATGAAACATAATCAATGGCTAAAGCAACAGCATGCAGCATTGTAGGAGCCCAGTTCAAGTGTAATTGCCGTCTGTGTTGTGTTGCTGTCTTTAGGATGTGTCTGGTGCCTGTGCAGAAACATTTCTGTGAAACCAGGAGGTCTGAAACCAAAGACGGTTCCACCTCGGTACCTGGGCCAGCCCAGCCCTTTCACCCATCCACACCTCATCAAACATGGTGAGTATTGTTTACAATGGTATGCTGGAACAGGACATTACTGTACACTCTTTAGGGAAAACTTGCAACAGGCTCAATACGTATTTATTTATTTAAGGTGTTAGGATTCCTGCTCTCTGTTTAACACTGAAACACCACATGTTTTCCTCTGCTCCTCAGGTGAGGTGACCCCAGGCTTGAGCCAGACAGAGTACGAGCTCCGCAGACACAGGCTTGCCTCACTCATCGAGGCCCAGTCTGACAGGCTGGGACCCGCTGCCTCCTCTAGCACCCATGTGGTCATTGTGTTGTCCCATTCGACCCGCTACATGACCAATGACATCCCTTATCCCTTCCACCAGAACCAGGTGCATGTTTGGTGTCGAGTCGTATTTCTTTATATTCAATTTCAGTTACTTTGCAGTCTTATGTTTGTAATTTATTTTTTTTTGTCAACTGGAATACTGATTGTAAATTTAGCAAGGCTTTCGTCAATTAACCTGGAGCCTAATGTTCCCCAGGATTTCCTGTACCTCAGTGGCATCCTAGAGCCTGACAGTGCCTTGGTTCTGTATGGGAAAGGACGACCAGACCAGGCCATTTTGTTCGTCCCCCGCAGAGACCCGGGGAGGGAGCTGTGGGACGGTCCCCGGTCGGGGAAGGATGGGGCGGCTGCTTTGACTGGCATAGAGAGAGTTCATAGCACAGAAGAACTGGGTGTTGTACTCAAGAGCCTTAAAGGTGGGTGAATGGGAGTGTGAGGATGCATTGATCAAGAGGTTTTGTTGCTTCATTTGAACAGCCACACAATTGACTGTTCATTAAGCCCCGCCACTCTTAGTTACTGTTACGTTACATCTGTCAAACTTTTCTGTCCTAGCCATAGACGGTATATATAAACGGACGACGCGTCTGAACTTTCTCCCGCTGTACAAAAGTGAAGCCAAAATATCCCGAATACGGGAGCTGCCATCTTGAGATTTTGACGTCATTTGGAGGCAGAGTCTGCGCAGTAGTGATCGGGGGGCTGGAGCTGCGGTATCAAGGTCCCGCCCACACACACGCCCGAGCCAATCACGAGCCGAGCACGGCCGCAGCTTGCTAGCGTGAGCCACCTAGCTGCTACGTTAGCGCCACTGGTAGCTGTTTGACTAGGAAGACACAACAACTAACTATAATATCTCTATAACTACATTTATGATCAAATTGACACGTTCTATTACACGGACTCGTGACAGTTATGGAAAGTTAAAGGTACATCTCCTCTCTCGTTTTCCAGAGCCTCCAGCTGCGTGACTACTTCACTCAGAGCAGCTGTCAATCACAGCTGTTAATCATGATGTCTCACCCCCTTTTTGTAGCATCAAATAAATAATTAAAACCAAACTTATCAGAAAAATGAAGACTTGAACACACATCAGCGTTATAAGAACTACCTAAAATGACAGAAACCATCTTTGGGAAAAATGTATTTGACGTATATTTGACTTTTTAGTTTGGCTCATGTCCCATCGCTAACATGTAGGGGGCGGGGTTTATGACCTATACTGCAGCCAGCCACCAGGGGGCGATCCAGATGTTTTGGCTTCACTTTTGGGGAGCTGTCATGTCGTCCATCTTTATATACAGTGTATAGTTCAAGCTTTTACTGTATTATACTTTTATAGGTATTGATACATATCGATACTGAATATTTGAAACGGTTTCAATGCTCATTTTTCACAGTATCGATACACGGGTACAAGCTGCCCTTTCTGCTCTCTCTTTTCTCCGACAGCGAGTTGACGCACACACACGCACACACACTGATATTTATCTTTTCATGAAGATCTAAAATTTTCCTCAATGTTGTGTCAATTTTTCCCCGTGGTATCGGAAATGGTATAGAATATCCATATTTTTCAAGGTATTATATCAAAGTTAGAAATTCCAGTATCGTGACAACACTACTAGCACTGCACATATGCAGCTTACAATAATAACAGTAACTCAAAAACAAAAGCCGGTTTCTCATTTCTAGCCAGCGGCTGCAGTTTTTTTTTCGGCTGAAATTGTGTCTGTCGCTATCAGATTTTATGAGCTGTAGGTAGCTAGAGTAAGCTAACGCCAAGGCTAAAACTCTGTGAATGGATTGAAACTTCCATATTCGGCTGACTTTGAATGTTTCCTGTCTAAAAGGCCGTAAAAGGGTCTTAAAAATGTACATTGTGGCTACATACAATATATAGCTAATGCTAAACAACTGAAGCTAAAGCCACGTCCCAGGCAAAAAGTCTGACTCCTCACCAGGGGTAGTATTGTTTGTTTATTGCTGTGTAGAGCTAGTTTGGCCAGTATGTTATTTGCTCCGACACAAACCTTGGAAGCTTGCGAGTCTTTCTGTAGAAAAACATACTTGGACAAGCAACACAGAGCTTAGTTTTATGCTTTGATCTTAGTATTTTCAAACCATAATTTTCACTTTTACAAGAGAAAAGAATCTGAGGATGAGAAATGACCGACATGTTTTGCAAATTTTGACGTTATTTTACACAATTTTTGCTTGAGTTGCTGGGATGTAAACTCCCCCAAACCAAATAAAGAGCAGGTCAGAACTGCTAAACTCTGATATACTATCATCTTGCTCCCCCAGTGGATTTTCCAGTCTTGAACATGTATTTTTCTAATGTAACCTGTAACCTGACATTTGACCACTAAATAATTAGGACTTTAACCTCTTCACCGTTACCATTTTCTCTCTTCTCCAATCCTCCTTCAGGCACTGTGCTGTGGTACGACAGTTCTCAGCCCGCCCACCCTCGGCTCCACCAGGCTCACGTGGGTCCCGTGCTGGAGGCGGGGCCGATGCCGCACTCTCTCCGGCCCCTCATACACTCTCTTAGGGCCCTCAAGAGCTCAGCAGAGGTGGCGCTCATGCAAGAAGCAGGTCACATCACAGCACAGGTTGGTGTTTAAATTACTTAGAGCAAGAGAGGGTTGAAAAATGTTGCCAGAGGAAATGTTACTGGTCTGCATCCTGAATCCATATTTTCAGATCTGTATTAGGCTTGTATGCAAATCTGAAGAATAAAACAATTTGTATGTAAGAAATACAGTTTTGTTCTGCTGTGTCTCAGTGTTTGGTTCCTACGAATCTTTTAGTTATTATTTATTTAAAGTTCAAGAAGACTGAACAGAAAGAAGGAAACCACAACGACTAATTACCAATAAATGCCTGCAAACAGGGCAATATTTTAATGCAATTCAATTTATTTTGATATAGTGTCAAATCATAACAGAAGTTATTTCAAGACGCTATTCATATGGAGCAGGTCTAGACCGTGGTCCCTAATTTTAATTATATATTTTTTGTATTGTTATGTTACGCTGTCTTTTTATACTTTTTGAGATAGATGTACAGTGTAATCACTCTAGCTCGAATCCTTGTCTTTCAGGCTTTTAGGAGGACGATGTGTCTGTCTCAAGGAGACGTGGACGAAGCTGTGCTCTTTGCTAAGGTAACTGAAAATATTTTATGAATATCTGCTAAGCTAATTGAGTTTAGCTAGGGTATTTTTTCTTCATCATGATGGAATTTACAATACTAATGCCTCCTTAACTTATGTGTAATAACTAACTTTATCACCAATATGTCAGTTTATCAAAATTATATATTTTATTTACAGATAACTATGGACGAATCAATAATTTAGTTTTAGCTTTAGAAGTCTAGCTTTACTTTGACATTGCTCTGTTGTTTTAGCTGTAGATATTACAGTAAGTGTGACAACAGCTTCTAGAGCTCAGAGATTAACCGAGCCAGGTTGCAGTTACTGGGGTTTGGTTTTTATAGCTTTTTATAGCTATAGAGAGGTGTTTTGTATTCACTGCAAATTAAAAAGCTGTTTTCACAGAAATTGGAGAGTATAGATGACAGCAAACACGGAGCTTACAAGGCTTTTTTTAAAAAACATAAAATCTTATGTTCCAGTTTGATTTTGAGAATCGGATCCATGGCGCTAACTTCCTGGCCTACCCCCCTGTTGTTGCTGGAGGAAATCGAGCCAATACTCTGCACTACATAAACAACAACCAGATTATCAAGGTAAAGGAAGGTGTATATATAGGTATACATATACCTATATATATATATAAATAAAGTAATGACTGAATAGCTCAACTGACTCATTATACTTTCTCTATTCCATCAGGATGGTGAAATGGTGCTGCTTGATGGTGGTTGTGAATACTATGGTTACGTCAGTGATATTACTCGAACATGGCCAGTGAATGGAAAGTAAGTATGGAAAAATAATCTTAAACTGTGAATTGTGCCGCTCAAAGAAAAATTATGATTATAAAGAATATCTGTACATTTTTATGTAGAGACTCGCAACATGCTCTACAAAGTCTTCACTATGGTTGCAGACCTTTAACTGAAATCCATCTGTTCTTCACATTAGTCCTCACCTTTTATTTCTCGAACACACACAGTTTCTCAGATCTTTTCCTCATTGGATATTTTCAGGTAGAAGTATGTCTTGTTAGCTTTATACATATTCCATGTCTCTAGATTTTAGGGCCTTTTAAGTAGGTGTTTTTGAGAATTATTCCCATGACCGACAACAAACACACATCTCCTTCCTACCAGATTCAGCCCTGCCCAGGCTGAGCTGTACGAGGCCGTCCTGGAGGTCCAGCGCTCCTGTTTGTCTCTGTGCTCTCCGGGCGTCAGTCTGGATCACATCTACAGCACCATGCTGGCTCTGTTGGGACGGCAGCTCAGGCGGCTAGGCGTCGTCAAGGCCGGCGTCAGTGATGCTGATCTACTAAAGGTAATAATGAGAGAAATAGAAGGAGAAGGGATTCCAGCTGGCAGACATTTCTGCGCTTTATCCCATATGAGAAGCAATTTTGTGAAAACAAATAAGCAGCTCTTGGCTTCTGGAAAACAAAGTTGCTGCAGGTAACAAAATTCCTCAAGATGAGTTGCAAAGTTATTATACAAGAAAGTTATGTTTCCCAGATCCAAATGCTCAGCTGCTCCTTAAGTTAAGATGAATAAAGGGTCTCTGATAAATAAAGAAGCCCAAGATCATATTTCACTCTGACATTAACCTTCTGCTTACAGACACATGCACATACACAGTATTAAATATAATTATATTGGTAGTGTAAATTGAAATCTTTCCCTGCTGTTGAATATCAATCAACCACACCAGACACTATCAGATTATCACCGTTGTCAGTTGGGCGTTGAATTTAAACATTTTTGGTTTATTTATGTCCTCACCAGTGGTTTGCGGTCAGGAAATAACCATAAGCTCCTTTGGCCAATGTAAATGATCAAGTGACCTAATTACAGCCTCCGTGAAACACAATGCTCGGTAAACTTTGTATAATACAGATATTCCTTTCCTGCAGTGGTTTCTTTTCAGGGAAATAAAACAAGCAAACCAAACCAAACCCTGGATGTAAATTTACTCAACTGGTTTCTCTAATAAAAAAAAGAAAGAAAAGAAAACACTAAGAAAGGCCTGGAGAGCCTGAGGCCGCTTCCTCTGCCTTGTTGGCTTCTGGATTGGCTGACCGATCGATGATGATGGGCTTCTCCTGTGAGAGACCTTCATATAAAGCGAGGCTCATAGTTATCAGCCCTCTTGAATGTACGATTTTTAGCCATGCTACTGTAGCATCATGGCTCTGGTGATGGCAATGTCAGTATGTCATGTGGTCGGTCGGTTGGGCTACCCCTTTGGTCTAGTATTAGATGTGTTGGATGTATTGCCAAGATTGTACAGATATTCATGGTCCTCAGAGCATGAATCATAGACTGTATATAAGAAGTGGACGTAGTCACCGTGGCATCACCCACTGGTTTGTGGACTGCCGTTTTGAAGCCTCGAGTTCGGCATTTTGGCCGTCGCCATCTTGGCTTCTGGCAACCAGAAGTGAGACTTACACAATAGCCAAATCACTCTACAATAGTGGCAAGTTGTGGTTTTAACATTACATTTGAGCTTCAAAAATGTTTTATTTTGAAATTCTGAAACACATTTTTGATTCTAAACGTCACATTTATACGGAGTGCAAATTATCTCATATATGGAAGATTCCTCAGAATTGCACGTTGGTGTTTGTGTTCACTTTTAATTGACTTGTTTAGATGCTCCTGGACTGAGTTGTGCTCTGTTAGTGCAGGTAGACAGTGATCTGATGAGGCTCATTCACCACAGTTGGCCGCAGTGGCACCTGAATTTCATGTCATTAATGTTTAGCAACAAGCTGTGGCTGCTGTGGGACAAACAGCAAACTTCTATACAACTGCTTAAAGCTTTAATTTTATTTTATGCTCATCCCAGGCTGCACGACGGTACTGCCCACACCACGTTGGGCATTACCTGGGCATGGACGTCCACGACACTCCTGAGCTGTCCCGCTCACAACCTCTACAGCCGGGAATGGCCATCACTATAGAACCAGGTATCTAGCCTTTTGTATAGCCTTTCACTCTTTCGATTTTTCCTCAAAATGTGCAGCTGTGGCTGTGTTAATCAAGAATCCAAACTGCGGCACAACCATACACAACATCTCTCCCAGTTACTGCTTTCATAAATGTTTCACTTTCCTCCTTCTATTGCCACAGGCTTGTACATCTCCGAGGACACTGACCAGGTGCCAGAGCGTTTCCGCGGCCTGGGCGTCAGGATCGAGGATGATGTGGTGATCCGAGACAAGGGAGGCCCTCTGATTCTGTCCTCTAATGCACCAAAGACCATCGCTGATGTAGAGAAGGCCTGTGCCCAGAGATAGGGCAGGGAGCGACAGACAAGTGAGCCACAGCATCGATGGCAGGCAGTGCTTTTCCAACCGTCCCCACGGTGATGACATCATCAGGCTCCAGGGCCCAGGTACATGAAAGGTGGGAGCACACTGTAAGACTCTGGTTTTAGTCTCAGAGAGGCCTCAAACATGTAGAAATCTGGTGTGGAAAATCCTAGATTTTTTTTGTCTACCTAAATGTTTAAAGAAACCGGATTCATGTTTATAGTCTTCAGCACTGAATGATTATGAAGAGCTCATGAACAGTAAAGGGTGGGTTTAGGTGTGTGTTAAGAGGTTACGGTGTAGCTTTGCAGTCTACGCACGTGTGCTGCACCGTAACTGATGTATTCCTCCTCAAAAATGTAATTACACGTCAGGGCTACAGCAAAACCAATCTTGATCATGTATAATACATCCATCTAGTGTTGTGATGGTGCTATCAGCGGTTGAAATCCGACACTGAACTATGAATAAAACCTATAGGAACAACAGTTAACCTCCTGCATCAAGTATTCAGCTGAAGCTTTGTTGTCTCACTCAAACAAACTTTTTTTAAGCGTACATAGGCCCTGATCACACATGGCATTAGAATGCGTCTCTACATGCGTCTTGAGTGACCACTTGTGATCGGATCTCACTTCCCCACTCTATATGCAAATAAAACCTAGTAAACTCATGGCTAATACAGCAGACGTAAGATTACATGACTGTCAGTAGTAATATCCTACATATTTGTAAATTCGGGTACATTTTTATTAACATCAAAATATAAGGTTATTGTCCCCGGGGACCTCCATGCCGCCGACATGTCTTTGCAGAGAGAGAGCGAGCGGGCAGGCGGGCGTCAACTGTGTACAAAGCAACGGAACAAAAACACCAACACATCTCCGACAGTATGATAATAATGCACTTCACATGCCTAGTCTGATAGTCTGTAGATATGTAGCCTATAAGATATATTTTAATAAAATACAGTTTTACCAACAGGATACAGTAGAGCACAGAGGCCGTTTCCATGCCGCGAGGCAGACAAGCGCTCGCGTCTGCCTGTCTTCACCTGAGGAGTGCAGAGACCCCGCGGATCCAAGCGGGATGTCAGTTGAGTAGGCGGTCCTTAATGTGGCCCAGGGACACATTCACGTACACACTGCTAAGAGAATGTGGCCATATGTGGCCCAGACCACCTCTGAATGTGGTCTGAAAGATCCAATCTCAATGCGTCTTGAGTGCGTTCAAACCTGTACTTAAAGCTGTCCACTTGTGATCCGATCACTCCGGACGCATGTTAATGCCAGGTCTGAACAGGGCCGTACACACTCTTCATTTGTCTCTTACACACACAAAAAGCATAACTCTTTCCCAGCTCATGCTACAGTACAAAATATCACAACACCAAATGTTGAACATTCATTCACTGAGCTGCAGGAAGGTCAGCAAGCACCAGAGGGTTAAATCAAATCAACGGACCACCACGTTGATGCACACACGTGATGAATAAAGATGAATCTGTGTTAAACAGCTGCTCCTGATAAACCCTGGAATGATGGTAATGATTACACCAACACACGGAAATGGCTTAAAAGGTGTTCACTGAAAAGAGTTTGTGTGTGTTGTTGTGTGCGTGTGTGGGAATTATGTCTTTTCAGCAGAGAGAAAATGTGATTTAAAGAAAGTGGTGTGTTTATGTGTATTAAAAAGATCTCGTTATCTCTTTTTTAATGCAAATACATTACTTTTATTTCCTTTTTGCTGACAAAATAAGGGAAATTGAATCATGTTGAAGAATGGAGACTTGGAGTTTGAATCCGATTTGGTGCGACCTTAAACTCAGTCCAAAGAAATGAGTGGGTGGACTACAGTGGCTCCACTTACTCCAGCACATTGCCATTTGTTTTTTTGGTGCTCAAAGTACCAAAAGGAGCATGGAAAAATACAACCTTTAAAAATAGAGTGACACTGTAACTCAGGATAACAGGCCTTTGTCACAGCAGACATTTTGACTTGTCATAGTAGGAACAGCACAGATGTTACTAATATAACTAACGATGGTTCTGCTCTGATCAAGTGTTCCAGTGACTTGGTGCCTTCAAATGAAATTCGTGAGCTTGTGTTTACGACATGGGAAGTTGTGTACACGATATGCTTGGCGTTCAAGTGGTTAAGTCGTGAGAACACCGCTGCTAAGCAATGGCAATATTAACGTTACTGTCGGCGTCTAGAAGCCACAGACGCTAATAATTTAGCAAGCGGGTAACATAATGCAGGAAATGTAAAGGCATAATGACAGGAGGAAAAAGATTAAGCAGTTGGGAATATCAACATTTTCGTCAGGCATTTTATAAAATTGCGAAGAAAAACAATATACGACTAAAATTACAATATATTCACTTATTGTGTACTGAAAAATGAACTTCCATGGCCTCCGCCATTTCTGACAACGTCAGCAAATACGTCACAATTCGTGAACTCGGAGCTTTCAGAAGCTTTCTACTTACAAAGTCGTGAATGCCACAAGAGGGGGGCGTTCGTATGGACTCTTCTCGTGAACACGGTAACCACGTCCCCGTTTGAAGACACCAGCTGTCATACACAGTGAGCAAGCATGCACGATATCAGGAGCATGAAATCTAAGCAGCTAAATGGAATTCAGCAATCATTAATTTCATTATTTACACCTGTGAAAACTTAGTCAAAATGTCTTCTGTAAAAAAGGCCTATTCACAGACATTATCGTCACAGTCTTGATTGAGAACTTAGCCTGCTCCACACAGAGGCAAGAAACTGTTCAAAGTCAATAGATTATTGTGTTCTAATATCACAACGCGTTCTCATCCTAACTCCTCATATACTGACGCTTTGTCAGACCCCTCGGCATCACTCTTTTCGGTCGCAGTAAACACTGCTTAAAGGTACAGTGTGCAGGATCTGGCAGCATCTAGCGATGTGATTGCAGATTGCAACCAACTGAGTACCCCTCCACTCACTCCTCCCATTCCAAGTGCAAAACCGTGGTAAAGCCTTTCACCATGCTCAGACGCCATCCTTACCATAATAACACTACTTTAGGAGCAACGGAAGTCAGACGGCGGCTGGCGGCACCACAGTTTTGCACTCTGCGGCTCACGTTACCGCAGTTTCTCAAGTATGTTGGAGAATTACGATGGCTTTCAGGTAACGTAAAAAAAACAAAACACTTACTTAGGTTTAGGCAACAAAACCACTTAGTTAGGTTTATAAAAAAAACCACATGGTTGGACTTAAAACTACTACATTTGTACAGTGAAAATGACACTGAACATTGTGAACACGGGACATGAACGAACAGCTGATTGTAACGTGACGCACGGGACACGAGCAGCGGTCTCCTGGATGAAAGCCTTGTGTTTGTTGGACCCATCCACCTCCCCTTTTGCTCATAAAGCTACATCACCACGTTCCCGGTGCACTTTCCCATAGCGTTAATATTGACGCGGATGGGTTTGCATTGTAGTTAATGGAAAGCTTGGTGCGTCTCATACCGGCGTTCAAGGGTGCCTTGTGCGTCGGTATCTAACACCGACGGCAAAGCGTCGGTATTTGACGCCCTGGGAATGAGAACGGGCTGGATACCACTGAAAATGCTTGTTTCTGATTGGCCGGCAGGTGTTCATAAACTTCATTCAGCAGGAGATCTCAAGCATACTTCCGGACAACATTTTAACCACCATTCTAAATCAGTGCACAAACAGCAGGTATCCATAGCAACAGTACTTATTTCACACTACATTACCAGTTAAACTTGTGTTATGATACACTTTAATATTAGCATTGAATCAGATGACTCTGTAATATGAAATGGCTGCTAGTAGTGCTGAACCCACTGAGAAGCATCACGCCATTTTACAGGCCTGCAGCTTTTAGCCACAATCAGTCGGTGCATTATTTTGTTTTCTTTGAGGTCCAGTTCCAGGTGCTGTTCCTCCACTCACATTACATACACATGATGGCATCTTAATTATATTTTGCCAAGAGACCAAACAGTACCCCTCTTTTGGCCCCAGGTTTGCTCTGTGACAATTTTATGGTAATTTAATTAAATGCAAGTTTATTCAGGAATATGCACAAGTTGATATTGTGCCTTGGTGGTGCATATTCCTCAACACATTTCCAATTAATTATCGCTTTTGCAGCCTCTGGGGCTTTGACTATAGTAATCCAGCCTTGGCTCTCAACAACCACCGAAATACAACTGTGTGCTACCTGCTCAGCACGAAAGGACTGACTAAGTAAACAAGTGACTGGTCAAACAAGTTAAGCATCTAGCAATAAAGACTGTTTTTTCTGTCAGGAGTTAGCAGATTCATGCTTAGTTAAGTGTGGAAGTATTCATAAGGTGGCCAGATGGGATGCCCGTGGTGCTCTGTGTTTACTGGGTAACTGTTTCCTCTACATTACCTATAACAATTGAATCAAAGATTTAATGTAGCTTTTAGGTTTAATTTAACAGAAAAAGACTATTTAACGTCAAAATCAAAACAGATCTCCTCAAAGTAATCTAAACTTGAAATTCATTACAAATGTGAAATACATGTTTCTATGTTTAAGTATTCACTCCCTTTAATAGGACACACTTAAATGATCACTTGGGCAGCCAGTTGGTTTTAGAAGTCACATAATTAGTTAAATGGAGATCACCTGTGTGGTCAAGGTGGTTCAGTTGATTGGAGTATTAATACACCTGTATCTTTTGGCGAGTCAGCAAGCAACTCCACGAGAAGTTGATTGAAAAGCACAAGTTGGGATGGATACAGGAACTTTTCTATGTCACTGAATATCTATATATAAGCTTAATTTTGTTAATCCTTTATTGATTCATAACCGGTTGTAAACCCCTCACACACCATTGTACTCTGTATTCTTTAGTCAACCGGTGGTCATTATCCATGGGCAGGAGTTTGCACCGGTATAATTTAATTTATAAATCCATCCTTGGACTGCTGCCCACTTATTTATTCACTTACTGTTCATGTGACATAAACTGTGCTGCCACAGCCTACTGTGTGCTCTCAGGGCTTCATCACTCTCATCACCACAGAATTTAAAGGTAAAAAAGGCCTTCTTCTACTCTGCCCCCTCAACCTTGAACACGCTACAGCGGGAACTGACATTAACTGAGATTTTAAACTACTTTTAAGAAGTCTGGAGAGAGCATCTGTGGTTTGTTTGTTTTTTTGGCATTTTGCACTTATCACTTTTATGACTTGTGTTCCATGTTGACCTTGTATGAATATCCTATCTGTCTCTAACTTTGTGTTGTATCGCTGTTGTGTCTTAACCAGGTCTCTCTTGAGAATGAGTCTCAATGAGATTACCTGTCTAAATACAGAGAGACGGCAGCGGTTTCACACAAAAACAATTTCACATGCTAAGACACATACAACACATAAGAGTAACACAAGGGAAACAGTAAGAGAAGAGAGGAATACTGTCATACTGTACCAGCGATATCCTTAACACATTCCACCTGAGTCAAGAATTATGTAAAACAGCAACATGTTTGTAAAAGACCTTTTAATTGCTGCCAAAGGTGCATCTATTAAATACTGACTCGGAGGGGGTGAATACTTATGCAAACATGTATGCGTGAATACTTTTTAAAGGTACTGTATTTGGGAACTAGATGTAAAAGTGGGCTCTGAAGTCAAAGTGGATATCTTTGAAGGTGTGGGGGTCCTTGTGACAAAGATGATTTTTTTTTTTTGTATGTCACATGATTTGCCATATTAGGTGTACTCCATGATGTTGAATTGACTAAGTCATACTTGCACTTTGTTATCAGACAATTTATTATATTTATTCTCAGCTTGCTTTGGCACAAATTAGTGAAATTCTCAAATCCATAGCTAACTTTGTCAAAACATTGTATGCATTTCTTGTTGCTTTCACACAGAAAAATGTTTAATCTTCACTTGACCCCGTGATGCATTGAGTTAGTCTTGGTGACCAAAATGGATTACACTGATGTTCAAATGGTTTGCATTATTCTTTAGAGGTGGACATACTTGATTTATGTGCAGAGTTTGACACCAGAAATCTGTTTTCACATTCATCTACTGAAGGAGGAAAGTTCTTCTGTGCTCACCTTAAATCCCAGTTTAAGACGTGTAGCCTACATACGAACGCAACTTTGTGACATCACAACTACAGTCTGGAAGCCAATCATGGTTCAATATGAAACGTGCACAACTGTGAAGTAGAAACTTGAAGCGTCCAGGTCACATATACACTGAGAATGGACTTTTCAGTGAAGGAGGAGACATTTTGTGTCCAGCAGTTAAACTTTTTGAAATGAAAAATATTTGCGTGCTCATATTTTGGTGGCAGGAACGCTCACAAGTTAACACACAAGTTAAATGTTTATAGTGAAGGACGAATAAATAGTGTTGTACAGCTTTGTATAAACTGATGTTATGATCAGTGGTGGGATGTAGCAACAAGTGCATTTACAACACTCACAGGGGCCATTTTTCTGTTTTGAATATTTGTTGATAATACTTGCATATTTTTTCACGAGTAACATTTTAATGCAGTAACTTGCAATGTATTATTTTTACACTGTGGTCAAGGATCTGAATACCATCACTGGTGACGATTGCACGCAAAATTTTGAGAATTGCAAATTTATGTCAAAAAAATGTGCCCTGGCCATTTAGAATAAGAAATGTACTGGTGATTGCTACCAGTGCTAGAAGAAATATTCCATCACAAGTAAGAGTCCTGCATTCAAAATTTTACTTAGGTAAAGTATTATTAGCAAAATGTACTGAAAATATAAATACTCATTATGTAGAAGTGCTCCTTTCACAGTGTTACATTATGGGATTATTTATATTGATGCATTGACAGGTAAACACCTAGTTGGTCGAGATGGAGCTCATTCTAACTATTTTATATAATAATAATAATAATAATAATAATAGTAAACTTTATTTATATAACACTTTTCTTAACAAAGTTACAAAGTGCTTTCCAGAAAAGAAAAGAAAACGGAAACAACAAAAAACAGCAGATAAGAACCAGAAACTACAACTACTGCTGGGTAGTTTAAATAAATAGATAGATAGATAGATACTTTATTGGTCCCGAAGGAAATTTTGGCATCCAGTAGCTTAAACAACAAGTCCCAACACCAATACACCTTAAAATAAGATACAATCGAATACAATAAAGTGAAATAAAAATAAAAATAAGATAAAATAAGTACAGCAGTGAAGTGACAGTGTGCCAATGGTAGTGCAAATAGTGTGAATAGTGCAAGAGTATTGAATACTCTTGCACAGTACTGAATATAGCAGTGTACATTATAGTAGTATAATATATCATATTGTATATAATATATCATATTGCAATAACATATTGCATATAATAAAAAAATAACACATTGCACACATCACATTGCATGTAATATACCATATCGCAATAACTGATCAGATGTTTTAAATGAAAAATCATAATCTGCAAAGTAGCTATAGCTTTTAGATAAATATATTGGAGAAAGAAGTATAAATATTTCCCTCTAAAATGTAGCATAAAATGTACATATTCAAGTAGAAGTACCTTAAAGTCGTACTTGAGTAAAATATAGTTACTTTCCACCAATCATTGCAACTCTTATTTGACAGAGGAAGAGAAACATGGAGCTCCACTGGCCCCTACTGATTGAAAATCGGCGACTGAACCGGTTTCCGGACATTCCCGAACACCTCCGAAGACAGCCTCCCCCCCTCCCTCCCTCCCTCCCTCCCTCCCTCCCTCCTCCCCTTCACGCCTAATGTTGCTGTACCTCCAACCCTCCCCCCGTATCAGAGGAGTAGAAACAACAAGCCGCCATTTTGTTTGTGCGGACAGACCGTCAGAAACCGGAGGAGATAACCGAGAGAAGGAGCGACTCTCCGGCGGACCGACGGCAGCCACTCCGGGAACCACTGGAGAGCAGAAAGAGTGGCGAAATCCCGTCCGTGTTTATCAAGAGAGAGAGAGAGAAAAGCATCACCGAAAAAGAGAAAGAGACGGGGAAGGGAAAACCGAGTCGGTGATATATATATGTATGCATGAGAAGGAAATACTCCGAAAAAAAAAATCCAAGGAAGGAAGGGGGTTGTTCTGCGGAGCGGAGGCAGAGAGGAGAGGCGGAAGAGAGGCTTTATATATTATCATAACGAGGAGAAAAACCCTGCGATAAAAAAAGGGGGAAAACATCAACATGAAAAATCATTATGTGTCCGTCGCGGAGGAAGGAAAGAGTCCGCATAGACAATTATATAAATAAATTGCTGCCGGGCAGAAGGGAGAGGTGGAAAGAAAGACGGGTTTAAAGAGAAGGGGGGAAATCGCCAGGATCAACACGAAGGGGGGCATTCTCCATCACAAAGAGTCAATGAGAGCGTTTTGTCAGCCCGAAATATTTTAGGGGGGTGTCAACATTAGTGTGCCGATCTGAAGCTTTTCCGCTTCGCAAAGAGCCAGAATTTCTCAGCGACCCACCGTCATTTTTTTTTTTTTTTTTTTACCACATTTTCTCCTGTCGCCCTATAGCTGTGCTCCGGCTGTTGGTTAACATCTTTCCTTTTTCTCTTGGCCAACACATCCTATAAGCAGTGAGTGACAGATCTATTTTTTTGGAAATATTTATCATTTTTTTCATTATCTGAGATTTTCAAGTGCTGAAAACCCGGAGGAGGAACCTCTTTCTGGAGCACAAGATAAGTAACCCCCCACAGATCGTCCTCTGCAAAAATAAAACTAATTGGATCAATCTTGACTGCCCGCTGATTGGCAATTAGCGCCGTGATTGCCCCCCGAGAACTATACTGTCTAAGAAATAAAGTCGGTTGCACAAAAAGCAGAGATTTTTCACAAGATTTTGCTGACTGTAAAACCGCGCAGAAGAGGGGGTTGCAACAAAACCAAATGTGCAATACGAGTCTGCTCTTTCTGACCCAGTGCCTTGCGTGGTCACACTAAGTGCACATTTTTAGTCAGCATGCACATGCAAAAGAAAAAAGTCGTGCATGGATATATACATCCGCGATATATTTGACTTTTATCTGAGCAAGTGTGGG
Source organism: Sebastolobus alascanus (assembly GCA_916701645.2). Taxonomy (NCBI): domain Eukaryota; kingdom Metazoa; phylum Chordata; class Actinopteri; order Perciformes; family Sebastidae; genus Sebastolobus; species Sebastolobus alascanus. The sequence continues at coordinate 1,312,276 of CAKAOJ020000035.1, read as the reverse complement.
ACTCATCTTTCTGCAGAACTGTACTATTCATTCAGTTACTGTTAAAGCCAATGCAAGTTGTTGTTTCTCTCAGTATTGCACTCGAGAGCACCACTTTACGCTTTAATTGTATTTGAGAACCTGCTGCTGCTGCTGCTGGTTGTCTCCACACACCGGTTCGGTCTGGAAAAGGCATCGGTGGCATTGACAGCAGTGAGATGTCTGGTCAGGTGAGAGCAATGTTAAATGCAACCGAGGATCTCATAACTGTTGCATGAGAGATCGGCCTGCAGAAGTTAACACACAGTGACTCTCCTGGCTTTGGTTTTTTCTTTTGGGGGATCACAATTAGCATTTTTGGAGACTCTCCACTCACTGGATCGCTTCAGACCTGAAATACAGGCTTTTCTCTCCGCCGGCTATGGCGGACAGGACTGAGCGCAGCGCGGAGGACGGATCTCGGGACAGTTTTTGTGTCGCAGAAGAGGCTACATGAGGTTGTCAGAGCGCCGCACGCTCCACCTTCCCACCTCCTCCTGTTCAAATCTGTGAAGAAAACACACAATCTCCGACAGGGGAGGGGGACTGATATCTGCAGAGAGGAAACAAACCCTGAGAGAGGGAGAGAACTGTGAGAGGGGAAAGAGTTCAACATTGCTCTCCTCTCCCCTCAAAGCGGCGGGGGAAACATCACAAGCGTTTCTTAAAGGGAGAAGGAGACGCAAATAAAAAGGAAACACGTTTAGCCCCTCAAGTGGATCTACAGCATTTTTTTTTTTTTTTTTAATTCGTCAAAAATATGGCCGATAATGTCCTGGAGTCCGGCCCGCCTTCAGCCAAGAGGCCCAAGCTGTCCTCTCCAGCTCTCTCGGTGTCTGCCAGTGATGGAAACGGTAAATATACTGCATGCTTTTACTCAGCTGGAGATATAAAGTAGCTTCATTACAGCTCAGTCTCTGGAGTCTCTGCAGAGCTGCACAGCAAACTTAGTTGCTGCCCCCATAACTCATGCTTTTAAACATGAATCTCTTTGTGTCTTGACTAAAAAAAGGGCTAACCTGAGACTTTGATTCGCTAAAAGAGAGAAAACGTGTTGTGTTGCTGGTTGCAGGAGCAACTTTCTCCCTGCAGGGATGTTGTGATGTGTTAGCATCAACAGGCTAACTGAGCTAACTAACTATAAGATCCACCTCCAAACAATGGAAGAGTCGAGTCACCCCGAGTTTGCTTCAAGTTGTTTTTACTACTTTAAAAAGTGTATTAAACGGAAGCATGAGAGCACATGTACATTAAACAACAGGCTTCACTAAATAACCCCGTTACCGTGGAGACAAAGCACCGTGTTCCAAAGTAGCTTTAGGAGAAAGTAACGGTAACCGAGCGGAGCTAGCTACCGAGCTAAAGAGCAGATAACCGGCTCCGCTGAGCTAGCAAAGAAATTAAGTGATTGTTTACTAGCTAAACCTTGTCGTGGACGAGAGCAGCCTTTTTTTTCTGTGGGTATTAATCTTTATGTTGTTGTAGTTAAGCGTTTTGAGTCGTTATCTCCGTGTGTTTAGCGTGTTGTTAGCCGACACTGTGTTTTAGTGAACTATTGTCAGCTAAGCTATTGTTCGACTCTTCATCAAAGTTGCGCAAAGCGTTTGTTGCCCAGCCGAAGACTTAGAGCTGTGTGTCCATATCGACCGTGTTACAGCGTTTAAACGAAAGGGGCAAAACCGGTCACCGTCTTCCGAAACGTCTTCTTTCATGTCTTTTTGTTCAAAAGGCTTTTTTTTAGTTTCTCAATGGTTCTATCGACGAAGCCCCTTCTTGTTCAGCCTCCATTGTTTGACTCTGCACGGGGACACCGCGCTGCACTTCTTTTTGCAGTTTACTTTTTCAATCAATCAAACTTTATTTATATAGCACCTTTCAAACGAGCTAATTGCAATTCAAAGTGCTGTACAGACGATTGACAAAAAAGCGGAATGTTAAAAATGGACCTAGAGACCAATGCACACCAAAACAGATAACACAAAAGTTCCTTAAATATGAAAGCAACCAAAGATGGGCATCCAAAATAACAAAAGATAAATAAAAAACAAGGAAATAACAATAAAAATAAATAAAAACCGTGAAACTACACAAAGTAAGCAGATGGTATTAAACAATTTTCAAAATGGTTCAACTCTTCTCCCAAAGCAGACCACTTCAATATCACCTCACCTCGATTGTAAATTAAACTTTTATTGCAAAAACGAATTCATTTGCACATATTGAGCAAGAAGCTGTAAACTCTCGGCATCACCTCCTCTTGTTGCGTCCTGTTATAACGAGACACATAGAGAACCATGATGATTTAGGTATGGGAATCAAACAATCGATGTATAGCCTATAGTTATAATACGTTATAGTATATAAGAATGTGCAATATCTATAACTGTATTAAGATTGGTGGCCACACCATCAGCTCTCCAACTGTCAGAAAATAAGTTAATGTGAATTTCAAGCTTGATGCATGTTTAATTTCCAACAGTATCTGGGCACTGAGTACATTTATGCATGAAGTGAAACACTGGCACAGCAGCATCGATTTTTTTTTTTTTTTACAGGAGAATCCAGTGGGATGTTGACATGCCAGAAGCTATCATAAATAATATAAATCAAACATGCAGGTTATGTTTCTGTGGGGCCATCCTGAAGGGATAACGTGGTTTGTGGCCGTTAGAGTAGAGAGATCACTGCCTTTTCTATATTATGTTGGATTAAAGGTTAAACGGACCACTCTCAAACAACTTTCCTGCAGTGGATATGACTTCTGATACTTTTCCTGTTTCGTGCTCTTGCACCGCATAACTGTAGATCCAATGCACACACCTACTACCTAGGTACCGTAGTGTTTACCCCGCTGCGGCTTCTCACCTTGACCCTGCTGCGTTCACTCTCCATGTTTGGCACCCCGTCAAACCACAAACTGATGCCCAGGAGAGAAATCCAGTCAGTGAGAGGCAGCTACCGCTGCCCTGGCTGTCCAGCTATGGTCTCCAGATTAATGGTTGAAAGTTTTCAAACTAATGTCAGCGTTGTACCACACTTTAAATTAGTCTTGGAAAAATTGTGGCTGTATGTAGTGCAAATCCTAAATTTCCTGAGCTGTGAACCTAATCTCTATTTTTCTTTCATGCCTAGATTTTGGTTCACTCTTTGACCTGGAGCACGACCTCCCAGATGAGCTCATCAGTTCCTCGGACCTGGGGCTGACCAACGGAGGGGACGTCAGCCAACTCCACACCAGTCTTAGCGGACTCGGTGGAGGGCTCGGTTTGGGAGGCCAGGATGCAGCTGCGAAACACAAACAGCTGTCTGAGCTGTTGCGCGCTGGAGCACCAGCACAGCAGGGTGGCCCTAATTCCAACAGCACAGCACCCGGGGCTTCCATGGGGATGATGGGGGGTGTCGGTGTGTCCCCCGGTGGACCTCAAGGCATGCCCCCCCAGGGCCAGCAGCAGCAACCTGGATTAATGCAGCAGGTTGGGATGGTCGGAGGGGTGGCGGCACTCAGTCGGGCAGCCGCCATGTTGGGTGCCCAGAAGGGCAACACTGGACAGCAGCAGCAAGGCCTGATGGGGGGGCAGGTGATGAATGGCTCGCCAAGAATGGGTTACCCTGGCAGTGCAGGCATGGGTAACAGTGGTACTCTGTTGGCGGAAACCCTACAGCAGCAGCAAGGCAGTCAGCAAATGGGACCCGGGGGTCAGGCAGGGATGAGACCGCAGCAACCCGGAGCACTGAGCAAGGTAAGCACACGGACTCAACCCAGCGGGGTCGGGCAGAAATTAACATCTCAGTAGCAACTATTTTATAGCAAATTATCAGTTGTGGTAAGCTGCAAATTGTAAATGAAGATGTTCTAAACAAAGTGTGGTTCTGGTGCTCCGCTGAATCGCACACTTGCATGTAGTTCAAATGTAAAAATACTCTAATTTCTTTTACATTAAAAATGTTGTGCCATTATTAAAAGTAGGGCTGCACAATATATATATATATTTTTTTTAAATCATCATTGCAATGTCAACTAAGATTGCGATATTGCACTCAGATTTTTTGAGTTAGTTTAAAGAGAGTATCAGTAGAAAGCTGCACTTTAAAATGCAACTATTTTTATATTGGTGCCTTTTTTAATTCAACAAGCAATTTGTTACATTAGCAGTATACTGAAAGCAGCAGAAAGGTGTGAGTTTATTTCTCAATAGTTTATTTATCGCAAGTAATATCGTTATCGCGATATTCAACGGTATCGCATATCTTATATTTTCCTCATATTGTGCAGCCCTAGTTAAAAGTGAATTCTACTGTATATTGCAAGTGCAATTTATTATTAACATTTACTCACAAATTGGAATAAAAAAAGTTTGGTTAATGTGTCATAGCTCTACCACGGAAATTGCTGCAAAAAAATGTTGGAAATGCGATTGATCTGGATGGAATTTCTTGAGTTCGGTATTCATTCATGGTATTTACACTTGAGTTTGTCACAGTTGACCAGTATTATCAGGTTCAGACCCAACTGACTCTGTAGACTGAAGTAGACCTGTAGTATTTGCTCATGTAATGCTGCTGAAGACGGGTTCTTCAGAGCCAGGTGCAGGAGTGAGTGTGGTTTATGTGTTGGACTTGCAGTCGCATCTCTGTTCGCTCTGTGGTTGTGATGGTTAACCTCCCTGCTAGACAATATGCCACAGGATAGTTTTGATCGACGGTGTGAAGGCAGCACTGTAAACAACTGTTTACCATAACTAGTAGCATAACTCTCTTTTCCTTACCACTGCGCGGTGCACCAGCAAACACGTAAAGTCCTGAAGTTTTAAAATATGCATCAGTAAAGTATGTGTTATCCATGTTCAGTGCAGAGGAAACTGTCCCTAATAACTGAGCTTAAACTGCACAGTTTCATTAGACTTTATTAGTCACATAGCAAGAATTAACAGATCATTTCACATTTTTGCTGTGCTGCTGTTGAAAGAGAGACTAGTTTGACCGGATACTGAAGTAGCTGAAAATACTGTAGGCTGGATCTGAGACCATAGTTGGTGACCTTGTTTCCAAAGCCTAAAAAAAGGCATTTAGATCATTACTGTGGTATTAATTTATTGTGGAGAGTAAAGTAAGGTCGGGAGAAAGAGGAAGTAATATAGTAACTGAACAGTCGCAATGGAGGCTCACGATGAAGGAATAATTACCAGTAATATTTGTGAAGTGATGATCCGTGTAGTTCCCCAGCACCGTTTTCTCAGTGGCACCGTCGGAGCAGTTTTAAAACAGTCCGATATAGTTTGATACGTATGTAGTTGTTTTTGTAGTTTTTAAACTCATGTAAGAAGAACACATTGTAATACCTCCCATGTTCCTTCCTTGAATGTTTGAATATCAGTTGACTGGCTGCTTAAATCATGCTTTCATAGGTCATGAAATGTTGATCTCTAAACTATTTATTTCTCTCACTCCTCCTCCTCCCCGTCTCTCATCCTACCTCTTTTCCTTCTCATCTTCTCATTTCCTTTTTGCCTCCCCCTCACCCTGCCCCTCCAGATGAATATGATGGCCAATGCGGGCCCCTATGGCGGTCCGTACGGCCAGTCTGGCCAGGGGCTGTCTGGAGCAGGGCTGGGCCCACAGCTCCAGAATAAGGCGGGTCTGCCCAACAATATGGCCACTCAGTTCAGCATGGACAAGAAGGCACCACCGGGTCAAGGCATGCCTGGGATGGTAAGATTTGTTTGTTTTTGTTCTCAACAGGTGGATAAACTCTGTAGCCATCATTAGAAGCCACTTATGTTACTTTAGATTAAGTTTTCATTTTTAAATCTCTCGAACGCTCAGATAATGGTCAGCATATTATGGTCAGAACTGTGTCTCAAAAGCATTTGGTGTCATCCTGTAGTTTTCAGTTGCCACTAAAGTCCCATTTGAACTAGATGCCAGTTCCTGGTTAAAGGATAAGTCTGGTGACTTACTGTCAAAAGCCCAGAACCAACAATGAATGGAGCCCGACAATTCTTGTAACTTTCCACGTGTTGACAATGTTTACAATCTGGCCCACTTCACACAGTGATTGGCCAGCTGTGTGGAGGTGAAAAACAAGGCAGGATATGAACTTCTCTCTCAAGCTTTTTTTTCCCAAGAATTTGAGTGAACATCCTCTGTTGCACCTGGCTTATCTTTATCACCGACTGTTTAATGTTCTATCGTCCATCTCCGTTACTGTCACGTCCCCTTGACCTCCTCCCATCTAAGTCATGGACTATTCTGCTTATGTTTTGGTATTTAACTTCCTGTCAAACCTATCCCTCTTTCTCTCTGTTACGGTACGGCTCTGTGATGACAGCGTTGACAACTGTAGTCATTTGTTTTGGGTCGCTTAATGCCACCACTGACACTGGCAAATTTGTTTGAAATACTTATTTTTACTCTTTCGTAACATTTTTGTGGGTCAAATTTGTCGACAAAGAGAATGGAACGGGTAGCATGTATATAGCATCTTTGGGATGTTGTTAATGCTAATGATCAAATCTCAGGAACGCGGACATACAACGCCCCCCCCACACACATGCACGAGCATCGCCGCATCGTAACTACTTCACAGACACAGAGCGGAGAGAGGACCTCAACTCAACAACGCTTCCTCATGACAAGTAACCGCGGCAGTGCTACTGCAGGGCTGAGTTTTCTCTTCCATTCTCCAGTAAACATGCGGCGGTGACACGCTTTGAGTTCCGGCTGGTGCACGCCAAGGTTAGATTACGGGCAGGGAGGCATCTGATTGGTTCTTTCCAAGCGGACCTCGAGGCAGTGATTGGTAGAAGTTTTTTTACAGGATTACAGCAGCTACAGATGACGGCTCTTTTCCGGTCCTTTTTCAGGGCTCATAAGTAATGGATCGCTGTCGGGGTGTAAAGACCATTTCAACCACTATAACAAATAGTGTATACTGGAGAACATCGTCAACCCTGCCTTTAAGAAAGTTTGGTGAATCTGACCTGGAACACCTACACTTAAGGATAAGAATTCAAAAATGCTTTGCATGGGGTTCGGGGTGTAATTCCCGCCTTAGGAGTTGTGGGAGGCTAAGGATCGGGGTCCCCCCCACATCCTTGTTTCATCATTGATCCTGGGTCATCAGTATTTTTCCAGTTTGGACTATTCCATCATATTTTCTTGTCCCCAACAAGGAGCGTATGGATGATGCAGGTGTATGTTGCTACATACCAGTTTAATTTTTACAGACAAATCTGAAATTGACGGTGAAAAAATTATCAATTGGTGGCTAAATTATGCAAATTATCTTCCAGATGTTTTATACGAACTCATACTCGTCCCAAAGGGGAAGCAGCTCGGGTTGAGTCCTCTGGTGAATAGGAGAATAATCATCGACATGGTTGTCTTGTAGGGATTTTAGTGAAGAAGGAGCTCAAATCACCATTACAATAATCTTACCTACCTCAGAGAAATGAATCCGTTTGAAGTAAGATTAACCAAATGCCCCAGAACGTCGCTGCCAGATTACTGTGAGTCACTGTAGGGTTTTTAACTTCCCTTTAAAACTTCTTTAAACTGTATTTGAACGTACAAAGTGTCTCAAATTATTGCCTCATTTGGTTGTTTATAACTCTGTTATCTTTCAGTTTTTGTTTGTCTTGTGTGTCCCTCGCTCTGTCACATGCATTATCTCAAATGCCAATGATTCAAATTAGAGCTAGACTGATAAACCGGCCAGGCTGATATTTGCTTATTGCAGATATGTTGGTGTTGGTGTATATGTTGGCTGATAAGTTACAAGAAATTGTAGGACAGAAATGCCAAACTAGGTTTGAGGTAAATAAGAATCAGTGTCTATGTTACATAGTTTGTCCACCAGAGAGAGATATTGTCATCTGATTTTGTAAAACACTTGTCTTATCAGCAAAAATCTAACATCGGTCGAGCTGTAATTCGAGTGAAAGTTGGACATTTAAGAGATATTGATCAATTAGGCACTGATCATATTCAGCCAATAGAAGTGATCAGTAGTCAGCAGATCGCTGTGTCAACTTATTTTTTTTCAACAAAGAACGGTCTGATTCATTCTTTAGGTGGTTTTCCTGTTTTTAATTACAGAATTTCTGGAAACAAACTTCTGAAAATGACTTTTTTTTGCATTGTTATTTACAGACTATTTAGAGTGTTTGATAGTTGAATCATTTAACTACTTTTAACTCTCAACTCTTTTACGGTATTAGATGAAAGACATGGCCTTTGCTGCACTAATACAAACTTTTGACATGTTCTTTTGACAATTAACACCTCATAAATATCTATATATCTGTTAACACACGCCCAGACTAGTAATTGACATTTTTTCCCCCCCTAATGTTATACTGCAAAGTCTAGGGAAGATTGATCGTTGAATTGATTTGTTAGCTGCCGAGCCGTTACCAGATCGGTCATTGTAAGTGGTATAACACCTGATCATTGCGGTCTCGTTAACACTCGTCTGTGCTTCCTCTCTCCTCTCTGTCCCAAGGCCTCTCAGCAGCAGCAGCCCGGAGCAGTTGGTGGCGTATCCGTCAGCGGGGCAGCAGCAGTGGGAGGCGCCCAGGTCGGGCTCAGTGCCGTCGGGGCGGGTCCCGGCGCAGCGCCCCCCACAGCGGACCCCGAGAAACGGAAGCTGATTCAACAACAGCTGGTCCTCTTGCTCCACGCGCACAAGTGCCAGCGGAGGGAGCAGGCCAACGGGGAAGTGCGGCAGTGCAACCTGCCTCACTGCCGCACCATGAAGAACGTGCTCAACCACATGACTCATTGCCAGGCTGGCAAGTCCTGCCAGGGTGAGTCTGTTGAATTATGCTGATTGCTGTTTTTATGGTGCGTGGTTTATATCATAAACACAAGGCAGTGTTTAAAGTTGTCATGTATCTGCAATTCATTTTTTCTTTTCTTTTTTATATGTTGTTTATATCCCTCTTGGTTTGCCTCCCAGTTTTTCGTTGTATCCGAATGAGTTATTCTCTCTTTAACTGCCTGTTCGACTATAATTTTTCCTTCCTCCTTCTCTCATCTGGATGTAGTTTTATTGTACTGAATGACTCATACAATAACTCCTTTAGTCTCTGGCTCCTCTCTCTTCCTTTTGACTCTTCTGACTGCTTTCCCCCTTTTCTCTCATCCTTTTTCTTGTCTCATTATTCATCTCCCTCCTTCACTCTGTCACAATTTCTCATTTCACTCTCTGTCCCTCTTCTCTCTTTTTCATGTCTCTTCCCCTTTTTCTCAAACGCCTCTCCATTTCTGTCTCTTCTCCCCTCCAGTTGCACACTGTGCCTCATCCAGACAGATCATCTCTCATTGGAAGAATTGCACACGACATGACTGTCCTGTATGCCTGCCACTGAAAAACGCTGGAGACAAGAGGAATCAGCAGTGTGAGTGTTTCTCACTCTGTGGCTGTGCGTGTGCGTGTGCGTGTGCGTGAGTGTGTGCGTGTGTGTGTGTCTGTTGCTCTTATCATTGAGTTATTACACTTTATCTACCATGAAATGATTAAGAATCCTGTAGCTAAACAGTAAAAGTGCTCGACAGTCAGCTTGAATCTACAGATGTTCATCCTCTGTTACCTCCTCTTTCTCCCATCAATCCTCTCTCCCCCTCCCTCGTTCTCTTGACAGCTCTTGTCAACAGTGCAGGGGTGGGCTTGGTGAACTCTTTAGGTTCAGGGGTGCCTGGTGGACAGTCCAACACTCCAAACCTGAACCCTCCCAACCAGATTGACCCCAGCTCCATAGAGAGGGCCTACGCCGCACTCGGCCTCACTTACCAGGGCAACCAGATCCCACAGCAGTCATCACAGGCCAACATGTCCAACCAGGGGCTGCAGGGGCAGCCCGGGATGAGGACTCTAAACGCCATGGGTTAGTTTGTCTTACCATTGTACATATCGTGAGTTATATGGTAACCTACTAGGACTATCACTGAGCGTGGATGTTCATTCTTGACCTTACTGACAGCATGCATGACAAAATAATCTCAAATCAAAGGTCTCCATACCAGATGTTTCGGAGCTTTAAATGGCATCTCGTGTTTTTTTTATCAGTGAATGGGGCTGTCGTCACAGGACACTTAAGTAATGTGATCAAAAGTGTTTGTATGGCATCGGATGTGAATGGCCTCCTTGACCTCTTCCAGCCGTCCACTGACTCCTGGTCAATGAATGTGTCACAGTAACTTGATTTGTATTTCACTGGACAGGTTCACTGTCATGCTGAGGAAGAAAATCTCCAGCTGATGTTGAATCACTGTTCTTTGGCTTGAAAATGTTCCGATTTGAAGATCTGTCTTATTTGCACAAGTTATTGTTGTCATCATATCCTTCAAACTCTATAACTACAACTCTTTAACTCTTTCCAGGTGGAAACTCTATGGGAGTGAATGGTGGAGTGGGGGTGCAATCCCCCAACCAGCAGTCCAGCCTACTGCCAAACGCTCTTTTGCACGGCAGCATGAATGCACAGAGGTAGCACTGTTTTTGTCATATACATAAAAAAAAGTACAGTTGTACATTCAAATGCATGTGCCCTGGCTCTTAAATCCCTTAAAAACAATATAGAATAAAGAAGAGGCAACAACAATAATAAGAAATCCTACAGTAATAATTAATAAATAAGTCACTGTGGGTAAAGTGCTTGTGCGTTATTTAAAGTGCTTGCTGTTCAATATTCAGGCTGCTGCTGTCATATAACAGACTTTAAGAAAGTCAAAATTTGTTCTGTATTGGCTTAAGTCTCCTTCCTTCCCTTCTTGTCTGTCATTTTCGCCAGTTTGATGAATGATGTGGGGAACCTGGGCTCCATGCCCACGGCAACTCCACCTTCTGCTGCAGGCATGAGGAAGTCTTGGCATGAAGACATCACACAGGACCTCCGCAACCACCTTGTCCACAAGCTGTGAGTCTGCTGTGTCTTGCAAGCGCCCCCAAGAAGTCTTACTATAGCCGGGAGCTAAAGAAATAAACTAATTTGAATATTAGATCAGATCAGATTCAACTTTATTTTTAGTAGATACTGAGACAACGAAATGCAGTTTAGGTTCTAACCAGAAGTGCAAAAAGCAGTAAAGTGCAGAGTAATGTACATATGTGTATACAGAATAAAATATACATTATAAATAGAATGTGGAATTAACAGTAAGAGGGTATGCATACACTAGATATATACAGAATGAACGGTATGAAATGTGCAGCAGTTACAGTAGGCAGTGCAGGTATAAGTAAAAAAAATATATGTAGTGTAGGTGTAGTATGAGGTGTGGTATGAATATGGTGTATACACTATAGATCCGATATGATATGCACTGGATGTATTTCCTCAAGTTAATTGTATCTGTGTGTCCTTCTTGTTTGTGCATGTGTGAGAGTAGTGTGCAGGCCATCTTCCCCACTCCCGATCCAGCGGCGCTGAAGGACCGGCGGATGGAGAATCTGGTGGCTTACGCTCGAAAAGTAGAGGGGGACATGTACGAGTCAGCCAACAGCAGGGTAAGAAACCGACGCACGCAGAGTGTTAGAGTATTGCGGTGTGACCATCAGTTTCCAGTTAAGGGTTGAGGAAATAAAAGCATTTTTGCGCTGTTGCGATGTTTCCTGTAACATCCCGTCTCCCTTCTAGGCGGAGTACTACCATCTGCTGGCAGAGAAGATCTACAAGATCCAAAAGGAGCTGGAGGAAAAGAGGAGGACACGACTCCAGAAGCAGGGCATGATGCCCGGCCAAACTGGCATAGCCTCGCCAGGCCTCCCGCAGGTGCCTCCCAGCATGGGACAGCCGCCCATGGCCCCTGGGCAACCCCCAAGTAAGCAAATACTGTTTTTTTTTTAACCTGCCTCACACACACACACCTACATGTACGTTTCTCACCCTTTACCCTCTGTGGTTTTACTGGTATTCGGTGATCCTGAAGACGAGATCTGTGATTCCTGTAACTCTTATCGCCCTGTCAGATGGTCCTCACGCCGATCCGTCCATGGTCCGACCAGCTGGACCCAATCAGATGGTCAACAGGATGCAGAACCCATCAGGTACGTCTCTAATTAGTGGAATTTATATTTTTTTTGTTTTATTAAAACTTACAGAAATGTATTTTAAATAATGAGGCCAGATCCAAGGTCAGTGTAGAGTTTATCGGACGGCATACGGGTCGCAGAAGAATAGTCTAAAAGCAATCCTAGTTAGTAATTATGAGCAAGTATTTATTTCTCACTTTCTAGTAGGGCTGAACGATTTTGGAAAAATATCTAATTTCGATTATATTGACTGATATTGCAATTGCGGTATGATTTGAGATATTCGAGGCAATGTTCATTTGTACGTCCTTATGCTCGTTTTCATTGAAAAAAAATGATTATGGTGTGACTTTTGCAGGGATCTGTACCACACAAAGACGTTTTCATAAATCTTGTCTAAAATGGTATTTTGACATATATATATATCGCCTTCAACAAATATTGCGCCTCCTGCGATTTGAAAATTGCAGTAGGCCACATTGCAATTTTGATTAATTGTGCAGCCCTACTTCCTAGTGGTATCTAGCCATGCAGATAGTTGTCTTGGCAGTTTAGTTAGTTTTCATTCGACCTACTTTCTAACGAAGAAAATAATTCATATGAAATTTGCTTCCAAACTTCACTTCTCCGATGTTACATTGTCATGTCTAGTCATTCAGCAGGCTCGCTAGTTTTCTCCATTTTGCATCAGCACAGAAAACAATAGCCTAGTAAGATTACTGATAAAGAAACAGGACATGTGATGGGTCAGACTGACACCCCCCCCCCACTGGAGTACAAAGCATGTTAATGCTTATACTCTGTATTTTTGAATTCCAATAGATCACTACGGATTGATTATTTCATTTTTTTCCAACGTTCAAACAGTAGTTTGACTTTCAGATAAGAAGTGACAGCCCTAGTGTGAACACACCTCCTCACCTCTCATGTTAACATGTCTGATTTCTGTCCTCCTTCAATTCTAGGAATGAACCAGTTTGGTCAGATGGGGATGCAGTCGATGGGTCAGAGGTCTCCTCTTCCTCTTAATTCTCCAATGAACCAGGTTGGCATCACAGATTACTATATGGGTTCATGTGAACTTTATACTTGAAAGTCGCAGATGTTTGATGGTGATTTTTCCAAAATTGATACTCAGGCCTCCTAAAAATTTAGACGATGTTGTTCTCCTAATGTAAGCACTGTGAGTAATCTCAGCTATGAAACAGAAAACCAGAAGAACCACATTTAGTGTACTTAAGTTCACATTTGCATTTAAAAAAAAATCATTTAAAGGCTATGAAACAGTAAATTTGACCGTACTTTTTTTGACAGCTTTATATGGCTGTTGGCTGAAATGATGCCGTATTTATCTAAGACATCACACCCCCCTTGTCTCATTTCCAGATGGGTATGGGAGCATCAAGGATGGGTCAGCCCAACGCCACACAGTTACAGAACCAGTATCTCCCTCCGGGCCAGTTTCCCGGGTCCAGTCCTGGACATGGCTCCGGTCCTGTTGGCATGAACCAGCCAGGAGCACAGACTGCTGTGCCACCGGTAAGGCTTGAGTGACAGAGTGATACCTCGTAACGTAAGGATGAGTTTGGTTGCCAAGGGGGAACTTGGGATGTAAAGAAATTCAAACATATCTTCAGTTGGATGTGGGAAACCTGCTGAATAAATGTGAATGAGGACAAACGTAGGCATCAACTCTCAGAGCAGCTTTGCTGGAATTGATGGACAGTGATGAATACTGTTTAATTAACTGAACCGTTTTCAGGATTTTGGCACATAATTCATGACCGCTGTGAGAGATGGATCACAGTTCTTTATTTGCTCTATCTAGAAGTTTTAAGACTGATTATTTGTGCCTTTTGGCAGTCTTCCCTATTTAATTTATTATAGCTTTCAAAGAGACTGATTGGAAATAAAGTGATCTGACTCAGATGTTCCAGAGTTGTGTACCTGGTAAAACCTTTTTGCTATAATTAGTCAGACCCATGTTGCTCTCTCGTACTCTGGAGATCCAGCCAAAGTTTCTATAAAAAAAGATTTCTAACCTCTGTGTTTTATTCTCCGTAGCAGAACCAGATGTCAACGCCGCCTTCCCTCCCAGCCAGCAGCCCTGCAGCGCAGTCTGCCTCTTCGGCTCCGGGCTCCGCAGCCCCGGTAGGCTCCATGGGGTCTGGTGGGGCCAGCGGTGCTGGGCCTCTACCAAGCCTGCCTCCATCCTCGACCCCCAACCATCCGAACTCCTACCCTCACTGCCCGCCCATCCGAACAAACTCCCCCTCACCGGCACGCAGCTTAACGCCTCAACCGCATCAAACGCCCCCCACGTTACCTCGTTCTCTGACCCCACAGCCACAGACTCCCAGCACACCCCAGCTGCCCCCTCCACAGCACCCCCAGCAACAACAACAACAACAACAACAACATCAACAACAAGCTTCCCAGCAGCAGCAGCAGCAGCAGCAGCAGCAGCAGCAGCAGCAGCAACAGCAGCAGCAGCAGCCATCGACGCAGGCGGTGAACTCTGAGAAGGCCAATCAGCTTCCACAGCAGGCGCTTGGGGGCAAAGCTTCCTCAGGGCCCCAAGCAGGTCAAGCTTCTTCGAAGCCTACCCAGAATGCTCATGTGCCATTGCAGCGGCCGCAGACCCCAGTGAGTAGATCACCCTGCTATCACTCCTATGCCCACTCTTTCCCCCACCCAGACTTGTTATTCTTAAACCACATTTAAGCCTAAAGGCCACATTACACACAGGTGCCGTTTTTTTTCGTGCAATTAATTCGCAGCTCAATATATTATTTCGAACGTTGTTTTTGTCATGAGTACTTTCACACAGAACACGAATATTACGCGGCAAAAAAGCAGCGCAATTTTTTTGCGGAACAAAGTCGATTTTCTGAGCTTTCGCATCGCTAATAAAATCACTTTGTGCACAACGCGTTGAGTTGTGCCTTTATTTATGAAACAGCAACACAATGGCTTCGTAGTGACTAATAATGACTCGTAATGACTCCTTTCAACCTTGACAAAGGCAGCACAGACCAGATCCACTCCTTCTGTTCATACCTTTCACAATAAAAGCCCTAGACATGTAATATTCGCAGTTAAGTATTTCGTATTTTCGTGTCGTTTATTCGTCACGCCTCCGGTGTGTAAAAGCCTTTATTCGGGGATGCTCTTCACTTCCTGCTTGCTCTGCTCCAGTGAGCCTTTGGTTACGAGTCCCTGATCCCTGTTATACTTGCATGCAAGTCCAGTTGTTCTATAGTTTCCTCTTACTCATAGGGAATTAGAAAAATGCATACAAATTAAAAGGAAATCACATTTTTCATAGAAAAGTGAAAAGGCCAGGAAATTTAGACTTTACAAATGAATGGAGGGCTTCAAACTACTTCACTTCCTTTTGAAAAATTAAAGGAGTTTGAGGAAGGATTAATTGATCGAAAAATCCTTGAATTGGATTACAAAACAGTGGTGAGTGAGTGTGTGAACCCAACAAAAAATGAATGAATGAATGAATAAATGAATCTGGATTTTAACTTGCCATTTCTAAACCTCACTCCATCTCTGTCTTTTTACCGTAGCTATCTCCGAAGCCCTCTATGACAGCAGATGGTCAGGTCTCCTCTCCAGGCTCGGTCAGCAGCAGCGCCGATCCCAGCTCCCAGCTCACCCTGCCGGACGGCTCTGCTCCCAGCCAGGAAGATGTCAAAATGGAGGTGAAGAAGCAGGAGGAGGAGGACGAAGGGGCCGACACCGAAGGAGAGGGCAAGGGGAAGATGGGCAAGGGTCAGCATAACGTGAAGACGGAGGAGAAACCAGAGGTAAGATTAGCCACGGCGACTTACTGACGCTTTTATCCTGCAGTCTGAAAATCCTGGAAAAAAGTCTTGAAATGTCTGAAATGATGTCTAAATTTCAGGCCTAAAGGCTTTTGGGGTCTTATTTTCAGATTTCTAAGAATCAGAATGATAAGGAAATCCTCTTACTGACACTTGAATCTTCCTCTCAGATAAAGAAAGAGAAGCCGTCGGGAGATGGGTGTAAAGGCGAGCCCATGGATACGTCTTCATTCTCAGCGTCATCGTCGGTAGCAACAGGTGAAGACAAGAAGCCGGAGGTGAAGAAAGAGCCCAAAGAGGAAGAGGAGGGGTCAGGGTCAACAGCCAACAGCAGCTCCCCAGCCAGCGCTCAGAGCAAGAAGAAAAGTAAGTTTGGAACTTCACTCTGTCGTTGATTTAACAGCTACCATCACCTGCACAGTAATGGGTGGGTAGAGTAGCCAACAATTGTACTCAAGTAAAAGTGCTGATTTTAACTAAAATGCAAGAAGTAAAAACATGAATGTTGCATGTAGAGTTAAATTTAGCTGAACTTTGACACGTGAAGGCTGCCTTGACCGCGCTGACCTTTCAGGGAACGGAGAGTTTGAAATGGAGGAAGCTATCGTAGCTTATTAACTATGTTCCACCATCAATTTTTATCAAACCTCCGCTGTCGGGAGTTTAAACTACTCCACAGACGAATATGGTGTGCAGACGGTTATGAGACCGTAGTTGAAGGTACAAATACATCTTTTGAATAAACAGCGTGTACTTATTGTCCCGTTAGCAACCAAGCTAAGCTTGCAAACGGTCAGTTAGCAAACTGTATTTAAACTTTAATTTCCCTCTTCAATTACTATGTATTGAATGAAATGGTGTACAATTGTGAACAAAAGAGTAGAAGTAAACAGAACAGCAGAGAGAAAAAAAGAGAGAATGTTTTGTGACAGACTGGTGCTAGCCCAGCCGGATATCCAGTTCATGATTAGCTCACCAACTAGTCCTGTGTGTAGTAGGATTTTTTTATTTAGGCCTGTTTTTGGGCCTCGAAGCTTCGGCGAGAAGTATTCAAAGGTATTCGAAGCTTGGGACAGTGCCGCTGCCGTGCTACTGTACACACACACGCACCTCTACACATAACAAACAGCAATATCCGTCTGAGAATAACTAATAATAATTTATGATGAATATAAATTATGAATAATGTTGTGGGATTATTCCTTATTTCATGGGCTATTTGGGGATTTCTACATTATTATTATTATTATTATTACATACAAACAAAACAATAAAACGAAGCATTCGGAGTCTTTATCAATACCACCATCGATGTGTTTCTATTATTTGGTGCCAAGATGAGATCGTCTGTGGCTGTTGAAGTCTTTTGATTCTGAACAACAGAATGAAATTTGCCTCGCCTTCGATAAACACTGCTGATGCTGAGCATTTATTTGATTGATTTATTCGCTCCATCTTTTCCAGTCTTTAAGCCGGAGGAGCTGCGTCAGGCTCTGATGCCCACCCTGGAAGCTCTGTACCGGCAGGACCCTGAGTCCCTTCCCTTCCGTCAGCCGGTGGACCCCCAGTTACTGGGAATACCCGTACGTATTCGAACTAGTAACAAAACTAACCTGGTAAGGGACTGCACTGGCTGCCATTTTGCTTCAACTCCTCTGAAAACGTAGCTTTTTTTGTTTGTTTGTTTTCCTTTTCCATCTTTTATATTTTTTCCTCCTTTGTCATAGTTGTCATATTTTCCGAATTTATTTTATATCTGCTTCCAGTTTCTTTAATCTTTTAGTTGTTTTTTTTCTCCCATTGCATGTCAGAAGTTAAGAAAATGAGATTTGTGACAAGTGTGTGTGTGTGTGTGTGTCTGTGTGTGTTCTCTTTTTTGAAACTTCTTGTCATTTGTAAATCAAAGCAATGACTCTTAAGAACATGTGCCTTTACTTTGATGGAACTGTAGTGAAGCGCAAAAATATATGCAAATCAGATATAAAACACCATTCAAAGTTTGGCTTAGTACTACAGATTGACATCGAAATTTAGATTTTATGTAATTTCAATTGATTTGTAGACCCCCCCCCAAAAAAATATTACATGACCCAAGTATCCATCAGAGTATTATCCTTATTTAATGAGTAGCTGTTTGTCTTTCACAGCACTCCAAATACAATAATGGAGACATGTCATCATTATGTATTTTAATGAGCAAAGTTCAAAGGAAGGACATAATTTGGCTTTAAGCTCCAACAACAGTTCATGAGCCAATTGCTTTCATTTATCACTTTAATTTGTTTGACTTTTGACTTTTAGGTTTTAATTTGAATCATGATTTTCGTAGTTTTCATCCCAGTATTCCATTGCTAGCTTTCTAGTTCAGTTCCTCACCAGTAGTAGTGTGTCGGTGTTCAGGTGGGCAGTGTGTAGAGGTGGGACAATACCTTTTACCCTCATTGCATCCAAATTAGGGTGAAAGGAGTACTTGATTCAGTACAAGACTCTGTATGTACTTGCATACAGTTAAAATCATTATTGTATTGGAAACAGAGTGACAGTGTCCGTCCTCTCACTGCCTCGTGCAATGTGAAGTAAATTAAATGCCATTTTTCGAGCGTTGATGAGCGAGCACCAGGCTATTGGCTCACCTCTCTACAGGAACCTCCACAGTCAAGTGATGCAAATTTCTACTGTTGTATAAATGTATAACACCATTTTCAGATGAACATTCAGCCACTTAATGAAAATGTAAGTTGCAAACCGTTGGGATTTCTAAACACTGCAGTGTTGTGATCATAGACTGTATATAAAGATGGACGACATGACGGCTCCCCAAAAGTGAAGCCAAAACATCTCGATCGCCCTCTGGTGACTGTCTGCAGTATCAATCAACATCAACATTTATTTGTATAGCCCTTTACAATAACCAAAAGGTACCCAAAGTGCTTTACATTAACATCAAGAAATAACAGGAATAAAAACACAACATATCATAAAATCACAAAGGTACATAAAAAGCATAGGGAAAATGTCACAGCGCTACTAGGTATTAAAAGCCAATCTAAATAAAAAATCTTGAGCTTAGATGTAAAAAGTACTAGGTCAGTGACAGTGCGTATATCAGGGGGTAACTTGTTCCATAGTTTAGGAGCAGCGACAGCAAAAGCACGATCACCCCACAGCTTATACCACGACCTCGGGACTTCTAAAAAACAGTTGACCCGATGACCGCAAAGCCCTGTTATGCTCGCGGAGAGTTAAAATCTCGGACAAATAAGGTGGGGCGAGGCCGTTAATGGCTTTAAAAACAAACATCAAGAGCTTAAAATCGATTCTAAAGCGAACTGGAAGCCAATGGAGTGAGTAAAGGACGGGGGTTGTGTGTTCACGTCTGGAAGTGTTAGTTAAAAAGCGAGCAGCAGCATTTTGAACAAGTTGGAGGCACGCAAGGGAAGACTGGTTGAGACCAACATACAGTGCATTACAATAGTCAAGTCTCGAGCCAATAAAAGCGTGAATTGCCTTCCCGAGATCGTGCCGATTGAGGAAGGGCTTTGCTTTAGCCAGAAGACGAAGCTGGAAAAAGCTCATTTGAACAACAGAGTTAATCTGTTTATCAAATGTCAAACAGCTGTCAAATGTCACCCCCAGATTTTTTACAGTTGGTTTGAAATAAGAAGCCGGAGCACCAAAGCTTGAGACTGCAACATTAGTCATTTATGAAGTACCAAACATAATGCATTCAGTTTTACCTTCATTTAAATGAAGGACATTTTGTGACAGCCACTGCTTTATGTCACTAATACAGTTCAACAGAGAGTTCGGTGCATTACTTCCATTAGGCTTCATAGATAGATTTGTAAATCATCCGCATAACAATGAAAAGACAGATTGTGCTTGACTATAATTGACCCTAGAGGCAGCATATATAATGAAAAGAGGATAGGTCCTAGAATAGAACCCTGTGGCACCCCACAAAAGAGCAAAGTATGTGATGAGGAGAAGTCACCAATCATTACAGAAAAGCTCCTTTTGGCCAAATAAGAGCTAAACCACTTGACATAGTATAGGTCATAAACCCCGCCCCCTCCATGTTAGCGGAAGGTACATGGGCCAAACTAAAAAGTCAAAGTACACGTCAAATAAGTTTTTCCCAAAGATGGTTTCTGTCATTTTAGGTAGTTCTTATCACGCTGATGTATGTTCAAGTCTTCATTTTTCGCGAGCTGCGGCCTTGCTTGGCTCATGATTGGCTCGGACGGGTGTGTGGATGGGGACCTCAATACCGTGGCTCCAACCCCGGTCACTACTGCGCATTTCCCGTATCCGGGATATTTTGACTTCACTTTTGTACAGTGGGAGGAAGTGGAGACGCGTCGTCCATCTATATATACAGTCCTTGGTTGTGATGCACCGTTGGCTGTAGGTTGACATTGTAATATGCATCACTTGTTTGTTAATGCGAGCGGTTCCATTCGGAGACCGAGGGTCTGTATCCTAACTGTTGTTGCCACGGTGACACAGAGATGGACCCTGCTCTTTGAAAGTCGCACCTCCTCTTATTTGTTTTGGTTGAATCTCCAAAAAGCCTTTCTTTTCCTCGCCCTCCTCTCCGCTCCTTTCTCAAACGGGGTTTTTAGTTCGAGAAAGGAGCGGAGGGACGGACGACGGGAAAAGAAAAACAACTTGGAGACTCATCCGTCCCTCTAACGTATGCTTCCCCTCAGCACTGTTGGCTTTAACTCTGCCATCATATTTGCCACTTATGCTGCTGGCGTTGTTAATGCCAACCACTATGTTGCTATAAACAGTAAATCTCTTGTCTGCCTGTTGCTGTTGCCAGTTGCCACTGCTCTGTTCTTCTTGGTTTTGCACCCTGATTGCTTTCTGGGCCTGAAAGCTTTGTTTGCTCTCAGACTTCAGCTGCTGGACGGTGTTTTAGCATTGTGTGGCCAAATTAGCAAAATGAGCTACTTTCTAAGACAAATTGACATATAATGTTTTTCCAAATGGCTTCAGTTTCAATAAGATATGTAAAATGGAATCTCATCTTTAGCCAGTTATTGTAAATTTTGAGCGGCAGAGGATCGGAAAGACTTGTGGCGGTCACGTGGTCCCTGTTCGCAGTACAGATAGGGACTTGGCTTTAACTGTAGGGTGCAAAGCAGAGAGCTGGAGGGCAGAAGTTGTCATGTCTCTCTGTTTGCACGCGAACCTTCTTCTCTGCAGCGCTCAACAACATTGTCCCCCTGCACCCTCTTCTCTCCCTACTCTGGTCCCGCCTGGTCGACTGCAACGCCTTCATCACACCTTCACGCGATGACCACAATGTTGATGATGATGATCATACTCTTCTTCCACATCTCTCTCTCACCCACCTTGGTCCCCTCGGACGTCCAAACCCTCCCACCATTTCGCCGCTCTCTCCTCTGACCCTTCTCAACTTTACCTCAACCTGCCACTCGAATACCGAACGACGCCCCTCCCTAATCAGGACTACTTTGACATCGTGAAGAACCCCATGGACCTGTCGACGATCAAGCGGAAGCTGGACACGGGACAGTACCAAGAGCCTTGGCAGTATGTCGAGGATATCTGGCTGATGTTCAACAACGCCTGGCTGTACAACCGCAAGACGTCCCGGGTCTACAAGTACTGCTCCAAGCTGGCCGAGGTGTTTGAGTCGGAGATCGACCCCGTCATGCAGGGCCTGGGATACTGCTGTGGGAGGAAGGTGAGGCAGGCGAATACGTCTTGGTTTTTCTATACTCATGTGGTCCCAGACGAGAAATAGTTCCCTTAGTGAAGACATTTTGCTTTGTCTTTTTTATTGAGCTAATTTATGGTGAGGATCAGGTTTTAAAGAAATTGGTTTATAGTGACATTTGGGGAAATATGCATGTTTGCTTTCTGATGGAGAGTTAGACGAGAATATTGATACCACTCTCATGTATGCACGGTAAATATGAAGCTACAGCCAGCAGCTAGCCTAGCTCTGTCCAAAGGTAATTAAATCTGCCTACCAGAACCTCTAAAGCTAAACATGTTATATATTTTTTGTTCAATCTGTACAATAACTGAAATGTGAAAACAATTGTCCATTTTAGGGGGGTTATGTGCCTAACTTTCTTGAGTCTGCGGTGGTTGCCTGGCAACGGCTCCTAGCCAAGAAATAGATTAGACAAATACGTTTTAGAGGTGCTGGTAGGCAAATTTTGTTACCTTTGGACAAACTGGCTGCTTCTCTTTAGTCCCTTTCACACATACATATCCCTGAAATATTCAGGAACATTTCCTGTAGGGGATTATGTGTGAATGGAAGCGGGGATCGGTATTCAAGGAAATCTGCACCGCCAATTTCCCACTTCCATATCTTTCAACATTTTAGGGAAAATGCTGGCACGGCTGTGTTGTGAATGAAAGCAGTAACGTTGCAGAGAAAAGCACGTAAAGGGTTACTTCCTTTGACGAAAGGCGCTTTCATGCGGAGCGAGCGAACCAATCACAAGACTCCGCTGAGGACGTATTTGAATCCATGAGGTGTTTACGGTTTAGCATTCACGCCAGTGCTTTCGCGGCTGATTTGACTTGTCTCGCAATTTAGTTGGATATTAAATACATTGAGTTTTATGGCAGTTAGCTTCCATAAGAGTTGCATTACCGCTATCTGATGGACTGCCCCATATATTCCAACATATCCATGGCAGGTGTGAAAAGGTGCAAGAAGAAAATGTTCCTGAATGTAGCACATGTGTGAACAGTAAAAATCACTAGCGGTGCCTGAAAGGTTTTCCCAGTATCCCAGTAATTTACCGGGAACTGTGTATGAAAGAAGCTTTGGTTTCCAGTATTTATGCTAAGCTTATCAGCTGCTGACTGTTTATAGTCTTATATTTAACAGACACTTAGGAGAGTGGTTTTTGGATCCGCTCATCTATAGTAACTCTCCGCCAGAAAGTGAATAAAAGTATTTCCCAAAATGTTTAACTATTTCTTTAAGATGTAATATTAGGGTGAGGTTTAGGTGAGGTTTGACCTCCTCAATGAGTCCGAGAAGTCATACAAACATGCAGGCGTGTTGTGAGCTTTGAGTTGTCTTTATGGATCCTAGTACTGTATGTTTGTGTGAGGACTGTATGTATGAGACGTGTTTTCTTCAGCTAACAAGTCCGAAAAACGACTTTTTCTTTTTGTCTCTTTTATTGTTGCAGTTTGAGTTTTCCCCCCAAACTCTATGCTGCTATGGAAAACAATTATGCACCATCCAACGCGACGCTGCTTATTTTAGCTACCAGAACAGGTAAGGGCTTTCGGCACATTGGAACACGAGCACACACACAAACAGCCTTCAGAAAGTATTATCGGCATTTTTACTGTGAAAAAGCAGCCAATGAGATCAGCTTGTTATTTGTCTTGTTGTATTCTGCACATTGATTATATTTCCTACATGCAATCAGTGCAATCACAGATGAGTTTTAATTTGGCTTCAAATGGTTACCCTGGCACCATCTTCCACCTTCATAGTTCACCGTTTTAATTTTCATTATGTTGTCATTCATAAAGTGGGCTCCTGTCTTCTTCGGCAGCTATTCTTTATTTGTTGCACCATTGTTTCACACTGAGTAAATATATGTGCACAACACATGACAGCTTGCATAAATAAATAAATAAATAGAGGGCGAGGGGGGTGAGGGGGGAGTATCCATTCTCAGCACCAGGAGAAAGGTTCCCACTTTATGAATGAACTGAAAGGATGATGGGTCTCTGTTGCTTTACCATTTATTTTTTCCTCATCCGCCCTTTCATGTCCGGAGACTCGTATCCCCGCCCCCCCCCTCCTCGTCCACAGCTCCTAGTGGTCTCTCATGTTGCTGTAATGTTGTTGTTGTTTACCACTGGACGTCTGACGCTAATCTTTGCTTTGCCTTGGCTCTCTGTCCTCTGATGGTTGTTGTTCACATCCTGTCCGTCCCTCCCTCCTCCATGTCCCCCCTCTCCCTCTCTGTCCCCTCCATTGTCTTCATCTTGACCTGTAACGATTTATTTCACGCTTTTTTAATATTCATTTTGACCTCCCCTCCCCCATCTCCGTCCCCCCCCTTCCCTTCTCTCCCTCCTTTTTTAACGCTTGTGATGTCTGCATTGGCCTGTTTTGGTGTGACCAATCATCCACTCCAAAATTTACGCGCAAAATCAAAACACCCGCCCACACAAAAACCCTGCATCACGATTGGCTGCTTCCTCCTGGCGACGACCTACCTTGCCCTCTGCCTCCTCCTGTGTGTCCGCCCCCTGGCCTGTCCTGCCCTGCCCTGATTGGCGGCTGCTTCTTCGTGCCCTCTCTGTGATTGGCTGTGCTGATGACGAACGGTGTAGTTCACCAAAATATGGGCTTCTTGCTGACAGGTACCACTTCTGTGAGAAGTGTTTCAACGAAATCCAGGGCGAGAGCGTTTCCTTGGGGGACGACCCCTCCCAGCCTCAGACGTGAGTACCGTCGCACTCCTGCCTTCCTCTCACACACAGCAGACAACGGCTCCCCCATCTCCCATCAAAACTTAGAGGTTTTTGACAAGTCATGCTTGTCCAGATGAACAATTATGCTGTTAGAAGCATCACAGATTGAATGTATCAGCGGTTATAAACTCTCCATTTTTTTTTTTTTATATCTAAACCCCCAAAAATCTCTTGTGAAAAAAAAGAACACACAAGCATGAATTTAAGGTTAACATAAGATAACCCTTAGTGATCTCCAGAGGGGAAATTTGGTTGATGCAGCAGCACAAGGACAGCAGTAGCACAGATAGAAAGAATAAAAATAATAAGAGGTATATAAAAAAACTAAACTTAAATAAGAATCAAATCAAAATAAAATAAAGGGTTATAAAGGGTACAATTATAAACTATGAAGCATATGGAGAAAAAAATTGCAATGTAAAGTGACAGAGGTATTAACCCTTTAACATCCCACTTTACCGTTATATTTCCCCTTAAAGGGAAAATGTGCCACCTTTTATGTGGATTTCCAATCAGTGCGTGCTATATTGACCCAGAAAGCTGAGTTCTCCTGCTCTCGCAGTCGTGCCGGCAGTGCCTACACGTACCAGGATGCATTTTGCGTGAGCTTCTGACACCCGGAGGGTCCCCACCGGCCATATCCTCATGTACAGTTGATGCCCTTATCAGACGGAGCGCATTTTGCAGGTTGAAAAAGCGAGGTGCACTGCACTGCCTTTTTTATTTTTTGAAGATTCTCCATCAGACAGCGTTTTTTCTCCGTTTGCTGCGTCTTTTTTTAATTTCAGTTTTTTATTGTTACTAGGCAACCATCGAATGAGTGCTAATGTTGGCTTAAAACAAACCATGAACTGTACACTACCTGATAGTTAATGGTACAGTTTATTTTAATGAAAACAACTCAACTAATGCAGCCACGGCCTCTTTCTGCTGCAATTCTTCGGCCGTATATTCTGGCTTGAATAAATACGGCTGAATAGCTGACTCAGCCAAAACACTGTAAAATGTATCCTCGTCCTAAACATCCTCTACACTCGTATTTTGGGATGCAATTTTCGCTGTTTGCAATACAAGCGAAGAGAACCAGGGAGTTCTGTTTTTGAGCAGCATCTAGAGTACGCCGTCTGGCTCCGGTGGCCGACGGTGGTGGAGACTAGAAATCCAAGCTGAAATAGCAGCCTGTAGTTCTTCCTTGCCTCCAACTACGTCACTGTCACGTCAAATGACGACACTGGAGGAACAACAGATTTTACAGCTGTGAATTCCGCTATCTGGATCAGTATAGCATGCACTGAGGAATTTATTGATTCAATCGACTTTGGGATCTTTGTTATAATTTGAAGTAAAGTTCTGCTGAGCTGCAACGATTAATCATTTAGTCAAATTAATTGGCGACTATTTTGATAACGGGTTTAGTCATTTGTTTAATTAAAATAAAATGCCAAACATTCCCTAGTTCCAGCTTCTCCTGTGTGAAGATTTGCTGCTTTACTCTGTTTTTATATCACTGTAAATTAAGTGTCTTTGGGCTGTTGGGTGGACAAAACAAGCACCTAGTGCTCTGTGAAATTGTGGTGGGCATTTTTCACCATTTTGTAACATTTTATAGACCAAATTGATGAATTGAAAAAAATAATCCGATTGATCGATAACGATAATAACCATTGCATCTAGTGTTAACTGTCTTAGTCCTGTCAAATGTCCTTGTTAGTTTTATCATATTTAGTCACCCTCATCCTGTTTTTTTCATCAAGTTTTAGTTGACTAAAAGTCAGGGTATTTTAGTAGAAAAACATATCTATTTTAGTCTAGTTTTAGTCAATGAAATCTTATTTTATCTTAACATATTTAGTCATAGTTTTTGTTAATGAATTTAACACTGGTTGCATCTAAAGCTCTGTGGGATTGAACAATGTTTGAGTTTGTAATGACGGATCCACCGGCAGCTCAGTGGGGTTTAAGAGGTTAAAGATCATGAATAGTTTTAGCTAAGCTTTAGTTTTGACGGGGATTATTTGGTTGAAATGTGTAAGATAAATCTAAAACAATACACAAAGAAAACTCTGATGCATTAAGTCCTTCTTTTCTTATTTGGTGATTTTGTTTTAGTCATATAATTTAATTCTTTCAGTATTTCACATCACCATTGTATTTAAAACTCTCACACAAGACAAGGGTTTTATTTGTGTTATCTTAGGGGTGAGATAAATATTCAGTATAACAATGTGTAGTGATAAAACATAGCCAGTGGGCACATTATGAATTTCTATAAGCATTTTCTGAATTGGAGATATTGGATCCTGCCTACAGCCTGCAGTCTTTAAGATGATAAACTAGTTGTGTCTGTTACAGTGGTTTATTTTCTCATATGTCCCACAGGTCCATCAATAAAGAACAGTTCCAACGGAAGAAGAACGACACCCTCGACCCGGAGTTGTACGTCCCCTTCTTAACTCATTAATTCTCCATTTAGAATAATTTCACACCATCTCTGTGATGCTGTAAGATCAATGATTTTATGTATCTAGTTTAATTACATCATGATTTTAGATTAAAAAATGTTTTTGAGCCACTTGAATTAGGTGCTTATATATAAATAAGGATAAATAATATGATTAAGTAATTATCATATGTGAATAATAGTCACAAGATGTTTTTTTTTTTTTTATTTAACAAATAACTTTGTATGTTCTAACTTTGCTTATTTACTTTACTTACTTATTGAGTAACTTTGTAGCTCCTGCAGAGGAACAAACAGGGTATTTCTATTATATGTGACACGTTGCCTGATTAACTTTGGACATTGCGTCTGTCTTTTGTCTCCTGCTCTCTCTCTGCTCAGGCTTGTGGAATGTATTGACTGCAGTCGTAAAATGCACCAGATCTGCGTCCTGCATCATGATACCATATGGCCGTCGGGGTGAGCCAGCTATCATACACACACACTGTACATTCTGTTACGTGACTGGGCTTGGAAAATAAATAAATTTGGCCTATTGTGTGCCTTGAAAAAGCTTCAGAATCATCCAAAACATCAACAAAGGTGCTGGAAAAGCACAGCTAGTAACTCCCAACACACGTGAATACGCTAGCTGTAGACGTGCCGTTTTAAGCACATTGTTAAAGATCACACAGTTCCAACATTTTGAAGTGCAGTTTGGACAAAGTGTTGAAACTGAGAATATGTAAGAGTCTTGATCATTACATCAGGACAGAAAATTCCTGCCAATGTGTCAGCAACAGATGCTCATGCAAACGAAGTCCTGCAGCTCGAGTGTAGAGAGAGAGAGAGAGTCTCTCATTTCTCAAAGTTTGATCTCCCTTCATGTGTGGTCTGTTTGTAATTAAAAGCAATTTCAGAGTCATTAAAGCTGTTTAAAGAAAGGAAGACTGACGTGAAAGACTAAGTTATCTCTTGATTAAAGCCACTTAATCACTGTCATTGGTGCCGAGTGTGACAGGGCTGATAGTAACCTGCAAACTTAACCATTTCCTATTTGCTTCCTCCCTGACCACAGCTTTGTGTGTGACAACTGCCTCAAAAAGGCCAATAAGACGCGGAAAGAGAACAAATACGCAGCCAAAAGTAAGTGGAGTAACGCTGAGCTACCGGCTCATTTCTGCCTGCGTCCTTTCCTTCATTCACAATTTGTTGTTGTATTTTCATCCCTTTTTTTCTTTTTGTTTTAATACCAACATTTGAAAACATGAACTCCTAATTTGATTGTCTTTTTACTTGGATATTTTTAGGGCTGTCCTCGACCAAAGATATGCTTAATCGACTAACGCTCGTATGATAGTTGATTTAATCGACAGATCTGTGAAACTGAGTTTCTCTACAACGAATCACACAAAAGCACAACTTTAAAGCTTGTGTTTACCAGAGATGTGATCATAGGTTTCTTGGAAATAAGTCATTCAGCACGAAAAAAAACATAAAAAAACAACTGATCAACTAAGGGAATCTTACAGTAGTCTAAGACCAAAACGACAGATTAGTCGACTAATCGACTAAGAGGGGGCAGCCCTAGATATTTTCCAATCATTCCACTCTCGAATACTTTTAAGGATTTTTGGGGATCAAAATCGTCATCAGGATTTGTGCTTTTGACAGAGACCAATGTGTGATATATTAAAATTAAACTGTTCTCTGTATTCCACCTCTCTTTCTTCATCCTTCGCACTGTCTTTTGCAGGGCTTCCTCAGACCAAGTTGGGGTGCTATTTGGAGACACGAGTGAACGACTACATCAAGCGGCACAACCTCCCTGATTCTGGCGACGTCACCATCCGTGTGGTCCACGTGTCAGATAAGGTGGTCGAGGTCAAGCCGGGCATGAAGTCCAGGTAGGAGGTCAAATTTCTTTTCCACATTGTTTTATAGTGGAGATTGACCTCCGCATATGAAAAAAGACCACTGTCATCGTTAAAAAAATATGTAATTCACCTTTATATTTCTTACCACCTTGGCAAAAGGATTTCTTGAGGGAAACATGCTCTTGGCTCAGCCAGCTGTGAAATGGTGAACAATTAAGTACATCACCAAACAGACTAAATGCAATACCAGACCATACCGGCCTCCTTTGATCTACGTGCATAAAAGTATATAAATGACAAAACGTGTGCACGAAGAAGCATTAAAATCCACTGCAATATTTACAACAGATTCCTGGCTGTGGTTCTGTTATTGCAGACAAAAATAGACAAACATATTGTAAATATGGGGCTTTATCGTCCAGCGTAGTGTGTTGTACTGAATAACCAGGAGAAGCCGAACACTGCGATATCTAACAGGTGTGTTTTGTGAAATAATCTGGTCAGTTACAGTCTGTCAAAATTAAAGAATCGGTCGTACACGGTCATAGAAAATGAAAACGCTGGTAACAGAGTAAGACGCTAAAGTGACAAAAAAACTCTCCTCTCTTCCCACAACTACTTTAACACTGCACTGCTCTACACAGCTTACAAACACAGAGTATGTGTCCCTGAGAATTAGTAACTGATAACCACAGGATTTCCCACCATATTTTACAGTGGAGGGGGCCCCACCTTCATAACAGTAGACATGATTGTTTTTATTAAATATAATATTAGACTTAATAAGCTTTAGATTAAACAAGCAGTACGTCACACAGCAATGTCTGAAGAGATTGTTCAAACCAAACTCTGTTCTCTCGAACTGTTGAGATCAGTCACAATCAGGTGCTGGTGAGTCCCACAGCAGGTTAGACATCGGGCTGACGTTGGTTTGATAATCAGTTGTTGGACACATGTTAAACCTGTCAGAGCCTGCATCGAGCTGAAGTTGGTTTACAGTTGGTACTGTCCAGCTGGATTTGTACCATCGATGGGTGGGTGGGGGAGGGGCGCTAGGGGCAGCGCTTCTGCAGGACCAGTTTCTGAGCGCCAGGTCTTCCACGCCAATGCAAAAACAAATGCACAAGGTTGTTGTTGCTAGGCAACAGCTGGTTGGCTGTGATGCACAGTAGAGCAAGTAACAGGCATATCTGAATGCAGAGTTTGTTTTACTGAAGTGTGGGAAATATTGGTAGAGCATTAAAGTGGCAGTATGCAACAATTTTTTGGCATAATTTGGCAAAAATTCCATAATAACCTTTCAGCATATTGTAATTCAAGTGTTCTGAGAGAAAACTAGACTTCTGCTCCTCATCATGGCTCTGTTTTCAGGCTTTAGAAAAATCTAGCCCGTGACGGCAGATTTTGACTAATCACAGGTCATTGCAGAGAGAGAGAGAGCGTTCCTATTGGCTGTGCTCCGGTCATGTGACCAGAACTTGGCTTCCTTCAACAGATTTTACAATGGTGGCTGGGTCACAAACTTTCTCATTTTACAGCTAAACAGTACACTACAAGATGATTCTGAAAACATTTGAGGTGAGAAATAGGCATTTCAGTAACAGAATATTGATTCATATTTGATCAGCGCTGCCTAGTTTGACCGTTTGGTCGGAATTCGCGAGTCATAGACTGCAGCTGGACAGCGGACCTTGTTGTCCTCCGGTAAGTGAAATCCTTCAGATGCCGTTAGGAGCACCGAAGGACACAGTAGGACACAGAGGAACATGATTTTTTTCAGGTTACCTGTTTCATGTACTACTGTCACGATATAGCGACCGTTTTCTAAAAATAATTTTTTTAAATCATATTTGCGCCAATATCGCATACTGCAGCTTTAATGAACATCAGTAGTGGGAAACTTTTTATTTCAGAAGCAACAAACTGATTCAGTACAACAGCCAACGAATGAATTCTAGACCACCTATCGCTACAGCAATACAGTAAAGTTTGCGTGTTGTCAATTCTGTAGCTTCCCAGTGGTGTTCGTACGTATGTTTTAGCCGCAAAATGCTATTTTCCCAAGCCCTTCTAAAACCTTACCTACAGTAACTTAGATGGCGGTCGACACGCTCCCAGTTTGGAGAAGCAGACAGGAGTACCGGCACAGACGCCAAGAATGTAATGTTGTGTGGACGCCATGTTAGTTCGGATCCGAAAGTCGCAGACTCCAACACAAACTACACGGAAGCACCAAAACTGCAAAGTTATATCTAGTGATGCCAGTCTTGCAAAACGGGTTGGCTCTTCCTGCTTCGCCCACCCCAGCCGCGGTCGGAGGACGAGGGGGAGACCGTAACTTTTGTCTCCAGGGCCGGAGTCTGAGACTCCGAGTCTCTGCTCTGCTCCAGCCTGCTCCTGCTGTCTGCTCCTGCCTGCTTGTACACCGCGCTCGTTCTCACCCGCTTGGCTCGCTCCTACTCCACGTGCACGCGCGCACACTACACACTGCAGAAGAGTTAGTTTAGCTCTGAGAATATCTAGTGAATGTACAGTGGACGTTTGTGCAGAAATAAATGCTGCCGCTCCTCCAGACCAACAGAGGTTTCCCGTGTCTTGTGAAGTGACGGGGCTCCGCAGCGAGATACGTTATTGTCTGCGACCGGGTCGGGAGGCTTAAGCAGGAAAAGCCAACACTAGGGTCAGCATTGATTCATGGAGAGACCTTCGTCTGGTCAGCTAACATTACTGCCAAGCAGAATAGAGTGATATTGTGTTATAGCTGACGTGTGTCGCCCCACTGTTTAGACCGGTGCTCGTTCATGTCTATGTAGAGCGAGCGCGAGCAACAGGACGCTGACATTGCGGCCACAGGTGTCGCTGTTAACAAGCAATTTCTGATTCTTACATATAGTCCCTTTAATTTAGAAGTGAGATAATATAGTATTAATGGCAATTCATAATCCGTATGGGAAAACTAACCAGTTGTTCTCCACAAAATGCCAACAGTCGTACCACATCCCACACTAAATTGCCAAATCCATTCTGTGCTGTGGTTTTGAACGGAGTCCTGGCCAATTATGTGTGCTGCACATTCAGTTAATATCCTTGTGTTTGAGACTTGTAATGTGTTTAGTTAAAGAGTCCAATCACTGGTTTCAATCTTGCTACTCATCTGTTATCAAGTGGAACCAAATATACCACAACCTTCAACATTCAACGCTACAGCTCCAATGGAGAAGCGGTCATTGTCTCAGTCTGAACCAGCTAATTATGGCTCATGCATTAAAGGCATTGCACTGCGAGGAGTTGTGGTCCGTATTTGCACACCTCCCCATGTTGTGATGTAGTTTTGTCTGACAGTTCAGAAGATGAATCATTATGGTCAAGATGCAGCAGGAAAGAGTTGCGGATGACATTTTTTTTTTTCCTCACCCTTGCTGTTTTCTTTTCCCCTCCAGGTTTGTAGACAGCGGAGAGATGTGCGCGTCCTTCCCCTACAGGATGAAAGCCCTGTTTGCTTTCGAGGACGTCGACGGAGCCGATGTGTGTTTTTTCGGCATGCACGTTCAAGAGTACGGCTCGGACTGCCCGCCGCCCAATCAGAGACGAGTGTACATCTCTTACCTGGACAGCGTGCACTTCTTCCAACCTCGACTCCTCCGAACTGCAGTCTACCACGAGATCCTGATAGGCTACCTGGAGTATGTCAGGAGGCAGGGGTAAGAGAACATAAATACCTGCAAGACACCCCAACTGAGCAATCAGTTATGAAGATTTCTCTAAATGAAAACTTTAGCATTATACAGGCTGTTTGAAAACGAGCCCATTATGCGGTGAGAAGTGTGCTCATTAGGCTTTGTGTTCCAGGCATTGAGCAGGCAGGTGGAATAAAAGGAAATCAATATACTTCTTTTCTAATGAATACGACGACCTGTCTCCCTGTGTCAGGTATACAACGGGTCATATCTGGGCCTGTCCACCCAGTGAAGGGGATGATTACATCTTCCATTGTCACCCAGCGGACCAGAAGATCCCCAAGCCGAAACGGCTGCAGGAGTGGTACAGGAAGATGCTGGACAAGGCTGTCGCTGAGCGCATCGTCCACGATTACAAGGTGAGACACGTTTTCAGTTTAGTTATAGTGTGATAGTGTGTATATAGTGTGTGAGTACAGTGTGGGTTGATGCATTTAATCCCGGTCCCGATACCAGAAATGTAGTAGTCGATACCAATACCAGTGAAAATCCATGATTCGATACCACAGTAAAAAACAAAACAATAAACACTTAGAGCTAGTGTTATGAAGTTAAACAGGTCATAATTCTCTCTCTATTATCTATTTTGTATTGCTGTGAAAACATGACCTTCAACCAACTGTATTGATTCAGATTTCTCGCCAAAAACTACATTTTACAAGATTACATTTTAACACATCATGATAACGTTAGAATTTACCTTCACCCAATACTAATTTTTACTGAATAGAGCTTCATAATGACACTCAATGCAACCTTCGTTAACGTTAGCTGTTAGCTCCGTTATTTAGCCAAGCAAGACGGTGCTGCCCACCGGCTGCTAACAGCTAACGTTAACTAGCTCTCATCCTGCCAATTTCAACACAGATTTGTTGTTCACAATGCAGCGTTATTAGGGGAAAAATAGGGTGCATCCACCTGTCAATAGTGAGTTTACTGCGTCCTTTCGGACCTTAGATGCTTTTAGCCTCGAGCCCTCCCGTACCTGCGGTACTGTAGAAAAACGAGTACCGTCACGTTTTCAGAATCTTGGTATCGACTTGGAACCGAAGTATCTGTTCTAGTGTTGATACCTGATACCTGACACTGACTCATCCATAGTATCACTGAAGACTTGTCTTTCTTTCTTAATTCATTTTCAAGTTAGCCTTTAACAGACGTTCCCATTCTGCTAAAACTGTATTCTTTGAGAAAACAACCTCGCTACAAGTTAAATTTACAGGCTGTTCTGCAGCTTCCGATAATACTGCACAAAGATGTTACAACTGAACATGTGGTGAGATTGTTTTTCATGGTCAAGAATAAACATCGAACCTCAAAAGTATGTTTTGTTGTTTCTATCTCATATCTGTCATGATATTGGATTTTCACTACACGATTATCGTGGCCAAAACGATTTATGATAACGATATTATCATGATATGTATTAGTCAAATTCGTCTTTAACTTTGTTTATTGTGCGTTTTGGCAAATAAATTACACTCATTTGTGTGTGGGGCATTCGGGAGGAAGACCAATTGAGAACGGAAATAAACAAATGATTTAAGAGGTGCTGGGTTATTTACACTATATTATCATGTATATTATTACCATGATATCAATATTTCATTTTTTAAATATATCGTCAATACCATTATATCGCGACACCCCTAGTTGTTTCCTATAACAGTGAAAAAGCTAATAAAGACATTAACGGCATTTCCAAGTACTTAAACAGTTATGTCTTTGTCCCTCAGGACGTCTTCAAGCAGGCTACAGAGGACCGGCTGACCAGTGCCAAGGAGCTGCCATACTTTGAGGGCGACTTCTGGCCCAACGTACTGGAGGAGAGTATCAAGGAGCTGGAGCAGGAGGAGGAGGAGAGGAAGAGGGAGGAGAATTGCACCTCCAATGAGTGCACAGATGTGAGTAGAATCACATGTAATCATCACTTTCAGGCTAATTTTGTCACAAAATATTGATTGTTTGTCGTGGCAGTGCGTTGAGTCGTGTTGAAACTGACTTTAAAACCCTTTGCAGGTCACAAAAGGAGACAGCAAGAATGCCAAAAAGAAGAACAATAAAAAGACAAGCAAGAACAAGAGCAGCATGAGCCGAGCCAATAAGAAGAAACCAGGGATGCCCAACGTTTCCAATGACCTTTCCCAGAAACTCTACGCCACCATGGAGAAACACAAGGAGGTATGAAAGTCTAATCTGGTTATAGGAATAGCTGCTTACTCTATTATTGGATTATATGGCATAATTATTCTTTATTCTTTATTCGGATCCCCATTAGCTGCCACCAGGGTAGCAGCTACTCTTCCTGGGGTCCTCACACAACAAAAACACAACATATAACAAGACATGCAACACATTTAAAAAACCATAATAAAAACATGTTCAAGACAAATAAAATCAAAAATCAAAAGAAGAACATGCTGCACCTCTGACGCCGCTGTTGTTTTGAAATGTTCAGCTGTTGTATTGCAGAGTAGGTACAGCTTATCCTATGGCCACAACTGAGCTTAGTAAAAACATCCTTTACCGTACCTTTACTGACCGCAGACAAATAACGGATTAAAGCTGCTATAATCTATATTTCTATATTAACAATGGATCACATGACTACTTTTATGTGAAAGGTGTCACTCGTAGTGATGAACGCACCGAGAATTATCACCAACTCTGCCGCAGGGTTATTATCGTAAACTGAAACTGAAACTAAAATAAAAAAATAAAAAAAAGTAAGTAAAAAAAGTATTGTTAGTAAACCGAAACTAAATTAAAAACTATATAATTTAAGAAAAACTAAAACTAAACTGAAACTATATTGCCTGGTTAAAAAACTAATGAAATAAAAATGAATGTAAATTCATTTCAGTTTTTTTTAAATTATTTATAGCTATAATATATCACTACAGAAAAACGGAGACAGCATGAATTTCCGTCAACTCTCGTGACATTGAACCACGGAAACTGAACGGACTTGACATTGCAGGAGATGGTGCTATGATGCAATTGCTAACTAACTACAAGCTACTGTAAAACTAAAACTAAATATTTAAAAACTAAACTAAAATATATAGATATAGACCTGTATATAGACGTTTTTATTTCTTATTTTATTGTTGGTCATTGGTGCTTTTTATATATATATATTTTATAAATACCTATTTTTCCACACACTTACTTACACGTACTTAACAGTTTATTATTTACCTTTATTGTTCAGCTCTGTTGTCCTTGGTCTTAGCTGTTATTTATAATTCTGTTTGAGTACGTTGAGACAGATGCAAAAAAACAAATTCGCTGTATGTGCACACGTACTTGGCAAATAAATATGATTCTGAAATGAAATTGAAAAGTCAAAACTATAATCAACAACTCTGCAGTTCCCCTCAGCTCTACGGAGGGTTTCACAATCATTCAGCTCATTGTTTTGGTTTTATGGCCGTTACTTTTAGTATTTTGACACACTGTCACAACTGTTATCAGCAGCAGCTCAATACACGTTCCTGCCACCAGTTTCACACTATTCCGCTGATAGTAGATTTCTAGCCAAGATGTAAACAGTGCACCAAATGTTTTGTGAGAAAGGAAATGCATTTGACGTGTTATTGTTTGACCTCAAGGATACACACAATGTGTTTTGTTATGTAACACTGAATGTGTTCATAACTTGTTTGTTTACAAGAAAACTCCACAGAGCACCTTTAACCTACAAACAACGGAGGGTGTGAACATTCATTAAAGAGTCAAATTTATAGAACTTCAGGATATTGCCTCACAAACCTTGTTTAACATTTACAGCTAACGTTGTCAGTTAGCGACTGCTGAGTTTGCTAATTAACAAACTACAAGAGAAAAACGATGTTCTGTTCTGCACTAAAATGAAAAGTGACTGACTGCTGTTGTTGAAACTCTGTCCCCAAACTAAACTCATTGTGATAGTTTGATCACTGTAACGCCTGTTGACAGTAAGTCGAGCTAGTGTACGGGAGGGTAAAGGTAGTAATTTTATTTATTTATTTATTTCCCTGAATGTATGTATTCATCTAAAATCAAATTTTATAAAACCCTGTCTGTACCAGGGTTATTATAGTAAACTAAAACAGAAACTAAAATGAAAATGAGCCGTGAAAAATAGTTTTAGTAAACTGAAACTAAATATAAACTATATCCTTTATGAAAAACTAATACTAAACAGAAACTCTATTGCCTGGGTAAAAACTAATTAAAAAAATAAAATAAAAATTAACTTAAATTCATTTCAGTTTTTTTTTTTAGCTATAATATATCGCTCCCGAAAAAAAGAGACGGCGTGAATTTAAGTCAACTCTCGTGACTGTGAACCACAGAAATTGAAGACTTGACCTTCCAGGAGATGGCGCTATGCCGCAATTGCTTCACTAAAGTAGCGTGAAGATTGAAATGTTAAACATTATGGCAGTTCCTACACAGTTCCCCAACCATGTTTTTTCTATGTAGCTACATACTTCTGAGACATTATACCTGGCCCTAACAAAAAAAAAACGAACTAAAACTAAACTAAAATGAAAAGTGAAAACCAACATATAATGTAAACTAATTGAAAAATAAAAACTATTATAACCTTGGTCTGTAAGAGCAGTGCCTGAATCAGCTGATCCTCTCCACTCTTAATTCCCAGGTCTTCTTTGTCATCCGCCTCATTGCGGGCCCCACCGCCAACTCGCTGCCCCCCATCACGGACCCCGACCCCCTCATGGCCTGCGACCTGATGGACGGCCGCGACGCCTTCCTGACTCTGGCCAGGGACAAGCACCTGGAGTTCAGCTCTCTCAGGAGGTCGTTGTGGAGCTCCATGTGTATGTTGGTGGAGCTGCACAACCAGAGCCAGGACCGCTTCGTCTACACCTGCAACGAGTGTAAACACCACGTGGAGACCCGCTTCCACTGCACCGTCTGCGAGGTGAGAATCAAGACCCACTTAAATCACGCTTTGGAATTTAAATGGAGATCAAACTGCAGCAAGTCTTGTGTTTTAGTGTTGACAATGTTTTTCCTCTCTGAGATCACTTATATGAACGTCAATATAGCCAAACACACCATGAAGCTGTTGACTTTGCTCTGCATTTATGGTTATCAGACAACTTTGTAGCTATAAAACAGTGATTTGCCCTACGTTCAGATTTTTGTTTTCCTTGGTTAATGGATAGTATTTATACTTGTCTGATGTAATGAGAACAATCTGTCAATGGTACCTCATAATTGTGTGTTCAGCTAAATTTTCAAAAGTGGATCATGGAGAGCAAGAGGTGACATGACGGAGGTTTAACCTGTTTAGACCACTCTCTGTCCCTCTCCTGACCAGATGTTATCCACAGTTTTGTTGTTTCACTAACTGGATGAAGAGAAAGAAACACACATTTTGCTTTTTTTTTATTACTCTGACATTTCAGAGTGAATGACCTAAGGACCCCAACACTTACAAATCATTTTCAAATGTAAACAGCATTTTTCAGATCTATCCACCATGGTGTGGACATTGCCCTTTAGGCCTTTTTACACACTTTTTTTTTTCGTGCGATTAATTCGCTCATCAATATGTGTTTTCGAACTGTTGTTTTTGTCATGAGTACTTTCACACAGATCGTGAATATTACACGGCGAAAAAGCAGCGTAATTTTTTGGAGCTTTCGCACCGCGAATAAAGGCATCACCCAATCAAATTTTGCGGAACGGGTTGAGTTGCACCTATATTTATGAAATGACAACACGGAGGCTCCGTAGTCCGAACCAGGACGGCAAACTTTATTACTCCTTTAAACCTTGACAAGGGCGGCGAAGACCAGATCCACTCCTTCCGTTGTTACCTTTCAAAATAAAAGCCTTAGACGTATAATATTCGCAGGCGAGTATTTCATATTTACGTGTCGTTTATTCGTGTGTAAAGGCCCTAAAGAGGCACAGGAACATCTTTGCTGTTCCATTGGCCTGCATGGTCTATTTGTTTGTTCCCAATAGAGCTACGAGCTGGGACATACATTTTCTTTTTGATTCTTTTTTGAATAGATTCTTTGCAAAATTCTTAGACACAGATCCTCTGGTATTCTCTTCTACTTAAGTGGCAGCTGAATAAATAAGGTCAGAGGTGTTAGTTGAAGGCAGACAGCAGAAGCCTGGTGGTTTAACAGATGTGTCTTTTTCCAATCCAATTTAAAACCGCTTGTTCCATTGCACTGTGGTCATTGTCGCTGCTAACTCCACTGTGGCCTTTGACCTGGGGAGGGTGCAGAAAGCCATGTGCAACTTCGGTACACATGGAGTCGGTAGCTGCCCCAGGTTCCACACTAGCGCCTTGACTTGAGCTGCTAGTGCAGCGAGAAAGACATGATACCTCACCGTCTTCCAACCATTGCCAGTTGTGTTCTATGTAGTGTACAGTGGAGCGGCTACTGCTGCAGACTGAGTCATGATCTCTGCGATGGTGGGCGATGTTTTGTATGCTATGACCTGCGGGCCCAAACAATAGTTCTTTTGACTGGAGTGTTCATTCTTAGCGTTCCCAGATAAAATTTTGGAAAATCTAGGCAGTAAGAGTGAGAAAGACCCATTCCTGTTCAGATGAAGGATGATGTCGGATTAAGGGTTATCAAAAGCCAAGATGGCACATTATTTGAGACAGGACTGCACAAAATGTACTGCCTAAAACTGATTTGTAGTATTTTAGTTTCACAGGAAAGTGTTAACATGTGTTAATTTAACCCAATACTTGGATTCATATTTATTTTCCCATCCCTTCCTTCTCCAGGACTACGACTTGTGCATCACCTGCTACAACCAAAAAGGTCACGAGCACAAGATGGACAAACTGGGGCTCGGACTGGACGACGACAGCAACAACCAGGCGGCGGCAGCTACGCAGAGCCCCGGAGACTCTCGCCGCCTCAGCATCCAGCGCTGCATCCAGTCTCTGGTCCACGCGTGCCAGTGCCGCAACGCCAACTGCTCCCTGCCGTCCTGCCAGAAGATGAAGCGCGTTGTTCAGCACACGAAAGGCTGCAAGCGCAAGACGAACGGTGGTTGTCCCATCTGCAAGCAGCTCATCGCTCTGTGCTGCTACCACGCCAAACACTGTCAGGAGAACAAATGTCCCGTTCCGTTCTGTCTGAACATCAAGCAAAAGCTCCGGCAGCAGCAGCTGCAGCACCGGCTCCAGCAGGCCCAGATGTTGAGGAGGAGGATGGCCAGCATGCAGAGGGTGGGGCAAGCGGCCGGAGGGCCTCCAGGAGGACCTGTCGTAGGGCTTCCATCGCCAGGGAACAATGGCACCACGGCGCCCAGTACCCCAACTTCTGGTGGAACGCAGCCCCCGACACCCCAGACCCCGACTCAGACCATGCCCCCGGTCACGCAGCAGGGGATGGGCCCTGGACCTGGAGTTCAGCAGCAACAGCAGCCAGGTGGAATGCCCCCACAAGGTGGCATGCCTCCTCAACATCCTCAACACCCCCTTCACCACCAGTACCAGCAGATGGCGGGTGGAGGAGGAGGCGGGGCCGGGGGGATGATGGGCTCTCCCCAACATCAGCAGCAGATGCTTCCTCAGGTCCAGCAGCAAAGTGGAGCAGGGACCAACCCTCAACAGCTCCAGCAGCACCCCAACAATTTGCCTCCGTATGCCGGCAGACCCCCGGGCTCCTCCCCAATCCATCAATCCCAGGGAAAACCGGTCCTTGGCTCCGCAACGCCTCCCCAGCAGCAGCTCGGTGGCGCTGTCATGGCTGGAGGTGTTGGGGGCAAACAACCTCCCGGTCAGCCCCAGGGCCAGCCGTCCCTTCCGCAGCAGCAACAGCAGCATCCTTCTGGCCCTCCACCGGCAGCGGTAGAAATTGCCATGAAGATCCAACAGGTGGCCGACGCTCAGAGGAAGATGGCTCTGCAGAGACAAGCGGCCCAAGCAGCTGCAGGCTTGATGCCGCCTCACCCTCACCATCAGCAGGGTCAGGGTCAGCAGATGGGCATGGGACACCCGGGGGCAGTAGGGATGGTCGGAGCCCAGGGTATGCCACCACAGACACAAGCAGCAGTGGCAGCTGCTCGGGCCCACATGGATCAACAACAAGGTGCTCCGCCAGGGATGATGGTTGGCACTGGTGGGCCCATGCAGCAACCCCCTCAGCAGGGTAACCTGCCCCAGGGCCAGCTGCCCCCTCAGGTACAGCTTCAACAGCAGAGGATGGGTGCTCCCCATCAAAACCCGCAGCAGCAACAGCAGTGGGCAGGCCAGGGGATGCCTCCTCAGCAGAGGCAAGCTATGATGAACCAAATGAGCCATCCAGCCATGTTGGCAGCTCAACAACAACAACAACAACAACAGCAGCAGCAGCAACAACAGCAGCAGCAAATGCAACAACAGCAACAGCAGCAGCAGCAGCAGCACCAACAAGCTCAGGGCCACGCTGCCTTGATGAATATGGCGCAACAACAGCAGCAGCAAGGTGCTGGTGGCGGGATCCCAGGCGGAGCTGTCCCTGGAGCTGCTGGTGTCCCGGGTGGTGTTGCTGGTGGGAACATCCCCCAGGCAGCCCTTCAGGAGCTGTTACGGACTCTCCGCTCGCCTAGCTCGCCGCTCCAGCAACAGCAAGTCCTCAACATCTTGCGGTCTAACCCGCAGCTCATGGCGGCTTTTATCA
Source organism: Sebastolobus alascanus (assembly GCA_916701645.2). Lineage (NCBI taxonomy): Eukaryota > Metazoa > Chordata > Actinopteri > Perciformes > Sebastidae > Sebastolobus > Sebastolobus alascanus. Next base: position 1,271,172 of record CAKAOJ020000035.1, on the reverse strand, counting down.
AGCAGAGGGCCTCAAAATACAAGGGGGTTCAGGGGGGCCCAGGTGGACCAGGTGGTGTCCCTGGAGGTCCTGGTCCCACAGGGGCTCCTGTTGGTAATGTCATGGCTGGAGGGGGCACGCAGGTGAACATGAACGCTGCAGGTGGCGGCCAGCCGGGGATGCACATGGGGGGTCAGGGAGGGACGAATGTCAACATGGCCACTATGGCCCAGCTACAGCAGGCTCAGCAGCAGCAACAGCTGCAGCAGCAGCAGCTCCAGCAGCAGCAGCAGCAGCAGCAGCAGCAACAGCAGCAACAGCAACAGAGGCCGATGCTCAGCAGTTTACAACAGCAGCAAGTGGCGGCTCTCCAGCAGCAGCAACAGCAGCAGCAGCAACAGCAGCAGCAGCAGCAGCAAGGCGGAGGAAGAGGTATGCCGGGCCAGGGGTCACAGATGGGAAATCTCAACAGTCCCCAGTTTAGAGAGCTGCTCATGAGACGGCATCTCCAGCAGCAACAACAACAACAACAACAACAACAGCAGCAACAACAACAAATGGGAGTAAATCACGGTCAGTTCCAGCAGCCACAGCCACCACAGGGGCAGGGCTACATGGGACAGCCTGGGATGCAGCCTCCTACAGTGGGACAGGGACCACCTGGAGGTCCGCCTCTTGGCCCTCAGCAGCCTGGCGGTCCCCCAGGCCAGCAGGGGCAAGGTTACCCAGGGTCAGTGGCCCAGCAGCAGGTCACAGCTGCACTCCAGCAGAGGCTCCAGCACCAGCACCACCTCCAGATGCAGCAGCAGCAGCATAATGCCATGGCTGGCCTGCCAGGGGGTGATGCGGGGCCAGGTGGAGGGGGTGTAGGAGGTCCTCAGCAGCCACCTCAGGGCCCTCAGCCCACTCAAAGTGGCCCCCCACCTCCATCCTCTCAGGCTCTGCTCCAACAGGCCCTCCACCAGAGGCTGCTCCAACAGCAGCAGCAGCAGCAGCAGCAGCAGCATCAGCAGCAGCAGCAGCAGCAGCATCAGCAGCATCAGCAGCATCAGCATCTGGGCCCCGGGGGGTCACCAGCCCAGCACAGCAATCCCATGAGCCCTCAGCAACCGCAGCAGATGGCCCAGTCCCCGCACCCGCACCCCCACCTGCAGGGCCAGGCGCTGTCCACATCGCTAGCTAACCAGGTGCGATCTCCGCAGCCTTCACCCAGACCCCAGTCCCAGCCGCCACACTCCAGCCCGTCCCCGCGCATGCAGCCCCAGCCCTCGCCACATCACATCTCCCCCCAGATGCAGACGGGTTCCCCACACCCAGGCCACCTGAACCAGCACCACCCGGGCATGTCGATCCCTCCACAACAACAGCCAACGACCCAGCAGCAGCAACAGAACTCTATGGAGCAGCAGTTTGGGTCGGACCCGAGCGCCATGCTGTCTCAGCTGAGCGGCATGGCTGGTCTACACGGGCCGGGGGGCAACGGTCAGGACCCGCTGGGCCAGAATATGAATCACAATTCTTTAGACATCATGTAGGAATTCTACTTAACGTGTCAAGTTGAGCTGAAAAACGCTCCGTGATTCTTCGCACAAACTGCACTCACCCAGGACAGTGTTATTGTTATTACTTAGCCTTTCTTTTTTATACTATTATTAAATGTTATTTAAAATGTTTTCAATAAAGATGCATTGAACTGAACTTCCTATGGGAGATGAACAATAAATCAAGCAGTCGTTAAATAAATTAGAATAAATGAATTGTAAGTTATTGCTGTTAATATATTTTTTTGCCAATTGTGGACAAAGAGGGGGATGGTTTGTCTAGCACCCCCCCTCACCTCCACCTCTTGCTGAATACTGATATTTTCGGGGGTAAATAGGAGTACTTGCCTTTTTTAAGAAATGTTTTTAAGATTTTAAAAGTGGTCAAGAATTAAAGAGGAAATGATTTAATGCAAAGAACTTTTTTATCGGTTTCCCCATCATTCAGTCTGTCTGTCTATTTCTGTTTTGCAGAGTGATGTGGATTATTATTAATGGAAATCCAAACATGATGCATATCTTCATTTTTTTTTTTTTTTTAATGTTTGGGTTTGCTTTATTTATTGTTTTCTTTTGGGGGGGGGGTGTTATGTACCCTGAGACTGCTACAATTCGTATAGAAATATATTTTTGTTATTGACTGTTATGACGGGGGTAGTGGATATTTCATTTCACTCTAGATGTCTTTAGTTGGGTCTGTCCAGGTGGGAATAATTAAATGTCAGTGTTTCCTTGCAGTGGTTGAGGGTCTGCTGTGAGTTTGAGATGTTGAACGGACTTATTGTGACGTCCCGGCGGCCAGCTTCTGTATTGGACATCGGTCATGCTGGAAGGGACTCTTCCCTCGCAAACATGCAAGCCCTCTCCCTCGAATGTGTGTGCACTCCTTCCTTTAAAGACACTTAATATGGAGCAGTGGAGGCTTGGGGAGGGGGGGTGCATACCTGTGTGCCTGAAACATTTTGCGTACATGGGCTGGGATGTGAAAAAAATATGGGTGGGGTGGGGCTCCTTTTAGTGTTTTTAGGATTCCGCTGTTTGGAGTAAACAGAGGATTTTGATCCAAATGAACTGTGTTGCACAGAAATGAGGAGAAAAGTAGGAGCAGTCGCTCTCCGTCTCTTTCTGCCTCGTCCCCTTTGCTGCTCCCCTTGGACTTTAAATCCCCTCCCCCTCCTCCTCCTCTTCCTCCTCTTCCTCTGGGGGAAGTTGCTCTCCCTCCCCTCAAACTCCATCCTCTTTATCTTTCTGCTAAGAACTTTGGGAGTTTAATTTAATATTTTTTACTGTACAAAGGAAACACAAACTGTGGACTCAAATACTGTTTTTTATAATAAAATGAAAATTACCAACAGTGACGTGTCCTGCATGTGGCAGTTTGTTAGAAATCAGATTGTGTATTTGGTGTATATAAGAAGTACAACGAACCATGCGTCTACCTTTTTAAGAAGACCTTGGAGTATGGTATCATGAAGTGAGATTAGTGTGTAATTCGGGTGTCTTTGGCCTAAGTTCTGCTGTACCAGCATCATGAAGCTGGCTCACTTTTAATTAAGGTAGATCACCATGGTAATCTGCACAGCTAACCTATTCCGCATCAGATCAAACCCTGCCAACAGCCAATCAGATCACTGCCAAAATGGAGTCAGCATTCCTACAGAGACATAAGTACTGATAAATGCAGCATTTTTGTCAGATGGACCTTAGCAGACACACTGATACATTTACGACTAGGGCTGTCAAAGTAAACGCTATAACTCAATTTCGTTTTAATGGCACTAATTTCTTTAACATATTAACACAACTTGCAATTTTTAGGTTGTAGTGTGCTCAGTTTCAAAGCTAGAGTGAAGATACTGGCATCATATGAAACTAGAAAACCTAAGGAATCCATTGGTAGGAGGTTAGATCATGCTCCAAACTTACACTAAATTTTGGCGAGGAAAAACTGTCATGGCCATTTTCAAAGGGTCCCTTGACCTCTGACCTCAAGATATGTGGATGAAAATGGGTTCTATGGGTACCCACGAGTCTCCCCTTTACAGACATGCCCACTTTATGATAATCACATGCAGTTTGGGGCAAGTTATAGTCAAGTCAGCACACTGACACACTGACAGATGTTGCTGCCTGTTGGGCTAGAGTTTGCCATGGTATGATTTGAGCATATTTTTTATGCTAAATGCAGTACCTGTGGGGGTTTTTGGGCAATATTTGTCATTGTTTTGTGTTGTTAATTGCTTTCCAATCATAAATATATACATTTATTAATTATTTGCCCACTCCCATGTTGATAAGAGTATTAAATAGTTGACAAATCTCCCTTAAGGTACATTTTGAACAGATAAAAAATATGCGATTAATTTGCGATTAATCACGATTAAAGGTACTGTTTGTAACTTCTTAAACTTACACTCTTATAAATCATTGCGGGTCGGTGTCCCATGCGCGCTTGCGTGTGGCTACGCTGTTCCAACACAAACTACACGGAAGCTCCAAAACCGCAAAGTTATATCTCGTGAAGCCCATCTTGCAAAACAGTGTCAACTAATCCTGCTCCACCCCCCCCCCCCGGGAAGACACATGGGAGACCGTAGCCCTGGTCTCCAGTGCCGGAGTCTCTGCTCCTCTGCCTGCCTGCTTGCCTTCACTCACACACCGCGCTTGTTCTCACAGGCTATCTCGCTCCACCTCTCACGTACATGCGCGCACACTACACACTGCAGAAGAGTTAGTTTAGCTCTGAGAATATCTAGTGAATGTACAGTGGAGGTTTGTGCAGAAATAAATGCTGCAGCTCCTCCAGACCAACAGAGGTTTCCCGTGTTGTTTCCTGCTGCTGAGTGAATAGACTGTACTCCGGAGCGAGTAACGTTATCGTCTCCGACCAAAACTCCGGTGTCTCCCCTGTTCCTTCTGAACACGGTCGGGAGGCTGAAGCAGGAAACACAGTATCAGCATTGATTCATGGAGAGACCTTCGTCCGGTCAGCTAACATTACTGTCAAGCAGGTGAAATATAGAGTGATATTGTGGTTTTAGCTGACGTGTGTCGCCTCACTGTGTTGATCAATGCTCGTTCATGTCTATGTAGAGCGAGCAGGACGCTGAGTTTCGTTGACTTAACGGCCACAGGTGTCGCTGTTAACAAGCAATTTCTGATTCTTAAATAGAGCCCCTTTAATTATGGACAATCATTCGATTAATCGTGATTAAAGTTTTTAATCAATTCACAGCCCTATACACAACATATTTTCTTTTCCTCAACAGTCCTACAATAGGCTACTTTAACATTGTTAAGTGTATCACATATTCATAGTAGCCAGGGGCGGGGCCAAGGAAGGCACACCTGATTGGCCGACCCCTGGAGATGCAAAACGACCACAAAGACATCACAAGCGACTACAAACAACATGGCCTCGTCATTTGTTGTCGTTTTGTGTCTTGCTTGTATGAGCCTCATGATCAGTTTGTTTATACAGCTATTTATTCATATTATTTCAAACTAGAATATTAAACGTTTGTTTGGCATCCATTATTACATTGAGTGAAAAATGTAAATATTATTAGTGTGCTGTTTATTATTGCCAAGCTTTAAATTTGAGTAATTTTTACTCATATTCCAAATGTGCCTCTTTTCTTTAACAGTTCTAAGTTTTATGTTTGGATATTATTTCTAGTATTTTCACAGTTTCTTATTCTATTCAAGTTGTCTGATTAGATTGTTTACATTTCAACTTGCTGATTATCACTTATTTTGCTGCCACAGTAACTGAATTTCCCTGCGGGCATTAGTTATATCAATATGGAGCATTGAACATCAGCAGGACTACATTTTATGAAGCAAGACTACTTAATTACTAAGTAAAACCTTGATTCCCTTCAAATCTGTGCACTTATGAACTTTAACCTGTTTTGAAATCTTTACCATCTGCAAATAGTTTGTATTTGTAAGAGGTTGAGCGGGAAAAGTAGGCCTACAACCCAGCACTGACATGATGCTCACTGATCTTGTCATTTCACAGGATAACGTGTGTAATTTTCCATTTCAACCAAGATTCCAAGTTCCAAGTCAATTCCATGTTAGTGTTCCCCCCCCCCCCCCCCCCCCCCCCCACACTCCCACGTCCACTGCTGCTCTTCAGACATACTGAGACTATGATTCAGAGACTATTAACTTGCGCTTGATGGCGTCACTTACAGTAATCTGTCTTTCCTGGGAGCAACACGCCCTCCAGTGGTGACATCTGGCAGTAAGATGGTTCACTGTCGGGGCAGTAATAGTGGATGCATAACACATTCAGTGGTGGAAAGCATTGTTGTATTGTACCTGTATATATTTTGCCAGAGTTTCAGTAAAATACCTGGTTTGAAAAAAGTGAAAAGTTGCAGTTATATTTCAGATCATTAAGGTTTCAAAAGGCTGAGAAAACAGAGCTCAGAGTAGCAGCAGATTTGAGAAGAGTAATTACATAGTGTGTCATAAAAAGTAAACAAAAAAAGTCATAGTATAGTATGTCTTAAAAAGTAAAAAAAAAAAAGAATATATATAGTATGTCATAAAAAGTATAAAAAAAGTGATAGTATAGTATTTCATGTTATATATTGTTGTTATATATATATATATATATTTAATGACATACTATACTATCACTTTTTTATACTATATATATATATAGTGTCATAAAAAGTAGAAAAAAAAGTCAAAGTATGTCATTCAAAATATCATAAAAAGTCATAGTATAGTATGTCATAAAAAGTTAAAAAAAAGTCATAGTATAGTATGTCATTTAAAAGTAAAAAAATATATAGTATGTAATAAAAAGTAAAAAAGACAGTATAGTATGTCAAAAAGCAGAAAAAAAGTCATAGTATAGTATGTCATTAAAAAAAAAATCATAAAAAGACAGTATAGTATGTCATAAAAAGTAAAGAAATATATTTTATGTCATAAAAAGCAGAAAAAAGTCATAGTATAGTATGTCATAAAAAGTACAAAAAATATATAGTACGTCATAAAAAGTTGAAAAAAAGTCATAGTATTTCATAAAATGTAAAAAATATATAGTATGTCATAAAAAGTAGAAAAAAGTCAGTATAGTATGTCATAAAAAAAGTTTAAAAAAAAATTCCACAGTATGGTGTCAAAAAAAGTTCTGAAATAGAAGTCATAGTGTAGCAGGACATAGGCAGCATGGTGCTGCAGTGGTTAGCACTATTGCCTCACAGCAAGAAGGTTCTAGGTTTGATCCCCCGGTCCAGACAGGGCCTTTCTGTGTGGAGTTTGCATGTTCTCCCCAACAGAAACCAGCGTCTGTCCCGTCTCGGTCGCAGACAAAGAGGACACAACTGCGGGGATATCATTAAATTGCCTGTGCATTGTCTGATTTATTACTGTGATTGCTCATAGAAAACAAAGTAACGTTCCCACACATAAAATTCACCACTGCAATACTTTTTGATTATTTTATCAAGGCATTTATCATGGTACACTTTTACATACACACATACACAGTATACATGGCAATAACAGAGTGAATGAAGAGGAATCTTCATTTGTTTTCTGTGTTTTTTTTTATGGGAATGTGGATCTTTCTTTCTTTTGAGGAGTTTCTCAGTGGTTTGCATGTTCCACATTTTATAGTGTGCCATGCTGTGTGGGACTCGCACTGGTCTGGTCTGGTCTGGTCTTGAATCAGTCTCACTCTGCCTTGGTCATGACTTGGTCTCGGTTTATGTGGTTTTGACTACAACACTTTCAAGAGGTAACTTTGGGATTTGGGGGCGCTGTTGACCACAAAACTAAATCAGTGTATCTTTGAAACAAGTACAAGCGGGTTACACAAACAGCTACCTTTCTGTTCTACGGAGTAAATATCAGGACTACCTTCATGCTTCCAGTACTTCAGTTTGTCTAAAGTAAAATAACGACACAAGAAAGGTATTTTAGAAGAAAAACTGATGTGATGTTTCCTCAACCCAATATCTGATATTCAATTTACATAAAAAGTAATCCCACATGATAAATACTCTCCAGGACACAGTTATCTTAGTACATATTTATTGGAAATGCAGTCAAAATAAAAATCAATTTTCAGAGAGAAGACTTGTTTGACAGTTCATCTTTGTCATAGAGAAAGACACATATAAGTGACATAAGTTAGTTTAGCTTATACAAGTGACATGCAATAAATAACAGCTCACTACAGTCTGACCTAACCTACATTTGCTTCCATTTGTACACAGCGGAACAGCGGCGGTGTAAACTGATATCCTCTTTTGAAATGCACAAAGGCTAGTGTAGAGAGTGGACTATCAATTGGTAATACGAAAATAGAACCAGGTAGCATTTGATACTTGAAAAGTAAAAGGACAGACAGACAGCAAGCACAACTGTGTACTTCTTTTTGTGCATTCAGCCTCCTTGAAATGCAGAACTTCATCTAAGTGGCAGGCGTTAATTCTTTCGCTTTGTTTTATTTCTTTTGTGACGGAAATAAACCTCCTCAACAAACCACAGGACAGGGCTTTGTGCATGTGTGGCACAGACTGACAGGGCATGCAGTTATCTCTGTGCAAATACTGAAAAAAGGACCAATATCTTTACAAAACATCGTAAGAAAGAGGAGCGACTGAAACAGGCCCCGAGAACAGATCTGAGTGTCTGGCTGGAAAGCACTGAGGACGACTGGAAAAAGTAGCTGCATGGAAGTAGTAATGTGGACTGTTACGTTTGCTGTCTCAGCATCTGTCTCCCGCTCTCAGTAAACCCAGTGACCCCGCGAATGAAATCTGCCACTGACATCCACTTAGTCCTCTGGATTGCAATGGATGATTTTGAGGACATTTTTGGGGCCTCCGGCTTGCTATCACGCCTAATAAATGAGCCACAATGATCAAATTACCACTCATTTTTTATTCAAAGGCAACAATGTCTTCATCGAACTCAGTAGGTAATGAATGTAGCTTTGTAAACATGTGGAATTACCTAACATACACAACTATTTACATATACAAAATGAGTGGCAAGTCTAATTATGGTTATTCTGATCTCCCTCCATCTCTCTTTCTCATCATTCAATAGCCCTTAAAGAAGCCTTCAGCCACCGTGGCTTCTTTAAAAGTCACCGTCAGAGAGTTGATAGTCACGTCTGTAGAAATCACCTTCCCGGGGTGTTCTGCTGCAAAGGGAGCAGCCTGACTGCCTGGCGGCGTCGTCGTGGTAACACTCTGATTGTCGTCAATCACTTCTTCCTCCTTCGTCGCCTCAGTAGCGGCGCAGCCACATGCCGCCTGAACGCTCACTATCACCGAGGTCGTGTTGTTGCTCTGACAAACGCTGCTCTCAAATACTGGACACTCCGTCCCTGACTCCACCTCCTCCTCACCTCTGTCCCAATCTGACCCGTCGCCCACGGAAACCGCGTCTTCTGGCACGGCCTCAGGCACCGAGGTACTGTCTTTTGATTGTTCGCACACAATCGTTTGGTTCTGTCTCGCTTCTGTCCATGTTTGTGTGCCTACCGCTGTCAGGTCGGCGTCCACCTTCTCCACCACCTCCATCTCTATGTCCTGTCGCTCCAGCAGGGGCGGGGAGCTGCACTCTGACGGACCTTAAAAAAAGAACATTTTGTTCATTTTTTGGAGGTCAAAGGTCATGAGCAGGGTACTGAATTTGTAAGTGATTAACTTGACAAACCAACCGTATAAACTGTCTTCACGTCTCTCCTCGGTGGTGCTTTCAGAATCCTGCTTGTCTTCTTCGCTGGTGACGCCCCAGTCCTCCTCGATGGGCTCCTCCATCATCCTGTGTGGAAGGATGGTTTTGTTTGGGGGTCCCTCTGACCTCCGTTTGGACACCCTCTGCTTGCTCTTCCTCCTGGCGAGGCGACGGTACAGGCTTCCCCGCTCGCCCTGGTCCACGTCTGTACTCATGGAGCGGGTGAGGGAGAGACGCAGTCGAGGGGGGGGCTTCTGCGAGATCTTGTTGGCACTGCGGAGGTCCATGGCAAAGATGTTCTGGGGCAGAGCAAAGGTGACAAGTTAACACATGGATCATTACTATGTTCATGGGAAATGTAGTCTTAAACTATATGTCTTGTGATATTCTAGACCAAAAAACAATAATTAATTGATCCTACTAAGTACTGACGGGGTGTAAAAGCCTTATTAAAAAGCCTCGTCCTGTTTTAATTTAGTAACTTTTTGCTCAACTCCTCGCTCCAAAACACAACATGTATTTTAACTGCATTGCATTCTGGTTTATTGAGGCTATCATTAGTGCTGAACAGTGGTGGACGAAGTATTCAAATCTTTTACTGAGTCCTAACCGCGGCGGCATGGGTTTGAATCCCACCTGTGGCCAATTCCGCATGTTGCCCCCTCTCTCTCTCCCCCTTTCTAAAAACTGTCCACTGGTAGGTGGTAGGTAGGGTCAAATGAAATATGCTATAGTTGCATTATGGGAAATGAGCTTGACCGATACTAGCAACTAAAAGTCAGGATATCTCGACCTCTGCTGCTTCGAATTTGGACTCTTCTTGTTTAAATGCACTCGAAATTGCTCAACTAAAACGGGCACCTGCCTGAGGGCTTATTCTGAGATTTGTTCCAACATTTTTAACCAACAATCATCTCCTGGGTTAAGGTGAAAACTGTCTTCAGTCAGCATTAGCGGAGCAAGGTATAACAAAAGCTCGTGAGACAAGAAGAAAGGTAAGTGTCGCTACCCGCAGGACGAGCCTCCTGGGTCTGAGACCTTTCCTCCGATAGGCCAGAGCTCTCATCTTCTCCTGACTGGGAGAGAGAGGGGGCGGGAGAAGACAGAGACAAAGTGACAAAGAGAAACAGACTGTGAGCGAGAGAACAGAAAGAAAACACAAATAAAGTGCTTTGCAAGCAAAAAAAAAGGAAGCTCTCCAAGATTACTCACTGCTCTTCGTAAGCCAGGACCAGGCGCGGGTCCAAAATATTGTCCTCTGGTTCCCAAGTACTGTACCTGCCAACACACACACACATTCAAATAAGTCTATCTATCTATCTATCTTCCCAGGACACGGTGTCCAAGGTATCAAGAAGCATATTTTGAAAAGGCTACAGAGTTTATATTGAAGGGGATGAGGTCACTGGATGATGACTCAAGGCTTACTCACTTTGGGGACCATCCCTGCCATTTCAGTAGATACTCCACATTACCCTGAGGAGAGACAGGAGAGAGAGAGAGAGAGAGAGAGAGAGAGAGAGAGGGGAGGGGCGCTTTTAGAGGAGACACATTCTCACAACCTGTATATTGAATGATCTGCTCCAGCGGTGTGATGCAGAAACAAACTGTTCTGTGAGAGCGAGTGAGAAAAAGGATGACTGTCACTTTAAAGTGTGGAGAGAGAGAGAGCAGGGAGGGAGGGTCATGGACATTCTTCTCCCTTTCAAATGGTGTTTCTCTGAGGGATGACGTCAATGACAGCGGGGCTGGGCGGCCTCCAAACAGCAGCTTTTCTCTCGCGCCGCGGTGACGTGACTGCACATGGCTTCGCCAGCCGGTCTCCACAATACACGGGCTCTATGTTGAACATTACACCGGTGGCTCTGATAGGTGGGGCCACGGGAACATGTAAACAACGTGGTGTTGCGCAACGTTCAACCTGCGAGCCTCATCATCCTCAGTGAAAAATAACTGTATCACTCACAGAGTGCGTATGTGGAGTTTTTATTTATGAGGACATCGGCGGTATAGTTTCACCATTTTATTATATCATCCTTAACTTTATAACAGCATGTTATCCTAAAATTAAATAAAGGGGATGTCGCACTGCACTTTTTCATTTATTTACATCCCAGAGTACACTGTGTCCATGTGCACATGCTGCGTCAATACACTCGTTTTCTATTTGACAACCCGATCTGTTATGAATCCACATCTCCTCCACTGTACAAAATCAATGGGTCACTATTACGCAGCGTTTCGGTGACATTACGCAGCAGTTTCACATCGATACTCAGCCGCTCGCTGGCGTAACTCAAATCAACTGCGCAGCTCCCCGCACACACCAGCCCCGTGTGCCCGTTTTCAGGATACACACCCCCTTTTCCATCGTACTACAGCTGCGTAGGCTCCCTCTAAAAAACACGCTTCAGCGCTGCAGCATCTCCGCGGCTGCACAGGAAGGCTACAGGATGCCACTCGTAGCGATGTGAAACAATGTTCAACTTTGGCGCAGTTGATTAAAAGGGAGAGATTAGTCTGAACATGTCTTTTTTGCGTAAACTGTAGGGAAAGTGCGTAGCCTAGTTTTGTTGTGCACGAGTACAGCGAATGGTACACGCTGTTCGTTAGGATAAAACAACACCGGGAAATAAGTTATGCAAGTTATACGAAGTGAATTCCTCTCACCTTTCTCACTCTCTTCTTAGTTATTGACTCCACGGCAAACACTTGGTCTCCCACTGATGACAGCTCCATCTCCGAGCGCTGCTCCACACGCTTCCCAAAACAAGACGCAAACTGGGTCTGTTAATTGTACTAAAATATAAATAGTCTCCTTATAGAGGACAAGTGGGTAAAAAAAAAAAACCCTCTTAGTGTGTCCTTTGGCCCCGGTGGGAACACTTGCTCTGAGCGCTGAGTCCCTGCGCTTCCCCTCTCACTCCAAACTCCAGCTGCCTGCCTGCCTCACTTTTTAAAATCTGCGACACATCAACAACACGGTACAGGACAACGCGCTCCTTTAAGTCGAGCGCGCCGCCTTTCCATTGCGTAGTGCCGAGCCCCCAGTGTGCGTACGCGCGCCCGCGAGGACGCGCACGCAAATTGGAGCAGAGTGCAGAGGAGGGACAGAGAAGGATGGAGGGGGGGGGGGTCAAAGAGACAAGGTTATTATGAGACACCAAAGTTGGTTGGAGTAGAAACATGAGGGGTTTCACTAACATTTCATCATTAAAAAATATCGCCATTAATCCAGTTGGCACTCCAACTCAGTTCACTCATTTTTTATTTCATGGCTGAACTTTAAAAACCTTACTCTTTAGTAATATCCAACATGACTTTATATTTTATTTAATTCCTTGTAAAACATGTAATGCCTCTTTCTCGCCTCAAATGTTTTCAGAATCATCTCGTAGTGTGCTGTTTAGCTGTAAAATGAGAAAGTTTGTGACAAGGCAGCCATGTTGAGATCTGTAGAGGAAATACCAAGCACCGCCCACCATCCGGAGCACAGCCAATAGGAACGCTCAATATATAATTATTATATGCTATAGAAAAAATAGAAATATTTTGGGAAATACACCTATTCTAATTAATGCAGAGAGTTAGCCTAGATGAGAAGCTCAATACCATTCTCACATCAGTATGGTCAATAATAAGCCGGAGCCAGCAGAGTGTTAGCTTAGTTTAGCACGAAGTGTGGAAACAGGGGAAACAGCAAGCCTGGCTCTGTCCAAAGGGACATCAACATTTTCTTCAGACATATTATAAAATTATGAAGAAAAACAATATACGACTAAAATTACAATATATTCACTTATTATGTACCGAAAAATGAACTTCCATCAGATTCCATTCAGATTTAAACAACAATTTTCTCAGCTTTAGAGATGCTGGTAGGTGAATTTTGTTACCTTTGGACAAAGTTATGCTAGCTGTTTCCCCTGATTCCATGCTTTATGCTAAGCTAAGCTAACCTAACCAGCCATGGGCTGTAGCCTTAACTCTTCCCCACAAAGCAAATATATTTATTTCCCAAAATGTCAAACTGTTTCTTTAAGATGTTAACAAACAGAACAACATGTCAATCCAATCATAGCCTCAAAATAGGACAACTAGGTTTGATATAAAGGCTTTCTGCTCTTTCACAGGTGAAACACAGTCAAACGAAGTTGTGCAGTTAAAACACTGGACTCAGCATGCAGCATTTGAGCTCATGTATTTTTATGTAACAGTACTAAAGGCAGGAAAGATCAGAATCTGCAATGGAAATGAAAGCCTTGCTTCACTCTGGTGGAGATGTTCACCCCTCCAGCCGCGTTTGATCCAAATATGGAACTAAACAGCTAAACACTGACTGGAAATCTTAATTTTACATCCTGAATGCTAAGCAACATCTCTGCACAGAGGAGAGCTGGAAATAAGGTTGAGCACAACACAAATGAAAAAATATCTCAGTGATTATAATGACCGCTGATATGTTGCAGCCAACATTTATTACCATTAGAGAGGACTGATTCTTAAAACCTATGTTAGGTGGTTTGGTCACAACCACTGACCACACCCACTTATCTAACTTCATACCTGAACGTGTACTCGTCCAGCCCCCCAGGTGGGCACAGCTCATAAAGGTAAAGTGACTGCTGTGGAAAAAAGGCCCAGAGCCAATTTCCTATTATCTTTCATTGAGGCTGGTGTGGATCAGTTTACAGTAGGACTTTCTGTAACTAAACACACACACACACACACACACACACACACACACACACACACACACACACACACACAAACACACACACACACACACACACACACACACACTCACACACACACACACACACACACACACACACACACACACACACACAAACACAGTCCCTCCACACAGTCCACGGTCTCTCTGCACCTGGAACACTTGCATCACTTACGGACATTGGGTGTCATGGCAACAGTTTCTACGGCGACCACGGGAAAAGCTGGATGATGATGATGATGATGAGACAGCAGGAAGAGTTGATGAACAGTTCAGGGCTAAAGAGTGATCCACCTATACTGACCAACTGTGACCTTTGACCTCCTAATCCCGAGATTATGTAAACAACCCAACCAGAAAATTCCTATAATAATCCAATACTATTCTTATAGTGATATATACAGTAGCATCTGTGGTATTACAGTAAATAGAGTAGATTCATTTTATAGTGATTATGGGCTTTAGAATAAAAAAAATGTATCTTTAGGTGTCTATAGCTGTTCTGGTGAGGTTTGATATAATTAGAGTGGTGACTAATGATTATTTTCATTATCAATTAATCTTCCAATTATTTTCTCAATTATTTCATAATTGTTTGGTATATAAAGTGTCAGAAAATACTAAAAAATAGCCCCTAACTTGTTCCAAAAGCTCAAGTTTGCCTATTGAAATTGTTCTTGCAACAGTCAAAAACCTAAAGGTAATTAGTTTGTTAAACTCTTATTTTTAATAAATGTGAAAATGTGGGGAACTTGCAATCAGCATTTTTTTTTTAAAAATGTTTTGCTTAAAAAAAATACTTATATACTTATAAAATAAATTGATGTAGCAGAGACCGAGATGTCCTGACTTTTAATCCCTAGAATAGGTCAATCTCCAAAAACTATAAATCTTACATTTCCCATAATGCAACTGCAGCTCATGAGATCCTCCCTGCCTGGTAAACACCCATGTATTTCAAACTTCACATCTCCAGTTTGTAACACAGTTTCTGTTAAATTGTTTTTGTCTCAATCCCAAACCAAGATAACCCTGATGACATCACTATGACATCTTCAGGGTTATTTTGTCAGACTTTAGACAAGCTCCCTTCAGAGGCACGGAAGACTTTATACAAATGTTTTTTTTTTACAGGTTGAGTAGTATTCTTCATGAGGAGTAAACTGAACTTGTAAAATAAAATTGGTGGACTGCCCCTTTAAGTTGATGCTATAATGCTCCTTTAATATTCTTGCAAGAGTTTGGTGGTATTTACTGGAGTTTAGTGATGTTATTGAGCACTGTGGTGTATTAATATCCCAACAGGGACTGTGGTGAGTTTGCACACAGTGATCCTGCATGATCTTATAGCTCCGGTAAGAGACTTGTGCTGATCTCATTGTGCTTTAAGGTGTTATTATCCTATAGTACTAGTAGTACTACAGGGACCAGCGTTACGGTATCACTTTAAAAATGTACTACAGCGCTTTTCCCGTAAGGAGGAGGATATCGCAGCAATTCAGAAAAAAAAGTAAGGCTATCACATGACTTGTTATCTGCCCGGATACTACTGTGGCGGAGTTGGGAGCTGAGGATGGAGCGGCAAAAAACAACACGGCAGGACGGATCACAGCCTAGCTCGCTCCCACCCACATGTTATGACTCACGCATGACTCACCAAACGTGACGGTAAAATCACCGCCGCTTCTCTGGAATAACAACAGAGAGAAAAAAACAGTAGGGTCACTTACAGACCGACTCATACCGGGAATCCATGCGTTTCTGATTTACTCCCCTTTGTCCTGGGGGCTTGTACTTCATCTGGATCGCCTGGTACGGGGGAAGCACTTCTGGGAAATATATATATAAAAAAAAAAACATTCAAATTTCACTGCAGTGAAACACGAAGCTGCACTGCTCTAACTTTATCTGACAGAGAACATGTATGATCACTAGATATCTTTTTATGCAACAGACCTAACATTCAACATTTGGTATCAGTTACCACACAGTGTGCATGTCTGCAGGTAAAACAGCCAGGTCTCAGTACTTTATACTTCTACTCCACTACGTCAGAGGGAAGTATTGTACTTTATACTCTTCTACATGTCAGAGGGAAGTACTGTACTTTACACTCCACTACATGTCAGAGGGAAGTATTGTACTTTATATTCCACTACATGTCAGAGGGAAGTACTTTATATTCCACTACGTGTCAGACGGTAGTACTTTATATTCCACTACGTGTAAGAGTGAAGTACTTTATACTCCACTACATGTCAGAGGGAAGTACTTTATATTACACTACATGTCAGAGGGAAGTATTTTACTTTATACTCCACTGCATTTCAGAGGGAAGTATTGTACTTTATACTCCACTACATGTCAGAGGGGAGTATTTTACTTTATACTCCACTGCATGTCAGAGGGAAGTATTGTACTTTATACTCCACTACATGTCAGAGGGAAGTATTTTACTTTATACTCCACTGCATGTCAGAGGGAAGTATTGTACTTTATACTCCACTACATGTCAGAGGGGAGTATTGTACTTTATACTCCACTACATGTCAGAGGGAAGTATTGGACTTTATACTCACATACATGTCAGAGGGAAGTATTGTACTTTATACTCCACTACATGTCAAAGGGTAGTACTTTATATTCCACTACATGTCAGAGAGAAGTATTGTACTTTATATTCCACTACATGTCAGAGGGAAGTACTTTATATTCCACTACGTGTCAGAGGGTAGTACTTTATATTCCACTACGTGTAAGAGAGAAGTATTGTACTTTATATTCCACTACATGTCAGAGGGAAGTACTTTATACTCCACTACATGTCAGAGGGAAGTATTGTACTTTATACTCCACTAATGTCAGAGGGAAGTATTGTACTTTATACTACACTATATGTCAGAGGCAAGTATTGTACTTTATACTCCACTACATGTCAGAGGGTAGTATTGCACTTAATACTCCACTATATGTCGTAGGGAAGTATTGTACTTTATACTCCACTACATGTCAGAGGGTAGTACTTTATATTCCACTACATGTCAGAGGGAAGTACTTTATATTCCACTAGATGTCAGAGGGAAGTACTTTATATTCCGCTACATGTCAGAGGGTAGTACTATATATTCCACTACATGTCAGACTGAAGTACTTTATATTCCACTACATGTCAGAGGGTAGTACTTTATACTCCACTACATGTCAGAGGGAAGTACTGTACATTCCACTACATGTCAGAGGGAAGTACTTTATACTCTAGAATATGTCAGAGGCAAGTATTGTACTTTATACTCCACTACATGTCAGAGGGAAGTATCGTACTTTATACTCCACTACATGTTAGAGGGTAGTATTGTGCTTTATACTCCACTATATGACAGAGGGAAGTATTGTACTTTATACTCCACTACATATCAGAGGGAAGTATTGCACTTTATACTCCACTACATGTCAGAGGGATGTATTGAACTTTATACTCCACTATATGTCAGAGGGTAGTATTGTACTTTATACTCCACTATATGTCAGAGGGAAGTATTGTACTTTATACTCCACTACATGTCAGAGGGAAGTATTGTACTTTATACTCCACTACATGTCAGAGGGAAGTATTGTACTTTATACTCCACTACATGTCAGAGGGAATTATTGTACTTTATACTCCACTATATGTCAGAGGGAAGTATTGGACACTATACTCCACTACATGTCAGAGGGAAGAGTTGTACTTTATACTCCACTATATGTCAGAGGCAAGTATTGTACTTTATACTCCACTACATGTCAGAGGGAAGTATTGTACTTTATACTCCACTACATGTCAGAGGTTGGTATTGTACTTTATACTCCACTATATGTCAGAGGGAAGAGTTGTACTTTATACTCCACTACGTGTCAGAGGGTAGTATTGTACTTAATACTCCACTATATGTCGTAGGGAAGTATTGTACTTTATACTCCACTACATGTCAGAGGAAGTATTGTGCTTTATACTCCACTATATGTCAGAGGGAAGTATTGTACTTTATACTCCACTATATGTCAGAGGCAAGTATTGTACTTTATACTCCACTACATGTCAGAGGGAAGTATTGCACTTTATACTCCACTACATGTCAGAGGGAAGAGTTGTACTTTTTACTCCACTATATGTCAGAGGCAAGTATTGTACTTTATACTCCAATACATGTCAGAGGGAAGTATTGTACTTTATACTCCACTACATGTCAGAGGTTGGTATTGTACTTTATACTCCACTATATGTCAGAGGGAAGAGTTGTACTTTATACTCCACTACATGTCAGAGGGTAGTATTGTACTTTATACTCCACTATATGTCAGAGGCAAGTATTGTACTTTATACTCCACTACATGTCAGAGGGTAGTACTTTATATTCCACTACATGTCAGAGGGAAGTACTTTATATTCCACTAGATGTCAGAGGGAAGTACTTTATATTCCGCTACATGTCAGAGGGTAGTACTATATATTCCACTACATGTCAGACTGAAGTACTTTATATTCCACTACATGTCAGAGGGTAGTACTTTATACTCCACTACATGTCAGAGGGAAGTACTGTACATTCCACTACATGTCAGAGGGAAGTACTTTATACTCTAGAATATGTCAGAGGCAAGTATTGTACTTTATACTCCACTACATGTCAGAGGGAAGTATCGTACTTTATACTCCACTACATGTTAGAGGGTAGTATTGTGCTTTATACTCCACTATATGACAGAGGGAAGTATTGTACTTTATACTCCACTACATATCAGAGGGAAGTATTGCACTTTATACTCCACTACATGTCAGAGGGATGTATTGAACTTTATACTCCACTATATGTCAGAGGGTAGTATTGTACTTTATACTCCACTATATGTCAGAGGGAAGTATTGTACTTTATACTCCACTACATGTCAGAGGGAAGTATTGTACTCTATACTCCACTATATGTCAGAGGGAAGTATTGTACTTTATACTCCTGTACATGTCAGAGGGAAGTATTGTACTTTATACTCCACTACATGTCAGAGGGAAGTATTGTACTTTATACTCCACTACATGTCAGAGGGAAGTATTGTACTTTATACTCCACTACATGTCAGAGGGAAGTATTGTACTTTATACTCCACTACATGTCAGAGGGAAGTATTGTACTTTATACTCCACTACATGTCAGAGGGTAGTATTGTACTTTATATTCCACTACATGTCAGAGGGAATTATTGTACTTTATACTCCACTATATGTCAGAGGGAAGTATTGGACACTATACTCCACTACATGTCAGAGGGAAGAGTTGTACTTTATACTCCACTATATGTCAGAGGCAAGTATTGTACTTTATACTCCACTACATGTCAGAGGGAAGTATTGTACTTTATACTCCACTACATGTCAGAGGTTGGTATTGTACTTTATACTCCACTATATGTCAGAGGGAAGAGTTGTACTTTATACTCCACTACGTGTCAGAGGGTAGTATTGTACTTAATACTCCACTATATGTCGTAGGGAAGTATTGTACTTTATACTCCACTACATGTCAGAGGAAGTATTGTGCTTTATACTCCACTATATGTCAGAGGGAAGTATTGTACTTTATACTCCACTATATGTCAGAGGCAAGTATTGTACTTTATACTCCACTACATGTCAGAGGGAAGTATTGCACTTTATACTCCACTACATGTCAGAGGGAAGAGTTGTACTTTATACTCCACTATATGTCAGAGGCAAGTATTGTACTTTATACTCCAATACATGTCAGAGGGAAGTATTGTACTTTATACTCCACTACATGTCAGAGGTTGGTATTGTACTTTATACTCCACTATATGTCAGAGGGAAGAGTTGTACTTTATACTCCACTACATGTCAGAGGGTAGTATTGTACTTTATACTCCACTATATGTCGTAGGGAAGTATTGTACTTTATACTCCACTACATGTCAGAGGAAGTATTGTGCTTTATACTCCACTATATGTCAGAGGGAAGTATTGTACTTTATACTCCACTATATGTCAGAGGCAAGTATTGCACTTTATACTCCACTACATGTCAGAGGGAAGTATTGTACTTTATACTCCTCTATATGTCAGAGGGTAGTATTGTACTTTATACTCCACTACATGTCAGAGGGAAGAGTTGTACTTTATACTCCACTATATGTCAGAGGCAAGTATTGTACTTTATACTCCAATACATGTCAGAGGGTAGTATTGTACTTTATACTCCACTATATGTCAGAGGGAAGAGTTGTACTTTATACTCCACTACATGTCAGAGGGAAGTATTGTACTTTATACTCCACTATATGTCAGAGGGAAGAGTTGTACTTTATACTCCACTACGTGTCAGAGGGTAGTATTGTACTTAATACTCCACTATATGTCGTAGGGAAGTATTGTACTTTATACTCCACTACATGTCAGAGGAAGTATTGTGCTTTATACTCCACTATATGTCAGAGGGAAGTATTGTACTTTATACTCCACTATATGTCAGAGGCAAGTGTTGTACTTTATACTCCACTACATGTCAGAGGGAAGTATTGCACTTTATACTCCACTACATGTCAGAGGGAAGAGTTGTACTTTTTACTCCACTATATGTCAGAGGCAAGTATTGTACTTTATACTCCAATACATGTCAGAGGGAAGTATTGTACTTTATACTCCACTACATGTCAGAGGTTGGTATTGTACTTTATACTCCACTATATGTCAGAGGGAAGAGTTGTACTTTATACTCCACTACATGTCAGAGGGTAGTATTGTACTTTATACTCCACTATATGTCGTAGGGAAGTATTGTACTTTATACTCCACTACATGTCAGAGGAAGTATTGTGCTTTATACTCCACTATATGTCAGAGGGAAGTATTGTACTTTATACTCCACTATATGTCAGAGGCAAGTATTGCACTTTATACTCCACTACATGTCAGAGGGAAGTATTGTACTTTATACTCCTCTATATGTCAGAGGGTAGTATTGT
This sequence comes from Sebastolobus alascanus, assembly GCA_916701645.2. NCBI lineage: Eukaryota > Metazoa > Chordata > Actinopteri > Perciformes > Sebastidae > Sebastolobus > Sebastolobus alascanus. The sequence goes on along the minus strand of CAKAOJ020000035.1, from coordinate 1,250,187 downwards.
ACTTTATACTCCACTACATGTCAGAGGGAAGAGTTGTACTTTATACTCCACTATATGTCAGAGGCAAGTATTGTACTTTATACTCCAATACATGTCAGAGGGTAGTATTGTACTTTATACTCCACTATATGTCAGAGGGAAGAGTTGTACTTTATACTCCACTACATGTCAGAGGGAAGTATTGTACTTTATACTCCACTACATGTCAGAGAGTAGTATTGTACTTAATACTCCACTCAGTGCTGGACTGGCCATCTGGCATACCGGGCGTTTTCCCGGTGGGCCGACGTCCTTTTGGGGCCGACGTATGTCCTTTTTTTTTTTTTTGGCCTATAAAACAAGTAAATCGACCCATTTCTTTTCCTTAATTGACACTGGGCTGGCCCATTCGCTCTGTGTCGGGCGGCCACAGTGAGGAGGAGAGGGAGAGAGATGAGGGAGTTAGTGTAGAGTTTGCAGTAAGCAGTTATGGGCTAGCAGCCTGGCTCAACATGTCATGAGAGATGAGCAGTGCTCGAAGTGGGCCGTTACGTAGCGGTACGCAGGATGTTAATCATTTTACTCCTTGGCGTACCGTGACTTTTTCATGCGTACCGGAGCTTCTCACAAGCTGCCGGTCCTCTCCTCTGCCCTCTCCATATCAGGTTCTCTGGGAGATTCATAACGGCGCAGCGCCTGCGTATTTGCGCCGCGTGGGTTCCTATAGGGAGCGGAAGCGCCGCGCTATTAATCTCCGCTGGAGCTGAAGCCTGGCTGTTCACATCAGAAGCGCATTTCTCTGCGCTGGTCAACATGTGATTCTGATCCTCTGCTGTTTACTATCCATCTCTCTCTGTCTGTCTGCTTATGTGTGTCTGCCAGGGGCGGGGCCAAAGAGGGGGCCGGGGCCGGCACAGGCCACCCCTGGAATCTAAATGGCCCCCCCATCAGAGTCTGAATGTGATAGGTCCAATAAGACTCAACAAACATTAATGATGATCTGATGTATTACTGATATACTGTATGAGACCCAGCTGAAGTTCTCAACATTTTTAATAAGGAATTCAGCATCACTGTTTCTGGCACTGTAAAGCAATATAATCCTAAAAAGGGACAGCAGTGGCAAAAAAATGAATTATAATTTATGAATATTAGTTTAGATATTCACACGCAAAGTTTATGCCAGAGGGGCAAATTATTCAGTTTTCTTTCCTGAGATTTAAAGGTAAAATTAGAAGTTCAACATAAAATGCTGTTGCGGTGTACTTATTATTTTGTTATTTTCATTGTTTTAAAGTCACCAGAATTCAGGAAACAAAGTCTCTGAAACTCAAATTTTTCTGGGGGAGGACCCCCAGACCCCACGCTTTGGTTTTGAAATCCTCCTTATTTTTAATGTTTGAGGTCTCAAGGTTGGCAAGTATACAAAACAACCACATTTGAAGGTATTTCCTCGAATAGAGCCTTCAACAAAACATGGTACACACAGCACAAACGGGCGGTGATGGGGCCGGTCTGGGCTAAAATGCCAGGGCCTATTTTTTGTCCCAGTCCAGCCCTGACTCCACTCTATGTCGTAGGGAAGTGTTGTACTTTATACTCAACTACATGTCAGAGGGTAGTACTTTATATTCCACTACATGACAGAGGGTAGTACTATATATTCCACTACATGGCAGACTGAAGTACTTTATATTCCACTACATGTCAGAGGGTAGTACTTTATACTCCACTACATGTCAGAGGGAAGTACTTTATATTCCACTACATGTCAGAGGGAAGTACTTTATATTCCACTACATGTCAGAGGGAAGTACTTTATACTCCACTATATGTCAGAGGGAAGAGTTGTACTTTATACTCCACTATATGTCAGAGGCAAGTATTGTACTTTATATTCCACTACATGTCAGAGGGAAGTATTGTACTTTATACTCCACTATATGTCAGAGGGTAGTATTGTACTTTATACTCCACTACATGTCAGAGGGAAGAGTTGTACTTTATACTCCAATATATGTCAGAGGCAAGTATTGTGCTTTATACTCCACTACATGTCAGAGGGAAGTATTGTACTTTATATTCCACTACATGTCAGAGGCAAGTATTGTGCTTTATACTCCACTACATGTCAGAGGGAAGTATTGTACTTTATATTCCACTACATGTCAGAGGGAAGTATTGTACTTTATATTCCACTACATGTCAGAGGGAAGTATTGTACTTTATACTCCACTACATGTCAGAGGAAAGTATTGTACTCTATACTCCACTACATGTCAGAGGGAAGGATTGTACTTTATACTCTACTACATGTCAGAGGGAAGTATTGTACTTTATACTCCACTACATGTCAGAGGGTAGTATTGTACTTAATACTCCACTCTCTGTCGTAGGGATGTATTGTACTTTATACTCCACTACATGTCAGAGGGTAGTACTTTATATTCCACTACATGTCAGACGAAAGTACTATATATTCCACTACATGTCAGAGGGAAGTACTTTATACTCCACTACATGTCAGAGGGAAGTATTGTACTTTATATTCCACTACATGTCAGAGGGAAGTACTTTATATTCCACTACATGTCAGAGGAAAGTACTTTATAGTCCACTATATGTCAGAGGCAAGTATTGTACTTTATACTCCACTACATGTCAGAGGGAAGTATTGTACTTTATACTCCACTACATGTCAGAGGGTAGTATTGTTCTTTATACTCCACTATATGTCAGAGGGAAGAGTTGTACTTTATACTCCACTATATGTCAGAGGCAAGTATTGTACTTCATATTCCACTACATGTCAGAGGGAAGTATTGCACTTTATACTCCACTCTATGTCAGAGGGAAGTATTGTACTTTATACTTCACTACATGTCAAAGGGAAGTATTGTACTTTATATTCCACTACATGTCAGAGGGAAGTATTGTACTTTATACTCCACTACATGTCAGAGGGAAGTCTTGTTCTTTATATTCCACTACATGTCAGAGGGAAGTATTGTACTTTATACTCCACTACATGTCAAAGGGAAGTATTTTACTTTATATTCCACTACATGTCAGACGGAAGTCTTGTACTTTATATTCCACTACATGTCAGAGGGAAGTGTTGTACTTTATATTCCACTACATGTCAGAGGGAAGTATTGTACTTTATATTGCACTACATGACACTCGACTTGGACTTTGAAGCAGCAGTGGGTAGAAATGAAGCAAATATGATTTTAAAAAGTAATTTTTATAAAACAGTCACTATATCCTGACAGTAGTACATGAGACTGGTTATCTGTGAAAAAAAATCATGTGCCTCTGTGTCCTCCGGTGCTCCTAATGGCATCTGCAAAATTTCACAGACCGGAGGAAAACAACCAATCAGAGCCGAGCTGGAGCCTGCCGTCTCTGAGCAGCTGTCAATCACTCGCAAACTTCGATCAAACAGTCAAACTAGGCAGCGCTGATCAAATATGAATCAATATTCTGTTACTGTGATGCCTATTTCTCTCCTCAAAAGTTTTCAGAAACATCTTGTAGTGTACTGTTTAGCTGTAAAATGAGAAAGTTTGTGACCCAATAGGAACGCTCTCTCTCTGAAATTACCTGTGATTGGCCAAAGTCCCCCGTCACGGGCTAGATTTTTTAAAGCCTGAAAACAGAGCCATGAGGAGGTGCAGAAGTCTAGTTTTCTCTCAGAACACTTGAATTACAATATGCTGAAAGGTTATTATGATACTTTTGCCCAATGGTGCCAAAAATATTCTGCCTACTGCAGGTTTAATTCCCCAGATCCACTTGACCATGAAGAACTAACATTATGTTACTGAGTGGAAAAAAATTATACCAAAGATAAATTTGTTCGAGTACAAAAACTACGCTGTGGTCAACAAAAAAATGAATTGCAGTATGCAAAACGTGCATGTCGAACATTTTAGACAGAGACAAAAATGGCATTACATTTGGTGAAGAGCGCATTGTGACTTTTTTAGGACTCAAAGCTCAAAGTTTAGGACTTGAGACTTACTTGTGACCTGCCTAAACAATGACTTGCTCCCTCCTCTGCTACTAATGCTTTTGTACTTTCCTTGAGTACAAGTTTGAATGCTGGACTTCTACTTGTAATGAAATATTTCTACTAGTGTGGTGTGGTATTACTACTTTTACTGTGCAGTTTTTCTCATTCACTTTGGATCAATTCTCGAATGAGAATGCTTTTTTCCAAAACAATAAGTTCAAATTTCTAAACAATTAGTTTGTCGTTCACGACAGATTTGAATTTCTCATTCATTCAAGCAAATTGCACATGTTTTGGCACACATGTGCAGGTACAATTGTCTAAATAACCATTTGTACATGGCTTACCGTCAGATCACAACTGATGAGTCGACTCTCAGTGAAATTGTCACAATTTATAAATATTCTTTCATCGTTGAGCCATCACACGCATAATGATCCATTCATTTATCATATTCTGTCAGACAAACATGTATATTCCAGCATTTTTTTTTCTCTCTTTTTGGCATTAGATGATCATTTTGAGGCAAATTTTCTGTTCACATGACAGAACAAAGGTGAATTTTCTGTTTACTATATTCTATTATTATTCTATATTCTGTTTACTCTGTTTTATCTTTCCAGGGTTGAGTGCCATGGTGAAAACACATCTCAACATTTTGACCCATACGACCAGTGAAGGAGCCAGGTGGTGTATCGGGGATAATTGATACTGAAATGTATGAGTAGGAACCAATGTTAGCCGGGTCAGGTGTTCCGCCCGGAGGCATAAACAGTTTTTGACCGCTGAGGCAGCATGTTGATGCAGTCGTTACTTGTATATTGTTTGTTTGTTGCTTTTGGAGTGAACGTGTAGTCGAGTTAATGGGTAAACTTCATGTAAAAACAGACGGGGTGTTGAAGCATAAAGTGTGTTCCGGACTTTGATGATCCGCGGGAACGTAAATCAGGTGAGTCCGGTGAGACACTTCAGTGGCTTAAAGCCAATTTACTGACACAATAACGAGGTTTTGAAGCATGAATGAAGTGTTTAGGGTGAGTTACCACCTGTTGCAAAACATGCAATGGAGTTGTGATGTCCAATGAAACAGTTGACAGTTTAGAGAGACTTTGAACTTCTACTGGAAAATGTATTTTTTTGTTTTTTTAAGGTCCAACACAATGAGAGAATATTTTCTAATCAATCTCATTATTATTGTCGCAAAGTTTTTAGTTTCGTTAAACCTCATTTTAATGTTTTTAAGAAAGAAATGGAACTATATATTAAGATTATATTTTCTGCAAAAAGGCTAGTGAAACGATGAGTTTGTGCTCCCATTTTAATGTTTTTACTTAGGTTACTATTATTTTATTTATATTAATCCCTGGCATGTTTTGTGTTCAATGCTATTTTTTTATTTGTTTGTTTTTATTTATCCCTCTATTTCCTTTCTATGTATTGTTTACCTTTGTATTGATTTAATTGTTCTTTGTATTGTTTACAAATCTAAATAAAGTCTATTGAAAAAAAAAAAAAACTTACAGTTTAGAGAAAGTTAAGACTGTTTAAAAAAATGAGCCAAAGCGACTGAGTAAAACTAAAGTAAAGGATCCAAGTACTTCCTCCTCCACTGGTCAGGAAAATAACAATGATTGTATAAACACTTTTTGCTCCAATTTGCACAAACTAAAAAACTTAATTAATTATGTAATGTGGCGTAACAGTTATTTGAATCTGAATATGTTGAGCAAAATACATTAGGGATAAAGGTTTTATATTATATACTCATTATGTTTATTATGTACAGATGCAAGAAAGACATTTTGATGAGTTGAAGACTAAAGATAAAACCCAAACCAGTGGAACCAAGAGAAGAAAATACAAAAGACAGAAACCAAACTTAGTAACATCAACCTGTCATCATGACTGTAAAGATATAAATAACCATGGGAGGTTACTGTACATTTATGTTTATTAGCATTCATCAATATTAAAATAGAAATCTTTGGTAATGACAATTCCTCAGACTACAGGGAGAGTTTTTTGCACTCATTATATTTACAGTGTTTTGCAGTTTCTTCCAACAACCACCTTAAAGAATCAACAAATGTAAAACACCTGGCTACTGCCTAAGGTTTGTAGTGATGGTAACAATGATGAAAACCAAAAGTAAACATATTAAAACACACTAATCACAACTATAACTAGAGACCATCTTGCCATGGGATCACACCAGCTGCGACGCCAAATCGGGCCAGGGGAGTAAAGTGGGTGGGGGGGGGGCCTTTCCCCACTTCCTACCCCCCCTTACTTCCGGCACCCTTGGTCGGACCGCACCCATCTTCGAACTCGGCCTTTCTTTTTAATCTCAACTACACACCTGTAAAGTTTCGTGACTGCGTTGACAAAATCTGTCCACAGACCGAAATATAAACACCTGGCAAAGAACTCAAAACCACTTCTGTGGTCGTTCCCGCTACAGTAGGCGTCTCCATGACCCCAGTTTCTCCGTGACGACTCACACAAGGTGAAAACCACACACACGCCGTCGCGGCTGGTAATTATGAAGAAACTGTGTGCAAATACATCTTCTTTAAAATACACATTTATTCGTTAAAGACCGCAGTGCTTCTGTGGCAGAATCGCCCTCCTTAAACTGATCTCAGTCAAGCTGTCAGGATTGTGAATACAGATAGACGGGGCATTAATTTGATCCAAGACCAGCTGAGCGAATCTCCCATTAAATGTAGAGCACATTCAGGTTACTGCGGTTACAAACACAGGCAAGTTTTAAAAGTGGTTCAAGTTCTCAATGTGCTCCTCTTTTCCTCTGGCAGCAAAAGAGTTCAGATAGACAGAATTTAAAGCGTAAACTGGGACAAACACTTAAATAGTTCGACATAACCCCCCGCCCCCCCGTAAAAGTTAAGTCTTTATGCTAAGCTAACTCTAGCTTCATATTTACTGTACCGACACAAGAGTGGTATCATTCTTCTCATCTAACTCTTAGCAAGAGAACAAATAAACGTATTTCCTAAAATGTTGATACTAAAAGTTAACTGGACCCTTAACTTTCCTCCCAGGGGCCAGAAAAGAGCCGCTCATCTTGAACGAGCACACTGCACATCTGAGGAGACCTGAGACGTTAGAGCTGGATGAAAACAGAAAGAATAGGTCCAGTTTCTATTTACACAAAATGTCTCTGACATTCCCCTATTTTATAACAGAGTTGCCATTGTGCTGCACAACTGTGACCGGTAATTTCTGATCTCATTTGAGTCTTAGTCATTACGTGTCTTGAGTCTCGTTCTCGAAGCTGTTTGTGCCCTCTTGGAAGTGTTTTCAAAATGTGACTCCACAGGAAGGGTGCAGGCTCCTGGTTAAATTCTACCAGGAGATGAGGTCCATTCCCCTTGTGAAGAGGTACTTACAATCTGAGTTGCTGCATATTTGAGAAATAAAACCTGACTTCACTATTTGAAGTCATAGACTTCAGTAGCTCCACATAGTGTCTTTAAGCAGCGATCACCGCTGGGGACAGTTGGTCCGGTTGTGTCCCGGCATGTGGCAGATGCCGCAGGTACGAGGTTTCCTAGCGGCTGGCGTTTTGTTAGCGTTGGCATCTCCCATGATCCTCCTTCCCTTCTTCCCTCCGTCTCCACCATCATTAAATCCACCACCAAACCCACCTGACACGGGGAACAGAGAGCAAACACAACATGAGTTAGGAGGTAGGAGGTCACTGCATAAAGAGCAGAAGCTGTTTCTGTGTACACTGGGACTGACAGCGCCGTGTCAGCCTGGTAAGTGAATGCCTCAAGGTCTCAGTGGGAGGGTTAGTGAGTCGTGACAGCTTTTTCTTTATCATTAAATAAAGATGTAGAGGATGAGGAGGACCTCTCTCCCTCTCTCTCTCTCACTCTGGTGTTTGATCTGAGTGTACATCTCTTCTGCTTTGCTCCTGTTAGGATGTTTAAATAAACGTGGTGTGTTTTACAAAGCACGCAGAAAGCATCCGCTGACTCCAGGCTCATGGCGTAAAATTATATGACAGCCAGACTAATGCAGTCAGACATTTAACTGTGAGAAATCAAACGAAACATAATGCAGATGTCTGCAACGTATTGTATGTACAGTATGTGAATGTATTAATGGGTGTTCTTCGCTTTTAATATGAAACAGAGTTTGCTTGTGATGCAAAGAGAAAGAGAAAGTAAACGGTGAAGTGTAATGATTTGATGAGTATCGCAGACCGAAAGCAAAAAACATTTGAAGATGGATTTTCTAAAAGTCCCCTGTTGGTCAGCACAGCAGATAGTAACAATACTGAAACTCAGCAAAAATATTCCTTCATTGTAACAAAGGTGTTTCAGTTATCTATTTTCAATACAGTCCGAATGAGTGACCCTTTTTGATTTGATCAAAATGTCATTGGTTTTGCAGGAACATAGTGATAAACCGAAGTAAGGGTGCTCCGATCAGGACTTTTAGGGCCGATCACAGATCACAAGGTCTATTTGAACAACATGTGCAACATATTCCACTCTCTCTCTTAGAGACATTCTCTCTCATCAGCCCCTTTTATACAGAGATCCCGCAGTACTGCTGTAAAGTCCCGCTTCATATTTTAGACGTGTAACACAACAACGCTAGAGTGTGTGTGTAAGTGTGTGTGTGTAGTCCCGCCATGCCGGCTGTCCCTTTTAAACAGACGTTAATTTGGCTCTGTGACTACCTCAACTGACAGCTTAGAGGCCGTGTAAATCGCCCCCCGATTCCGTGACCGTACCTTTTATACAGAACAGCGAGGCGGAATAACGCCGCAACAGTCCCGCCTTGAACAGGCAGTGTAAAAGGGGCTTTAGAGACAAAAATTACTACTCCGGTGAAGCCATTTTAGCGCCACGTAGAGAAATTATCTCGCATGTTTTGCGCCATCTGATCGGCTTTTCTGATCGGCCTTTATAGCGAGCGTAGATCAAAATATTCAGAAGGAATATTGTCCCATAACGACCGGTGGCTGATTGATCAGAGCACACTCAAACCAAAGTGTTGGAAGTATTGAGATTTCGACCTGATGATGGCGCTACATGAGAGTTATGTTATTTCAATTCATCTCGAAGGGCGAATGAGTGTCTGTACCAAACTTCATGGCAATCCGTCCGATAGATGTATTTCTAATAGAGATGTTTCAGTCTGGACCAAAAGGGGTGGACCGCCTGACTGACGCTGTCATTCTTAGGCTCCACTGCTAGCATAGTTAAAAATGTCTCATGCGATGGATATTCATTTCAGGCCTCAGGGTAATAACGCAGTGTTAAAAGCAGTGTTAAAAGCAGTGTTACATTTTGGTTAGTGTGCGTGTGCGTGCGTGTGTATGTGTGAGCCTTGCCTGGTGGAGGTTCGTTCTCATCGGCCCACTGGAAGAAGCCACACTGCTGCTCTCTTGGTCTCCCGCAGGTGTGAAACATCCGGCCCTTGTTTGGACCGTCCTTCTGCACCGTACGCGTCACCGCCGTCTCGTTACAGTTACACATGGTCTGTCCCACGTGTCCTCCTGCGCCCCCTTCCTGCCCTCTGCCTCCTCCGGGGTTGTTCCTGGACCCCAGTGAGGGCCTCGGAGGAGCTTGCAGCGGCGGCCCTCGGCTCTGCGGCTCCCCCTGCTGACTTGGCTCATCCGCCCACAGGAAGAAGTTGCAGCTCCCGGCGTTGCACTTGTAGAACTGACGACCTCGGTTGGGACCGTCTTTGCGCACGGTCAGGACGACTGCATCCTGACCACAGTTACAAACAATGGCATCATTGTTGGGGTCACCCCCGCCACCTGCTGGAGGTCGTGGCTGCGGGGTCCAGGAGGGGACGGGAGGAAGGGACGGTCGAGGATTTGAACTTGGGGCTCTGGGTGGCTCTGGTCTGGGGGGCCTTGGAGCCGGTGGACGACGATCATCTCCTCTTCCTCCCCCACCTCCTCCCCCACCTCTTCCTCCCCCACCTCTTCCTCCCCCACCTCCTCCTCCACCTCCTCCACCTGCTTGGAGGTACTTCAGGTCCAGCACCTCTCTGAGCGTCTCGTCACATCCACCGATGCAGCCAGTGAATTCTAAAGGCATCATGGGAGGGAGGCTGCCCCTGCGGAACTTTAACTTCAACCTGAAGAACGTCGGACACACAGGGGACAAATGTTAAAGAAGTCAACCTCAGTTTACACACAGTGTGTGATGATGGAGCTGAGCCAACTTCAGCTGAGCTGGGTCCAAATCCACCTGTTATTACAGGGCTTAACTGTTTGTTAATAGAGTGCTGCAGGGATGATGTATTTTTGTAGGAGGCCAACCAGGAAGTTAGCATCGCCGTGGTTCCCTCGACAAAAAGCCAATGGGATCTTTCCATTGGGTTTTGGATTATTGCAGAAAAAAAGCTCTGTGGCAAACAAACATTTGTGATGCTTACACGTTTTGTTCCGTAAAATAATCTTCACAAATGAACACCACTTTTACGATTTTTGAAGAGTGAATGCAATCGCCAGAAGTAAAAAGCGTTAAACGTTAGGTTATAAACGAACTACACCACGGTCGCATGAGCGCGAGTATAAACACAACGAGGCTGTAACGGCGGACGAGTCGGCGTGATGACGTTTAGTAGTCTCATTTAACCACTTGTTAGCAACCGCCTTTTTTAAGACACGTAAAAGCTTCAAAATTCACGAGTGGGATATTTAGGGACGTATTTTATATCGTAGAACAAAACGTTAAAATCTCTTTCTCTTAAGATTATTTTTTGGCGTTTTCAAGCCTTTATTTATAGGACAGTGGATAGTCTAGAAAGGGGGAGAGAGAGAGGGGGCGACATGTAGAAATAGCCGCAGGTCGGATACGAACCCGGGCCGCCGCGGTTAGGACTCAGCCTTATGGGCGCCCGCGCTACCAACTGAGCTATCGGGGCGCCCGTTACAATCTCTTAAGCTTGATTTAAACGACAGACCTTATTTCAGGCATCTAACTAAAAACCCATTCAAAAAACCCATTGACTTCCAGGCGAGGGAACCAGAAGTGCTAAAATGCTAACTCATTTCCGGGTTTTAGGACTCATTCCTGCAGCACTTGATGACAAAGACGGAGGAGAAATCAAGATTTTATATTCAAATAGGCCCCTGAATATTTTCAGGTAGAGCCAGTATACTTGAAACTACTATTACTGATACTGGCTTGTCATAGATGTCTGATACTTTATCATACATATACTGGTATCAGGAAAAATAAGTACGGCACATAAATCAGAAAAAGGCACACAAATATAACCGTTTTTAAAATAGTACGTAAACGTGGACTTTAAAATAAAGAGAGTTTTGGTGGTGGTCGAGTTTGAGTGAGAAAATAATTCATTAAAATTGAAAGACGAGGTTTTCAAATAAAATTTGAGTCAAAGCGATGAAACGTGATCCACAGTTTAGTCCTCGCTGACTGCTGTTCTGCTGCCTGTGTGAAGAGTTTTGAAGTGAACGCATGTGTCCGTCTGTAAAATAGAAATATATCAATACTCAACACACGCTACACCTAACACTAACACTGTGTGTGTACCTAGTAAAAGCAGTTTCTCAAAAAGTGGTTGAAGGAACCTGCTTTGTGAGTGTACACAACACAAGTTTGAATAATACAATAGCAAGTTGCTGTAGTTTATCACTGCACACATCTGCTGTTAACAGTTATCCAACGCGCTGAAACTGCTGGGAGAGATCTGATTTAAAAAAAAACAGTGATATTGTCTTAGAGTAAGTGCTGTAGTTCAACTTTGAGCCTTGTACCAGATTGGTTGCTATGGAAACAGATGCTGGTGTGGAGCACTTTGGCTCGATGCTAGTGAGCGTGCCCTATATTTGTTCTGAGCTGAAGCACGTGCTCAAGGGGTTAACGCCCACTTGTGTAAACAAGAATTTAAGAATTGCAAGTTTCCTGCACTGCTGAAGCCACGGAGAGCTTCATCGGCGCGTGTTGTTGTGTTTGCACAGCGAGGAGCGCCTACATACGCTTCTCATTAATCTAAGAGATGGAAGCTGTGTGTTTGAGGCAAAATAAGCTGCTTGGTTTTGAAGTGACCACTGGAAGTAGTATGTGTTTTCAATGTTTAATACGTGTGAGTCTGAAGTGTGCTGAGAGGAGTAAGTATGTATAACAGAGTGGACAATAAAACCAACAGGGCAGCAAAGACCATGCATTCTGAATTATTTATTCATCAGGTTAATATGACAACCAGGAGCTGTAAAAACGAGCTTTTGTTGGGTTAATTAAGTGATGGTCGACTATTTAGGACTCTAATTTAAATGCCTTGGTTGTATAATTGAATTCCTCTTCTGCTTTAAAACTTCCTCAAAAGGCTCTGTAACAAACAGATTGTCGACTGTCTGCAAGGTTATTTGCTTAAAGGGGCACTTCAGCAATTTAGTGTTGCACCTCTATTTTATTTTTTTGTAATTCAATAGAGACCATCACTACCAGCGACTATCACCAGTAGGTCACTTAAACCATTTCCCCCCCAAAATTAGCTCGTATATGTAGGTTTTTTAAAAAAAATGGGAAAACCCGCTCAAAATAGGCGATAGACTCCTTTCCTATTAGGAGTATGCCGGTGCCGTTGCACTGGCCTTTCTGTTCTTATGCTGTTTCATGTTTGATGTCACAGACGCGCTGGACGGCACCGGAAGCAGGGTTAGTAAACAGTGAAAATGCTACGGTGGTTACTTCTTTTTTTATATGTTACTTATTCAGTCTCTCTTTGAAACTCTCAAACTAGAGTTGGTGAATGTTGGAACAGTGGAAAGACTCACAAAGACGTGTGTTAGTGTGAGTTTTATTTTGTTTCTGTTGAGTTTGAATGAAGTGTTTTTTACGACGATCAGCGAGGTAAAATGAAATTCTGGTGGCTTTGAGGAGAGCATATTAATCGAATGTTTTGTACGTTAATAAATTATAATAATTGTCTAAATCCCCGTTGATTTTATTTATTATATATTCCCCTTTAACGCGCGTCACATGAAGGGTTGGAAATTAGCACCAGCCACCAGCCAAATGCTGGTAAAATATGCAAGTGGATGCTAGATTTACTTCACTCACAAGCCAAAAAAACAATTGTGTCTATTGAGTGGCTGGTAGATTTCGGAATCCAACAGCCACAGTGGCACGTGGACAAAAAAGTTAATTTCCAACCCTGGTCACATTGCATCGCACCGGAAAAGGGGACGAAAATTAGTGCGTCGACCGGGTTTCATGTTTCCATCACTGCCGATAAATAAAATACCCTTGACTACTGCAGTTATTTGTCCCGGGATTGAAGGCCCATTGTAACCTTTCCCACTGAAGACAAAAGCCAGATGTTAGTGGGTGTTAATGGGCTTTTTGTCCAAAAAGGGGAAAGGAGCTATAGGTCTCCTGACCAGGAATTCTTACTGGTTGTACCTCGAGCTCGACTGAAAACAAAAGGTGACCATGCCTTTTAAGTGGTGGCTCTGACACTGTGGAATGCTCCTCCTATAGGCGTTGGATCTGCGTCTCTGATGATGCCTTTAAAAAACAGCTAAAGATCCACTTATCTAAACTGTTCTTTGTATTGCATCGTGCTGTCTGTGCTTGTAATTTTGTATCTTTTTAAGGGCTGTTCTTGTTTATGTTTTATTGCTGGTTTCTTTTACTGCTTTTATGGTCTTATTTGTAATAATTTCGTATTCTTGTGAATCACTTTGTGATCTTGTTCTATGAAAGGTGCTATATTAAATAAACTTTACTTACTTACCATACAGATAAACATTGTTACATACAGATGAGCAATGCAACAGATGTCATACATGTACTGTTTGGCTTCTAGCTGAAGCTAATATGCCGCCCCCGCTATTTTTTCAAACTGCCATCCAGCGTCACAGAAAACATTATAAATCTGTTGTCACAGGTTGAGTAGTTCTCCTGATGATGAGTAAATTAAACTTCATGTGTAAAATCTGTGCAGTATCCAAATTACTTAAACTGCATGTATGTACTGTAGAACTGAATGAGCAACATCTAAATCTGCTCCTCTAATATTTCACAATTCATCTGATTCGCAAAATATCTGAACACAAAATAATACGCAAAGCAGGAAGGATGATGAATGTTATTGAAAAATTAAAATGTGAGCTATTGGCAGTCTGAACTCATCTTGATCATAAACTATTTAAAGGTGTTTGATGCTGAGCGAGATCTCAGTGAAATTACTTTAAACACGGTCTAGTATAAAATGAATACTTACATGTGAACAGGGCGCGGCTGACAGGTGGGACAAACGCTGTCGTCTCTGCTCACCTCCAGCACCGTGTCGGGGAACCACACTGCCGTCTTACAGGCTGGGTAACCCGTGCAGGACAGGAACTTACTGCACAGGAGGACAGGAAGAGAGAATAATGACCTACTGTAATCTTGTTCTAGCCCATTTACAGCAAAACAAACCATACTATTGTTAGATTGCTTTCCTTCCTTTTGGGCAAACTTTGTTTTTGATTTGACAATCTTAACTTGAAACTCACCTGTTTCCCTCCCTCTTCTTCTTCAGCACCATGTCCCGCCCGCAGTTAGGACACTTCCTGACCGGCAGCGGCATCTCCATGTCCTGCTGCTCTGCTTCAACGATCTCCTGAGCTGCACCCAGATATTGCGACAGGGCTTCGTCTAACCTGAGGCAACGACAGAAAATGACTTCTCACCTGGGTCACAACAACAACCAACAGCCTGCAATGACTACAGCACAGGTGTTAACTGATCCGTCATTGTAAAATGTGACAAGATTCTGCTCATTTGGGTGCAGATGGTGCATCAGAAATACATAAATCTCCTCCAAGGTAACTAACTTCTTTGCCTTCCTGACAGACTCGATGAAGACGGTCTTGTATTTCTGGATGTGGTTCTGCAGCACGCTCCGTTTGTCCTTCCTGCCCTCCGATACCAGCTTGAGGTCCGCCTCCAATTCAGCACGCAGGTTTGGTTTGGACATCTCATAGCCCATAGAGTTGTAACCTAAACACACACACATTTTGATAAGTAACATATTTGAGTGACAAGGGCAACAACATAATGGATCCTATGTCAACATCTCTATGTATTGTATATTGTGGTATGAAGTGTATTTGTGTGTGCGTACCCTCCACCAGTCCCATGCCGAGCTCTCCCGGCAGAAACCTCTGGTCAGCTGTCAGGCCCACGTACATGCGACTCTTTATGGTCTCGATGTGATCTGCGTGGGTTGCATCGGTGCCTGTAATATGTACACAGTTCATACAGTACGGTTTGTATCGGACACAAAACAGAACAAACAATAATTTGTTGCTGTTGACTCAAAAAAAGGGTCACTAAGTTGTTGCCAGGTTTGCTTTAGGTAAGTGTTTATCTGCTTTAACTGAAAAAAGGTACTGTAAAAAAATACTGTGTGTATGTGTGTGTACAGGTTGAATGATTACTATATGTAATGAGATGATAGAGATTTTTCTACGTTTCTAATGAGGTCAGTTTTCTTTAATACTTCTGGTTGTATTAGGCTGTAGTAGACAATGTGGCAAATCAATGAGCAGGGCAGAGGGCTCAGTGTGATGAAACACGTTGATTTATCAGGTATTTCACTCACTAAATGAGACCAAAGCAGACCGTCCCATTTTATTTTCTAAGTTCAATTTTCAAGAATATTTAATTGAAGTTTTAGTAACATTTACTATATTACAATTTATATTGATATTATTAAAAAATACATATACTCTATTGACTATTGTGGATAGGGGTGTACCGAATAGTTCGAAGCTTCGTTCATAACGTTGACATTTAAATTCTAAATCAACATTCAAATGCGGCACAGCTATTTTTTTTGTTTGCATTTCTGTTAATTCTGTTTAAACCGGTATTTCTGCACAGTTGCAGATAAAGATGAGGCCACACTATCAGTGTTCTCCTATATTCACACCGCTGATGCAGAACTATGAACGCCACGGCTAAAATTTCACACAATCATTAATATCTGCTCTTGTGTTTCACCCAGCTCTGGGATTAGCCTCTCCACACACGCACACACATGGCGGAGAGACGGGTGAAGTGAAGATAACGTTGTCGGTACCGGTTACAAACAGGCTCGGTAGTGAATAGTATTAGACTATTTGTAGAATTAGATTCCAGTGGTGGCTGCATAGGATTGTTTCCGACTGTTTCATGTGATCCAAACATTTCCAGTAACTCCAGAGTGTTGTAAAGTAAAAATTTCCAAATTCACAACATTTTTTTATGTTGGTGTTTAGCCTTTCAAAAACAACATTTTCACTGCGGTCAAAACGGTTTGCTCTCCCGATTGCTGCACACAAAGGTAGGCATGCACTGACGTGTTATATTAATTAAAGAAAGTTGATTTAATAAAAAAAAACTAACTCATTTAATCTGATGAATCACTTTATTCAAACTGAGGACTTTATTTAAGGATTTTTTTTGCGTGATGATGACAGACATTCAAAGCTTCATTCAAAAACCTTCGAATGTAAAAAAAATAACATTTGGTACAGCCCTAGTTGTGGATATGTACAAATTAAGACCTTTTGAGGGATTCATCAATATTTTGTGAGTGGCTGGAAGCACACACATTAAAAGAACAGTCTCATGTCTTTGTGTGTGTGTGTTTGCACTGTACCGATGCCGTGCTTCTCCATCAGTGATATGAGGTCGGCTTCAGTGAGCAGCTGCGGAGGACTCGTCTGTCCGTCCACCATCTCGATAGCAGAGGGCTGGAACTGGGAGCCTTGCTCAAACACTGGAATCACCTAGCACATACAGAGAAAGGTTTACTGGATGTATCACACACAACACTCTCTAGAGAAGCAAGGTATTTAAGCAATTTAGCCTAGACTGAATTTTCTCTGAGTTTAGTAGTTTAGAAGACTTTAGATGAGACCGCCAATCATTTGAGCTTTTATACAGTACAATAATTTCTATTAATTGTGCTCAGAAAAACAAAAACATTGGTTTAGTGATTTCACAGAGTTCATAGTCTGTTATCAACACACACACACACACACACACCATACCTTGGCGCTCCACCTGTCATACGGGTACACGTCCAAGTAGTTCCTCGCTATGATCATGAGTCCCGAGGTGGAGAAAATCTCCTGGGCGATGACAATGTCCACCACAGTCTCCTGCCCCAAAGCATCCTGGGATACACAAGCCAGGAAGTGCCTGACAATGAACTCGTACACACGTCCTTCATTGCCCTGAACACAGAAGAAACAGAAGCGATCCGTGAAACCTTTGAGCCAATTGTTTCCATCATATTGTTGAAAAAAAAAAAAAAGTTGAGGGTAGGGATGTCGCGATATATTGGTATTGACGATAATCATGATATTTAATATTGACATCATGTTAATAATACACATACGATAATATTGTGTAAATAATCCAGCGCCTCTTAAATCATTTTATATATACAGTTATGGTTACAGACTCTCTCTCAACCTCCCAACATTCGTATTTTGAGTGTAATTAATTTACCAAAAAACAGACAAAACGCACAATAAACAAAGTTAAAGATGAATTTGACTGATAGCATTATTATGTTCTATTATGTTATGTTCTATAGATATCGCGATAATATCGTCATTGTGAAATATTTTGGCCACGATAATCGTGTAGTGATATCGGGACAGCCCTAGTTGAGGGTATGAAAAGGACTAGTTGGGCACAGAGAGACCTGCCACAAATTATCAACAGTGGGTGTATTTTTATTAAGATTGTTTATTATGATTCAAAATGTAAACAAGAACATTTTGGTAGCAGAAAATCATTTTGTCAACTTGTCGTTATTGTTTAACAACATGTCCCCAGAGGAGAAAAATTCAGATTACGAGGGGGGGGAAAAAAAGGTACATTTGTACAAACTAAGCTCCAGTTTTTGCAGACTTACCTGCAGTGCATTGGCGTACTTGGTGGGGTGTATGGGGGGGTGGGCTTGGTCAGATTTCTTGCCCTGTCGTGGGTTTGGACCCCCGGGCTGGTCCATCACCCGCTGGGCGAACGTCCCCCATACCTGGCTTTGTGTCTGCTGCTCCACCAGGGGGCCGAGAGGCAAGTCTTTGGGAAAAATGTTCGTCTCTGTACGCGGGTAGCTGATATACCTGAGCAGAAAAAAAAAAACAGACATTGCTGGTAAACTCATCTATTAAACACCTGAGAGACACCTCCATCCTGCCAGATGGTGTCTTTCCATGTGCAAAAATAGTTCAACAAGTTCAAATGAAATATCAAAACTACTGATTAACTGATGAGGGCATTCAGCATATGGTCGGACCAAGACAATACTTTGCAGTATGCATGTACATTATCTAACATGCACTCACCCTTGGGTATAGAGCTTTTCTGCAATTTTCATGGTCTCTTTGGCGCTTATTCTTAGCTTCCGAGATGCAAGTTTCTCCAGTTCCTGTTGGTCAGATAAAGGCAGAGGACTGTTCA
The DNA here is from genome assembly GCA_916701645.2 of Sebastolobus alascanus. Classification (NCBI taxonomy): domain Eukaryota; kingdom Metazoa; phylum Chordata; class Actinopteri; order Perciformes; family Sebastidae; genus Sebastolobus; species Sebastolobus alascanus. Next base: position 1,231,716 of record CAKAOJ020000035.1, on the reverse strand, counting down.
GAGTGGGACAAAGCAGCGAGGGGGCTCCCACACAAGGACACTACTGTACAATACTCTTTCTAAATGTGCTGAAAGAAAATACAATTTATACCATAAAGAGATGTGTTTTGAGATGCAGCGTATGTAAAGTGTATGTGCGTGGCTGTTTGACTTTGTATTCTTACCACGGTGTCCAAAGGCAACGGTCTCCACTTGCTCTTGGGCTTGCTGGTTACTGAGGTGACTGTTGCTATGGGATCCTGGAAATGAGTGAAAGGATATTCTTGTGTGTACCTTTCTGCATGTGGCTTTTAGCCCTTTTCATTCAGGCAGATCGACAACACAAATTTTAATTTACTGCTGTGTGTGTCCTCCAGCTGCAGGAGGAGGAGAGGTTACACATGTGTGGATGAACTTACACCAAAGAGTAGACACACGCCCGCACGCACGCACACACACAGTTAGTACAGGTCTGCGGTGCCTTTCTAGGTGGGCAACATCAGTGTAATTTTGCTTTTATATTGATCAATGCTGTGTTTTAGTATGATTACATTTTGCACCTGTTATGCAGGAGCAAAATTTATATATTTTCTTTGGCATTTTAACTATATTTCATAGCAACAGTTAGGATACAGACAGGAAACATAGGAAAGAGCGCAGAGTTTGACATGTAACACAGGTACCTGGGGGATGTTGCAAGTATATGGTATACCTCTTACCCACTAGGCCACTGGCCTGACAGTCTGAGCTGGCCAAAGTTTTTGAAACATTTTTACCAATCACATCCCTTAAATATCAGAAAAGATTTGGGGAATTTCACAAAAAAGTTAATTATTAGTTATTACACAAGAAACCAAAGGAAACAAGTAACTCTTGATTTTCTTTTGATTGAGCCCTGGAGCACTGGGACATACAGTGTTATTCTTTATGGACACCGGCCCTTACACATAAAGGAATGATCCCAGTCACTTCCACACAGTGAGGCATACAGCTCATTAATTAAACACTGGTATCGGATCGGTACTCTGTATCGGCCGATACCCAAAGCCCAGGTATCGCTATCAGTATCGGGACTGAAAAAGGCGGATCGGTGCGTCCCTAGTTCTTTACTTCTTCAATGATGTTGTGTTTGATAAGGTTAAGAACATGTGCAGATGTAGAGTGGTTGTTTACATTTAGTTTGTAAACCAACATACAAGGTTAAGGCAGGGCAGTGGGTAGTTGTAAGCAATGGCAATTCAAATCATCTTATTAATTAGCATATTAAGAGAATAAACCCCCTAAAAGGAATGAAGGATTAGGAGGCAAATAAGACTAATACAAAGACTAAAAGTAGGCCTAAGGCCTTTAGCCTTACATTCACAAAAATAAACTAGTAACAAAGTACATAACATAACAAAATCAACAACATGACATAAAAGATACACATACAAACATACACATACCTCCATGCAGATCTGGTAGAGCACCAGGCAAGCTGTGTGGTTGAAGAGACGGTTTCTTTTCCAACTGAACTCTACAGTGTCCTCCTCCACCTCGTGCAGCACTGAGACATAGAACAGAAGGGATGAAGAGGAGTGAGTGAGTATCACTTTAAAACCTGAATACTACTGATCTGTATATCTGTGCACGGATGACTTTGTACCTTTGATTTTGTAGAAAGTCTCGGGTATGAAAGCCTGGATGGCTTTGAAGCGCTCCACCACAAAGCCCAGAGTGGGAAACTGACAGCTGCCGTATGAGATCAGCTGATTGGCCAGAGACGCTGGAAAGATCTTCTGCAGGCGAAGCGTCTGGAATCGAGTGAAGGACGCACCTGGAGAGAGGAAGGGATCGTATTAATATGGGACATTTCTTCAGATAAACAGAGCCAGTGGTGTTGTATCATGGGTGAAGTGACATTTAACCAAGGTCGCCAAATTGTGATGATGCAGTATGTAACCATTATCTGTTGAGCCATCCCATAATGAAAGAATCTACCTTACCTATTCGCAGGTCTAGCTCCTGACGGACATCGACAGCATCGCTGACGTTAGCATCCGGCTCCAGTAGAGTCTCACAAGCTCTCCGAATGGAGTTGGGGGTGATCTCAGAAAACTTTGCCCGAAAGACTTGTATATTGTGCTTCACTAAAAAGCATACATAAAAATAATACACACACACACAGACACTATTATCAGGAGTGATTTGTGGACAAACATACACAAAACACACAAGTGAGATATGACGTGTTTAGAGGCAATGGTGGGCGGATTTTGTTTGTTGTTTTTGGACAGAGACAGGCTAGCTGTTTCCCCCTGCTTCCGGTCTTTGTGCTAAGCTAAGCTAACCATATTCTAGCTCCACCTTCTGATCTACCGTACAAACATGAGAATGGTATCAATCTTCTCATCTAACTCTCAGCAATAATCGGATTTCCCAAAATGTCGACCTCTTCCTTTAAAAAGGAGTTCAGATGCGCGCTCACTTGCGGCCACACAACGACAAAAACAACACACACATATTACTATCATACCTGCTTTGCAGACATCTATGACTTCAAAGCCAATGTTTTCTCCCTCTCTGTCACAATCAGTCCAGATGACTAAGGCCTGGCACTGCCTCACCTCTTTCTCTAGTGTCCGCTAGAGAGACAGAGAGGGACGGAGGAAAGAAAGAGAAAGGAAAGAAAGACGGTTAGATGAAGAGGGAGGGAATCTTTCAAGTCTATTTCTATTATCCATATTCATCATTATTTCCCCTGAATGGAAATTGTGGCCTCCTGCTGCAGAGAGAGGAAAAGGCACAACAAAATGGCACATTGGTTTTAATAAATATAGAGTAATTCTACACAAGTTATTGGAGCAAAACGAAAACCGATATTGGGTTGTGAGTAAATCCTGGTTCAAAAACTAAAACTATCACATTTATCATTACTAATCTCAACATCACAATAACAAACATAATGTGGATAGTAAAGATTTGTTTTTGTATATTTTTGTGACTCATGGGAGGACAGTATATAAGCATACCTTGATTTGTTTCATGTTATCCGGACAGTACTTCTCGACCTCAGCATCGAATAGCAGCACAGGATTGCAACTGTGCCTTTGGAGAGAGAAGACGCAAATACAGTCAGTTGTTATGACAGTGTGTGACGCTCAACATACCAAAAAACAATCCAGTTTCAACTTACCATTTCTGGTACTGTGCTTTAAACTCCATACCCAGTAAATGGCCTGACACCGATGTCATCGTGACTGTCACATTCTGGAGCGGGACGGAGATATAAAGACACCAGAAAAATCAGAGACAATGTCAAACACAAAAGAACAGACATATAGGTGCATATCTAATTATTTCACTGTATTCACTTACCTGACCAAAGAGATGATATTCAAACTCATAGATTTTGTTAAACTTTGACATCCCCTCCCTCTAAAATGGAAAAGAAGACAATCAGAACTGGAACATTTATCATTTGTATTAATACACTGTGATTTTGGGAGATATGGGTCTACTCAATATGGATGGTGACCGATCAGATTTATATTTCAATGTGATGATCAATTACCTTGATTTGACAGGTTTATTATTCACTGGATTCTCCAAAAACATTCACATCCCATCTGGTTTATATTCACCCATAAAACTGCTTGACCTCAGTCTCAGCCAACTCTGTGGTCTCTGACACCATCTGTTTTTGCACTGCCCCTTTAGTCCTATTCACGTTGTTCACATGTATATAATATTTATTTACACTACTGTTATCGCACATAATTTATGTATAATTTATTTATAATGCACATATTTATTTAACTTTTATTTACCCTTATAATATAATTTTACTAGTGTTCTTATCTTGCTTACCTTGGATATTTTGTATTCTTATTTATTGCATGCCCTGTCCTAGTCTTATTTTATGAACTGTCTTTTGTTAGAATCTGTGCTGCTGTGAAACTGCAATTTCCACACGGGGATAAATAAAATGCTATCCTATCCTATCCTATTTTCCCAGAAAAGGTTGCTATATCATAATATGTATCAATAACTACCCTTATGTACATTTACATATGGCTTCAATCGGTTATCAGCTGACTGATAATATAATATGTTGGTGGGTTTTTGTTCTGTTGGTGGGTTTTCATGACTGACCCTCCTGGACCTGCCTCCGGACATGATCTCTGAGATGCCTTTGGCCGCATCGTTCTTCTCGGCCACGCAGAGGACCCGCTTGATCTGAGCCCGGTTCCGGTTCATGTCTTCCCGCTGCGGTGTGTCCGGACACAGGCCGCTCTGCGCCGCACAGAAACTCCTCCGCTGGACCCCGAGCCGCTGTAGTCCCGGTCGAAGCAGAGATCTCCCGAGGAGGAGCACTAGCATGCCGGGCCGGTCCTCCACACAGCCTCACTGTCTCTCCACCGGGTTAGCATGTCAGCTAACGGAGCTAGCTGAAGCCATGGTAACCGCTAGCCGAAAACTTGTACAAAGAGTTAAAAAAAAGTGGTCACCTGTTGACAATCTTCACTTCCAGTTAATTAAATAGAGACGAAATGAGAAAAAGTAATTCCAAGCCCATCAAAAAGTGCTAATTAAAAACTAAGCGGAGCTACATCGACCTCTGGACTGTTAGCTCTGTTTACAAATTCCCCGCTCGCCTGTCAAATACTGCCGTAAATCAAGGTCGTAACACTGTCGTAAAATCCAGCAAACCCACCAAAACGTCTAAATAAAACAGGTTTATAATAATAATAGTACAGTAAGTGCATTCAAATTGACTATTTTCTACATGCGTAGCGTATTATTATTAATAATGCGTTTTTCATAATAACAATTATAGTTTAAATATTAATGCCATATTACATCAATGTTAAACCAGAAAATCCACCCTAAAACAGAATTTGCATTTTGTTATTTCAACATCTGCAAACCAAGACTTTAACTACCATGGAGGGCGCTGAGATTTTTCCTGAGAATTCGGGGTTTTAGAGCCTTGGGGGAATTAAAATTCTACATTTAAATACGTCGCCCACAAATTTCTTTGCAATTTTAAACATTGTATTTTTAGATCCCACATTTAGATTTGACTACTTTCTGACCAAATAAATAAATAAATAAATAAACAGCAGTATTACTCCACCAAAATATTATTCCTAAAAGCATATGGGAGTCCTAAAGTTAGGAAATAAAACTGTCCCGTTTCATTTTACAGGTCCACAATTTCCTAATAATTTTGTAGGAAATAATCTAACACTAAGTAGTTAAAATAGAAATAGAGACAGGTATTAAGCTATAGATTGTTGAGTTTATAAACTTTTTTTTTTTATTATTTCTAGAGGAATTTCAGGACACATGCAAATCCATTCAAATAAAACTTGCAGAAAATACAACTGAACAGCTACTAAAATAAACAATATGTGAAAAAAAATACAAATAATACAGAATGCTGAGATGTTTGGGGAATGACTCAGTATTTCTAAAAACCTTGCTATGACCCTGCTAAAACATAAACAAATGTCATCCTAAACTGGAAATTTGACAATGTGTGACTTTACAGGTGTACTTTAGTACTTTCAGTCATCATAGACAAAATATGTAAAAATTTGTGTTTTAGGGTGTAATTTCTCCAGATGGGGAGGCAGACTGGTCACCTGACAAGACTACGACCAGCTGGGTAAACATGGCGTCTGTGTCTGGATGTGGAAATTACATGTAGCGCTTCTGTGTGTGTTAACGGTGTTTCTGTCGCTCCACCGTCCAGATCACAGTGAGGAGCCGGAGAGGACGAGAGAGGACATGAAGGGGAGGAGGACAGAGGCGCTTCACTGATGCTGCTTTATGGCTTTTATCTGTGCACAGGATGAATGGTCTGATGCCTGCCCGGAGCTTCTGATTGGCGCAAGATAATTGCTTTTGTTAACAGAGACACTGATTTGTACTTTTGTCGAGGTGTCTATTTTTATTTTATCTGACAAATATCAAGGCTCTCGGTCTGTGGACTCTCTCCTGCAGGAGTGCAGCTGAATGTTGGGCCCACTCTGCTCTGGGACCCCCCTTTAAAATTATATAATCAGCTTGATTTGTGTGTGTGGACCCTTGAATATCCAGCTCTTTTAACCTCACTAACTAATGTGCAACAGGATGGTCAGTCTGACAGCACTTTATGTGGTCGCCCTCCACCGCTGTGCTCTGACAGCTGGTTCATGACTTGTGCTGCACTGTGTGTTGTGTATCTGATGCCTTGCTCAACAACACCACCACTATGATAGGCTCACCTGACGTGGTGGCTTTCACTAAAGAGGATGAGTATGGGCAGACCGCTCCCGACCCCTGGGCTCTCCCGGAGGAGTTCTCTGTCCCTCTCCATCCGCTGGCTGACTCCAACCCCTGGGCCAAAACCTCCTACGCCAAGTTCACCAAAGACTTCATCCTCATCTCCGAGTTCTCCGAGCAGGTGGGCCCTCAGCCGCTCCTCACCATCCCCGACGACCCCAAAATCTGCGGCACCTTCGATCTCAACTACTTCTCCCTGCGCATCATGTCAGTGGACTACCAGGCCTCCTTTGTGGGACATCCACCTGGCAGCGGCTACCCAAGGCTCAGCTTCGTGGAGGACTCCAGGGTGGTGCTGGGCGACTCAAAGGAGGGGGCGTTCGCCTACGTCCATCACCTCACGCTTTACGACCTGGAGGCGAGGGGCTTCGTGCGACCGTTCTGTATGGCGTACGTCTCAGCAGACGAGAGGAAAATCATGCTGCAGTTTCAGGAGCTGTCCCTCCGCTTCTCCCAGGCCTCCGAGTGTCTGAAGGCCGGGAACAGGAGAGCATTCGCCAAGGAACTCCAGAGGAAGCTCCGAGACCTGGAGTAAGAACTTTAATACAACCTTTATCTGATATCCTCTCAAATCTTTTGTTCAGTCATTTAGGTAAAGAGAGAACAGAATAATATTCGGAAAAATGGTAGTCGCATGGCTGGATTAATCAGTTAGGGGACCCTGGGACAAGACCCTTCACCCTTACCTCACACCTACTGCCCTCTATGTATTAGGGGTGTAAGAAAATATCGATACACATGAGTATCACGATATTACGTTGTGCAATACTGTTTCGATTCTCCAAAACAGTGTATAGAGTTTTTATTAACCTCTTAAAAATCCAATGGCCCGCCGTCAGACCCGACCGCTATTCAATCTTTCGGCTAGAGTGAAGTTAATGGCATCATATAAAACTAGAAAACCTAAGGAATCCATTGGTACCAACCATGTTATAGTAACTTATTGCGAAGGAGGCTAAATAACGCTCCAAAGTTAGGTTAAATTTTGGTGAAGGAAAAACTGGCATGGCGATTTTCACAGGGGTCTCTTGACCTCTGACCTCCAGATATGTGAATGAAATGGGTTCTATGGATACCCACAAGTCTGCCCTTTACAGGCATGCCCACTTTATGATAATCACATGCAGTTTACATGCAGTATAATTTGTTGTTTTTGGCCTATTGTAAAATTGTGTATTTCTGGTATGTTCTTTATACGATTACAGTTTTCCTAAAATTAAATTTAAAAAAATGACAATATATCGTCTTGCTTACAGTATCGCAATATATTGAATCGTAACCCCTGTATCATGATAACGTATCGTATTGCCAGATTCTTGCCAATACACAGCCCTCTCTTTGTATTGTCCATGTACGTAGTCGCCTACAGTTTCCATTAAGTAGAGTGCTCACAGAAGACTATACATGGCCAGACACCAGTAATGCACCAGGGCTCCTATACTGGAATAATACCACCAGTCTTCATGGTTTCTGTGTGTCAGTTAGTTTGTGGTAATTTGATTAAACACGCTTAATCTAGGATTATGCATCATGTGATGTGAGCACATTATAAACTAAAGAGGCATTCCGTCAGAATGTTTTTCTGATTATCAGAAAGCTTACAAACAAGGTTGTCCACAAATTCAATACTTTTGGTCCAGAATAAATAAATGTGCAAATTAGGTGATTTTTTTTTTTTTGTCCTTAAACCTTAATTTAAAAAAAAAAAAGGCAAAAACTCTGGTAATTAAACCACGTTTTAACACTCTCTCATATAGGTTAACTAGTGGGAAAAATGTGTTCAAATTGAAAGTGGTGAGGTCAGAATGTCATTGATTTCTGACAGAATGCCCCTAAAATAATAAAGCTTTTAAATTAGATTTTGACACAGGGTCCTTTTACTAGACACGGTTCTGTCGTAGCAACTTAAAATCAGTTGCTGTCTTGAGTGATGAGAGACAGAGAGAGACACAACAGAATGCACAAAAACAATATTTGTCTATCAATTCTCTTATAGGTCTTTAATGCGTGCATACATGCGTCACTCGTAGTGAATGAGCGCCCTGCAGTGAGTTACATACAGCCTTATAAAGTAATAAAGATAAGTCAACATCCTCCACCGCAGGGCATCTAACAAAAGGAAAACTAACACATAGGTAAACTGATAACCCAGGGTCATATAATTCTTGCTTTTCCCGTGCTCTGCACTGTTATAACTTTATTTTATCTTAAAGCTTACAACATCTGTTTCATAAAGCTTACAAAACTATAAGATTACATTTCATACAGATTACATGCATGTAATCCTTTCATACCACAATTTCCATTACAGTTCCAAAATTGGCTAATAATGATGCAATTTCAGGAGCTCTCCCTCCTGCTCACAATGACAATGCTAACATGCTGATAATTAGAAGGTATAATGTTTACCATGTTCACCATCCTAGGTTAGCTAATGCTAACATTAGATAATGAGCACAAAACACAAAGCTGAGGCTGATGGGAATTTCATTAGTTCTGCAGGTTTGTGGTCATAAATCAAAGTATTGAAATTTTAATCTGATGGTGGAGCTAAATGAAAAGTCAGGGGATCATCCTATGACATATTGCTCCATGATGGTCTTCATGCTGGCACCAAGCAGCAACCTCCGGTGCTGAGAAATGTGCCAAAAACTGCAGTTCATCAAATGGCCACTTGAGGCTGGCTCCAAAAGGGAGACAATCCTCATAGACCCCCATGTTAAAATGCCTGACTTTACAGCAGAAATAAACATGTTTACAGCCCGGTACAAAAAAATGTTTTTGGTCTCTATAGCTAATTTCCCCATTATTTCCCCAGTATTATTCCCCGGTGGAGCTGAAGGGCGCCCGTTTTTGGATTAGCCAGGAGTTAGGCTGTGTCTCGTCAACCAATGGGTGACATCACAGAGACTATGTCCATATTTTATACAGTCTATGGCTGGCACTAGAGCAAAAGTCAGATCATCACCAAAGTCATTAGGATACATCCCTGGGGGATCATGGATATCTGTATGAAATTTCATTGTAATCCATTTAATTGTTGTCAAGGTATTTCTCTTAACGCCAGAAATGTCAACCTGCTGGAGATGCTAGAGGAAAAGTCAGTAGGATTTGTCCCCAGAGGAAGCATTTTATGGTAATCAATCTAAAAGTTGTTGAGATATTCCAGTCTGGACCTAAGTGGTCAACCAACCAACCAACCAACCAACCAACCAACCAACCAACTGACCAACAGACTAACATTGCCATCCCTAGTGTTGCTAGCATGGCTAAAAACACAACTGGCTCATGAACCCCAACCCTAATCCCACAGTTCATGATGTCCAATGTTGCAGGTTTTCAGTGTTTCTTGTGTAGTGGTTTCTCAGTTATGCTGAGAAAAAAAATCCTATTTTTCAGACTGTATTCCCTTTCCCTGTATGAACACATGTGAACCAGTACTTGTGTTTTCCTCCCCCCAGGTACACCCACTCTGTGCTGCAGAGGGAGGAGGGCCTGCAGAGAGAGGCGGGGCCTCAGTCCATGTACTCCGCTCATGCTGTGGAGAAAGCCAACGAGCTCGCAAATGTGGAAAAGAGCATCTACGAACACAGAGACCTCCTGAGACAGATCAGCACCTACCATCACCGTCCACGCCGAGATCCTAGCGCCGTCACCTGCCAGAAGTGCGTCACCGAGTGCTTGAGCGAGTGTGAGCAGCTGTTAGAGAAATACGCCAAGCTCGCCAACCCCTTCGGTTACACTGACAAACGGGAGAAGGGGAAGGAAGGGCAGGTCGGTGATGGAGGATGTGGAGAAGAAGTGGACGAGGAGGAAGATGAGGGCGTTAAACGCAGGCCGTCCTACACGCCGCAGCTGATCAAAGCGAAGTCTGCGAAGTGTTTCGACAAGCGCCTGAAGACCCTGCAAGAGCTGTGCGACGTTACTTTCTACGGGGCCACCGTGGAGCTCCTGAAGGAGACGGAGAGGAGTTTCCGGGGGGACTTGTGTTACCTGCACACACGGCGCCTGGACAGGGCGCTGCGCAGGAAACAGAGAGTTACCAACTTCCTGTTTGAGGAGGACCTCGGTGATGACGATGAGGATGAAAGGGGAACACTAAGACCATTCTGTGCTGTGAACCACGCTGTAGATAACTATACACTCTTAAATCCACCTCCTATTGTGCTCGGACCAGAACCTCTTGAGCTAGATGCTCTGGAGCCTCCAGATCCTCTAGGCCCAGTCTCCGGGACCAGCCGTACTCAAGAGAGTGAGCTCGGGCTTGTGGAGAGCCATCTGGAGTCCTCCCCCTCAGACCAGACTCTGGAGACCCAGGAGAGCTCGGAGGAGACCAAAGGAAGCTTTAGCAGCGATAAGAGCGGGATGGGTCCTGCAGAGAGGCAGCAGAATCTGGCTAATATGAAGTCAGAAGCTCCTGATTGTGACTTGACCCCTGACCCTGAGCCTGACCACAACACTGACCTGGAGAGGGAGAGCAGCAGTGAAGAGATGGAGACCACTGCTGGGGAGGACGAGGGAGACGAGACACCTGTGTCGTTGCTGGAGGTGGTGTCTGAGCTGGAGGCCAGCAGGGAGGATGTGACTGATGGGGCTTGTGGGATGGAGTCTGACTTGTTGGTTCCTTTGGACACGGCATGCTGTATGGCCCAAGAGGGTTTCCTTTATGAGGCTTCTGCCCCAGAGGCGGCGCCACGTCTTGGCCAAAGCTCCAAACCGCAGCCCTGTCAAACCCTGGTGGTCAACCAGGAGCCCCAGGCTCTACTTCCGCTCCAGGACGACTACACGGTGGGTTCTCCATGCTCAGAAAGCTCCGCCGCTGGGCTGGAGCTGCCTGTGGGGCTCCTCGGAGACGCAGTGTCCCGTACCTCAGCGGAGGATGGGTCTGACTGTACCATGAGCGCTTCTACAGGGTCTGATCGGGCTGCTTCACCTCTTGGCTACGGGGGGGTGGTGACCCTGCGTCAGAGGAAGAAGGCCGGACAAGGAGCCTTGAGGTTTGTGCGACAGTACCCCTTCGCCATGCAGGCTCTGTGGTGTCTGCTGAGCGGCAGGACCCTGGTGGTGCTCGGGGCGGATGAGGGAAGAGTCCGCCGACTGGTTGCCGCTCTGGCCCTCTTTGTGCCTGGTCCTGGGAAGTGTGGAGAGAGGGTTCAAGCCTGGCTGTCCTGCCCCTTCACCCTGACTGACCTGCAGAGGTGGAAACTCGTCGGATTGCAAAGGTATTTCCAATTTGCATTTATATTTAAAGGAACAGTGTGTAGCATTTACGGAGATCTATTGGCAAAAATGGAATATAATATTAACCTGTATGTTTCCTTTAGTGTATAATCACCTGAAAATAAGGAGCGTTGTGTTTTCGTTACCTTAGAATGAGCCGTTTATACCTCCATAGGTAGTGGGTACCCTCTTCACGGAGTCATGTTGCACCTCCATGTTTCAACAGTAGCCCAGAACGGACAAACCAAACTCTGCCAACTTTTCCTGCTTGGGCCGGAGTCGATGGCGTTACTCGCTCCCGTCGCCGCCACTCTCTCTCTCTTGCTTCACCCTTCACTTCCCACACACACACACACACACACACACACACACACACACACACACACACACACACACACACACACTCTACGCACTGACTCTGCTCCAAATGGCTCTAGAGAGGGCCATATCTGTTTTCATGTTGGCCACCGTAGCTCTCCAACCCGCTTGGCACGCGGGAGAGGCTTCAGTTGGTTGCAACCGCTAGATGCCGCCAGATCCTACACACTGGACCTTTAAAGCATTTAACTTTTTGATGAGGTTGCAGATTGCAACCAACTGAAACTTCTCCCGTGTGCCAAGCGTGTAGGAAAACTACAGTGGCCAACGTGAAAATGCAAATGGCCCAATCTAGTGCCAATGACTACGTTTCCATGCACACTAATATTCCACTATTCAGAATATGACAATATTATGAATTTGATATGGGTCATGTAAACAGCATATTCTGTTTGTATATTCTGAATTAGGACTTGGACAAACTGAGCATTTTTTCCGATTAAAGACAAGTGTTTTTACTGCCAGTTCTGTGCGTTGTACACAAACCAACTAGCCAACAGATTGCAGATATTCATGCCCAAAAGAAAAGCCCACACTTTTGGAAGGAGAAACTACTTTTAAACATTATGAAAGACTTGGATATCAACAGATTTTTAGATATGCACCAATATCACAACGCCAACCTTTTTCAAGAAGGTGGTTGAAGGAATGAAAGAAGCAGGCTGTGGTCGCACGGTCGAACAAGTCCGCCACTGGTTACATTAATCGGAGTATGCACGGCTGCATGTAAACGGGAATATTAGTGGAATATTAATATTCATTAGCCATGTAAACAGCTTAGTGGGAATATTGTCTTTTTTGGAATAAGAACAATAACCGGAATATTTTTTTGTGCACGTAAACGTAGTCAGTGTTTGGTTTGTCCGTTCTGGGCTACTGTAGAAACATGGCGGCTGGCTCCGTGAAGAGGACCAGCTCCGTATGTAGATATAAACGGCTCAGTCTTAGCTAATGAAAACACAATGATTCTTATTTTCAGGTGATTATACACTAAAGAAAAGTTATTACTTATTACTTACTTATTAATATTATATTCCATTTCTGCCAATAGATCCCCCTAAATGTTACACACTGTTCCTTTAAGAGAGTCTCCATCAATGTGAAGTTTGATGTCGGCATATTCCTCTTTGTAGTTGGTATCCCACCTTACTCTACTGTTACTCATCTTGTCTGACTCAGCCCTCGATGACTCACACAAGCAACTATTCAACTATTAACCTCCAGCCTCACGTCTTGTCCTTGAACTTCTTTTCCGTTTCTACTCATCATTCTTACAACAGCGTGGGCCCCAAAGCATAACAATATGGAGGCCATAGCGTCATGAATTCATGTCTTTGTTGAGACAGTTGGAGGCGCTGAGAGAGTCAGAAGGAGGGGGTCCGTGGGATCGTGTTTCTGATCAGAGCACCTCTGGGTGCATTTATCATATTGGCTCAGTAGATGCACTTAGCTGTATTCAAAATTTAGTCGTGACACCTTGTGACATATCAAACTGGATTTTCTTCATCTTTACACTCCTACCTTATTGATGTAGGGCATATGCGCAGACAAATCTGTGTAATTATATATTATACAGTGTATTAGCTATTTAGTTGTACAATGACTACACAAATGGTCTAAGCCAAACATTTCAATTGAAAAAAGGGACTCTGGTGCTCGGAAACACTACCGCTTTTGTCCGCAGGTACCGCCAAAATCAACACAAAATGAAAGTTCCCTATAAAAACTGTGACTATATACAATGTAATGTGTCTGTGAAGATTGCGACACCAATTTGAATGTGACTTACTTAGTAATGTTACTTTTGAACAGACAGAGCATATCTAAGTATAACAGGAGAGGGGAAAGTTGACGGAGGTTCTGCCTGGTCTGAAGCTTGCTCAACTGTTATTGGAACACAGAGCGAAAAGGGGCGGGACTTAGGAAGGGTCAATTGCTAATTATACAGGGTCAATTGGACATGTACATAGGGGTGACTTCAAATATGTAAACCGAATGGTGCTGAGCATAGACTGTATGTATAGATGGACGACGCGTCTCCACTTCCTCAGACTGTACAAATGCGAAGCCAAAATATCCCGTATACGGGAGCTGCCATCTTGAGATTTTGACGTCATTTGGAGGCAGAGTCTGCGCAGTAGTGATCGGGGGGCTGAAGCCGTGGTGTCGACCACCCACACACCTGCCCGAGCCAATCACGAGTCGAGCACGGCTGCAGCTTGTTAGCTGTGAGCCACCTAGCTGCTACGTTAAAACAACGGTAGCTGTTTGGCTAGAAAGACATCTATTACACAGACTCCTGACGGTTATGGAAAGTTAAAGTTACATCTCTTCTCTCGTACAATTCCCGAGCCTCCGGCTGCGACTATTTCACTCAGAGCAGCTGTCAATCACAGCTGTCAATCATGACGTCTCACCCCCTTTTTATAGCATCATATAACAAAAATTATAATTAAATAATTAAAACTAAACTTATAAGAAAAATGAGCACTTGAGTATACAGTACATCAGTATGATAAGAACTACCTAAAATGACAGAAACCATCTTTGGGAAAAGTTTATTTGATGTGTACTTGACTTTTTAAGTTTGGCTCATGTCCCATCTGCTAACATGGAGGGGGCGGGGTTTATGACCTATACTGCAGCCAGCCACCAGGGGGCGATCCAGATGTTTTGGATCACTTTTGGGGAGCTGTCATGTTGTCCATCTTTATATACAGTCTATGGTGCTGAGCATGTTAATCCTCATTGAGAAAAATATTAATTCCTTCCTCTACAAAGTAACAAATACCAGTATGTGTCTGTCTGTCCCCCACAGAGTAGCGTCCCCTGTGGGTTCCAGCATGCTCTACTCGCTGTCCCGCTACAGCCGCTACATCTCCATCCTGGACGCCGACCAGAAGACCTTGCGCTGTCCGCCGTACCGTGGCCTGCTCCTCGCCAGCATAGCCGACCACCGCACCTACGTCCGCCGCGGCTCCACCTACTTCCTTCACTTGCAGAGCACACTCTGTCAACTGGCGGCCAAGGCCTTCCTGTTCACCTTCACCCACCACCTCCACCTGCCGGTCAGCTCCACGGAGGGGCCCGAGGTGGTGGAGGGCAGACGCCTCTGCTTCCTGCAGGAGCAGCTGGGGCTGGGAGAGGAGGACAGCCAGATACTGCTCTACCTCAGCCAGCTCATCACTCAGCAGTACCTGCGGCCCGCCACCGGGGGCAGCGCAGCAGCAACTTGTTTTAGTTTTAACTACTCCACCAGCGTTTTATACAAAATCTGATACTGGGACGGGGATTCCCACATACGTTTTAGCAAAAATCATCTTGGACCCTTTGGTTTTTTTAATGGAACAAAGGTTGATCTTAATAAGGTCTACGGCCATTTTACTTTCAGGACAAACTGCACTGGTTATTATTGTTTTATCTGTGTAATCTCTCTCTGCCTTGCTGTCTTTTTCTCTGGTCTTTCTCTTTCCTCTGTGTGCAGGAAAAAGGAGACAGAGTGAGTTGTGAATGTCAGTGAGCGGTTCACTTTGCCTGTGTTAGGTCCAGAACACGTTGACGCTCGCAAACACACATGGAGGTCGGTTCCACTTATTGTCCTTCGAGTCATTTGTGCGTGTTACACTGCGCTGGCTTGTTTAAGGTCAGTCTCCACCTCACCACACACACACACACACACAGACACACACACACACACACACACCTACACGCTTAAGGCGATTTTGGGGGCGCATATATCAACACCCTCCTAAGAGGACGCCACATTGTGAATGGTTTAGAGAGATGCTGGCCAGTGGAATATATTACTGGGAGTGCCCAGATTATTAAAATCACTTTGGTTTAAAACAACTTTTGTTCATACAGAATTTTAACCTTTAAGTTTGGGGACAAATCATTTTAATGTCACTTTTGGGGTCTTCAGCTGTACACAAATACACTGTCTGTGCGTCGTAAGTGCTGGTCTTACCTCAGCCAGCTCGCTGACAGGTTAAACTATAGCTCCGTCTGTGTTAACACCCACCAATCACTGAGCAGTTTGTCAGCTATGATATCATCGCAGCTATATATAAACATGTTTTCCGACAAACCCCCATATGCTGACATTTTCTGCTTGTGGAGAACAGACGTCTCTCTGAAGCTGTCCGTGAAACCTTATTGGCACCGCGCAGGCTTGTTACAGCTGGTTTTGTGACATGCCTCTCTCTTTTAAATCTACCACATAACTTCAAAAGGCCCAAATGTTTGTTTTTTTATATTTCTTTTGTGAATCAATTTTAACACACATTCCCGCAGTTTTGTTCCAAATATAGACACGATGTTGGATTGTAGCTGAGTAGCTTTGACATTTCATGGAGTAAATATTCCCAGCTTTCAGGTTTGCGATGCATGAGGAAGCGTATTTGCTGTGTGAAGTATAGATCCAGTCGGCCCCCACGTGATACTTGCATGTCCAGAAATAACGTCACCACAATACATACTCACCCATGTAGGTCCAGCGGCAGCCGAAAGCTGCCACTATTAAGTGCTGGCGAGCATTTTCATCGCTATTACTCACACGGTCAGGAACACTTTTAAAGCTACTTAACCCTAAATGTATTGAATTTCACTGTTGTCTTAAAGTTGTCTGAGGGTGTCGTGGTGTCAGCATGAGACTGTCTTGTGCCAGGGTGAATCACCGTGTTGATAATATTTCTGTTTTGTTGTACTTGGATGAACTGACTCGGAGAGGATGGTGAAGAGTTTGAGGGGATGTTGCTGAGACGGTGGTGTTGTGTTTGTAAAGATTTTATTATTATGGGGAACAAAATGATTTCCTGTGCCATCAAAAGCAAAACTCTAAGCTTGACACTTGAATTAGGACAGCTGCCTATTATTTATTTTCTTCTGAACAACCCTTGCTGGATGTGTGATATGAACAAAACTGTTCTGTATTTATTACTTAGATTATGACCATCTTGCTGAGTACGCCCCGATTTCCTCTCTGGAGGATGCTGGTAGTAGGAAATATTTTAAGTTCTGTCACATTGGCAAGTGAAACGACACTGAAGAAGCGTCTTTTGATAGTACTTTAGATTTTACTGTTCCTAATTCTGTGGTGTCAGTGATGGAGCTGTAAATCTGTATCTAGAACGGTAACTGTACTTGTGTGACTGCATGGTCAGAGTTTTAATGTGAAAGGTCAAACAATGTAGGATCATGGCTGCTGCCCTTCCTGCTAGGAACAAGTTACTTTTTTTTTTAAGGCATATTCTTTTAACTAACGGCAACCTCACATTTTTAATTCCACCTAATGTATTATTTCAGTTTAATATTTCTTTTTTTTGCCTTGTCTTTTTATCTTTTATGAATAACACATTTTACTGCTAAGATGTTACATTTTTTTTTAGGTTTTGTCCCTCTAATGCAAAAAGGTGAATGTAATCTGAATAAGCCATACCACAGTGTGCTTAACATGTCGTCACTCAGTGTCCTTATGTTGCCATATCATGTCCACCACCTTTTGTGTCTCATCACGAGGGGGTGTCGTGCTCACTTCGGCCCCGTGAGACGCCGTCGTCGCCAGTGGTTTTAATAAAGCACGTTGTGAATGTCTTGACGCTTTTATGTAAAATGTTGATGATATTCGTTTATTCCATTAAATTATTTGAATCCATATCATTTTTTTGCGTGGGTGCCTGGGTAAACGCAGGAGCTATAGGTGATCATGGTGAATCTCTCTGTGGGATATTGGAGGAAGATGCATCCTACGGATCATCATTAAACGTCAAACACTCCCAACAGACTCGTGTCTGTGTAACTTGCTTTAGCGATGACGGATGTGCGAGCGTTTGAGGTGTCATGAATAATAAATGCTCATCTGTGAAATCAACCAATTGCCCTGCTGGAGCAGCAGAAGGAGAAGGTGGTGGACTGAAGAAGAAAGTAGCAGTAAAGTAATGATACAAAAACACGGCTGCAACAATACTGCTCGCTCTTTACAATAGCATTGTTCTGCAGCTACGGAGTGAGTGGGCAGCTGTGTATAGAACTCATAATGCAAACAAGTGGGCTTTTTTTACAACTTTAATGATAAAACTGAAATTACCTGATCGTAATATAAATATGCCTAAAATGAGATGACACAATTGAAGAATATCTGCAATTCCCCATTGGAAAGACCCGTCCTATACTATTACAACCTTATACTACTTCTTGTCTTGAGGAGCAACACTGATGATGATAAATTATAAATATACTGAATAAGAATCTGCTTTGTGATGTGAGTTATACTGTCTCTATATGATAGTCAAACTAAAATTACCGCCTCGCGTTTGTACGCCTCCGCCAACCAGTCAAGTCGCAGTTTACATCCACGTCTGTCATAGTTAACATATGAATTCTTGAGTTATGGCCAAAAACGTGTTTTGTGAGGTCACAGTGACCTTTGACCACCAAATTCGAATCAGTTCATCCTCAAGTCCGAGTGGACGTCTGTACCAAATCTGAAGAAATTTGCTCAAAGCGTTCCTGAGATATCGCATTCACAAGAATGGGACTGGCATAAGGTCACAGTAACCTTGACCTTTGACCACCAAAATCCAATCAGTCAAAGTGGACGTTTGTGCCAAATTTGAAGAAATTCCCTCCAGGCGTTCTTGAGATATCGCGTTCACGAGAATGGGTCGGACGGACGGACGGACAACCCGTCCTCCGGCCACGGCTGTCACCAACGCTGAGGCATAAAAACATGGAAACAGGGTCAGCGAGAGCGACTGTTTCTTAACCTAGAATAATAAACCATATTATTTAAGAAAAGGAGACGATGAGCTGAACGATTGAATTTGGGAATATTGACCTTGTTTTTTTCTGAAATTAAATGGAATTGTGCTTTTTTTCATGAAGCCAAAGCTCAGACATACAAAGGCAAATATTTTAGTCAAAACATACCAATGTCATTATTTTGGCCTTTTCCTCAAACATCTAAATCTCATTTTATGATAAGGAACTGAGCATGCGCAGAGGTCACCTTTCTGTATCAAAACAGAAATGCAGACACATAAATGAAAGATATTGAGACATTTGACTTCATGCATAGTTAGAAACTACTCTTCAACTTCCTTGTGATTTATGCTACTTCAAGAAATGTACGTAACAACCCAACTCTACAGTCCATAATGGGCTTTTTGTTAATTCATAAGATCAAACTTGAGTCTAAATAAGAACTCAAACTTTACCTGCATCATAAAATACAAAAAGTAAGAGAGCATGTAAATCAGAATTGTTTTATTTAAAATTACACTACAAGAACTATGATGAAGAAAAAGTTTTAAGATTTAAAACATTTCAAAACAAAAGTCAATTCCCTCCCAGCCCTCTTCAAATGAAATGAAAAGCATTAGAATTTAAAATGACCTTCACAGTGGGTATGACTAGCTGGAATGACAGGCCTGATCGACAAAACAGCTAACCTCAACTTCCTACTGTGAGCTTTTGGAGTTGAGGACTTTAGTTAGGTTTATAAAAAACACAGAAAAACACATGTAATTAATACAATATGGCCCCTCTCAGTGTATTCTCCTTTGCTCTCCTGTGTTCAAAAGTACCAAACACTGACCCCCTATAACTGAGGATGATGGTGAAGATATCAGTGATTTGTTTCTGACTGAAATAAAGACAACATTGCTTTGGGGTTATGAGAGCGCACAGATGGAAGCTGGGTGAGCCCTGATGCCCAACGGAAAATAGACTGGATGTCCAAAAACTGCACTTAGCCAGAACATCCTCTGCATCCACAGTGGGTGCATTCAATGATCCTTCCCTGCAGAGAAGAAAAAAAAAAACAGCTGGATTCAGACAACAAAGACACAGGGAATGATCAGGTCACCTTTTAGGAAGGTAACTGGATAACTGTCACTGTCCTTTAGGAAAGTTTCTAAATCCTAAATCCTGTTTCTTAAAATATTACTACAAAAACTGGCCCTTGCTGATGTTAGAGGTCTCTAACATTGTTATTTTGGCCTTTTCCTCAAACCTGTTCAAATCTTTGTAGTTGAATTTTTTTTTTTTAATTCTTGAAATGAAGGGAGCATTGCAAATTTAAATCATTCTGGTGAATTAGCCCATTTATTGTGGTCTTTGTCTAGTTTACCACAACATCAACAAATCTGCAATGCATGCCAAATGCAATTTATTTTGTTTTTATTTTTGTACTTTGTTATTTTCAGCTATGCTAGCGGCTAATGACGTTTCCATCAACCTCAGATGTAATTTGTGTTTAGTGCTGATTATCAAATGTTAGCATGCTAAAGATGCTCAACAACATACATGCTAAACATCAGCATTGTCATTGTGAACGTTAGCGCTCTGATGGAAGTGTTTAGCTCATAGTTTTTTTTTCCTTGGGAGATGGTTCCTGTAGGTGTGACACAAAGCATGTCAATGATTAATGAATATTGACACAGTGACTAGTGAGCCCTCTGGCATCACTCATCCAATCAAAGCGCCTGAGATACTCTCTGGTGCAGAGAGAGGTCTTTGAAAGTGTGCAGTGTCACAGCATTGCTTTACTTTATCTCACTTGGGCAATTTTCATAGGTTTGTACTGTCTGCACTCATGTCTGTACAGACATCAGCAGGAATAATGTAAAGCAGAGGGGGCAACCGAAGCCTTGACACATATTTAATTGTCCTTGGGTGTCTTGAAAAACGCTTATAAATAAAATGTAATATTGTATTATTGTATTATTGTATTATTATTATTATTATTATTATTATTATTATTATTATTATTAATAATAATAATAATAATAATAATAATAATAATAATAATAATACAAGCTCTCACTGGGATTGTTTTTCCAAATGATTAAAACAGATGACTAGTGAGAATCACAAAAATTCTGTCAGACTTACGACTTCCAGCTTACTCTTGGGGACTCTGCAGATGCAGTTGGTTCCAAAGTTGGTGTCTCGGGTCTGGATGCAACGCAGGCAGCACAGGTTCTCGTAGCCCTGCTTCTTCCACTTGGCAATCAGGTTCTTGTCTGCATAGCCTTCCTTTATACAGTACTCATACAGCTCTGTCAGGAGAAACACAGAAAGACGAACACTGGTTTGGCATCTAGTATGATTCGTATAAACTATGATTGGGTTTCAAATGTTTGGTCATGTGCAAATACAAAAATAATACAAAAAAGAAATTGCTTCTTGCAAGGGGGAAAAAGCGCTGGACAAACATCTTAAATAAAGTCTTAGGGACTCTGGAAATGTTGCATTCTCAAGCAATTGCTACTTATATATGGGGAAATGAGGAAGTATGACAGGTTTTTGCAGAAAATCTTGGCAAGTCATAACAAACTTGAGCTCAGATAAAAAGGGGAAACTCGGTCTACCTCTGCTGATGGCTTTCCTTTTGTAGAAGAGGTCGTAGATGTATCGACTCCGCTGATGATGCAGCCTGAAAATTGGCCAAAGGGACTCCACCTTTCGCTTTCCCTCGTGAGGCTCTGTTTCAGCTGGGACACAGAAGAAAATCAGGAAAGTTAGCTTTGGTAAGTAGGAATTAAAATCAATGGTGCACCTGCTTGGGTAATGAAAACGCCTCTCTGGGCTAGGTGTGAATAGTGCCAAATATGTAATGCATACTATAGAATATATACATCTGCTACTAGAACAGCCTCCACCCCTATGAGAATACTTTCCCCAAGGTGTTGGATGGGGTTGAGGTCAGCGCTCTGTGCTTCTGCTTGGGGGCATTTTCCCCAGCCTTACCCAAACTGTTACCACAAAGTTGGAAGCCGACTTCTGTCCTAAGTACAACTGTATACATTAAAGTTAAGGTTTTCCTTAAAGCTGCAGTATGCGATATTGGCGCAAATATGATTTAAAAAAGTTATTTTTAGAAAACGGCCACTATATCGTGACAGTAGTACATGAAACAGGTAACCTGAAAAAAAACATGTTCCTCTGTGTCCTACTGTGTCCTCCGGTGCCCTCCGGTGCCCTCCGGTGCTCCTAACGGCATCTGAGAGATTTCACTTACCGGAGGAAAACAAGGTCCGCTGCATGCTGCCGTCTATGAGAGCCGGCTGTCAATCACTCGCGAACTCCGACCAAACGGTCAAACTAGGCAGCGCTGATCAAATATGAATCACTATTCTGTTACTGTAATGATTATTTCTCACCTCAAATGTTCTCAGAATCATCTTGTAGTTACTGTTTAGCTGTAAAATGAGAAAGTTCGTGACGCGGCCGCCATTGTAAAATCTGTTGAAGGAAGCCAAGTTCTGGTCACATGACCGGAGCACAGCCAATAGGAACGCTCTCTCTCTCTGAAATGACCTGTGATTGATCAAAATCTGCCGTCACGGGCTAGATTTTTCTAAAGCCTGAAAACAGAGCCATGATGAGGAGCAGAAGTCTAGTTTTCTCTCAGACCACTTGAATTACAATATGCTGAAAGGTTATCATGGAATTTTTCGCCAAATTATGCCAAAAAATTGTTGCCTACTGCCGCTTTAATTAGAGCTAAGTGGCAGAGCCCAAATCAATGGTAAATGGACGCTAACGTTATATGGCCACATAGGTTCAGACATCCGGCGTATCAGAAGACAGAATTACAGACGAAAAAAATCAAGTTAGCTAAATTACAGTAATACTAAACTGAACTAACGTAGAACCACTTCACCTGTAGCTCGTCTTTTGATTAACGTGAGTTAATGTCAATAATTGCACTAATTTTGCACATCTGTTTATACTTTTATTTTGTACTAGGTTTAATTCTTGTGTATATATTATATTGTATATTTGTAGATTTCAATTTTTTTATTCTTATTTTATTCTAACACTTAATTATCCTACTGTTATTTTTACTGTTTTATTGCACCAACTCACCAAAGCAAATTCCTAGTGTAAACCTCATACACCTGGCAATAAACGAGTTTCTGATTCTGATTTCTGATTCTGATAGTTGATTAATACAAGATTCCTACACACGTGTTGACACCACCCAAGCGTTAATCAGTTGTAAAATAAAACAAAAAAAAAGATCTATCAACATATACAGATAATTCGAAGCGATGGCTTAAATTTCCCCCGGCACAAACTGCGTGCTGTGGCCGCAGCCCTTCGGCCAGGTGTCGTGAGGAGCATCTGAATAAGGTTACTGATCTCCTCCCGGCTCACCTTCTCTCATCTTCTGATCCAGCTCGTCCAGAGTCGGCTCGATCAGCTCCCAGCCGTCTGGAGGAGGCTTCCGACTCCTCTTCACTTTCGGCATTCTGCTCTGTTTTTACACAAATATAGAACAAAAGCCTCTCGATGTTTTCCTTTTTGTTTTTCGCGAAACCCGTCTCAGGCGCTACAATTTGACGTCACCAGGGGGTCCGTTTCACCTTCTGGTGTCTCTCAAGTGACGTCACCTGGCCAAATACACACACTCCATTTATCTCTCTTTTCTTAAACTAACACACTACTTTACGTTTATGGCAACATTTATTTAGGTCAGTTTACAGATGTTTTGATGAGATAAAAAACAAAGTAGGTGTCTTTCTGTCGCTCCTGGCATATTGCATCACTTTAGCACACTAGCAAATTGCCTTAAGATAAACAAACATAGTTTAGGTTTTTTGAATTTCATAATTTACGTCCTTTAGTCAAATAACCGCGCGTTATATGTACACATGTAAATCATTTGGTTTATAGCAGCAAATAAGTTTACTAAATGCTTGAAAAAAATCCTTGCATTGAAGATTTGCTATCAGGCAGATACTTGGACTACTCAGAGTATTTCGATACTCATCCCTGCAGCCAGCTGTCAGCTCGCACTGCTGTTTTGACACTTATGTTTTCTGTCAGTATTTAGTTGTTAGGGAGCTTTTAAGAAAGGATTCGTTCGTCAAAATGCCCAAAGGAGGTAAGTATCATCTTAAAACCTGCTACATTGTGTTGACATCAGTTTTATACATGTGTGAAGCTGCTGTTAGCTACACAACAACATGCAGCTGTCCAGGCGACATGCTGCTCTTATTTACATATCTGTGTTTTGTTCACACATTAAACAAGCACTGACTGCATGTTTACAAGCCGCTCTGCTTCTGTTCACACCTGCCTGATCGCTGTTTCTTTACCTCTGGTGTATACTGTGTATGCAAATCTGTGTGTGTGATGTCATTTTTCATCATGGTTGCAGGTAGGAAAGGTGGCCACAAGGGTCGCGTGCGGACGTACACCAGCCCCGATGAGATAGACGCCCAGATGAAGGCAGAGAAGGAGAGGAAACAGGTTGGTCGAGTCAGTGTATATCCAAAGACTGTTTGACTCAACACTGCAGTCCTGGAAAGTAAACTAAGTACATTTACTCAAGTACTGTACTTAAAGCAGCAGTGGGCAGAATTGGAGCAAATATGATTAAAAAAAAAGTTACTTTTATTAAAACAGTCACTATAACCTGACAGTAGTGCATGAGACAGGTAATCTGTAAAAAAAACATGTGCCTCTGTGTCCTCCAGTGCTTCTTATGGCATCTGCAAGATTTCACAGACCGGAGGAAAACAACCAATCAGAGCCGAGCTGGAGCCTTGCCGTCTCTGAGCAGCTGTCAATCACTCGCTAACTCCGATCAAACGGTCAAACTAGGCAGCGCTGATCAAATGTGCATCAATATTCTGTTACTGCAATAACTATTTCTCACCTCAAATGTTTTCAGAAACATCTTGTAGTGAACTGTTTAGCTGTAAAATGAAAAAGTTTGTGACTCAGCTGCCATGTTGAGATCAGTTGAGGAAATACCAAGCAAACATTCTCATGTTACAGCTAAACAGTACACTATGAGATGTTTCTGAAAACATTTGAGGCGAGAAATAGGCATTACAGTAACAGAATATTGATTCATATTTGATCAGCGCTGCCTAGTTTGACCGTTTGATCGGTGTTTGCGAGTGGTTGACAGCTGCCTCCGTTGAATGAACAGCCAATAGGAACGCTCTCTTTCTCTGAAATGACCTGTGATTGGCCAAAGTCTCCCGTCACGGGCTAGATTTTTTAAAGCCTGAAAACATGAGGAGGTGCAGAAGTCTAGTTTTCTCTCAGAACACTTGAATTACAATATGCTGAAATCTTATTATGGAATTTTTTCCTAATGATGCCAAAAACATTCTGCCTACTGCAGGTTTAACTTGAGTATTTCCCTTTTCTGCTACTTTATACTGCTACTCCACTACATCTCAGAGGGAAATATTGTAGTTTTTACTCCACTACATTTATTTTAAAACTTTCATTACTTAAAATATGAATAAACTAATAGGTTATAATAAATTATTATACATTAAACTACCCAGCAGTATATAAAGTAATTAAAATGAGCTCCACCTCTACCAGATGCACCATTAAAGTGATGAACACATTAATGCATCAATAATTAAAATACAATAATATAATATATATTATTCTGCATAGTGAGTATTTTTACTTTGGGTACTTTAAGTATATTTTGATGCTGATACTTTTTTTTTACTTTTAATTAAGTAAGACTTTGAATACAGGACGTATTTCTACACTGTGGTATTAGTACTTTTACTCAAGTAAATGCCAATGCCACAAAAAGACAAGTGTGTGCAGCTTTTCACTCAAGTATTGGTCAAGCAAAAATGCTGGATCCTACACTTCCCAAAATGCAACGAAATAGCATCTTAACATTGGAAAGAGTAAACTATGTAACTGATCTTGATGTTTACTATTCCTGGAGGGCCCTCTAAGACTCTCATTAGCTCTCCGCCAGCCAGAAGAGAGGACCTGATAGGTGAAAGCAGCTGATGTGATGTCTGAATGGAGTAATACATAGGTGGTGCAGGTATTCCCTGTTGTAACTGCATGTGTTTGACCTGATGCCTTGGTTTGATAACAGTCTCCTGTGTGTTGTGTGTTATAGCAAGAGCAGGAAGCAGAAGAGGCGGGGGGCGCAGCTCAGAATGACATAGCGGAGGAGAAGCCACCGGCATCAGGATCAGAAGACAGCGACGATGAAAACTCAGATGTACCGCCACACTGTTTCTGTCATTCGCTTGCTCTGTTACCAAACACACATTCATAAAGTATAATAATTTGTTATTAGTAATTTATGTGCACCTGTGAAGCACCTTGTAACCTTTTTTTTCAGCATGCATTTTGATTGTTTGCTAATATATTCATAGCATTCACTTCATACTGTATGAGCTGTTGTGATGTGTTTGCAGAAGAGGAGAGCGGGCGTGGAGGGCTTGATAGAGATCGAGAACCCCAACAGAGTGGCTCAGAAGTCCAAGAAGGTGACGCAGATCGAGCTGGACGAGCCCAAGCAGTTATCAAGGAGAGAGAGGTGTGTGTTTGCTGTCACATCATATCTGTGGTAAATGGGAACTTCTTTTTTAACGTATAGTATTTATTGAAAACATCTTAACAGTAGAAGTTGCATGCCATGACAGTTGGAGCAGTGTGGAGCGCTGATGACCAGCTATACTGTCTTGTGTATTATGTGCTAGAAACGTCAAAGTGTTATGTGTTTAAAAAAGCGTATTATTAGCATATTTTGAAAGAGTTGTGACGGTGCTGCACAAGAGAATGACGGCACAGCGTCACACCCTGCATTTAACAGTCGGGACATTAACACTAAAAGGCTGACGGGTTGGTTTTGTTTATGTTTTATGTCTATAAATTCCCAGTTCCCCATTTTTGATAATGACTTTCCTTATGTCACTTTCCCCCTCCGTGACACACACACACACACACACACACACACACACACACACACACACACACACACACACACACTCTGGCACAGAGAGGAGATCGAGAAGGTGAAAGCGAAGGAGCGCTACATGAAGATGCACTTGGCAGGGAAGACAGACCAGGCCAAAGCCGACCTCGCTCGCCTCGCCATTATCAAGAAACAGAGAGAAGATGCGGCAAAAAAGAAAGACGCAGAGAAAAAAGGTGAGCAAAACATTTAATAAGGTAAATATTATTATATAGTGATGATTGTATAATACAGAGTGTAAATATTGAGGGCCCTAAGCCAGGAAAACACTACACAATGCATTACCTAATGTGGACATGAAAGCTTATTGTCCTTATCGTGAAGAAACTGCAGTATTCTTCACAAAATAGAGCAGGTCAGCATGGACTGTTGAAACGTGTTATCTTGTGGTATGTGGGGGGGGTTCGGCATTCTCTTGTCTCCAAAATGAGGCTCAGAGCAGCAGGATGTGTCAAAATGATATCAAACATACTTTATTTATCATTCCAACGACTGGAATCTGGTTGTGTGCCTGTCTACAAACAAATGCTTCAAAAGTCAGTTCTTAAATATGCGATGATGAGTTGTTTAAGCCTGTTAGGATTCTAAAGATGATTGAATGTGTTCCTGGCCTTTGCTTTGTTAATGGAGCATTAACTCCTCCCCTGAACAGTGATTGTCCAGTTATAGCTTTGCAAAATACAGCAGCTTATTTTAGCAGAGTAATGTTAGTGGATCTGTACCGCTCTGTTGGATTTTGGGGAGGTTTACACCCCAGAAGTCCCAGCCAAACTTGCTATCCAAGGTAGTATTATAGCACATTTTGCCAAACGCATCGGTTAGTCCTCATCGTAAAAGCCTTTTCTCTTGTAACATTAAAAGTGAAAACGTACTGTTTGAAAATACGAAGAATAAAGCATAAATATAACTAGGACTAACTAGCTCTAGACAACATGTCTTCTGCATGGCCCATCAACTGGTGAGGATGCTGACTTTTTGTCTGGGGCATGCAGCTTCAGTCTCAGTCTTTTAGTATAATATCCTTTACAGGAGTGAGTATTTTCCACCAACTCATGAAGATAACATTATCTGGGTACAGCTGATAAAATCTGCTAGCGACAGTTGTCATTTCAGCCTAGGGCTGGGTGATATGGCCATAATCTTCTATCACGATATAGGCCATTCATATCTCGATATATATCATGATAGCATGTTTTCAGGTAGTTCAATAAATAAATAGTCTATATGAAATAGCTACATGGTAAAGCCTTTTATAAATATTTTAAATAATTATAATAAATAATAAATAGAATAAATATTTCCAGCTATACACTGACTATGTTTACATGCCTGATAAACACAAATACAGTGTAATCAGATTACGACAATAGTTTGATTTAACTACACTGGCATGAGAACCCATAAGAAGAATTATTGGGTGTAGGCACGCAGGAGTTGAACAAGGAATCTGAATGAATGAATGAAGAAAATCCTGGGGGGTTTAGTGAACCACCAGTTCAGAATATGGTTTGCCTTTCTACGTGGAGAGCTCAAGTATACTGCCTCTGTATACCTGTCCATGCAGTGTGTCAAGCTGATTGTGTCTGTCTTTTATTTTCTGCTTACAGCAAAAGACGCAGCGGCATCAGCGGCGAGAGGAATAAACTCCCTCTCAATGAAATGATGCCGGGGCGTTTTTACATGTTCACGGACTGGCGCAATATATATCTGACTATTTTTAAAGGAAGAGCTATGATGTCCACATTACATTGCATATGACCATTTCGGAAAATGGTTGCGGAGACACCAGTGGAGAGGAGGATGTGTATATTTCGGCATGGAGTAATGGCCTCGTTGATCCCACCAGGAAGTAAAGCTACAACTGAGAATACACCGGTCTTCACGTACACTTGGAATGAACCCCTTCTAACAATATGATCTTGTACATGATATTAATAATGGTATACTTGTCATTGTACAATTCTGACTTTGCTAACTGAGCTTTGCCACTATGTTTTTTGGGGGATCTTACATTGTATATAACTGACTCATGAAAATATTTCAGATTAATATGATGGAACCAGTAAAATGTGTACATTTCTTTATTTCCCTGTGAGAAAACTGTCACGACTGGTTGAGAGCAGCCGCAGGTGCAAGAGTCCACGTTGCATCCACTGATGTGAAAATGAGATGAGTCAATAAAGCAGATGTTTATTTTGGAATAGTAGAAGTTGAATGTGGCAGCGCAGAGGAAGCTTTGCAGCATAACTAAACAGTTAAATGAATAAATAAAATAAAAATGAATGATGACCCCCCTGAGATATGATGAAGAAAAACAAACGAATCTAGGAACACTGGAGTTAAAGATGATTATATGAAGATGATGATGAACTTATCAAGTGCTAGATAGGAATAAAGTGTAGTATTTAGTGTCTGGGCCAGTGTGTATAAAGTCTCAGAGGAACGTTTCGGTCTTAAGTGAATCGAAATTCTAAGAATTACCTAATTTTGCTCTATTTTGTGATGAAAGATGGGCGTGTCCCACCCGCACTCCCTATTCAACATGAAAAAGTTCATGACTTAGATGGATTCAACATTAATACAATCAAATGTTGACGTTAATCAGATTTTTCCACATGTCACATATGTGGCATAACATTTTTCCAATGTCCACATAAACCACATCTATATCAATTATGAAATGTGCAATATGTATCGGCTCAGCTGTGAAATACAAGAATTCAGGTGAGTTTGAATAATATGAATAATAAAACAAACGACAAATGAAAACAAATCTAAATATATAAACTTGCCAGTATATAAAATTAATTTCATCTACAAACATTTAATAAGACCTCCAGGGATTGATCTCACTTATGTTTACTTATTACTACTTACTTAATATATATCCTTATTTACATTTTAAAAGAATTTAATGATTATTAATTATATATTGTCAGCATAACTGGGAGAGAAATATAACATGTATAATAATAATAATAATAATAATAATAAATATATAATTTCCACTTGCAGGTTTCAATATATAGAGGCATGCAAGCATGGGATACATATTATTGAATAATGAGTGGTCCTGCTTTTTAACAAGCATTTCTCGGCTAATAATAAGTCAAAATTAAGTTAGTTAAGTCAAGTTTTAAACCAGTGTTACACCAAATTCTGTAACCCATCAGATTATATGACCTGATCACAGCAAATGGCTTTATTACACTTAATAACCAACTTTATTTTGATAAGGTTACGAATGGTGTTAGCTGTAATTCCAGTGTCGACCAGAGGGGGCGGTAATGCACCTAATATGCTCGAATATGCTGGATAAAGAAGGAGAACGTGTGCGCTGATTGGTCAAAGGTTTCGCGGACTTTATCCTCCGTATAAAGGCATTATTCTTTTTGTTAAACCCCAGTGGTCAGATCTAAGTCCTGTATTGTAGGTGACACTGAGGCGGGAGTATCTACTCAACTGGTGAGTTAACCAACTAGTTAATGTTTCACGGGCTCAAGGACATGTAAACATACTGGAAATGTTTTTTTGGCAGGTATAAAATAACTTTCCAAGACGAAATAACTGAGGTTTTTGCGTTTAAACGTCTTATTTTGGCACCATTTCTTCGCTCTCCCGCGATGTTGTAATGCTGACATGACATATTATTCAGCTCGCAGTTTGCCAGATACCGTTAGAAAACGTTGTGCTAACGGTAGGTGTTGCCTGTCGAAAGGTCAACAGTAAAAAGCCAGCAAAGTAGTTAGTAGTTTATAACTGTTTGTGTGTTTATTTAACGCTAGAGATACATTTTCACAGCTCACCTCACTCTTTGTGTTTATCGAACGTTTGCACCATTGTTGCTAAGTTACTGGGTCAGTCGACCAGAGCAGAGAGATATCAGTAACAGAAGTCATGCGCTCCTTAATGTAGCTGTTGAGCAACATTTGACAGATTCATGGCTGACCTGCAGTGACTCTCACCTTTGTCGACAGGACAACCAGCCTAAGATAAAGATAGGGCAACTGTTAAAGTGGCAGTAGGCAACAATTTTTTTGCATCATTTGGCAAAAATTCCATAATAACCTTTCAGCATATTGTAATTCAAGTGTTCTGAGAGAAAACTAGACTTCTGCTCCTCCTCATGGCTCTGTTTTCAGGCTTTAGAGAAATCTAGCCCGTGACGGCAGATTTTGACCAATCACAGGTCATTTCAGAGAGAGAGAGCGTTCCTATTGGCTGTGCTCTGGTCATGTGACCAGAACTTGGCTTCCTTCAACAGATTTTACAATGACGGCTGCGTCACAAACTTTCTCATTTTACAGTTAAACAGTACACTACAAGATGATTCTGAGAACATTTGAGGCGAGAAATAGGCATTACAGTAACAGAATATTGATTCATATTTGATCAGCGCTGCCTAGTTTGACCGTTTGGTCGGAGTTCGCGAGTGATTGACAGCTGGCTCTCGTAGACTGCAGCTGGACAGCGGACCTTGTTTTCCTCCGGTAAGTGAAATCCTTCAGATGCCGTTCGGAGCACCGGAGGACACAGTAGGACACAGAGGAACATGATTTTTTTCAGGTTACCTGTTTCATGTACTACTGTCACGATATAGCGGCCGTTTTCTAAAAATAACTTTTTTTAAATCATATTTGCGCCAATATCGCATACTGCAGCTTTAACATAAATGGAAACTTTATAGAGTGGTAAACGTGTTATCTGAGTTACCTAATAACCCGTGTTGTGGCTGTTTCTGCAGGTCATTTGCTTATCAGTCTGTGTGGTTCAAAGTTTAACTGGTGAGGCCATATCACTGCTGCATGTGTCCTCCTTCGTCTGAGGCTTAGCACTGTAATAAAGATCTGTATTACAGCAGCACTCACTGTATACACTCTTTCATAGACATCTACAATATTTTCTATTCAACTTTTCAATAAAAAAAGATTTTGTCTCACTTGGACATTTTTTTTCTGTCTTTATGATTCATATTCATATCTCTTAATGAAGAATTATCTTCCTCTTTAGATTTCCACTTTCCACTGTGATCAGAGAAACAAAGAAACCATGTCTTTTACAAACGGCCACAATGTGAACAAGGAAACATGGGATTCACACAACAAGATGATGCTGGAGCCTCTGTCTGTCAACGACTCTGAGGTTTGTGTTGACTGGATTTTAACAGTAGAAGGTCTTATCTGCGCCCATGTTTTGATGATTCAATGGGATCAGCCTTATTAATAACCCTCTCCAAAAATGCTTACATTTTTGGGTTATTCTTTGGATGGGGTTGATGTAAACATTGTAATTTCTCACAGCTGCAACTAACAATTATTTTCATTATCGTTTAGTCCAATTATTATGCATTTTGTTCACTAAAGAGCTTGTGTGATAAATTGTTATTGTCCCCTGAACAGGGCTGGAAATTAACATTGAATTCTACTTTCAACTGTCCCAGACTTGACAACCAATGTCCCAAACTGAAGTTATTTTTTTCATTCTACATAATAAATATAGTTTTATTATAAACCATGCAAGTTGACCCACTCAGGTCTTCGATGGAAGTTCTGCTAGTTGTTCCCTGCACTTAAACCTGAAAAAAATTGAAATCACCACTCAATGTATTAATAATCTTTACATTTTATTTCTAAATTGTGAAGCTGTTTGTAAAGACTGCTTAAATATAAGCCTTATAAATTAATCATTGATCATTCTTCTGATGTTTAATAATGATGACAGAGGTATCGCCGCGATTATGGTTTACATGTGCATGTGATGAATTAATGGTACTGAATGGAGTGGTAGAAACTGAATTTGAATCATTTATATTGGAATTTCTCAACTTGAATAATTGCATAAAAAAATAATTTGAATCAAATAATTTGAATTTGTATTTTTTAACTTGAATAATTGCATTGAAAACTGAATCTGAATAGCATAATTTTAAATAGAATTTATTAGTTATGTAATATTATGAAATTCAGTTGCTGAGACCTCTTAACAGCGCATTACAGTTACAATTTATGTGCCGCCACCACAGAAACATTCTAGGGTTAGGCAACAAAACTACTCGGTTAAGTTTAGGAAAGAAAAGATCACGGTTTGGGTGAAAATAAGTATGTTTGTTACGTAACTTAACTTTCGTAGTCTACGTAATTTAAAATAAGTCAACATTGACTTTTGGTTTCACACGGACACGAATACTGGTCTCCTGGGTGACCCGTCCATCTATCCATCCACCCTCCGATCCTCCTTCCTACGCGGACTTTGATTAGAATGTATTTCTATTGAACCTGGGAATTTGTGTGTCCACCATGACAAAAAGGACCGTAGTTGACTTTCCATTGACATTGTTTCCGTGGTGCCTGTACATAATTTTAACACAGCGTGCCACCACCAGGTAATGCGCTGTTAAGAGGTTGTGGTCATTTCAGGTATTTCTGTGAGATCAGGCTGGTGTAACCTTTGTAACAGCAGCCACAGAAAGTTTGCTCAGCAAATTCTGAAAGTTATCCAGCTGGCCACCAGCCCGCTGTGAACCCTGGAGCTGTGCAGGAAGTTTGTTGATATTGGTAAACTGAGTCTAACCTGTGTAACGGCAGCAACAGAAAGTTAACTCTGCCAACGTTTAATGTTTGCTTTTATTTTTTATTTTATTTTCCTTTTTCATCAACAACCTAACTTTACAATCCATTCAGTGTGAAATACCAAATACAGTAGTGTGCATTTCGTCCATTTTTATACTCAGAAAAACCAGAACCCAGAAAAACAACAAATTGTTCAAAACAAATAAAAAATAAAATTGATGAATAAGTAAATAGAAATAATAAATGTAAAATAAAACGAAGAGCAGAAATATCAAAAATTATTACATAAACCACAGTATGGACAAAATAATAATAAGTAATGCTATCGTTACACAGGTTAGATCCAACAGCCCCACGCAGGACGAAACGAAATTACGAGTAATTTTCTCGTTTCTCACACTTTAATCCAATAAACAAACTATCAAACCGTACATGGACCGGAGTTCTGTGAATTACAGGGCTGCAACTAACGATTATTTACATTGTCGATTAATCTGTCGTTTAATCAATTAGTTGTTTGGTCTATAAAATGTCAGAAAATGGTGAAAATTGTTGATCAGTGTTTCCCAAAGCCCAAGATGGCATCCTCAAATGTCTTGTTTTGTCCACAACTCAAAGTTATTCAGTTTACTGTCATAGAGGAGTAAAGAAACCAGAAAATATTCTTGATTAAGAAGCTGGAATCAGAGAATTTTGCCTTTCTATTTCCTTAAAAAATAACTCAAACAAATAAATATAAATAAATCAATTATCAAAATAATTGGTGATTAATTTAAGAGTTGACAACTAATTGATTAATTGATTATTTGATTGATTAATTGACCCCTGATGGTTGGCTGTTAGTATAGGAAGTGCTTGTTATGATATGCGGCGGAGCACGTAATTTAAAAATCAATATCACAGTCAATCATGTTCATTTAAATTGTGAGAAGTCAAAATTGTGATCACGATTAATATTCGATTAGTTGTGCAGCCCTACCGTGAACAATACGATATTTGTGTTTTTAGGTGTTCTCCATTATAAAAAAAGAGAAACACAGGCAGACGTACGGTCTGGAGCTGATAGCGTCGGAGAACTTTGCCAGCAGAGCCGTTCTAGAGGCTCTGGGTTCCTGCATGAACAACAAATACTCAGAGGGATATCCCGGTCAGAGGTACAAGAATTAATCAAAAATTTTATGAAATCCCAATGTTTGATTACATCCTATAAGTGTTGCATTCTGCTTTCTCCTACCTATTTAATAACAAATAAGTAATAATACGTATGATCCATGTGTCCAGGTACTATGGTGGTACGGAGCATGTTGATGAGCTGGAGAGACTCTGTCAGAAGAGAGCGCTGGAGACCTATGATCTGGACTCAGACAAATGGGGTGTCAACGTGCAGCCTTACTCAGGTATCAAATAGTGATTTAAACATATAAAACCATGTTATAATGCTTGGTGTAGAACCTGATGTGATCCGTATTTAGACATTCAAACCCTTCCTCTGTACTCCTTGCTTTTTCTATTTGTCATACAGTTGTTTATGCTTCCCTGTCAGGTTCACCTGCTAACTTTGCCGTCTACACGGCCATTGTGGAGCCCCATGGCAGGATCATGGGACTGGACCTTCCCGATGGAGGTCACCTGACACACGGCTTCATGACTGAGAAGAAGAAAATTTCAGCAACGTCCATCTTCTTTGAGTCCATGCCGTATAAGGTACAAAACAATCACATATATTTGTCAACCCACACTCATCCAGGAAGTCTTAAAGAGTTGGGTACAAATTTCTCAAAGATGTGAACAATAACTGTACACTATGTAATATAGCATACAGTGTAATAATTGTTAGATAAATAAGAATTGAGGCACAATGCTCTTATTGTGGAGGTAGTAGTAACGGCTTAGATTGAGAATACGTACAGTTAAATCATGACTGTGAGCCTCAACAAATCCTGTATCTATGATAAGTATTAGAGAATAAACTAAACCAGGAGTTTGTTGTTATTTCTTCATTCTATCTTAAAAAGTGCCTTTCTGAAACACATTTTAAGTGTGGAGTAGTTACTTCTTGATTGTGGAGTCCTGGACGAAGTTGAACAAGATTAGTCCTCATTAGTGCAAGTATGTGCACATGGCATTGGCCTGCAGCTCCTCGTGAGAGCTGGAAATGAGAACAAAAGGCTCATAATTTGACACAATTGGGGAGTAAAAACAGACACAACAGTGGAAACAAAAAAAATTATCAAATTTTTACAAACTTGAAACCAAAAACCTTGTACTAATCCAATCCATGTCTCCTACAGATAACTTTACTTTATCATTTCACCAGGATAATACACTCAGTATCGATACTGCATTCCAGGGAGTCCTGGGTACATATATTCAAACAAACAAACGAAAAAGACAATTTTCAAAATAAAAGTTAGTATATTTATATTTATAGGCCACTAATTTGCAATTGAGAGTTAAATTTACTGTCAATGTTCTTATAGTACAGAGAATAGAAAAGCTGTATAGTGGATGAGGAGGAGCATTTGACTGCGACATTGATGTTTGTACGATGATATTTGTACATTTTAACTATGGTTCTTTTCTGATGTTTCCTTGACTAGCCTAAGTAGCTTTAGTTGCCTAAACTTAACCCTGCTTGATATTGTACAAAATCTGTTGACAGTGAATATTTTGCTGATAAGTTCAGTTTGAACATTCTTCAAGATGAACATATTTGCAAAATGTACATAGCAAGTTGATAGATACGGTAGACGGATAAGATAGAATTTATTACACACTATGCATACAAAATCTGTTTTTGGCGGATTAAAACACAAATTGGGGGGAAATATGTGTATAAAATATATAAAATCAGATATTAGTTCAAAGCACAGTGTGTAAAAAAATTAACACAAGAAACAAAAGATTAAAATGTGGGCAAAATCTGAAACATGATAGAATGAAGATGTTTTTACTCTATTCCGGTCTAATGGGTTTACAATCCTAAAGTACAATCCTAAAGTACAAATATCGCTGTGTTGTTCTTATGTTCAGTATATCAGCTGTTTTGGTGTATTTGATGACACGGTCTTCTGTTTTTAGGTGAATCAAGAAACTGGCTACATTGACTATGACAGACTGCAAGAAAACGCTCGGCTGTTCCACCCCAGACTCATCATTGCAGGTCCTTCTGCTATTACTGTTTATTACTTTCACAAATTAAAACAGATCAATGAAATGAGGAGGAGTGTATATCCAAAGAACCTGAAAACAATCACATTCACCTCTGCGTCTTTTTCTTCTCCAGGAACGAGCTGCTATTCCCGCAACCTCGACTACGGCCGCCTGAAGCAGATCGCTCATGAGAATGGTGCATATTTGATGGGAGACATGGCTCACATCAGTGGATTGGTGGCTGCCAGGGTGTTGCCCTCGCCCTTTGAGTACTGTGACATTGTTTCCACGACAACACACAAGACGCTGCGTGGCTGCCGCGCCGGACTCATCTTCTACAGGAAAGGTAGAAATGGAACATGATGCTTCTGTCAAAACAAACCACTTGCTTTGTTTGTTGACATCAGGGCTCTTTTTTTCTGTATTTGTACTCTGTGGTTTCTCTACCTTTTCATTTTTCTTCCCCCTGTCTTTCTGTTTCCCTCCTTCAGGCGTGCGGAGTATCGATGCCAAGGGGAAGGAGACTCTGTACAACTTGGAGTCTTTGATCAATCAGGCTGTGTTTCCGGGGCTGCAAGGAGGACCACACAACCACGCTATTGCAGGTACACCTCATCATTTTTCTCCCTTTGATTTTTGTCCTCTCAATTTCATCTCGATTGCCATTCAAGTATGTCAGCATCCATCTCATCTAGGTCTTGTTTTTCACTGGCAGGTGTTGCTGTAGCTCTCAAACAAGCCATGACGCCGGAGTTCAAGGCCTACCAGCTGCAGGTTCTCGCTAACTGCAAAGCTCTGTCCAGTGCCCTTATTGACCACGGCTACAAGATTGTCACTGGTAAGTGCAACAGTGCCACTCTACAAACACACAGGGACATGACACGTATCTACAATATCAGTTGCCGTTGTACAGAAGCAAATTGCATTTACCTCAAAGAAAATGATGACAAGAACTGATTAAACTTGCCTTTTATTTCCTCCTTAAACTAGAATGGCACTCGGAGAGCGCAGACCTCCGCCCCCCCTCTCCGTTCAGCTTGCGCCATCATCCACGCGTATTTTTGCTTATGTTGAGATCAGCTGTACGTAGCGGAGCATCGTAAAACACTTCATTCAAACTGAACAGAAACAAAATAAAACTCACCCAAACCGTCGGCATTACTCTTTCCAACAATCCCCAAGTGTGCTTTGGTCGAACTCAACTGTAATGGCACCGAGTTTAATGTGAAAAGACCCCGAATCTACAGTCGTTCCCCCCTCGTGTTAGCACTCATAATCAAAAGAGAATTTTGATAATTTTCATCATAATCATGCACCATGTTTTTCATAATTACAAGATGACGATCTTAGACAGTTTTCTTCTAATTACAAGATGCTAAGTCATAAAAATAATTAGAAAACGTTTTTCTATCTTCAGTGAATATACAGTACCCTTTTCTAGGGTCGAAAATGCCAACGTCACATTAACTTAAACATCCATATATCCCAAACAAAGGGGGGTTCGACATACCATACTTGATGTCTGTGTTTTCTTTTACTGATGGTATATGAAAAGGGGGCTGCAATAGCAGATTTGTGATAGCAGTCAATAGCTTCATAGTCTTATGTAGTTCTAATACTCTTTTTCTCTTCCTGTGTAGGCGGCTCCGACAACCATCTGATCCTGCTGGACCTGCGCACCAAAGGAAGTGATGGAGGACGAGCTGAGAAAGTTTTGGAAGCCTGTGCTATTGCTTGTAATAAGAACACCTGTCCAGGTAGGGTGTGTGTGTTTTAGCACTGATAGGATCTTATATATGCAGCTTTGTTTGCCCCTAGTGTGAGTAATCTTGAGGCAAAAGTAGTCTATCCTGTCTGTGAATGTAGCTTTAGATGTAGCCCTTTTCCCTACAGAGTGCCACCCTTAATGTTTTCACATACATGTGTTTGTGTAGGGGATAAGAGTGCTCTGCGCCCTAGTGGTCTGAGGCTTGGCTCTCCAGCTCTGACCTCCAGAGGCATGATGGAGGATGACTTCAAGAAGGTGGCCGGGTTCATTCACAGAGGTAATCTTTTAAAGGCCCCATATTAACCTCCTCCATTCCTTGAAGGTGCCGGCACCCTCGGCCGACTTCACTGTCTTTCTGAGGCTACAGCGGTTAGAGTGATATTTTATGAAACTCGAAAACCTAAAGAATCCATGGTTGGTACTAACCACGCTCTGAAGTTTAGCTAAATTTTGGCGAGGAAATACTGGCATGGCGATTTTTAAAGAGGTTCATTGACTTCCGACCTCAAGATATGTGAATGAAAACGGGTTCTATAACCCACGAGTCTCCCCTTTACAGACACTTTATGATAATAACATGCAGTTTTGGGCAAAAACCATGCAGTTTTTTGCATGCAGTATAAATGTGTTATTTTTGCCTATTCTAAAAATGGTTTCTGCATACTGGGCTCCCTAAACAGTCATGGAATTACATAAATTGGGTATCACTGTAAAGCTGAGACTAAATGGGCCATTCCAAATAGCCATTTCATTACAGTGAGACCATTTTTTTTAAACTTGACGTCACTGTATAAAATGACCTGTGGTGCCCTCTAGGATAATCACCTCTAGGATGGTGACATCTAGGATAACACCCCCCCCCCCCCCCCTAAAAACATACAAATGTGTCTATGGTAAAGAGGGGTGGAGTGGAAAAGGTTAAAAAAAAAAAAAAAAAAAGAACAGAAGAAGCTAAAATTTACAAGATATTCTCTGAGAAATGTGTTTGAACTGAGGTGACCAGACTACTGAGGGGGTGTCATGGTATTAGATTATTGGTGCTTTTAAGTCATACTCCACCCTAAAATCTATCCTTTTAGTATCAAACACTCTCTGGTGTGCAGCTGACTGAAGTTAACACCCTGTGCGGAGCTAATTTCCTGCCAAAACTAAACAAACACACCAAACCTGTTTTACAAATGCTCTATGATTCCCTAACAAACATTTTTATTTGTGGTTTGCAAATACAAAACATACCAATCAAATAAATACACATCATATTTCTAATGCTTCAGAAACAAATATGTCTTTCAAGTACAAAAAAGATATATATTACAAATACAAATTATATCCTATAAGTAAATCCTACAAGTACAAAACATATACATGTATATATATATTAAGTACAAAAATATATCCTTGTCCTTGGTTCTAACAGTGTAAAACTCATTTTTACATCCAGGAACAATACAATTGTGTCCCCCCCCATTGTTTTCTTCTGTCCTGTGGCTCCTCAGTCTCGC
Organism: Sebastolobus alascanus; assembly: GCA_916701645.2. Classification (NCBI taxonomy): domain Eukaryota; kingdom Metazoa; phylum Chordata; class Actinopteri; order Perciformes; family Sebastidae; genus Sebastolobus; species Sebastolobus alascanus. The sequence goes on along the minus strand of CAKAOJ020000035.1, from coordinate 1,192,065 downwards.
ATCTTTTACTGTCTCTACCATTGTATCTGTATTATATTGTATTTGTACCTTTATATTGCCCCATAGTGACACCTGCTGTTGTGGAGGGCGAATTACTCACATGACATTTGTGAGAATATGTTCAGCGCAAACACGGTGGAATGATTTTGCCAAATGTCACGTGATATTTTTCTCTCTTTGTAGGATATATTTTTGTACTTGTAATATATATTTTTTGTACTTGTAGGATCTAATTTGTGTACTTGTAAGACATATTTGTTTCTGAAGCATTAAATATGATGTGTATTTGTTTGATAGGTAGGTTTTGTATTTGCAAACCACACTGTGCCTGTTAGAGAATCGTAGAGCATTTGTAAAACAGATTTTGTTTGTTTGTTAAGTTTGGGCAGGAAATTAGCTCCATTCACCCTGTTAAACCACAAATTATAATTTTTACACTTTTTGTACGGATTAAACTAACGAGATGTAAAGGGTCAATTAAGAAGAAGTGCTGCTAACCAGATTTTGTTACCTTTGGACAGAGCCAGACTAGCCATTCCATTGCTTTTAAACTGTCTAACATTAAAGTTGTTTTTTACATAAAACATGAAGAGAAGTCAACTACAATATAAGTTAAAAAAAAATAATAATCCAGTCACCAAGCTTACATTTCTGTGGTACCTACTGCTAAAGATTTCACTTGAAGAAATTCTGTTATACATTCAGCAGTTTTAATCAGTTCACCATGACATTTTGGCGGTGTTTTGTTCTGATGAAGCGATGTGAATTTGTTACAGTTCTGATTCAAGCCTCTGATTAGCTTCTTCTCCGTAGCTCCGGCAACTGAGACTGCCGATATATGTAGAGCCATCCACCCAAACAAAACAAACAAAATATGATTTCACATAAATGAAATTGCAATCTGAAAGCCCTCCCTGCTCTCCTTCCTCCCGCAGGTATTGAGCTGACCTTGGAGGTGCAGAGAAGCCTGAATCCCAAAGCCACTCTGAAGGAGTACCTTCAGGCGCTGGCCCAGGGAGAGAAGTTCCAGCAGCGGGTATCTGAAATCAGGGCAGAGGTGGAGGGTTTCGCTGGTCAGTTCCCCATGCCTGGCCTTCCTGAGTTGTAGAGGGCGGCAGCTCGAACATTAATGACACTGGACTGATGATTATAACAAACATTATAATGCCAAATTTTGATGGTGTGTTGTTTAGTGTGTATATTTTTTTTTTAAGTGTACACCTCTTAAATCTGTCACTGCTCAAATCAAGACACTTCCTCATTACTTCACATCAGTTTTAGCTTGGAACAGATTTGTCTTAATAGAAAGATTTGCAGACTTCATTGTTGTCAAATTATCCAGTGTTGCTACGAGCCTTTGCGGTTTTAGATTGGTTTTGTTTTCCAATGTAGCTTTTGTCTCGATTGTTCCGATCACATTTAAGCTTTAATCTTGTCCGAAATCATTTCTTTTGTATTAGATTTACAATTCCAAAGTTTTCTTACAGACTGTACTGCTGATTGAAGCACAAAGCATGACTACTACTGTCATACATGAGCATTTTATATCATTATACTGTATACATATACATTATAATAAATACAAAAAAAACACAATTGTTGCAATCAATTAAAGAATCCATAATGACTGAAACAGCTATTGTGTATGAGCTTTCAATTTAACTGCAAACTGGTGCAGACTCCTTTTAAACCAAAACCTCTGCAAAAAGTATACCTCATATTATTTGGTGAAATTAACAATGTCAGCAGGAACACTGTCTGAAATGCATTCCTCTGTAAAGTTGCACCTTGAGGTGTTAAATGAGGAAGACTGAATATTATATTAAAAGAAACACTATTTATCCTCACTCAGAAGCGCTAATGATCAATGAAGGGATCTTCTGGACCTGATATCAATTCAAATCAGATACTGCAGTAGGTAAAACAATAGCATATGTGCATGCTGTCATATTGAAAATATTGTTGATCAGATAACAGTGTTCTCGACATAATGGGATCAGTAATTTGTTATCTTGAGAGTCAACCTGTTGTATTCCAAAGGAGTAATTATGTCATACATTTCAGAGATGGCTGGATAAAATAAAATTATTGCAGCCACAGATGTTCTCTGCTTCTGCACAACAATGAAATCTTGTTCCTGCTGTATAAGAATAAATATGATGAAAATCATTGCATAATGATTAGTTGAGTTTTAAATTATTTCTTAAGTTATGTCATGTATTATTGGTTCATTTGTAAATTTAACTTTTTATTTTACAACACATTGTGTTGAATAGCCAAAGTATATACACAAATCTCATCCCAAGGTCATAATAAATCTGTATTTAATTCAAGCATATAGTGGGTATATAGAGTGGATATGTAATGTGAAGGGACATGCAAGATTATTAATGTATTACCTTTTTTTTATTAATTTTATTAATTATTTCATTAATAATTCAAGAGCACAAATAACTAAATTGTGTGCACTAATTATTAAATCGAGTACACAATGTTTTTCCCTCCATAACACCTCCCAGGCTCCATAAATTTATTTTTCTATGTAACAAATTATTTCTCCACCAGTTTATTTCTGGCAGCATGCAGAAGGTGGCATTAGACCGTCATGTAGGAAATAAAAATGTCTATAACATTAACAGTTATTAAGTATGAAAAAACATTAAAAAAAAAAAGATCAAATGTGTCAAAATTCATATTTGAGGAATATGAAAAGTCTAAATAATTAGTAAAAAAATATTATTTATATTGGCTTATTTATTTTGGCGTTAGTCTGTTTGTTCTGAGGGGGTTAGAGGGTGTTTGGGTGAACTTATTACATTTTTTACACTTTTTTTTTCTTACCAATTTTTCTTTTACAATATTAATTTTTCCCTCAAAAATTATTGATAAATTAATAAACCAGCATAGAGGCCACCGTAATGTGGCGTGAGCACTCGATGATCGTTTAGTCTTGCCTTACTCCGTCAGGTCAGAGGTCAGTCTGCGCGCCTTGCATCCATCCACTGTGGAGAATCAACTGGTTGAGAAACAAGGAGCAGTTCGAGACAAAAACAAAAACTCATAGACCGACTAATGTTCGGGTGTTTTCTTTAAAACAGCCCCGCAAAGCTACAAAGAGCAGCAGCTTTTGTGAGGTTTCTCACCGGGGAGCTCACCGAGTTGTTGTTAGCTTAGCGGTTAGCCTAGCTAGCCTCGTTAGCCACCTTTAGCTGGCTGTTGGAGAAAGTAGCTAGCTATACATTTCATTTGACTGGAGCGGGGCGAACTAACGCAAACATGCAGGACATGCTGGCTAACGTGGATCACCTGAAGTTTGACCTGGAGCTCGCCGTGCAGCAGCAGCTCGGGGCTCAGCCGCTGCCCTTCCCCGGCATGGACAGTAAGTGCTCGGATGGATGCTAGCTGGCGGATACTGTTCATGTTAGCTCTGTGTTCCCTCAATCGATATCTTTATTGAGATTGTAATAATATGTGTGTGTGTCCCTGCAGAATCCGGATCTGCTGTGTGTGATCACTTCATGAGAGCAGCTTGTCAGAAAGGTAAAACAAACACACAACAAACACAACACTTAGTATTTCGTTTCCATAAAGGTTAGGGACTCAACAAGAGATGGATTTAAAAAATAACAGTCAGCACTGAAAGCAGCAGAGGCAGAGTTTCCTGACTTGTCTTCTCTAGTGCAAGTCAAGCTTCTAAAACACTACATTTCCCACAATGCAGCAAGGATAACTGCTCAATGTTCAAATATAGGCTGAGATCCACCGTTCACAAATACAATAAATAAAAGCTCACAGTAGGGCTGGGTAATGAAAATACTAACAATAGGTAAAATTATTGATAACAAATATGATAAAATATTAATAACAAAACCAATAAAAAATACAGGAAAAAAATCATATGAATAGCTTAAAACTTAGATCTATAAAAGATAGAAATTTAAGAGCTGACAAGGTTGGATTACCCCGACATGAAAGCCAGATTAAAAAGATAGGTCTTTAATTTATTTTTAAAATACCTAGGGAGTTGCTGTTCTAAGATCCAATGGGAGGGCATTCCACAGTTTTAAGCCATAAAAACAGAAAGCTGCATCACTGACTTTACATCCATCCTGCTCATCTGCTATTTCTTCTTTTAACATTCCTCCACTATTTAAAACTGACCCACGGAAAAAAAAAAAAAAACCTGCTGAAAATGTTCATTTCTTGTGTCAACCAAGGTAGGGCTTTACAATTAATTGAAATTTGATCGAAATCGCAATATGGCCTACTGCAATTTTGAAATCGCAGGAGGTGTAATATTTGTTAAAGGAAAATGTGTGAAAAAATACCATTTAAAAATGAAATGTTGTCATGCTGCAGAGATGTCCTGGCCTACACATCATATTTTACAAACTCAAGAAAACATCTTTGTTTGGTACAGATCCCTACAAAAATCACACCATAAACATTTTAATATGTTTTCCAATGAAAATGAAAAAAATATAAATTATCATTCCCTCTAACATGGCAAATCATATTGCAATATCAGTCAAAATAATCGCAATTAGATATATTTTTTTCAAAATCGTGCAGCCCTAAACCAAGGTATAGCAAACAATGGCTGTTCTTGTAAACCTAAGTGACCAATATAATGCATTTCCTGTTGCTGCTTCACAATAATATCGTCTATGTGATTTGTTAGTGTCACAATATTTGTGAAAAAGATTAGCAATCCGCAAGACACTGGCTGCCCAGTGGGTTTGAAGTAGGAAAGTCTGTGTTCTATCTTTATTTGTATCCTCTCCCAGGTGGGATGTGTCCGTTCCGTCACATCAGTGGAGAGAAGACGGTGGTGTGTAAGCACTGGCTCAGAGGACTGTGTAAGAAGGGAGACCAGTGCGAGTTTCTCCATGAATACGACATGACCAAGATGCCCGAGTGCTACTTCTACTCCAAGTTTGGTTTGTTGACGTTTGATGTTTCATAAAATCACACAGATGAGCTCGATGACTGTATTTGCATTGTGACTGTTGATCAGTTGTCAAAATACCTAGAGTGTATTTGTCCCCGTTTAATTAATTTGTGTGTTGAATCTCGGCAGGTGAGTGTAGCAACAAGGAATGTCCATTCCTGCACATTGACCCAGAGTCCAAGATCAAAGACTGTCCCTGGTATGACCGAGGCTTCTGCAAACACGGTACGTCCTGCTCACATAAACGTTCCAGCGATACTGATATTAGCATACTGTTTATACACATAGTCTTCCCCTCTTCATCAGCAGCAAAACAGCCTCTTTACTTTCCGTTGTGGTTGTGTTTATCCATCTTCCTGTCTCAGGTCCTGACTGCAGACACAGACACACAAGAAGGGTCATCTGTATGAATTACCTGGTGGGCTTCTGTCCAGAGGGAAAATCCTGTAAATTTATGCAGTACGTTTTCCTTTTTATTTGATTCCTACATAATAGAAAAGTGTTTGAATTGCAAGTAAAACGAAAGACACTTATGACTTGCTTTAGCATTTGGTTTTGTAACTTGGGATAGTTCTCTCTCTGCCTTATTTTTTGGATGAATTATGTCATCTAGTAAAATATTCTTTTGACAAACGATTGAGTTACCAATAAAATAAAATAAATAATTGGAGGCTTCACTTTACAGTTATGTAGATTTAATAGTGAAATGTTCTTCTACAGCCCTCGTTTTGAATTGCCCATGGGAGCTTCTGAACAGCCTCCTCTACCAATGCAGATACAGAGCCAGTCAAAGGTAAGATGATGCGTGCACACACATCTGCTGAAGCCTCTCCCTCAGTGCTCTGCTCCACGTTATTTACCTGCTACTTTGTTGTTGAACAGCCAAGCAAATAACAATTTCTCTTTGTTTCCTGCTGCAGCCTGTGCCTACCATCGGTCGCTCGTCGCTCTCTCTAATCCAGCTCACCAACTCCAGTCCAGGCATGCGGCCGCAGAACCACATGCCGATGGCTCCTCCTCAGCAAAACAACATGACTGGCAACAGAGGGCCTCGGCCACTGGACCAAGTCACCTGCTACAAGGTGAGTCAACTGAACATCTGTCTGCTAATGTGCCCTTTTGTGTTCAAAATCACCACCAAGATAGTCTCTCTCACTGTAGTCGTAAATATAGCTGTAAAACCTTAAAGCTCGCATGCAGTTTTGGGCAAAAATCCTGCAGTTTTTTTGCATGCAGTATAAATGTGTTTAATTAATTAACTGCTGACCCGCTATCTCCCCTAAAGAACCCCTGTCCCACCCAAAAAACAAAAAGCCAAAATGGGTTCCAATAAGAGAGTATATTCCCGTTCATCAACGTTACCACTCATGCTATTGACTCTATTACAGACTGTTAGAAGTAATATCATTGTGTTTTTATTTAAATAACCTGTTTACATTTTAGGTTTATGGCTGTTTGCATTGTTAGATTATCAGAAGATCATTTTAGTAGAAGGCTAATTAGCCCATTCATTAGTTATGTCTTGTTAAGCACAGAAATACTTATTTTGTTAAAAAGGTTTTAACCGAGGCTGTTTAAGCAGAGGGTATTTCAACTGAATAAAAAAAAAAAAAAGTTAAATGCAACATTGTGTTTATTAATACAATAACCTACTAATATTAAAAAGGTGTATTGTTTTCACATTTAAATTCCTAGCTTTGCTACACACAGATATGTAAATGTCGGGCCTTTTGGCACTTCACTGTTTTGCAAATCTGGCCCTTCTAAAAAGTGATTGAATAATGCCTTAAAGCAGTAGTTTGACATTTTGGGATATGTTATTCACTTTCTTGCCGAGAGTTAGATGAGAAGATCAATACCACTCTCCGGTCTGTTCAGTAAATATGAAGCTACTGCCAGCAGCTGTTGTAGTACTCTACTTTGAGTTATTTTCACACATGCGGCATTACGGTTTCCAACTTTAACAACTCATTTTGTAGAAGGTGTGTAATCCTTACAGATAGTCAAAACAAAGAAAAAGAAGTTAAAGAAAATGAAATAAACAAAGATCATAATAATGGTATTAAAGGGTAACTTGGGGTATTTTTCAACCTGGACCCTATTTTCCCATATTTATATGTCTAAGTCACTTATAGGGACGACAATTTCTGAAATTGGTTCAGTATTTAGGTAGAACGCGGTAACCGGCAGCTGTGAAACGAGCTGCGAGGGCAGTGAGCAGCGTCAATATAACGTTACGTCCACTAAAAGTGCTTGTTTTTGCCACTGACAGGCTCAAATTATCATTGGTGTCTGACAACATTATGGAAAGAACCCTACAGAGAAATACGTTTTCTTTACCTTTCACTTGATCCGGTCTGTTTGTTATTGTGTCCAAGTCCCGCTCAAGGAGAAGTCTAGTGAAATCTGAATATCGGTATACTCTGGCTGAAATAAATACAGACGGCCATTGAATTTAAAGACCTCATCCACATTGTTGAAATCATTTAAATATTCAGCCATGACATTGACAATCTTTTAGATAAGATTAAGCCGCGCTTTCTGTACTCCAACACGACAAACTCTCCTGGATGTATTCCTCTATTCCACCGTTGTCTTCCAGCAACACGTCACCTCGCCAGATTTCAGAACGAGACTTCTCCTTGAGCGACACTTATAACAACAATCACAGCCTGTCGTGGCAAAAACAAGCACTTTTAGTGGATGTAAATGACGATGCCAGCTTGTACCATATTGCAGCCCGTGAGCAGCTGCCGTCTACAGCGCTCTCCCTCAATACTGGACCAATTTCATTAGTGACTTAGACATATATACATGGGAAAATAGGGTCCAGGAAAAATACCCAAGTTACCCGTTTAGTAAGCCAAGAAATAGTCGACAACCTAACCCCATGTAAAACAGCAAATTATGTTTTTTACACTTCTGTTTTTATACACAGAAAAAATTAGATCAAACATGTTAAGTATTGTTCTTTAGAGGTTCTTTTGATCTTCTCATCTAACACTGTAAGAAAGCAAATAAGAGTATTTGCTCATATCATTTGGGAGAAAAAAAATGCTACCAGCTTTCTTTTGCTTTCAATAAGGAGCCATTAATATCTTCCCTCCTTTGTTGTCCCTGCGTCCGTAGTGTGGTGAGAAGGGCCACTATGCCAACAAATGCACTAAAGGCCATCTTGCCTTCCTGAGTGGACAGTAACCTTCCGCCTCGAGGTCACCGCGGTGCTGTAGCTCAGTCTCTCCTGATGTGAGCAGAGGAGACCCGAGGAAGCCCCTTTGCTCCACAGGCTGAAGTTGAACTTAAAGACTTTGACTGCCGCTGTTGTGTGTGAACTTATACAGACACGGGCAGTAGGAAACGATAAAGAAAGATAAACATAGCTATCTCTATTTTTTTGTGGATACATGAAATAACAAGAAAAACAGAAGAGGTCACAATCTGCGTGGCTGTGGTTGAATGACTCGACTTGTGTGTTAGTCTTCAGAGTTTTCTACAACGTTTGTACTGTGAAGCACACTGAATATTTACATAGACATCACATCCGGGGTCCAACAGAGGTGCAGTGCTGCAACATGTTGCTGCTTCTTTACAGGATATTATGTGCGTTTCCTTGGGTCATGTGACTGCATCAGTGACACCAGACCAGTTTTTCTATTCTGCTACTTCTAGTAAATCTGTCTCAGTGTAAATGCATTAAAAAAAAACGTGATAAATTCCAGTAGGAATGTTAATTGATGCAGTTTGTACTCAAACTACTGTAATTAATCAGAGCCCATCCAACCTGCAATGGTTTTGTATTGTACTAAAATCTTCTGGCTTGCCACACACAAAATCACTCAAGTCAAAGTCAAATTTTAGACTTTCTAACTGTAAGCACACATGGTTTTTTTGCAAACATTTTAAATGCTGGAAATAATTATTTACCAGTCGTGTGTATGGAAGCCCTGTGTTGTTAATTTTGCCCAAGATGATAAGTGGGGGTACAGCAGCTACAGACTCAGCTAAAAAAAGGTATCTCAAAGGATGAATTTGATTGTTGTGTTGACAGTCTGAACATAATTCTCACCATGTGTACAGTGTGTACAAATAAATGTTCTTGTTACAGATTTACCGGTTATACTTGCATTCATGTAACTACAACAGCGATGTAGCCAACACAGCTGAAATTTAGATGCAGCTAAATAACTGGAAACTAAAATCACACACACAAATACGATATCCAATAATAAATCTTTGTATTGTTTATTGGTCACAACAGTCACATATTCAACACAGAGAGCTGAGAGTAGAAAGAGATAGTTCAACCCCTGATGGCTGCTGAAGGAGCTTAGTGGTACTTCCTCCAACGATCATGTTCTGGAAGAGAAGATGGACAAAATCAAGTTTAAATGAAATGTTACTCTTATTTTTCACACTGAGTTAAAAAATCAAATAATGGAGAAGTGACATTTATTAGAAAACACCTTATAGTAAAAGGTAGAACATCCTAAACAGGAAGTAAGGAGTGTGTGCATTTCTTACTGATGTGATCGTATTCCCACAGGTAGCTCAATGCCACGTAGCCAACCAGCAGCATAGCTACACCACCGATGCCTCCCCTCTTCACGTTAATGTACTTGTTGTAGTATCTTTCGTGGCCTGGAAGAGAAAAAACAACTGCATAAACCACAGCTGAAGACTGTATCCCGACATACACAGTGTCATTAAATTATAAAGATGTGAGTGAGTAATCTTCACAGCCTGAATAGAAATGCTACATGCACTGATTTTAACATGTATGTGAACATGGTGAAAGGGGAAATACATTTCCAGCCCTTCGTCAACTAAAGGAGCGTTTTTTTTTTTTTCAAAGTATCTTATACTAGGAGCTAGGGCTGAATGATTTTGAAATGAAGATCTAATTGCGATTACTTTGAGTGATTTTGCAATTGCGATATGATTTACGATATGCGAGGGAATGATAATCTTTACATCATTATTATTTTCTTTGAAAAACGCATTAAAATGATTATGGTGTGATTTTTGCAGTGATCTGTGCCAAACAAAGATGTTTTCTTATGTCTGTAGAATATGATGTGTAGGCCAGGACAAATCTGCAGCACCATAATATTTAATTTAAAATCGTATTTTGAAACATATTTCACCTCCAACAAATATTGCGCCTCCTGCGATTTGAAAATTGCAGTCGGCCATATTGCGATTTCGATAACTTTCGATTAATTGTGCAGCCGTACTGGGAGCCCCCCTAAATGTCACTGAAAAATGACATTTAAAGTTCCTAGAAAAATGTTTTCTTTTAAGAGTTTTTCACAAAGCAACTGAGAGCAACTTTTACTGAGAACTCCTGAGCTTAGAGAAGGGGGATGGACCCCATTGCTCTGGATGAAATCATATTTCATGAATGATGCTAGATAGACAGATTTCATTCAAGATATTTTAGAAAGTCTTAGTAACCCAAGAGTCCTCTGGGCGTCCTTTAACTTCTCACGGATGTACAAGCTAGTTTTGGAGCTAAGATGCTTTGTGAATTCCTCTTAGACCAAAAACATAGGAGTCCTAAAGCTAGGACAGACACACTCCTTATAGTTAGGAGTTTCTCCTAACTCAGCCAGTTGGGAAATACTTTCAGCCTCAGGTTGTTTTGTGAATACGGCCCCTGATCTTCCCTTAAAAAACAAGATGCTGAACCGACAACCTTTCAGAACAGTTGTCAAGTGACAGCAGGGAACATTGTGTCGTGCATGTTGATAAGAATGAAAGCGAAAGATCCTTTATGTTCCCTGAATATTTAGCAATAAAAACAGATAAATGTAATTGTAGTTCAAATCTGTGTAAGAAGACTTTATGGTGCGATTTCTTGTGAACTGCGATGCTGAAACACAGATTTAGTCATTTTTCGAACCTAAGATTTAAAAAATGTGACATTTAAGGAGCTAAAAACTTCTGAATTCCTTAACTGCTGTCAGGTTTGCTTTCCTGTTGTACCTTGATAATTTGGAAAAGGAGGCAAGATTAGGCTTCTGTATCGCCATGTTCCTTTATACAATACTTGCTTCTGTCTGCTGCAATTTTATTAAAAGATGGTTACTGGTATTCAGAAAAACCTCCAACAACGCCTGCCTTTCACAAGTCAGCTATACTGAAAACTGAACTCCTTTTTAGTGATAGTGACTCCTCGGTAACGTTGTTTCAGATCCCCAAAAAAAGTTTTAGTCAGAACAGGTTTCCTCACCCCTGCGGACGGCTGAGATGAGGCCATTGGGAGTGAAGTCTCGGCCTCCAAGCCAGGATCCCAGCTCACCCAGTTTCACGTCCATCAGTCGCTTCTCAACTACGGCAACTGGTCACAAGTGGAGACAGCAAAGACAGTTTGATTACAGGTTGTCCATAATGAGCAACACATGCTGCGGCTCTGGTTTAAGCAGGGAGTAAATTAACACTTAATCCAGAGGACGTAGCAATATAATAAAAAAAAAATCTACCAGAGCTGAAGTGACATTAACGTAATTGATTAGTAGATCGACAGAAAATTAATCTGCAGCAATTTTGACTGTATATAATTTAGCAATATATTCGTGTTTTGCTCGGACAAAACAGGCAATGTGAAGATGTCACCTTGGACTCTGAGGACTTGTGATGGACATTTTAAACTACTTTCTGACATTTTATAGACAAAACTGAATCTAATCGATACAGGAGTTAGGCCTAACCATTAGTTGCAACCTTCAACTTCATGCAAACTTCAACTTCATCCTCTGAAAAGTCGTAAAGCAAAAGTATTCAGTTTACAAATACACAAATGAAGTTGCAGTTGCTCAACTTGACACTAATAAACACTGACTTGCTCACTTAAATCTGCTTCATTACTTTCCATCTCTGGAGCTAACTTGTGACACACTTGACATTTAACAGGTGTTGTAGCTATATTACAGCTACTATGAACGAAGTGTTATTGGCTGCAGTGGTTCAAACCCCAACTGTAAAGCAAAACACGGTCTTTCGTGTGTTATTTCTGAGGTTGATTTGTTTTAGGATTAACCAAAGAGATATTATCAGCCTGAGTCTGCAGGCTACCGGGCAAGCTAGCCAACAGAAACCGTTACATAACCTAAATATGCAAAAGACAACTTCATTATGATTGATTCCTCCAAACTGCAGGTCACATCTTAAGCTTGTGATCACCGAGCATCCCCGTTAAAGGTCCAAAAGCGACTCGTAGATTAATTTTAACTGCAAAACCGGCAATGACACGCAAAGTCCTTGAAGTGACTTAAAGGATTCACTGCGGCCTTCAGTCGGATAAAAACCTTAAAGCGACTCATTAACGGTCTGTCTGGTAAATATAACACACACAGTCTGTGAGAACTAAAAATTATACCAACAACAGAACACATAATAGAGATAATTTGTGATTTTTTTAGCAGAGGACACGCTATTTTACCTGGTCTGTCCGCCATCTTGACTGGTGCGAAGGGCTCGCAGTGGGGGATCATGGGAATAAAACGAGAAAGTGCATTATGGGAGAATATGTAGTTTTTAAATATATACACTAGAGGGCAGCAGAATACATGAAACCAGAAGTCTCAAACCAAAAGCATACATGACCAAAAGGCACAATCACAAATTTCGTTTGTATATATATATGTATATATATATATATATACATATATATATACGTATATATATATACATATATATATACATACATACATACATACATACATACATACATACATACATATATACATATATATATATATATATATATATATATATGTATGTATACACGCTAATAAAAAGCTGATTGACTGGAATAAATATGGAATGATAATAATAATAATAATATGTATTGTAAGAGATTGTTTTAAATAATAAAAACAATAGAAACACCTTGATTTTTCACCATTTTATCAACTAGACAGTTAGACGATCAATTAACGTACGAGTCATTGATACAGAAAATAATTGTTGATTGCGGCCCTTGTCATAACCTATAGACATATCTAATGATGGGATGAACGTAGACATTGCTTAATATTGAGGCTGCCATGGTGAAAATTTACTGTGAAAACGGAATCTATTTGTGTGTATTTGTTTATTACAGAGTGGGGATGTTAAGAAGTAGGGGGACAAAATGGAAAAAGCAAGTAATTTAATAAGCAGGTTGAGAATTGGACACAGAAACCTTAACAATACACTTCTCATCATAGGAAAACATCCAACAGGTCTTTGAGATTTTACACAGGAAAGACAAGAAATGATAACTCAATTTGAAAATAAGGCAACAGTAAAAATGTATTAGAGTGTGGAGACAGTGTTCAAGTGATTATTTAGCTGTTTTTTTTAGGACGACTGGGCTGGAAACACAGCTTTAAAGAGAATGGGTACTGAGCATACTGAGGGAGAATAAAACCTGAGGGTGGCAGTAATGCAATTCTTGGATGCCAACTGCCTTGAATCCTCAAAGAAGAAGAAGAAGAAGAGAAGTCTCGTTCTGAAATCTCGCGAGGTCACGTGTTTCCGGAAGACGGTGGAAACGCAAGTGGCAGACAGGTAGAGTTTGTTGTGTTGGGACCTGTTGCTGCCCAATATTCAGATTTCACATCGAGACTTCCCCTTTGAGCAGGACTTGGACACAATAACAAACTGACCAGATCAAGTGAAAGGTAAGAAAAACATTTTATTTCTCTTTAGGTCCTTTCCATAATGTTGTCAGACACTTGTCAGTGGCAAAAACAAGCACTTTTAGTGAACGTAATGTTACACTGACGCTGCTCACTTGCCCTCGCAGCTTGTCTTGCGGCTGTGTTTTCACATATAGTCTTTTTAAACGAACCAAACAGTCCTCTTAAAGTGGACCAACAGAAAAGGGACTCAGTTCTTTTTGCGTTCACATTGTCAGTTCATTTGAAAGAGGACTCAGTTCTCTTTCTGGCCCACTTATGCTCTGATGGGGCCTCAGTCTTCTCTCTGTTCACATTATAGATCCTACCCTCATCACTGCTGGCCAATGCTTTCTCATTTTATCGCGTGTGGTAAAGTACTTTTGATGTAGTTTTTTTACTTTGACGCAGCACTGCAGTGCGGTCCTAATGAAGCCCCTCGCTTTCATATGAACTGAAAATAGGAGGAAAACCTTAGTGTTTCTGTGCGTTGTAGGCAGTTGACATTTGATGTGTTCTTCGTGCCATATCTGGAGAAGTGCAGTAGTTTCTTCTTTTGGTCAAAACTACTCCTCGTCAACTAGCGGCCATGGTTCTGCGTTGTTTTCCCGAGCATCACAGTGCGCAAGCGCATGTGATCTGTGTACGGCAACTCTAGAGGGCTTAAATATAATAGCGAAAGGCAAAGCGAACCTGGAGCGCTTTATGTTCACAATGCACGGATTAAGAAAACAGCAACGCAGACTTGAATCGAACCGTACGGTGGTCTGAATTCGGTTTCGTTTCAGAGGGGTCTGAGTTCTTTTGGAGTGTTCACATATATGCAAAAAATGTTGACTAATCGCTCTGAGTTCGTTTGGAGGGCTGAAAGGGACCAAGTGTGAAAACACCCCTAGACACAAAAACATGGGAAACTGGGTCCAGGTTGAGAAATACCGAAGTTACCCTTTAAATCAGAGTAAGTTTTGCATTTATGCATTAATATATCCTCAATGTCACAATATGATTTGAAAAGACTTTGACCGAGCTACCTACAGGTATCAAAATAGGTAAACATATCTAAACATATCATGTTCTGATCCCTCAGATTTTTGTATAAACCCATGTTAAACCTTTCTCTCTCCTTTAAAAAGCCTGTCAGCTCTCATGCATTCTGAAACAGTGACCTGAAGGGTTTACCACACTGGTGTCTCCTGACACTCTATCAGAGGAATCATTTTTTCAAGAGAAAGAAGCCGATCAATGAGCAGCACAACAGCCAGCAGCACTGGTACACATAATGTACCTGAAGATATAGTGAAGATCTTATGGAGACTAGTGTTTGTGTTTGTGTGTATGTGTGTATGTGTGTGTGTGTGTGGCAGAGGTGGTGCTGTGGTAGTTCAAGTCCCCTCTCAACACGCCCACCGATCAATACACCCCTCTCTAGCCTCATCTCATCTCTCTCTCACTCACTCACACACACACACACACACACACACATACACACACACACACACACACACACACACACACACTGAGTGATTAAGGGTGTGTGGTGGTGGTTTTGGCTTTCATCCAAGATTGAGCAGCAACCTCTTTCTGTTATTTGACTGATTTCCCTGCTTCACTCTAATGACTTTCATTAGGCCTAGATGGAGGACTCATATAGATGTCCAACATCCACCCTGTTTTTTTTCCCTCTTTATCCTTTTCACTGCTTCTCTCTCTAACTCAGACACACACACACACACACACACACACACACACACACACACAAACACACACACACATGTATATACATCCATATTAGGAACATTAAAAACAGATGTATCCACCTACCTGTAACGTAGGTGGATACATGAAAACATTGTGTGTGTGTTGAACATGGATGAATCTTTACCAGGATTTGGTCTTTGATGTTGATGATTCAGCTCTCGTTACTGCACATTGACCCAAATGTTTCTCCCCCTCTCCTCTCCTCTTCTTTTGTCTCCTCTCCTCTCCTCTCCTCTCCTTTTGTCTCCTCTCCTCTCCTCTCCTCTCCTTTTGTCTCCTCTCCTCTCCTCTCCTCTCTCCTCTCCTCTCCTCTCCTCTCCTCTCCTCTCCTCTCCTCTCCTTTTGTCTCCTGGATAATGTTACATTAAACAGAAAACGTCTTTACTATATGAACAGAATCGGTTCTTTATGTAAAGAGCGATGACTTTGGAACTGAATATAATTCAAAGAAAAGACTTTCCGCCTTTAACTAATGAACTGAGTTGACATTTGGTTTTGCTGGTCATTAGTCGTCCGTCTTTGCTTGTCGAGCCGTCCAATATTCACTTTCCTATTTGCTCGGCTTTAAGTCCTGTGGGAAATAGCTGTCTCTTTAGCTGCTAAATGTTCCGCTACGTTCACCAGCTAGTGGCTGACTTAAATTGTTGCTGAGCACGTAGTGCACAATCGTTTTTTTAGAGCTTTTTTTGCTGGAAACAGCTCCTTGTTGTGGCCCAAAACTACACTAGGAGGAGAGTGGTGAGACAGAACCAAAACAGTACAACGATACTAATTTGAATCAAGCTAATGAAAACAAAATGTGGCCCAAATAATCACAAGCCGTGCATAACCATTTTTACAGGCCCAATTGAATAAAAAGGTGCCTAGTTGGGCAGAAAACATCCCAGTCTGGTAATGCTCCTCTCCTCTCCTCTCCGCTTCACTCCTCCTGAAGGTCACACGCTTGGTTGAACCAACATCTCACGTCTGTCTTGATTTACACACAGCGCGGGCCTCTAATCCAATCTCACTCTGTGCCGCCGAGAAGCCAGCACTCGCCCCCAGAGGTGGCAGATTCCCAAATGCACTCATCGAACACCCCCACCCACACACAAACACACACACATGCACGTCACAGATGCAAACGTACAGAGACGTAAACGGACAGTGACAGACTGACACATGTGCAAATGTGCAGAGATAGACACAAGCACGCACACATTTTTCATTTGGGCTGTAAAGGTGACCGACAACGCTGTAACATAATCTCATTTAGAGAGTAAAGCCATAGGCAGAAATGACCCTGTGGTCCCGGTTCACCTGCATGTTCATTGGGTTTGTGTGTTATAGCGCTGCCTGCCTAGGGCATCACTGCACTTCAGAGGAGTGTGTACCAGCTACACACACACACACACACACACACACACACACACACACACGCACACAGACAAAAGCTCTAGGGGACGGATGATTTTATTCCACCTCAAGAGGCAGGTGCCCTCGAGGTCTGCCACAGAGACAGCTCTTTGAAGCTGATGGAGGAAGATGGAGGGAGGGAGAAAGGGAGGGAGTCTGTGCAAGGGTGAAGAATAGACAGACACAGAGAGAGAGAGGAGACAGGGATGAAAGAGGATGAGGGCAGAAAAGAGATGAAGACTGTAAGTACAAAAGGGGGAACTGGCAGCAGGAAGAGAATGATGGAGGGAGATGAAGGATAAAGCAGAGAAAAGAGGAGGGGACTGAGCCCATGTCTCTGCACACGGCTCTTTAATACACATGACCTTTAAACAGCCACTCTCCCAGTCACTCCCTGTTCATCCATCCTTCATGCTCCACATCCTCTCTCATTTCATGTTTTAGACTTCCCCTTGTGTTTCCTTTAAAATCGCCACTCCTCTGCCCTTGCCAGCGATTACTCTTCTCCCCATCTGTAGCTCTCTCGCACTTCCTGTTTCCTCTCTTCCCTCCCTCCCACATCGATTTCTCTCCTCTATGTTCCCTGCTCCTTTGCCCTATCGTCTTTTTCTCTTAACTCGCTCCTCCCCCTTCTCCTCTCAGTGACCTGTATGTTCCTTTTTCCTCTTCTCTGTCCTGGTCGAGAGCTCACAGGTGAAAAGACCGCAAAAAGCAGACAAACACATAGACAGGCAGGCGGGCAGGAGGGGTGGGTTGTGGGTAATGGGTTTATCAACCCTCCTATTACTACAATAATGTCATTAGAGATATGGAGATCACTAAAGGAGCTGCTAAAAGGAGCTCGCTGGCCTGATGAGGGTCCCAGAGGAAGCCTCTGTGTGTGTGTGTGTGTGTGTGTGTGTGTGTGTGTGTGCGCATGTGAGACAGACATACAGTAGATGAATAGAGAGAGCAGGAAAGAGGATACTACATGTGCAGAAACGCTCCACAGGGACCGTTTCATTCCTCCCAGTGATAATGGCTTCAGCCACTAAATCAAACTTTCCCATTCCCATTCACTCACACACTTAAATTTAATGGAAGCTAATGGCACGTTGACTAATCGGAGCTACGCTTCTGCTGAATACGAAACGGCACAGTGCAAAACAGACATGCTGTACACCTCAAATTTTGCTTGAATCCGGTAGTGGAATAAGTGGCGTAATTATTTGTAGAGCGTTTCTAGAAAAGATAAAGGTGGTACTTATCCTCACTTAACCTTGACTAAGTGTTCATCATTTGAAAGCACAAAGTCCATAATTCTATCTGTGTAAACCATTTTACCGTTTTGTCAAACTTTGTTGAGAACGAGCTGTGATGCTTAACATTGACCTTCTTTCAATTTTTAAAGGAATAGTTCGGCATTTATCTCTTATTTACTTTCTTTCTGAGACTTATGCTGCCTTCAAATGGGGTCGTGTTTACCGTGTTCATGAGAAGAGTCCATATGAACGTCCCCCTCTTCTGGTATTCCCGACTTTATAAGTGAAAATTTACTCAAAGCTCAGCGTTCGCGAGTTGTGAAGTGTTTGCTGAAGTTTTCAGAAATGGCGGAGGCCATGGAAGTTCATTTTCAGTGGATGATAAGTTGATATATTGACATAGTGTAGTATAGAGTTTTTCTTCGTTGAAATGTTCCCAACAGCCTCATGTTTTTCCTCTGTCATTATGCCTTTGCATTTCCTGCATTATGTTACCCACTTGCTAGCTTGATAAATTGTTCTAAATTGTTCTGTAAATTGCCTCGCTCTGTGGCTTCTAGACGCCAACAGTAACGTCCACGTTGCCGTTGCCTAGCAGCAGTGTTCTCGCGACTTAACCACTTGAACGCCAGGCATATCATGTACACGACTTTCCATGTCGTAACCACAAGCTCACAAGTTCCATTTGAAGGTAGCATTAGATAAGAGGATTGATACACTCTCATGTGTGCATTAAGTATGGAGCTAGAGCGAGGAGGTGATTAGCTTAGCTTAGCATAAAGACTGGAAGCAGGGGGAAACAGCTAGCCTACCACTGTCCAACAAGCTGTGAACGCAACAGTAACATATAATAATCTCTAAAAAGTTGATTTGACAAACGTATTAGCAAACACTTGCCTAGTTACTTCATGTTTCTGACCACCTGGCAAATGTAAGTCCAATATTCACTCTCCTTTTAGCTCTGTTTTTGGTCTCCACCAACTCCTGACAAAAATATCTGGCTCTTTAGCTTTTCTCAGCACAGGCGTCAACACCATTATATTTGTTTGATGACAAGTGAAGCTGGGTTTGTCTCTGTAGCATGCTTTCTATTCTCTTGCACAGTCGATCTGACCCACTCATCCTCACCCTGAGCAGAAAAAGCCTATAATACACTGTCCTCCATTTCTCCTCCACTTTGCCCTGTTATTTCCTGAACCTGATATAAATCTTCATTGTTACTACAATGAAGCAGTTATATGTCTCTATAAAAGGGAACCCTACAAGCCGATAGATAAAGAGCTGGATATAGCAGATTTTTTTATATAAAGCCAGCAAGCTTTAGTGTAAATCTGACGGATTGTGTGTAGATTGTTTTTTTCTTCAGCTGGAAAATATTTCCAAAATTCTATTTCTAAATAATCTTTCAAAAGCTCACAACACCTTGATTGAATTTGAACCCATTTCCATCCTCTGTTTTTACCAGCTTTCATACTTTTTTAGCCACAGTAGCCACATCTATCTGTCAGTCGGTCCACCATTTCGATCCAGCCTAAAATATATTGACAACTATTGGAT